>OX438929.1:13791666-15142500 GCA_949316025.1 Lapara coniferarum
GTAGCCCCAGCATAATATCACATCGCACTCTTAATAATACGATGAACTTATCCAAAAATTTGGCTAGATAAGGCAAAATATGAACCCTAAAGGGCAAGCTGAAAAAAAATGCGTCTTATCAACATTGGGAATAGAGTCAAAATCATTTGAATTTATGCTTGTTCCCCGCCCAGCTTAAAAAAAATGCCGTATACAGTTCGTTTTTTGTGACGATTCTCACAAGTCAATGATTTTGGATTAGGTCATTATTTTATTAAGAGTGCGACATTATAGTATGAGTGCCGTTTCCTAATGACGTAAATAATTTACAAAATCACGAAAAGCCGTCGTACAAATAAATGCAAACACGCAAAGCAAGTGTGAAACTAAAATTTACTGTATTTTCGAGCGAGAAACTTTTATACGAATACTCAAGCCTTTTATCCGCGAAGGGGTAGGCAGAGGCGCAACTAGTGCACCCACTTTTCGCCGTGACTATTCCTTCCCATGATGTGATAGGGGACGAGCCTATCGCTATATAGGGCACAAACTCTAGGGTGGTGCTTAGTAGATCACTTCAAAATGCTTTATAAATGCTTTTCGTCTATACCTCTGCCTAACATCGTGCTAAAAATTATCAATGAATAACGAATACTTTCGCCAAAAATCCCGGTTGTAGTATTCCATTTTTTTTATCGTTTTGTAGTTTAGTGCGAATATGGTGTGTGCGTAAGTGTATTTCCGACTGAAAGTGTAATGTTGATGCTGTGACGAATTCTCCTAGAGCAGTCATGGTGGCATTAGGACATGTAAACTTAAAGTTACATTTTATTAATATTTATTTTGTTCGAAACTTACACTTTTTTATTTTACATCTACGGTTAAAATAACTTAATCGAAAGTATTATTTTCAACGAGATAAGTATGTGGTTTCATTTAGTAACGCAATGTCAAAATGACCCTGTATATCATATTACCACATACAAACTTATAAATTAATCTTCATTACTGATAAGTGACGTCACGCCCTACCATTTGGCAATGAACACCATAACTTACGTCTTAACATCTTGACAAATTTCATCCATTTACACCACTTTAGGGGCCCCAGCAAATGTAAGGGGAGATAACTTGGCCGCATTATTTATCTTCTTTTTTGCAGTTTCAAGACTTTATTCGCTTTTATTGAAGTGGACGATAGCCTAGTTGGGAATGGAACGGTCTGCCGAGATAATGTCCGGGGGTTCGAACCCAAGGCACACACCTCTGACTTTTCGAAGTTATGTGTGTATTGTTTGTCAATTATCGTTCGCTTTAACGGTGAAGAAAAACATCGTGAGGAAACCTACATACCTGAGAATTCTTCATAAGAATTTCGAGGGTATGTGAAGTCTGCCAATCCGCACTAGGCCAGCGTGGTAGACTAAGGCCTAAAACCCTCTCAGTAGTAGAGGAGGCCCGTGCTCAGCATTGGGCACTATATAATACAGGGCTGGTATTATTATTACCAGCGACTATATAACCCCTAGACTCCTAATAACACGATCGGCTTCGGGCAACACATCTGACAAATAGATCCAATGTAGCTTACCGTTCAAAATCTTCAAGTCAGTTGCGACCACAACTGTGAGCTGTAAATACTTCCGTGTTTGCGAATAAATAACTATTGTAATGAACCCGTGCACATTAAAATGGTGTATAATAAATACATAATAATAAAAATAATAAATAGATAGAAATAGAATGTATAATAAATAGCCATAATTCAAATTTTCAGAAAAATGGCATTACATTTCACAGGTAAGCCAATAACGACACATAATCACATTTTATTTAAAATTTTACGGAGTTCATCTTAGACTGGCCATGTTGTGTTTACGCGCCATCTTGTTATATTTGCATCTCTTTCCGACGAAAGTACTTTTTACATTTTCTATTTCGTTTTGTTTTTTAACATTAAAAGTAAGTGATACACCAAAAGGATTTGTCGATAGTTCTATCGATAAAATTAAAAATAAAAGAAACTGTCGCCCGAATACTCAAACGCTACTCAACTAATCAATTTATCTGAGGCCTATTTAATTTTAACAGGCTTCTTATTTTAAATGGTTAGTTCATTAGTAATAGTTAATTCATTTTAAAAATGATGTTATTAGGATATTTTTTTTATTTTGTTTGTTGATTATAACGATTGTTTTGAGTTATTCTTTGTGTTATTCCTACAAGTCAGCTCAAATATTCTTGTTAATGTCGATGAGACTTACTAAGCGCCATGTGTCATTCGATAACATAAAGAGTTTCGTTAAAATATTAACATGTTTAATAAATAATAATGATATTACTATAAAACTTTATTGCATAAAAGTAATATCGATAAAAAAATCGTGTTTTCATTTAACTCGTCCTATCCCTATGCCTATGTTTCCAAGGTTATATAATGCGATAAGGTGTTGGAAGAACCAATCATAATGCAGTACCCCGCTTCCTCAAACCTCAGGTAGTTGACAGAATTAATTTGAAGAGAAATATTGAACATTAGGAGTCTAGGGGTTATATAGTCGCTGATTATTACATTCGCCTTTATTACGCTTGGATATAATTTTTGAGAATGTATTCATTGTTGTTATTTACAACCCGTTCACTGACGTGTTACAATGAAAGTTTTTTGAAAAGAAGAATGTAAGAGTCCGTCTGGGTTGGTACCACCGCAATGTCTATTTTTACCGCCAAGCAGTAGTGTGCATGGACTGTTATGTTTCCGTTTGAAGGACATTATAGCCAGTGTAACTACTGAACATAATGCAACGTAAGATTTTACGTCTCAGGACGACGAGCGCAATGGAATGCCACACAGTACTTTGTAACTCAAGGTGCTGGATGGTGTTGCTACTGTTTATGGGTGGTCGTATCGCTTACCATCAGGCTAACAGTATGTTCGTCTCGTCATTCAATTTAATGCAGAAGAGAACGGTGGTTT
Source organism: Lapara coniferarum (assembly GCA_949316025.1). Taxonomy (NCBI): domain Eukaryota; kingdom Metazoa; phylum Arthropoda; class Insecta; order Lepidoptera; family Sphingidae; genus Lapara; species Lapara coniferarum. The sequence goes on from OX438929.1 coordinate 13,794,623, forward strand.
ATTAAAACTTTTTTTGCATTGAATGACGAGATGAGCATGCCATACCTACACCTAATGGTAAGCGATACGACTATAAACAGTAGTAATCATAAACAATAGTAAAACAATTCTCTTATTTATTTATTTATTGCACTTTATACATAGTTATGTAAAGGCGGACTTAATGCCGAAGGCATTCTCTACCAGTCAACCTGAGGCGGTGCAGAGATAAAACATAGTAGGTGCACGAAATTGAACTTTATCAAAATGTAACAGTAAAAATAGTTAAATGTGAAGAATACAAAAATAAATACAATGCTATACACACCTTACATAATATCTATTAAATTAATAATATACATACATATATACCATGACTAAAATTAATACATGACTAAAATTTTCTTGATTAAGTAATTGTGTTACAATTAAAATGTCTGTCCTTTTGCCAGCTTTGAAAGCTCCTTGGACCTTGGACCTCTATTTCTTGCAATAGAGAGCAAGTCTTATGGCATTTACCGTACACAATTCCGGTCTCCTTTTTTATAGCGGAAAAAAACGCGTTATCGCTACCACAACTAGTATGAGTGGTACGGCTATGTGACTAACAATCAGCCCTGTATTATACCGGGTGGAAGGGAAACGCTCTCGGAAACGAATACAGGTGATAGTATTGGTGATTCCTGACGTGATGGTACTAAAAAAATCGCGATCGCATTGTTACAATTTTAGTAGAATTTTCACAAATTTCTGTACAGCTTCACGTATAGATAGATAAATCAAACTATTATTATGAAAAACATAGTAAAAAAGGTCAATATTTCAAAAAAATCGTAATGAAACACGTACATCAATTTTCGGGTTTCTCTTCCACCCGGTATACTGCCCACTGCTGAGCACGGGCCTCCTCTATTACTGAGAGTGGGCAGGCCTTAGTCTACCACGCTGGCCTAGTGCGGTTTGGCGTTTCACATACCCTCTGAATTCTTATGGAAAATTGTTAGGTATGTACGTTTCCTCACGATGTATTCCTTCACCGTTAAAGCGAACGACACGCAAAAACTACTGAACGGATTCGTCATCATCGGATCATGTCCTGGATTAACACATAGACTACTAACATAAAACGGGACTTTTATCCCGGAAAAACTTTATCACGCGGGTGGAACTGCGAGCAAAAATTAGTCGTTCATATGTACTTTTGCCTCTAACTGTGAATTTATAAAAATCATTGTTTTTGTTTACCAAAATACGAGCGATATCGTGTGGGAAATCTAAAAGGTTTTATCTTGGCCTATTCTCATATCCATTTTTCCCGGCAAGTGGCTTATCTAAGAAAATAATAGCACGAGCAAATCCGTGATGTCGGTAAAGATGATACAGCTAGATATAGCAGCTTTGAGTAAACTCGAGTGTATTGGAACCGTCTAAGAGACCTTTTATATCAAGTTGAGGTGTGAAGTCATATAGAATACTAGTGGAAAACGCCCGCGTGAAAACGTTTTCTGGGGTGAAAAACAGCTTATAGCACTCAGGACTAATGTAGCTTCCTATTGGTGAAAGAATTTTCAAAATCGGTTCAGTAGTTCTTGAGATTATCGCATTCAACCAAACATACAAACTCTTCAACTTTATAATATGAAGTATAGATTTAAACTGAGTGGTTTCAGAAATTTTGGTTCGCTGATTTCGATGAGTAGATTGAAAATTGAGAGGTATTGGTTTTGAATTTTGATCCTTGTTCTATATCTGGAATGGAAAATTTAATCCTTGTAGAAAGGAACAATGCTTCAATAACATATTTTTTTTTATAAGCGAGTACGATTACGTTAGTTACGTTACGTTACCTACACAAAATTTGAAAAATTTGTCGTGAGCGATAACACTGTCAGTTGTGTTTCTTTTCATGTTTAAATTATATTACTATGTGTATAATAAGCAGTTGATTATATATCTTGAATTCTTATTCTACTTCCCTGTTCAGTGGCCAACATCAACGAAAATAAGCAAAATCATATTCCCCTAATTATTTATGTAAAGTGTGTAAATTCTGTTACGCTGGTAGTATTTTGCGGGAAAGAAGAGGTCTCGAGAGGGTCCGAGGCAATGTTGCCACTTTATTCTGCCCAAACATGCCGGCCTACTTTCAGCACTTGCTTTCACACAAATATAATTAAATTAATTACATTAACATAATTCCCACGTAATGTTTTATTTGGACATTTCAACAGGAACTTCGTGTAAATTTTAATGAACAGTAATTTTAACTGGATTGTCGTTTTATATATTTTTTCTCGCTCAATGTTCCCTTTAGGCCTCTTTTATCCCTAAGGAGATGATTAAAGCTTTCAAAATCGGCTTTATTATCCTATAATATAAATACAGGCGAAATGTTTCAAGTGGGCGTGGGTAGCGAAATACGAAACTATGAGGAATAGCGAAAAATGTTCAAAGGAGTCTCAAGGCTGATTCTGATGAAAAACAAAACTGCATCATTGTATCTTTTAAAAGTCAATATTCCTAGCCAAGAATCGGACTTATTGAGTTTGACATAATAATAAAACACACTATTTTTAGACCATTCAAAAGTATCGTTAATAAAGATAAAATTCTGGGAAGTAATGATATACGGCAAACTAAAGGTCTTTCCTTTAGTTTGATTGTTAGCTCATAGCTAATAAAATATGAGGAAGCTGTTGTTATTTAGCGGAAACTATAAGACATACGTTGGGAGTAGAACGGACTGCCGAGACACATTTCCGCAGGTCCAATACCCAAGGGCACGCGCCTCTGAGTTTTTTAAAGTTATGTGTGGTTTCTTTGTGAATTATGGCCTGCTTTAACGGTGAAGGAAAAGATCTTGAGGAAATTTCCATGCATGAGAAGTTCTCTATAAGAATTTCAGAGGTATGTGAAGTCTACCAACCCGCACCAGGCCAGCGTAGTGGACTAAGGCGTAAAACTTCTTTCAGTTGTAGAAGAGACCCGCGGCCAGGAGTGGGACAGTATATAATACAGGGCTGGTATGTTATGGTATAAGAGACGGTGAGACAGAGCGAGGTACGTATCATAGAGCGGAACCTCGCCTCGATTTTTTTTATGACAATAAATGACGAGACGAGCATGCCGTTCGCCTTATTGTAAGCGATACGACCGCCCATAAACAGTAGGAACACCATCCAGCACCTTCAATTACAAAGTACTGTGTGGCATTCCACTGCGCTCGTCATCCTGAGACATAAGATGTTAAGTCTCGTTATGTCCAGTAATTACACTGGCTACAATGTTCTTCAAACCGAAACACAACAGTGCATGCACACTGCTGCTTGGTGGCAGAAAAACATTGCGGTGGTACCCACCCAGACGGACTCTTACATATGAGAGACCTACCACCAGTAAACATACATTACACACGTAATATTAGCGAATTAATTTACAAAATCGGTTCAGTAGATCCAGAAAGCCCCTTTATTTTCATACCAAAACTCAAGCGATATCGAATAGGAAATCTAAAATGCCCCTACTAAGTCACAAACTTTTCCCTTTTATAATGTTAGTATAGATTATCTTATCTTATTCTTACTAATATAAATGCGAAAGTTTGGGAAAGTGTTTGGATGTTTGTATCTTTGTATGTTTGTTAGAAATAAACACAGAATGACTGAACGGATTTGGATGAGATTTGGCACACGGGTAGATCATGTCCTGGATTAACATATAGGCTTCTATATCCCGGTAAATTCCATAAAAAAACTCCTCATACAATTTTAATTACTTGTAAAATAGTCCTTATTGCATACAGAAAATGTGTCAAAGAGTCTAATTAGATCCCTCGATACTTTCAGTTCGCTGTCATTCCTCAGTTCTTTGACCAGAATTTATTTACCGATAGGAGCCTTTATCGACAAAAGATTGGGGAACTAATTACGTTCCGCAACACACAAAAGTGATACTTTGATGCCATTGTAGGTTCGTTCACATTGTACGATTTAGCAACTTAAATTACTGCAGGATTATTACTAAAATGATGCAGTATCTACAATCTATGTACAGAGTAAGTGTATATTCTTATTTAGTTTTTATAACATGCTAGATGTTGCTCGCGGCTTCCTCAATGTCCCTAAAACGCAATACGATGCCAGCACTATTAACTTAAAAAATCAGATTAAAAATATCCATTTTTCCCATGGGAGCCAATTACCAGGATAAAAAGTCTATGTGTTAATCCAGGACATGATCTGCCCGTGTTCCAAACAACCAAATCCACTTGGTTGTTTTTGCGTTCACTTCTAAGAAACATCAAAACTTTTACATCCCACTAATATTATAAACGCGAAAATTTGTAAGAATGTATGGATGTATGGGTGTCTAGATGTATGGATGTTTGTTCCTCTTTCACGCAAAAACTACTTATCGGATTTCGATGAAATTTAGCACACGAGTAGATCATGTCCTGGAATAACACATAGACTACTTTTTATCCTGGGAAAATACAAAGCGAGACTTTTATACCGGAAAAACTTTTTATTGCGGGCGGAGCCGCGGGCAAAAGCTAGTTTATAATAAACTAACCTTTGCCCGCGGCTTCGCCCGCACGAAAGAGTTTTACTGGATAAAAGTTCCGCTATACATTTCTTGGCATAAAAACCTTTCCAAGGTCTATAACCATCTCCGTACAAATTTCATCGAAATCCGTTGAGTAGTTTTTGACTTTATCCACATATACCTGTCACATACACATTATTTTGTGCTTACTTAATTACAAATTCTCTCCGTACATTTCATTCGAGTTTATAAGGTTCAATTTTATTTAATCATAGTTAACTCCGCTTTGTTTTGCTAATGGAAATATGCTAGTCTTATGAAATGCTTAGGAAAACTTTATTTACAGTGAACAATAATTTAGACATACAAAATACTAGATTTTATAGCCTTAATCACCTTCAGATATTAAACATTAATATCACACTATATTCTATAACCTTATTTACTAGACAAAAATTATACATCGATACATTCCCTTAATAAAAAGTTTCAGAATCCTCTAAAATAAAGAAGTATAGATGCTTATAATTAAAATAACAAGACGCTGAGAGGAATATAAACCGTATTCTTAGGCAATATAAAGTTACGAATGTGTTAATTAAACCGTACCAGTTTGAATATGAAACGACTTTGCTCCACAGGTCCGTATCATATGAACTAATTTCTCTTTTCTGACCTTTATACCTTGACACGTTCGTGACCCAATAAACCTAAATTAATTATGTTAGACGGTATAAAGCATCCAAACACGTGGAGTAAATTAATTACACATTCTAATTTATGAGGAATGTGAATATGTGAATTTAAAAAAAATATGAACCCTTTTTTATGGGTCTGGAGTATGAAAATATAAAATAATTGGAACATTAGACCCGTCATTTTATTTTGCTGTGAATATTTTAATTTTATAATGACGAGTACAGTCAAAGTAAAAATTACACCGAATACCACCGTCTATTCCGATCGTATATAAATCGTAATAACAATCGTTGCCAATCTTTGACAAATAAAATAACTAGTAGAGTGAGTTGGGGTTAGACCGTTTTTTTTTTCAAAATTACTGCTAAATCCGACACCACCAACGGATCCTGAAGTGCAATTTTGCGATTGAACTGAATTTAGCTACCGTATAAACCAAATTACCCCTTGATCTATACCTACCCCAAGTTAACCTACTAGTATATACGTGTATACACATATATATATATATATATATATATATATATATATATATATATATATATATATTATATACACTCACGCCTGTTATCCCCGAAGGGGTAGGCAGAGGCGCAACTAGTGCACCCAATTTTCGCCATAATTCCGTCCCATGATGTGATAGGGGGTGAGCCTATCGCCATATCGGGCACAAATTCCAGACTCCGAGCTGATACTGAATAGAAAAACTCAATATCACTTTGCCCGACCCAGGGATCGAACCCGAGATCTCAGCTTTGCAGTCGTACTGTAATACAACTACGCTACCGAGGCAGTCAGTAGTATATAGGTATGTGATATATTTTTAAACTGTATATACATTACTTAGACTAGATATAAGGAAGAAAAACCATAAAAGAGATACTGCTCTTGGCTTGGAACCTTATACTTCGACGTAATCTAAAGCAAAGAGCTAGGAAAAGATTATCACAATAAAAAGACCCTACGTTGGATAATATATGTCGGTTATAAACTGCAATCATAAAATCACGATAAAACAATGCTTTTACGAGTTAAGAGCCTATGTGAAAAACATATGGAATCGTGATGGGCGTGACTTAGCGTATTTCAAATGCGAGGCGCCGCACGGCCCCGCTGAGATAGATCGCGCGCCTCGGCCCTCGTCGCATCGTGTCTATGCCACAGGTCGTTGCACTCAAGCCCGCGAAAAGATCGTCATTGCAAATGCATGTCTGTGTTGTAAATATTATAGTTATTATAATTTCTAATAAATTTATAACTTATAAAACATAGAATTTATTTTAATTCGTTTATAGAACCATTATTATGTCACTATTATCTACCTAATTACTTGAACATAATGTAAAATGACATTGTAAGTTATCTAAACTCATCGAAAGTATTATTCACTTATAGTTGACTTTTGTTGACAAGATAAAATTTGGTGTGGTGGTAGGTTCGAGTCTTACCCCTACGTAGGTCTGTATATAGGTAAAAAGCAAAGCAGTATGAAACGTCTATAATATGTTTTAAATTATATTTTGCTTTGCTTTGATTTATTCTTGTGGACTTTCCTAACTTTGGTGGACATAAAATAAATAATAATACAATAAATGCAGTCACTATTTTTCGGCCCGACTCGGGATTCGAACCCGGGACCTCGGCACAATAGGCGTATCGTGTTTGCAACTACGCCTTGGAGGCAGTCAAACATAGCATCACACCTTTTCTCCTCACATTTCGTTAGCTATTTTAGGTCTTATCAAATAGGAGACGAGCTTATTGCCACATACCGGGCCCAATTCAACAGACTGAGTTGATACTGGACAGAAAAAAATAGTATTTGCCCGACGCGGGATTCGAACCCGAGACCTCAGCGTGGAGGCCGTACCGGGCACGTAATACAACTACGAGTTGCGACATCAAGGTAGTTTCGACAAGTCATTCACGATGAAACTTCTTCCCTGGAATGTCAGGTCTATTTTACGTAAATGATGCTTCACTCTAGTGCCACCATACAATTTAAAAATCGAATTTTGTGTGTAAAGGATGTTCGAAATTTATGCAATGCAATAAAATTACATAGCTTGATATGAAGATTGATTACATTATTATGGTTGAATAGTCACTATATAGGATATAAATGTTACAAATGTTGAAGGCGGCCGCTACCTATCTAGATAATTTTTATAATTTTTAATTTGAACTGTATGTAATGTGGGGTAAGAAAAATATAGCAAGGTCATTCTTACTATGCGGGTACTTATGCTTATAGAAAATTTGAAATGTTAATTACTTACAATTTTTTAAATATTTTTGATATTTTGTACAGAAGAATAGACTGATGTTTACTGCAACAGCTACTTCTTCAATTCTAAGGCATTTGCTTTTGTTTTGCAATATAACAAAGCTCCGATATCCTTATTGAACTGAATGAAAAATAATGATGGCCATATTTTAAAAGGAGACGGGAAAAACTTCATAGAACTTTGGGCTTAGTGTTACAGAGATAATTTATGCATTATTTTATACTTATATTAGAACTATTTCCAAATGAGAAAGAAAAATCTGTCTGTCCAATGGGAGTAAAGAAATAACCGCTGTAGAGTAGAGCTTCTAAATCATTTTTCGGTGAATAACTTTTTTTACCTGATGACATAAGATGTTCACAGTACCTAACCATTGCCCATTGGATTGCCCTATTGAATAGTGAACAGAGCTAGCTTAGACAATAACCAGAATTGAACATATCACATGGAATCGACGAGGACTGATATAAATATATAATGGCTCATTTACACTCTCGCGCGAGTGGTACGCCGAACACAATACGAGCCACGAGGCGAGGTGTGAAGCTAGAGTGTTAGTGAGTCAATAATGTATTTCAATTTGACATTACGTCGGGAGCGCTGAACAAAGTTGCCAGTAAAATTAAATAATATCGACCAATATTAAATATCCCAAAAAGTGAAAATGTCTTTTTAGTTTAATTTCTAAAATACCTATAGTTTTTAATTCTTATTCTTTTTCAGCCTTTAAAAGGCTACTATTGCACATAGGTCTCCCCCAAATAATTATTAATACTATTATGTCAATATTATTCTTGTTATACATGCTTGGTATTCTTTGAGTATGTAACCAACGCTCTAAGTTGGTGCCAGCGCCGTGTGTAATATTACACGAACCACTTGGGGCCACTTTTCACCTTTCTATAACTCAAAACCTATTTAAAGTAAACACATAAAACTGTGTGAGTTTAATTATATCTATAAGGACATCTAGAAGCCCAAATTTCATGAAGCTAGCTCAAACGGTTATAAAGATATGAAGGTCAAAATCGTAAATTTTTATACTGACTGACAGACTTATAGGATCTAAACCTAACCTACTTCCAGATGACCTAAAAGGATGAAATTTGGAATCCAGCTCGGTAATTATGTGTAAGCGTAAGAAAAAATCTAAAAATAAAAAAAGTAAAAAAATACAGGGGCCACATAAAAAAAATATATTTTTAATGGTAGCGTTGGAACAGTTACAAGCAAATATTTGAAACAATCCCAATATATGTTTTATTATATTTGCTTTATAACAGAAATATAAAGATAAAGTTAAGCCAAAACATTTGTGGTGTCCCCATAAAAAAACACTTGTAATACGCGCTAAACAGCCGGCCAACGGTGTGTCGTCGGCGGCGCGCGGCACCACACAACTCAATACCTACCTAGTTTTCTTTACAAAAAGTAATGATATCCCACCAAAAACATAAATGTAAAAGATCTCACATTTGTAAATACCAGCAACTATTATAGGTATTCAATAAAGCAAACAAATAGAATTTAATACTTGTTCATAATGTTATTTTGTTCCTATAAATACATATATAGATTTTGCATAAAACTTGGCACACATTTAGATCTCCATTCTTTTTGCGGCGAAGCCCACAGCTAAGCATAATTTTGGTAATGAACTTGGCTATCCTTTTTTACATTTATGTTTTTGGTGGGATATTTTTAAATGGAAGACATAAAAATAGAAGAATTTTTTTTTTTTTTTTTTTTTTTTTTTATAGGAGCTCGACATAGTGACTGCACTGCGCCTGATGGTAAGCACAGTGCAGTCCAAATAGAGAATCGAATGGCATTGGACGATTATCCCATGCCATTCGACACAATTATGCCGGCCTGACCAGCTGCTTCTTCACGCTACGGCGGAAGGACCCAGGATTGTAGGAAGGAGGGAACACGTGCGCCGGCAAACTATTCCACAGCCTGATGGTGCGACAGAAGAAGGAACTATAGAACCTATTGGTTCGGGTCGTAATGGTTTTCACCTTCAAGCTGTGGCTTCGCGCGCCCGCACGCGTGGTTCTGCTAAGGAAAGGAGAGGGGGGGATCAAGTTAAACAACTCCTCAGAGCATTCACCATGATACAGACGGTAGAACACGCTTAGAGAAGCGACATCCCTCCGCAACTGTAGCGACTCCAAGTTGCCCGTCACGTCTGCATCATTTACAATGCGGATGGCCCGCCGCTGTAATCCATCCAAGGCATCAAGCAAGTATTGGGCGGAACCGTCCCATAGGTGCGAGCAATATTCCATTCCCGGCCGAACCTGCGCTTTATACAAACGGTAAAGCTGACCGGGCGTGAAAAAGCGACGCACCTTGTTCAGGATTCCAACCCTGCGAGAAGTGGCAGATATAACGCCTTCGATATGATTCCTTGGATTCAGATCACAGCGTATATCCATACCAAGGATACACAGGTCATTCCGCAATGAGAGGGGAACGCCCTGAAGAATGGGGAGGGGAGTAAACGGGGACTTTTTGCACGAAAAGACACAAGCCTGCGTTTTCTTGGCACTGAACTCAACCAGGTTGCTGGAACCCCATAGAGAAATGAAGTCCAGAGTCCGGTTAAGCTCAGAGACAAGGTCCTCGCGCCCCGTTTCGGTGTCTGCCCTCGAACTTGGGGGCCCGTAGAAGTATCGCCCATGAACCGTGCTGTCGTCTGCATAGCAATGAATGTTGCCGAGTGACAGCATATCATTGATATGCAGAAGAAACAGGGTGGGCGACAAGACCGAGCCCTGTGGTACTCCGGCATTTACTGCCATGAGCTCCGAAGCGTGCCCATCTACGACGACACGGATTCTTCGCCCATGCAGAAAGCCAGAGATCCACGTACACAAGTTGTTAGGCAGACCATATGCCGGGAGCTTGGAAAGGAGACCACGGTGCCAGACCCTGTCAAATGCCTTGGCTATGTCGAGGCTCACGGCTAGAGCCTCGCCATGCCTGTCAATCGCCTCCCCCCAGCGATGCATGACATACGCTAGAAGGTCACCCGTTGATCGATTCCGACGAAACCCGTATTGTCTGTCACTGATCAACGAGTGATCCTCCAGGTAGCGGGTCAGTTGAGCGTTAATAATCCGCTCCATGACCTTGCATATCACTGAGGTTATGGCGATTGGACGGTAATTGGCAGGGTCCGACCGATCACCTTTTTTGGGGATCGGTTGCACATTGGCCTCCCTCCAAGACTCAGGCACAATACCCGAGAGGTAGGACGCTTGGTAGAGGCGGGTCAGTGCAGGAGACAACTCGGCTGCACATCGCTTCAAAACCACCGCCGGTATACCATCCGGCCCGCTGGCTTTCCGAGCATCGAGAAACCGCAGCTCCCGCCGTACGTCGCACTGCCTGATGCGGATATCTGACATTATGAATCCACAGTCAGGCAGCGCCGACGGCGGCTGAAAGCCACTGTCCTCGAGTCGGGAATTGCACGCAAAGAGATTTGCCAGCAGGGAGGCTTTCTCTTGCGGCTTGTGAGCCAGCGATTCGTCGGGACGCCTCAGCGGTGGCAGCGATGGACGGCAGAAGTTAGATTGGACGGCTTTGGCCAGGCTCCAATATGCACGGCTGCTCGAGGGATGGTTGGCCAAAGCACGCCCAATCCCACATATTCGCTGGGCATCCGCTCTTACATAGGCCTTCTTGCAGGCCTTGGTGGCACTGTTATAGGCTGCCTTGAGGAAGTCGATATTAGGATCCTTCGTTGCGCGACCCCTAATCCAAGCGCGATACGCCGCCTGTTTGTCACCAACAGCGTCGGCGCATGCGCGGTTGAACCAGGAGCGTCCTCGACCATTGCCAGCGATCTCAGAGAAAGGAATGTAGTATTCCATTCCTAACCTGATCTCGCCAGCAATAGCTTCGGCACTCGCTGAAGGATCTTTTCCCTCAAAACAGCGCTGCCGCCAAGGGATGGAAGCGAAGTATTCCCGCATACCATCCCAATCTGCCGACGAGTAGTGCCAGACCCTCCGCTTGACTCGCACGGGACGTGGGGGTGAAGCGGACGGTACTGACGACTGGACCAGGCAGTGATCGGAAGTGCCCAGAGGGGCACTAACGGTCACTTGATACCCGGCCGGGTGACTCGTCAACAGAAGGTCCAGCATAGAAGGCGCATGACTCGCCACATCCGGGATCCTAGTTGGTTGGCTTACCAGCTGTGTCAGATCATGCGTTAGAGCGAATGCATGGGCAGTTCTGCCAGCATGGTCGGTCTTGGAGGAGCCCAACCACAGCTCATGGTGCGCGTTGAAATCCCCCAAGACCACCATCTCCGCTGACGGAAACTGCACCTGCGCGTCTTCCACCGCCAGGCTAAGGTACCTGAACAGCCGAGTCGTCTCATCGTCCCCGTTGTGTGGCCTGTATAGGCACACGTAGACGCGGCTCAGGGAGCCAAGGCCCACGTGCACCCACAAAGCGGAGAAGGAGGGGTCCTCCATGCAGCGCAGACGGCGACAACAGACGTCCGACCGAACATACAAGCATACCCCGGCCTTAGGCCTGAAGTTATCCAGTTAATATTGATACATGCTTCAAAAGTGTAAGGTCAAGCCCAATTTCGGCCGTCTCCTTTATACCTATTAGAGTTTGTGGCCAGTCATGTCCAGCGGATTTTGATTTTAAAGCCAATAGCCTTTAAAGAAAAATAAATCTAAATGGCGGCCTTTATTTAAAATTCTAACATTACATCTGCCTTTTGTGCACAAAACAATGCCCAGATATCGATTTTGAGTTCGATTGGCCTTAGTACAAAAAAACTTCAAAATAGCGGCTACTTTTTTCAATTCTGACATTGGATCACTCTTTTGTAAATAATGTTACACCCAGATATCGATTTTGCGGTCGATTGGCCTTAAAACAAAGAAATTCAAAATGGCGGCCACTTTTTGTCAGTTCTGACGGTGGATCTGCCTTTAGTAACTAAAGTGGTACTCAGATACCGATTTTGAGGTCAATTGGCCTTAAAATAAAAAAATTCAAAATGGCGGCCAATTTTTTCAGATCTGACATTGGATCCGTCTTTTGTACCTACAGGCCTGCCCAGATGTCGATTTTGAGATCGAATGGCCTTAAAACAAAGGAATTCAAAATGGCGGTCACTTTTTTCAATTCTAACATTGGATCCGTCTTTTGTACCTACAGGCTTGCCCAGATATAGATTTTGAGATCGATTAGCCTTAAAACAAGGAAATTCAAAATGGCGGCCACTTTTTTCAAGTCTAACATTGGATCCGTCTTTTATACCTAAAGGCCTGCCCAGATATCGATTTCGAGGTCGAATGGCCTTAAAACAAAGGAATTCAAAATGGCGGTCACTTTTTTTAATTCTAACATTGGATCCGTCTTTTTTACCTACAGGCTTGCCAAGATATCGATTTTGAGTTCGATTGGCCTTAAAACAAAGAAATTCAAAATGGCGGCCACTTTTTTCAATTCTAAAATTGGATCCGTCTTTTGTACCTAAAGGCCTGGCACAGATATCGATTTTGAGGTCGATTAGCCTTCAAACAAGGAAATTCAAAATGGCGGCCACTTTTTTCAAGTCTAACATTAGATCCGTCTTTTATACCTAAAGGCCTGCCCAGATATCGATTTTGAGGTCGATTGGTCTTAAAACAAAGAAATTCAAAATGGCGGTCACTTTTTTCAATTCTAACATTGGATCCGTCTTTTGTACCTACAGGCTTGCCCAGATATAGATTTTGAGATCGATTAGCCTTAAAACAAGGAAATTCAAAATGGCGGCCACTTTTTTCAAGTCTAACATTGGATCCGTCTTTTATACCTAAAGGCCTGCCCAGATATCGATTTTGAGGTCGATTGGCCTTAAAACAAAGAAATTCAAAATGGCCGCCGTGTATACCAATTCTAACATTGGCTCTTAACATTTTAGTTATTATTGATTCATAATGTATAAATAAATGAGTACTACAAAAAATCATACTAAAATAATTTTATGGTGTAAAAATTTGAACAGCCTTTACATGCAAAATACGAATTTTTTAAATGTATGAGCGGCAAGCAAGCGTCATTTACACAAAATTGGGCCGGCATTCCAGGGCGTCCCTAGCTATGGATTACGCAATATAAATAATACATACATATACTCTCACGTCTTTTATCCCCGAAGGGGTAGGCAGAGGCGCAACTAGTGCACTCACTTTCCGTCGTGCGTATTCCGTCCTATGATGTGATAGGGGGCGAGCCTATCACCATTTCGGGCTCAAAATCCAGACTTCGGGCTGAAAAGAAAAAAATCCAATATCACTCTGCCCGACTCGGGGATCGAACCCGAGACCTCAGCATTGCAGTCATAACGTAATACAACTACACCACTGAGGCAGTATAAATAACAAAAAAAAAAGCAGTGACTATTGTTTTTCAATCAGGGATTCGAACCCGGCACCTCAGCGTACCGATCACTAAATATAACTAAAGCAGGTCTCCGACTAGAAACAATTTACAAAGGTGAAAGGATGTAATAATTACGCTTGCTGCCTATCTTATAGACCTAATAGAGCCTATGATTTTAGATTGATACACGGACGTGAGCTGAATACACTATAAAACAGAATTTCCAGGGCACCGTCAAATTTGCCGCGCGGTAGCGCGGACTAATCCCTACACTAGACGGCCAATTCAAACTTTGAAGGCGTCCGAAAATTTCGAGCGCACGTCCGTCGTCAGTAAAGATTCCGGTCGACTGAAGCCGGCACGGGCCACTCCCATAACAGCGATGGCGTATTTGGACGTCGCGGATGAGAGAAAGTGACGGGAGACGCACGCGTATGCCGAAATGAAATGGCGTAAGCGCCAAAACAATTTTCTTTTAATTGTGATTATACTATTTAATTCATTTTAATTGTGTATTGATAAAAACTTTGAAAAAATTGATGTATTGTATTTAAATAAAGTTACGAATGTACATATTCCACCATTTAGAGATAAAGCGTGTTTAAAGAAAATATCAGAGGTAACTTTGAATTTTTTTTCGATCGAGAAAATTTATAGCAATTGTGTTTTGGCTTTGACATATTATTAAGTTATATGTTCAATTTACAAATATCCAAAAATCTAACTTCTGATCTTAGTAGTTTACGAGAAATTTGAATTTAAAAGTCCTTAAAGTTCCTGACATAGGCTCTTAACCCAGCCTTTTACTACTGTATTACTACATATATTTTGATTTGATGCTTCATTTAAAGTCCAAAGATTACGGGACAGGTAAGAAGCCATTTATGAAATTAGACAGACCGACGTAAATTTCAATGCTTAGGTTTCTTCAGCGGTTTAAATAAATAATTGGAAATGTAAGACCTCATTAATATATGATACTAAGGGCCACTTGCACGTATTAGCGTAGAATATAAGATTAAAAATTATAAAAGTGATTATTCTTCATAACACGTGATTATTTGTGAAAATAATTGTAGAACTTACTTAGGTAGCTATAATATTAAATATTCATCTAAAAAGTCAATAGTACTAAAGTGTTTTTGACGTTTGGAATGGTATAAATACCCGTCGCTCGATGGACGGCACATTCTATCGTGGGCCGCCGAGCTGAGCAGTACTAGGACACTGGCAAGTTAAGTAATTTACTTTATTTGATCCTTAGTTTACTAACCATTTAAAATGTTAAGTATTTGTATAAATAAACATTTAATTTAGCGTCATTTGATTTAGAAGTGGTACCTATGATAAGGTACATAATTGTTATATACACATTGTTTTGATATTGATTATAGAGCTATGCTTATTGGATTATAGTATCTAATAAATATAATAAATATATTATGTAAAGAATATAGTGGTTCTTGTATCTTACCACTCATCCGCGCTTCCACCCTTAAAACGTACCATTTGCTAGTATCCTGATGGTATATTAGCGATTCGATGTATTAATACATAATTATATTCTTTTAAATGTAATTTGCTTATATAAGCGATTGCTGTATAACATATATATTAATACATATATGTTCTAAAATCTAACACACGCAATAGTCGGGTTAAATAAACAAAAACAGAGTTTGTAAACTCGAGATAAGTTAATTAAATTTTAACTCTCACTGTGACTTGCACCTCTATAAATAACACCGGGTTAACTAACGGGTTTTTGGCCCGACCCGGGATTCGAGCCCCGGACCTCAGCACGCAAATCGTACTCGTAACGCGTACGCAATACAACTACGCCACCGAGGCACTACTGCTGTAGAAAGGACATGACCTACCTTTACACTTCGTGAGCAATTACCCATTCTTGTTTCGCCGAAGTCTGGTTATTATCATCTACGTCATTAAGTACACCTTTATACATTTGTATATGAAGTGCTTAAATAAATAAATTACCCGATCACGGCGAACAGATATTTCTGCCGCTAACATTCTCTCGTAGTCGTTTTTTGCACTCTCGACTCCCATAAAGAGTATTCGTAAACATTATGTCCTTGAAATAAAACTATTTTGCGGATTTTATCGTGTTTTTTAGGTTATATTTTCTCCCGACGTTGTGACCACGAAGTGCTGCAAAGCCTTCGAAACATCGGGAGAAAATATAAACTAAAAAAACACGATAAAATACGAAAAATAGTTTTATTTCAATGTCTAACGTTCGCGTAAATAGAAGTCAACATTATGTCACTTAATAAGTAGAAGTCTATATATTATTTAATACAATAAATCATCACCACCATCGCCAGCCACATGACTTCCACTGCTGAACATGGCCTGCTCTAAATATTTCCAGACGGACCTGTCAAAAGCGGCTAAATCCAGCGTGTCCCGCGACCTTTAAAAGAGTTCTCGAGTGGAGACCACGTATCGGCAAGAGCAGCATTGGGCGTCCGCAAGGTGCACAGTACAATAAACGCATTCGAATAATTTAAAGCTTTATAACTCAATTAAAATATATATATAGATTATTTTTTATATCCACTCGTAGTCATCCGAAACTAACTTGATTCAAAGTAATGCAATAATTACACAAATCCATACTAATCTAGAATATTCAAAATCCACGATTAGTTTCGTAGTTCAAATCTGTTTTTGAACATTGAGATATTTTAACGAAGCGGATTCAAGTTAGGGGAGTTGGATTGTTAACAAACTTGGGCTAAAGACATGGCGGAACCGTTGACCCATGAAATTAAGCCACCTGCGGGCATTCAATATTGTTTTAGTTTGTAAACCCACGACTAAATAATCGAATTAATATTTGCAAATTTTGGTGCCTTTGTTAATGAAGATGATAATTGAGAAAATAAATTATGACAGATTTAGGCAGTTATTACTGCCTCGGTGGCGTAGTTCTATTATGGTACGACTACTATGCTGAAGTCTCGGGTTCGATTCCCGGGTCGGGCAAAGTGATATTAAGTTTTCCTATTCAGTATCAGCTCGGAGTCTGGAATTTGTGCCCGATATGGCGATAGGCTCGCCCCCTATCATATCATAGGACGAAATAACGGCGTAAAGTGGGTGCACTAGTTGCGCAACTGCCTACCCCTTTGGGGATAAAAGGCGTGAGTGTATGTGTATATCTATATATATAAAAGAAAGTGGTGTTAGTTACACCACTTATAACTCAAGAATGGCTGAACGGATTTACCTGAAAATTGGTGGAGAGGTAGCTTAGAACCAGGAGACGGACATAGGATACTTTTTATCCCGGGAAAATATAAACCGGGACTTTTATCCCGGATAATTGTTTTCTGCCAGTGGAACCACAAGAAAACAAGTATAGAGATATTTCGAGATCCAGTTGAGGACATAATTACTCTTATCCCGGAAAAAGATAAACCGGGAATTATATCCCGGATTTTAATTTCTCGCGAGTGGAGCCGCCACGACTAAACCACTGAACCGATAGCGATGCAATTTGGCAGGAAGATAGTTTTAAACCCTGGGAAGAATCTAGGCTACTTCATATCCCGGGAAAATATAAACCGGGACCTTAATCTCGGAAAATAGTTTTTTGCCAGTGGAACCGTATGAAAATAAGTATGGAGATAGTTTGTGATCCAAAGGAAATCAATCTCAAGTTTGAGTTACATCTCAAGTAGACATAATGTATGAACAGTTCAATACATTATGTCTACTTGAGATGTAACTCAAACTTGAGATTGACCTATTAATACCGCCCATAGGCTACTATTATCCCGGAAAACAGACACCGGGAATTTTATTCGGGATTTTTTTCCGGAAAAAATATGGTTAGGTATTATTTACGGGGGGGTGGGGGTGTTTAGGGATTTTAAAATTTCGTTAAATAAGGACTCATTTGGTGGCAGGGAGGTTTTTTGCAAGAAAATTACGCGGAAAATTTGAAAATTTAAGAATACTTAACCGCCATATTAAACGTGTATGTCACTGAATTCCTCCTAAGCGGCTGGACCGATTTTAATGATTTTTTTTTTGTGTCCTCAGGTGGGTTTGAGAATAGTTTCGATTAACAATTAGATCCGGTAGGTGGCGCTGTACTCGGGTTCTAGGATTTCATTGCGTTTTTAGGGCAGGACAACGTCTGTCGGGGCCGCTAGTAAAAATATATATTATAATATATAGTTTAATTTTAGTTCCCAGGCTCCATTTCTGTCTCCTTAGCCGATTGGCTAAGGACGCCAATATGGCATCGGTATTTAAATGATAGAATAATATCCAAGTCCGTTTATGTATAAAAGTGTAAATAAACCAAAATAAATGTATTTAATAATATTTTCAATATCTACAACACCATTTGATCTACCCAGAAATACGTCTACTATTCTTAAACACAACATTAGGTAAAGCCACAACCCGTTACAAAATCACCGGGCCATCAAATCGACGTTCACATTGACATTCCAATTACCTTTGCGTTTATGGTCTGTTGCGTTTTTTTGTCGCTCGCGTGCGACAAGCCTAACACAACTGTGAATGATGGGTAACCACCTAAATTGAATTGATGTGACGTGAACCAGATAGTGTTTGTTTTCAAAGGGGGTAATGGGGGATTTTGATGGAGAAGTTTGATATAATAGAAATTGCGTACATTTTTAAGTTAGGCACTGACTTGTAACAATGCAGGCATGCGCCGTGGAACGTTACCGCTGTGTAGGGTTTTTATTTGTTTCCATATTTTTTTACGGACGGGACGGAATAAGTGCGAAAAGTGGGTGCACTAGTTGCGGCTCTGCCTACCCCTTCGGGGATAAAAGGCGTGAGTGTATATGTATACAATAATTATAGTCAACAATATAATAATAATGCTAATCAAGTCAATGTTTCAAGATTAGCACCAAAACGAGAACACTAATGACTAAAGTTGTAAGCTAATCTAGTTGTTTTTATATAAACGTGGCTACGGCTACTTTTAGTCCTTGATAACGCTTTAACAATTTAAGTGTTAAACACAAAAATTAAGAATTCCCACAAAAGGAAATTTCCTAAGTAAGCGGCACACAAGTAAACTCGCCACGGAATAATTTGAGTCTGTAAATTGAGAGCGCGTGACTAGAAAATTTTAACGAACTGAAAACTGTGCTCCGTGATACGTGAAAAAACTCGCTTCATGTAACAAAGTCGGGGGAAATTCTTAATTTAACTTATAAACAGTCTTTGGCCTGCCAAAATAATTTACTTTTTAAAGGCCAACAGTTCGATTTTGGTACACACTTTCTTGGAATTTTGGGGTTCATTGCTGCCAGCTTTTGTTATAGAGTTGTTTCGATACGACTTGACGATAATAATATCTGAAATCAAATTGTTGTTAGCTGGAACACGACCTGGTCTAAAACTCTAAATAGATTTATGCTCAACTTCGTTCCTATAATTCACAAATCCGAAATCGTAATTTTCAGCTCGGTAGTACAAACGTCTATATATACCGATAGCAAAACAAACACCAGACAAAAAACAAACAGAAGCAACTCTTCTGCGAAGCGTGAAGAGCGCAGTAATTTAAGAGATCCGATTGACTAACCTCAGTAACAACTTGGTTGACAACTAATGGCTATGTCAACGCCCGGCGCCCGTAGAGACTGGCTAGAAATGTAAATATTGTTGGATCTATCGAGTTTGGAATGTTTCACGAAATCCTGTAAGGATTGGGTTCAAAGATTGGCTTATCTAACTTCTTTAATTACTTGATTTAATTTATTCTCAGAATCGATCTGAATGTTACTGTATTGAATGCATGTAAAAGAGGACTTAATATTCAGCTAAGTTTAGAGTATACACACAGACGATTTGATATATTTTATTGATTAACTTCAATATGCTTTTAATACCCTCAAAATTTAAGAAATCGCATCACATCCTTTGGATATCCAATTACTTTTAGGCCAGTTACTGCGAACTAGGAATATTCTAGAATCTGCATAACAGAGTCACTGTTGATAAAACCACTGACCCATTCATGCTTTACACAGATTTAGTTAAGGCATTAATGTACCAGTATAGCCGAGGTGCTAACACTGCTTACAAAAATACGACTAAGTCTTCTGGTAGTGGTGATTATATTAGTCATGGTAATTACCATGTGTGACGAGACTCTTTTGTCTACTTCGCTGTTAAACTTGACCCTATTATCAAGATACTATTCTCACATACACACACTCACGCCCTTTATCCCAGAAGGAATAGGCAGAGGAGCAACTAGTGCATACACCTTGCGCCGTGCGTATTCCGTCCCATGATGTGATAGGTGGCGAGCCTAACGCCACACCGGGCACAAATTGTAGACTCCGGCCTGATACTAAATAGAAAAAACACAATATCACTTTGCCCGATCCGGGGATCGAACCCGAGACCTCAGCATTGCGGTCGTACCATAATACCACTACGCCACCAAGGCAGGTTGCTATTTTCATCTTCATTAAATTTCATTAAATCCGTAATTTTGTTGATCCACAATAAATAAATGAAACCAAAATGTGAAGATTTAGAGTTTAGATTTGCATGTGTCGTTTTCAAGCGTCTTTATCGTAGTCGCAGCCAATACATTTAGAGCTGAGACGATTCCCGTAAGACGACGAAATGTACAAAGAGTTGCACGGTCACCGGCATAATCCACTTACCTAGAGTAATGCGGTTTGAAAACTTTATTTCGTATATCACGTTGCATTTTATTTGAGATGAGATATGTATGGTCTTGTTTGTAGTATTTGGTTTGGAAATACAAACATCATATTGTAACTGCTGTAAGCGATGAGAATCTGATTGACATTTTAAAGGGCAAAAAAGCGAAAGGATGAAAAAATTACAGCAGAGTATGAGGAACTCTTGAGTTTTCGTTCAAACTGGTGTATTAATTGTTAATTATCGCTCGCTTTGGATGAGTCAAAGTACGCTATGAGGAAACGAAAATTATTTATAGTTTCGAAGGTATCTGAACTTGAGATTCTAAACCTAATAAGGCAGACAAATACAAAAATGAGATTTTCTACCCTTTTAATGATACTGCGTGAGTTTAAGATAAATCCTTTCTGAAGACAAGAGGCAATATTCCAATAAACTCACCGGTAAAATCTGCTTGTACCAAAAATAAATTTCAGTTTATTTTTACACGTCCAATTCTATCCAGACAGTTTTAAATCGCCGTTTCATCTGGCTAATGAGCATCAGCGTTAGCCTAATTATAATAACTACTTCAACAAGCCCGCCACCAAATTTTTTTTGGTACTAAATAAAACGACCATTTCTTAATAATCTTACACCGTATTTTTGTTAGAAAGTTCTTGATGTTTTTACTTTACTAGGAACATAAAATTTTGGTAATTCAATTAAGCTCAGACACGTAATAAACTTGTACTTGTAAATTCTAGCTCTGATGGCAGACTCAGGAGCTTAAAGCCATTTTTACATTGAATGAAAGTCCTTTGAGAGCCATAACAATTTCTGGATTAAACCAGAAACTTTGCGACCTTGGAGATAGAATCTCCAACCAGCACCGATGATAAAAAAAAGAAATACTAAAAATACAAAAATAAAAAATATATATGACGGGTGTATGATCTTTATTAGTCTCAATGTCGGTATTTGGACATATTAACGTCGGGTAGTATGAAATAACAAGTTAGTGGGAATGACAGTTGCGAGTATAAATAGGGTGACTCCCAGTCTTATTTTAGTCGTAGTTCTGTTCGGATCATTGTTTATCTATCTGCCATAGTCTCGCTCTATCTGCCATAGAGCGAGACTAGTCAAGTGAAGTGTTAACCTAACTGATAGGTGGTAACTATGTTAGTTTTTGGTTAGTTTTCAAGGTAATAAGTGACAAGTGAGTTTCTAGTGGATCCTGACATTTTTTTTTTGGTATGGCCATCTTCGGCGCATTAGGGACGGCTGCGGGCTTCCTCCGACTCACGTATAAGTTGTCGTCCGCAACCGCCCCTGTGGATCCTGACATATGATTATTGTGTTCTGAACATTAAACTACTTAAGGAACGGCCAATAAGCCGGGAGTTGCAGAGGCTACGTTCGCTGCGTGTTATATTAAGTGTGCCCACGTATACCTATGTCGGTAGTTACCCCGATATATATAAAAATACCAACGTCCAATCCGGCCGATCAAGATCTGATGCATTGTCTATCACACAGTCAGAGTGAGGGGGTGTTACAGAATAACACAATTCTTTCTGAAATTTGGCAGTTCATTGATGTCACGACCTAAAATTTTGAAATGAAGTAATGATTAGACAGCGGGATTTTTTATTTCATTAATAGATAAATCCTTCGGTGAAACCATGAGAAAAATATAATAAGTAATCAAATTTTCTTTCTCTACACAAAATAATACTCCACTGAACAGTTAATCTATACAAATATATAATCTATACTACAAAAAACAAAATTTCATATTCAAACAACATAATATTATGTAGCATAAAAAATGTAAATGGCACCACAAAGAAAGGTAAAGCAATCCTCAACTGACTTTAGCTCTTCAGCATAAAACGGATTTGTTAATCTGTAAAATCTCTGTTATTTACTGAGGAAGCCATCTTAAGAATGCGGAATAAGTAATACTTCTGTAATGTTAATTTTATGGATAATTTTTGGATACCTGAATAGATTATTTTTGGGGTTTCATACTCGAGTTTTTATTGTGACGCGTATAGCCAATTTGAACCTAGAATAAAAAATCTAACATCAACATCACTTTTTGTCTTGGAGCACATTCACCAATCAAGATGCGTCAAAACTAAAAGTATTTTAAAATCTTGTAACTAAATACAAATTCAAAAGCAAACAAAAACCATCCCCTAAGATTTTTTCATTCCCAAAACAATGAAAAACTAAAATAACACAATTATTTGAACACTACTTTTGTTAAATTTTAATCAAACAAACATCGGAGCTAAGTAAACAATTAAGAAACTGATTTTAATTCAATATCTTTGTAAAACGTGCCTGAAATGGTGGACCCACACAAACGTCTAAAACATTTATCTCATTATCGCATTCATCGGAACAAAGTGTAGGTGTAGCCACATTGATGTATTAAAAATAATACGTTAATGTACAGCCACGAGTTATTTAAAATTTAAATAACAATGTCATTCATTAACATTAAGCTCGTTTAATATTGATTTTACTTTGACATTTGAGTTTGATATATTATAACCAAGCGTAGGATTCTACTCTATGGATATATCGCAATTTTTTCATATTTATTGCGATAAAGAACGATATTAAACTAAGTGTGGCCCCAGCATAAGGTTATAAAAACAGAAGCGCGATCTCGAACGCAGGTGCGGCGGTGGCCCCCAGCGTCGTCTTATTAAATAATTTAGTGAAATATTTCCTCGGGCCGCGTCAGCACTATCTTCCTGTTTCATTTAATATTCCTTTGCATCGCATCCTGGTTCATAAACATGCTTTAATGAGTTTATTATATTTCGTCGTAGTTTTATGAAGCTTCATACTAAAGTGAACTGGTTTGAGGTGTATATAAGAAATATACGTTTACTACTTAGAAACTTACTTAACTGTTTGTAAATATTATGTAGAAAATCAATCAGTTATGCAACTTAAAATGTAGGTGATATGATGAGTAAAATTATTCCCAGAAATACCTAAGTTGTTAATACAAAAATCTATAATATTCAACGCAAACAAAACACGAAGTTAACAAATAAGACGCAAAATACAAAAACCTGATTAAAGATTATAAAATTACAATATTTATATTTTATATTGGGCTATAATAGTAAACAGTGGGCTGTTTACTCAAAAACATTCACGTTTTAGCAACTTAACTTGGCTACGTGATAGATAAAGGGCCTGTTTCCCAGGTTCTAAGTAAAATTTATTATACTGCTACTGTGTTAAATAGCTATTGTAGATAGTACTAATTTTAAACCCCGACAAAAAAAGTGGGGTGTCATAAGTTTAGGGTGTGTGTATCTGTATGTCTGTCTGTGGCATCGTAGTTCTCAAACGGATGGGCCGATTTTGACGCGTTTTTTTTTTGTTTGGAAGCTGATGTGATTGAGAATCGAGATGTTTCTTAGCTATAATTTATGAAGATCTGTTCAGGCGTTTGAAGATAAGGAGTCTCAAATTTTGCATGGGGGTTCCTTCTAGGAAGTAGGTGTTCACTAAGATGGGATTGTGCGAAATTCAATCCCTAAGAGGGTTGTATCTATACGACGGCAAGTGACGCCCGGCAGCATTTGCTGTCTCCCGTTGCCGTCTGTCGTATGCCGCATCCTGCGGAAAAAATTGGTTTTGTATACACCTTTATCTATTTTTGGGCAGGTATCATCGCCTTATTGATTGTGTTGGTATACAAACGATATTGTAGTCGTGCTGCTAGGTATTATGAGACATGCCTAATATATCAGGACACATGCATCGCAGTGCCATTGTAATTCAAAGTTATGGGCAGTCGTGACGCTACGTGGTGCTTGTTTCAACCCGTTGCATAAAAGAAACATCAGACTCATGTGAACTGACCCTAAAAGTATAATTCCTGCCAGCACAGTAAACAACCACTCAAATTAAATCAATTATATTTGTATTGTAGACTGCCTCGGTGGCGTAGTTGTATTACAGTACGACTGCAAAGCTGAGGTCTCGGGTTCGATCCCCGGGTCGGGCAAAGTGATATTCAGTTTTTCTATTTAGTATCAGTCCGGAGTCTGGAATTTGTGTCCGATATGGCGATAGACTCGCCCCCTATCACATCATGGGACGGAATAACGGCGAAAAGTGGGTGCACTAGTTGCGTCTGTGCCTACCCCTTCGGGGATAACAGGCATGAGTGTATATGTATGTATGTATGTATGTATATTTGTATAATATTAAGCTTTAAACCATTATTTATTATGAGCGTTAAATGTATTTTAATGTAATTCAATGTTTTGAAATGAATTAAAATACGTGTAGGTACTATAATTCATTTCAAAATTGTTATTGTATATAAATAAAAGATAATAAAATAGCCCTTTATTCGCTACCACATTTTACATAGTATTTTAAACTAAATATTATGAACAAATTAAAGAGTATTTGTAATAATCGTCTCTGCGGCGTAGGCCTCTCCTAAACCTTTCCACACATCACTTTCCTGTGTCTTACGCGTACAATGACATCCACATATCTAACTGAAAATATCTCTCCATTCTTTTCTAGGTCTCCCTTTTCTCCTTTTCCTATATCCTGGTACCCACTCTGTTAGACACTTTGTCCATCTATTGTAATTCACCCTAATAATGTCTTGCCCAATGTCATTTGATTAGTCTAATTCTTTTCCGTAAATCTATTATTTTTGTTTTGCTTCTTATATTATCATTGCAGATCTTGTCTAACAGCTTTATTCCAAGCATACTCCTTTCCATCTTCCGCTGGCAGATAGTTATTCTTTCTTCGTCCTCTTTTCTCAGTGCCCACATTTGGCAACCATATTGTTAGGCTCGGTAATACAGTTACTTCGTATAATTTTACCATGTTGTTTTTCATAATGTCTTTTAATCCACGATTTTTTCCAAGCCAATGATATCCGTCGTTGTATCTCCTGTTCGACGTTATTTTCAAAAGATACTAGCTCTCCTAGGCATACGCATTCTTTTAAATCTTGGATTTTAAGGTTTTGCTACTACAATTTCTTAAGGTTCTTCATTGGTTAGATTAATCGTTTTTAATGTGTTTAGTAACAATCCCACCTTTGGTTTTTTTGGTATTTCACTGACCATGCTTTCTAGTTCTGCGGCGCTTTCTGCGAATACTATAATATCGTCCGCAAGACGCAAGTAATTCAGTAATTCTCCGTCTATGTTTACTTTTTTTTTCCAGTCTAGACATCTAAAAACCGATTGGAGCACTACTGTTTTTTTTTTGAGACAGTGGGTCGCTATATGTATTGCACATAAAAAAAACATCTATTCAGTTCCGAGTAGTCACAAGTATTTGCATAAAAAAATACACATCTAACAAATTCCCTAGAGTTTAAATGCTACAAAATCAAAGATAAATTGAAAATGAAACCTGTCTGAGAAGCGATGTTGATGGATAATCGGTAGAATGAGTTCCATTGTATCCCGGAAATATCTTGTAAAGGAATACGCAGGGGATTCAGTTAAAGAAAATGAAAGACATGCTAAAATGTTGCTTACTGAACAGTATTGCTTCCTGTGGCTTTCAAATCCGAAATCCATCTCGTACAATAGAGCTGTATTTGCCTATAGGAACTAATGGGATTTTTTTCCTTTCAGCATTGCCGTTTCGTTTTGTGCATCCCGTACCCAAAAATATTTTGAGAATTGCGGTTAGACCAGCTGGAAACAATGAGTTGACGTGACGTTGATTTTCAACGAATTTATATAACATTGACTCAACTGAAAATGATTATATTCAAAGATTCTTATTAAAACCTCTTGCATTGATATCTTTAAAACTTAAGTACTGTAAGTTATTAAGGTAATTTTAACAGGACAATTCTCATATCAAAACATTTCAAAGTTAAAGACACAACAATAAATAAAGTAAATAAGACGAAATACAAATCTCAAAGGTCAAATACCAACAAATCTTATTCAATAAACTGAGACATCTTAGCAAAAACACAAATATTCGCAGCCAGCTTCTAAACGTTTATAAATCTAATTTAGTTGTAACAAATCGTTTTAGAAGATAATCTCGTTGGCGAACAAGTGGAACGCCCAAACCGTGTAAGTGATAATGTTCGTGAAGCAAAAAGATTTGTGTTGCAATGGACGTTTTGGACTCCATTTGTAATAGATTTAAAGTTTTTAAGACTTAAAATATACTTGAAATGTACACGTTTGATATTATTATAGCTAATTATTTTGCCACAGAGATAAAAATTATTTAAGTGATAGTTAGAGATACAAAGTAATTTAATGTATTAAAAAGTTCAGTCGATGCGAAATTAAAATTATTATTATTGAAGGTAATTTAAACGTTATTACTTTATCTTAAGACAAGTCATTTAAAATTCTACATGTACAGTCAGCCACATAAGTAACTGAACAAATTCAAAATTTCAAATCACCTCTACGCGTTCAGTTTCATTTAAACATTTTTTTTCTTTGTGGGAAGTAAAGTTAATCGCCTTTATTTTGTAAAGAGAAAACAAAAATTGGTAAGAGCACGAAAGTGTTGACGCGATTTGAAGTTTTGAATTTATTCAACTACTTATGTGGCTGACTGTACCTACCTAGCTCTAAAATTATTTTCTCTCCCTAGAGATGACTGAGAATTTCTTATATCTTAGAAAGTATGAACTACCATTTTTAACATCCAAAACTATAAGATACTTTACTTTTTTTATCGTAATGAATTAAGACAAAACAAAAACGACAATTTATTGGACCAAATACATCTAAAATATATTAACAACGTTAAAATGAACTTGAAGTTGAAAACAAAGTTTTTCAGGTTACTGGGACACGGCAAGTTGTGTGCCAACTCTGCAAACACTTAAAAAGTATATTCCAACTAATTCATCGATAACATGTGAGAATCGTCTTTACGTGCCACGTAACGATGACGTGACGTGACATTATCATTCAGGTAATACAATATTATGTTCTTCTTAGTCGTTCTCTTCATCCCTGAAGAGTCCGTCCTGAAATATTTAAATGGAGTCGGTAACAAGCCGCCTCCCTGTCCCCCTGTCTTCAGCTCTCCTCAGAGCAGTGGCAATAGGAAGTTACGTTAGGGCTTTTAATTGATCAGACCAGCGGGTAGGTGATCGATCACGTTAATACATGTAGGCTACCTTAAAAAAATATGAGATTGCTTATTTATTTTGATTGAGTAGTGTTAAGAAATTTGGTTTTAAATCTTTTATGGCCATAACAGAATATTGAATTGAACACAACAATAACAAAATTCAAGTAAGACAAGGAAATTCTTCAATTGAATTAATGAATTTATGTTCGATTTATACTCAAAATTTCCAGCCAAGTCAAGACTTTGCAAAGCAATTTGCGAACATCTTAAGTGTTTCAGCTGTCTTTTGTATATTTTGTCCTTGTGGTGGCAAAACATCTTATGTAATAATAAATAAAATGTTTACAAGACAAAGCAGAAGAAAGGTCAAGAGCGACATCGTTGGCTGTGACACACAAAATGTCCCATCAATTTTCAGCCACGCCAATAAATTTCCCCTAAAAACTGTCTCCTAGATTAGTCCAGACGCACATGAAAACAGAACAATATAAAATAGCCTAGTCATTTTTGAGATAAAAAATACGCCCGCCAAATGGAGCGAAGCGTTTCAGTGGTTACGCAAGATCTGAAAATTACTAGTCTAGCGCTAATTGACGTAGTGGTGTATAAAAACTTCGTTTGCTTAACCTTGCTTGGAATTATTTTATTCCAGTATTCTTTGGGTTAACGATAATTATAGAAAGTATTTTGCGACTGTTTTGTGACAATCGACAAATTAACTTGATGAGTAAGGACCGTAGTGATAGATCCATCTCACGTTTGAGTAAGATCTCATGTAGACATTTAATTTATTGAACTATTTAATAAACCAAGCTTAAGCCGACATTTAAGAGCTAGTTCTCAGCAGAGTTGAGGTTGTTATTCAACTTTAATTAATAACTATTAGTTTATTATTAAATTATTAAAAATAAAAACAAACTCGGCTGTCGAAATTCGTCTCATAATGCCACTTAAGATGACACTTGAGCTCCAGTTAATGTAGGTTTATTAAATAGCGGCTATCTTAAGATACTGACCTTAAATTGAGAGCGTCTCATCATCAATCAATGATTATTATACTTAGATTATATTGTTAGATGAACTGTTTTGGCTAAGTGCTGTAAACTTTCATTAAAATTATAAATCAATAAAAATGAGATGCTACTTCCTCAAAGGTTGAAAGAGATTTTTAAGAAACCTCTTATAATAACAAAATACTTGTTCAAGATGTTAGAGATAATGACAAAGAGGAATACGTCAAACATCTGGTGAATCTGCGAACTGTTGTAATAAACAATGAGTGGAGTTTTGACAACCGATGCGTCACTTTAATTGTTGCATACCCAGGATGGTTGTAACATAATCATTCAACATCCAGTTTCGGGTAAATTTTCAGAAATATATCAATACGAAATGTTTGTCAAAAAATTTACAATTGTATAAAACAAAGCTAATTTGTCTAGCGATGGTTAAAATTGAGTTAATACTGTACTTTTAGCACCAATTTACTTATTTATAATATTAGATGTTACTACACTGACTTAAAGCATTTATGATAAAGATGATGAAAGGCGTGTAAAGCACGTTCTAAGAAAATTTTATACATTCACACAATAATAAAATAATATCGCAATTAATGGTATTGAACAATATATATCTTTACTGTCGCATACTCCGAGTCTTGTAAACGTCACTTTGCTAACTTTTCGTAGTGTAACACGAATTGCGTGAACAACATTATTTGTCCAATAATAAGAGAAATATCGTTATTAAGAGTGTTTTTCCTTATAGCTTTCATATTTAGTTTGGTTTGTAGTCAGCAAATGGCCTATGGGTTTGTTTGTTCGTATATTTTGTACTAGTCATGACTTACCGCAGCATGTAGTTCGGTAAAATTACCAAAAAATCGCATAAGTTGAAAATTGGTATCAACGTTACGGACACCATTATAAAAAAAATTTGTTAGTATTATATAAGTCTCCATCGGCCCCACGTATGCTAAAAAAAACATTCAGGGTCAAAGTTCGATGTATGGGTTTTTTTATATGGATTTCAAGCTAACTTGTTTGGACATATAATTTATCACATAGAAATAAATGTATGTACTTTCACATATTTTTTGAAGCGAATATTCGAATTGAATTTTCAATAGCATTCTTAAGAGGAAAAAATTAAAGGCGCTAGAATATCGAATGTCAATAAAACTTTCACAGAAATAATATGTGAAAACGGTTAGCCGCTCGAGTCAAAAGCAATAAAAGAAACAAGAAAGAAGCCGTGCAGTTATTAAAAATGTCGCTTTTGTAGCGGAAGCCGACAGTTGGGTTCGATTTTGGTTCCGTAAAAAAACACGGACCAAATTCGTTTTGAATAAAAATGTAGACGAATACGTGTTTCGGGAAATAGACGATAGATGAATGGTGAGATTGCCTCAATCCAGACAGACACAGAATAAATTACTGGTGAAATATTTGTTATCACTTTCTCAAGAGTTGTACTTTCTCTTTCTAATAATTTAATAAAAGTAATTCTGCTCAGAAAAAATCGAATATCTCATTAAAGTTTATTTGGGTTCAAATTTTTCAAATATGTATGTGTTACGAGAGATCTCCAGTTTAAGTTTTAACTTCTTGGACTGTTTTTATCATTTTTACATACTAGTAGTTCTCGTGGCTCCGCCCGCGTGAAAAAGTTTTTCCGGGACAAAAATATTTTCCCGGGATAAAAAGTAGCCTATAGCACTGTGGAGTTATGTAGCTTCCTATTAGTGAAAGAATTTTCAAAATCGGTTCAGTAGTTCCTGAGATTAGCGCGTTCAAACAAACAAACAAACTCTTCAGCTTTATAATATTAGTATAGATTTGCCATCAATAATCGTACCCAGAATATAGGTACGACGCGTTAGATTCATTGAATGAGGTCGTCGTCACTCGTCAGCAAGGGTCTGTCGGTTTCCTCAATACGAGTCCCTCAAAACATGTATTTTGTCTGTACATTCTACCAGCCTATCACTCGCCGTAATTTGATATCTACTACATGATTATAATTATTCTATTTTCATTCCTTAGCGTTGAAAATGTATTTCATTGGCAAATTTGTTATAATTTATTCTGTTGATATCTATACTCAATCCCCATCTCCCAGTGTAAACCTACTCTATCATTCCGATCCTCCATGAGCTTTCGGAACTGTCCCCTACTTCCTTCCCTGTACTATTAATCAAAATGTTACGGTCGATGGAACACGTACCGTACGTACCGTATGTAGCAAAACGGAATTTTGATGATGGTGAAAAGATACGCTGGGTTTTTGAGATATGATGCATAAAATCTGATATATTAATGGGGTTCTATCAAGATAAAAAAATTAAACAACAAATCCAAAAGCGTAATTCCTTCGCAGTAGACATTTCTTTCTGGCAGACATAGTGCCGGAATAAAATAGAGTGAGAGTGTCCTAATTAAATGAATTTTCGTGTGCAGCACATCGTATAAGAGTTTTCTGTTTCTAGTGTATGTGTGTATATTTTCTGACGAACAAGTTGTTGGCCGCCCCCGAATACTCATATTATTACGTCCTTCAGTTCCATTAGCACCTAAAGCCGTTGGTCCTGCCCCTGATCTCTCTCCAGTTATGTCGGATTGTCGTCTCATCGGACTATGAGAGTGAAGAAAAATCGAGTGCACCTGCGTATTGCGCACACACTTGTGCACTATAATATCTCTTGCATACCTAGCTGATCTTCGTTAAGATTGGCCACCGTGGCCGAAATCAACTAGGAAGGGATTAAATTACGTCTTTTTAGCGTTCAATATTCATATCTACCGAATAAAAATATGTCCATTCGACGTATTATAATAATCTACTTGGTGATAATTACCGTCCTCATGCAGATTTTAGATTTTAAACATGGTAACGAGATTTGTGATACATCACAAAACAAAAACACTAAGCTCCTTTATGCAGTCACGTAAAAGAGATTAAAAATACATTAAACAATGGTTTTAAGTTAATTACTGTATTCACTGCATCGTCAAACGATATACAACGCAAGTAATTTAAAAACTAATTTGGTTTCCATCATGCCAGCCCATGTAGGCATGTAGGACCAATATCGGGACCAAATTACATTGTCTTCATGAATATTTCACGTGAAGCGAGGCACCTGATGTATCTGAAAATTAAACCGGGCTTCCCAAAATCAAACATCTTTTGAAATTGACTTAAACTTTTAGAAAATCCACGTGTAGTCATTGGAAAAGACTATAGGCAAATTTATTTTGAAATACCCTACGCTTATTAGTTGGAATTATAATTAGAAAAAAATATAATAAGATCTATGTAGATCTTATTATAATTTTTTCTAATTATAATTTAGGTATGTACCTAATATTTTCATTGTTGAAATCTATGCATCTGTATAGTAGATTCATACATGTTCAATGTACAAAGCTACAAAAAACAAATTAAATGTAATACAGTTTTATTCTTTTTAGAATAATCGACAAGAAATAGAATTCTATGGAGTGATAAACCCGTCCGCTATCACGTCATATGACACAAAAACTGCGAACAACGAGCGCTCCATTAGCACCTCTGCTTGCTTCTTCGGGGATGCAGACGCAAAGGACATATCCAAAAATGGGCCTGAAAATCTAAACAAGACAGTTTATATACATTTGGATAGAACTACTGAAAACTAGCCTTTTGCAATGAATCGTTTAATTTTAAAGACCTCCGATTTTGGAGACATGTAATTTTGTTTGCTTGAAAACTACGCTTTATATGAATGTTTTCAAAAAAGTTGGTTATGAGTGGAGGGGTCTAAAAATATTTTTTTTAATGGATCTAAGTTCCATATGTTGCCCCTAAAGTTTGAGCCTGTTTAGATTTTAATGTCCAGCACCCATACAAAAAGCGGACATCTCCTTTGGGATGTGAACTTTTTAAGAGTGATGTGCCTGGCTGATGCTGCACCTGACAATAGAATTCGAGAAGAAAAACGGTTGACGATGATTGGACGTTTGATAATTGGTTCATGTTAGTTTAGGTTTAAAGATTTTTGAAACATGCTACATGTCACATAAGTGTATAAGCTAACTAAATATAAAAGTTACTCTAGATAGAAGATTAGAAATATATGCTCCTAAATAAATGAGCACAAAATGAGTACATTGGGTGTTTAATAAGATAACTATGAAATTAAATTGAATTGAAACTTATGGAATAGGACCTTATAGTATATTAAATAAGCATAGTTATCGTTCGTTTTACGATTTAAATTCTTGACATAAATATGTGTGTATACAATGTAAATGGCCGCATTAAACCAGTACAAACTGCAGC
Source organism: Lapara coniferarum (assembly GCA_949316025.1). Classification (NCBI taxonomy): domain Eukaryota; kingdom Metazoa; phylum Arthropoda; class Insecta; order Lepidoptera; family Sphingidae; genus Lapara; species Lapara coniferarum. Next base: position 13,827,697 of record OX438929.1, read on the forward strand.
TTATAACAACGAACAGGTAGCCGTTGGATTATATTTTATTAGTGTTGTATATTCAAACTATAAACATCGATTTTCCAATGCGTTCCAGGTCGAGAATAATGATTACATTGTTTATAGAGATATTTCAACAATGAAAACTACAATTGAACCGACTGCCTCGGTGGCGTACTTGTATTATGGTACGACTACAATGCTGAGGTCTCCGGTTCGATCCCCGGGTCGGGCAAAGGGATATTGAGTTTTTCTATTCAGTATCAGCTCGGAGTCTGGAATTTGTGCCCGATATGGCGATAGGCTCGCCCATATCATAGGACGAAATAACGGCGAAAAGTGGGTGCACTAGTTGCGCCCCTGCCTACCCCTTCGGGCATAACACGCGTGAGTGTATGTGTGTGTGTGTATAAAAACTACAATGGCAGGTAAAAATACTCGGCAATTTATCCGAAAATGCATTTAAAAGTTATACAATTTAGAGAACTCATTAATTTTGTATTCAGAAGATTATATAATAGCATCAGTCATATAGCTCGAAGTAAATCGTAATTTCTTCAATTACTTGTCGAAATAAATGTAACTTGCGTTTTTGCGTTGCTTTAAAACAAGTAAATGTCTTTGCATAACCCTGATAGCTGATAGAAATTTGATTAAGAAGACGCATCTCTTATACGATATCGAAACTAATATCCCACACACATTACATTACAATAATGCGTTTACACACAAAATAAAGCCGTAACAAACCATTGAAAGCGGCCGATTACAACAACCTCGAACTGTGAAAAAATAAAAACAACAAGCGCGGAAAACGTCCCTGGGGCGAATTCTGTTACACCATCTGAAAATGTAAAACTCGCGGGGAAAAATTGTTAACAAGCTTGTGAAAACGCTTCGCAATGAAGTTTGTGGATCGGTTGGAACTTCACATATTGACGTTTGCTTATCAAGTTTACAGGATGCTTAACACGTTAATACCTACTTTCTGTTTTGATTGTATTTGCCTCGTCTTTACTTTTGTTATTTAATTTTTTAAGTTCATAGTAACTTTGGCTCGTGGTTTCGCTCGCGTGAAAAAGCTTTGTTTTATAATACGGACGATTTTTTCTTGTGATATTTTATACCAAGTAATAATACTGATAGAAAATGATAGAAAAAACGGGTGTGGTGTCATTCTATAAAAAAGAATTGGACCTCAGAGATTAAGAAGGCAGGTTTTGCTATAAAAAAGCGAGATTGCGTTGGATGGGACACAGGATTTTCCTAGCACAGTATTTTTTTTTTACAATTTGTAACTATGTTATAAAAAAACATTGTCTAATAACAAATAAACAAAAAAATCATGTATTATTATATACCACTAATCACCCGTTCGCGAAATCAGACACGCAAGATGGCTGCAGTAGTGATTATATCGAGGCTGGAGTCTCGGCTTTGATATTACCTTACCTGAAATGAAAAACAGAATGTTCGTAATTCCAATGTTAGTAATCGTTTGTTGGAACATGGAGAATTGTCTTACGAGATTGTTTGCGTATTTTCATACTATTTCAATTGGACTGTTCTCTTGATATTTTGGAAGATGGACTTTTTATTTTTTTATAGTGTAGATGTTTATGGCGACGGTGTTCGTTTACCAATATGTGACTCACTTATCCGTTTGCTCCACTAAAAACTTTTTTTTTTACCTGGCATGAATAAGCTACAAGGCAGTATCATGATTTTGAGATCAACGAGAAATGCCAGATTTGCTATGAAATTCCATGCTATTACACTCGTATAACATTTCATAAAAAGATTTTTGATTACATTTTTATTTTTAGGCCATCCAGTATTTAAGGCAGTTATTAAGTGCTAATAAGCCCGGCTTCATATCTCGGTCGAATGAAGCCAGCCAAGATGGTGCATTAAAAAAAATTAAAAGTAAGCTATAAAAGCTTTATGCAAATAGTTAAGGTTAAACTATGCTCGAAGGAGGGAAGGAAAATAACATTACGTATGTTTCATATCAATTGCAACCGTTAGATTATAGATATGAATTTTAAGAGTGAATAGTTCTCTTGAATTTTTTCTTCCAATTCTTACTCTATACATAAATATGACTATTAGGAACGTAAATTGTCTAGTTCTTAGTGTAACTCTAGTGGAATAAGGATCGATATTTGATTGTGAACCGGCAGGTATCACATACCTTTGATTCTCAGGTGCCAAAAAACTTTCTGTGGATTTTGTGGAATGGTATAAACGGTATTTATTTACTTACCTAAATCACATTATTGTGAGTAATATAGAGTGAATACCTAAGTGTATATTCTCATCACTCTAAATCGTATTGGATCAATCCAGATCAATTAAATTATCTTCGCGATTGAACTCCAAACTGACAAACGAATGATGTATCCAATAATAATAAGGTAAATTGTTTACTTTTGTTAGGCTTCGCTAAGTGCACTGTACACACACACACATACACAAAAACACACTCTCTCTCTCTCACACACACACACCCACAAATACACACACATGCGCGCTCGCACACACATACATAAACACATTTTATTTTTATTTACTTTTCTTTGTAGGAAAAATACTCAGTTACAGCTCAGAGTCAGGAAGTTGGCGGTGTAATTCCCCCGTGCCTTGGAAAGCACGTAAAGCCGTTGGTCCTGCGTCTGATCTCTCCGGTCATATGGGATTGCCGTCTCACCGGACTATGAGAGTGAAGTAATAGCAAGTGCACCTGTGTTGCGCACACACTTGTGCACTATAATATATCTTACGTCTCTGGCTGATCCCCGTTGAGATTGGCCGCCGTGGCTGAAACTGGCTAGGAGGACAACCACTACTTTCGTAATTCGAACACCAATTAAATTGCAAATATGAGCGTTTTTCAAAATAACTTAAGTAAAAATCATGATTTAATAAACCTCTGTTGCGTTTATGAACGTTCTAGTCAGTTAGGAACTCGAGTCGTAAACTGGCGGCACTAGCTGTTCATCAAGCCCGCAGCTCGGTGTGAACTACCCATAATCTATACTAATATTATAATACTAATATTATAAAGCTGAAGAGTTTGTTTGTTTGTTTGTTTGTTTGTTTGTTTGTTTGTTTGAACGCGCTAATCTCAGGAACTACTGGTGCGAATTGAAAAATTCTTTTTGTGTTGAATAGACCATTTATCGAGGAAGGCTATAGGCTATATAACATCACGATGCAACTATTAGGAGCGAAGAAATAATGGAAAATGTGAAAAATGCGGGGAAAATTATTCATCCTTGAGGGCTTCCATTGCGTGCGCTGCGAAAACGGTTCAAGATACCAAAAATATATGTATGAAAGAATTATTCCTCTTGAAATGATCTAAAAAAAAGTCCGCGACAGTATATGTCTATCTTTTAAAATAAACTCTCTAGAACCGTTTTTATGGTAATCAAATTTGGTCGATATTAATGCATTATTTGTTAAGAGTTGTATCAACGTCATAATATTAATCTTTATACAAATAAATGTGTTGGATAGAGTGATTCAACGGGAAGGTTTTTATGTATGTACTTTTAGCCGGGAAAAACTTATTAACGCGGGCGAAGCCGTGGGCAAAAGCTAGTATTAAATAAAATGCTTGAATGATGCAAAAATAGATACATTTTTCAGTTTAACGCACTGCCTTTTAAAAGCTAAGTTTGTGTCCCAATTTGCATGGAGTTAAACAGTTTTAGTTTGAACAAGGTTTTACTTACGATTGAGCCTGTGTGTTTCTTTTTTCGTATACATACAAAGGAAATGTCCGCTTTTTGTATCGGTTCTGGGCCTCAAAACTTAACCAAGCTCAAACTTTACGGCTATTAAAGGGGAAATATGGATCTTGGATCCATTAAAAATATATTTTTAGAGCCCTCCATAAATGACAAACTTTTTTAAAATGTTCATTTTAAGTGTAGTTATTAAGCAAAATAACATTACATGAATCCCAAAATCAAAAGACTCTAAAATTATATGATTTATTGCAAAGGCCTACTTTTTGTGAGTACTATCCATATTACACATGTCTAAAGTATCGTGGTTAGCCTATTAAGCCCGTTTTAGGACATGACCTTTGCTTTCTATGATTAGGGCTGCTATCCGTCCGGATTTCCCCGGATTTGTCCTAGTTTGAAGGGCGTCCGGGGGCCGTCCGGCAGGGGTTTTAAAAAGTGTCCGGGCAAAACCCGACACTTTTGTTGTCAGGGGAAATCCATTTTTTTATAGATGAGCAACAAATTGAAATAAATCTTATAAATTTATTCATTTCCTCGCATTCAAGAAGGAACGGCAAAATATTTTTTCAGAGGTGTCCGGGGAAAGACCCATATTTCGCACAAATGTCCGGGATTTTTGCCGTGTTTATCCGGCGTCGGCAATTTAGATGATGGCAGCCCTATCTATGATGAAAAAAGAAAGCAAAAAATCTTAAAATAGAGTAAGTAAAACCGACTTCATGAACCACTATAAACCAAAAAATAATTTAATTTTATCTACGTATATCTAGATTTCTTCCTTGGATGCCTTCGAAATTCGATGTCGGTTCAATAGACCAAATCCTGTAGCATATTACATTCTTAATATGCTACAGCATTTTGTCGATTTGTGTGCACAAACACGTATCCATACATCCATATATATACAAATATCTTACCAACCTTTACTAAATAAACAACTATATTTAACAATACGATAAAAAGAATATTGGATCCAACAAATTTTATTACCAGCAAACACCTAAGATAATAGTTTTAAAAGTGTATAGTCACCAGCATAAGTAGCTGGACTAATTCAAAATTTCAAATTGCCTACATACTTTTGTGTTCTTACTAATCTTGTTTTTCTCTTCACAAAAATAAAACAAAAGAGATTTTCTTTACTTCATACGAAAAAAATTTTTCAGTTTAATTTAAAGCGTATATGTCGGAGTGACTAAAATACTATAAAATAGGATGCTGGTTAATTACCAGTATTTCAATATTGCATAGTGAGATTTAAAAATGAACAACTTATTTCTAAACGAAGTGTAATACAAAATGCGGCAGATTGATTTGAATTTGTAAAATAAGTAGTTGATTTGACTATTTTTATTTATGAATATTGTATTACTGTTGACTTCAATGAATCGAGTAGTATGAAATTATGTAGAGGGAAGCGAACCTTTATAATGAGAGCGCAGACGCGCTTCAGGGCATTCGAAGTTTAGTCGGCTAGCTCCACAGAACGTTGTTATTACTCTGTATTGTTGTTCAGACGAAATATATGACGTTTATATGAGAAAACCGGCTTTTAATTATTATGGAAAACTTAAATCATGACGAAGATGTATCATCCAACTCCGAAATATATGTATAGGGAAATTTTGATTTTGTACAGATATTTACGCCGCTGACTGTACCCTCTACGCGGACCAAGATTAAACGAAAGATAATTTCTCAACAAATTATATCTTTGTCGGTTTCCTCTCGACTTCCAAAGTTAAGTTAAGGGAAATGGATTGACCTACAGTATTCTTTGCCGCAAGTAAGCCTTTAAATACGTTAAACAGCAGGTTATTCTTTATTTAAAAAAAGTAGATTTAAATCCAATCTTATTTTAGGAAATGAACTACATAATTATGTTTTTGTACAAACGTCCTAGAACTTTGATACAGTTTTAAAAATAGAACCTGCTCAACAGGAAAAGTATCAACTTTAGACCGAGCTTTTACTTTATAAGCACCTCCTTAAAGATCAAAACAAACGAATTTAGACATGTTTTAAACAACAACCTCTAGATAATAAGCCACCTGCGCAAACATGATATACAAAAGTGAGCTCATTAAATCGAACACTAACGTGCCGAATCGAAAATGCTTTATCATTGTAATCATTCGCTTTGTTGCTATTTCGATGGTTACTAACGGCTCGCTTGGGAACGACGAACTTCATTAAATACAGATAACGTAATATACGGTAGATATGAAAATGAATATACATATATACATACATATACACTCACGCCTGTTATCCCTTAAGGGGTAGGCAGAGGCGCAACTAGTGCACCCACTTTTCGCCGTTATTCCGTCCCATGATGTGATAGGGGGCGAGCCTATCGCCATTTCGGGCACAAATTCCAGACTCCGAGCTGATACTGAATAGAAAAACTCAATATCACTTTGCCCGACTCGGGGATCGAACTCGAGACCTCAGCATTGCAGTCGTACCATAATACAACTACGCCACCGAGGCAGTGAAAATGAATGTAGGAAATAATTCATGTGAGGTTAAATTCAACGTCACTTTATTTCAGACTACCTGCGTGTGTCTTGTACGGATGGGTATCTTTTTAGATATCTGGTTTTAATGAAACAAATTCTATATTCTGTTCCTAACTATACTCTATGCATCTGTGGAAACTACATGAAAATCCGTTCAGTAGTTTCGGAGATGTGCTAACAAACATAAAAACAGACGGGTAGATAGAAAAGAATTTAAAAAGTCGCTGATTTGTGTCCTATTACTCTTCTTGAGTCACCCCCATCTTTTTTGTTACTTCTGTTTCAATGTACAAGACACACCAGATTCTGTTGGATTCATTCCACAGGATTTACGTGATAAGTGACTACAGAAAATACTTAACTAGGTCGCATATCTCTGAAACAATAATGTCAGGAGTATATTTGTAAATTTACAATAGCAAAAGAACCCAAAACAAACATTACAAGTCTCATTGAATAGAAATGGGGACTAAAATTGTTATGTCTTAGACCGGATTGTTCCAGCCGTGGTCAGGTGAATTTAAGGCTCTTATTACTCTGGCGAATTGCAAGCAACTTCACAGTAAGTTGAAGGTGCGCAAACGTCCAGTGTAATAAGACCGTTAGCTTTACTCGACCATGGTATTTTATATACTCAGAAAATTTACCCCGCTGCATCTGATGGTAAAAGTGGGATCTAGATTATTTTTATTGCCTTGAAGGCAGACGAGCCAACTACCCACCTGATGGTAAGTGGTTACCGTCGCCCATGGACGTCAGCAATGCCAAGAGCACAGCTAAGCCGATGCCTACTGTAAAAAAATATTTTAAACCTCGTTTGAAGAAGGATAAGTCGTAGCGCTGAGGAAACACCGTGGGAGGAAGCTCAGTCCAGAGTGAACACGTTCGAGGTAAAAATGATTTCTGGAAACGTACAGTGCTGGCAGATAGAATGCCGACTGACGAGAGATGATTATTCCTCGCTAGTCGATACAATTATGCCGGCCTATGTGAACTGGGTATCAAATGAAATAACACGGGCTTGTAGCTGGCTTATCGTTCACTATGTCACGGCTGCTATGAACAATATAACCATAAACTTCGTACAATCACGGAAATCTTCATAAACTTAACAACGCTCTGTCAAACTGCCAAGAGACTGTAACAAATGTATCACGATATAATATGCGAAATTCAGAATATGCGTTGCGAGACGAGTTTTCACAAAAATATCCGGTTAACTTTGTAGAGCGGAGGAATATTCTAAAACACAGGAAACGTTCCCGGACTGTGTCGTCTCACTGGCGTTGTGGTGACAAGGATGCATGTGCTGAGAATTTTATTTTGTAATAAAAATGTTATTGGTTTGCATATTGTAGTCATAAATAAGTGACTGCCTCTGTAGCGTAGTTGTATTATGGTACGACTGCAATGCTGAAGTCTCGGGTTCGATTCTCGGGTTGGCCAGTGATATTGAGTTTTTCTATTCATTATCAGCTCGGAGTCTGGAATTTGTGCCCGATACGGCGATAGGCTTGTCCCCTATCACACCATGGGAAAAACGGCGAAAAGTGGGTGCACTAGTTGCGCTTCTGCCTACCCTTTCGGGGTAAAAAGCGTGAGTGTGTGTGTGTGTGTGTACACAGTCTGTCAATAAATAAAGTCAACACGATTTTCACGATCACATTTATTATTCATAAGCAGCATATCAATTACTGTAAAATATTATTTTATGTCTCGAATATCCTGAAACACACAGAACACATGGTCTCCCGACGTATGAATCACGATTTTACAAGCGTAGCTATGAATAAATACGGCCGTCCCGAGCTCGGATAAGCAAATGGTAACCTTAGTTGTATGTCAGTTCCTTAAATACTGTACGAGTAGCACACATGGTCGCTTCCGACGACGCAGTATTTTTTCTAACTTCATGAAACAGAGTAAATATAATGTGTGAGGAAATCCACATACCTGAGAATTCTCTGTAAGAATTTCACGGGTATGTGAAGTCTGCCAACCCACAATAGGCTAGAGTGGTGGATTATGGCCTATTGCGGGTTGGCAATAGGCCATAGTCCACCGCACAAGAAAAAATACTAGAATAAATGTGGTTGCATTACCAATCTTTTAGCAATAATTCGAAAAGAGAAGGACTGCTTTTACTGGTGGTAGGACTCTCACATGTAAGAACCCGTTTGGGTGGATGCCACAGCAATGTCTATTTCTACCGCCAAGCAGCAGTGTGCATGCACTGGTGTGTTTCGGTTTGAAGGTCATTGTAGCCAGTGTCACTACAGGACATAATGAGACTTAACATCTTAGGTCACAGTACTTTATAACTCAAGGTGCTGGATGGTGTTTCTACTGTTTATAGGTGGTCGTGTCGCTTACTATCAGGCGAACGGCATGCTCGTCTCGTCATTCGATGCCATAAAGAAAAAAAAAGGAAATTTATTAGCAAACTTACTGACCATGCAAAAAACAACAACAAGCCTAAAGGTGCGAGCAACGGATCAAATAGATGAAGCTCGCCCTCATCCAACACCTTTAAAAACACACCTAGTATTAGGAATAAAACCCTACTTTAAAGCAACCAGACAAAAAATACTCACGCCCGTTTTCCGATCAACGTTGGTCAAGCTGGCAGATTCACACTAAAAAATCTGTTTACGAAATCTGTTTTGCACGAAACCAACATTATGGTAACAAAATCCTGCATTTACTCCCATTGATAAAGAGTAAGACGATAATGGATGTGTTATTTTGAATGCGGAAGGGAGCTTTGTAGGCAGTTTGTAAGTAGTGAATTTACATGTTGTTTTTCCGTTTTCTGTTTGTGTAAACAGTATTTTATGTTAGGGGCGTTGGTGACAGATACTTTTCTTTTTAATTTGCCAATCTGGTACTGGTTCGTATAAAACTGAGTAAGTATACCGGGTGGAAGGGAAACGCTCTCGGAAACGAATACAGGTGATAGTATTGGTGATTTCTGATGTGATGGCACTAAAAAAATCGCGATCGCATTGTTACAATTTTAGTAGGATTTTCTCAAATTTCTATACAGCTTTACGTATAGATAGATAAATCAAACTATTATTCTGAAAAACATAGTAAAAATGGTCAATATTTCAAAAAAATAGTAATGAAACACGTACATAAGCTGACGGGTTAACGACCGCGTGGCCGGCGCAGCGCGGCGGCCGCCGCCTTGTCGGCGTTTGCTTTGTAGTTTGTACCCTACCCAGTTTTTTGTACGCTTTACATTGCGCGCGCATGAATTACGGAAATACTAAAATCGTAAGTATTATCGCTTAGCTTTGCAAATGAATATAGTTTTTCGTTAATGTTATGGTTCTTCTCTTTTACCTTTCCGGTATAGAGAGCGTTTCCCCTCCACCCGATATAATATATACTCTTACTTCTTATAAAGAAATTACTGGTGGAAATGGATCACACACCCACACACTCACGCCTTTCATCTCCGAAGGGGTAGGCAAAGGCGCAACTAGTGCACCCACTTTTCGCCATTATTCCGTCCCATTACGTAATAAGGGGCGAGCCGAGTGTAGAGCTGATACTGAATAGGAAAACTCAATATAACTTTGCCCGACCCGGGGATCGAACCCGAGACCTCAGCATTGCAGTCGTACCATAATACATCTACGCCACCGAGGCTTTGGAAATGGAAAGAAAAGAAAAAAACATATAATAATTGTTGGGCTATGGGTGTAAAATAAACTATAATTGAGTAAGATTTCTATATTTTTCAACAGTGGAGCAAAAGGAAATACGTTTGTTACATTGTAATTTTGCAAGAGAACAACGACTACTGACAAAGTCATATTCACTATTTCTTATTTTAAATATAAGCAAACACAAAGGCCAGTACGAACATACAACAAAACCTCTGTTATAAAATTTACTCCTTAACACTCCCACTTAAATTTTATAATAGAGAAATATTCAAAGTATACATAAACACAAAACATCTTATTAATATCCCCTCTCTATAACACTTTATGTATACTTATTTCACAACCAATAATAAAACACCTTAAATATTTACTCAACACAATAACACAAACTAACTAACTACATTAACTGCATAGGAAATATCAGGTCTAGAAACAGTTGAAACAAACATCAAAGCTCCCACTGCTTCTCTATAGGGAAAATTAGATGTATTCTCATCAAGGTTTTTCTTTAATACTATGTTATTATCAGCAGGAGTACTACAAGGGTTGGCCTCTGATAAATTAAATTTCTTTATAATATTTTCAATATACTGTTTCTGACTCAATATAATTGAATTATCATTTTTAATAATCTCCATGCCAATAAAAATATTTACATTTAAAACTTTTATCTTAAAACTCTTTTTGAGATCATCTATAACATGCAACAATACATTTTTACTCTTGGATAATAATAATGCGTCATCTACATACAAGAGTAAGTTAACTTTAAAATTATTAAATTGACCAATAAAAACACAGTTATCTGCCTGACTTACTTGAAAACCATAAGTAGTTAAGAAAGATGAAAATTTCCTATTCCAACAACGCGATGACTGCTTTAAACCATATAATGATTTAATTAATTTACAAATTTTACCTTTATCAGCTTTAACCCCTTCAGGCACCTCCAAATAGACGTCTTCCAGCAACTCACCATACAGAAAAGTCGTCTTCACATCAAATTGCTGAAATTCGTAATTTTCACGAGCTGCAAGAGATAATATTGTTCTGATCGAGTCATACCTTGTTGTTGGTGAAAAAGTCTCTTTATAATCAATATCCTTAACTTTTGTAAAGCCACGCGCACAAAGACGAGCTTTGTATCTTCCTATATTACCATCTGAATCTCTTTTAATATAAAATACCCATTTCGAGGTGACAGTTTTCACATTCTTCCTCTCTATTAACTTCCAAGTACCATTTTCTTCAAGTGACTGTAATTCTTCTTTTATAGCGTCTTTCCATTTATCACTGTCTTGACAATTAATAGCTTCCTCATATGTATTTGGTATATCAAATTCAGTAAAATTTGCTTCAAGTTTTCTATCTCTCCTCGGTCGGAGGGTAATGGTCCTTTTATCAGTACTGGGGATCATTTGTGAAGGCTTGTATGTCTCATCTTTAGGATCGTCATCGCTTTCAATGCTTTGAAAACTTGAATCTGCAGTGCCTTGGTGGTCCTCTGCTGGTATATTTTCTGTTTCACTCTGCTCTTCTTTATCATTAATGGAAATGGATGCAATATTTTTCCTAAGTACTGGTATGTTGTTTTCATTGAAGCGTACATTTCTGGTAACTGTTATTTTTCCATTTCTAAAATCAAACATTCTATAATTTTCATTTTCATATCCCACTAATATGAGTTTTACACTCTTTCGATCTAATTTCTTTCGTTTCTCATCAGGTACATGAACATAACCTTCCGATCCAAACACCCTGATGTGGTCTAGAGCAGGCTTCTCTCCATTCCACAATTCATATGGAGACACATTTTTTGTTAGACTTGATGAACTTCGATTTAATATATATACAGAGCAGTTCACCGCTTCAGCCCATAACTTTAATGGGATATCACGAGCATATAGCATTGATCTAGCACTTTCCATTATAGTGCGCATGTCCCTCTCAGCCCTGCCATTTTGTTCAGGCGTGTAGGGCGCCGTGCATTCATGCTCTATACCTTCACTCTCTAAATAAGCTTTAAATTCATTATTTACGTACTCACGTCCATTATCTGTGTGTAGTTTTCGAGTACCATGTCCAAACATATTTTTCACTATTGCATTATATTTTTTAAAACAATCCAGGACATCACTTTTGTGCTTAATTATATATACATGCCTATAATTGGTAGCGCCGTCCTTGAACAATACAAAATATTTCGCACCGGACACTGATACTTGTTCCATGGGTCCACAAACATCACTGTAGACTAAATGTCCAGGTTCACTCTGTCCTCTGTGAGATTTCTGAAAAGGTAAGCGACTTTGCTTGCCATATTGGCATGCTTCACAAATAAAGTTTTTATCATCCTTCAAAGTCACTGGAATTAAACCATTCGAACTCATATTTTGTACTTCTTTCAGGTTTAAATGTCCCAAGCGCTCATGCCAGATTTTTAAACTTGATTGCACCAAATTACAATTAACTTGGACTATGGTTTTGACATCTAATTCATAAAGATTGTTATCTCTCAATGTTGCTGTCATGACAACAGTTTTATTTTTAAATATTAAGGCCTTATTATTTTCTTTAACAATGACATAACCCTTTCTTGTTGTCATTCCCTCTGAAAAGAGGTTTCTACGTAAACCTGGCACATATAATACATCTTGTATAATACTTTCGTGCCAATTTCCATTAACATATCTTTTAATCAATATATTTCCACGACCATAAACTTCAAGTTCCTTTTTATTTCCCAATCTCACAGTTCTGTCACTGTCATTCTGATTATATTCATGCAACTCATAAAAGTAGTCACGCCTGTAGGACATGTGTACAGATGCACCACTGTCTAGAATCCATACATCCGCATCAATTTCAGATTGTAAACATTGCTCAGCACTAAACGCCAACTTCTGCTGCTCTTGGAGTTTCCATCCAGATTTCTTTGGGGCTCGGCACTCTCTCGCAAAATGCCCCCTTTTGTTACAATTGTAGCAAGTAAAATTATGCTTATTCGGTAATTTGAATGTTGAGCTCTTATGTATGTTTTGATTCTGAAACTTGTTTCGTGACGTAGAATTTTAAGTTGCTACTAAAGCACTCTCAGTTTCCTCTTCATTTGTTAAGCTCGCTTCTTCGTCTAATAATCTTGCAGTTAAATTATGAATTGTCTGTAATTTTGGGTCTAGAGACATCCATGCCTGACGAAGAGAACGATACTTTCCAGGTAATGTGCTTAGTATTTTGGTCATTATCGCTGTATTGCTAATTTCTTCCCCACTCTCTTTTAATTGTTTAGCCAGATTCTCCACTTTAGAAACATGTTGTGCCATACTGTCAGTTGGCGACATCTTGTATTGATAAAATTTTTCATGGACCATCATTTTGTTAAATTCTGACTTTTGTTCATAAATTGACTCCAATTTTGTCATTACTTCTCTTGCGGTTTCGCAATTTTCAATCAGCGATATTTGGCCTAGATCCATTGAAGACGTAATTATAAACATGGCCATACCATCGTTCTTCTCCCATTGTGCCTTCGTATCATCTCCCGATGATGGTTTTTCTACATTAATATTCAATCCTTTTGCTTTCAAGGCACAATTAATTTGAAACTTCCACTGTCTAAAACCATTGCCATTAAATTTATCGATCTTCATAGAACTCGAGACTTCCATGACGAATGTTCTAGAATCACGATCTAGAATTTTCAATTACTCTCCGACTTATTTTCGTAGGCAATTTTCTGCTCTTTACTCAATTCGCGCAGTGGAAGCGTGCTGGGCCCATAACCTGTTGGGCTATGGGTGTAAAATAAACTATAATTGAGTAAGATTTCTATATTTTTCAACAGTGGAGCAAAAGGAAATACGTTTGTTACATTGTAATTTTGCAAGAGAACAACGACTACTGACAAAGTCATATTCACTATTTCTTATTTTAAATATAAGCAAACACAAAGGCCAGTACGAACATACAACAAAACCTCTGTTATAAAATTTACTCCTTAACAATAATTACAATTGGCTGACAGGATATTTATACCTCGATAGCGACCACCGACCACAAGGCGTAAAACCCTCCAAAGTAGCACATACACTCTATCTGGACTTTACTATATTTACCATCAGTATCAGTGGTGTGACGTTGCCGGCCCCGTATAAAAATAGGTACTTTTGGCTCCAACATCAATGAAAAAAAGCCGTTTAATATATAATGAAATCCTCTAAACGTCAAATTCCACCGTCAGAATACGTGAAAAGAAATTGATAGGCGCTGAACAGAGGGAGATAAAGGTTAAATTTCACTCGCAGCATTCGCAAGATTAAATGTTGCGTACAATTTAACGAGCCCACCATGAGAAACTTTCAAAACAAATTAGGCCTCGGGCTTTACTTTTCCTGCTGTGACAGTTTGAATAAAATCTGTGACGAATATTAATGTATCAGGTTATGTTTTTATCAATTTAACAATGAAATTTGTTATGAGATATTGTCTAGTATCCAGTTGAAAACATACGACTTATGTGTGAAGTTAGTCGAGTTATTTTACTAGCTGTAAAATAACTCGACTATGAACTATGAACTGCCCACAGCTTGATGTTGAAGTCACCAAATTTTCATAAGGGTGTCAACCATTACCATTTAATGATGCTAGAGTTAATTTAATTTATAGACGCAAACCCAGAGGCCTATTAGAAGTCAAAGGAAGTTAAAGTGGCCTCATTACTTGCATTAAAATACAAGTGGCTCGAAATTATAAAGCTTGATGTAGGTAAAGAAAAAAGAATGATACTTACAATATTTATACCAAAAATAGTCATGGAACAAGCCTTACATGAAAAGCCTAATTTAAGGGTCTTCCTGGGTTAGACTTTCTTTCCAAAGTTTATCATTATTGTACAAGAAAAAAGAGGAAAAGGATGTCTACGCAAACTTGAAACCATTTAGGACACTCAAAACCACGACAGAAATATGAATAAAGTTTGAAATAGGATCACAAGATACGAAACTCATAGAATATTCAATTTTTTCCAAACTTTCAAAGCAATAAAGATTTAATTTAAATAAAACAAGTGTCAAGGGGCATCCGCAATTTCCGTGAAATCTTTTTCTTATTGATACTTGTCCTTTAGTATGTAGATGAACGTTAAGAAATTTATGAAGGAAAATTAATATCATAATCCTTACTAATATTATAAATGGGAAAGTAACTCTGTCTGTCCGTCTATCTATCTGTTACGCTTTCACGCCAAGACTACTGAACCAATTTAAATGAAATTTGGTACACAGATAGTCTAGAGCCTGAGAAAGGACATAGGCTAGTTTTTATCCCCGAAAAATATAAGCCGGGACTTTTATCCCGGATTTACTTTTCGCGCGAGTGGAGCTATCACAGCCAAACCATTGAACCGATTTCGATGAAATTTGGCAGGGAGATAGTTTAAGACTCTAGGAAGGACTTAGAGTACTTCGTATCACGGGAAAATATAAACTGGGACTTTTATCCCGGAAATAAATCTTGGTTCAAACCGCGAGCAATTTATTATTTTAATAATTTGAGATCCGAGGAGGACATAGGCAACTTTTATCCCAAAGAAAAGAGAATTTTATGCGGGATTTTTTGTTCCCGCGAGTGGAGCCGTCACGGGCAAACCACTGAACCGATTTCGATGAAATTTGGAAGGGACATAGTTTAAGACCCAGACTACTTCTTAACCCAGGAAAAAATAACCGGGACTTTTATCCCGGAAAATCTTATTCTGCGAGTGGACCGCAAGAAAATAAGTATGGAGATAGTTTGAGATCCAGAGGAGGACATGACTACTTTTATCCAGGAAAAACATAAACCGGAAATTTTATCCCGGAATTTTTTTGGTCCCGCGAGTGGAGTGAACGCCATAAACTCAAACACTATCGAACGGATTTTCATTCGTTTTTCAACAATGGTCGGTGTGATTCAAGAGGAAGGTTTATGCGTATCCTACTAATACCTACAATGACCCCTGGGTAAGTGAGACATCAAAGGACCTGTAATGTTGTTTCACTTATAGAGGTATTCCACTTACCCATTGTCTCAGATATCCAGGTATAAATAAATATCTGTTTCATTTTCAGAGGGCTCCATTAATAGAGGTCAGAATTTTTCACGTAGGTACTGATAAAGATTGTAGCTTTCGTTTTGACATTTTTCACATAAACATCCGTATGATTGTAAAGCGACACTAAAACTGGAGGTCATTGAGGCTCAAAATTACTTACGTAATTAAGTGCGGGATTTGCGGATAGAATAAGAATAAGTAAATAAATGAACAAAACGATGTTATCTCAGTTACAGAGGTTTATGCACATAAAATTCACTCGCTGTCTCAGTTACAGAGGTAACTATGATGATAAATCGAAAGAATGAATCCCAGATATAGAGGTTTGCTTTGTCCCACTAACAGAGGTAATTCAGTGCCAAAGTGGTGGGATCTCAGCATGAGTTCCAGTTAATGAGGTTTCTCAATTATGCAGGTCCCACTTATCCAAGTTTACGTGAGTCGGAGGAAGCCCGCAGCCGTCCCTAATGCGCCGAAGATGGCCACCGCGGAGTTTTAGTTGGTATGCCGTGCGGTGTACATAGGTTAGGGACTCGGCCCGGCGGTTGCCCGACGTTTTCCATCTCTCCGGGCGGCTCAACGTCGGGTCGTAAGGCACGGTGAACCCAACATAACCGCTCAGTCGTTCCCCTTGAACACTGGGCGGTAGTAATAAGTCACTTTCTCCGCGTCAACAAAAAAAAAAACTTATCCAAGTTTCACTGTATTATAAACACGAAAGTTTGCAAGAATGAATGTATGGATGTATGTTTGTTACGCTTTTATGAAATTTGGCACATGGGTAGATTATGTCCTGCATTAACACATAGACTAGGTCCTTTTTATCCCGGGAAAATATAAGCGGAATTTTTATCCCGGAAAATCTTTTTAACGCGGGCGGAGCCGCGGGCAAAAGCTAGTTCAATATAATCTGCAAAACCAGGCATCATTTATAAAGCATATTACGTCTACTGCTATTTTTGGGCTTATATTTAATCTGTAACAGTCCATTTTTAGAAAAGTGTTTTACCGATGAGTCCGTCTTTACGTTTGTAAGATATTTTATTTTAATTCTTGATTTGTTTAGTTATTTTCTGGATCTGTGGCAACAAAATATGCTTTATCGGCCTGCAGGAGAGGAATAAGGTGTTGTTTTGGTCTCCGTATCTCTCAGGGCATCCTGGACCAGGCAACGCCATTGTCTTACAGAAAATCTACGTGACATAAGATTTGACAACCACGTTATAAGTATATCGCACGCCCAGATTAATACTGAGATATCTCTAAAAAATCGTCAAATTTTGTAGATTTACACAAAACAAAAAACACGATGTTCAGTTTTTTTCGAGATAATTCAGTATCAAGATCTAGGCGTGCGATATTTATGTCCCCGCGGGTTGTCACACATTCAGAGTCCAGAATATCTTGTTTTATTTCAATTTAGAAATCGACGGCTCCGTAGAACAAAGTCGTATATGCAAAATGTTAGCTTTTCAGTAGAGCGCTTTGAAAGTCGTTAGTTTGTATTCATGTGCGAATTAGTGCTATTTTCACACATTAAGTTCAAAGTTGTTACTGAACCCTATAGAATATAATGTTTTGTTCACTATAACTTGTGATTTTCACAATTAACTTAGACTTTCAAAGCGCTCTACTGAAAAGCTTCATTTTGCATATACGACTTTGTTCTACGGAGCCGTCGAAATGTACCAACAGAACTCAACATCCATCAACAGTTAGGAATGTGAGTACATTTGCCTCCTTTCTCACCGAGGGATGAAAACATTTATATCATTGTGTGACTTAATTTAATCATCCTCATCTTTCCGCTTATTCGCTTTCCGCTATCGTATTTTATTATTAACAGCAACCGTAACATTTCATGACGTCACAATTAATTACATAACAAAACGAATATGATAAATTATTGTGAACAATCACTGTACCATAAAACCATCTCATATTTGGATGTTTTCCAATATCTTCGTTTTTGGCAACACAGCAAGTAACATATTTTGCCGTTTTGAGAGTGAATTTTTATGTGTCTTCAACACTATGTATGGTGGGAATGACTTTGCAACCAAGACTGGTCAGTTTTTACAATGGATCATTTTTGATGGCATCTGGCTACCATAACCTTCAGTTATGTATAGGAAGGGGAATATCAATAGAGCTGAATATAATTCCGTTGTGATTGTGGCTCGATCTTCGAAGTTTTTGCCAAGTTAAATTAAGTTTGTAGTAGGCACCTTTTCCAAGTGTAAAACGTGTCCGATTTTTTCCTTCAGCAATTCGAAAGTTGTATAGACAGCATACCTATTAATACTTGATACTATATCAAGAAATTAAATCTAAACATCAGAGGGCGTTAAATATAAAATGAGTTGAAATTAATAAATTCCTGCTATCTTGGATTGGGCACAAAATATTCTGATGAAAATATTCCGAAAGAATATATCGGTAAATTATTGTTCGGGTCCATAATTCGTTAAATTTTGACTACTCTTTCAGGTTCAGAGGCCAATTTATCTACGTAAGCATTATCTTTCCGATAGATGTACTAACAGTTGCATTAAATATATAAAACTATTTCGTCGCTTGAAAGAAAGAAATATATTTATTAGTAACAAGCAAGATTACAAAATAATTACACAGCACACTTAAATTAAATTTGCTCGTTACAAAAAACGACCCCAACTCAGCATAAGCTGGTAAAAAACCAGCGCCAATCTTCCGTTGGGCCGTTTGTGATGTCACGGGCGCCAAAAGCGTAAACATTGTAGGCTTGTTAACCTATTACGTTATATACTTGTTGATTTTCATAATTTTAGTTCCAAACTACTTTGAATATGCAAACATGTGCCAGGCAACAGGGGATTACGGAGGAACTTTCAAAATGACCCAAAGGCTCTCTCGACCTCTTTAAAGTTCTGCCTGTCTAGTCATGTATAATATAGTTTAAGGTCGTTGAACGCATGTCACTAATCTACATCATCCGTGCGATATGTACAGTTACCATCATAAGAAGCTGAACAAATTAAAAATGTGAAATGACCTACATACTTTTGTGTTCTTACTAATCTTTTTTTCTCTTCACGAAAATAGAGTAGTAAAGATTTGCTTTACTTCATAAGAAGATTTTTTTTTTCAGTTTAACTTAACGCATATATAGGCGATTTGAAATTTTGATTTTGTACAGATATTTATGCTGCTTACTGTAATTGAAAGTGTTATAATTTTCATAAAACTTTTTCACGTATATGGTGTAGATAACTTCAAAATACCGAGGAAGACGATGAAAATTTATAATTTTTGTCATTATATTTTACAAAAAGTAGTTTTTTGGTGGTCACATAGGTTTTAAACGCGAAATACATAATAATATCACGCCTCTATCTCATAGGGGTAGGCAGTGACTATGAATTGCCGCATTGCTCGATTCTGGCATACTTTTCTCACTTCCTCCACCTCAACGCGAAATCATTTAAATTATTCTAAATGACTACGCTCAAAATGAAAATACATTATGTATATTGTATATATGAATCTTATGAATTGGAATCATTGTTGCTAGTCTCTAAGTTTATTTTATGCGCCTTTTCTTTAAGTCTATTTCTACCGCAAAGCAGCAGTGTGCATGCACAGTTGTGTTTCGGTTTGAAGGATATTGTAGTTAGTGTAACTACTGGACATAATGCGACTTAACATCTTATGTCTCAGGTTGACGAGCGCAGTCAAATACCACACAGTACTTTGTAACAAAGGTGCTGAATGATGTTGCTACTGTTTATGGGTGGTCGTATCGCTTACCATCAGACGAACGGCATGCTCGTCTTGTCAGTGAGTGCAATAAAAAAAATTGGTTGCCTGTTGGATCCAGATATTAGATCAAATATTTATTACATAACACATTGTATTATGATGATTATCCTAAGATTATATTATCCCTTTCATTATGGGATACAAAAGTGTCTTAATATTATACTTGAGCAAGTTGCGTGATGTAGGAATTAGTTAATTGCATATTTTTGTATTTCCCATACTAGTCTTGATATCACAAGATACAAACCTAATGTCATGAACATCAGAAACTGCAGGAAATTTCTACATTACTTAGACTTAAAGCAAACATTTGCGGTCCTCGTAAACATTTATCTTCCTCGCTTTGCAGTCAGCTCAACAATCGCTACGGGACGGAGACTTCTCTAATTCATAAGGTAAGCAACTGTAATATAATAACACAGCACTGTATAAATATACTGTTCTACAACTGCTACTGTTGGCAATGGGTTTTCTCTACTACTCAGAGGGTTTGGTCCATTTTGCTGGTGCAAGTAGGCAGACTTTACATGCCTACAATTTTTTTATGTAGCTTTTGCTCGCGGCTTCTTCTGAGTGAAGGTTTTAGGGATAAAAGTCCCGCTATATAAGTTCTCGGGATAAAAGTAGCCTGTGTCCTGTCCAGGGTCTCAAACTATCTCTATACCAAATATCATCGGCATAAATTTGGAAGTTTATTGGGTTTAGACAGGCAGCAACGGCGCGGCGGAGAACTTTGACATAATATAAATGTAAGGATTTTTAAGTGTGTAGGTTTCTTCACGATGTTTTCGTTCACCCTCACAGCGTACGATAATTGACAAAGATTTGCATATAATATCAAAAAGCCAGAGATGCCGTGGATTTTAAATCAGTGGACATTTCATTTCTCAACTAAGCTATTGCTATGCAACTTCAATCTAAAAAACAATTATACATCTACATAAGGGATCAAGATCCCCGAATCCATATTACCTGTGCACTCCGCCCCACGCAACTCCAAGGTTCCATTAATAAGGAATCGGGAAAATTTAGGTCACATGGCTCCCAACGCAGTGAAATAAGGCAATGTAATTAGTAAATGGAATCGTCATGTCACATTAGTATAATTGCATCCCCCGGCACGTGGCACAAATTCTTTTTTGGTGTAAGGACGATTGGAAAATTATTTCATTACGATAATATTGGAGTGCTGTTAATTATTGGAATAGCTGGGGTGTCTAACTACGCAAAAAATAATTTTATAAGGATGTAGATGGTGACTGAGAAATAACCTACAACAGATATATCGCAATGTGTTAAAGAGTCGAAATAAAATTGAAATCCAATCTGTTCGACAAGATTCCCAATTCGAATAGACAAGTGTTATGTTTTGTAAAGATTATAGTAACAAACATTACAATCTTATCGAGTAACTGACTTTAATGGTTTCCTATTTCTTATATAAAATAAGGAGTTTATAATAGCTAATAACAAATTGGTACGAGTAAAGCTTTTAATAAAAGCATGTTTCAGCTCGCTTCATTATATAACCATGATCAGGTAAATCCGCATGCTAACACAGGTCGGAAATTGATGTATTATTCAGCGTGACTTATTGCGTTCATTAAATGTAATTTAGCTATTAACAATCATAATATATTCCCGTACATAATGTATGTTCGACGGTATTTACATAGTGTTTGTTTTGTCATCTATTTTATTATGAAAAATCCTGTTCTAGATTTACTGGTGGTAGGTCTCTCATACGTAAGAGTCTGGGGGATTACCACTACAATGTCTATTTCTACCGCCAAGCAGCATTGGCATGCACTGTTGTGATTCGGTTTGAAGGACATTGTAGCCAGTGCAACTACTGGACATAATGAAACTGAACATCTTATGTCTCAGGATGCCGAGTGCTGTGGAATGCCACACAGTACTTTGGAACTCAAGGTCCTGTTGGTGTTGCTACTGTTTATGGGTAGTCGTATCGCTTCCCATCGAGCGAACGGCTTGCTCGTCTCGTCAATCAATGCCATAAAAAAAAATTAAAATATTTATACTATGTTTAGTGACAACTAACTAAACCTTCTAGAAATAGTACCTACACATATAACCATTTTTAGTCCTCCTTAGTCGACTGGCATTTTTCATAGATTTTGAACCAGGAGTTCCTGTTTTAGATTCCCAGATCCATTAAATTTCTAATATTTGCCTGAAAGTAAGTCAGGTGGTCGAACATAAAAACTACGACAAATCAATTCGGAAACGTTCGTGAATATCTAAATAAGTGCAGATGAATGATTTTTTTAGACACAACGAAAAAAGAGTTAACTAGCAGTAATGAAAACTTTAATAAATTTTAAAACAATCCCACTCTATCAACATAGATGTTGTCAAAGGATGAACACAACACAAACGTTGTCAGTTAATTACGGCGACAATGAGCTGACGTTTCAATTAAGCGAGAAAAGAGTAAATTATAAAAGCAACATTGTGTTGTAAAGTAAAAAGATATCAAAGCACAAAGCCTGCATGCTGAGGAAGCTGCTACATTGTCATTAAAGCATGGATAAACGCTGTAATGATGGACAAAAGTCATTTCAATAAAATAAAATATTCTTCATCAGAAGCATTTTCTTGTGTGTTACTTCACCTTAAGGGAGAGATGCATACATACATTCACACTCACGCCTTTTATCCCCGAAGGGGTAGGCAGAGCCGCAATTAGTGCACCCACTTTTCGCCGTGCGTATTCCGTTCCATGATGTGATAGCGGGCGAGCCTGTCGCAATTTCGGGCACAAATTCCAGACTCCGGGCTGATAATGAAAAAAAATCCAATACCACTGTGCCCGACCCGGGGGTCGAACCCGAGACCTCAGCATTGCAGTCGTACCGTTATACAAATACGCCACCGAGGCAGTCTAAGGGATGGTTAAAGTAAAATCATTTCTATTTCCAAGTGGACGGTGATTATTAATGTCAATTTTTCAAAGGGAAGCCTTATGGAAGCCTGAAAGAAAATTTTCTTTGCCATTATGACTCAGAATCGACTTAATACGTCTAAGCCGCAATAGTTACTATATCAATAAGTCGACTAGTCTTCATCCATTTGCTTCAGCCTATCCCAATTTCTGAGAAGTCATAATTTACCTAGATTTTACGTTTTATACATCCAGGTGGCACCAATGGCTTAAACGGTAAAGATAAAAATATTTAATGAATCAATTCATTTTGGGATGTGCAAGAAAAAGTAGAGTAAAAGCTAAGCTAAAGCTAAGAACTAAACTAGTTAGCTGAGCTCGCATAGTTGCGAAAATGGCACATAAAACATAGCTTAGATCACAAAGTTTTCAGTCTGCACACGTATTAAAAATATCTCAGCCAACTAAAGTGAAATAACTTAGCTTAGTTTTCTTTCTGCAACCCACATAATATGAACGTAATAGTTTCTATATAATGTTTGCTGTTATATCAATTATCCAAAGTAATCTATTAAACTTCAGAATTACCAACTATTCTTATTTCAAATCTTAACGCTCATTACCCGCTTCCACACATGCACGCCTTACATACTTTCACGAACAGCCGACTTCAAACTTTACTGACTGAATTTCCTGAAGTCACGAATCGTCGATATAAAGGCAGAATTAAATTGGTGCTTGAACCAAGTACAATTTATCCATGATTTTCTATAATGCTTTTTGGTATTGCTTATCTGTTAAATATTACTTAAGTCACTCAAATATGCCCTTATGTAAATTTTTATCTAATTTTTAGCCTGGAGTCTAAGGCTCCAGGTACTGACATATTTGGATACTAGCAGGCTACAGTTTAACATAAACATAATTACAGCCCAGCAATTTCTATAAGATACAATATTTACTCTATAAAGTTAAACTACAGGGTAAATTAGGTCGGTGTCATTCTAGCGATTGTCTAAGAACTCAGCGTCCATTTAGTTCAGCTAAGGACGATTTTTTTTTTTTTTTTTTTTTTTCTGTTTATTAGGTTCACAAAACTGGTTACAAATTATTGAAAATCCTAAAATACAATCTTACTTATATATTGTTATTACAAGTATTTGCAACCTTCTAGATGTGAACACGACATGCATGATTTAAAAAACGGTAGGTAAAACAGATGATTGACTATCTAATAAGGACTGTTAACTGTCAAGTAACTGGTACATAGTACAAGTGTAAAGACTAATTTAAATAATGTTTAAATAATATTTTTAAGTATGCTAATTTTAGCAGAGGCAAGTGAACCAAAAAAGATGTCATACTTATTTGACATGACGTTATAGGAAGAGCACATGCGGTAAAGGGGGGAATGCTGACCGATATTCGTTTTAAACAAAGGTAAAGCAAAGGTTTTTCGATTCTGTAAACGGCTACTTGGACGAAATACATTAAATTGAAGACGTTGCAACATGTCCGGACAGCTAATGTGAGCGTTTACAAGTTTATATAAGAACAAAATGTCAGCAGCTGCTCTGCGCTTCTGGAGTGTTGTCAGGTTATAATAATTTAGACGCGAATCATAGGAATAGAGTTTTTTTACATTTTGTGTCGCTAAAAGCTAGATAATAAAGAAAACGCTTTTGAACCCTCTCAATTCGCGCAGAGTGAACTTGGTAACATGGGTTCCATATCGGACTGCAATACTCTAGGATGCTTCGGATCAGACAACTATATACGATGACTGATAATTTGGGATCGCGAAAGAGTTTCATCTGTCTGGAGACGAACCCGGTAAGTTTCGTAGCTTTATTTACAATGTGGCTTACATGATATCTAAAAGAAAGCGTGCCGTCTACTATGACTCCAAGGTCCCGAATCTGTGAAACTTCAGTAAGAGGAGTGTCGTTTATGAAATAACATGCGGCTAAAGGCACTCTTTTACGACTGAATTTGATATGGTAACATTTATTTACGTTTAATGTCATGCCATTGTCTCTACACCAATCCAGTACCCAAACCAGATCTTTCTGGAGCATGTAGACGTCTTCATAAGTAGATACGGGACGATATATTTTGAGGTCGTCGGCATATAGTCTAAAACTAGAAGTTAAATTCTCGATCAAATCATTTATAAAAATTACAAAAAATAGGGGTCCCAGGTGTGATCCCTGAGGAACACCTGACGTAACAACTCTGGATTCTGATTTAAACCCGTGCATTGAAACAAGCTGTGACCTGTTCCTAAGATAGGATTCACACCAACGAAGAAGTGACCCATGTATACCCATATGTTCTAGTTTTTGGATAAGTACATTATGGTTGACCAAGTCAAATGCTTTCTGGAAGTCGGTGTAAATAGCGTGTACTTCACCTGCACTATCTAAGACCTCAGAAATGTCCGAAATATATCCCATCAAATTGGTAGTGGTAGATCTAGAGGGAAGAAATCCGTGCTGGTCTACAGATATCATGTGTTGTACATGTGCGAGAATCTTCTTTTGTATTATTGATTCAAATACCTTTGCCGCGGTAGAAAGTAGGGAAATAGGGCGATAATTAGTGACATCCTGGGTACAACCTTTTTTGTGAATAGGTGTCAAATGTGCCAGTTTCCACATAGAGGGAAACACTCCAGCTTTAAGTGATTTGTTGTAAATCAGGTGTAAAGGAGAGCATAACTCGTCTGCACATACCTTCAGGAATATCGGAGGAATAAGGTCAGGGCCCGGACCCTTGTTGCAGTCTAATGTGATTAGTCGTCTCTGCACTTCCGTCACCGTAATGTAACAACTACCAAGTGACAGAGCGTTGTGACTCGAAGAATTGCCAGAATTATGGATTTGTAAGTCTGTAGCCTGACTGTACACAGAATGGAAATACTCGGCAAACATTTCGCAAACTGACTGTCCACCAATAGCACTCGTATTGTGAAAGAACATCTCGTTGGGTATACTACTACTGTTACATCTAAATCCTTTGCAAAATCTCCAGAATTGCTTAGGGTCACAACGCAATAGAGTAGATGCATGCTTTTTATAGTTGCAAAAAGCCTCTTTAATCAAACTATCACAATGCGTCCTCAGTAATTCAAAGGTAAACTTGTCCATTGCATTTTTGTAACGTTTGTACCGAGAATGATACTTGTCCTTTTCCTTCAGAGCTTTTATAAGTGACCTAGGATACCACATGGGGTACTTACTGTTACGCGGAGGTCTTACTGGTACATGTTTCCGAATTATATCATTTAAAATTTTGTAAAATAAATTAACACTGTTATCCGGACTTAGATCAACTCGAGATAAAAAGGTCCAATCTACAGATCTTAAATCCGCTCGTAAATCATCGTAATTGATATTTGCGAAATTTAAAGACCCTGGCAATTTCGGCTTAACTGTTTTATTTCCTGAGACTTGCAAACTAATAAACAACGCAGGGTGATGCATATCTGGATCAACTAAGGAGGATGAAGCCGGACTAACTCTCGTATCAAAAGGGCGGTTTGTTAAAACCAGGTCCAGAATCCTGCAGTTGGAATTGGAGACGGAGTTACATTGGTGCAGATTATTGTAAGCAAGACTATCCGTGAAAATGTTTTCGAGAATTCCCGTGGTTGATAACGGAGGCAAAAGTGAATTACACGGAGCAGAACCTGCAGACCAGACAATTTCACCCAAGTTAAAATCACCCAAAACCATTAAAGTCGCAGTGTCAGAGAGTTTATTATTTGCTACGTCTGTAATATTATTGGTTAAAGATTCGATATAGTCCTTGGTAGGTGGTGGAGACACATAAATTGCACAAATTGCTATTTGCCTACCATTAATAGAGTTCATAGTGACCCAGATAATTTCGTCAGATGTTTCCCATTTAGATTTTCTGGAGGCATTGTACTTCTTCAAAATGGCTATAAGGACGCCACCACCATCTTTCTTCCTAAAATGAGTTGAAGTTGTGTATCTGTCCCGTCTAAAAACATCATACCTTTCATCAAAACATTCTCGATCGTACACAGAATCGTTAAGCCACGTTTCGGTCAACACTACAACGTCATATTCATTACATAAAATGTTAGTGTACAACATATCAGTTTTAGTTCGAAGGCCTCTAACATTTTGGTAAAAAAAATTTAGTTTGAATTTATTTACTATCCAAAGCTACAATTCGCATGCGGTTACAAGAAAACATAGTAAAAAAAAGAAAAATAAACAATAAATGTACAAGGAGTCCAAACAATAGACTAAGTTAGCGACTTCAAGTAGTCTTCGCTCTTAACCCATATAGGCTCAGTATTGCTGCGTTTACGCATAAACACTCGCCCCCTCCTCAACCATACAAATTCATAGTTGTTTGTTTTAGCAAACGATCTGGTTACGGCATGTAGTTTTTTGTTGGCTGGGGACAAGTGCTCCGAAATATATATAGGTTGCTTACAGTCGGTAAACCCAAGATGGGAGGCGTTGAGTTTGTCCTCATTCCGGTTTTTGCTTCTGTTGAATGTCTTCACAGCAGCCATAACTTCGTCGCGGCAGTGAGGTGATGCGAACTTTACAACAATACTACGCGGACGGTTAGAATCGGAATTCTGCTTGGCGACACGATGTAAAGAATGAATTTGTGTGGATGAAAGTTCACAGGAAACCGTTTTAAGAAGATTGTCGACAGTCAAAAGCAAGTTCTCCCGTTTTCTTTCAGGCACACATTGCAGCTCCAGGTTGCAGTCGCGTGATTGCTGCTCCATTATAGCGATTTTTGTTGATAAATCAGCCAATTTGCAACGTAATATAGTGGTGTCCGTACTGACTTCTGAGATAGATTTTTTGGTTTCGGCGTTGAACTTTTGTTGATCGTCATGGTACTCAGATAAAAATTTTACAGTCGTCGTAACTTCGTTTAGATTTTCTTGCATAATTGTAAACTTAGAAGTCAGCTCAGAAATTTCATTCCTCATACACGACAGATTTTTATTGTATGTTTCCCACTTGGCATCTTGCACTTTAAACTGATTATTCATATCCTTTCGTAGTAGGCGAATCTCTGCTATAATAGAATTCTGATCAGTATTCATTTGTTCAGGAGCTCTATGACTTTCCGATACTAAATTTTTTTGTGCGTTGGATCTTGTACATCTAGTTGTAGGTGGAACACAGCGAGCATGTGGGTTACTTTGCTGCTTGGGTTTAGCACGAGAGTTGGCACTCTGAGACAAATTCGAAAATATTTTGGAACTCGCTGGTGTATTATCGTCCTTTGGCACTTTAGAGCTGGAGCAGTACGGGCATATCCATTTGTTAATGTTAAATAATGGAGAATTGACTACGTCGTGACTTACATTGCCGCAGACATTACAATATTTACCACTGCATTTGGAGCACAACAGCATTTCTTCAACATTCTGTGTAAAATAATGTTGTGTGAAATAATGTTAAGTCAAGTGAAAGCCAAGAAAAATATCGACCAAAGGACGTTGTATCCTAAAAGAAATTCACAGTAATAATAATAGTATGAAACTGCCTTAGCGTCTGTAATGATGCACGGCGTGCGTGACTGCACCGGCTTGCATTTAAATGGGTCAGGTTATGTTTTTCCATAAGCCTGTGTTGACTATGTTCCTTTGTGCCGCCCCATTGAGCCTATATTGACTTATTTAGAGACGTGTAACGTAGGGGTTCAAAGAGTTTTTTGCCTATAATGGGGTAGACTACGTACGTATATTGGCCAATTATTATCGTTTCGAAGAAAAACGTTTTTTAAAAAGTAACAGGAAATAGCAACGAAGATTGCTTATACCGAATTCCAAGCGATACGATTTTTTGTACATAAATCCCATTTCAAAGAATTTTCCATCAAAGGACCACAGCGAGCGCCTCAATTTGTCATGAATGCAACACACGGTATTAAAGATGGTCTAAATTTCCCTTCATGGCTCTCACTGGTAATAAAAAGATATGGAATGGGTAATTACTTTTATGGTCCCGTAATACGGAAGATAAAATTTTATCGTCATTTTAGAGTATTTTAAACACACATGAATTATTGTCAGCGTTTTTTTATAATTTTAGAGATTCTACCTGATGGCTGGTGATCATGGAGTTTATTTAATTTTGTGAATGTTAATGGTCGATAGTGATGACATAATATTTATTTAAGTAACTCTCTTTTTGTTAATAAGTGCCTAAACTGGGTTTGACGGACTAGCGAGTCGATACTTTGACCTTTTAAAATTACGTGTGTAATCTTTGTCAATAAGTATAGTTCACTTTAATGATAAAAAGAAACTCGTGACGACACCTGCATTCGAAATTTGTAGGTATGTGTTTTAAACAGAAAAAGTCGTACCCAAATAAAAATATAAGATCAAAACGAGATACATTACGGTACAACCATGAAGAAAAGAAGAAGAGCGGAGGTGCCGCAAGGCGATTAGGTCATGTCACCATCAACTAAGGTCATGACGTCACAGTAGGCGGGGCCTAAAACTGTAGTCCCGAGTGAGTCGTCAGTGCGTTCGGATCGGATTCATCTGACGTTTAAATAGGTATAATTTTTTTTTAACCATGAAGTGCGCTGTTGCTGGGTGTAGAAATTGCTCAGGATCACAAATCAAACAAGATGGCATAACATTTCATTTGTAAGTCGTTTAAATTTATGATTATTTGCATTTTAAAACACATTTTATTGTTTTATTACAAAGTGACATCTGTCGTCAAAAAGTTTGGTTCTTTAGATTTCTCACTGATATCATGATTTTAACGTTATAAACGCATGTCATACGAATTTTCGGCAGAAATTAGTAAATTTAGCTTATTCTGCCTGCTAATATATTAATTATTTCAAAGATTTATTACTTAGTTACATAAAATGTGAAAAAATATATTAAAACATGTAGTGACATCTGTGGGTAAGTATTCAGAAATAACGGATAGCGAAAAACATGTGCGTCATGCGAGCGACACCCAACATCGAATATAATTCGACGCTTGAAAGGCAATAATATCTAAGCGACAAATATACCGAAAATGAGTTATATACATATTTGGAATCGCCAAATTTTTTTGCGTCGATTGATCCGGGTTTCGTAGCTCTAGGACAACTTTTTTGGCGGTTAGATATTAGATGATTCCGGTAAATTTCACAACTTTTTTCTCGTTTACCGACAAGAAATTCACGACTTTTCGGATTTATAGTAGTTGGTACACTTAAGGAAATTGATTTTGAACTTATCGTGTCTCACTTGAAATCGTGATATTACTGTTTTGCATTAATATATGTTTACTTGAAATAAAAAAAAATGCTCACTATTTAATGAGTTGTTTATTACCTACACAACAAAATTATAGCATTGGCGTAGATATATATTTGCCTGCACCCATACTCACCATATTGATGTGCTTAGATATTTTCAGCTTAATAAAATATTTTGTTAATAGTACATATATACAACTTTACATAAAACAAAATAAAAAGAGATTAATCGGTTAGATAGTTTTACCTGAATAATATAAGTTCTATTTTTTATGCTTAGATATTTTTACTTGTCAACCTTTAACTTCAATGATGTCGCATAGTTAATTTTACCGGGTATGTTCAGGTGGTTATACTTATTGTTAGGAGATATTCACCTGTTCGTAATAAAGAAAATACACCCGCTTGCGAATCACCTAGTGTTTTGAAAGTGTCGTTGGCTATTCTCATCTAGCCATGTACTTTTCTTATATTCCATGGCCTCTTTTACATCGTCCCACATTCTTTCTCGTGTTTGCAAAGTACTATAAAATCCTTTGTGGAAGACGTATGTCAAAATCGTAGAATGTGGTGCTCCATAGTCTCTGACTACCCGTATGGGATAAGGGCGTTAGGTTGTATGTGTGTGCTTTCAGCAAAAATAAAATTTGAGTGAAAATTACGAGTTTCCAACACAATGAATATATGATAATATTATTGTTTTCTAGTTCTGCTTGAGGCGAGAACCTCCCTCCAACGAAATTAGTTAACTATTAACAAATTCTATATCAATATGCTATATTTTGGATGTAAGTATGTTTATCTAACAATAAAATTTGATTTTCATTAAAGTTTGCTGTTTATTAAATAGTTTAATGTTGGTGCGAATAACAATATTTACAATATTGTGCACGTATTTATGTTTTTCTACTTTCGTGCGATCCAATAATTTAGCTATAGATATTTTTAATTGATTTTATTAATATGTTTAGTTATCCTTATACGATTCTTACCAACTGCGCATTTTTAAATATTTGATATTTCTTTATATTTACTTGTTACGGTATCCATAAAATTATCCATTTAGATGATTTTACCTGTTTGTAAATTAAGGTAATTTTTAACTAAGCGACAGTAACTTTTTAGTTTATAATCGTCAAGGCTGTTGATTTAGGTCAAAAAATGACAAAAATTAAGAAGTTCCTAAAACAGTTACAATTATTTTTGTGCAGCAAATAAGTTAGTTATGATTTTTTTTGTCAAAATCAAAACTTTAAAACGCTCTACTGAAAAAATTAGCTAAATGTCGCTTAGATATGATTGCCTTTCAAGCGTCGATATTATTTTTATAAATTTCGTTGTATTTGTAAGTTTTTTTCGTGTTATTGATTTATTTGTTATCATTTTAGATTCCCCATTTTTTTTTTGTTTTTGCGGAGAAAGTAACTTATTACTACCGATGCTGTAAATACAGAATAGAAAAAAAAATAGAAATGCATGAATACGTGTTATGAATAGACGCAACAACTGGACACCAACAAAATATTCGAAAATATAAAATAATGCTTGAAATATAGTAAAAACAACAATTTCGCTTTTCTTTAGAAAATATTCCTACCTGTCAAACATTTGATGTTCGTCCCGTCGTTTAGAAATCAATTAAATTTACAAGTTAAAATATTACTAAAAGTGGAGTTTTATTCTTCTTGTTTTGGTTTTGAATGTCAAACGTTTAATATTCGTCCCATCGTTTAGAAATAAATTAAATTTAAAAGAATACTTTAGTTTTTTTATTTGTGTTTGACACTTGACGTTGACAACTAACAATTTCTGATCGCAACTATAATACGGACTTTGGCGGGAACCTGGGCGTAAAGGTTGCGTTGTTTCGGTTGAATTTGATTTTTATGTGCATGATGCGGTTTGTTCAGTGGCCAATAAGGAATACATTCATTTTTATCATAATACTAGGTGTTTCTTGCGGCTTCATCCGCGTGTAAAGCCTTTCCGCTAAAAAAAAGTCCCTACGAAGAGATTAAAAATATGCATTATTTCCATGGGGGTAAATTACCGGGATAACAAGTAGACTATGTGTTAATCTAAGACATGATCTACTAGCGTGCCATTTCATCTAAATCCGTTTTGTTGTTTCTGTGTTTACTTCTAACACACATGTAAATATCCAAATATTTTTATGAACTTTCGCATTTATAATATCATCACAGGATACTGAAGTAGATATTAGTAAGATTATCGTAATTATTAATTTTAATCAATAAAGATTTTTTATCAACAACTTTAACAACTTATTTTATTTTGTTTATTCCCTAATTTTCCTGTACGTATGATAAAATAATTATAGACATATATAATTATTTTATCATATATGTGTCACCTATGTAATGTACCTATATGCTGAAAAAACGGCTAAGCGCCAGTAGAATAATAAATAATGTGGTCCGCCATACTAACGCACATAGAATCGTCTGGAACAAACACTTTTGCTTGTTACGCCATAGGGGTGAAAAGACGAACTAAATTATTGACAAGTTAGCTCTGTTACGCTGTAATAATGCCATTCACCGCTAGATGGATTTTGATTGGGGGGAGGAGCTATCGTTATATTTCATCCCCCGACCCCCCGCATTTAGCGACGCTACGTTCTAAAGAGATTTTGGCTTGACACACCTCCGTTCTTCTTCTTTTCTTCGTGGGTACAACCTTTTTTCTTTAAAAAAAATCGTTTAATTACAGTATTGTGGGAATATTGCGAAACGGTCTGGTTCTTTTCAAAAGGACTCTTTCATTTATCCGCTTAAAGCGACACTTTTCGGGGGACATGAGCTGACTAGGCCAAATAAAATAGTAAGATCGTCCAATTTAAGTGGACCTATTCGAACTTCGCTGTTCGAAGGTAATGGTTTTGAATGGGTATTTTCGGGGACCATTTTATTTTGGTTAAAAGGACACTAAACGCGACTTCTTGCTATTAAACCTCGTAGCGCTTTATGAACGTACATTTTGGTGTTTTAAAATAGAACTATTCTTAATTTTAATTTTGATTACAGTGTAAAATTGTTAGGCTTTTTTTAGCACTAGGTGTCGGAATTTGGAACAATGGATGTGGATGACATCTAGTTCAGTGATATATTTTTTTACAAAATTAAATAATCATAAGTATCTAACTTCTTACTATATTATAAATGCGAAGGAATTAATGTTTGTTAGAAGTAAATGCAAACTGCTGAACGGATTTGGATGAAATTTGGCAAATGGATAGAACATGTTTTAGATTAGCGTAATTATAGGCTACTTTTATGCCGATAATTAGCTTTTTTCATGGAATTGAATTTATATACTAGATTTTTAAGTTTTAGGAACTTTGGTAGCGGGAAAGGTTTTTCACGCAGTTGAGGATTCCATCAAAACCTAGTTTATATAGAATTATAAGGGAGTATAATAAATGAGGAAGCTCTACAGGACATTACACGTCTCTCGTCACACCTAGGTATTAGAAAATGTCTTATGACGTTCACTAGTAACTGACTAGAATCTCACTTCACTTCTACTGTATAGTAAGTGATTTCCACGAAAAGTAATAAAAATAGATACAGTCAGCCACAAAAGTAGCTGAACAAACTTAAAATTTCAAATCGCCTTTACACGTTGAGTTTAATTGTTTCTTTTCTTTGTGTGAAGTAAATTCCTTTGACATTTTTTTGTGAAAAGAAAAAAAATGGTAAGAACACAAAAGTATAAAGGCATTTTGAAGTATGTTCAGCTACTTTTGTGGGTGACTGTACATGTGTAATGAAAGGTGTGAAGGTATATCATGTTTATATTCAAGGATCTACTTTGCATTTCAGAGAAATACGGTCTACCCAACTGAAACAATGCCTTGAATAAATTATACGTAATCAATGTTTTTTACCATTCATTTGAAAACCTCTCAATTCTTTATAAGATTCAAGGTCGAATTTGTAAAGTCCGCCTTTTTTCATCTTTACTAAATGAAGCTTGACCTATATTTCGTTTATGTGAATGTTTTAGTATCAATATTTACGATGAGGGTTTTAAAATAAGCTGCAAGCAATTTCTAAAACTCGAATGATTCGACAAAATCGCAAATATTTATTCTGAGTCTGGGTATTGTGGGCCTAAAAATATGATGTGATCTTTTATACACAAGCATACCAACATTGGTACCACCGCAATGTCTATTTCAACCGTCAAGCAGCAGTGTGCATGCACTGTTGTGTTGGTTTGAAGGATTGTAGCCAGTGTAACTACTGGACAAAAGGTGATTTAACATCTTATGTCTCAAAATGACGAGCGCAGTGGAATGCCACATAGTATTTTGTAGTTCAAGGTGCTGGACGGTGTTGCTACTGCTTATGGGTGGTCGTATCGCTTATCATCAGGCGAACGGCATGCTCGTCTCGTCATTCAATGGAATAAAAAATAGAAACAAGGGTAGGTATTTTATTTATTCATGTCCCTATAATTAATTTCACTTACAATTTAAAGAAACGGTTATTATAAATATTGTGCACACCTTTTACTAGAACACCTTAGCTTCATTGAGAAAAATATTCAATACACACTCATGCCTTTTATCCTTCAAGGGGAAGGCATAAGCGCAACTAATGCACCCACTTTTCGTCATGCGTATTCCGTCCCATGGTGTGATAAGGGGCGAGCCTATCGCCATACCGGCGACTTCGATCTGATACTGAATAGAAAAACCCAATATCACATTTCAAAACCCGGAGATCGCACACGAGACCACAGCATTGTAGTCGTACCAAATACCTACGCCATCAAAGTAACAAAAAAAAATATTCAACTCGATATAGAATTCATAATAAGAACTGCAAAGTTTAGCCCCCTTATTCTCTATCAAAGAATTAGCAAGCTGAAGTGGCAGTGGGCTGGCCATATCTCGCGAAGAACCGACAACCGCTGGGGTAAACGTGTTCTTGAGTGGAGACCGCGACTGGCCAAACGTAGTGTAGGACGCCCTCCGGCCAGGTGGGATAACGATATGCGAAAGACTGCAGGCAGATGCTGGATGCGGCAAGCTGAAGACAGGACGCTATGGCGCTCATTAGGGGAGGCCTATGTCCAGCAGTGGACTGATAAAGGCTGATGATGATGATGATTCTCTATTAGGTACAGTGTTAGCTCGTAACGTACTTGTGTTACGTTAACTTCGTGTAATTGGCGTTAAATGGTATTCTGTATGCCAATTTCCATAGTGATAAACGCGATGAGTTACGTAACGCGCTTGTTATGAGCGATTGAAATAACGTGTGTCAGAGAATAAGGGGACAGTTTACCATAAATACACTGGTCAAGTGCAATAGAGTACCCTATCAATGAACAGGAAAAAACAAGTCAAAGTTTATCGAAGTATTTAAAACGTGAACAAGACAGCTTCAGTGCAAACAATTCGAATGAAACGGAAACTAATATTGGATGGATATTGACTGAAAATGTTATGAAACTTCCTACGAGCCCAGTAAGCCCGTGGTCACAATTTGTTTGAAGTTTTATTAATACGACATTATGGTTGAAAATACAAATGATTCTAGACCAGATGATTTTTTAAGTTCTTTTCAGTAATTATTTTCCTTGATTCTAATCGCCTTTTAGTCTAATGTTATTAAACTAAAATGAATTTTCTAACTGCGGGATTTGGGATTGGATTCTGGGTGCTAATTGGAACAACACACAATCGCGCCTTTTATCCCCGAAAGGGTAGGCAGAGGCGCAATTAATGCACCCACTTTTCGCTGTACGTATTCCGTCCCATGATGTAATAGGGGGCGAGCCTATCTCCATATTGGGCACAAATTCCAGACTCCGGGCTATTACTGAGTAGAAAAATCCAATATCACTTTACCCGCCCCGGGGATTGAACCCAAAACCTCAGCTTTGCCGTCGTACCGTGATACAACTACGCCACCGAAGCAGTCATGTAGTTTATAGGCACAAAAAAATATAAAATAAAAACATTTTAACAAAAAAATTAAACCCCCGAAACACTGGAAAGCAAAAAATTATAAACATGTTCTATTTAAACTTGATAACGAATATATACGTATATTTGGAGTCGCTGCCTAATTTAAATTGCCAGCTAAGCTAAGCAAATACATGAAAAAATATACGAAAATATCAATGTTCAATTTAAATTAGGCATCGACTCCAAATATACATATAATGTTGAAGCTCTAAACATTCGCAATACACGACACGTACGTGTGACTGTAAAGGGCACGGGGCCCCCCGAGTAGTGGTGGCACCTTCAATCGCTTTCCATCTGAGCTGCACCTGAAATGCTTCACCGAATCGTGCAAGTTTTCGCAAATGAAGAACCACCTAGGCTTATTACTTTATATTAGTTATTAAAGTTAAATAGAAAATGTTTATTATTTTTTGCTTTTCAA
Organism: Lapara coniferarum; assembly: GCA_949316025.1. NCBI lineage: Eukaryota > Metazoa > Arthropoda > Insecta > Lepidoptera > Sphingidae > Lapara > Lapara coniferarum. The sequence goes on from OX438929.1 coordinate 13,864,154, forward strand.
TGTTTTCGGCGGTTTAAGGTTTTATTCTGGGTGCTAATTGGAACAAATATAAGCGAAATATTCACCAAAGTAGAATATTGATTTTATTAGTGATACTACACTCATTTGCAAAAAAAACGGGCGGTTTGGATTTTAATTATTTTTTAAAAAAATACGGTACCAAAATGATTTCAATCACTTGTACATGTTACTGGCGGGTTTTAAAAATGCCGTGGTGTTTAAAACAGTACGTTCTAAATTAAAATTTTCGTTTGATGCTCGTTTTTACAGAAAACCACTTTTTATCCTACATTTTTGGTGCGAAGTTCCAAAAGATAATATCGGTTTTCATAACTTTTAGTCAATTTTTATGAATTTATTTCATATTCTTAATTGTCAAAGCTTCATTTATTGCTGTTTAGCTGTCTCAATAATGTTAGAGAAAGTGGTAAAAGCTACCAAAATTATTGCGCTGCTCGAAGAGGGCTGCAGCCAATGCTTCGTGGCTCAGAGGCTAAGTGTGAGTCGCTCGACGGTTCAAAGGACCTGGCAGCGGTATCAAGACACCGGTTCCGTCGAGAGAAGGCCTGGTTCTGGAAGAAAACCATGTACCCATCCACGGGATGATCGTTTTCTTGTGAGTCGCGTATTGAGATATCGCATGTCTTCGTATGTGGACCTTAAGAACAACCTCGAAGAAGTAAGAAATGTGCATATTAGTCTATGGACGGTCAGGAGGCGGCTGCTCGCGGCCAATATACGCAGTCATCGCCCGGCCCGCGGCCCTAAGTTACTCCGTGAGCACAGAGTTGCCAGGCTTAGGTTTGCTCGAAATTGTGAGTCATGGACTCAAGAAGACTGGAATAGGGTATTGTTCTCCGATGAAGCCAGGATATCTCTGTTCGGTGAAGATCGACGTCGGCGAGTGCTACGAAGACGAGGAGAACGCTTTGCAGAGGCTTGTTTTGAAGAAATCACACCTTATGGTGGGGGCTCTATTATGTTTTGGGCAGGAATAAATTCAATGGATCGTACAGAGTTAGTCTTCATTGAAAACGGCTCACTGACTGGACATCGATACATAACGGAAGTTCTTATTCCTCATGCACAATCCGCATTGGCCGCTTTAGGCGAAGACTCAATTTTTATGGACGACAACGCTCGCGCCCACCGGTCTGGCGATGTGGAAGCGTATGTGCAAGAGGTCGGCATTCGTCGTTTGGATTGGCCAGCTCGAAGTCCCGACCTCAATCCTATAGAGCATATCTGGGACGTTCTGAAACGATGCGTGAGATCAGTACAACCGGCTCCGCAAACCATCAGAGAGCTGAAGAATGTGATTACCGCGGAGTGGGAACGTATTCCGCAAGCAAGTATCCGGGATATCCTCGCTAGCATACCCAGACGAATTCAAGCTGTGATTTCAGCTAGAGGGGGTCACACTCGATACTAAACATTTATCTGCTTTTACTTTATTAAAGAAAAAACAAACAAAAATCTTTGTTAACTTTTACTTCACGAGCATATGCACTACTAGCGAGCATACACTACTAGTGAACTTTAGCATTAAAACCCATAAATTTTATCAAAATTTTATGATAATACTGACGAAAACGATTATTTGCTTATTAATTTACAAAATTGTGAAAGTAAAACTACCTATAATTATCAAACAAACCAATAGTAACATTTGAAATGGTTCATTGCTTAGGTGCCCGTTTTTTTTGCAAATGAGTTTATAATATTAATTTCAAATCCTACTATCCTACTAATATTATAAAGGCGAAAGTTTGTAAGAATGTATGGATGTTTGGATGTATGGATGTTTGTTCCTATTTCACGCAAAAACGACTGAACGGATTTCGATGAAATTTAGCACACGGGTAGGTCATGTCCTGGATTAACACATAGGCTACTTTTTATCCCGGGAAAATATAAACCGGGACTTTTATCCCGGAAAAACTCTTTAATGCGGGCGGAGCCGCGGGCAAAAGCTAGTTAAATATAATTACCTATTTACATAATCCGGAAATCTACGCTAGACATAAATCATTTGGAAATCCCATTTTCCTGGAGATGTCACCAACTGCCAAAACTAGTATTTGTACAAGGCTTTTGATATTTAAGCAAACACGAATGCCACACTTTAAAATAATCCTATACCACACTGTAAATTTTCTACTCCGTAATCAGAGAAGAGAATCTTATCGTATTTTTAGTTTTTTATTATAAATCGCTTCAAAACTAATGGTACTAATTTCTCGAAATGTAAGTAGATTATCGTGGTAAAAACCAAATCTTTATTGTTATATCCAACGGAGCGAAACATTTTCACTTTACACAAGTTTATCACTAACAATATATCGGTAAAGGAAGAATGGTGGTCATTCATTCGTGGTTCCGTACGAAATAAAAATTAATTCAATTACTGAAAAGTGAATTTCAAATCTTTGACATATTCATGTAACTGAATTGAGATTAAAGCCTCATTTATACGGATACAATATAGCTAACAATAATCGTACGTAACTATTGTTAGCAATAGCAATGGTGAGACAATTCTCGCCCGCGTTGACAGGCAATAATGGCCTAAACAATAATCATATACGAGTCATTTTGAACGATATAAAAAAACATTGTGCGATACTCCCACATCCGAGAATATTTTTTTGTCGGTTGATACCGACATTTCCATCATCATAGGGCATCAGCCCGGAGTCTGGAAATGTCCCCGGCAAATGGCAATAGGCTTACCCCCTGTTACATGGGACCTAACGTAGCTGACGGAATGTTGGTGTGATACATCTCTGCCTACCCCTAAAAACGGATGGCGTGTTTGTATTTACGTAACAATTTGTTTAAAAATTGAACTTAACTCTTCACTATATTCAATCAGTTTAGTAGACGTCGATCCGCAGTCAAATTAAAGTTAGAAATCCATTTTGCTAAATCATTCGAGAGTATCTCACCCTCACACCAGCGATTACAATATCTGTATGCCAATCCTACTAATATAATAAACGCGTAAGTTTGGATGGATGGATGTTTAAACCCTTTCAATAGTAGAGGAGACCCATTCCCAGCAGTATAAAATATTTAGTACAGGGCTCTCTTTAAACGTCGATTTGAGGTTTTCAGAATTCAAACTCTACGGAACCCTAAGATTCAACGTCCAATAGAGGTTCGCTCGCGCCTTCGTTACACTCCCGGGATTTCTTATTTGAACGTCCTGTATTGGAGGTAAAATAATAAAGTTATAGGAGGGGATTGGCAAACTCGATAGTTATGGATCCGGGTGATTTTTATGTATTAAATTTCAGCTATTTTATCTCGCGCCGGCTACGGTTTAAACATTTCACGTTGTCAGGGGATTTCTAGATTTTCAGCTTATTGGATATTTATAGGAATAAATTTTTCATTGATTTAGGATATTGACGGAGTTGATAGCTAGAACATGAGTTCTTTAAATAAAAACTATTAAATGAAAAATCAATCCGTCTTCGGAAACCACTAAAAACAGAAAAAGAAATCTCATTATCTATACATGTCAACAGATAACTAATTAAGAGTCGGTAGGTAATTACAATAACTTCATTATTGTTTTCGTATATTTCTTCATGACGCATTTAGCTTAGGTAGCAATTTAATTAGTAACGGACTTCAAAATTAGTACAAACGCAGAGAGATAAATTATAAGTACTTTGCAAAAATAAAATAAAATGATCAGAAATTATTCAAATTTACTTAGGAGCTATGTACGTACCCATTATGATGTAAACTCGTCGAATATTTTGGTAATATTAAATTACAAATCATCCAAACACCAATACAAATCTATATTTGAATCCAACTGCATTATTATACACTCGCAGAACGGAAATATAATATTAACTCTTATATTACACACTCGAGTGCTCAGATTTCCTTGAACTGAAACTAGAAAATGTTCAGTTCACGTACAAGTTACGTGCGCGGCCCACGCTTATTATTTTGGTTATTAAATTTCCACATTGGAGCACTCGAAATAATTATTTGCGACAATACTTGTTTTTTAGTTTTATTATTTTTTCGTACAAAGGATTTTTTTTCTAAAGTTTACGTATCATATTTTTGCTATACAAGTTGCTTTTCAACTATAATTTGAATTTGTTGTCGATTGATATCTCATTATAAATATTCTAATAGACTGAAACTTTCAAAGATCAATAAATTGTTTCAAATCAGATGTAAAAAAAAATAAAACATTTGAAAGCGACTGGAGAATGGTGTTTTATGGTAATGTCAATTAGTAACCGTAGTAAGTAGATTAGTGGACGATAGCCTAGTTGGGTATGGAACGGTCTGCCGAGACAATATCCGGAGGTTCAAAACCCAAGGCACACACCTCTGACTTTTCAAACTTACGTGTGTATTGTTTATTAATTATCGTTCGCTTTAGCGGTGAAGGAAAACATCGTGAGGAAATCTGCATACCTAAGAAGTTCTTTATAAGAATTTCGAAGGTATGTGAAGTCTACCAACCCGCACTAGGCCAGCGTGGTGGACTAAGGCCTAAACCCTCTCAGTACCTAGTAGAGGAGGCCCGTGCCCAGCAGTGAGACAGTATATAATACAGGGCTGCTATTATTATTATAACCGTAGATAGAATACACAAAAAATCATAATTTATTCAAACTTGGTATAATTCTAACCGAGATAGCCCAATAATATTGCAAACGAAACTGTTCACTATCACACATCACAACTATGTGTAACACTTGTTTGTAAAGTTATTGTTAACAACTGATAAAATAATTATGAGGACATTTTTAATTCACCAACGCGATAAACACGCTTTATTTAGACACAAATTCAAAATGATTCAATAATTAGGCCACTAGACACTTTAAGCCGTCAAATACAAACAAACTATTACAATTAATTATCTAGTTTAGGGATAACATCTATAATTTAATAACATTCTATGTTTAATATTGATGTCTGCGGTATATCATTGATTAACATTCGATACCCATTCGAAATTCAAATATTAATTTATCATAGATACCTATTACAAGTTACATAGAACTCTTATTAGAAAGCTATAGACACATAATAGTAATAGCGAGATATAATCACATTAGAATTATGATTTATACTTTTTAGTAGGTTACTGTTTGTGTTCCATTAGGAATGTTTTCGTACTTCCTGCAAGCTCTCTCCCAATAGAAGGAACCAATACTTTCCGTTCAGTATAAAGATAAAAGAAATAACAACACCAATGTACATATTTTAAGGTGGTTTTGTTGTACACCTTTTTCGTCAACAACCACCCCTTGTAATAAATGAACTGTAAAATGTCGTTTACCCAAAACACTATCTGGACCCTATTCAACTAAATATCAGATGCGGCGAGGTTACTCTAGCGAGCTCGAATAAAAAGTAATGCTTTTTTATTTCTTATCGGCTGGGAAAATTTGGACTTGAAGGCTAAACAATCAATTCTAAAATAGTAACAATGATGTGTCAACATAGTTAGGATTACAATCTAGAATAAGACTTTATGTTCATGTATCTCACAATGTATTCGATTGTTATCTGTTTTGTTGTCCACACAAAAATAAATAAATAAATTCTCCTCCGGTTCCTTGCACTATGTTATAGATTTACAGGTCAATGCCCCAGAGTATGTTTGATGAAAATCTATCAACACTGAAATTCGTTGACCCTTGGGGAAATATCTTGCACGGATATCGGTAATATTTCAGGGTAGATGATGATTGATCATGCGAATGTGGCAAAGCCGAGGGGGGTCTGTCCAAGCAAATGTTTTAGTAGAATGATGATTTACCTATTATAATAGATATAACGCTATTTTTATCACTATCTTCATGTTAAAGTCGTTACAATAATGTGAATCTCGAATCGCGACTGCTCGAAAGATTTATAAAAGTCTGAGTTCTTTAATGCACTGTCAAAACATGGGTGCAATATATACAGCAATATATACAGTGGTTCCCAAAGTTGACTGGGCTGCGACCTAACTAACAATAACTTGCAAATCCGTAATTCAATTCTTGGCTGTCATGAAGACAAACACTTTATGAATGTTCAGCTTTGTTTAAATAAGAAAAGAAGTGCTGTTGCAATGAGAAGGGTAATTTGTTTTCCATTCTTATCATTATAACTTCAGCATCATCTTCAACTTTAGTTACAACGGATTGTTGGCCCGGTCGGTTGTTGAATCGCGCTTTTTGACAGGGCCCTCGGAATCTTCTCTCCCGTCACATAGTTTGGAATATACTGTTCTAACTTATTAATTCTAGCTCTAGCATAATTGATCTCCTCCATAAACAACCACAAGACCAAAACAATCATCTTCGTACTTGCCTCGCATTATAAAATTGGTGAATTAAAATTACACTGAGGAAAAAGTTCCCATCTTTCAGCTGTCAATAAGTGTCCATTTTCAACAGGTAATTGGCATTTATTATAATTCGTTTCTAAATTAGGATGAGTGTAATTTTTTAGGAAAGAAAAAGTGTCGACGTTTTTGTACAATTCTTACGCGTTCAATGTGAAGGAAATCTTTTCACAATAGGACATCAGTTATGATTTCACTCCAGTCTCCCTGAATGGTACGAGATCGACCTTTTGTATTCAACATACATTTATTATACCTTTATGTGGTGACGAACGGAAAATTATTATTGAATAGAATGAAATGGTTTTCGAGACTCTCACCATTGTCCAAATATCTTGTACTTCTAAATTGTCTGTTTAATTTTGTCTTAAGTTTTTGTTAGAAGTTTGGCTAATATTTTGGCCTGAAGTTAGTCACAACTTATCATAGTTATCGTTTTCGAGATTAGTAGTATACGACGTGGTGACAGAGTGAAACTTATATAAAGAATTCCTCAGGCAAAATGGGAATCGAATCCTTTATACGATTCCCAGAAAAAATGCTGTCGATTAATTCAGAAGTTTTTTATTCGAGCTCGGCAGACTGACTCTCTGCATCTGATTGTAAGTGGAGTGGAGCTGAAGTAATGACTGACGAATGATGTTATTTCCTCGCTAATCGACACAATCATGCCGGCCGTTTGAACCAGATATATACAGGATCCCGGAACCCGACACACTTAGGCACCATTCATTTATCACGTAAGACTATTTTCGCTGGTTTCTGACCCTGCTTTCCCCCTAAATCGGCTTACGTAATAAATGAATGGCCCCTTACGTGGGTCAGTATGCATATTTTACACCCTTGTTTATAGTGATCGCTATTCAGGTGGATACAAATAAACTACCTCCAGCACGGTGCGCTGACAAAGCAAAATTTCTGCATTATGTTTAACCGTTAAAATAGGTCAAAAAGAAATGAAAGGAAGAAATTATTCGCTTAAAGAGTAATCACTAACAATTAAGCGCAGTACAGAAATGTACCGGCAAACATAAAACATTTTGTACAAAGCTGTGAAAAGTCCTTCATACTTAACCTAATTTAGTAACGTTTTACTCATTTTGTACTAAAGTCAAAATTATGGAAGCAGGCAATAGTGAGGTGACGATTTAGATTTGATTTATTGGCGTGGTAGGCAGAACGGCACCTACTTTTGTCCTTTTGTGTTCTGTCTCATGATATGATGGGGGCGACCCTACCGCCATATCGGATACAAATTCTAAACTCCATAATATCGAGCAGAAAAATCAAATATCACTTTGCCCGACCTGGGATTCGAACCTTGAACCACAACACACGCAGTACAATTAGACCACCGTGGTAGGCTACCCCTTTCGGGGATAAAGGTGAGGTGTCTGTTTATTTTTTTTATTTTCTTTATAGCGTTGTTTATTTGTCAAATTATATAGGCAAGAACAACATACACTCACGCCTTTTATCCCCGAAGGCATAGGCAGAGGCGCAACTAATAAACCCACTTGTTACCGTTATTCCATCCCATGATGTGATAGGGTACGAGCCTATCGCCATATCGGGCACAAATTCCAGACTCCGAGCTGATACTGAATAGAAAAATCCTGTATCATTTTCTCCGACCCGGGATCGAACCCGAAACATCAGCATTGCAGTCGTACCGTAATACAACAAAATTGTATAAATTATACAGGATCACATTTTTCTTTTCAGAGCTGGACAAAGCTCTTTAATTTTTTTTTTATCACACATATTCTGCTAGATATGTTCAGACTCCAAGCTGATACAGAGCCGAAAAACATATCTACCGTACCCCGCCAACGAGCGTAGAACGTCAGCACAATCCTAAAAAGAAAATTTTTATTCTACTAGTAACGCTAGTAAATATTTCTATAAACTGTTCTCCGTAACCGTGTAACTTATTTTTTTATGGCATTGAATGACGAGACGAGCAAGCTGTTCGCCTGATGGTAAGCGACACCATCCCGCACCTTGAGTTACAAAGTAGGTACTATGTGGCATTCCACTGCGCTCATCATCCTGAGACATAAGATGTTAAGTCTCAATATGTCCAGTAGTTACACTGGCTACAAAGTCCTTCAAACCGAAATACAACAGTGCATGCACACTGCTACTTGGCGGTAGAAATGGACATTACGGTGGTACCCACCCAGACGGACTCTTACATATGAGAGACCTACCACCAGTAAACTTGGAAACGAAATTGAGAAAAAGCCACAACGCAAACCGCAACGCTTAAAAATGGTACAAAAGTAACCAACACTTGGTCAATCACTATACGATGCTCGTAAAAACTACGAAGCACTTGAATTGAGCACGCAGTACGTTGAATTTAATGACCATTGTTGGTTGCACCACACCGCTCTGCTGGAATAAATTGTTTCTATTCAGTAAATAGAGATATAGTTGCTCAAAGATATTTGATACTAGGTGTTGGGAAGACATGTACTAGTATTGAAATGTTTAAAATCAATATTTAAAGCTCAGTGTGACAGTTTTTGAATCGATTTCTTTGCGAATTCTATGTGTGTACATAATTCTTATATGCAAAGACCCAGACCGGCTCTTACATATGAGAGACCTACCATCAGTATATAAACACACACACACACACACACACACACACACACACACACACACACACACACTTACGCCCTTTAACCCCGAAGGGGTAGGCACAGGTGTAACTAGTGCACCCACTTTTCGCCGTGCGTATTCCGTCCTATGATGTGAGGCGAGCCTATCGCCATACCGGTCACAATTCCAGACTCCTCGCTGATACTGATTAGAAAACCCAATCACTTTGCCCGACCCGGGGATCGAACCTGAGACCTCAGCATCATTCACATTTAACATCGGGCCTGTTCGTAACCTTTTACGCAAAGGCACGCAAAGTTATTTTAGCGGAGCTCGCATAGTTGTATGCAGACCGGAAATGGCAGAATAAAAACAATTAAAATCATCATAGCTGTAATAACCAAGCTAAACTAACTTTGCTTAGTTCTGGATCTGCAACCAGCTTCAGCTTACGTGCCGCCCACCCATTAGTCTAGCCAACTTCTGTGGCCCCCGTGATGGACATGTCCGAGGCAGCGTGTCTCACGCTGCCTCGGACACCAAAAGGCGGACACGGTACGGTGTTTCGGGGGCTTCTGAGCCCCCGCAACAGGAAAAGGACCGCAACAGCGGTACGCGCAGGGGCGGTTGCGGACGACAACTTAGACGTGAGTCGGAGGAAGCCCGCAGCCGTCCCTAATGAGCCGAAGATGGCCATTCTAAAAAAAAAAAGCTGTTGTATAGTTATGGCGTTTCTAAAGAGCGTCTCAAAATTCTGTTGCTTGTTAAGGGTTGCTAAAAAAAATACAATATTGATATTAATTATTCTGTAATATCCTAATTCCTGACATAGCGCAATATCATTCTGACGTCACTTTGACGTAAGCGTGTTAACTGGGTTATAATTAAATCATAGGTTCTTTACCCTAGTTGTAGGAAAATATTCGACGGATATTTTTGCTAGTCTATGAGCGCTCCCCGAGAATTCAATGTACATATTAATGAGTACTCTGTAAATTAATTCCGCAAAGGTCAAAGTTGGGTCTAATATTATTATGCTAATTAACGACTTTTTCCTAAATAAGAACGTTTTATTATCTCTTAATACTGATTATCTCAGGAGACTAAAGAAATATAGACTTCATGATAATGGGAACTACGGACTCCCTCGATAGTCGATGTCGTAGTTGTATTGTACGAGGTACTTTGCTGAGGTCAGGTTGGGTAAAGTTTTTTTGCCATATCAACCCATAGAACGGAATTTCGGAAATAGTGATAAGCTGAAATAGTAATAAGATCGCCCCCTCTTACAAGGTTGCCTTTTGTTTCATCTTCGGCACATTAGGGACGGCTGCGGTTTTCCTCTGACTGAAGTGTCGTAAGTTGTCGTCCACAACCGCCACTGCATGGTGCCGCTTAATGCAGCCCGTCTCCTCTTGTAGGGGGGGCCCATATCATCTTGCGGCGGACAGTACCCGTGCCGACCGACCCAACCCCCCCTGGCTCCTATTAGTCGCCTCCTACGTCAGGCAGGGGATACCGTGGTGGAATTGTCCAAACGCCCCCAAACCACTGGGCGGATGGACCCCTAACATGGCGAATGATTTGTTATACTGATTGCATTGCATTCCAACATGGCTAAATATGAGTGTGAACTTCTGTTCCTAACCCTGAAAAGGGAAAGGCGTTATGTTATGCATGTCATAGAATCTTGCGATTTCAAGCATCTCAGTTGATACGCCATTATCAAATAACTATGTCACCAATGGCATGAAGATAACAAAAGTTCCACTTCTCGTCACTCCAATATGTACCGAATAGCTCATAGAACAGCCCTATTTACCGTGTCGCAAGACGTGTTTACAATCTCCGATCCATACGTCACTTGATGCCGTCAACGTACGAACCATTACAGCCAAGAAGTTTATAATATTATCTAATGGAGAGAGCGGTACACACATTTTTGTGAAGACAAAAAAATTACCTTTTGTGTTGTATTCTATCTCACTCACTCTTTAACCTATGTTGCCAAAGCTTACGGATTATTTCCCTACCCATAAAAAAATATCAATACCGTTATTGTCGTCTCAATCATGTATATATAAATATTTCCAACATATCTTATATAATGATATAAGTACTATTTTCATTTCAGAATTATTCTTGTTGAATAAGATATCCTTAAGGTTTTTTATCCTTATTAACATTTTAGTTTAAAAAATTTCCTCATTTAATTGGTAATTGCGAATACATACTTCGGCAACACTGTTATAAAACGTTAAGTTCGATGTCAATATAGTTGTCAAATAAATGTTCACTTCGAAATTTTCTCCGTAATTATCTACAATAATAAGTGTGTTTTAGTGATATTTTAATGTGAATTGTGTAGTTCACGGTTGCAGAAATATTTGGTATCCATCATTTAGTGTGAAATTCTACAGGTAAGTTCATTGTAATCAATATTGTGTAAATATTATAATTTTATCAATATTTTTACGAAATGTAATAAAATACGAGAATATTTTACAAATGAACTGTAGAAAAATATCGCTTAATGTGATTTGCTTTATATATGACTACTTTTTTCATATTAACGTAATGTTAAATGTGATTTTTTGTATTGTAAATAGTGTATATAAACAAGAGGCTAGGGTGACCATGGTGTAAGCTTTGGTGGACCGGTTTGACAATGGTGCTAGAGTATTTGTAATACTAGCCGCCTTACTAATGAATATTATAAAGCTTATTAATCTTTAAATAATCATCGTAAATAAAAACTGAGGATCAACAGTTACAATCGAGTTCTCAGTGTATCCAGCATTGATTTATTGAAACTTTTATTTAAAATAAAATCGAGTTTGTATTTCTCTTTACAGATTTCTTAAAGATCTAGATAAGCAAAAACGTGGTTAAATATAAATACCATTAAAAGGTCAATTTGATGTCTGCAAGAATTACTAGTCAACATTTAAAGACAGAAGATTATGATTCTGAATGTGATAATGTGTCTTCTACTTCTGGGAATATGGCAGTAGATGTCAAAAATAATTATTTATTACCAGAAACTCATGCTGTAAGTATATTATTTTTTATCATTTCACTGGTATAATTATGATCCACTTAGACTTTATTATTTACTAGCTTTTGCCCGCGGCTCCGCCCGCGTGAATGTGTTTTTCCGGGATAAAAGTCACTGTCTATATTTTACTGGGATGAAAAGTAGCCTATGTGCTAATCCCGTGTGCCATATTTCATCGAAATCCGTTCAGTAGTTTTTGCATGAAAAAAACATCCATACATCCAGACATTCTTACAAACTTTCGCCTTTATAATATAATAAGATTAGTAGGATAGGGCATTAAGCTTGCGACCCACCAAATTTTATAACGGCGGTACATTGGGTGATATCTGAGTGTACTAAATGGCACCTCTGCCTCTGTCTAAAATGTATAGGTACTTAAATATATTATTATTGATTGATATTTACTTTTTACATTACATGTCAGCGAAATCAATATGAACCACCATTGAAACGTCAAGACTTGAAAGATTTCAATATATCAGTTAATGTGAAGACATCCAGTGAAATAAGTTTAAAGAAATAAAAGAAAGTATTGCAGCAGAAGATGAAGAGATAAAAGAAGAAAATTAATTACAAGTTATTTCTTATTAAAGTTGTTCATGATTATACAGTCTGAAATTGAAAATATTTTGCAGTGAAATTTTGCTAATATTTGAGATTTTTTTTAAAAGTATATTCCAAGTAGCAAGCAAAGAAAAATTACATATAGTGATGCCATAAAGACTTTTGCTTTAACATTACACTTTTAGTCGCCGAAAACATTTTTGTTTTATAAATTCAAAGATATATTTGCCGAAAGAGAGCACATTATGGTGATCTTTAGCAAACTTTAATTGTTTTGTTGGCTTCTTCACAGAAGTTTTAGAATATTAAAAATAAATTTAAGGACGAAACCTCACCCGCAGAATGTAGCGTTAATTTTTGATTCCATGGCTCTCAAACAAGAATTTATTTGGTATTGTAATTTGTAAAACATCCATGAGTTTATTACTTTTGTTATAAATATCTACACAACTTTGTTTACAGTCAACTTACCTATGGAATTTCACACTAGATGTTGGATTGCAAATAATTCTGCAACCATGGATTACACAACTCATAGTAGAATATCTCTAAAACACAATATGTATTATTATGGATAATTACAGAAAAAAAGTTCGCAGAATACTCGCAAAAATTGTAAAATCACACAAAATAGATATTCGTAATATTTCAAAATTACTTACTGAAAATTAGGTTATTAACTTCCTAAATGTGAATTATTTTTTTATGTATGATTGTTTACTTTTATGAGTATGTTTTTTATTTTTTTTTATTATATTTAAATTCAACAATAACTGTAGTTTTCATTTTTAAATATCCCAATGTTTTTCTGTCTAACCTTACAGTCTCCATATTTGGTTATAAAGGCCGGCAAACAACGTGAACATATCCAGTCGCGGGGGAAAGTAAAACATATACAATGTGAGGCTGTGTGCCGAGCAAAAAAAAAGCACGCGAGGCCCCGTGCGAAGCAAATATTTTTTTTTAACAGCTTTGTAAGTAAGGTGCCAAAAAACGGGCCCCCAAGGAGCTGCAAGATGCCCCTGTAACTGCGAGGCCCCAGGCGGTTGCCTGGTTCGCCCCACTCCTCCAAGGCCGCCACTGAATTCACCACCGCGTGGTGAGGTATTTTTTTTATGTAAGTGGAACTAGTAGTTCCGAACTACACATACCAAAAAAGTATGTAAATATGCCAATTTTGTTTTGAATAAACTTTCTAACTCAAATTATATTTTTTAAATATCAACTATTACTAGCCGCTGTAGTTGGTTTTCATAATTAATTTAAACCGCATTACTTTATAAAGATAAAAATAAATATTATGGTGCGATATCATATCATTACACACTCACACACTCACGCCTCTCATCCCCCGGGTAGACAGAGGCGCAATTAGTGCACCCACTTTTTGCCGTTATTCCGTTCCATGCTGTGATAGGGGGCGAGCCTATCGCCTTATCGTGTACAAATTCCAGACTCCGAGCTGATACTGAATGGAAAATAATCACTTTGCCCGACCCGACTAACCCGGGGATCGAACCCGAGATCTCAGCATTGCAGTCGTACCATAATACAACTACGCCACCGAGGCAGCCATATTATATCATATCATATTATTATGGACAGTTAATTATGTTACGTCCTGGTTTTGAAAATAAACCTTTGTCACTCTAAAGAGAGAGACAGCAGACAGCTGTGACGTCACATTTTATTCTTCAGTTTGTTGAACGGAATGAAAAATCCATATGGGTATAACATTCTTGATTACAGCTGACTTGATTGATGCTGCCTCTGCATACAAATAATGGGATCAGGCTTAATGTCAGGTTACTGGAGTTGAGTTTTTCAGGATATCTGATAGCGTATGCAATATGTATCAAAATATTATGTCAGCATTATTGTTTACGTTGATGTTTTATTTTCATTTGCTGGTCGACATTTTTCTGAGGCTTCCCATTATTATCATGCTCATAAATTCGACTTGCTTAAATAAAAGTCTATTATATTTTGACTTGGTAACTGAAAGCAAGAAAGAAACTACAAGAAACTGCACTCTTTCCATTTCCAAAAGTATCTTGTTTAGTTCCAAATACAGAAATGCCGAGACTGACTGATGTTGAAGAGTAAGACATTCGGTTTTGTGCGTTTAAATGTTATTGGAAAGTCACTGCGAAAGTTAACATTAGTATGCATTTCACGATGTTCCCAACTCCCTGAGGTGTGGTAGGTAAAAGTTGGGTCTAAATCATGAGTGACTTTTGAACTTAAAATAAATTTAACTGTATTTATGCACGTTATTGCTGAGTGCTGATCTAAAATCAGTTTTATTTTTTTCTGAAATAAGAGCATAAAAAGCCCATAAGAGTAAACATGAAAATACTGAAAATTCACTAAAATATATTTTAATACTATAGACAAATGAAATGGAATGAGAATAAAATGAAAGGCAATAAATAAATAAACAAACAGTGGATATGAGGTGCACTGGACAGTCGACTCAATAAATCGAGGAATACAAGCACCAAAATAATTAATAAACATATTGTCTTCCGTGAAGTATACTGATAGGCTGACTGTATGTTTCCAGAGATCATTTTTACCTCGAACGTGTTCACTCTGGAATGAGCTTCCTCCCACGGTGTTTCCTCAGCGCTATGACTTATCCTTCTTCAAACGAGATTTCAAAATAGTTTTTTACGGTAGGCAACGGCTCAGCTGTGCCCTTGGCATTGCTGACGTCCATGGGCGACGGTAACCACTTACCATCAGGTGGGCCGTCAGCTCGTCTGCCTTCGTGGTAATAAAAAAATAAAGGCTCGGCAGTTAATAATACCAATTACATACCTACTCAGTTCTCACTACAGCCTCGGTAGCGTTGTTGTTATATGCGCGGCACGGCACCGCTCTGAGGTCCTGTGTTCCAATCCCAGGTCGGACAATGTGATATTGAGTTTTTCCAATCAGTAAAAGCACGGAGTCTGAAATTTATCTGCGATATGGCGATAGGCTTGCCCTCCATCACATCAAGAGACCGAACAGATTTGGTGAAAAGTGGGTGCCCTAGTTAAACCTCTAACTACCCCTCAGGGATAAAAGCGTAATGTGTGTATCACTCACTATTCATATTATTCAAACGCCCAACATCTCAATAAAAATATCATTATCAAACACCAAAATCACAAAACTATTCACAAAGGTCTAATGGCATGCAGTTCCAGTCATCCTTCCGAATCAAAAGTCTATAATACCCTGAACATATTCACACGAGTGGGAGCCGATATTATTGACTTGTTCGGCGCTCAGTCGATCGCGTACATCACGTCGTATGAGATTTATGTACTCACCTTTTTGATAGGATTTCGTTTGTGTATTATGTCGCAGTTGGAAAAAGGTATTGCTGATGGCACGTTTTGATACTGGGACTGGTTGTAGAGAGTATTTTAGGTTTAAATGGATTTTTTTAATTTTAAGACTAAATAACTACGTCATTCGTCTGATTTCAATTCTTGTATACAGGCAGAAACAACATCATTCAGAACGGAACTAGATATTTTTTTCAAAGTTCTACAATGAGTTCTATATCTTGATATAAAAGATTTATAATCTTCTGCTTATATCATATCTTGAATATTGACGGCCCTATTCGTAAGCAGTTTATAAACTTACTTTAGTTACCTATCGAATGTTTTGCCTCCTTCGCGCAAATTGAGAATTGAGTTTTAAGGAAGAAGTAACTAAATTCAGTTTATAAAATGTTTTTGAATAAGGTCTTTTAAATTCTTAAATCCGAAAGAACCAAAAAAGATCCTACTTATTAATTTTAACAATATACCCTTCAACCCAAACTGAAAAGCCAAGAACAGCTTAATATCATAACCAAAAACCCTTAGCCTACTTACACAATTCTTGGGAAACCTGATGTTTCAGCAAACAACAAAGTGAAACATAGTATGGTAGCACACTAGTGGCTCTCGAACTGACGTCGGGGGGTCGCGCGTGCTCAAGCGGCCATCTTCGGTGACGCCTGTAACTGATGTTTGATACGAAATGAATTGGCACGTGATCTATTGTGATTGATCGCTAAATTGGTTAGGAAATGAGGGCAAGAATGCAATTGGGTTGGATTACTTTCGATTTCGATTTTTAAGTCAAGCACCTATGTCTCAGTTTGTTTTTTAATTTCGTTGTCTTAAAACGATAGTTTTCCTACAAGATACTTGAGACCTTCAATGACTGGTAACCTAAAATATATAGTCTTAATAGCATTATCAGTGAGAGATACTTTCAATTCTATCCTACAAACTTTTACATCACCGAAATTATTAACATGGATACTATAAAATCTTAGGAATTAGCCGACACTTTATTTGAACCAAAAAATTTCATTGTTATTAAGTCATAGTACTTTTCAATTTCATCGTCACGAAGTCCGAAGCCACAAGGCACACTTACTCCATGTACGGAAGCCGTGTGCTGACTCATCACAGTAATCGACCACAAATACAATTTGGCAGTTAACTGCGGCGACCGGAGGCACTCCTGTTAGGTTTGTCTAGTCCGTGATAATAATAGCTCTCTCTCAGCTCTTCACGTATACCTTAGTGCACAACTAATTAATGATATTTTGAGGACATGCGGTTTATGCATATGAAATTCTTCTTCTTCTTTTTATTATGACTTCGACCGTTGATCAGTGATTTCGTCAATGTATACTAATATTATAAAGAAAGATTTGTATATTTCTAACAAACAAACTCAAAAGTACTGGACCGATTTAAAAATTGTTTCACCGATATAAAGCTAAATTATTAGCGAGTAACATAAGTTACTTTTATCCCTGAAAAACTCATTCACGCGCGTCCAAAATACTAATGTCAAGTAAATGTAAAATTGTGAAGGTTTGAAATCTCTATTCGAACGTCAGAAGCACTGTTCTGACAACTTTCGTAAGACCAAAATAGAATCAAGGAATTGGTGTTTTTTATCCTATGATAATTACGGTTGTTACTGATATGAAGTGTAACCATTACTAGATTGTAAGCTAACACAAACAATGGCAACGAGGTCCATATAAGAAGAACGGAGAACGTAAAAAACTTTACACCAAATTACTTATTCAAATTCAAAATTACTTTTTTAATTACAAAATCTACTTACCAAGATGTTAAAATACACTGGTGACTAGAGTTTTAGAAGTTGTTGCATCTACGTACTGGCTAAATACGTTTAAAGAACTGGTTTCATTTGTGGGTGCAATGAGTTTTTTTTTCATAACTGAAGCACAAAGCTCCCTTGCACGGGGAAATTAGAGCGCTTTTGAACAAAACAACCGCACCTTGTAACAGACTAACCACATTTCTGCATTTTATGTTTGGGGTTGTCAGATTTATTTAATTTTTTCTGTGACTTATATATAACTTAATATAAAGAGTAGATAAACCTTTGTTGCTACGTCGGACCTGTAACACTCGCTGTATTGTGTGTAAATAAAATTCATTTACAAAGTACAATGGCGAATTTAAAATAAAAGTTAAAAAACTAAGCCCCGTGTACGAGCTAATTGGAAAGCATAAATAAACAATATTTACAATTTTAGCTTTAAAAAACACAGTGCCATGGGCGGGCTTAATTTTAACTTTTTAAATTATATTGTGTTTTTAAATAATTGAAAACCAGATGAATGCTACAGTAGTGTACTACCGTTAAATTAAAAACTAAATATAGACCCAAAAAAAGGAAGGAGGACTTATTCCGTCTACGAGGGTCGGGGACGAATCCATCTTTTTGAAATTACATGCGTTCTAATCGAAGGTCGGCTTTGATAACCGTATAAGTTAAATAGGGGATTTTTTTACTCTTTTGAACCTCGCAATCTTATCCTGGCAACACTCCGTCACTTGTAAGACTATAGGTAATAGTTTCAAGCTAATGAAGTTCCCGCAATTATGTTCATATTTTTGCAGCACATCTGTTATGTTCTAAAATGTTTTGCAAAGTTAATACACCCATTTGCTAACTGGCTTATATTAATTTGACGCAGAGAACGTGGAATGAGTAAATATTATGCACAGACTGGATATATTAATATCAATTTGCATATTGGCTTACGAAAATATTATTATGCTGAACGTAGGTACTTAAGGTATTAAGGTAAGGTATACCTATTACATACAAACTCATGGTCAGTTTTTTTATAAAGTTCCAGGTGATACATGTGAAGGCAACTTTCGCTAAAAGATTTTTCCCCTATATGAAACCCCTGATATACAACAAAATAAGTAGATTATTTAACATTAAGTGTAAGTCTATGCGCGTAGAAAAAAGCAAAATTCTCAAGGGATTAGGGTCAGACGAGAACAGAGAAAATATTAGGTATACAACTATTTTTTCTTTGAATTTTAGTTTAAGACTTAAAATTAATAAATTTTACCCCCGATAGAAAAAGAGGGTATTATAAGTTTAGGGTGAGTATCTGTGTGTCTGTGTATCTGTATGTCTGTCATAGCTCTCAAACGAATGGACTGATTTAGACGCGGTTTTTTTTTTGTTTGCACGCTAATGTGATCGAGATGGTTCTTAGCTAGAATTTATAAAGATCTGTTCAGGCGTTCGAAGATCATAAAAGCGTGTTAAAAATAAGTATTTCTATTCGAGACTTTGAAACCAAAAGTTGTAGTTTATAGGTATATGGTATAAGTTCAGAATAGGCCATTAGGGACTTATCAATCAGCATGTGATGAAAACGGCCCTTAGTCTGCGAGAGTTCGTCTGTGTAGTACCCAGTACGGTACGTTACCTACAGTTACAATAGAAGACAAGAGACAAAGAACTCCTGACAGAAAGTGAAGCCGGAGATACACAAGCCTATGAAACGAAACAGAAGCTTGCAAGCTATTTAAGAGCATGTAGAATTAACTGGCATACCGTGAATACATTTGCAAGTTTAAGTTTCACGCAATTTGCGTCGGAGCATGCCTGTATTTGCAAGATGACCAGATACAGGCATGTCATTTAGCATATCTATACGACAGTAGTTGGTATGTGTTAGGGGCTGACATATGTATTCCCGCGTTTGCATTACCTTTTTGAGCCTAAAGTGCAATTAACTCTAACGTCCAGCCACAAAGGCAATTGAGTGGGTCATCGGCTTTAGAAATCAGCGCTGGACCGCCCACAGAGTCAGAAAAATTGGGCGACCTCTGAGTCGAGTCCTATTAAAAGTGACGTCTGCCCAAACGCAAAACTTTGAATTTCAAATTACTCCACGTTATGGAACAATATATTTGATATTAAGATTCACAATGCACAGTATTAACACTTGTTAAAATGTTTGCCACCAGAACTTAACATTTGGCCACTCTCGCTTAAAGTAACAAAATAAAATATTGATTCTTACGCAGATTTGTTAGCAAACAAATCCTAAAATATGACATACATAAAATACAAAATAATATATAACTAGGGACATGTAAACAACCAATAGAATTTCATTACTTCTTTCCACTACTGGTATGGTGGCTCGTAAGGGAAATAAAGATTCGGTAGATTTGCTTTTTGTATTTTCATTTTATGCTCACTCATTCTTTCTGAAGCATCCTTTGCATTTTGTAGTGTGACTATGTGAACGACAATGTGTATACTGCAGGCATTTTATACAATGCCTAGGCAATGAATATTATTGTCTATTACAGGGCTGTTCAAACTAGATACGATTTCAAGCAAGTATAAATTATTAAATAGATTAGAGAGCCGCAGAAGCAAATTCCTACTTTAAATTTATTAGTTCCTCATTAATTTATATTTTACAATACTATTAATATCAAAATTAATGGTAGTTGTTGCCAGACGCATTGCGTGCGTAAGATACTCTATCACACGCTTTAGGTAGGAAATGTATTTATTTATTTATTTATTAAGGATTGCCAACAAAATTTACAATATCACAATACCCAGGCGTTGTATAGAATATCTGCTGGTTGTCCCACATAGATACTGTATCCACCTACTTTTTCAATGTACCCACTTTTCGCCGTGCTTTTTCCTTCCCATGATGTGATAGGTTATGTTGAAACTGACAGAAATAAAATAGTCATAAAATAAAAAAAAAATTAATCAGAAAACTCCTTTTACACACAATGACCACGTATTCGGTATTATACAGGGTCAGTTTACATTGCGTTACTAAATGAAACCACATGTTTGTCTATACCTCTGCTAACATCGTGCTAAAAATTATCAATGAATAACGAATACTTTCGCCAAAAATGTCAGCTGTAGTTTCCCAATTTTTATCATTTTGTAGTTTAGTGCGAATATAATGAGTGCGTAAGTGTATTTCTGAAAGTGTAATGTTGCTGCTGCAAAGAATTTTCCTAGAGCAGGCATAACGTGGCATTAGGGCGTGTAAACTAAAAGTTACATTTTATTGATACTTATTTTGTTCGAAACTTACACTTTTTTATTTTATATCTATGGTTAAAATAACTTAATGGAAAGTGTTATTTTCAACGAGATTAGTATGTGGTTTCATTTATTAACGCAATGTCAAAATGACCCTGTATATAAAACTATAAAATTAATAATATTTTATACATTGTCTGGACGCCCTAGGTATTTTTTACATTGATTAGGCATCTTACAGAATACCGGATTATAAAGTTTGCCGGTAACAACTATACATCAAACAAAGAACATACTCAGTAAGCAGTAGAATCATACTCGGGCGAGGACAAAAAGTAAACCAAACATTCTTTTCAAACAAATCTTTCGTTCAATTCTCACATGTATGTATATGTTTCAAATGGATATTTTATAGTTGAAAATGATTTTAATATACAGGAGAAACCGGTTATAGCAACATCGGTTATAGCGACTAAGTGGCAAGGCCCCGGTAAATACATGTATAGATAAAGAGTATCCTTTATAATGACTATTTAACATGTGGTGGGCTTAGAACGTGGCAAAAATGACACGACTCCGTTTAGTTTTATTGGGATTTATTAAGGGACTAACACGTGAGTGACGTTTTGGTATAAAAAAATAATTTAATAAAAATAAATGACGTCGTCTTACGAGTTGCGTTTTTCGTCATATTCGAAGCTCACAGATTACGCGGTTCCTTTAATATCGTTATAACCGGTTTTAACTGTAGTTGGAAATACTATTGATAAGATGTAGTTGAGCATATTGAGCTACAAAAGGGACTTTGTTTAGCACTGTCAGCGGTATATTTATTTATCTAAACTATAGGTACATAATTATCTTTAACAGTGATGTCCATACTAGGCTGTTTCTGTGTCGTAGATATATCTATACTAATATTTTAAAGCTGAAGAGTTTGTTTGTTTGTTTTTTGTTTGAACGCGCTAATATCAGGAACTACTGAACCGATTTTGAAAATTCTTTCACTGATAGGAAGCGAGTTTACTCCTAAGTGCTATATACTGCTTTTTATTCCGGGAAAATATTTTTATCCCGGAAAAACTTTTTCACGCGGGCGGAGCCGCGGGCACTACTAGTCCTAAATAAAAATAATTATTATTCTAAAGTATGGTTGTGTGTGAGTGTGTGTGTGTATGTGTGTGTGTGTGTGTGTGTGTGTGTGTGTGTGTGTGTGTGTGTGCGTGTAATGTTACGTAATGTATTTAGATAGATACAGTATATTCGTATAAATGCACACATTTTAAAATCCATTTCAAATTTATTAACAAAATAGACAATACTTTCTGGCACGGTTCAGTGGTTTGAATTTCGCAAATGATTCTGCTCGGAATCACATTTCCAGTTTAGCTTTCGAAAGTAAAATTCCCTCCACAATGTTTTAATTCCCATCTTTGTTTGATCCCTCTTCCAGTAACGGAAGGTATTCATGAAAAGAGTGAACACAGGATAATGTTACTGTATTTTTTTTTGCATTGTACTCTTATGATTATTTCGTGTTTCGTTATTGAATGTAAAGGGCATTTAATTTTTGACAGTTGGTAAGTCTGTGACTTGAGCTAGAATAACGTAAATTCTTACTCCTGATGCGAATAACTTGGTGTTGTTAAGACCTAGATTGTTTTCACCTTATAAGAAATCATGATAACATTATATTATTATTTCAGTGACGAATGCAGAATAGTACCATGCATCTCTTCGTTAATAAAAAAAATAGATTATTATTTATTTATTATTTATTTATTTAACACTTTATTGTACATCAATGTAAGGTGAATGTATAAACATAAAATAGAACTAAGACTATAAAACACAAGTACAATTGCCGGTCTTATCGCATTCCGCAATTTCTTACAGACAACCTTGGATGGATTGGAGAAGATAAGAAATTTAAAAGAGGGGTGTCGACAGATAAAGAAATATTACTATCAAGCGAGAGACTTTCTCGTTTGTCATAATCCTAAGAATGTCTTCAACTAAACTACGCCAATAAAAAATTAACTGACAGTTGTAACAAAATGCTATAGCAATTGCACAGTAATTGGAATAAAATGAAATATTAACTTTGCCGTCATTCTGTGTTGCAAGGGCGCATCCAAACCGAGCGTTGGTACAACGTTCAACGAACCATAATATCTTTAGGCAGTTAAATATTTCATACGAATTCTATAATCCCGTATTCGTAAATGTGATTAAAAACGTACATAACCATCTTCATCTCATATTTCATGCAATTCAATCAGAAACCAATCAATGATTCAGAATAATACCTTTCATAAATATGGACTTTATTTACAAGACAATACATTTTATGGTAATTTACTTTATTGGCATTTTTATAACTCGGAATTTTTGTTTCATTTGTATGAAATCTTCCTCATATAGGTTTCTTTGTATCTAAGTAAACAGCTCCTGTGGGATTTTTTGGTGGCAATGGGGACCGCTACGGTGATTTAAAATTCAAAGTTGTTTTCCATCTTTAATCTATACTTAATATTATAAAGCTGAAGAGTTTGTTTGTTTGTTTGTTTGTTTGAACGCGCTAATCTCAGGAACTACTGGTTCGAATTGAAAAAATATTTTTGTGTTGAATAGACCATTTATCGAGGAAGGCTTTAGGCTATATAACATCACGATGCAACTATTAGGAGCGAAGAAATAATGGAAAATGTGAAAAAAATGGGGAAAATTATTCATCCTTGAGGGCTTCCATTGCGTGCGCTGCGAAAACGGTTTAAGATACCAAAAATATAGGTATGAAAGAATTATTCCTCTTGAAATGATCTAAAAAAATGTCCGCGACAGTATATGTCTGTCATTTAAGATTAACTCACTAGAACCGTTTTTATGGTAATCAAGTTTGGTCGAAATCAATAACTCTGTCTGTCGCGCTTTCACGCCAATACTACAGAACCGATTTAAATGAAATTTGGTACTCAGATATTTTAGAACCTGAAAAAGGACATAGGCTACTTTTTATCCCCGTGAAATATAAAACGAGACTCTTATCCCGGAAAAACTCTTTCACGCGGGCGGAGCCGCTGGTAACGAATAAGTCTACAATGACACTTTTTATACTGGGAGAGGTTTTTCAAGCAGATGAAGCCGCGAGCAATACCTAGCCCTCCAATGAAAATACCATCAGGCCTTCGAACAGATCAGATCATTTAGTATGCTGGGATAACGTTTAATTAAATCACGATATACAAAATAGTATCTACATTAAATGTTGGATATCCTCTGGAAAGTATATTACAAACTAGGTGTTGCTAGCGGGTTCGCCTGCATGAAAAGCCATTCCCGCTACAAAAATCCCTAAAACACAGCACGACATAGCGCCGTCTACTTCATCATCATCATCATCATCAGCCACATGACGTCCACTACTGAACATAGGCCGCCCCCAAAGATTTCCAGAGGGGCCTGTCAAAAGCAGCCTGCATCCAGCGTATTCCTGAGACCTTGCAGGTGGACGGCCGACGCTGCGCTTGCCAGTACGTGGTCTCCACTCGAGAACTTTTTTCCCCATCTGTCGTCAGTTCTTCGAATTATGTGCCCTGCCCATTGTCACTTCAGCTTGTTAATCCGCTGGGCTATGTCAGTGACTATCGGTCTGCTACGAATCTCCTCATTTCTGATTCGATCGAATGAGAAAAAAAATATCCATTATTTCCCATGGGGTCAAACTATCGGGATAAAAAGTAGCCTATACTGTTAATCCAGGACATGATCTACCCGTTCAAATTTCATTCAAATCCCTTCAATAGTTTCTGCGTTTACTTCTAACAAACATCCAAAGTCCAAACATTCAAAACTTTTTGCAAACTTTCGCATTTATAATATTAGTAAGAGAAGATATTCACCAAAGATTGAAAATCGGAGCTGACTGCTTCGGTGGCGTAGTTTTATTTGATACGACTGCAGTGCTGAGTTCTCGGGTTTGAGTCCCAGGTTGGGGAAAGTGATAGGGTTTTCCTACGTCAGTATCAGCTTGGAGTCTGGAAATGTGCCCGGTAAATGGCAATAGGCTCGCCCCCTATTACATGGGATCTAACATAGCTGGCGGTTAGCATAAGGAATTGGTGTTTTTTATCCTATGATAAATTACGGTTATTAATAATTACGGTTGTTACTGATATGAAGTGTAACCATTACTAGATTGTAAGCTAACACAAACAATGGCAACGAGGTCCATATAAGAAGAACGGAGAACGTAAAATACTTTACACCAAATTACTTATTCAAATTCAAAATTACTTTTTTAATTACAAAATCTACTTACCAAGATGTTAAAATACACTGGTGACTAGAGTTTTAGAAGTTGTTGCATCTACGTACTGGCTAAATACGTTTAAAGAACTGGTTTCATTTGTGGGTGCAATGAGTTTTTTTTTCATAACTGAAGCACAAAGCTCCCTTGCACGGGGAAATTAGAGCGCTTTTGAACAAAACAACCGCACCTTGTAACAGACTAACCACATTTCTGCATTTTATGTTTGGGGTTGTCAGATTTATTTAATTTTTTCTGTGACTTATATATAACTTAATATAAAGAGTAGATAAACCTTTGTTGCTACGTCGGACCTGTAACACTCGCTGTATTGTGTGTAAATAAAATTCATTTACAAAGTACAATGCCGAATTTAAAATAAAAGTTAAAAAACTAAGCCCCGTGTACGAGCTAATTGGAAAGCATAAATAAACAATATTTACAATTTTAGCTTTAAAAAACACAGTGCCATGGGCGGGCTTAATTTTAACTTTTTAAATTATATTGTGTTTTTAAATAATTGAAAACCAGATGAATGCTACAGTAGTGTACTACCGTTAAATTAAAAACTAAATATAGACCCAAAAAAAGGAAGGAGGACTTATTCCGTCTACGAGGGTCGGGGACGAATCCATCTTTTTGAAATTACATGCGTTCTAATCGAAGGTCGGCTTTGATAACCGTATAAGTTAAATAGGGGATTTTTTTACTCTTTTGAACCTCGCAATCTTATCCTGGCAACACTCCGTCACTTGTAAGACTATAGGTAATAGTTTCAAGCTAATGAAGTTCCCACAATTATGTTCATATTTTTGCAGCACATCTGTTATGTTCTAAAATGTTTTGCAAAGTTAATACACCCATTTGCTAACTGGCTTATATTAATTTGACGCAGAGAACGTGGAATGAGTAAATATTGTGCACAGACTGGATATATTAATATCAATTTGCATATTGGCTTACGAAAATATTATTATGCTAAACGTAGGTACTTAAGGTATTTACCTATTACATACAAACTCATGGTCAGTTTTTTTATAAAGTTCCAGGTGATACATGTGAAGGCAACTTTCGCTAAAAGATTTTTCCCCTATATGAAATCCCTGATATACAACAAAATAAGTAGATTATTTAACATTAAGTGTAAGACTATGCGCGTAGAAAAAAGCAAAATTCTCAAGGGATTAGGGTCAGACGAGAACAGAGAAAATATTAGGTATACAACAATTTTTTCTTTGAATTTTAGTTTAAGACTTAAAATTAATAAATTTTACCCCCGACAGAAAAAGAGGGTATTATAAGTTTAGGGTGAGTATCTGTGTGTCTGTGTATCTGTATGTCTGTCGTAGCTCTCAAACGAATGGACTGATTTAGACGCGGTTTTTTTGTTTTGTTTGAACGCTAATGTGATCGAGATGGTTCTTAGCTAGAATTTATAAAGATCTGTTCAGGCGTTTGAAGATCATAAAAGCGTGTTAAAAATAAGTATTTCTATTCGAGACTTTGAAACCAAAAGTTGTAGTTTATAGGTATATGGTATAAGTTCAGAATAGGCCATTAGGGACTTATCAATCAGCATGTGATGATAACGGCCCTTAGTCTGCGAGAGTTCGTCTGTGTAGTACCCAGTAGTACCCAGTACGGTACGTTACCTACAGTTACAATAGAAGACAAGAGACAAAGAACTCCTGACAGAAAGTGAAGCCGGAGATACACAAGCCTATGAAACGAAACAGAAGCTTGCAAGCTATTTAAGAGCATGTAGAATTAACTGGCATACCGTGAATACATTTGCAAGTTTAAGTTTCACGCAATTTGCGTCGGAGCATGCCTGTATTTGCAAGATGACCAGATACAGGCATACCATTTAGCATATCTATACGACAGTAGTTGGTATGTGTTAGGGGCTGGCATGTGTATTCCCGCTTTTGCATTACCTTTTTGAGCCTAAAGTGCAATTACCTCTAACGTCTAGCCACAAAGGCAATTGAGTGGGTCATCGGCTTTAAAAATCAGTGCTAGCCCACAGGGTCAGAAAAATTGGGCGACCGCTGAGTCGAGTCCTATTAAACGCGACGCCTGTCCTATTAAATGCGATGCCAAACGCAAAACTATGAATTTCAAATTACTCCACGTCATGGAAAAATATATTTGATATTAAGATTCACAATGCACAGTATTAACACTTGTTAAAATGTTTGCCACCAGAACTTAACATTTGGACACTCTCGCTTAAAGTAACAAAATAAAATATTGATTCTTACGCAGATTTGTTAGCAAACAAATCCTAAAATATGACATACATAAAATACAAAATAATATATAACTAGGGACATGTAAACAACCAATAGAATTTCATTACTTCTTTCCACTACTGGTATGGTGCCTCGTACGGCAAATAAAGATTCGGTAGATTTGCTTTTTGTATTTTCATTTTATGCTCACTCTTCTATTATTCTTTCTGAAGCATCCTTTGTATTTTGTAGTGTGACTATGTGAACGACAATGTGTATACTGCAGGCATTTTATACAATGCCTAGGCAATGAATATTATTGTCTATTACAGGACTGTTCGAACTAGATACGATCTCGGGCCAATACAAATCATTGAATAGATTAGAGGGCCGCAGAAGCAAATACCTACTTTAAATTTATTAGTTCCTCATTAATTTATCTTTTACAATACTATTAATATCAAAATTAATGGTAGTTGCTGCCACACGCATTGAGTGCGTAAGACACTATTACATTCTTTAGGTAGGAAATTTATACAATAAAAAAAATAAAAAAATCCTCCTAGCCAGTTTCGGCCACGGCGGCCAATCTCAACGGTGATCAGACAGGTACGCAGGAGATATTATAGTGCACAAGCGTGTGCGCAATACACAGGTGCACTCGCTATTCCTTCACTCGCATAGTCCGATGAGACGGTAATCCGACATGACCAGAGAGAGATCAGGCGCAGGACCAACGGCTTTACGTGCTTTCCGAGGCACGGGGGTATCACACCGCCAACTTCCTGACTCCGAGCTGCGACTGAGTAATTTTAAAGATGGAAAAACCCAGTCACAATATTTTTGGCTCGACCCGAGATTCGAACCCAGGACCTCAGCGCGCAAATCGTACTCGTAACGCATACGCAATACAACTACGCCACCGAGGCAGTCTACAATACCCAGGCATTGTATAGAATATCTGCTAGTTGTCCCACACAGATACTGTATCCACCTACTTTATCAATGAACCCTCTTTTCGCCGTGCTGTTTCCTTCCCATGATGTGATAGGTTATGTTGAAACTGACAGAAATAAAATAGTCATGAAAAAAAAAAAAAACTCCTTTTACACACAATGACCACGTATTCGGTATTATACAGGGTCAGTTTACATTGCGTTACTAAATGAAACCACATATTTGTCTATACCTCTGCTAACATCGTGCTAAAAATTATCAATGAATAACGAATACTTTCGCCAAAAATGCCGGCTGTAGTTTTCCAATTTTTTATCATTTTGTAGTTTAGTGCGAATATGATGAGTGTGTAAGTATATTTCTTAAAGTGTAATGTTGCTGCTGCAAAGAATTTTCTTAGAGCAGGCATAACGTGGCATTAGGGCGTGTAAACTAAAAGTTACATTTTATTGATATTTATTTTGTTCGAAACTTACACGTTTTTTATTTTACACCTATGGTTAAAATAACTTAATGAAAAGTGTTATTTTCAACGAGATTAGTATGTGGTTTCATTTATTAACGCAATGTCAAAATGACCATGTATAGAAAACTATAAAATTAATAATATTTTATACATTGCCTGGACGCCCTGGGCATTTTTTACATTGATTAGGCATCTTACAGAATACCGGATTATAAAGTTTGCCGGTAACAACTACACATCAAACAAAGAACATACTCAGTAAGCAGTAGAATCAGACTCGGGCGAGGACAAAAAGTAAACCAAACATTCTTTTCAAACAAATCTTTCGTTCAATTCTCACATGTATGTATATGTTTCAAATGGATATTTTATAGTTGAAAATGATTTTAATATACAGGAGAAACCGGTTATAGCAACATCGGTTATAGCGACTAAGTGGCAAGGCCCCGGTAAATACATGTATAGATAAAGAGTATCCTTTATAATGACTATTTAACATGTGGTGGGCTTAGAACGTGGCAAAAATGACACGACTCCGTTTAGTTTTATTGGGATTTATTAAGGGACTAACACGTGAGTGACGTTTTGGTATAAAAAAATGAGTAAATAAAAATAAATGACGTCGTCTTACGAGTTGCGTTTTTCGTCATATTCGAAGCTCACAGATTACGCGGTTCCTTTAATATCGTTATAACCGGTTTTAACTGTAGTTGGAAATACTACTGACAAGACGTAGTTCAGCATATTGAGCTACAAAAGGGATTTTGTTTAGCACTGTCAGATGTATATTTATTTATCTAAACTATAGGTACATAATTATCATTAACAGTGATGTCCATACTAGGCCGTTTCTGTATCGTAGATATATCCTAAATAAAAATAATTAGACATGTGTGGAGTGACAGAAGATATAGTGACCAAAATTGAGAAGGGTATGCTAAGGTGGTTTGGGCATTTGGAAAGGATGGATGATAGGAGACTGTCAAAGAGGATATATAAGGCGAGTGTGGATGGAAGGGCCGGCAGGGGTCGACCGCACCGAACCTTCGAATGTCAGATATCTAACATTCTAAGTAGAGGCCAGGTCAAAAGTACCCTGAACTGGCCGGAGTGCATGAAAAGATTGATGAAGGTAGAGGAAGCGAAAGTAGTGTGCCAGAATCGAGCAAAGTGGCGATCCATAGTCTCTGCCTACCCCTATGGGATAGAGGCGTGATACTATGTATGTATGTATGTATTATTCTAAAGTATGGTTGTGTGTGTGTGTGTGTGTGTGTGTGTGTGTGTGTGCGTGTAATGTCATGTTATGTATTTATATAGATACAGTATATTCGTATAAATGCACACATTTTAAAATCCATTTCAAAGTTATTAACAAAATAGACAATACTTTGTGGCACGGTTCAGTGGTTTGAATTTTGCAAATGATTCTGCTCGGAATCACATTTTCCGTTTAGCTTTCGAAAGTAAAATTCCCTCCACAATGTTTTAATTCCCACCTTTGTTTGATCCCTCTTCCAGTAACGGAAGGTATTCATGAAAAGAGTGAATACAGAATAATATTTCTGTATTTTTTTCGCATAGTATTCTTATGGTGATTATTTCGTGTTTCGTTATTGAATGTAAAGAACATTTAATTTTTGATAGTTGGTAAGTCTGTAACTTGAGCTAAAATAACGTAAATTCTTACTCCTGATGCGAATAACTTGGTGTTGTTAAGACCTAGATTGTTTTCATCTTATAAGAAATCATGATAACATTATATTATTATTTCAGTGACGAATGCAGAATAGTACCATGCATCTCTTCGTTAATAAAAAAAAATTGTGATGATTAGTATCAAGCAAGAGACTCTCTCGTTTGTCATAACCCTAAGAATGTCTTCAAGTAAACTACGCCAATAAAAAAAAAATTAACTGACAGTTGTAACAAAATGCTATAGCAATTGCACAGTAATTGGAATAAAATGAAATATTAACTTTGCCGTCATTCTGTGTTGCAAGGGCGCACACAAACCGAGCGTTGGTCCAGCGTTCAACGA
The DNA here is from genome assembly GCA_949316025.1 of Lapara coniferarum. Classification (NCBI taxonomy): domain Eukaryota; kingdom Metazoa; phylum Arthropoda; class Insecta; order Lepidoptera; family Sphingidae; genus Lapara; species Lapara coniferarum. The sequence goes on from OX438929.1 coordinate 13,895,157, forward strand.
ACCATATTATCTTTAGACATTTAAATATTTCATACGAATTCTATAATCCCGTATCCGTAAATGTGATTAAAAACGTACATAACCATCTTCATCTCATATTTCATGCAATTCAATCAGAACCCAATCAACGATTCAGAATAATACCTTTCATAAATATGGACTTTATTTACAATACATTTTATGGTAATTTACTTTATTGGCATTTTATAACTCGGAATTTTTGTTTCATTTGGGTGAAATCTTCCTGATATAGGTTTCTTTGTATCTAAGTAAACAGCTCCTGTAGGATTTTTTGGTGGCAATGGGGACCGCTACGGTAATTTAAAATTCAAAGTTGTTTTCCATCTTCAATAACGAGTAACTCGTGGCGTAGACTGCCTCGGTGGCGTAGTTGTATTACATTATGACTGCAAAGCTGAGGTCTCGGGTTCGATCCCCGGGTCGGGCAAAGCGATATTGAGTTTTTCTATTCAGTATCAGCTCGGAGTCTGGAATTTGTGCCCGATATGGCGATAGGCTCGCCCCCTATCACATCATGGGACGGAATAAAGGCGAAAAGTGGGTGCACTGGTTGCGCCTCTGCCTACCGCTTCGGGGATAACAGGCGTGAGTGTATATGTATATATGTAATAACGAGTAAGTCAACAATGACACTTTTTATACTGGGAGAGGTTTTTCAAGCAGGTGAAGCCGCGAGCGATACCTAGCCCTCCACTAAAAATACCATCAGGCCTACGAACAGATCATTTAGTATGCTGGGATAACGTTTAATTTAATCACGATATACAAAATAGTATCTACATTCAATGTTGGATATCCTCTGGAAAGTATATTACAAACTAGGTGATGCTAGCGGGTTCGCCTGCGTGAAATCATTCCCACTATAAAAGTACCTACAACATAGTACGACATCGCGCCATCTACTTAAAGAATGGGAAAAATATCCATTATTTTCCATGGGGTCAAATTATCGGGATAAAAAGTAGCCTATGCGTTAATCCAGGACATAATCTACCTATGCGCCAAATTTCATTCAAATCCGTTCAATAGTTTCTGCGATACCTTCTAACAAACATTCAAACTTTTCGCAAACTGTCACATTTGTAATATTTGTAAGAACATAAAAGGTTTCAATGTATGTATGTATGTATGTATGTTAGATAAGATTGAATCTATATTCACAAAAGATTGAAAGTCGAAGCTGACTACCTCGGTGGCGTAGTTTTACTCGATACGACTGCAGTGCTGAGTTCTCGGGTTTGAGTCCCAGGTTGGGGAAAGTGATAGGGTTTTCCTACCTCAGTATCGGCTTGGAGTCTGGAAATGTGTCCGGTAAATGGCAATAGGCCCGCCCCATATTACATGGGACCTAACATAGCTAGCGCCTGTTCCTCGACTTTCCAGTTTATATAACCGAATTGTTAAAATTCTGACAGTGCTGACATATGTAATGACTCGCTTCCTATCTTCAAAAAGAAAATACTGAACGCATTTGTTGAAACCTAAATTTGTTTTATATCCAGTTTATTTTTAATACAGAAGTTTGTTGATGATACTATGTTCATGCGGTGGCAGCCTATAAGTGAAACAGCACTGCAACAATTACTTATTATTGTTTAACTAGCTTTTGCCCGCGGCTCCACCCGCATTAAAAAGTTTTTCCGGGATAAAAGTCCCGGTTTATATTTTCCCGGGATAAAAAGCAGCCTATGTGTAAATCCAGGACATGATCTACCCGTGTGCGAAATTACATCGAAATCCGTTCAGTAGTTTTTGCGTGAAAGAGGAACAAACATCCTTACATCCATACATCCAAACATCCAAACATCCAAACATCCATACATTCTTACAAACTTTCGCCTTTATAATAAGGATTAGTAGGATGTAACGAATAGATGTATGTATATATTATATGTTTTGTTGGTTGTCCAAATAAATAAATGTGGTTGTGGAACACCTCTGCATACCCCTGAAAAGAGAAAAAAAGGAGTGATGCTATACAGACATGAATGCTGAGAATTCAAAATCATATTGAAACGAATCTTGGACGTAAAACAAGTGTAGCAAAAGTATATTTTATAAGACAAAATACATAGGATAAATATTATTGATATATAGAATTTGGCACCAGGCCTGGGCGTCGAAGCGCTAGTTCAAAGAACTCATCCAAACTGCTCGGTACAGCAGAAACTAATGCAGGGAATGAAAACAGATCGAAACAAATATAATCCTCTTTTGTAGGTTCACTGTTGTATTGAATGGAATGTACTATTTTCCTCTATTCGAAATAAAAATATCAGCCCTGTATTATATACTGTCCTACTGCTGGGCACGGGTCTCCTCTACTAATGAGAGGGTTTAGGCCATAGTCCAACACACTGGCCTAGTGCGGGTTGGTACACTTCACATAATTCGAAATTCTTATAAAGAACTTCTCAGGTATGCCGGTTTCCCCACGACGTTTTCCTTCACCGTTAAAGCGAACGATAATTGATAAACAATACACACGTAACTTTGAAAAATCAGAGGTGTGTGCCTTGGGTTTTGAACCTCCGGACATGGTCTCGGCAGACCGTTCTATTCACAACTAGGTTATCGTCCACTTACCTATTCGAAATACTATATTATTTTTGTTGAATAACTAAAGCAAGCCAGCCCCTCAGTATCAGCCACATGACGTCCACTACTAAACATAGACCTCCCCTAAAGATTTCCAGCTGGACCTGCAAAAGCCCCCTGCATCCAGCGTGTCTCTGCGATATTTATCAAGTCGTCCGTGCACCTACTAGGTGCACGTGCAACGCTGAGCTTACCGATATGTAGTCTTCTCTCTGGAAACCACACCAGTTTATGGCTTGATGGTGATTGACTGCCTGCTTAAAAATAATATAGAATTTTGAATTACAAAGCTCAAATCATTGGAGTGCGTTTATTATCCTGATATAATTTGTAGTCTCGTGTTTAGAATGCTCAGTGGTTATAGTACATATCACAATTGCCTTCAAACTGGTATATAACAGTGTAAGTACTGACTCTTGGCAGAATAAATAAGCTATACAATGAAACCTACGTATAGTGACTCGCATAATATGAACAAAACCAAATAAAAAACAATGCTAAGTCAGAAGCTGCCAACCGTAATCCTAAATATTTTATGCGAAAGCAAAATCTCAATGAATAATTGTTACGAACGGTTTCTAATCCCGCAAAAATACCAGGAAAGGAAACGCGGAAAAGGAAAAATTTAAAACAAAAACTAGAATCGAGCTTTTGTGTAATGCTAATCCTGGATTATAGTCTCGTTCATCCGGATATAGCGGAATAGCTAAGCTCGCGTGGAAATGTACTGCTCGTATCCTTAGGTTACTGGTATTATGACAGTTAATTGGGAGTCGAGCTCGCATATCCAAAGGTTCTGTATTAAATAATCATATTAATCGAATAATTCTAACACCATACCACTGACCGTCTATCACTATCACTCTATTCACCACACACACTCATCACACATTTCATCACAAAAACACCCACCCGATCTTATTTTAATAATAAGTTCATTTCATTATACTTTTTAATGAATGCTAAAATATTAAAGTACAAAAAATTGCAATATAATACGACCATTATTTAAGTTGTTACCTGTAATCTGTATTGCATCAACGCAAGACACATAAGCTTAGTTTGGGTGCCACTGGCAACTTTTGTATATACACATTATGTATTTTACATGAAATAAATACTTAAAATGTATAATCGACAGTACTTAAGAAGACAAATTCACGTAGGTATATACGAAAAGGATTATCACCCGTCGGTGTCCGACATCGGCCGAAGTCCTGACAGATCAACAAAATGTACTGAGGGACATTTCGAAAGGTCGATCTTCACGATGAGTCGCGATAACTCAAGGAAAGGATAGGCAATCTTTTCGTAAGTGATAGGTTTCGTAAGTTCGATATACTTTTCTACCTACCCTTTTTCTAATCCTATATTATGATTTTTTATACATGTTAATGGCCATGTAGTGCCTAGATAATGTTCTTAAATTTATAGAAACATTGAAAAAGAAACAGTCGAAAACAGGATTTGAACCCACGACCTCCAGCGCACCGTGCCGGTGCTCTGCCAATTGAGCTATTTCGACCCTACTCTCGGCTGTCCAATTTCAAGTTCCGTATTTGATCTCTTAAAGGAGATGACTAGCGACATCTTTTAGCAATTATTACAATTACTAACTCAGCGTTACTCCTTTACAGGCGTAAATTCACTGAAACGAAGTCACTAAACTTTTTTCTAATCCTTTATTATGTTTTTTTATGCATGTTAATGGCCACGTAGTGCCTGGATACTGTTCTTAACCAACTTTTATCCCACTTCAGTAAAGTAGGCACAACCCTCTTTTTTTTGTCTATGCCCGTTGTCCCACATATTTTGTCCAGAGCTTGTGGACAATGCGAAGAAAAGTTGCGATCCCCCCTATTGGGCGACAACGGTAACAAAATCGTAAAACAAAGAAAGAAAATATTATTGGTACGCAGTTGGGTGGTAAATAACATAATTTACAACAAATATGAGGAGGCCTGAAAATTTAAAGAAAACATATAGTTAGGAAGGTAACTAGAAACATGGGTGCGTACCCAGATGTCACTCAGTGTGGACGTCTACCACAACAGTGCCAAAAAGCTAAATCAGCATAACATGGCAAACAGTAAACGCTTTGCACTGATTTTCATTGACTCTAGAGTAGGGTCAACTGAAAAATAAATATCCAGAAGTGTGTATAAACGCTGTCCACTAGTGGTGGTTAAAAATGGGGGACAACGGGAATAGACGCCAATTTCAAATATATTGCAATAAGGACTGGAATTTATTTTACGGCTGGTTGTCCACATGACGATAACCGATGAATGCAAGTTTATTTATTATTCTAATTGAATACAAGCTGCGCATTCTTTGTCAATTACCATTTTGATAAATTATGTTCTTGTTTTTTTTTTATCAAGTAAGTACGATTAACTGAAACTAACATTTTATTATTATTTCAATTCAATTTAATTTATACTAGAAGGAAAAGAAAAACTGCTTATTTGTGACATATCAATTATAATATAAATTACTAAATTCTTTCCCTAATAGGAAGTTACATTAATCCTGATTGCTGAGTGCTATAGCCTTCTTTGAATAACATTTTTCACGCGGGCGGAGCCGTGCACAAAATTTTGTCACTAAATAAATAGCTTAAAAAAATAAAACTTACGCCACGGTTTGCAAAAACACCTTATTTGGAGTCGTAACCAATTTACAAAGCCTACGAAACACACAAGGAGGAAACTTTTAATATGCCACACAAGCGATTCAAAATTCGAAGGCAACGCCACTTCCTGAACGGAACTAACTTATAATGATCCAATTTCTATACGGAAGGTGCGTTCCGAGTTAGGATTTTCACTAAAATTTATATATATAATTTATTCCGATCGCATAAAACATAAATGAATCCGAAAAGTTTATTAATGGCCATTCTGAAGGTGGACCGGACCGTTGCTCCTGAATATCGTGTACTGAATTTATAATAGTGTTTAGTCTCGGAGCTAGTGACGCATTTACTCCAATGACTCAGATGTAAATTTTGGTTAAAATACATAATTATTTATTATCGTCTTATACCCAACAGATCGGAAAGTTTTGGAGCAAACGTAAATTCACCAGTCGTAAACAAAAGCTGGTAAATATATAAATTAGCTTAAACTTTAAGTAGTGCTCCATAGTAATTTTTGGACACTGGTGGTAGGTGTCTCATATGTAAGAGACAAGAGTCCGTCTGGTTGGGTACCACTGCAATGTCTATTTCTACTACCCAGCAGCAGTGTGCATGCACTCTTGTATTTCGGTTTGAAGGACATTCTAGCCAGTATAACTACTGGACATAATGAGACTTAACATCTTATGTCTCAGGATGACGAGCGCAGTGGAATACCACACAGTACCTACTTTGTAACTCAATGTGCTGGATGGTTTTTCTACTATTTATGGGTGGTCGTATCGCTTACCATCAGGCAAACGGTTTGCTCGTCTTGTCATTCAATGCAATAAAAAAACATTTTGTTAATTAAATCCGGAAATAAACATTTAACCTCGAAGAAAAATACGCTACATTAAAAACCTGAACTCTCACGAGGGGCTTATTCCCGTCATGCACGAGACGGACTCTTGGATCTCATATTTTCTTAAAATAAAATACAACAAGGAGAGTTATGATTTCTATCTTGTTCAGAGCCAGTTTGGACGTGGTCATGTTATATTTCATTGAACACGACTGTCATGCCCATTAACAAGGATTTTGTGTTTAAAAGATGTTTCACAGAGTTGCGTTTTTATTTTAAGCATTGTTACTATTGGTAATATAAAATGCAATTTCAGTACTCTTATTTGTTCCAGTGTCTCCATGAAATATTAAAGAAAATGTCAAATGAAGAAAACAACTGCAAGAATAAGATTGGCGAATGTTGTCTTAGGCATAATGATTGTTTCTGACTTCGCTATTTCCAAAGCTGCTCACTATTCTTTCTGAAAGGTAAGCAACGAATGTATAGTTTCTTTGGTTAGTTATCCGTTTAGGGATAGTGATTAATACTTGCCATCAATTAGTCTTTATCTATTATAACATACCATAAGTTTAGCTACCATCATCTTTGATCTACTGGAAATGTGGGACAAAACTGCGTGTGTAAGCAATGGACTTTATAGAATAAAATAGACAATGCGATGCTAGTCAGATGGAATGTCATAAAATGGTGGGAGTATCAGCAAAAAAGTTTTACAGTATAAAACCACGGGTAGATTAAGAAGCATAAAACTAAGGCCCCAATTTTGAACTGCACTTATCTTTTTGTTAAGGTTTCATTTAGCTTAGGCTTTTATTGAGCTGGACGCGCTTGCAGCACCTGGAGTACTCAAAGCTCTGCGAGCGCGTCCAGCTTAACTTATTAAGCTGTTTATTACCCTAACAAAAAAAACTACAGTTGAAAAAACTGAGTCTAAGAGGAAGAATTAGCCTGACGCCTAATTAAAACGAAAGCTTCAATGTAATTCGACATAACAAGGGAGTGCCGGCATTCACGCAAAATTCTTGTTGGTAGAATTCTCTTATAGAGTAAGATACGTTTTTCAATATTTCAAATATTGATTGCATCTGGTATTATGTGAAACACAAAATGTCGACCGGCCGGAGATGAAAGCATTCCATGGCGGTCGTCACAATTATGTTGGCCCGCCTTCCACGGTCCGTTTTGAACGAGGGAATGATGAACTTGTACTTATGAATGACGAACACGTCATTCTCCTGTAAACGAAACAACAGGCCATAAACAGTAGCAAATCTGTCCGTTAATTCAAATTACAAAACAGTAAATGTCACTGCGTTGCGCTCGTCACTCTTAAGCTGTGATTCCGCAGAACGCGGCAGACGGCAACAGCATGTGCGGCGTCGGCAGACAGCACTACTATGCAGTATTAAATTGTATGAGACCGATTCCGCACACGACGGCAAATGACGCGCGGCAAGTGACGTCCTGTCGGGCGTCATTTGCCGTCTGCGTTGCCGTCTATCGTCTACCGCGTCCTGCGAAATCACAGCTTTAGACGTGACATGTTATCCTACTAGATAATATTATGTCTCATAATAATGCCTGACTGCCTCGGTGGCGTAGTTGTATTACAGTACGACTGCAAAGCTGAGGTCTCGGGTTCGATCCCCAGGTCGGGCAAAGTGGTATTGAGTTTTTCTATTCAGTATCAGCTCGGAGTCTGGAATTTGTGCCCGATATGGCGATAGGCTCGCCCCCTATCACATCATGGGACGGAATAATGGCGAAAAGTGGGTGCACTAGTTGCGCCTCTGCCTACCCCTTCGGGGATAACAGGCGTGCGTGTATATGTATATGTAATAATGCCTGTCAAACACACTGGCAAGAAAGTTTTTCAAATAAAAATATAACAATACTTGCACACTTAGTGGTGGATGTAGACAAAGGAATAAATCTTACTAATACGGACTCTTACTTAAGAAAGACTTACCACTTAATCATATGTGATCTTTACTCTTATTCTAGACTAGCTCGTGGTTTTGCTCGCGGGAAGGAATTTTGCGGGATAAAAGTCCCGCTATATATAATTTCCCGGGATAAAAAGTAGCCTATGTCCCTCCGATAGTCTTAAACTGAATCTAAATCGAATCTAATCTAAATCTCCATACCGAAATTTGACCGAAATCCGTTTTCTTTATGAGTTTATTGCGTTCAGACAGACGCGGCGGAGGGCTTTGTATAATGTGTAATGTGTTTTGTATGTGTATGTATACTCAGTGCCCCTCAAACTATCTTACTTTTCGAAACTTTTCAAACCATCCAAAACTAAATAAATAACTGCAAATCCGAAAATGTTTTTCAATGCGAGACTCAAACGAAAACAAAACGTTGGTCAGTTCTAAATAAAAATAAAGCAAACTATTCAAGACATTCAGCATTTATTTTCCTCGAAAACTTTCGTGTTAAGAGCACAAGTTTAAATAGTGAGCGACACGCTCAAGTTTATTGGTAGGTTGTAGTCGCACCAGCGAAATAGTTCGCTGCGAGCTAATAATTGTCTTTGAATATTTTTATATCGAAAATATTGATGTTGCATAGTTTTACTCAAAAACCATATATTTCAATCTCGCGTGGAGTGTGATACAGGAATTCGTTTATTTTAACTCCCGAATGATATCTAATACATTTCAAAATTATTTTATTGCTCACTATTCTGCGCGTGTTCAGTATACCAAACTTAGAGCAAGCTAGAGGCCGTAGCCAAGATACTTTTCGTCAGTCATTCACGCCAATAAAGAAAAAAAAATATGGGAATGATAATAATAATTATAATTACTTACATTTACGCGAATGTTAGAAGTTAGTGTTACAAATCTACCTTCAATTTAACTTGTAACACTAACTTATCGGACCACCAGCACCTCAGTCCGCCCTGTGTCCACGAAGTACTGCAAAGCCTTCGAAATGTCAAGAAAAAAAGAAAACCACGATAAAATCTTTTATAGTAGTTTAATTTCAATAATATTATTATGGTTCTACAATGGGTGGTCTTATCGCTAAAGGCGATCTCTTCCAGTCAGCCTATAGATGAACAGAAACAGATGTAAAAACAGACGGTGTGAAGGTGTACAATATGACCCTAATATAATGATCATATTCATAAATCTATCGCATCGCTAGGGTATGTCATTCTCATACATAATGTTGGCATTGATTGTAGAAAGGCATCTTAGCTGCGGCCCTTACTATGCAAACTTATTCGCTAAACCTGAATTACTCGTGGTACGACAATTTGCTTGCTTTGCTGGCGAATTCCGTTCAGGTACAGTCAAGTAGCTGAACAAATTCAAAACTTCAAATCGCGTGTACGCTTTCGTGTTCTTACCAATTTTTTTCTCGGCACAAAAATAAATCAAAAGCGATTAACTTATTACCCACAAAAAAAAATGTTTCAATGAAACTTAACGCGTGGAAGTTATTTAATTTTTTTTATTTGTTCAGTTACTTATGTGGCCGACTGTACATATTCAACCATTCAACGCTTAGTTGCGATTAGCAAGCTAACAGTTTTCCTAGTGGGACTTCGTCCTAAAACACTAACGTCCCCACGTCAGAAGCATTAAAACACATAGTTCACAATTAGCTAAAGTGTTCGTGAAACAGAAAACTGTATTGTGATAATGGTTTTGTTAACCCCACTAAAATACCAATTTTGTTGACTTATTTTATTGCAATATGATAAACTTTGTATACAAGGCATACAGGTGGACTTTATGCTATGGGCATTTTCTTCCAGTCAACCTTAGGATGCTGCAGAAATAATCGAAGGCACCACTTCCTGATTTTTATGAAAGCTTGAGAAGATGTTTGTCAAAATATTAGCCGTAAAATTAATTTGGATAAGATGACAGAAAATCTAGCGGGTGGATCTGCAAATTAAAATTACGTGGCAAATTAAAACCTATGAGGGTTAATACAGCTTGATGGGTCTCCAGAGCATCTTCTGTTTTCCAGCAAAATCCACCAGATGAAGTTGACGGCAGCTTGATTCTCTTAGACGATAATACGAATTTATATACCTCTGCTTATTTACTCGGTATAAAAATTATATTTTATGACTATAGGGAAATTGTTCTAGTGTCAGTAATTACTGGCTACTATGAGACTTAACATTGCTTTTTTATGCGGTCAGGACAAAGTGATCACATGGTAAATGGAGTAGGGTCCAGAAGTAATGCCGACTGACGAGAAATTATTATCCTTGCCAGTCGCCACTTTTATGCTGGCCTATTTAAATGGTGACTAGCGCAAGGCTTTGCAATACAAAGATCTGAATGGTGATGCTTCCGTCCCTTCTTATTTATTGACATCGTGTCGCTATCACCAAGCGAGCTATTCATCTCGTTAGTCACATAAAGAAACTATATTGGTAACTTAAACATATCTGAAATTCGTAACCAAAAGACAATTAATATGTCTACTACAGAAGCAGGATAAGTGAAACACGTTTCTAACTTAAAACTGAGCTTATTAGTTTACATATCTTTGAAAGTAGCAGTGTATGAAGTAAGGCGTCTGCTCAAGTTTAAAACAGTAATGTTAACCAACAGTAAACTTTAGGAAAAGCGAGCACTGAACAGAGTGCAAATTTTAATACTTGTTCTGTACTGTTTTATTTGATACTAGCTTTTGCCCGCGGCTCCGCCCGCATTAAAGAGTTTTTCCGGGATAAAAGTCCCGCTTTATGTTTTCCCGGGATAAAACGTAGCTTATGTGTTATTCCAGGACATGATCTACCCGTGTGCCAAATTTCATCGAAATCCGTTCAACAGTTTTTGCGTGAAAGAGTAACAAACATCCAGACATCCAGACATCCAGACATCGATACATCCATACATACTTACAAACTTTCGCCTTTATAATATTAGTAAGATTGTAATTACACATATTAGTTATACATATTATTAGACGCGGCGATAGCCTGGTTGGGAGTGGAACGGACTGCCGAGAACGAGAAGAGAGAAAAGAGAACGAAGAGACGAATGTCCGCAGGTTCAAAACCCTCTGACACACCTCTGACTTTTCTAAAAACGTATGTGTGTATTCTTTATGAATTATCACTCGCTTTAACGGTCAAGGAAAAAAAGTGAGGAAACCTGCTATCTGAGAAGTTCTCTATAATAATTTCGAAGGTATGTGAAGTCTTTTTTTTTTTTTTATCGCGGGGAAAAACGCGTTAGGTATCGCTACCACCACTGGGGGGTGAGTGGAACGGTTATGTTGGTTTCACACAGTCTTACGGTCCAATGTCGACACTCGGGAGTATAGCATCATCCGAGCGAGCATTGGACCGAGTCCCTAACACTATGTACACCCTACACCGGCATACCAACCAAAACCCGCGGTGGCCTTCTTCGGCGCCTACGGGACGGCCCCGGGATATCTTGTTGCACAGAGATAGCTGCACGGAACCGCCCCTGCGCGATGCCGCATTGCGGCCCCTCTCCAAATGAGGAGGCTGAGAAGCCTCCGACCTCAAAAGCACGCTTTGCGTTTACGACTGCAGGAGACCGACCACCCGCATTGTCGTCTACCTCGTAGTTGCTTACATTAGAGTAGTTGAGCGGGCAGACCCCCACTGCTCGCCCTGCGACTCTCGCTTACCCCATTTAGTCGCCTCTTACGACAGGCATGGGATGCCGTGGCGAAATTCTTTAGATGCCCCCGGACCACAGTGCACAAGGTATGTGAAGTCTGCCAACCTACACTAGGCCACCGTGGTGGTAATTATCTTAATAATTGACTATTTTTTATCCTGGACTGGCTCAATGGGGTAGTTGTATTGCATGCTTGGTACAAAAATGCCCCGACGTCTCGGGTTCGAATCTCGGGTCGCGTAAAGTGATATGGTTTTTCCTCTCAATGGGCGAATTCGCGAGCGAACATATTCTTATCTTTCCAATAGTATTGCGAAAGTTTGTTAAAACGTTTGGATGTTTGCTTAAAGACATATCTGAACGGATTTGGATGAAACTTTGCACAAAGATAAACTATGTATACGTTTTATCCCTATTACTTACTCCCGTAGGAATTATTTTTTTGTCTTTTAAATAGATTGGGATTGTGTTGTAGATACAGATGGTGCTATAAATCACTCCAATATTTTAGTGACTTTTGTAAACAGGAAATGTATTTAACGCGGGCGAAACCGTGATCAAGCACCTATTTATTGATAAAGTATACCACCAGAGTTCAAAGGACAAACAAAGGCACGAAAGGTCGAAGAAATTGGTTAATAAGATTAAAAACCTACCAAATTAACCTTACAAAAGCGAAGGCTTGGCGAAAACGGAGACCAAAGGGTCCTAATTTATTCAACACTCTCAATATTTTACCGCACACGCGTTATTAAAAGGGATAAGCAGGGTGCAAACGTATTTTATTGGTTCTGAAGTGTTAAGGGATCATAGTTTTAACTGTGTTTTTGTGGTAGATTGTGAACATAGGTGCAGATTTATGTTGATTTTACAATTAAAGCTATAAAAGCTTTATGTTTGTATGTGATATTCGAATGAAAATATTTTTTATCGAAGCTTGATAAAAACTGAAATCAATAAAATATGTTTAATTGCCCGAAAGCCCATCAAGTTACAATTGCTGTAAAAACATTAAAGAATCAGGTACTGCACACATCTGTAACAAATTCAGATAACTGGTTTTCACCACTAAAATGCGCCTACTGTAGATAACCTTACATATAGTCATCGCTAAGAGGGAGATGATTACTCATTAAAATGGAGCAATGTTCTTGCGTGCATGTCACACGTGCGATTCTTGAAAGGATATAAAAAAGTTGCCCGGTCTGAAAATTAGTAATAGCAAGGCAATTCTCGTCCACGTTGATAGACAATACTGACCTGGCCTAAACAATAATCGCATACAATTCTTGAAAGATTATCACAAAAGGTCGCTTTTGCCAAGTCCGTCTGGAAATCCTTACGGGAGTGCTATATTCAACAGTGGTCTTCACGTAGCTGATGAAGAAGATTAAAGCCTTCATCTGAACAGTATGATGCCATCTCTTTACGATTTTTGATAACAATAAATTCTCCGTCTAAATGAGCAAATCTATTACTCGAAAAATTGATTTCATTGATACCGCATTACAGTAAAATAGTATTATGTATGGCATTGTAGCTAATGAAAGTGTTGTGGTATCCTAATGGACCAACAGTTATTGCACCGTGTGCATACATGTCACTGTTAATTGCCTTTCGAAATTACAGTGAAAACAGTGCTGTGCTTATTAACTAACCTAGAATGAACATTTCAAAATGTTGTTTACCACTGTAATGGAGCGACATAAATTGTGATTAATTTTGGTGGTGGTTTGCGATTTATTATAATCAAGTATCAATTTATTGTTACTAATCCAGTTGAAACAATTATTGGTGACTAGACTTCTGCTTGCTGCTTCACCCGCGTGAATAAGTTTTCTGGAATAAAGTCCCGCTTTATATTTTCCCGGGATAAGAAGTAGCCTATGTGTTGATAGAGAGGACATGATCTACCCGTGTGCCAAATTTCATCGAAATCCGATCAGTAGTTTTTGCGTGATAGTGTAACAAACATACATACATTCTTGCAAACTTTCACGTTTATAATATTAGTAAGATAGCGACCCACACTGGCTTCGCATGGTTAGCGGTAATTATCTAGAGGCGAATGATTTCTGGTGGTTTGATCGCTACTAACTTCACAACACCATCCGCTAAGCTAATTTGAGGATTACTTAAAAAAAAATATTATAATCGCTCCAGCCGGTTTGTAATCCATAGGAAATATACACTAGCGGCCCCGACAGACGTTGTCCTAGCCTAAAAAGAAAATAAAATCCTAGAACCCGAGTACAGGCCACCTACCGGATCCAATTGTTAATCTCGAATCCACCTTAAGACACATAAAAACTTTCATTAAATCGGTCCACCCGTTTAGAAGGAGTTCAGGATACACACGCAAAGAATGTAGATTATCACGTAGATTACTTGCTTAGCAACAGTAAAAATAGGATATGAAATACGCTATCAAGGTCGCTGTATAGTAGATACAATTTAAAATTAAATCTCAAACAATCCCAAATTTTAATCCAAAAACCATATCGTTTTATTAAAAACAAATATCAGTACCAAATGAGTGTCGCGAAGGTAATTATAACTTTCGGCGTACCCTGGCAAAGGAGAAATAAGGCAATAAATAAACAAACAGCCGACTGAAGTTTGAAAGTTCAGCGAAATTATATTACGGTGACCGTATTATGAAATCGTAATTTCGTTAAAGTTGTGGAGAAAAATCTAATTATACATTGTCGGCTGTGTCGTGCTTCGTTTTACGTGAAAAAATATTGTCGGTATAGAATGAAAAGAAAGAAAAAAATTATGAATGGGACAAACAAATTAGAAATTTAAACATAGAAAAAAATAGAGCGTAATATTGTACTAAGAATAGGAAACCTCATTCAGCTCCTTACTACAGTACGGTCTAACCAATCGGTATAAAAGTCCCATTAATTTTCCGGGGTAAAATAGCATTTACATGTTAATCCAGTACTTAACCCGTGTTATTTCATCCGTGACAAAGTAAAGTTAACGGTTTTATTACACTGGCCGAGCGCGGAAGACAGATTAGTGTTCCCTGAGACTCGCTGATCTTCACCGCTTGGTGTCATAATGCCTGCTACTGCTGATCCTGGCTTACAGGAGTTGCAGTGGCGGTGGGGAGGCGGGACATTCTGGACGAGCGCGGGGGTCAAGCGAAACCATTTTTAGAATCTTCATTCGTGGTATAAAACGGTTACTTCCAAGAAGGGTCGGCGTGGGTGTTCGACCGTAAAAACCAAGACAAATTGTTGCTGCAACATTTTCTTTGCGCCAACCCTTACCGTAATTTATGAAGATTTATTACAAAAAAGGAATTATTAAAAATAACGAGACGAATTGCGAACTTCTTCCTTTTTGATTCTGTTAAACGTGGGTAGATGTTTATTTGATTTTCTAGTACATAATAAATGATAACATTTAATATTTTCCCTATAAATGGCTACAAACCCACATCCGAACAGAAATAATGAAACCCTCTTTACAACTGTCACCACAAATTTAATTAAACAATTGCGGAATTTTAGGAATAAACACAATTCTCACATAAACCGACTAATATTGCTAAGATTGTGGCCTTTGAAAGTTTAATTAATTTATTGCGTTTAGCAAACTTAATGAGAACATTCGAAGGTTAATCGTCTGAGTAAGAATTGAGTTTTCGTTGCCAATGTGAGTATAATATTGTCATGTATGGTTTTAAAAGTTGTTCGTTATGCGTGTCGCTTAACTAAGTGGGTGGTAAGCTTCAGGGAAGCACGACATTTATCTGTAGTACATTTTTACCGAAAGAAATACGAAATTTCATGAGCGTAAGCTATCAAAATATTCATCCTGTTTAACAAGGTATAATGCCTTTGACATCTGCGACAAACGGCCCAACGGAAGACGGTTTTTTATCAGCTTATGCTGAGTTGGGGTCGCTTTTGTGACGAGAAAATTTAATTTAAGTGTTAATTGTAATTATTTTGTAATCTTGCTTGTTACAAATATGTTTATTTCTTTGTAAAGGTATTTTTTTTTGTGGCCATCTTCGGCGCATTAGGGACGGCTGCGGGCTTCCTCCGACTCACGTCTTAGTTGTCGTCCGCAACCGCCCCTGCGCGTACCGCTGTTGCGGTCCTTCTCCTGTGGTTGCGGGGGCTCAGAAGCCCTCGTACGCCCTCGACGCCCTTGGCGTCCGAGGCAGGGTGAGACACGCTGCCGTCCATCACAGGGGTTTGTAAAGGTATAACGCAAACGACCTTCTTTTGAATTTAACCGACTTTTATCTGTCTACGAGGGGTGTACCTACACCTAGATGAGGATCATTTTGCTATTTTACGGGCAATAGGGTAGTTGAATAATTTTTAAAAATACATTTATGATAATGCTATCCAAAATCTAATGGAAAAATAATTTTTCCAAATTGGCGCCCTAGTAAGTTATAAAGCTTTGAAATTTGTTGGAAGGGCTGGCTGCCAAATAACATTAATATAAGAATCATAACTAATCGCCATGATTTGGCTATCGTTTTTACTCATGTAGAACCTTTTTTGATTGAATATCTGAATTTAAAGTTTACGTATTACGTACTAGTAGTGCTCGCGGCTGCGCCCGCGTGAAAAAGTTTTTCCGGGACAAAAATATTTTCCCGGGATAAAAAGTAGCCTATAGCACTCAGGAGTTATGTAGCTTTCTATTAGTGAAAGAATTTTCAAAGGTTCAGTAGTTCCTGAGATTAGCGCGTTCAAACAAACAAACTCTTCAGCTTTATAATATTAGATTTGTATTGCGAGCGTAGTACGCCTGTCACTCTGTTTCGGGTTCGAATCCTGGGTCGGGCAAAACGATTTTGGATTTTGCTACTAAAACGAGCCCCCTATTACATGGGACATAGCTGGAAAAATGTGTGTGGGTTACAACTTTGCCTACCCCGGAGAAATAGGCGTGATGCTGTGTATGTAAATACCATTTATACCTATATTTTATTGCAGCCGACTGATGTACCGATCGTTTACGTCCGTGTGCGTTACTATTTAATATCTCTCAATCTGCTAGTTCCAAATTGGATTATCTTACTAATATTATAAAGACGAAAGTTTGTAAGTATGTATGGATGGATGTATGGATGTATGGGTGTCTGGATGTCTGGATGTATGGATGTATGGATGTTTGTTACTCTTTCACGCAAAAACTACTAAAGGGATTTTGATGACATTTGGCACACGGGTAGATCATGTCCTGGATTAACACATAGGCTACGTTTTATCCCGGGAAAATATAAACCGGGACTTTTATCCCGGAAAAACTTTTTAATGCGGGTGGAGCCGCGGGCAAAAGCTAGTACAGTATAATACCTACATTCGAAATACATCGCACTTTGATTGTCTCCAGTGCAGTAGTTAGTGTTTAAGTTAGTTGAAGCAAGTTTAATAGAGAGAGTGGCAAACAGCCTAGCGGAGTTATTACGTATCACATGCAAAGCGATAGTGGACGTTGCAAATTCATTAACGCATACGCACGTCTTTTAACCCCCAAGGGGTAGGCACAAGCGCAATTAGTGCACCCACTTTTCGCCGTTATTCCGTCCCATGATGTGATAGGGGGCGAGCCTATCGCCACATCGGGCACAAATTCCAGACTCCGGGCTGATACTGAATAGATAAATCCAATATCACTGCCCGACCCGGGGATCGAACCCGAGACATCAGCATTGCAGTCATACCATACAACTACGCTACCGAGGCAGGCAAATTTATTAAACTGGATGTAATTTATAGTATAACTGTAACTATAATATAACAAGGTCCGATTTCACTGCTTACTATTTGTCACATATAGCGTTTATCAGCAAACGTTGAAATTAGATTCATCATCATCATCATCATCATCAATTATCTTGTCGCCGTCCACTGCTAAACGTAGGCCTCCTCAAGTGAGCGCCAACCTTCCCGGTCTTCAGCAGCCCGCATCCATCCGCTACCCGCCGCCTTTTTCTAGTCGTCGGTCCATCGTGCAGCAGGGCGTCCTACGCTTCCTCCTCTCACGGAAATTAGATTAGTAAAGAGAAAAACTACTTATTTTGGATGCATATTACGCCGGCAATTTTAAGCCATATGTAATAGCGGATATGCCAATAGTCACTTACCAGACACGATTCCAGACTGATCCTGAGCACAAAACACATTACGCGACCTGAATGTAAGACGTCACAGCAGACGTGCCACGCACCCAACACACTTCCAGACTCAGGACTGATTTTGAGCTTCTGCTCAGGTTTTTCTAAACCTAATATCAGATCACCCAGCCCGGGATCGGGCCAGAGACCTCAACGTTAATATAATAATAATACCAGCCCTCTATTATATAGTGTCCCACTGCTGGGCACGAACCTCTAACAACTGAGAAGGAGAGATATCAACGTCAATCATACTCCGATACATCTACGCCACCGAGGCATTTAACAATCTATTTTCAAGTAATAAGTAATGTGCTAGCGACTTAGCAAAGGTCTGTAAGAGGCTTACAACTCCGCAGTCATATATAACACATCTTAGTGTAAAAGGGTACCGGCCGAGTCATGAATATTTTTTACTGGATAAAACTGGGAAACAAAGTAAGTGAAATGTAAGTTGTGGGCAACGTTTTTTGTTTAGAATCTTATCTGTAGCTTCGACTTAATTTAGAGAAATGTCTTTTAGAAGTTTTATTTTCTGGAACAGAAACAGGAATGAATAAATATTTAGTAAATTACATAGGTAGTATCATGCCTCTATCCCATAGGGGTAGGCAGAGACTGTGGATTGCCACTTTACTCGATTCTGGCACACTACTTGCGCTTCTTCTACCTTCATTAATCTTTTCATGCCCTCCCGCCGGTTCAGGGTATCTACTTTTAACCTGGCTTTTACTTAGAATCTCAGATATCTGACATTCTATATACAACTTAATAGGGAACCAAGTTTCCCGAACATTCCATATAATGTCAACATAACTTTAAAATATTAAGGACCTTAACTGCCATTAAAGGGGTTCATTGAATAACTCAAGGAAAAGGTTTTATTTCATTAACGACATTAGTTTTCGGGAAAATGGTGGATGTAATACGCTTTAGTGCATTAAAGAACGTTACATACTAGTAAGTATTATTTTATGGGGTTTAGTGAGGCTTGACAATGGCGTCGAATTTTTGGATGTGTAGCTTATGGGATTTTGTGAAGCTTGGCGGCTCATGGCCTAAATGACGGTACAAAGTGCGTATAAATTTATACGATAATCTTCAGAGTGTCCATGAATTTGATCCGGTTCAAATTATGTTAAGGCGCCTGCTTCTCTGCGTGTGGTCTAGTAGTTAGAGTTCCGAGTGGGTCTTTCACCATACATTTTGTAGGAAATGCGAAGCCAATTCGCTTTTAAACATGACAAAACTGGGTATTCAGGGTAATTTAATCTACAAATAATAATATAAATACATTCAGGAACTAAAATATGTACAAAAATACTTTTAGTTTGTTAGAAAAGACATATCCAAAAACGGGCATCAAATTTTAACCTAGTTATTTTATATATAAATATTTGGATAATACCTACAGGCAAAAACTAGGCCTTTGTAGTAAATCATATAAATTATAGTAGTTTTTCAAATGTAGTTCCTGAGATTAGCGCGTTCAAACAAACACACAAACAAACTTTTCAGCTTTACAAATATTACTATAGATTCTGCTTAAAAACTACACGTAAAATTAACGTTTTTAAAAAAAAATTAACTTATCTAAAAATATTAGTTAATGGATCCAAGATCCATATTTTTGCTCTTTTGATATCTATAAAGTTTGAGCCTGTTTAGATTTTGAGGCCCAGCACCCTTACAAATAGCGGACATCTTTTACTTTTTGTAACGTTTGTAAGTACCTTGAATCCATGCGTTTACAGGAAATAAGCACCAGTGGGGCTAGGACATGAAAAAAACACACGAAGCGTCTCCGCTTCGTTTTATTGTGATTGGTTGAGAGACTGACGTATCGGTATTTTAATGTTTGTGATTGATCGAGAGACCGATAAGTCAGTCTCTCAACCAATCAGAATAAAACGAAGCGGAGACGCATCGTGTTTTTTTTGCGCCACTGATTGATTTCCCCGGGCGTGTCATGTAAATACGTCCGGCGCGGCGTGACAATCCTATCGGGCTGGGTCCCGTCACGCCTCGGACCCGCGGTGTTCTACTCACACGGTTTATTAAGCCCCGTCTAAACCGCACTTTGTTAAGTAAAGTTTACCATTTGTATTGTGTAGTTAATAAAAAAAATATTTTTCTGTTACAATTGTGTGTTTTTGTTGTGTATTGTATACCTCCACCGTTAAAGCGGGCGACAATTCACAAAGAATACACAGATAGCTTTTTTTTAGAAAAGTCAGAGGTGTGTGCCCTTGGGTTTTAAACCTGCGGATGAGGCAGTCCGTTCCACTCCCAACTAGGCTATCGCCGCTTTTTTTTGTCGTGAGGACATCTGAGAAATTCTCTGAATATGGTATGTGAAGTCTACTAACCCGCACTAGGCCAGCATGGTGGACTAAGGCCTAAACCCTCTTAATTGTAGAGGAGGCCCGTGCTCAGCAGTGGGCAGTATATACAGGACAGACGACTTGATAAAGGTCGCAGGAAGACGCTGGATGCAGGACAGGTCCGTCTGGAAATCTTTGGGGGAGGCCATGTTCAGCAGTGGATGATGATGATGGTATGGTATAGATTGAATAGTGACTTTTGTATTTGTTCGGCTTATACATGTGACGAGTAACATTTGTCAACACGCGGTGAAAGCCATGAAAGCAAGTAATTTCCAGTTATAGGGTTCGGTAAACATTAGGTTCCGTTTCCAATACGGCCAATATTGTTGACTATAGTTTTACAAAGTGACTCCATTACGTCTGACGATGTAGTAGGCCGTGCGGGAAAGACCACTGGTCTACGCTACAATGTGTCAGGTGGATAAGTAATAAACAGTCACTCAGCCGAATTTATTTGACTACAAATAAGTATACTATATTTATCCCTAGAATCCAGAGTGGACTGCACACACTCTATGTTAATATAAAAGTACTCATTGAAAAACTCTATCCAGTCTTTTGTTTAAGACTAAATAGAACTTCGGTAAGAAATACACTGGTGTAACCAGTTAAACCAGCCAAAAGCGAAGAGCAAAAGTTTATCAGAAGAATTCCGCAGCAAAATTCCCGAGAACAAAGCTTAGAACCGATAATTTGAAAAGGCTTTATAAGCGTAAATACTTTTGAAAGTATTGTGTAACTAACTCACAACAAATATCTATTGAATTTTATAAAGATTTATTAAATCCTTACTAATATTATAAATGCGAAAGTAACTCTGTGTGTCTGTCGCGCTTTCACGCCAAAACTGCTGAACCGATTTAAATGAAATTTGGTGCACAGATAGTCTAGAGCCTGAGAAAGAACATTGGCTTCTTTTGAATGCGAAATAAGGGTTAAAAAGGGTTGATAGAGGGGGGGGAGGTGAAAAGTTGTATGGAAGTATCGGTATTTTTAGCTTAAGAAAGAAAGAAAGAAAGAAAATCCTTTTATTTAGCCATGATCACAGGACCAGATGGCGGTGAATACAATAAGTCTAACAGTACGGGGAACAAATAAAAAAAAAGGATAAGTATTTAAAAAAAAGTGAACAAAAAGAAGAAACACAATAAGAAATTCAAAGACACAATATAAATACTATATACACGCTACAGAAATCAATCTTAAAGACTAACTAGGTGGTCCCCGCCATATCCATACACCCCAGCCATCCGCATCCGAGGCATGGCCAAAAAGGCCGCAAGCTCAGCGTTCTCCAGGTGGACTGGTCCACCTGATACTGATATTCAGCGAGAGCCATAGTAGTATCACACGGATGCCAGCAAAAGACAGGAAAAGTATACCTAATTACATACGAAAAATAAAAACAAATAAGTACTCATACATAAATAAATACAAATTGTGACGACATATACTCATAATCATAATAATACTACGCATATTTGCTACAATAATTACTATCATGTCATTGTGATTCAGTATATCTTTGTACTTATACAAATTAAAGGTACAATAACCATATCTTTACGGCATGAAAACTCACAATTTAACAACCCAGGGATCGAACCAAAAACTTTGTATCTAAAGCTTCGTTCACCATAACTACACTGTTACTAGAACCGTAAACCATCAGCAAATATTTATATCAAAGTCACAACGAAGTACGTTCATCAAAAACATGCGTTCACGTATCATAAAAATACCGAAATTCTGATTCGTCGGAGCCAAAACGGGCTTTCAATAGGACCTTTATTCATCAAAATTCAAAGGGAGGGCATGACAGACGGCCGCCGTAGGAGGTCCAAGTCGGCGGTAACGCTGAGATATTGTGAGGACGTCACGAACAAAATTGACGGTAATTCCGCAGGGACGCAGAATCTTTGGAGTGGCCTTTTCAATGGAAGCTATGTTGTGTACCGTAGCAATTACATACACCCGCGCCTTTTGCCTCCGAAGGGTAGGCAGAGGCACAACTAGTGCACGTACTTGTGTGTAACCCGTCCCATGATGTGTTGGCGCGAGCGTATCACCATATCAGGCACATACTGCTGGTAGTAGGACTCTCATATGTAAGAGACAAGAGTCCGTCTGGATGGGTACCACCAATGGTACCACCGCAATGTCTGTTTCTACCGCCAAGCAGCAGTGTGCATGCACTGTTGCGTTTCGGTTTGAAGGGCATTGTAGCCAGTTTAACTACAGGACATAATAAGACTTAACATCTTATGTCTCAGGATGACGAGCGCAGTGGAATGCCACACAGTGCTTTGTAACTCAAGGTGCTGGATGGCGTGTCTACTGTTTATGGGTGGTCGTATCGCTTACCATCAGGCGAACGGCATGCTCGTCTTGTCATTCGATGCCATAAAAAAAACATATTCCAAACTCCGGGCTGATACTGAGTGAGAAAATCCAATATCACTGCCCGACACTTCACATAGGTACTTTTGAAATATATTTTTTTACGAGAATTCTTATATATCTAGGTTTTCTAAAGATTTTTTTCTTCACCGTCAAAGCGAACGATTATGATAAACATCACATATAACTTCGAAAAAGAGGTGTAACTTTTGGGATTTGAACGCGACTTTGTCTCGACAGTCCGTTCCATTACTAATTATACTGTACTATATTTTCGTGCGTGATAAAATGTATTATAATATGTCAATTTTATATTGTCTATCTAATTCAATTAAACCCGTCCGTTCACTTGTGATAAACATCCAAATGTTTTCACTGAATAGGGTAGTGACTAATTGTTTTTACTACATTAATCAATAATGTATGCCATCCAAATCTTAAGGAAAAATAATTTTCTAAATTGGGGTAATATTTAATAAGTTATAAAGCTTTGAAATTTGGTGGTAGGGTAAGTTGTCAAATAACAGTAATATTACACTATGACGTCACCGAGAGTCGCCGACCATAATGCTGTCGGCGTGCGAAAGAGATAGCGCGATATCCCCTCCACGTCCCCACTTTTGCTCACAACAATATTTCAAACATGAATATCTGCTTTATTTTAAATTAATTTTAATGGTGATTTTACAGAAGAATTTCTTTTGCGTATATTTTCTGTTACATATAAAATAATTTACAAAATCAAACATAGGAAACTACCCTATTTTCTACTGAATGACGAAATGAAGCGTATACCGTATAAAGTAGTTTGAACTTGTTACAAAATTCGTTTCAAACCACCTCAAGTATAACCCTTGAGGAAATTGGTTAGAGATACTTCAATAAAACGAGTTATTAAAGTTACAACGAAATATCAACTACTAACATAACTTCATAGAGAACTTATCGAATTTAAGACTTCTGGTCTTGCAATTTTGGATCTCGTAAACCATCAAACACAGAACTTTAAAAACTCACGGCCTTTTGAACACAAATTAATAAACAAACTAGCTAGAAACTCGTCTTGAGGTAAGCGACCCCGTGTGCCAAATTTCATCGAAATCCGTTCAGTAGTTTTTGCGTGAAAGAGTAACAAACATCCATACATACTTACAAACTTTCGCGTTTATAATATTAGTAGGATTGAGATTATACAATCTCAAGGTAAAACAAATGCTGGTAGTAGCGACTATCGTACAAGACGCCATAGTTGCCCACGTAAGTGTGTCGTGTTCCGGAATCAACCTGTGTATACACATATACACACACTCTCATGCCTATTATCCCCGAATGCGTAGGCAGAGACGCAACTAGTGCACCCACTTTTCGCCGTGCTTATTCCGTCCCACGATATGATGGGGGGCGAGCCCATCGCCATATCGGGCACAAATTCTAGACTCCGGGCTGATACTAAATAGAAAAACGCAATATCACTTTGCCCGACCCTGGGATCGAACCCGACACCTCAGCTTTGCAGTCGTACCGTAATATAACTGCCATCGAGGCAGCCTGTGTACAGCCGGTTCAAACACGCCAGCATAAGTGTATGAGATCACCAGCCAAGCCAGTATAAAAACAGCAGATTTAATAAAAATCTATTATGAAAAGGTAGCTAAGATTTTGGCGCCATAGCTAGGGTGCCATCCATAAATTACGTCACACGTTAATGGGGTGGGAGGGGGTCGGGGAAGTGTGACATTGTGTGACAAGGAGGTGGGAGGGGTCCTAAACTTCGTGACGTCACATTTCAAAAACTATTATAATCTGTATTAAAACACGAACTTTAATTTTTTTATTTACGAAAACCTCAAAAACATATACAACTATATCTGTGTAAATATAAGATAGCAATTGTTTTGTCGACCACTCGCTCTACTAGTGTTACGCGCCGACTGGCTAGGCGCCTTCTTCTTTTCTTCTAGGCGATTTCTTTGTTTCTATTTCGCTTGACCACTGACTTTCGTGGATGAACCAACGCCGTTCTTAGTTCTGCTATTTTGAGATTTTAAATTTTGTATCTTTAATTTAAATAATAATATTTTTTGTTTTGTTAATTGTTTGATTTGATGTTAATATTATAAAAAAAATAATTTAAACGAAATAAAACTGATTTCGGAACCGCTGTTTTCATTCAATCATTTCTATATGTAAATTTGCAAAATGTGACGTCACACTAGGGAGGGGGGAGTCTCACAAATTTGACCAGCTGTGACAAGGACGGGGGAGGGGCAAAAAATCATGAAATTTGTGTGACGTAATTTATGGATGTCCCCTAGACAGACTAAATAAAATGAAAAGCCAGTGTTTCCGATATGGCTCTATGACAACACTTATTCAAATCCTTATACGAAGACTGCGTTATTTATTCCCCGGTTTCTGTCTCATACAACATTAAATAAAGACATATTCCGAAAAATAAAAACAAATCGTCCATAAAATGATGTAAATGTGAATATTTTTAAATTTATGGACGTTCTCGAATGAATTTATGGTGCGGAAATCGGGAATGAAATATCGAAGGGGTCCCTAATTTTTTTTATTTCACAGTCGGTTCACTTAATTGAAATAAAGGAGAGGTTACCGGGATTAATATTTGACTTTGTAATTAATGGGCAATTAGGAACACCGCAGGATTGAATACGAGGAAAGCATTTTAATGGCGCCCTAAATATTGAAAGTACTTTGCAACAAATATTAAAACGTCGCCAGTATATACGAGGTTTTAGGCCTTAGCCCGCCACGCTGGCCTAATGCGGGTTGACAGACTACATCTATGAAACTATTACAGAGAATTATCAGATACTAGCTTTTGTCCGCGGCTCCGCCCGCGTTAAAAAGTATTTCCGGGATAAAAGTCCCGCTTTATATTTTCCCGGGATAAACAGTAGCCTATGTGTTAATCCAGGACATGATCTACCCGTGTGCCAAATTTCATCGAAATCTGTTCAGTGGTTTTTGCGTGAAAGAGTAACAAACATCCATACATCCGGACATTCTTACAAACTTTCGCCTTTATAATATTAGTAGGAAGTAGTATTATATAGATTTCCTCAATGATGATATTTTCTTTTTCCATCAAAACGAATGATTATAATTTAATTATTCACTAGAAAAACCCGAACAATTCTTAAACTCAAGGTTTTGATACTGCAGACCTTTGTCTCGGCAGTCCGTTCTACTTTCTGGTAAATTACAGCTACATCATAAGTTTCAAAACGTTTTTTTATATTGCTACTGAATGGAGAGACGAGAAAGCCTGATACGCGATGCGACCGCCCATGCACAGAAGTAACTCCATACAACACTTGTAATTACCAAGTACCTACTGCGTGGCACTCGACTGTGTTCGTCACCCTGAGACATTAGATGTTAAGTCTCATAATACTAATAATATGTATGTATAGAGCGCGTGTATGCAAGTGGGAACAATAGGCACGGGTGGGAACATCATCCTGCGCCGGCCGCAAGCGCTTGTAGTCACTCGAGTAGGAACGGTGTGAGCACACGCGAGTGAGATCTATGCGAATATTTGATTATTAATACTGCAAAATGGTTAAATGGTCTGTGGAATCTTGTAAAAACGACACTCGGAAACACACTAAACATAATTCTAATATCACGTTTCACAGGCAAGCCATATTTAAGTATATTTTTAGGTAAAATTGAAATCACGCGTCACGGTATGAAAGTGCGCGGGAGGCGAACACTTGTACTCCCCGCACTGCCCCGCGTCCCGCTTTTTCGATAGTGATGTTACGCGTCGATACCAGAATCGATGTAATATTTTCATATTATAGCATACGTATTTATTACTATCGAAGGCGATGCTTAATATAATATAGCTTAGGTAACTGTTTTTGTCAGTGTGTGATTTTTAAGCCAATTAATAATTGTTTATGAAATGAAAGAAATAATTACTCTTCCTAAAATTTACCGATTATGATGATATTTTTAAGCTATTGCATAGCTTCTATCGCGGACCTTGACAGTATAAGTTAGCAATCATTAAGATATTTTTTTTGACATTTTTTTTAACATTGGTAATAAATATTTCAAAAAGTAGACGTGACTATTTTAGGCTTGGGGAGACTAGCTAAGAAATCCATGGTGCGATGCTCGCTTTATATCCATTGGTTCAATTATAATGGACATCAATTTATATTCTTGGTTCTTATTGCTTGTAAAAACTGCTCTTGAGGTACCGTGTTTATAAATCATTCCCCATGGCATTACACTAATTCGCAGCATAGCTTTTATCTATATTAACGCAATACGCTTAAAATTACTCACAAGGCCATATTTTGTAGAACCACAATTTTTTAACAACAATATGTACCGCGCCGCCGGACCTATACTTGTCGATAACTGTTGCGTTGGTGCTGCTCGCGTGCCCATCCATAGCAGTCGCCAACATTTCTATATAAGTAGCTATAGTTCACCTGCCTACGCTGGGCAGTGGGCGCACGGTGCGATATTAGCGCTCTATAGGTACTTATACATACTCTAAGCATAATACCCAATATTACGCTGGCTACAATGTCCTTCAAATCGGAATTCAACAGTGCTTGCCTACTTTTTTTTCGCGGAGAAAGTGACTACCACTCAGCCTTCAAGGGGGGTTGCCTGAGCGGCCATCTTCGACGCATTAGGGACGGCTGTGGGCGGCTTCCTCCGACTCACGTCTAAGTTGTCGTCCGCAACCGCCACTAGTGCTTGCATACTGCTGCGTGGCGGTAGAAATCGACATTGCGGTGGTATAGTCAGCCACATAAGTAACTGAACAAATAAAACATTTCAAATCACCTCCACGCGTAAGTTTCATTGAAACGTTATTTTTCTTTTTAGGAAGTAAAGTCGCCTTTATTTTATTTCTGTGAAGAGAAAACAAAAATTGGTAACACGAAAGAGTAGACGCGATTTGAAGTTTTGAATTTGTTCAGCTATTTATGAGGCGGACTGTACCTACCCAAGTGGCCCCTCGTGCACGCATACTTAGTATATTTTTAAGACATAAGTCTAATCAACTGTAATGATATTTCAATATACAATTGATCATTGTCTTTGTGTGAACCTCTCATTATTGTATCATAAACAGCATCACAGATACAAAATTACCCCATTAATTGTTGATCGGAGCCCTATTAGGTTCCCAGTAGATGGGGTACTTTGTGATAAACCAAACATTAACGTAAATTATCGCCGCTACCGTGTAATTTCTGGTTAACATGTAGCAATTAATCGATGTATGAGTGCATCAATTTAAATTACACCAGCGCTGTGGGAAAGTGTAGTTAAGTGATGTATTAAGCTGTGATTCCGCAAGACGCGGCAGACAGCGGACGGCAAATGCTGTCGGACGTCACTTGCCGTCGTATAGATACAACTCTTTTTACCCCCTTAGGGGTTAAATTTCGCAAAATCCCGTCTTAGTGAGTACCTACGTCCTACGTCTTGGAAGGAACATCCATGCAAAATTTGAGACACTTAGCACTTGTAGTTTCTGAGATTTCGTGATGAGTGAGTGAGTAACCTTTCGTTTTTATATATATTAGATAGACTTGAAGAAGGCTCTTATAAAACTTTGATAAAAAAACTAGTGAAAATTAGTAAAAAAAATCGCTTTTTACGCTTATCCACACGTCCATACTGCAGCGGCAGTACTGTGTTTGTTCGGAAGTGCCGTCTGCCGCTACGCGTCAACACAGGTGAGGTCCTGCCGCGCGTCATTTCCGTCGTCTGCGGAATCGGTCTCATACAATTTAATACTGCATAGTAGTGCCGCCTGCCGTCGCGGCACATGCTGTTGCCGACTGCCGCTGCCGTCTGCCGCGTTCTGCGGAATCACAGCGTTAAGTCTCATAATGCCCAGAAATTACGCTGGCTACAATGCCCTTCAAACCGAAACACAACAGCAACTTGGCAGTAGAAATAGACATTGCGGTGGTACCATCCGAGACTACTATAATATGTAATAGGTACTTTCGAATTCTAGGCTCAATTTTAATTTTAATAATTCCAAGAGAACGTGGTCTATTAAATCAGGAAGACCCTCATCATTGGCGACTACTTACTATCTTAAATTTAGGACGCCACATCCTATAAACTGCTTTATCAAGATCAAACGATAACTACAATAACATACCCAAAGCCTCTACGCGATAGAGTATACGTGGGCGGTTAGTAAAATAAGCTAAGTAGTTACAGGAAAATAAACGGTGTCCACCCTGAATACATTACCTTTCCTTTTCATTAAACGCAGTCCTTTTAAGTGACCGTAGTCATTATGTGCCGAAACACGACAATCGCACATTCTGTTCTACTAGCGAAAATGTAGAGAAACTTGTGGTTAGCTTTGGAACTCTATACTACATGATTATAAGAGCGAAATTGCTGGTGGAAGGATATTTGTGTCCCATAGTGACCACCATATACAAGGTGTAAAAGCCGTCATAATGGTCGACATAAGTTTGTTGTGTTCCGGGATCAGTCTGTGTATGTTCGGTTTAAACAATTGTGTCGACTGGCAAGGTCTCTCGTCAGTCAACTCTCTATCTGGACTCCCTCTGCTTACAATCATGTGCAGGAGTCAGGGTTGGGGTCACTTTGCTCTGCCCGTATAATAATAAGCAGATACTGCGTCTATGACGCTTTCACGGCTTGGAACCAAAGTATTTTTGAAACCCTTTTTTTTCGCGGGGAAAAACGCGTTATCGCTACCACCACTGGGGGTTGAATGGATCGGTTATATTGGTTTCACATAGTCTTACGGCCCAATGTCGACACTCGGGAGTATAGCATCATCCGAGCGAGCATTGGACCGAGTCCCTAACACTATTGTACATAGTGTAAATTGGTTTTTGTATGAATTATTGATAGTTACCCTAACTCCCAATGAGTGTTGAACATCATTATGAGATTTAACATCTTATGTCTAGGGTTGGCGAGCGCAGTGGAGTGCCACGGAGTACTTTGTAATTCAAAGGTCTAGATGGTGTTGCTGCTGTTTATCGGCGGTCTTATCGCTTACAATCAAGCGGGCAGCATGCACGTTTCCTGCTCTTTTCTGCGACATGCTTGAAAAGTTTTGTGCGCGAACCGCACATAGAGTGAAATAAGTTCAGATGGAAGATTTATGACCGAAATTCACAGAAATAATTAAATCCGAAGTGTGACTTATAGAAGCTGTGTAACTTAAGACTCTCACCCTAACAAATGGCCTGGAGCATTCGTTCCAATCGTTTCGACGCACGAGTTACTGGCGGGAATATGCAAAGACTTACGAATAATTTATTAAAAATTGGGTCTTTTTTAATAAATTCTACACTTCAAAATTGTTCCTGATTAAATTGCCTATCCAATAACGTTGGTTACAAATTAAAATAATGTGTAGGGGAGACCGGGGATGGTTGGCGATAGGGGCAGGATGAATAACTGTCAATAACTCGGGCTATCTTAAAGTGTTGCTTTGTCTTGATATACACGAAAAACCGTTAACTGTTTACGAATCTTCACCGCAAACGCGGCACCGCGGGCGCACGTAATCCGGGAGATAAAACGATTTATCGAAAAATGATACCTATGAGTAATTATTTACCTCTTAATGTTATTTGTATTGAAGCCTTTATACTTGATGCTATGTACTTTCAAGCAATTTAAAGTAGGAGTTTGGTTATTGACGATTATTTTAGTGTATTTTGTTTATATTTCGACATAGTTTTGAGGTACTCACATGTGATTGAAATTTAAAAAAGTTGGTTGGGGCTGGTAGACAAACTTTGTATTGGGGTTAGTTGACTACCTACAAAATGTACTACGTAGTAATCGAAATATTCTTCACATGAAACAAAGTGAGTTTTTTCGTCAAATTCATACAAAGTTTGTTATTTTAAAACCACGTGGACTTACAAAAGAATAACTAATCGAAACAGTAAACCCTCTGCTGGTGGTAGGATTTCTGTTTCTGCCCTAATAACGAATATCGTACAAAAAGTGACATATTATATGTAAATTATGTAAATGTTACTGACATTTTGTCTTAATAAGGCACATTGATAATAGTAAATTAGTATTTGGTGTGTTTTCTTTTATTCTATTGCCGTATTTTATACCACTCACTTCGTAGGTCAATTTACCCCATGTGAATAGTCCACCAACCCCAGGCATGGGGTAGGTTGACTTGATTTTCTTGTTCCACAAAATGGCTTTTGCATACTATGTTATAAACAATCTCGAGGTTTTTGGTATTTCTTTCGAAAGCTTATTAGTTTACCTATCGAACTTATAGGATTTTTTGACATTGTACATTAAAACAAAAAAGTTATAAGCGTCCAAGCCGAAATTTGGTCAACTATCCCCGGTCTCCCCTACTATAGCAGGTGACGGAACCAACAATTTTAGTGGTATTTTTGAATACTTTCTTCTTTCAATATGAAGTTAATGATGAACCAATGTAAGAACAACATATTGTAGAAATGGTAGAAATGTTTAATGTTTTTCTATATGTATGATGAATTTCGAATAGTTTCTAAAAATACGGCCGTTCCGTTAAGAGTCCCAAACATCCTTTTCCATATCGAGAAAGGATTGGTCCAAAAATGGAAACAAGTCACAGGCATGTTTTAACTTTTGTAACATGGAAACTTTTTTAATAACGCCTCCATTACGTGAGTTTGGATATCACTTTACGTTCCATGACATAGTGGCGAACAACTTGCACACTTTATAATACAAGTTGTGGAACAATTTTATATTGAAAACGGAAATTTGTTGCGTTGTATTTGAATTGGGTGTACCAGCGCAAACACTCAAGGCGTTTGTGTGGCTGTTGTTTTAAAGATATACAGATAATAATTTGTCGTAGAATATTTTTTTTTATTGATTGAAAGATGAGACGAGCATAAACAGTAGCAACCCCATCCAGCACCTTTAGTTACAAAGTACTGTGTGGCATTCCACTGCGCTCGTCATCGTGAGACATCAGATGTTATGTCTCATTATATCCAGTAGTTACACTAGCTTCGATGTCATACGGAAACACAACAGTGCATGCACACTGCTGCTTGCGGTAGAAATAGACATTGCATATGTGTACCAACTTAAGAACTTGGATGACGGTAAAAAACTCTTCTGTCTGGACAAAGTCAATCAAAAGATGCTGTAAAAGTGTAAAAACTGAGAAACTTCAATTACGGTTTTTTCTAACAATACTAAGAACTTGACGATCCGAATAATGAGATTGAATTAAGGCGTATATGAGAGGTAACTTGCATAATCTATAACAAAGGGACTGCCTTCCAACTCAACGGAATTTGCAATATAAAATACACACATACACTGTTTAATAGTTGTATATTATTTATAAGTAATTTGAATATTATTAATTTCTGCGTTATGGAAAGCTAAATGATCAACATTACCCACCAACGCATCGAAATTAAGAATTTAACACTAAATTATATTATAAACATCAAAATAATTTCAAAACCTTTAGTAATCTCCTTAATTAATCAGCCTCGCGTATTTGGATTTTTTGTAAGTTACATACACACACTCACGACCTTATCCCATAGGGGCAGGCAGAGACTATTGAGCGCCACATGCTACGATCTTGACAAACCTATTTCGCCTCTTCCACATTCATAATTCTTTTCATAAATTTTCGTCGGTTAAGGGTACTCCTGACCTGCCCTTTTCGGAGAAGATCATTTATTTGGTCAGAGAACATTCTCCTCGGGCGTCCCCTTCCAGCCGTACCATCCACATTCGCTCGATAAATACTTTTTGTGATCCGTCTTTCATCCATCCTCTACACGTGCCCAAACCACCTCAGCATACTTTTTTCAATCTTAGTCACCACATCATCCTTTAACATATATACTTTTTGTAAGTTTTGGGACATAATACCAGGCCAAGTCGATGTTCAGGCTAGACACCAGAAAATCTTAGTCATACCATATACTAAATCTTTGTCAGTAGATAATTAATGGAACCTATAGGAACACTAGTAATATAATTGTGTGTTACTACATTATCAGTAACATGATATTAATTATTAAAACGTTTAGCACTAAATTATTCGGAACACATGTTTCGTAATTCGATATTCCTGTTATTGCATTGAACATGTACACACGTAACATGCAGGGAACAAATGCTTAACGTAATTTTGTTGTATATTACTGTAAATTTGGTGCTTAGAAAGGAATAGGTAACTGATAGTAGATCAGTACAGCCTGTAAATAAAAAATTATAACTATGTCATTAATGCCAGCCCTGTATTATACACTGTCCCACTGCTGGGCACGGGCCTCCTCTACAACTGAGAGGGCGTTGGGCCTTAGTCCACCACGCTTGCTTAGTGCGGGTTGACAGACTACACATAACCTACGAAATTCTTATAAAAAACTTCTCAGGTATGCAGGTTTCCTCACGATAGTTTCCTTCAACGTTAAAACGAGTGTTAATTCACAAAAAATACACACATAAGTTTAAAAAAGCCAGAAATTTTTCACCTACAGACATTCGTTTCGGCAGTTCGATCTACTCCCAACTCGGTTATCGCCGCTTTACTACGCTATTTCATTATTCCATTACAAATGTTAAAGAAAGAAGTACCTTCGAAAAAATATCCTACACAAGAGTTCAACAGGGAAATAATAGAAATTAGCATCTCGTTAGTTTTAAGAACAAAGTATGTCACTAAGAGACCATAAATGCCATCGTAGAAAACTCAGAAACCAAAAACTGGCTCATAAAACCCAGTCACCTGATGAGTCGAAATTATTTATCCTTAACTAACTAGAACCCAGCCCTTAATAAGTAACTCGCAAAACAAACACAATTACATACAAGCAATATACTATTCCCAATATTTATTCTACAACCAAACATGAGCTTTAGCACGCTGACATTCGCAATTAAAAGTTCCTCAAGTCGGATGAACTTTAATTAATTTGTTCTCACTTTCAGCCTGATGATTAGGGTCTATTGCTGTCCCTTTCATTAACAGATAACTTTCAAGTGTGAACGAGACGGAAATAGTAGATAATAAATATAAAGTTTGTTCATTAGTATCTAAAATCAATGACATTTTAGGATATTTAATAGTCGTTATGGTGTGATTACTTAACCACGAGAGTTCATAGTAAATTTTTTTGAAATGGTTGAAGTGGAATTCGTCATTCAAGATGTTTGAATTGTTGGACATGATTCAATTATGAATATCGTTTGTGATTAATGACTTTGAACTGGGCCCTGGAATATTAATTTATTTTCTCATTATAACGCATTTACAACTGTGGAGAGATTGAATGACTTCAAATGTCGTAGAGATCTTGGACTTTGACCTTCGACTTTGGAGTTGCAAAATAAATATTATGTTCTATTATTCATCATCATCATCAGCCACACGACGTCGACTGCTGAACATAGGCCTCCCCCAAAGATTTCCAGATGGACCTGTCCAAAGCGGCCTGCATCCAGCGTGCTCCTGCGACCTTTACCAAGTATTGGATGTATTCTAGTATTGGACATAGAAAAATATAGATATCTAGTAAGTATAAAATAAGAACGTGACTGAATTTAATAATGCGCGTATCCAATAACATTCATAACTACTCGTACAATAGCCTTTGCAAAAGTCTATTTCATCACGAAATACACTAATAAACCTAACACGCTCGTATAATTACATACCATACAATAGCCATACATTGAAACTCAATTCAAACAAGGGGTATTAAAGTGAAATTAACTTTAGTCAATTAAAGTCGCGTATGTGTTAGTACGATGCCAGATATATTTTATAGTCTACGCAATTGGGTGGCTTTCATTATATACACGATAACCCTATTATATATTTTGACGAGCTGCGTTTCTATTTCGACCATTTTTTGTAGTACTAAGTGTTACTCGTGGCTTCGCCCGCGTGTTAAGCCCTTTCCCGTTCAAAGGTCCCTAAATCATTGTAGTAATCTATAGCACCAAATAAATGACGCCAGCGCCGTTGTTAAAAAAAATTCCAAATATTTCCTACGGTAGCAAATTACTGGAATAGAAAGTTGTGTATAATATGCTAACCCAAAACATGGTCTATCCGTGTGCCACATTTCATCATAATCCGTTCAGCACTCTCTGCGTTTACCTTCTAACAAATATCCAAATATTTGCATTTCTAATATTGATAAGATAAGAAGCGTTTTGCTACGCGCACTCTCAGCGTGACTTTGTCATGTACATTTGTCTAAAGTACACAGTTCCCAACTGCATCTGCAAGTTTAATTTACATTTTATGCACGTGGTCAGTTCCTCTGAAAAACGTCCACGTAAGCTAACGAACGTAACCTCTTAATTTTGTTGACATTGTAGAGACCTACTTTCTACCGAGGCCAGATTAGTCAATTTGTGTGGCCACAGCAAAAAACAATTGCTGTCTAATATTTGGACTACACTATTTACCATCAGATCTAGTGTCATCATCGTTATCATCAGCCAAATGACAACTGCTGATAGGTCTTCCCTAAAGACTTCCAGACCGATTATGGACAGCGGCTTGCATCCAGCGTAATCCTGCGACCTTTATAAAGTCGTCTGTCCACGTTGCAGGTCCAACGCTGCGCTTACCGGTACGTGGTCTCCACTCAATAACTTTTTGCTTCATCTGCTAGACCAAGGGTAATCACGTATTGCTGGACCGAACAAAAAAGTCAAATTAATTATAAACTCCAACCTCGTTAGAAAACTCTCTGCACATAATGCAATGCAGCTCCCACATTGAAACTCAATTGTAACAAAGGGTGTTAAAGTAGAATTAGTTCCATTCAATTAAAGTCCTCGTTGACGCGACATTGTAGAGTGAAGTACCAGATGTTGGAGTTAGAATTTTAATTGCAACGTCCAGAGTGGATGCCTCAGCATAAGGACTGCTTTAGTCTTTATTCTATGGTGGATGCATTGTTTGTTTGACACAACACATGTAATTTTGGGAGTCATTTTTGGTTGTTGGATTTTAAAGGATTAAAAATGAGTTAATTTACTTTCCTGTTTTTATAGAGGTTAGTTTACGTAAGTTGCTAAATATATTTAGAATACTTTTACGTTATGGACATATGTTTGGGACTAATGAAAATAAAACGGATAAATTTTATAAGAGCTTTGCCTGTTCATTATGTGAAAAAACTATCGTAGACTGCGTAGGTAAACGCTTTCAATAGTCGATACTTTTGAAAGCGGATACTGTATTTACAAATAAAGCCTGTGTAAAAACCTCATAATACATGGTTAAAAACCCTTTGCAAACCTATGTGATTTAAATTCATAGCCCTCTCCGTAGAAAGAATAAATTTCTATGCATAATATCTATCCATACATACAAATATTTACATTAGAGATAAAGACAGATACGGCTCGTATAATTTTCCACATAATTTTATCGAAAAGATTTTGCCCTTGAAGTAAGTAATGTACGATACCTATCTCCAGACTGAAAAGAATCAATTGACATAACTTTTATTGAGAGAAAAATTGGATTTACTGAAATGTCCGTTTACAATATCCGGTTTCTTTGTGGAATAACTGTCGGGGAAACTTTCTGATTGACTAAAGAATGACGTCAGCCGTCTGTATGAATAGCTTTTTCTAAAAACATAATTATTTTACAAAGAAATCGACTCACCTACGTAGTATATATAGTGAGTCTTTTGTGTGTTTGTCTTATTTTTTTAGTTAACGGGCTCATAAACACATAGGCGTATATATAGGAGGAAAGGGGTTTGGTGCTCCGTGCCCAAACACAGGTTTTAGAACCATCTCACTACTAGTAGTCTGTCAAGGCCCGCGACGGACACCGGTGTCCATATACATAGGGATTTCTCATACATCTATATATATATAAGCGGGCCTTGAAGGGCCTATTAACGTGTTTGTAAAAATTAACGCGCTCTGCGGAATCACAGCTTTATTCTGTACGAGATTTTTCGCGGCTCCGCCTGCGTTTTAAATTTTTTCCGGGATAAAAGTTCCGCTTTTTATTTTCCCGGGATGAAATGTAGCCTATGTGTTAATCCAGGATATAATCTACCCTTGTGCCAAATTTCATCGAAATTCGTTCAGTAGTTTTTGCGTGAAAGAGTAACAAACATCCATACATCCAGACATTTTTACAAACTTTAGCGTTTATAATGAAATGAAAAAATCCTCCTAGCCAGTTTTTCGGCCACGGCGGCCAATCTCAACGGAGATTAGCCAGGTACGCAGGAGATATTATAGTGCACAAGTGTGTGCGCCATACACAGGTGCACTCGCTATTCCTTCACTCTCATAGTCCGGTGAGACGGCAATCCGATATGACCGGAGAGAGGTCAGGCGCAGGACCAACGGCTTTACGTGCTTTCCGAGGCACGGGGGTATCACACCGCCAACTTCCTGACTCCGAGCTGCAACTGAATAATTTTTAAGATGGAAAAACCCAGTCACAATGTTTTTGGCCCGACCCGGGATTCGAACCCAGGACCACAGCGCGCAAATCATACTCGTAACGCGTACGCAATACAACTACGCCACCGAGGCAGTCATAATAATATTAGTAGGATTTGTAAACTAGAAACAGGATAACTTCGTGGATAACGTGTCTCCAATCTACTAAACGGGTGAAATATTATCCAATGGCCAACATTATTTAAAAAGTCTTGTATGTATAATATTACACACTAAACAATTATTAATTAGAATTTTTGATTAAAACAAAACTAAAACATTGTTTATTATTCATAAAATATAACAATATAATCTTAAGCAAACATCTAACGAAATCCCCTACATCCGTGACAGAAGGAATAAATCACCGATAAACAAACATCTGGAGACGGGTTTAATTATTTCTATATCCGTAAAATGGCGGGTACGACGCGATGCTTGTTTGTCTTAACCCTTCATTGTGTTTTCTTATGTTTCATTGCTTTATAAAGTACCGCTTATTGTTAATTTATTTTGTATGAAGAACTAAAATAATAACACTAGAAATACCAGTAGGTACAGTCAGGAACATAAATAGCTGAACGAATTCAAAACTACGAAACGCTTTTACACATATGTCATCAATCGAAATATCTGAATTTGAAGTTTATTTTAGTGAAATAAAAGCCAAACCTACCCTACCGCCTACCCCTTCGGAGATAAAAGGCGAGAGTACCTATGTATGTGTGTGTAAACATAGAAATATGTGACACTGTTAAATATTTAATTGTTTATTGATTTTCTGTCATATTTCTTCGCCTCTGAATCATTGAATCTGTTACAGTATTTTTACTTAATTCCACAATATTTAAAAAACCAATTTTAAATTGTTGCGACCATTTCCACACAGAACTTAAGACATTTAAATGATATCGAAACAATAACAATTAGAGATACCGCTTATACGGGTGCACCACAATATAAAAAAATAAACAATGACAGTTTTTTTTTTTTTTTGTCCCTGACTAAACTTTTGTTAGCCTGACGAGAGTCGGCTTATACAAGAACACCGGTCTTGTGGGTGAGCGCAGAAGGCGCTCGCAACCCTTAAATTTAAGCGACCACGCTGAGGGCGACCCACTAATGGGTCACGACCTCGGCTCAGGGCGGCCACTGAGAGGATAAGACATCAGCGTTTGGGGAAGATGGTTTTTAACCTAATCCGTGGTTTTTAACGTGTTGATCGTAGTCTTCGGCACGCGGGCCGGAACTGCTAAGAGAGGGCAGGGGGTTGGGGAACGCGACGAGGTCCTCGGCGGCGAGGACGGTACAGCGGTCTTGTTGAGTGTAGGAGCTTTAGATGCTCGGTCTTTTCACGTAACGCCAGAGTGATTTCGTCCTCTGGATCTGTAAGAACTGAACGCGGTCGTCTCCATTTGGCGCGATCAAATGGAGTGTATATAGACACTTTACGGATAAGCGTGTTCGGGTGGTTTACCGCCCTGTCGAAATAGCGTCTGCTGGCGCACTGCATAAAGTGCCTGATGGTCGGCATATTGGTGTCCACGTGGAGGTTGCGATTGCGAACGTACCACGGGGCACCAAGTGCATGTCGTAAGAATCGGTTTTGAAGCACCTGCATTCGCTGAAGGCGACGGGGCGGTAAATGAGCGAATACGGGCGACGCGTATGTCATTATCGGACGGATGCATGTTTTAAAGATCCTAATCTTGTTGCGGATTGACATTTTACTATTTTTGTTTAAGAGCCAGTGGAGCTGGCTCATCGCGAATGCGGCTCGCGCGCGTACCGCATTTACGTGTGGGATGAAGGTCAACCTCTGATCAAGGGTTACTCCTAAATATTTGGCTTGGCCCTTCCAGGGGATAACCTGGTCGGACATGCGGACGGAAAAGTGAGGGACATGGAGTTTCCTTTTCCGAGTGAAAAGGATGGCCTGACTTTTGGTGGGATTGACGGTGATTCGCCATTTGCGGAACCACTCGCCGAGTTCGTCGGCGGCGGTTTGCAAAGTGCGCACCACTTCGTCGGGGTCTCTACGTGAAGCGTAGATTGCGGTATCATCCGCGAATAGTGCCAGATGGGCGTTTTGTGGTCTAGGGATGTCGCTCGTGCAAAGCGAGAAAAGAAAAGGGGACAGGGCGGAGCCTTGCGGGACTCCGGCCGTGATGGTGTGTCGGGAAGAGAGAGTTCCCTCCACGCGATATCTGAAACCGCGATTCGATAGGAAATCTCGTATGATGTGCACGAGTTGTGTGGGCACGTTGAGAGTGTACAGCTTGAAAAGCAAGCCGTTGTGCCACACCCTGTCGAATGCTTTTTCGATATCGAAGAAAATAGCACCGGTAGGCATTCCTTTACGGAATTGTTCGTGAACGTACTCCGTGATGCGGAGCACCTGATTGACACAACTGTGTCTAGCGCGAAAGCCAAACTGTTCCGGAGGGATCAAATTTTGATTGAAAGCTACTATTTTAAGGCGGTCGAGGACGATCCGCTCGTAGATTTTGCCCAGAGTACTGAGCAGACTGATGGGCCTATAAGAGGAGGGTTCGAAAGCGGGTTTCCCCGGCTTGTGGATTCCTATCACAACTAACTCTTTCCAGACCTCTGGGAAGAGGCAGTTACGAAACGCGGCGTCGTAGATGGAAGTTAAAATTTGAACTAGATGCTCCGGGAGCATCTTAATCATACGGTTAGGGATTAGATCGCCCCCGGGGGCTTTCCTACGTTTGAGTGCCTTGATCAGAGTGGTGACTTCTTCGATCGTCACCGGCGCAAGGGGATCGGGCGGTGGGTCGACGTCCGGGTCGACGTTGTCGTATAACGGTCGCGGTATAGAGACTGGCGGTGGCTGGACCGCGTTCCTATCTTCGACGAAAGTGTCAACCGCAACAAGAATGTCGTCATCTATGGGTACAGAGGTGAGCGAGCATTGAGACTCCAGGCTGCCGGCCAGTAGTTCCGCTTTCTCGTCGTCATCAAACGCCGGGCGTTGATTCGGACGATTGAGCGGAGGCATGGAGGCCACATCGTTTCTCCTGAAGGAACGAACCAGTTGCCAAAAGGCCGTATGTGTCGGGTCGATATCGGCAAGGCGAGTGTCCCACCTCGAATCGACGACCTCTTTTATGCGACGCTTAACCTCACGTTGGAGGTAGCGCGCAAGATGTCGTCGTTCCGGGATGGGTCTCGTCGCGCAGGCTTTGAGCGTAGCGTTACGCAACCTCACCCACCACCGAACGTCTTCGGGAAGTTGCCAGTGACTGTGAACAGTCTCTGGCACCCTCTCGGAGCTTTCGCTCAAAACGTTCTGAAGGTGGTGAAGACGCGTATCGCGCTGGTCGTTTCCTCAGGAGTCACGATGTTGGTCGGGATCGCGGAAAGATCAGTGGATGAGGTGTCTGCGAGCTTGGTGCCCAAAAGGCGCCAATTCGTTTTCACCTTCATCGGAATATTAGGACCTGTGTCTGTTGGACTGTTTTCGGGGACTAGATCGAGGATCACAGGTCTGTGGTCAGAGTCTAACTCTTGTAACACTTGCATGGAACGCACGCTAAGGCTTACGTTCCGTACAAGTGCCACGTCGAGTATGTCCGGTCGGTGGTCGTCGTTGTAACTATAATGGGTTGGTTCTGAAGGAACCAATAGGCTTAAATTGATTGTGTCAAGACAACTCTCTAGGACTGCACCTCGCTCGTTGGTCGAGTTGCAGTTCCAGAGGGTGTTCTTGGCGTTGAGGTCTCCCGCCAGAATTACGGAATCCCCCAGATCAAATAAGGTTTCAAGTTCATTGGAGTGAAGCTCCTTAGTGGGTGAGAGATAGGCCGATATGATGGTGATCGGCGGGTGTCCTGTCATGGCTAGCCTGCAGACCGAAGCCTCAACAATGACAGTGTGCCGTACTTGCTCTACGCCTCTCTACTAGGGGGTCGATACAGCATCAAGTGCCAGATGCCAGCCAACTGTGAGTTGGGAGCACAGTTACTTAAAGATGAGAGTTTTACACATCAGTAGTTTTTATTTTTGTGAAAAGTTGCTATTCCTTTAGTACTTGAAACTATAGTGTAGTGTTAGGCAGTAAAAATGGTTTTTGGATGAAGTACTTAATTTAAGTAAGGGAGTATAAACTATTTTATCGATTAAGGTAAGGTAAGGTTAGGTTAGTTTTAATGGATAAGTATCATTCTGGTTTTGTGGCAATTAATACTTAAACTGACTGAATGCCTCGGTGGCGTAGTTTATTACACTACGACGGCAAAGCTGAGGTTTCGGGTTCGATCCCCGGGTCAGGCAAAGTGATATTGAGTTTTTCTATTCAGTATCAGCCCGGATTCTGGAATTTGTGCCCGATATGGCGATAGGCTCGCCCCCTATCACATCATGGGACGGAATAACGGCGAAAAGTGGGTGCATTAGTTGCGCCTCTGCCTACCCCTTCGGGGATAACAGGCGTGAGTGTGTGTGTAATACGTAAACTTTATTTTTGACAAAGTGTTGCTCGCGGCTTCGACCGCGTGAAAAGCCTTTCCCGCTACGCAACGCCATCTAGGTACTTAAATAGATAAAATATATCCATGATTTCCCATGGAAGCAAATTACCAAGATAAAAAGTAGCCTATGTGTTAATCCAGGACTAACAAACATACAATCATTTTCACAAACTTTCGCATTTATATTATTAGTAAGATTGCAATTAAAAACTTTTAAATTTCAAAAAACATTTAAATAATTTCATTATTTATTTATACCATTAGTAAGAATTTCGAGTATTCCTTTTGAAAACAAATAATTACTCAAAGAGAACGCTTTATCTTTTGAAACTTTGAAAAGATCATTTACAAAATGTTGATTAATAGAATGGTCATTAAGAGAACAAAAAGTTATGAAAATAAAACTCGACTGACTTGAACTAATAGCATTGTGGTAAGCCTTTAATTACAAACGTTATAAAGCAGAGGTTGTAAGGGTCACATGATTTTATTCAGGGTAATTTTCACATTGCGTTAATAAATGAAACAACATGGAAATATTCAAATAAAACTTTCTACAAAGTTATTCGAACCGTAGATGTAAAATAAAAAGTGTAAGTTTCGAATAAAATAAATATCAATTAAAAGTAACACACACACTCACGCCTTTTATCCTCGAAGGGGTAGGCAGAGGCGCAACTAGTGCACCCACTTTTCGGCGTGCGTGTTCCGTCCCATGATGTGATAGGGGGCGAGCCTATCGTCATATCGGGCATAAATTCCAGACGCGGGGCTGATACTGAATTTAAAACCCAATATCACTTTGCCCGACCCGAGAACTGAACCCGAGACCTCAGCATTGCAGTCATACCGTAATACAATCACGCCACCGAGGCAGTCAATTAAAAGTTACTAAGTTTATAGTCCTAATGCCACTACTACTACTACTCTAAGAGGAATCGTCGTAGTGGCATCATTACAATGTCAGTCAGAATAACACTTACGCACA
Organism: Lapara coniferarum; assembly: GCA_949316025.1. Classification (NCBI taxonomy): domain Eukaryota; kingdom Metazoa; phylum Arthropoda; class Insecta; order Lepidoptera; family Sphingidae; genus Lapara; species Lapara coniferarum. Next base: position 13,937,836 of record OX438929.1, read on the forward strand.
CGCCATATTCGGGCTAAACTACAAAAATGTTAATAAAATCAGGAAAATAAAATTGAGATTTTTGGTGAAAATATTCTTTACTCGTGGATGATTTTTGGCTAATGAGCAGAGGCGGACGAGTATTTGGTTTCATTCATTAACGGAATTTCAAAATAACTCTGTATAATCTCAAAGTATTATAAATATAAACACCGTTTATAAATAAATAGGAACAATTTCACTGCTTGTTAATAAATACTAATGTAGGAACGATTAGAGTGTGACTTTTGTATTTCGTCGGATTATACATTTATGTTATGACAAATTGCGTTTAACAGCAAGCGGTGAAATCGGCCCCAAATATCTTAATAAAAAACAGCTAGTTAAAATGAAACTATTTTATATTGGCAGCTAACAACCACACGCTTAAGCAAATTGGCTAAAGTTTTTACGCAAAATCTTGTTTTTGTCCTGTTAATGAATCAATATATTATGCCTATTCAAAATAACGGTAATTTTTTTAATTTTTTAAACGCAGTCTTCAGAGGAATTTATTAGATATTTGGGCATGAATAATCTACAGCGGTTTAACATATTTACAAATGCTGTCATTGCATAAAACAAAATCATGAAACGAACTCAAGGCCATTGATAGGCAAGATCTAGGTCTTGCAACTAACCTGGATAATCTCATGGTTCGTGATATTGGTATTCCAAAGATCATACAAAAATCATGTAAACTGTGGTATCTTGCATATCTCAAGTGGATTTTGTTAAGTTGGCAAACATTATGGCTAGGTTCAATCAAATATCTATTTCCAAGTTTTTTATAGTATGTGATGTTAGTTGAATATTATAGAAGTTAGCATACACATGAAATAAGCTAAAGTCTAAATCATAAATTCTTAGGCGCCGTGTTTTCAACTGTAGTTATCGTTTTTTTTTGTCAGGGTGCTATTAAGCTGGACGCGCTCGCAGCGCCTCACGCGTCACGCGTCACACGTCGCGCGTCACGCGTCACGCCGCGCCGGAGCACTCGAAGCTCTGCAAGTGAGTCCAGCTTAATAAGACTCTGACAAAAAGATAACTACAATAGAAAAAAACCGGTCTTAGTCGCCGCAATAAGTATAGCGGAGCACAAAGCGATTTATAGTGAATGATATAACAGTTAATCTGAAGAAACGGCAGTACACCGCGTTTATGAATAACTCAACGTTCTAAAAGGTTTTAATATTTTATTATTCCCTCTAGGAAATATGAGAACTGCAGAGTAATACGATGTTTAAACTATAACCAATAGATATAAGTTTTTGCATCTCACGATAAGAATGAAAGTCGATATTTCTGTTTACTTTGTATTTTCCGTCAAATTCTTATGTAAAATTCTAAACAATTAAGTATATTGTAATATATATATATATATATATATATATATATTTGGTAGGTATTTCTAGTGGACGATAGCCAAGTTGTGAATGGAACGGTCTGCCGAGATAATGTCCGAAGGTTCAAACCCAAGGCACACACCTATGACTTTTCGAAGTTACGTGTGTATTGTTTATCAATTATCGTTCACTTTAACGGTGAAGGGAAACATCGTGAGGAAACCTATATACCTGTGAATTCTGCAAAAGAATTTTGAGGGTATGTGAAGTCTACCAACCCGTGCTAGGGCAGCGTGGTAGATTAAGGCCTAACCCCTCTCAGTAGTAGACGAAGCCCGTGCTCAGCAGTGGGCAGTATATAATACAGGGCTAATTCCATTGCATTGAAAAAGAGTTACTTAAAATAGTACTATGTACCTACGCGTTCATGTAACATCAATGTATGTACGTCATAAAGATTTAATCCCACAAAGAGTCGCATCAAACCCACGCTACATATCTCGATCAAAAGTCACCTGAAGCTTTTATCATCGAGATTATAAAACATAATATTAAAACGAAGGAAAAATATATTTGCACTTCTTATTCCGTTTAGATGGTTAAGCACACTTTCAGATTCCTTTTTATGGTTCGTATTTTATCTTAGATTATGCAAATATGGACCCAAATGTAAGCGTTTTGTAAAAGCCTACAGATGTCACCAGATTTGGCTTTCTTGTTTTAATACGTTTTAGTGTTTGTACATTTAAAGTGTGTTGTCTTTATTGAAAATCTGTTTTGATTGTAGTTGATTTGTTTTGTGTGAATCAGCGGCTGGAGCCGGGTAAACAAGATGATATAAACGGTTTTTAAAATCTGTTCGTAGAGACGTGAATTAACCGCTTAAACGATTAGGTTTCCGTGAAACTTATGTGTTGCTTGTTGAAGTAATATGTGTATCACACCAAGAATAGGAATGCCACCGAACTTGGTTTTCTCGGAATTGGGAATGTGACGAGACAACATATTTAGATATATTTTTTTGTATTCATAAAACAAGAAATTTTTGTTCAAATTAATAAGTGTTTTCATAATAAAAACAAATGAAAATACAAACTTAATCTAAATGTTCTGATATAATGACCATATCGAAAGTAATTTTAATCATAAACTGTAGATAGAGACAGACCTAAGTATTCATATGCTAACCACAATGTAGAGTCTAAAAATGCTATCATCATAATATATTTACCCATTTTGCTTGCATCAGCAGAAGTAACCTATCTGGTTGCACTTTTCCGGAGTAATCCTTCGTTGGCATTTCTTTTCATATCGAACTTCTTGGCAAGGATCCAACGGTCATGTGTACCGACTACCGTCGAATTTGTTTTTTTCCTCCTATTTCTTTGTTTCGGTACGCACTTAATTTATGCAAGGGTTTGTGGGCAATTGCTTGTTGAATATATAATTAATTGTAGCATCTTGTTATAAATAAATTAACAATTATTCAAATGTAGGTGAATAATGGGAATTACTTAATCAATTTTCTTTTTACAGCACGGACGAGATTCTTTACTGCACCTAATCTTAAGAGAAGGCAAAAAAAGAATTCGACTGGCAAGAGTCTTACATCCCCAGATGGTCGACACAGTGATGCCGGCCTGCATAATTGCTTTTTCACGCTTCACTTGAAGACCTCAAGTTGTAGGAGTGAGGGAGCACGTATGCTGGCAAACTATTCAACAGCTCAATGATGCATCAAAAGAATGAGGTAGCGATATTCGTTTGAGTGGGGATGGAAGAGTCCACGAAGCTGTGGTTTCGCAAGCCAGCACGCGTGGTTCTTTCATTAATTGACACCGCAGAATGAGTTCAATTTTTTATTTTTTTCTCTAAACTTTTCCTCGAACACTAATAAACCGCATTACCTAAAGATCCGGGAGTCACGGGTGGGCGGAAGGGGCCGTCCACCTATTAGTCTAGCCAACTTTTGTGACCCCCGTGATGGACGGCAACGTGGCGGTTAGGCCTCACGCTGCCGTTGACGCCGAGGGCGTCCTTCGGTGTGCGGGGGCTTCTGAGCCCCCCCAACAACAGGAGATGGACCGCAATAGCGGTACGCGCAGGGGCGGTTGCGGACGACAACTTAGACGTGAGTCGGAAGAAGCCCGCAGCCGTCCCTAATGCGCCGAAGATGGCCACCGCGGAGTTTTGGTTGGTATGCCGTGCGGTGTACATAGGTTAGGGACTCGGCCCGGCGGTTACCCGACGTTTTCCATCTCTCCGGGCGGCTCAACGTCGGGTCTTAAGGCACGGTGAACCCAACATAACCGCCCAGTCGTTCCCCTTGAACACTGGGCGGTAGTAATAATTCACTTTCTCCGCGTAAACAAAAAAAAAATTACCTAAAGATAATTTGACCAGCTTTCCCAAGCTTACTCTTAGCTAATTATTGTCAGTGCAAAGTTTATTAATTGATTATTGACAGATCAAGCAACAGAAAGCAATATTTCTTTGTTCAATATAAGCAATGTTCAGAAAAAACAATTATACGTCCAGCCTGCTAGAGTTCATTGGCTTTTGTAAACGTACGCCAAGGGACTCGTTGTATCGTCAACTGCTCTGCGAAATCCTTTTATTCAACCACAAGGTTGTCAGAAAAGTCGATGCTTACTAGAGTTTATTAAAGCTATTCTTGCTTTTGTTTTCCAAAATAAATGTATCTGTTACAAGCTGTCGAAAAAGGTATTCTGTTTTTCGCTCTCTAAATTATCTTTAGTACCTATGTGTCTTCTAAAAGCGTCATACTCGTGAACGGGTGCTGCTTGTGTGGACTGGTCTGCCCTTTTCGCTTACTACATCTAAGTATTAGGGATATATATTAAACTTAGATTAATAACGACATCTTGAAGAATTTCAGACCAAATTATTACATGATTCCTGAGAGGGTTATGCACTCGTATAGGATTTTAAAATTTATTACCTTTTTTGCGAGTATATAAATGAACAGCTCTAAACAAAAATAACAAATAGATTTATATCATGTTTTTTTTTTATTATTGTATTTTTTACTTTGAACTAATTTTGAAAAGAGCAACACTAGAGTTTCTTGCCCGTTCTAATCTAGTGAGAACTGCTTTCCGAACTGGTGGTAGAGTTAATATTGACTGAATCTAAATAATGTATAACATTTTATGCGTTCGAATAAATTTATTTCATTTCATTTCATAGTAATTCTATTTTATTGGAAAAAGTACAATTTATAAATGTTGTTAAATCATGTGATGATAGATAAGTAATATATTTTTGCCTATTCCTTCCGGAACGTAATCTAATTCGTAATATTAAAAACAGGCATTATTAGGCATTATTATTATTATTCTCCGTAATGACGTACAGAGCCGAGACGTGGACGCTGACTGTGGGGCTAATCCATAAGCTTAAAGTCGCTCAACGTGCTATGGAAAGAGCTATGCTCGGAGTCTCCCTGAAGGACAGAATTCCGAACGAAGTGAGCCGCCAGAGAACCACAGTGACCGACATAGCTCTGAGAGTTAGTAGGTTGAAGTGGCAATGGGCTGGCCACATATGTCGCAGAACAGATAACCGCTGGAGTGGAGACCGCGTCTTGGTAAACGTAGCGTGGGACGCCCTCTGGCCAGATGGTGGGACGACTTACACAAGAGGGCCAGCAGCAACTGGAAGCATAAAGCAGCAGACCGGGCTCTGTGGCGTATCTTGGGAGAGGCCTATGTCCAGGAGTGGACTGCAACGGGGTGATGATGATGATTATTATTATTAGAAGTTGTATTTATGTAGTACTATCTTTTGCCCGCGGTTTCGCCCGCATTAAAGTTTTTTTTTATAAAGTTATACAGAAATTCTTTTTTTTGTATAAAAGTCACTTTACATACAAACTGTACATTTTAACGGTATCCGTTATAACTGCAAGTACCAGGCGGCAATAAACTGATGCAGATCGAGAGATCTTGCAATATGGTCGGTGAGCGACACTTTGGTACAAAACGCCATTTTTCTATTCAATATCAGCCAGGAGTCTGGACCTTGTGACCGATACTACAATAGGCTTGCCCCTATCACATCATGGGACAGAACACGCACGGCGAAAAGTAGGTGCGTTTGTTACGCTTCTGCCTACCCCTTCGAGAACAATAGGCGTAAGTGTGCACGTGTGTTAAGAGAATGGAGAGAAATAACAGATCCCGAAAATAATTAAAAGTGGGTAGTTTGTTTACAATTCTGGTACAAGATTGATTTAACACTTTATACGCAATCCAACCATTTATTTAACTTTTGACATATTATTATGCACGCCTATGAAATTTTATAATTATTGCCAAGGAATCGAAAACAAAATAGTTGACTAATTTATTCACGCCATTTTGTCTTTTCCATAGTGAAGCTACTAGCTCTTCAGCTCCGATATTAATTATCGATCGATATTCGTTAAGCCCACTGATTATGTAATAAAGATAATTCAAAACTTTTTCATTGAAAAATAAAATGTAGCAGTCTAAATTAAATATTTTATTTTTATATATGCGTAAGTATATGATAATTGATAACCAATGAAATAAACTATTAAAATTAAATATTGGCTAAAGTTATGTTAGATATAGCATATATACTTACAGGATAAATTTATAAATAGAAAATATGTCCATTTAAACGCTTAGGCATGTTTATAAAACAATACAAAATGTTGAGCAAAAATAACATTTACCATTTGTGTTTAATCGATTAAAACTTCTTCATAAATTAAATCGATTACAACAAGAAATCGAATCGGTAACGCATTAGTACATCGCTAATTGATTAGAAACCGAGCTGTCAAAAGTTAAATAAATGGTTGGACGTAGTATAGGCAATAAAATTTTATTTAGTTACTGCATTATTATTCCGATCCCAGTTACGTCCACATGAGAGTTCCGAGTTAGATTAATGATGATCAATAAATGTATGAAAGTTATAATGAAACACAACAAATGCTACAAATATCGGAGAAATAAGTATGTTTGTCGGTTGATTTCATATTACCGAGCCGACGATAAATCTATTAAGGCACGTCTCTCGTCAATACTTTTATTAAGATAAATATAGTAATAAAGTGACCATGAGCGTAAGTGGCCCGAGTCAGAGGTCCTCAACCTTTTTGGGCTATTGCCAAACTTTTAGTAGTATTTAGAGCGTTGTAAGAATTAGAAACACAGGAAAGGATGTCTAGTTCTTGCATCAACTTTGTTTTGTTGAAATATACTTTGCTAGAAATGTTTGCAACGTTGAAATAATATTTTATTTAGTTATTCAATTTGGACATGGATTATTTCGCATTGTTCATTCAGGGATATTTATTAGTGTCCCCTTTGATAAAATAAAACCAAGAGCTGTGAATGTTCAAAACATTTATTATGTCTGTTTCTGTTGTCGACACAATGTTTACAATCCCGACACTTTAGCCACAGTAAAGTTTTAGGTAGAAATGAAATAACATAAAACAAAAAAAATACATTAATAAATTATTTATTTTTCGCAGTAAACATTTTAAAACTTTGCATTATCACTAGGTGATGAAATATAATAATTTTCACATAATATACTCGGAAAACTTAACATCATGATTTAGTCTGAACAACACAGCGGAGAATAGATATTTTATAAAATTACATAATTTTATTTTATACAAATTTTGATAATTTTTTTCTATTATATTTTTGCGCATCTTACTTATTAGAAATTGAGACGCTTAAGGCACAGCGAAATTACATCTAACTATAATGTACAACTATTATAGACACTCTTGGTAACATCTTTATTCTATTATGCAAATTGTGATATGTACAAAAATATTTCATTCCATCTTTACTATCTATCTAGCAATTATATTTATGATTTTAAACGTAATCCAAAACCTAAATAAATACACAATATCCAAATTAAAATAAATGCAATGAATGTGATGACATGAAATAAATAAAACAACACCTCACAGTAATAAATACACACCGCCAAACAATACAAGAGTCTAACGAAAGTTGGATACACAAAAGTAACTTCAAAATCACGAGTACACGTCTTTTAAAATTCACATGCAAAACACACGGTGTTGGCACAAATTCACTAATTAGTCTCAGTATTGCTAAGAATCGGCTCCAACTCTAGAACCGATATTCTTCAAATCAGGCATGCGAATTGTCTCTTCTTTGCCTTTCAAGTTGTTTCCTATGACTGTGACGTTTCCTCGCAATTATTGCTACTATTATCACAACAACTGCTAAAGCCACTCCTATGCCTATCCACCAGTACGTGTTGTACGACGCTTCTTTAGTACTAGCTCCTTCTGTGTGATCCTCGGCTGCTACTGGATTCTTAATTTCCAAAACTCCTACTGTCGAAGTCTCTATTCCCAACTTTGAATTCGGTTCCTCGCCTACATCGATGACGTTATTTATGATGTCTTCGTGCGATGGAATGTTTTCAACTAACTTTACTGTTTTTTCAAGGGCTTCTTGTGATAACGGAATTTCATTTTCATCTGGCGATGTATCGATGACAGGCGGGTCTACGTAGTCTTCACTCATTTCATTTTCGTTTGCTGGTTCCAGTTGGTTATCTAAATATTCATCTAACAGTCTATAGTAATCAGTAAGTGCAGTGTCTTCTAGGCCGTTTTCTCGTTTTGCTAGCATGTCGCTCACCATCTCTTGCCAGTTCTCTCCATAACCTCGCATCATCGTGTTGCTGCAATGAAGAAATAGTGATTTATTTATTGTATCCTATAGACATATTATTCTATGTATTAGAATATTTAAAATAGAGTATAGAAACTTCGTTACTCATCATTAATTAGATACGTTTGAACTAGTTGTATTATTTGTAGAATAAGTTCGTTAGAGTTTAATTGACTTCGTTATCAATGGTATTTTACTAGTCATTGCTATTATTTAATAGTTGTAATTATTTTAAACATAATTATTTTCGAGAATATGGCGTAACTAAATAATTGTGCTATAATCCCAAAAATAATTAAATTTTTGCCTTTGAATATTCAGTACACTTGAAACTTGATATTAAAATACTAATTTATTTTCTGATGGTTCGTTATATTATCACAAATTACATTTTCAGAGAAACTTACACTAAGCGCTCATTTGTTTCTGCTACGTGACTGATCAAATCAGATTCATCAGAAATCAACTCCTCGGCGAAGGACTGGTAAATTTGATACTTTAAAATCAGTCCCATGAATTTCCTGTAACAAAATTAATTGGTTAACCACGTTAATCGCGGGGTGATTGCGAATTAATCTCTTAAGTACTTACCCGAGGAACGGTTTGTTGAAAAGAATGTATGGATCCCCGAGAAAATCTGTATTAGATGATTCAATCAAAGAGAAGTTCTTTCGAAATTCACTCCAACTGCTCGGAATTTTCGCATACGGAATTGATCCCATCAAAACTTTTAATCTCCATTCGTCTGCCGCCAAATAGAAATTCAATCTGTAACGATGTTGTCTCGTGAGTTTTAATTTCGATATGAAAGATAATGTTGTTACTCAAGCAAACTTACTTTGGCAAATCTCGAAGTGCCACGATCAGTTGTAGTACGAGACGGTGGTAGTTCGGATTATAGTTAAAGATTTCCAGCGAATACAACCCAGCTCTGTTCAAAGCATGAGGGTTCAAAGATAGAAGAGACACAAATCCAGGGATAGCTTCATATACCGCTAGAACAAATAATTCATTGTTATAAACGTTTGTAAACAATGAGCAGTGAAGTTTGTGACTTTCAAGTCGAAAAAGTTTTCAGATTTAAGTGTGCGAAACATGGCAAAAGTCTTGCTGGTTATAGCTTTGTACGAAGGAAATAAACTTAATATTAAGTGGAGTTACAGTTCTACTGAATTTTAAGAGATAAAAACGTATATGTAGATTGTAACAAATAATAAATTTTATACGGTACTTAAGAGTACAATAACCGTACAATAAAATAAGCATACCAGAGTACCGCGGCGCTTCTCGCAGAATATAAGTGTTATTGCTATGTAAATTTATAATTTCTTTGTACTTCATCTTCATAACCGCTTCGTGCGCTTCTATGTAATTTCCTATGCTGACGTCTTTGCAAGTGACGGCTTTCATCACGTTTGGCTTGCACCAGTCGACCAGGGTTGTGGGACAAGTGCTATTGTATATGGAGCCTGTAAGCGTCTCCGTCTCAATTTCTCCAAAGTTTAAGTCTTTGATCAATTGTGCTGCTCGCTTAAACACTTTCTCTCCCCCGAGTTCCTGTAGAAACAATGATCTTAGGGATTACAATGCCCTAAAATTTGTGTGTATCAATTCTTTCTTCACTCTCTTTATCTTGTAACAAGGTTTTGCTCGTGGCTCTGCCCGCGTGAAAAAGTTTTTCCGGGATAAAAGTCACGCTTTATATTTACTTTTCTATTTTTAGTTAAAGTAGCCTATATCACTCGCTGAAAATGTAGTTGTATTGGTGGAAGAACTTTTAAAATTAGTCTAGTAGTTATTGAGTTAACCATTAAGTACAAACAATCAAACAAAAAATCAAAACCTTTCCCCTTTATATATATTAGTATAGATTATTAACTCATTTTATGTAAACTTTAAAAATGATTTGTAATAATTTACCTTAAGTTGGAGGTTAGCGTGTACTTTCTGATAAATACCCGCGTGTTTTGGTAACAGGTTCTCTATTAAATTGGACCAATCATCTCCTGAAAGTGACCCTGCAATACAAGTTACTTTATTAATATAAGTAAAATTCAAGTACGGCTTTTGCGCGCAGCTCAGCCCTCTTTTTTTTTGTTGGGATATATATATTATGTTCCACATCTAAAATTTTTACGTCTACTTAGTAAAAGGACTCAACGAAGGAACGAACTAATAGTATTGGCTAAATAAGTAGTATTTTTTCAAGTAATTCCTTTCACAACTTCTTTCAATACTATTGCTTTTTGTCACACAAAAGAGATGTCCTCTTTCTACATAGGCGTTGGACCTCAAAATCCAATCAGGCTCAAACTTTAGGGATAATAAAGGGGCAAAACATGGATCTTAAATGAATCACGAAAAAAATGTTAGACCCTCCATTCATAACTAACTTTTTTTTTATAAACTTTCATATTAGTTGTAGTTTTTAAGCAAAATAAAATTACATGAATCTCAAAGTCGGAGGACTTTAAAATTAAACGATTTATTGTGAAAGGCCAATGTTTAGTTCTATCCAAATATATATAAACTGACTTGGTTAGAAGTTTAGACCCATTTTTGGACAAGTCCCTTATAAGCCGAACAAATACAAATGTCACATTCTAATTTATACACCCAAATAAAAAGTAATAAATTAAGTACTATTTAAATTAGCTGTTTATTACAATAACTGCAAAATAAAATATACTTGAAACTTGTGAAACAGGCGCTACAGATAATCAAAAAACTTTTTAACAACAATAATAGCCGTCCGAAAAAATTGAAAAGCAAATAATAATTATCATTTTTATTTAACCTTAATAACATCTTAAACTAATGTTTTTTTATGGCATCTAATGACGAGAAGAGCATGCTGTTCACCTGATGGTAAGCGATACGACCACCCATAAACAGTAGAAATACTATCCAGCACCTAGAGTTACAAAGTACTGTATGGCATTCCACTGCGTTCGTCATCCTGAGACATAAGATGCTGAGTCCCATATTGTCCTGTAGTTACACTGGCTACAATGCCCTTCAAACCGAAACACAACAGTGCATGCACACTGCTGCTTGGCGGTAGAAATAAACATTGCAGTGGTACCCGTTGAGTCTCATTATATTGTCCTATAGTTACACTGGCTACAATGCCCTTCAAACCGAAACACAACAGTGCATGCACACTGCTGCTTGGCGGTAGAAATAAACATTGCAGTGGTACCCACTAAAAGGACTCTTACATATGAGAGTCCTAACACCAGTAAAAATACCTACGTAATTTTGAGTCTTACTCAAGCGTCCTCGCGTCGGGCGATCGAATTCCTAACCTTGGAGATGAAAATACTGCTTTAGCGGTTCAGCTAGCAATTTCGCGCGCTAGCCCGCGAAGTGCGCCTCCTAAAGCTAGCTTCCCACGGTCCGTGATATCGCGGACGGACGCGGACGCGGATACTGGCGCACCGCCACAGACGCGTTCCGCGCTACCACGGACGAGACCATTCCCATGGTGTGTCGTGCGAGCTGGTCCACGTCCGTCCGCGATATCACAGACCGTGGGAAGCTAGCTTAATATATCAGTGTCTCTCGTTTGCATACCATCAGCAAACCGTTCCGAGTGTAACGCGGAGGTGCAAAAATAAAGCTCGTACCACGAACTTAAACCCTGAGTTTTCTCGTCTCTACTAACTATCTGCGGCTAACCCACCGCAGCATTCTGTTAAATATAGTTGATATATGCTTTCCTATCATATTCTATATTCGATATAAATTACAAAATTCAATGATAAAATTAACAAGCTTTCAAATTAAAAAATTTAGTAAATAGTATACAACGTTTGTATTAAAGAGATTAAAACACCAATCTCGATGCTCTGCTATCCTATAAGGCGTCTTACCTACATAAATCTCAGAAACGATTGTCACTTACTCAATATATGTACAGGCAGGGGCTTGCCAACCGCGTCGGCTCCTCGCAGTCTGAGAGCTACGTACTTGTGAAGCTTCAGATACAGGGGTTTTATGTGGTCCCATAGCTCACGTGCTTTCAGCAAACCTCCTTCATATTCTCCTAGAGCGTCCCAGTACTCTTCCACGGAGTTGTAATCTGGTGAAATGATTTTATTTATTAGAACTACCATATTGTGATATTGGGTTTTTCTATTCAGTATCAGTCCGAAGACTGGAATTTGTGCCAGAAATGGCGATAGGCTCGCCCCCTATCACATCATGGGACGGAATAGGCAGTACGCACGGCGAAAAATGGGTGCACTAGTTGCGCCTTTGCCTACTCCTTCGGGGATAAAAGGTTAGGAGAAAGAAATTGCTAGGAGTCTCAAATTTTTCATGGGGTCTCCTTTTACGACGTAAGTGCTCACTAAAACGGGATTTCGAGAAATTCAACCCCTAAGGGAGTAAAAAGGGTTGGTAAAGTTTGTACGCGATAAACTCAAAAAATAATAAACGGATTTTGATGAAATTTAGTACGGAGATAGTTCGAGACCCTGGGAAGGACTTTTTATCCCGGGAAAATGTATAGCGGGACTCTTATCCAGGAACAAAACTCATTCGTGCGGACGAAGCCGCGGGCAAAAGATAGTACAATATATATCAGAACCGATGCAATATATACCCTACCACTTTTTTTTTTTTTTTTTTTCGCGGGGATAAAACGCGTTATCGCTACCACCACTGGGGGGTGAGTGGATCGGTTATGTTGGTTTCACACAGTCTTACAGCCCAATGTCGACACTCGGGAGTATAGCATCATCCGAGCGAGCATTGGACCGAGTCCCTAACACTATGTACACCCTACACCGGCATACCAACCAAAACCCGCGGTGGCCTTCTTCGGCGCATACGAGACGGCCCCGGGGTATCTTGTTGCACTAAGATAGCTGCACGGGACCGTCCCTGCGCGATGCCGTTGCGGCCCTTCTCTATACAAGGGGGACTAAGATGCCCCCACACTCTAAAGGACGCCTTTGGCGTCTACGACAACGGGAGACCGACCACCCGCATTGTCGTCCACCTCGGAGTCGCTGAAATTGGACTGAGCAGCCCCCCGCTGCTCGCCCCACGACTCTCTTGAAGCCCCATTTAGTCGCCTCTTACGACAGGCAGAGGATACCGTGGCGGAACTCTCTAAATGCCCCCAAATATACCCTACCACTAGCAATTAGAAATGAAGAAGTTTAGAAGTGTGCTATTTTCAAGCCCGTCTAGTCTTTTCGTTATAATAGAACTTACTCCGTAAAAGATGTTCTCGATATATACGAAAATCCATTAAAAGTTTTAGTCTGTTAAGGAACAACAAAGCGTAAGTTGATACTTTGAGACTTCTTAACTTCATAATATTTTTAGATAAAATAAATAATATTTTACTTACGGCACAGAATACTGAATAGTACTATTTACGGGTAAATTTTTGTCTCGAGTTATTTAATAACATATTTGGTTTTTACTGTTGTCATAAATATTTGTATAGACTGCCTCGGTGGCGTAGTTGTATTACTGTACGACTGCAATTCTTAGGTTTCGGGTTCGATCCCCGGGTCGGGCAAAGTGATATTGGGTTTTTCTATTCAGTATCAGTGTGGAGTCTGGAATTTGTGCCCGATATGGCGGATAGGCTCGCTCTCTGTTACAACATGGGACGGAACACGCACGGCGAAAAATGGTTGCACTAGTTGCGCCTCTGCCTACCCCTTCAAAGATTAAGGGCGAGTGTGTCTATAAATATTTGTATTAACCGAATTATTCCTATTTTTAATGAGGGAGGCGGTGGTTGATTCATGATAATTTAAAATAACTTTAAAAAGACCATTTAAATAAAAACAATGAATTTACTTAAAAACCCTCTCGGTAGTAGAGGAGACCCGTGCCCCGCAGTGGGACAGTATCTGATACAGGGCTGGTATTAATGAATTTAGACTTAAATTTTCCACATAAATGAAGCATTGAATAACAAGCATCATTAACAAATGTAAAAGTAATGGTAACTTTGACTCCTACTGTTAGGTAACTATGTTACTGATCGTCAGTATGTAACATCGATACTTCTCCCCGACAAACTCGTAATCAGTCTCAAAACTGGAAGGAAACGTTTTACGATGTTTTTATTGAGATGTAAAATATATAGCGATGTTCACGAGAAATCCCTGAGAACTATAAAACTACTGAGTTTATATCCCTCGTAACGCGCATTATGACAATAAATAAAGGTGCAAAGATTTTATTGAACACATAATATAGTTATTGAATAATTAAGTCCATTTAACGAAATGGACCTAGTAATCAAGATAGAATACTATGCTATCTTGATTTATGTAGCTAAATTACTGGACTATTTATTTTGAAAGTAGTAAAGATTTTATTTAAAGGCCCAGCGGATTAGCAAGCTGAAGTGGTAGTGGCCAGGGCACATAGTTCGAAGAACTGACGAAAGATGGGGCAAAAAAGTTCTCGAGTGGAGGTCACGTACTGGCAAGCGCAGCGTCGGCCCTCCACGTGCAAGGTGGACAAACGACTTGGTAAAGGTCGCAGCAGCGCGCTGGATGGGGGCGCTTTTGACAGGTCCGTCTGGTAATCTTTGGGGGAGGCCTATGTTCAGCAGTAGACGTCGTGTGGATGATGATGAAAGATTTTATTATTATTTATTGTAAGTAAGACACATGGTTGAAAGGGGTGTGTTATAATATCAATCATAGAGTACGTATTAATAATTGCCAAAAATGTACTCCGTAAAACCGAAATGTTTCTTGCACTTTTTTTTAGGTACCCACGAACTCAAGCCTAACAGTGGAGTCTACCAAGATGAACTGTGGATTAATTTCCATCTATTTTATTTTCCACAATAAAATTACGAGAAACATTTAGTTATCCTTATTCCCGCACATTAAAATTGTATGAAAATGGTTTTCTAAGCGAAATTTCTTAATTTTTAAAACAAACTTTTCTAGAGCCCGATAATTTTCCTCGTTTAGACAGCTGCTTTACATGATATCCTAGTATCATCTCAGGCAATTATTCATCAAAAATTTCGTTATAAACACATCAAGTTGGAAGGATTAGGGCGGTTAAAATAACGTTTTATTTTACGTTGTAATTGCTGAGTTGTGTATAGTATTTCATTTTTCTGGTTTTATATTCAAACGGCCTTATTTATAAACAGTTTTTAAATCTATTTTAGTTAGGTACCGATAGTTTTGTCTTCTTCGAACAAATTTTAATAGGGTTGTTGTATGTTCTATTGTTCTATTTGGACGCTATTTTATATGTAACATAATTATACGAAAAAGTAACTCTGTGAAATCAGCATCAAAATTGATTAAAAAATAAAGCAGTTATTCATATTTGAAATATTGTCGTGAGCAAGAGTGGGGATATCGCGTCGTCTCTTTCGCACGCATGCAGCGTTATTGCTGGCGACACTCCGTTACGTCACATTCTGCTGTTTCCGATATCTGACGGATGCCCTTTCCACCAAACGTCAAAGCTTTATAACTTACTTATTATTGCGCAAATTTTAAAAATTCTTTTTCCGTTACATTTTGGCTGGCATACATTATTGATAAATGTTTAAAAAAAATAGTCAACTACCCTATTGAAAAGAAAGAAGACAAATCATTCTACAGCCAAGAAATTGTTGATTTGAATGGTTACAAACATGAATACTTCGACGTAAAACACGATACATGTATAACAACAATATGTTATTTCGCACGTACTAAAATGTAAAATAATACTCACAAGCACAAATTACCATTCACACGCCTTTTTTCCCCGAAGGGGTAGGCAGAAGCACAACCAGTGCACCCACTTTTCACCATGCATATTCCGTCTCATGATATGATAGGGGAGGAGTCTATCGCCATATTGGGCACAAATTAGTAAATATCAAATTAAAATCCTTTGGCTACTAAATATTTTTCAAGTTTCCAACGAAACTACAAAACCACTTCTCATAGACATAGACCAACAAAAAGACAACTTGAAATAAGTATGAAAAAGAAAGTGGGCACTTATAAGGAGTCTTGGGAAAGGGCGTCTGAAGGATTGCCACTTCACATATCTTCACCGGCCACGAGTCTTAGACCGTCCCTTAATAGCCTTGTAATAGAGCTTAGTTTTTGAAATTCAATTTTCTTTGTGCTTTTTTAGTGTCATGAAATATGAGAAAAATTATGAAAGTCACTTGGATTTTGGCTTTGTTATCTTCATTTAAACGGAATTAATACTTGAGAAGGAATGTAGATATTTACTTACTATAATTAATATATTTTATTGGGATATCAAATTATAAATAAAATATTATGTATCCTAAAAACGGTACCTCGTATAATGATTTATAAAGGATCAAAAATATTCAGTGAATTTAAATCGAAATGCTAGTGATTCTCTGCATGGCTATTTTATTAGTAAAGATATGTTTTCAAGCTAGCGACTGCGCACAGTCACAAAAAATGGTAGCACAAATTAAACGCTGTTACCTAACTTTAAATGCAAACATAACTAATTTCAGTGACTTGTTCAAATTAGTTTGTTTCTTAGTAGCGTTTATTAGATGCTTCGTAGTCTCGTAAAACCAAATATATTGTCATAATTCTATATGAAACTTACTAAATATGACTATAAGTAATTATGACTGCATACAAAGTGATATTAATTTTCAGAACATTTCCAATGTCTTTTATGTCTTAAGTTGGCTAAATACAATTATTTGTAGTTTGAAGGAATGTATATGATAAGGATGTGTGGCTTTATGTTCAATTTCAAGTTTAGTATTTGAACACCAAGTTTAATTAAAAAATCACAAAATGTTTCCTTTTGACTCGTTAGGCCCCGTTATGGACTTCGGCGTCCGAGTATATAGGGTTTCCCCATACATTTATATAAAAAAACGGGGTTTGACAAGTTAAGCCTTACTATTTGTTACAGTTATAAATCACCGAATTGATATGAAGTCATTTTTAATGTTATTAAAATTTCAATAAAGCTTACTGTTCTGTTTGGAAGCGTTCCTTAACAAAGGTAGGATGTGTTCCAGATAATCCGTGATGTTGGGAAGGTTTCTCTCCCACGATGTTTTCATACGACGTAGCTTCTCTTCGTCTTGCTGTCTTGCGAGGTTGTAGTTCAACTCTGTACATAAAAATAATTATCATTTTGAGCTTCATTTTCTTTTGAGTGCCAGTGATTTGGTATGCTTTTTATTTGCAATGTTTCCTGCCTTATTAATAAAATTATATATTTTGTTTTCCTTTGCCTTCAAGATATCTTATTTTTTTTATGTATTTTAATTTTAAAATGACTGATGTACATTAAAAACTACTTTTTACAAGATATGCCAACCAAAAATATACGTGTAATTTTCATCATGGAGCTGGGCAGAGGAAGAGCCAAATAACATGCGACCTCGCTGTAACTTCAATGTTTCCCGACTCGAGTACAAAGATTTATGCACGAAGAAACATCTGCGTGTTCAATGTTTAAGTACCTTTTTCTGTTTATACAAGCGTGAAATCTTAAATCTCCCAACTTTTTTATACACAAATGGCCCTTACGAGAAATGAGAAATTAACTTTTTACATGCCAATTCGTCGCGCTGCGGAGTTATTAAAAAGTTTCCCTTGCTTTATGAAATTTGTAATGACTTCAAAATTTCTCAACCGTTGCTGGATCTCGTTTGTCTTCTACTTCCGTAGATTTTTGGCTTTTAGTTTAATGTTATTGTTGCTAATTGTGAAACTTTGTGCGCCAGTTAATTAGTTGTTTGTACTCACCTCTGAGCGTGCAGTTCGTATTCGTGTCGCAGTCGTAGTTGGTCGCGAAGCGAATTTTGTTTAGAGCTGTGTCTCCGAATGTGACTAACTGCGGAAATAAAGTAACGTTGGAATCGGTCCTGCATTACATAATTGTACTTTAGGGCCTCTTTCATAATATTCCACTTTTTTTATTGCATTGAATGACAAGACGAGCATGTCGATCGCCTGATGGTAAGCGATACGACCACCCATAAACAGTAGAAACGCCATCCAGCATCTTGAGTTACAAAGCACTGTGTGGCATTCCACTGCGCTCGTTATCCTTAGACATAAGATGTTAAGTCTCATTATGTCCTGTAGTTACACTGGCTACAATGTCCCTCAAACAGAAACACAACAGTGCATGCACACTGCTGCTTGGCGGTAGAAATAGACATTGCGGTGGTAACCACCCAGACGGACTCTTACATATGAGAGCCCTACCACCAGTAACTCCTATCCGCCGGTTATCGTATAAGACAGGGCGGGTTTCACCGGTGCTGATGAATGCTACTCGTCCTCTTCTTCTATCCTCCGTGTACTCGTCACATAAATGTATAAGCCGTCCGAATACAAAAGTCACATTCTAATGGTTCCGAATAAATGTTAATAAATGAGTACTTAGTGCTACATTACCTGTGAAACAGGCCATTAACGCATATAGTTCTCGTTTATCATTTATTTGGGAGGTTATTGTTTTTGGCCGCTCTATATTATATGAATGAAGATTAGGTATGTTATATTCTTGTGGGGCGTGGTAAGTAAGTAAGTAAACACCTTGACTTGACTTACAGTTATTTATTGTATTAAGACCAATGGACATTACATAGGTATAGCGGACGTGTTGCAGCATGGAGGATCGGAACAGGAAGAGGGAGGCACAGACAACGTATATATTGAAATACAGTCACAGGTTATAAATGATTATGTAACCAGGTAGAAATGAAATCCTCCTAGACAGTTTCGGCCACGGCGGCCAATCTCATCGGAGATTAGCCAGGTACACAGGAGATATTATAGTGCACAAGTGTGTGCGCAATACACAGGTGTACTCGCTATTCCTTTACTCTCATAGTCCGGTGAGACGGCAATCCAAGATGACCGGAGAGAGGTCAGGCGCAGGACCAACGGCTTTACGTGCTTTTTGAGGCACGGGGGTATCACACCGCCAACTTCCTGACTCCAAGCTGACACTGAGTAATTTTTTTGAGATGGAAAAACCCAGCCACAAAGTTTTTTGGCCCGGTCCGGGATTCGAACCCGGGACCTCAGCGCGCAAATCGTACTCGTAACGCGCACGCAATACAACTACGCCACCGACACAGTCTAAATTTAGAATTGTATATATTACTGAAATAAGCCGTAGATCTTACTTATCTCACTAATATAAATGCGAGAGTTTGTGAAAATATTTGTATGTTTGTTAGAAATGCAGAAACAACTAAACGGATTTGGATAAAATTTCGCATACGGATAGATCATGTCCTGGATTAACACATAGGTTTTTTATCCCGGTAATTTACTTCCATGGGAAATAATTGATATTTTAATACACACAAACACACAAACACAAACACACAAACACACACACACACACACACACACACACACATACTCACGTTTTTTATCACCGAAAGGGTAGGCAGAGGCGCAACTAATGCACATACTTTTCGCCGTTCTTATTCCATCCTATGATGTGATAAGTGGCGAGCCTATCGCCATATCGGGCACAAATTCCAGACTTTGGGCTGATTAGAAAAATCTAACATCACTTTGCCCGACCCGGGGATCAAACCCGAGACCCCAGCATTGCAGTCTTACCGTAATACAACTACGCCACAGAGGCAGTCATCAACAAATATGGTTGGTTTAAAAATAATAACTTAGTTAAAACGTGTGACAAGTTTAAAAAGTAATGTCCTAAGTTATATATCCTACTATCCTACTAATAGGCGAAAGTTTGTAAGAACGTCTGGATGTATTTGTTACTCTTTCACGCAAAACCTACTGAACGGATTTCGATGAAATTTGGCAATCGGGTAGATCATGTCCTGGATTAACACATAGGCTACTTTTTATCCCGGGAAAACATAAATCGTGACTTTTATCCCGGAAAAACTTTTTAACGCGGGCGGAGCCGCGGGCAAAAGCTAGTTGAGAACATATTAGTGGTTATGGATAAAACGATAAGAATTACCCAAAGAAGTATTATCGCTATCTCCATTACAATTAATTATTTTATGTTCCCGAAACAAGGAAGCGATATATTCAGCCAACGATTTCGAACGAATGAGCCGTAAATAAATAAAAATGTATGTCCAATTACTCGGGTTATCGTAACGAAAACGAATAAATTGATGTACGCGTTAATTATTACGCTCATTTTGTTAAATATTACGCTCCGATTATCACTACTTTGTTGCATTCATTTTTATATTGTGGTTTACTAGATATTTTTAATAAGTGGACCGCATCAGTTTTCTCCGGAATTTCAGTACCACAAAACTCTTCTCACGTCGAAAGTGGGTTTTATGATAATTATTTATTGTTAACAATAGGGTTCAAAGCTTGTCTGCTGGATGGTATAGGGAATCAACTGATTCCCCGAAGAGTAAAATATATACTATTATAAAATCTATATTGTATGCCGTAAGTATATTATTTATTTATTTTATTTATTTTATTTTATTATTTTCGGAAAACTTACAGCTAGCTTAAATAATATTAAAGGAACATAAATATAAGAAGGCCATTTAAAAGTTTTCACAAATAGAACACAGTACAAAAGTTAAAGGGTCGGCAGCACAATTACACACTTTGAGATACAAACATTTAAAAATATTGTCTATCAAATAAATAATTTATAACATTTCCCAGTTTAATTACTATCCACGTATTACTGTCAGGTTATTTTCAAATTAACTCTTGGCATTAATTATAGAAGACTAATTAAATTTTCAGTAATTTATCGATCGTAAATTTATATTTCCTTATTTTGTTTAACCAAGTATAATCAATTAAGTAATTTTGATTGATGATATTGATTGATGTCACAACAAAGTTACCTATTACACGAAACCATAAATACAATTTGAATAAAATAATTAATTACTATTAACAAATTAAAAAATATAAAAAATGTCGCGACAATTAAAAGGCTTTATTTTTATTATCTTAGTGACTTCTGTTTACTACAACTTACCCGCATCCACTGCTCAGTTTCCAACAGAGTGTCCCCAGGCTGAAGAAGCAGCTTCACTTTACGTCTAAGGACGTTGTCGTCCGGAGCCAGCGCATGCGCGGTGAGGGCGCTCCGCACGTCAGTGGTTTGCTGCCGTGCAAACATCCCGAAGGACTTGTCCCGCTCCAGCTGCGATTAATATTTTATGTCAAACTAAAATTTGTTATACGCGTGCAAATATTAAATGAGTTATGGAAGGTTTATGTTTGTTAACACAGAGATCTGTCTTGCAACTTGCCAAACAGCAGTGCGTATGCACTGTTGTGTTTCGGTTTGAAGGGTGTTGTAGCCAGCGTTATTTCTTGGCATTATGAGACATGTCTTAGAGTGATGAGTGAAGTGCCATGGCAAAGCAATCAGCCCTGTATTATATACTGCCCACTGCTGGGCATGGGCCTCCTCTACTACTGAGAGGGTTTAGGCCTTAGTCCACCACGCTGGATTACTGCGGGTCTGTAGACTTCACATACCTTCGAGATTCTTATAGAGAATTCTCAAGTATGTAGGTTTTATCACGATGTTTTCCTTCACCGTTAAAGCGAAAGATAATTGATAACAATACACACGTAACTTCGAAAAGCCAGAGGTGTGTGCCTTGGGTTTTGAACCTCCGGACATTGTCTCGGCAGACCGTTCCATTCCCAACTAGGCTATCGTCGCTGTTAAGTGCCATGGAGTACTTTGTAATGCAAAGTTATGTGCGGCGTTGCTACTGTTTAGGAGTGGTCATGTCGCTTACCATCAGGCGAAAGACATGCCCGTCTCGGCATTTACATGCAATAAAAAAAATATGAAACCGTCAAAATTTAAAAACTGTAGAAAAGCGTGTCTCTCAACGTGGAACATTATTATTAATTATTATTACACACTATTCTTAATTACAGGTCTAATATCATTCATTATGCAGCTCAGTAAAAATAAAAAAAAATTAGTGAAAATAGTAAAAATAAAAATAGTGGGGTCACATTACTAGACATAAATAACGTACCTTTATAGACAATCCTTTGCTATCTCCAGTAAGCTCGCTCCACGCGGCGCTGGCTCTCTGTTCGCAATGGTCTACATAATCCAATTCCACGAGGTCTACCAGAGAGAGAAGCCATCTTCTGTCGTCTGCGCTCGAAGACGTCCCGCACAGAGGGAAGAAGAGAACGATGCAGAAGAGAGGGTACAGCGCGATTATGAGCTTCATGTTTGACCTGTGAAAGAAGAATGCCTCTTTAATTACTTAGAAAATTCTTGATTGTATGGTAAAGGTTTAATGTAACTACTGGCCAATGAGACTTAACATTTGATGTCTCAGGATGACGAGTGCAGTGGCATGCCACACAGTACTTTGGAACTTACCATCAGGCGAATAACATGCTCGTCTCGTCATTCAATGCGACAAAAAAAAAATGTAAAATAACTGCCATCAGATATTCTAGATTTCATTAAACCTTCTTACTTAAATATTACTTATAGAAGAGCAAAGCATACAAGAAACCATCTATTGTCAGCATCTTTCACTCTAAATTGGAATTATTTGAGAATTGAAAAAACAAGTAGAAGGTAAATAGATTACCTTTTTTTCGTCAATTTTACTAAATACTGGCATCCTACTAATATTATAAAGGCGAAAGTTTGTAAGAATGTATGGATGTTTGGATGTATGGATGTTTGTTCCTCTTTCACGCAAAAACTACTGAACGGATTTCGATGAAATTTGGCACACGGGTAGATCATGTTCTGTATTAACATATAGGCTATTTTTTATTCCGGGAAAACATAAAGCGGGACTTTAATCCCGGAAAAACTTTTTAACGCGGGCGGAGCCGCGGGCAAAAGCTAGTATTACTCTATTTATACCAATATGACAAAGCTGAAGAGTTTGTTTGGTTGAACGCGCTAATATCAGGAACTACTGAACCGATTTTGAAAATTATATCACTAATAGGAAGCTAAATTACTCCTGAGTGCTATAGGCTACTTTTTATCCCACGAAAATATTTTTATGCGGAAAAACTTTTCCACGCGGGCGGAGCCACGAGCAAGCCCCAGTTTTTTATAAAACTTAACATGACGATAAATCGCTTTTTTGGTAGTATGTTTCACGACGCCTACAAACAGAAAAAACCATCAGAATTTCGAAATACAATGCGGTGTATATTACGGCGCTTCTGACATTATTATTATAGCTTAAGTCTCAATCCTCAATAATTACACTGTAAATTGTGTTTTCAACAGGTTATGTATACGATAGTATTACCTCTAAGATAATATTAATCATCTCAAAACAGTCCTTGCTGTACAAAGCTATATCTATACTAATATTAACCCGTCAAGCCCCGCTTATATATACATATAGGTGTATGGAAAAACCCTATATATATGGACACCGGTGTCCGTCGCGGGCATTGACAGATTAAAACAGGAAAGATTTTTTTTGTATGTTTGTAACGAATAAACACAAAAACTACTGAACCGATTTTAAAAATTCTTTAACTGATATAAAGCTACATTATCAGTGAGAAACATAGACTACTTTTCATGTTTTATAAAGACCTCCCCACGGAATAGAATTTTAATGATCTCACAGTAACCGTACCAGTAGGAAAAAAGAATTATTACCGTTAGAGAACCTGAACTACTTAATTGAAACAGTGAATTAATGAGAACGTGAATTTTGAAAATATTTCACGGACTAAGTAACTGAATTAATATTTAAGACATCTCGTATTCTTGTAGTGGTGCGGCTTCACGGCGTCTTTGAGCTAAAAAAATTACAAGACGGTCTCCTAATTCAAGGATTGGATGAAATCAATTTCAACAAAATAAATAACATACACACACACACACACGTCTTTTATCCCCGAAGGGGTAGGCGGAGGCGCAACAATTGCAACCACTTTTCACCGTACGTAATCCGTGCCTCAATGTGACAGGGGCCGAGATACGTATTTAAGGGCGGGGAATGTATATAAATAAGTAAAATGGCTCAATAAAAGATTAAAATTAATTAATTATATTGATTGAAACGAGGTTTTTCTCCTACATATAGTAGTGTGTGGGAGCAGTTAGCCAGCCTAGTAAATTTAAAAGACTAGAGAGTATTGAAAAATCCATATCTTGGTGCTTAAACATGTTCCTTAAAGGGCACTGCACTTTTAATATATTTCTGTGTATATGTCAAATTTTTATAAAAATATATTATTAAATAATTTATAGAAAATTGAAATACATCACTAGCTTTTGCACGCGATTTCGCCCGCGTGAAATTGGTTTTCCAGGATAAAAGAGGCTTATGTCCTTTCTAAGGCCTTAAACTATCTCCATACCAAATTTCAATGAAACCCGTTTGGTAGTTTTCGAGTTTATCGTATTTAGAAAGACAGACGCGGCGAGGGACTTCGTTTTATAAGATGTAGTGGATGAAGATGAGCTTTTTCATACAACTTCGCGTTTAAAAGTAAAACAAAAATAAAATTAGTCCATAGTTCCAGCATTTCTAGATATGCTAAGCTGAATTAATGTTTAAAATTAGGTCACGCGATAGAGAAACACTAGCTATATTAACAGGAATGTTCTCTGTAGTCGGAAATAAAACTATTAGTACGAAATTGCATATCATTAATTTGCCGTACGTGGTCTACTTACTAAGTGTGTGTTGTTACACCCGTGGTAAAGTTAACGGTCTTATAATACTGGACTAGTAGTGCTCGCGGCTCTACCCGCGTGAAAAAGTTTTTCCGGGACAAAAATATTTTCCCGGGATAAAAAGTAGCCTATAGCACTCAGGAGTTATATAGCTTTCTATTAGTGAAAGAATTTTCAAAATCGGTTCAGTAGTTTCTGAGATTAGCGCGTTCAAAAAAACTCTTCAGCTTTATAATATTAGTATAGATAAGTGTGAGACTGCAGAGGCTTCGCCTTGCTGTGAATTCGCGTACAACGCGCTAGTGTGGTAAGAGCCTTAACTCTGACTTGACTACGGTTAAAACAACCCGGCCTAAATATCTTAAAAGGCATATTTTTAATCAATCCGCGTATTGATTTTTTTTTCAGTTCACATTGTTTCAACTGTGGGATGAAATTGATAAATGTAAAATATGAATGGTTCATCTCTTGACGGCAATAGGACAATCGTGAGGATACCTACATACGTGAGTTCTAAGTGAAAATTACAGAAGTATATAAAGTCCAAATCTGTATTAACGTAAGTAAGGTAGGCATCGAAACCCATCGTGGAGACCCGTAGACAATAGTAAAAATATTTTATTTTATTAA
This sequence comes from Lapara coniferarum, assembly GCA_949316025.1. Taxonomy (NCBI): domain Eukaryota; kingdom Metazoa; phylum Arthropoda; class Insecta; order Lepidoptera; family Sphingidae; genus Lapara; species Lapara coniferarum. The sequence continues at coordinate 13,963,217 of OX438929.1, forward strand.
AGTCATTTCTGGAATGAAAGTAATCGAAGTAAAGTAACCTGTGGGCAACGTAGTTTTCTAATTTTCATAATTTATTACGTATTTCTAGAGATAACCATCAAAGAAACTAAGAAAGGGTAGGTACTTGTATGTAAAACGATTAAAATTATATTTTGACAAAAAACATATCTACACAGAAATCAGTGCCTCATAATCCAAAAAGCAAAATCGAATCGATTTTTCTTTTGTATTTTTCTTTAGTCGGACCGAAATTAAACAAAGCGTAGGCTTTTGTTAGTTTAATTTCGGTCCGACTCACACATCAACGGCGACATCAGGATTTACCGTAAGAATACTAGATTCGAGGTAATCCTGGACAATAAGTCACAAATTGTCTGGCTCCTTTCTTTGTACCGAAAATATTCTTGAATCTTTTTTTTGTTAGGGGTTATTTTGTATAATTGTTAGTGGTCCAATATGGGCGACGACTGTAAATTCAATTGACGCTAAATAAGTTCAATAAGTTATAATTGTTATCACTACATATTATAAAACAAAGTAAAAAAGACTGAACGGATTTTGATGAAATATCGTATGGAAATAGTTTAAGATCATATAAGGCATAGGCTTCTTTTATATCGGGAAAATACATAACGGAACATTTATCCTGGGAAAATGCTTATGTTATGTTTAGAAACAAGTATGATATGTTTTTATCTCGGCATAGTGAATGCACTGCGCCTGATAGTGAAGACCAGCGAGTAAGCTAGAAAGAAGAATATAAAAACCTATTCCAAGAATATAAAAATAGTTGAAATGATGCATCTAATTAACTTTTAACTAAATTAATTTGAAGGCGGCGTTTGTCGTTATACTAAACTTTGACGTGTTAAATCGCAAACTGTGGACTTCTAAAGTAAATCTTATTCTTAAGTCGTCAAGTACCGATAAGGAATTCGAAGCCACAATTCGGTTCAACGTAATTTGCATTGATTTGAATGGAAACTTTACGCAACGCTACGTACTCGGTAACACTTTAAAACCAGATATATTCATAGATCACGTCTCTTATCCCAAAGAGGTAGGCGGTAGTGTAATTATAATTAATAACCAGACATTATACATGCTAGACGACACGTACACTCCTAGTTAAACCGAGAAAACCTTATCATTCCTAATTATCTTAAATATATTTCTATACATATTTCATGCATAAAGGGAAACATACATTTTATAATACTTCCGACATGGCGCTTCAAGTTGATGCGCTGATTTATAAGCAATTTCAAGATATTGGTTCGCACACTCCACATTATGATTTTTGGATTGGAGCTGGATGCATGATATTGTGGTAACAGAAAGTATTGCGTACAAAGTGGTTTGAAGACTTTAAGTAAGTAATTTGAGCTGATGTCTATTTTTTGGGAGATAAGTAAATTACTCGCTTGATGGTGAATAGTAGCAACACCACAAAGAATGCGATGCTGAGGTCTCAGGTTCGTTTCCAGGGTAGGGCAAAGTGATATTGGATTTTTCTACTCAGTATCAGCCTGTAGTCTGGAATTTGTGACCGATATGGCGATAGGGAAGCTCCCATCACATTGTGGGATGGAATACGCACGGTGAAAAGTGGGTGCACTAGTTCCGCTTCTGCTTACCCCTTTGGGGTTAAATGGCGTGAGTACGGATGTATGTACCACAAAGACCTTCTAATTAAAACGTTTCTACACATTATAAAGACATAAGAAGTCAAAACTCATGAGAAATCAGTGATTTAAATAACATGTTTATCAATAAAACTAAATTATAATACTTCGTTATCCCATTTATTATTTTGAGTTTAACCATATAAATTACGTTATAAAATTTTGAATAATTATAATTAACTTGTGATTGTGATACCACTAAAAAGCCAATTAAATGAATGAAAGTATTATAATTACATTTTACACCAGTCGTAGAATACTAAATTCCACCAAACCAGACATGCCAACTTTAATTTCCTAATCAAAATTTAAACCGCTCTTCGTTATCATAAAAACATAATGGGATTAATTTCGAAGATTTATACCGCCTTTTCATTTTTGAGTCGTATCAATTATCTTAGCAATAAGCGGTGCTCTAAATAGGGCGCCGATGAAAGCGAATTTTTTACACGACCTGGCCATTCATCCTTGGCCGAAAGGGTCGACGACAAAAGAGAAAATTAAAGACCTAGCATTCATAAAACGATTGTTGCTTTCATTCCGGAACTTTCTTTCACTAAGATATTAAAACTACATCAAGTGAGAAGATGCAAATGTCTCTTTATACAAACTCCACCCTGAGTTGTGATTGCGAGTGCTTTAATTAAATTTCAAATTCAGTCCGTGCGTTTATACGCTGCTTTGCGTGTATTATGAATGGAAATTATTTCGTAGTTTCGTAAGTCAACTTTACATGTTCATCAGACTGTGTTTTTGTTAACATTTTCTAGATAAAGAAACAGGATGAATTATAAAAAACTTGAGAGGTGTCAAGGGACACCCGGACGGAACGAAGTTGTTTTCGATAGTTAGTGAAGATATTGTAATAAAATTTTATTTCTTTTAAGTTATAATAATAATTGTATATTTCATTAAAACGTTACCACATCAATAAAACATTTACTTCTACCTACACAATAGATATGTCATCGAATCACGATCATCACCTAAGCAAGCATTGACATTAAAATTAACATACAACTAACGAAAAAAAACTACTCTAAAAAGCATTTAAATCTTAGAGTATGTATACGTAGTTATACTAACTCTAAGATTTAAATTGTCTTTTTTTATTTAAATTTCGAATGTCACTTTTACGGCCAGTTCTTTATTGTTACTGGCTGGTTTCACAGGGCAAGTATAAAAGTGTCGTGACAACTTTTCGTAAGAATTTTTTCCGTCTAGCCCCCTTTCACAACGCGCGATAAGGATCTTCGTTCCAAAAAAAAATATAAGATAGCAATAAAAGACCTACGCTGAGTTTCTTGGTGCTTCTTCTCAGGTCAGTGGGCTTTTCGGAAGCAGTTAGAATCTTTTACTTTATAAAAAAAAAACCTTGCCTGCCTCGACTGCCTCGGTGGCGTAGTTGTATTACAGTGCGACTGCAAAGCTGAGGTCTCGGGTTCGATCCCCGGGTCGGGCAAAGTGATAGAGTTTTTCAATTCAGTATCAGCCCGGAGTCTGGAATTTGTGCCCGATATGGCGATAGGCTCGCCCCCTATCACATCATGGGACGGAATACTGGCGAAAAGTGGGTGCACTAGTTGCACCTCTGCCTACCCCTTCGGGGATAACAGGCGTCAGTGTATGTGTATGTGTGTAAAAAAAACCTTGTTAAAAATGATGTGTAAAAGTGTCCTTAGGGGCCTAATTACTTAATAAATTTTATTAATAAATTTTTGGTCACTGCGATATAGGCTTAGAGCCTAGTGCAAGTCAAATCTTGAGCTTAAATTTATACTAAGTTATCTGCTCTGTGTAAATAATTCGACTATTCAAATTTAAGAAGATATATTTTTAAATATCATACATTGTCGTAGCAGAAAAACAAAGAAATATTAGTTTAAATTTATTTTAGAATGGAGTGTGCTCTTATAAATAATTTTCAGGATTATCTACAGGGCTTGGCAACCATTTAGATTCCAATTCTTTTGTCGGTGAAATCAACAAGCACGCATATTCTTAATATTAGACTTGGCTTCCATATTTCACATTTATGTTTTTGATGGGATTAGTTTCTACGCTGGCCGTAGAGGCAGTATTTGATTCACAATTTATACTTTGGACGCAATTATTAGAAACATCAATGGCCTATAATAAATATCGGACAGAAGTACTATTTGTGGGTAATCGTTGTTTCGCATATCAAGCTCGTCTCGTTACTCAGCTGTTAAAAAAAATAAAACGGTGCGGTTTGTTTGCCTGTTAATGGTTTTTAAGCCAATTACATTTATGCATTCCCATAGTTCCTAACCACCACATGTATATTTCCACAATTATTTAAACAAAGAAAGCAAACTAGACAATATGGTCATGCATTCAGAAAGAAAAAATGTTTTGTAGTGACCATGCAGTTCGCAAAAGCTAGTATTTTTTTTATGTTTTGTAGTGACCACGCAGTTCGCAAAAGCTAGCATTTTTTAAGGACAATGGCTTTGATCGTCAATGTTTTAGAACACGCATTTTGAGTATGAAATATTGAACGCCATTCAATTTGACTGTTCCGTACGAGAGATTGCATTACACTAAGACATGCTGGCAACTCTAGAGCAGTCGAAGTAACGTCTCTGGTTGACTTGTGTGGAGTTACTGTACGTAATATTAAGCCAGTGTAGGCACTTTGCCAGGATATTTCCCGGTAGGCAGCGGGTGAGGTAAACTTCACCCGCAACCAAGGTGACGATAATCAATAGCATCAGGTAAATGTCAGGTGCCGTTTGTCTTGAGCTCCATTTTCCGTATGGCAATTTAAGGCTGCCATATCCCAAAACACCTTCTTTTCTATTCAATTTTAAACCAAGAAATTATCAACATTTCGGTCCGAGAAAAATATATGTTATAGTTAAATAATCATTCTACATTGGTGTGGATTCCAAAACACGATACTTACAACTTCGCTCGATCATAAAAAATCACGAAAACAGAGAAAATTCGGATTTTATTTTTAAAAATTAATTATAGTATATTAAACAATTACTTTAAAAATATAAGTCAATAAAAGGGTAATAACATTTAGCAGATTGCTATGCAAAAAATTTTCACAAAAGTAATTCGCACTTTTCAAAATTCAAAAAAACATGAATTTTTTAACAATTCCGCACAACGCGTCTCGTTTCTGAGGGGCTACTGCGAAAAACGAAATCCGAAACGTCGGTCCGAAACGAAGAAACGACGAACTTCGGATTTAACCTTACTACCAAATTACTTCGGATCCGTCACCATTGAACGAAGGTTTCACGCAGTTTGCGACGCTTCCGACTTCGCTCAACACTTTCGTCACGCAACAACTCTTCATAAAGAAGGATCCGTAACACTTCGTAGTAAGAAAACGTGCGATCCGTCACCCGAAACTACGGATTTCGTTTTTCGCAGTAGCCCCTCTTATGCGCCCGAGGCGCTGTGGAGGTCGGACCTACGTCAATTTTTCGCGCTTGCTGCCACTAATTTATCGAAGTATTTGACAGCTTTTGTTTATAGTTTGACCGCGTTATGTAGAAAGGGAACCAACTACTTTTGAACAACAATTATGGATTCTTATTTGTAATAGATGGATTTTCTATGAATCTTTCCTATTCTTTTTCTTTCTTCTTTAAACACGTTGTCATACGTGTTTCAACTGTTGTTTGTTTTTGCTGAATAGTAAAGGATCACATTTGAATTTATTGCGTGTAAAATTGTAAAATAATATATTTGCATAATTTGTTGATAATATTTTGGCATAATACCTCCAAAGGAAAATAATGTAATTAAAAAAAATGTACTTTATTGTAAAAAAAGCGTGGGGTGCATGGTGTCAATAGATATAAATATTTTATTGAAAGATAATATGAGTAAAAGGATTATCATTATGATACTATCTTAAAAAGCACCCCACGCTTTTTTTTACAATAAAATAAGTACATTTTTTTCTTATTTGCACTATTCTTAATTCAAATTTATTTTCTATTTTTAGTTGCATTTCCTATAAAGCATGTTCTTTAGTTTTTTTTCTAACTGTTATTTATTTTTCATTTTTTAAGCTTGTTCTACTATTGTCCAACAGATGTCACTAAAAACAAGTAATTTAATAAATTTTTTTATACATAAGAGTAGCCAGTTTAGTTATAACTCTACTATGGTCCAACAGATGTCAAAAAAAAATGAGCTATTCAAAATGAATGAGTAAATGATACTCATTCATTTTGAATATTTATTCATTATTAGTTGGATTTTCTATAAAATAGTGTTTTTTGTTTAAAATAATGAATTGTCTTCGGTTCTTGATAAATATGCCAAATTTTCATCCGACGTTTTGAAGGCGGTCAAAATCATGTTCAAAGTTTCCGTTACATAGATACATTTCAATGTACGTTACATAGCTTAATTTAAATTTATTTTCTATTTTTTAGTTGGATTTTCTATAAGGCTTGTTTTTTGTTTTTTTATTTGCTATTTAATATTATGGATAGAATATCATAGTACAGAATAACACAAAGCCAGCTACCTTATTATTGATACAAGTAAATCCCAATTATTGCGATATCAATATCGGTATATTTAAGTTCTTCATTTGGTCCAGTAGCCCACATTTTCTTGAAAAAATCCCGGTTTGGGTCCCCTAAATTAAGTATCTGCTTATAAATATGCATACGAGCTCTACAGACCCTGGAGGTATCGGTATAGGCTTCTTTGTGTAACATCTATAAAGCAGTACTAGAACCTGGTGTGTCTGTACATAGAAAGAAAAAATAAATAAAGGGACGACTAAATAAGAGTAATAGAACACAAATCACCGTTTTTTTATTTCATTCTTTTCTCGTTGTTTGTCTGCGTATCTGTTTTTCTGTTTATTTGTTAGCGCACATCTCCGACACTACTAAACGGATATCTATGAAATGGTATGGAGATAGCTTGAGTCCCTGGGTAGAGCATAGGTATACTTTTTAACCTATAAAAAATCTTATATGCGGGCGACGCTGCCAGGAAACAACAATAAAATAGTATGAGTGACAATAGTACATACTAATACAAAATAATAAGTTATTTTCAGGATTTTACGGCAATTTGGACTTGACTACAATTTATATGAAGACCATACTATTATGATTTGAAAAAATACTGTCCGACATATTTATAGGTATATAGAGTAATTTTTTCAGATGGGACAGCAAAGTCAATATTTTCTATTATGAACCACAGTTCAAACTTTAAAGTAGGTAGTAAACAAATACGAAAATATCATTTAAAAAATCGCGATAAAATAAAAAAATGGTTTTATTTCAATATCTTACCAAGTTTTTTTGTATGTCGGGTAATTCCTTTTTATTGATCTCATTGAGGGTGTCTGAATATATAACGTCGCGTAAGATAAAATAATAACCGTGAAAAATCCATTTGAGTTGTCAGAATAGTAGTAGTCGCAAGAGTTGGGTATATAATAAGGCTGCCAAATCATATGAAGCAACTACTCCGGTGCAGTTCAATACTAAGTAGTAACTATTGCGGTTTTCATATCGGTCAGCGCTTAGTTGAGCGGTTACTATGTTAACCATTCCATATTCGCGTCTTCCCCGGCGAACAAGACGTCACTTTTCATTCAGTGGAAATCGTCTTTACGCGCTTACCCATAGGGTTCTAATTAAAAAATCTGAAATGACACCTGTCAAACTCGGAATACTGAAAGGGTTTCGGGTTTAAACTTGAGGTCATATTCAGGTTACTAGACTAGTCGATTATTATAGTTAATATTGGTTAAGTAATTGTCTCAATCACCAATATTATGTCACAATAACTAAAGATAATAGGTAATGAATCTTGACGTGGTATTGTACTCTGTGAACATTTGATTAGGTAATCATTGATCAACGAACAATAAATCGTGATATCAAGACATAATTCATAGGTAACTTTTATTATATATGCCTACGTATACCTATTTCAGCTGCCGCTGTCTGCGACATACATATGTTTGGATAGTACTCCCAAAAGTTAGACCTTCGCAATAAATCGTATAATTTTAAAGTCCTCCAATTTTGAGATGTATGTAATTTTATTTTGCTTAAAAACTACATCTACAATTATCTATACTAATATTATAAAGAGTAAAGATTCAATTGTATGTTTGTTTGCATTGAATAGGCTCCGAAACTGCTGGACCGATTTGAAAAACTCTTTCATCAATATAAAGGTCCATTATCCCAGGGATTATAACGCGGGACTTTTATCCCAGAAAAATTCATTCACGCGGACGAAGCCGCGAGCAGAAGTCTAGTTTAAAATATATTAGCTATCGATGGAGGGGTCTAATTTTTTTTTATGGATTCAAGATCCATATTTTTGTCCTTTTAATATTCGTAAAGTTTGAGCCGTGTTAGATTCTGAGGCCCAGCACCCATAAAAAAGCGGACATCTTTTGTCGTAAAATAAACTGCTTCACTATTGTTTAATTGTTTATTGTGACGTAGTCGCGGCTGATTGGTGTCGAGCGAGTTCATTTGAAATTCAACATCGCGGTACCTGACGCGCCGGTACATTAGACAGCTGTAAATGCCAACAGCGCTCAGATTTCCTAGCCTTAAAAATCAAACATTATACACATTTTATAGTTTTTAAACTGTATAAATTCGGAAGTACTATACTTTTATCTAAATATTAAAGTGCCCGTTGGTTGTGCAGAAATTTTTCTAAATCATTCACTAAGTCTTAAAAAGCACCATCTCTGGCGGCGCTCCAAATGCAATATCAGGAAACCTTTAAAGATGTCTACAGTAATAAAAAATGATTTAATTAATTTAATACAGTTTCGCATGCAAATAACGTAACTTTGTTTTATTCAGCTATCAAAGTTTCCCATTCGCATAGATTAACTTCTCTCAGAATTCTAATTTAGTCATAAAAACATTGCCTCGTAAAAATAAACCTTATTAAAATAAAGCTGTCATTTATAATTTTATGCAGATATCAAATTGACGGTGGCGGTTGTGGCGTCAAATGAACGCTATTTTGGTTTGGGGTCTATCGTTTAACACAAATTTGCTCACCCTCAAGAATTTAAATCTATTCAAGAATTCGTATCTTTTGTGTCATCTACTCTTCCAAATCTCAGTATTTCACTATCAACGTCAAATAAGTAAGTTACATTTGTTTCCACTTCACTAATGTATTCTTTTGCAAAACTTTTGGAATATGTGAGACAGAGTAATGACAATCCCTCGAGAAACTGTGCATTTGCAACTTTATCTACAAAACGTGCTTTAAAATTTCATATCATGGTTGATAGTGAACATTAAAATTTGTAGATAAATTTATTTTATGAGTTCTGCATATATTAAAATAGTGTGAGGCATGTAGCCACAAAATGTAAATGGATTTATGTAAATATTTCAAGAAAAATCTTACCTAAAGGTTCTTTAATCCTTGTTTTTAAGCTTAATTAACAAAATAGAGCCTAGTGAAAATTACAAGATAATCTAAACAGAGATATGAAGAGACCTTTTAACAAATTTAAGATGACTAATGTAATTTAGATAATTTAAAATCAAAATGCAAAAATAGGTCAAGTCGAAACAAAAAACATTTTTGTAAAGACAATTTGCTCATTTTCTTATTAACCTTGAATATTCAGAGTCATCCAATTTTCCATACGAAATTCTATAAAGGCCTTAATTTTTCTACTTAACATGACATTGTTAAAATGACTGTTATGTTTCCATGTTACTGAGCCCCGGATACAATATGCGGGCCACGTATCATCTCCAATTACTTTCTTCAGTCGGGTAGACGCGAGCTTTGTTGCGGCTTTGCAAGACTGTGCGCAAAATTATTGTTAGAACATTTGCAATTTTTTTGAGAGAAATTGAAAGCTCCATTTCAAATTTCATACCGGCTTAGGCTTGTGTGATTACCGATGAGTTACGAGAAATTTGTGCTACATCAAGCGGTATACAAAGCCGAACCTACACAGGTATGCGAGGCATGGTCGATCTTAATGCTACCAGCGCATCCATAGCATGACCAATCAGTATGTAGTTCGTTTCACTTTCTTACAGATGAGAAGAAGAAGAAGAAGTTATTTTAATTGGTTTAGGGCCTGTTCCACGACTTTTGAGTATATGCTACTCACAGCATAAATAGCAACTAAATACGAAAGTCACACTCTCATCTATATTTACAAATAAATGGTAATAAAATGAGTACTACTGAATACAGTAACTATTAATAAAAGTTACTTGAAACTTCTGAATCAGGCCAAGTCCTTACCTTTAGCGCGTCTTTAACGGTTGTGATATTATATTGGTATTTCAAATTCTACCTAATACACCGTCTACACGTTCACCATAAAATTTAGATTAGTGGCTTTCAAGCATTAAAAATAAAACTTTTATAATAGAAATCATTTTATTTCTTAAAAGAAAGAACATCTTTAGTTTTGTATTTTGCTATTAGTTTATGAAACGCCGCTTGCATCTCAATTAAACTGCACAAACAAGACGTTGGCCTGTTTCAGAAGTCAATCTTACTGGGTCAGGTTTGTGTACGGTACAGCGAGCTAGCAATTTTTTAATACTTTGCCATACTTCTCAGAATTTTTGTTTTATAAGGCAAGGGAAGACTCGTATTCCGATTTAATGTTTTTATTTTATGTTTGTTTTTTAGAACTATCAGATGCTATAAAACTGTAACCTTGTCGAGGGCACAGTATGTAGATAGCTTTACTTTATCCAGGGTTACGTTTTTATAATAAAATGCTTTAAAGCATATATTCATAATGGTTATGCTATCGATTAAATTATTGTAGTATGTAATTAGAAGTGAACCCGCCATTGCAAATCAGCATTATACAGGCTTTATTATAATAATAATAATAATAATACCAGCCCTGTATAATAAACTGCTCACTACTGAGCACGGACCTCCTCTACTACTGAGAGGGTTTAAGGCCTTAGTCCACCACGCTGGCCTAGTGCGGGTTGGCAGACTTCACACACCCTCGACATTCTTATGGAGAATTCTCAGATATGTAGGTTTTCTCACGATGTTTTCCTTCACCGTTAAAGTGAACGATAATTGATAAACAATTGTCGATATCCCTGTTCTGTGGTCCAAATTATTATTAACAAAGCATTATTCTGAATTTCAATTTAAAAATTTATTCCATCGGCAGCAAACGAATTACAAACACAAGTTCTGAAACCGTGAAACAAAATTAAATACAACAAATTTGATTATTAACCCAAATCCCAGAAGTCGCCTCACTCGCAAATATTTCTCAAACATTAAACATTGTGTCAATAACAGAGAATATTTACAATTGATGTTGAGCCCAGTAAACAACTTTTAAAAGTATTTCGTCCGCTTGTTTATCAGCAGTTGTTTACTTTAGAAGTGATTAAACACGAACGGTATTGATTTTTAGGCATTTATATAAATATCTTCATATTTTTGTATTATCTCGAAAACAATTCGATTGAATTTGCTTTTCTTTGATAGTCTTTTGAAATAAACATCTTTATATGCAGCTCGTAGAGGCAAGAACGAGGCAGCACGTGTATCATCTAACTATTCTACAGCTCAATTCCCACAACGATAGAGATTTCTAAATATTCTGATAAGAGTTGAGATGGATAAAACATAAAAGATCGTATGTGTCAGAAATTCCGATAAGTACCACCAAGTAATTGGGAACAAATTTGTTTATTTGCGATACCATAAGGCAGCAGTATTCTCAGAAATTATATTAGATACACGAATTCTTAAGGCTTCGCAGCAATCACTGCGATTGGAATAAAACGACTTTGAGAACCTGATTAAGACACATATTCTATTAATACTGAACAATGCGCTAAAAGAAGAAATTTAGTAGCCTTAATACCCAGCCTAGATTATGACAAAAAGCGCTATAAATATGACAAACAATAAGTAGCCAAATTGAAACAGATTCAAAACCCAACATTTACTCGTCACGTTTTCTTGGAACAGACCTAACAAAGGGACGAGACGTTGACCGTTAAGGCCCTACAGAATGAGGAATGCCCATTTAACTGTATCTTTATCGTTTCTCCGTGACGGTATTGTTGGGATATTTCACGAAGTACATTTTCGACGCGCTTTCCCTTTAGTGTCTTTATTTGACAAGACTTGGATGTATTGTATAGATAGATAATGCATCGATTTATAAGAAATTCTTAAGTTTTTTGAGGTTTACTTGCGGAATGGGTTTACCGGTTCTACCCTGGTATTGTCGTATTACATGAAAATTAAATAAAGTTGAATTATTAGAGCGGCGCGAGCCTAGTTGGGAGTGGAATGGACTGCCGAGACGAATGTCCGCAGGTTCAAAACCCAAGGGCACACACCTCTGACTTTTCAAAGTTACGTGTGTATTGTTATCAATTATCGATCGCTTTAACGGTGAAGTAAAACATCGTGAGAAAACCTGCATACCTGAGAATTTCTCTGAATATCGAAGGTATGTGAAGTCTGCCAACCCGCACTAGGCCAGCGTGGTGGACTAAGGCCTAAAACCTCTCAGTTGTAAGGCGCGTACTCAGCAGTGGGCAGTATATAACACAGGGCTGGTAGGGTAGTAGAGACCATTGTAACCACACCACAACTACACCACTGACCCTCATCATTCATCACAACGAGCTGACAATCAGTTTCCAACTATATTAGGAAGAACAAAACACTCAAAAACGACATTTAAATATAGCAATAATATCAAAAAAGTGAATAGTGATATTATTACGTAAGTAGTACTATTCAGTATTCTTTGGTATTATTAATAACGTCATCATCATCATCATCAGCCACAGGACGGCCACAGCTGAACAGGGGCCTCCCTTAAAGATTTCCAGAAGGACCTGTCAAAAGCGGCCTGTATCCAGCGTGTTCCTGTGTACTTTATCAAGTTTTCTATCAATTTATTAACAATATAAGTTGTAATTTTGCCTTAACAACAATCATTTACAGAGCAAATTTATACAGTCTGAACAGTGAATGTGAATCAAGCATAACATGTAGACCCGTTCTAAATCCCAGAACCTTTAAGATTGATGGCTTGATTAACAAGTCAAGCCCAAATCTAATTAGTGTTGTACACATGGTATTAAAATATATTTGCACCAGACTTGCAACATGAGTTCATGTTTGTCTTGATGGGCAAACCGCTGGATTTGAGCTTGGTCTAAGTGTATAATGTTTTGGGATAGACAGACATACAATGGGTGTGCCAACATTTCGCTGATTAGTTGGTTTTAATTATCATTAATATTATTTAATTTATTCACAAATTATTTTGATTAGATCCCCGCACTAAGCTAGTGTCCATGTCAGGTATATAGCCAGTTGAAAGCATAATCCTACTAATATTATAAACGCGAAAGTTTGTAAGTATGTATGGATGTTTGTTAGTCTTTCATGCAAAAACTTCTGAACGGATTTCGATGAAATTTGGCACACGGGTAGATCGTGTCCTGGATTAACATATAGGCTACATTTTATCCCGGGAAAATAAAAAGCACGACTTTTATCCCGGAAAAACTTTTTGACGCGTGCAGAGCCGCGGGCAAAATCTAGTATGAAGATAATAAAGGAGTCTGCCCACTACACCGTTTCATACTATGACCGTGCTAGGAAAAGTATGAGACTATACCCACTAAACCCTTTCGTTACCGACCAACACCGTTGCGTGCCATAGACCGTCAACAATATTGTGCTGTTGCCGCTAGTCGCTACCCTCCTTATGATATGGGTATCATAGGCTGTAGATATGTTCTAGTAGGCATAGTGATCTGTCTATTGTTTCTTTCCAAGTCTCATACATTCATGACACGGTCATAGTATGAAATGGTATAGTGAGCAGACTCCTATAAACGAAACGCATAACTTTATTCGGTTAAGAATCGACCCTCTTTCTCCCATATCACTCTATAAATATATTTACTAAATAAATATATATACTTTACATTTTATAACTCCACATCGCATGGCTATCTATACTAATTTACTCATGTTATCACTAAAACTACTGATTCCAATCAGAAAATTCTTTCACAAGTAGGAAGCTACGCTATTCCTGTGTTCAATAGGTTATCGAACACAGGAATCAAGTTAAAACTTGGAAGCTGGATTTTATACGGGCTGGATTTTATTAAAATACATTTCACTTTAGGCTAAATAATGTCATGTAAGTAGCTTGTTCGATCAATTGTGATTCGAAGTTTAATTAAGAAGAAACAATGAAACTGCCGATAAATTTGTTGATGAGAATATTTCCAATTCCATTGGGATCACAGATTTTATTGTGAAATAGTCTAGACGTGTTTCATGACGGATTTTATTGTTCTGTGATGCTCATTTATTTGGAGAATATGTAGTTATTAGTGTTTAAAGTCACAATTTATACCCTTTTCGATGAGGTACAAGGTTCGGTTTTTAGGTAGGACACAAAATGTGGATTTTTCTAAAGACCCTAGGTTCCCCAGCGAATTTGGCATAGGTCCAGAGATCTAAGTTTTTATGTCGGTCAGCAATTAGTGGACTTTTCTAGACACTGGACTCCCTAGAAGGTAACGACATCAGGCACGAATCTGGTCTAACACTAGGATCAAATATAGCCCAAATTGACTCAATTTTACAAAACCCACCACCTAGTGTGTATCTCGTAATATACAACATTATACTTAAAGAAGTATTTAATACCATACCATACCAGCCCTGTAATATATACTGCCCACTGCTGAGCACTAGCCTTCTCTACTACTGAGAGGGTTTAGACCTTAGTCCACCACGCTGGCCTAGTGCGGGTTGTGAGACTTCACATACCTTCGAATTTAAAATCTTCTCAGATATGCAGGTTTCCTCGCGATGTTTTCCTTCACCGTTAAAGCGAGCGACAATTCACAAAGAATACACACATATTTTTTTAGAAAAGTCACAGGAGTGTGCTCTTGGGTTTTGAACCTGCGGACATTCGTCTCGGCAGTCCGTCCCACTCTCAACTAGGCTATTGCCGCTTAGGTATTTAATATTATTTATAATTTTTACGAAACTTAGTAGTAATCACTTTTATTATACACATACATCTATTAAATACGTTTTATGCCCCCCATAAAATAATATATCCTATTGCAATAAACAGAAGCACGTCCATATACCATAATACTAGCGCTAGTATTAAGACTTAGTACTAGGCATCCTAATCTCTTCAATAAACGCTTGCTACCAAGTTAACGGACTGTCGACGGATTACGGCTGATCCAAGCATTTTTCCTCATTTAATGATTGTCCAGATTCTGAATTAATTTGATTCTGGTGCGTTGTCCTACTGTAATGTGAGGTCGGCACAGCACTTTTCCTCAAGAAGTTTGCAAAAAGGATTTGGGTTTGTTTTTACGATCGATCGCCTGATGACAATAACAGCATGATGTAGTGCCGGACAAACCTACTGGTGGTAGGACTCTTATATGTATGGGTCCGTCTGGTCGGGTACCACCGCCATGTGTATTTCTACCGCGAAGTAGCAGTGTGCATGCACTGTTGTGTTTCGGTTTGAAGGACATTGTACCCAGTGTAACTACAGGACATAATGAGACTTAACATCTTATGTCTCAGAATGACAAGCGCAGTGGAATGCCACACAGTTCTTTTTAACTCAAGGTACTGGATGGTGTTTCTACTGTTTATGGGTGGTCGTATCGCTTACCATCAGGTGAACGGCATGCTCGTCTCGTCATTCGATGCAATAAAAAAAACATGCTGTAAAACCCATAACAAGTATCGTAACGACCTGGGATTTGTACCATAGACCAGTCGATAGCTCTTAGAGCTGAGCTCTATACGCTGCTAGAAGATCAAGGTGACTTGTAAAAGATACATGACCGTAAACTTCACCCCAGTTTTCTTTGATTGATGGAACCAGATGTTAGTTTCTGATCGAGCTAACCCTACATGGGCTGCTGATAATTATTTACACCGTGGCTTTAAACAACTACACCATTGATGTATTGGGTTTTTTAATACATCAGTGAACTATACATATAATTTAAAGCTATACCTTATCCTGTTTTAGAATACATGGTATTTTATACTTTTAGATAACAGCCAAAAAATCACATATCGGCCTTTCAATCATTCAGCAGGCGGTATTGACGCAAACTCCAAAGTTTTATAATTAAAACAGGATTTAACGGTAAACTTTTCACCCGTCCCATGTGTGAATCCAATATGTTCGAACGTGTCAAAATTAATCGCTTTACGTTATCGAATAATATTTAAAACCTAAACAAAGTTTTTATCGGATATTCGCTGCCAATAAAAAATGCGAACGGAAGTCCGTTTTACTGATCTGGTTTTTGATTAATAGACATATTATTCAAAGGATCTGGTATGTTGGAAAATAAAATGCAGATGGGTGTCGCAAGAAAGAATGAATGGAAATAAATAAATGGGTCATAATGGTTCCACATAACAATCATACATTGTTACAAAAAAATCTATATCGCAATCAATATTGTGCGTGATTCCCAGAAATACTTGAAAGAATATAATATTTGCCTATTCTTCCGTCCTCCGTGGTCAATAAGTCTATAAAATACTTATGAATTCGGACTAAAGCAGGTACCGATACAAATAATTGTGTTCTAAAGGACATGTCCAAAAATGGGCCTGAAACTTTAAACAGGACAATTTATCTATACTAATATTATAAACCTGAAGAGTTTGTTTGTTTGAACGCGCTAATCTCGGGAACTACTGAACCGATTTTGAAAATTCTTTCATTAATAGAAAGCTACATAACTCCTGAGTGCTATAGGCTACTTTTTATCCCGTGAAAATATTTTTGTCTCGGAAAAACTTTTTCACGCGGGCAGAGCCGCGACCACTACTAGTATATTATATTTGGATAGAAGTCCTGAAAACTAGCCTTTTGCAATAAATCGTTTAATTTTAAAGACCTCCGATTTTGAGATACATGCTATTTTGTTTGGCTTGAAAACTACATTTAATATGAAAGTTTTCCAAAAAAGTTGGTTATGAATGGAGGGTATAAAAATTTTTTTTTAATAGATCTAAGTTCCATATGTTGCCCTTTTAATGCTCCTAAAGTTTGAGTCTGTTTAGATTTTGAGGCCCAGCACCCATACAAGTAGCGGACATCTCCTTTAAAGTAGGTAAAACTTGGAAGCTGGCCACCATATTTTTACTACAGAAAGAAAAGAAAAAAATAATTCTAAAACTCACAATGAGATAGCGAAACATATAAAAGGAAAATAAAATAAAGCAAAGAAAGGCATAGATGAAGGTTTTGCGAGAATATCGGGGTCAAAGGGTTTTGCATAAATAGAAAAAATACGTTTTTATTTACTGCTTCTGCAGTATGGTTTCATTCAATGAAAAAAATACTATGAACGCCAAAAAATTTATTGCAACTAAAAACACGATTAGAAACTTTCTATGATACTTAATGTACATACGATGGAGGTAAATAAAATAAATTTCACCCTATTCAGTTGCTTTATGTACCAGTACATCAAATCAACTTCACAACTCACATCTTGAATATTTAAACGAAGTTTGAGAAGCGTTATGGAAGTACAGGTCGCAATCCTTTCCTGCTAGGTCACTGAGCCATGAAATATGCATGGCGTTCGGTGCATACCGATTTCAATTTCAGATTGGTGCATCACCAATGTAATGTGCTAGCAAGATGGCGGCGCACCACTTGATTATACTTCGACTGATGCGACGAATCAGCATATTTGGGATAAGGCATTATAATGATGTGGGGATTTCATCTCTTAAGGTTGATGAATTGACGATCAAGCCTATGTGCCTATCATCAAAAGCGTTCTCTAGGTTTAGTTTAATTTTAAGCCTCTTTTATAGGACAGGGTAAGAACTTCTAAACGGGGTTACCTGATGCTAAACTGAATTTTCAGCGCCGCCCATTAACCTTTCACAATACTAGGTTATCAAAGATGTCCACAAGAAAGTGGCAACATAAGAAAATGTTTGTTGTAAACGGGCTAAATTATAACTTCAAAGTAAAGCTGCACAGCCATGTTATGCTCCTGGATACGTTTCTTGCAAGACGCAAAATTCAACGTTAAAACAAACAAGACCACAGAATTAATTAAACGACGTCGTTTATATATGCCATCCTACTAACAAGACAGAGCGAAACTTAGAAATTTTATGGTATCCTAACATGTTTTGTTAGCGACTAGTGGTCCGCTCCGGCTTCGCACCGGTGCCACTGATTAATTCTTATGCACTGATGCTGATAATGACACAAAATTGCCAAAAATCCAAAAAAATGTAGGTCCTCAATTTGAAAGACAGAAAGAAACATCAATTTGCTTTTAAAAAATAATGACAGTTATGAGAAGTATAGGAATAAAAATATTATTAAAATTTAAATACCATATATAGAGTAAAGAAACTAAATGCAAGTGTAAATTAAACGAATGCGACAAGCTGTACTATTTTACCATTCTTACGAGTTTATTCCTACTTTTTTTATCATATTGTAATTGATAACCTGAAGCCAAATCGGGCAATTTTAACCCCAGATAACTCACGCGTGTTATTTCCAATTGCAAAACACACAGTTTGGATTCACCATACAAGGAATCGAAGTTTTGGTGCGTTGTCACTATATTAAAGTTATCCAAATATTAGCTGTCGATTTATTTATCGAGGGTAGTAACTACTGACAGCACCGATTGAATCCCTATAAAAAGGTTGGAAATCAGGCTGTCAACTGCGATAAAGCGTTTTAAACCCGAAAGTACGATGTGGCAAGCAATGCCGACTCGCGTCAGTCTACTGGCCGTTAGGGCCACGTTAAATAAAAAAAAGCTGTCAGATCATTCTGTCAACAGCCGTGGCGACGGTGAACATCTTTTGAAAGTTATGTCATCTTGGGAATTTAGTGAGCTGGTAATAGTTTGTGACCTACTTTTTGAAAGTTATGTCTATGAAGTGCACATTTGATTTTCGTAATTATTTTTTAAAGTAAAATGTAACTAAAATACATACATATACATATACACTCACGCCTGTTATCCCCGAAGGGGTAGGCAGAGGCACAACTAGTGCACCCACTTTTCGCCGTTATTCCGTCCCATGATGTGATAGGGGGCGAGCCTATCGCCATATCGGGCAAAATTCCAGACTCCGAGCTGATACTGAATAGAAAAACTCAATATCACTTTGCCCGACCCGGGGATCGAACCCGAGACCTCAGCCTTGCAGTCGTACTATAATACAACTACGCTACCGAGGCAGTGTAACTAAAATCCGACCAATATTATACCCATTGCGATACCCTTTTCCTTAAAAGTATATTTAGCTAAAACCGCGTTTAATTAACAGTACTCGAGAAAGGAGGTATATCATTCTTAAATCCTAAGATTTAAGACCTGCTTAAACATGTTATTACTTCTAATAAAAAGAAACTCTTAACTCATCGCATTCATACAAAATTGCGCAATTTGTATGAAGGACTGTACTTAACTTTATACTATGAATGAAGTTCATACACAGACCAGGTATACATGAAAGGTACTAAGTATTTAATGGTTCCTACGTCTCGCTAACGGGCATCCACCCGATAAGAGCTGTTATAATCTATGTGAGATCACTACGAGTTTTTATTACTTGTGTATTGTTATCACAACCAGCTTTCGCCCGTATTTACTATCTGAAATAATAATATGCATATAGTACTATAATATAATGTAGATTGTTTTGAGTAATTAATATGGCATCATTGTTCTTGTAACTACGTCCTGGGGATAATCTGGATATGGGTTTTTAGTATTCGGCTTCCAAAACTAGTCACTCTCTTGAAATAAGAATTACGCCAGATATGATATACGATTCGCGAGCTCCGCTAATTGACCGACAAACACAAGGGACCGTAATTCTTCATTCAAAATCGAGTGTAGAACCGAAATTCTTCTCTCGAATACATGGACGTTTTTGAAATGCACGGAGACTGGCTAAGACAAATTCATAACTATAACTACCAAAGTTCATCGTTACGGCCTCTAGTTTGTTATTAATCTCGTTTTCGCCCTTGTACTCGACGCGTGAAATATTTTATGTGTGAGGGCAATGACCGACGATAACCGAGTTTCCCGCAGCTCCAAGGCCTTAGGGGAGTTGTAGAGATACGTTTCAGATTTACAAAGATATTTGCGAAGCAACAAAATTATATTTATTGAGTATATTTTTATAGAACATTTTTCTGGAATGGAATGAGAGAGCCTTATACCAGCAATAGGATAGTACCGGTTACTCAAAATGTTCAAGACTCAAGAAACAAATATCTTATAGGTAATAATATTATTACAACCTTTTTTTTGCTACCACGTTATTTACTCCAATGTTTGCCAACAATAAAGTCTATCATTATCGAATGACATCAAAATAACTGTAAACAGAACACTAAATTATAAATGAAGGAAGTTGAGACGATAAGCTAATATTACACTTAATCATTCGCAACCCTTTTGTCATGGAAAATTCATTAAGTACTTTAAGAATTATTTGAGTTTGTCCTTTTGTGTCAACAAACAGTCGATAATTTGAATGATCGATGATAGATGCGACTGTTCAAATTAAAATATTTTTGTCTTTCTACTAGATAGTAGGTAATTGATAATTCCCTAATGATAACTTAGCACCATTGCCCATGTAAACCCATTTTGCCAGAAGAAGTAGAAAGATTAAAATCATTGCTGTTCTTGAAAAAGGGGATATAAGAATTTTACAAACTAGAAAACTGCTTAAACTTCATGTCCCCCTATGTCCTAAGGCTGAGAGGTAGAGTATAATAAAACTTTTACCGTACGTATTCTGTCTCATGATGTGATAGGGGGCGAGCCTATCGCCATATCGGGCGCAAATTCCAGACTCCGGGCTGATACTGAATAGAAAAATCCAATATCACTTTGAGTATAATAAAACAATTATAAAATAAATTAAAAATACAACCAAGTCCACATTAGCGTAAACTCAGCTACAAACCTGAACACATATCACCAATCAAATTTGAAACTCGAAGGTAATTTTATCTCTCTTTCGGTGAAGTTCGTAAACAAGCACCGACCGAAATAAGTTCCAACCTCAGCCAGTGAATACGAGTTGAGTTATGGAGTTCATTCGGGGTAATGAGTTGCAAACTCAGGTTACATGTGACAATTTCAGTTTACGCTTCCTGTGAGGATTTTTGAGGGCTTGTGTCGTTTAAGACCGTTATGCCATGCCATTAAAAGATGCAGTTATAGTACGGCAAGTATTACAACTCGTAAAGGTAATGTGTATGTGTAAGACCTCTTATAACAATACTAGCTTTTGCCCACGGCTTCGCCCGCGTTAATAAGTTTTTCCGGGATAAAAGTACATAAAAACCTTCCCGTTGAATCACTCTATCCAACACATTTATTTGGATAAAGATTAATATTATGACGTTGATACAACTCTTAACAAATAATGCATTAATTTCGACCAAGTTTGATTACCATAAAAACGGTTCTAGTGAGTTAATCTTAAAAAATAGACATATACTGTCGCGGACATTTTTTTAGATCATTTCAAGGGGAATAATTCTTTCATACATATATTTTTGGTATCTTGAACCGTTTTCGCAGCGCACGCAATGGAAGCCCTCAAGGATGAATAATTTTCCCCGTTTATTTTTCACATTTTCGATTATTTCTTCGCTCCTAATAGTTGCATCGTGATGTTATATAGCCTGAAGCCTTCCGCGATAAATGGTCTATTCAACACAAAGAGAATTTTTCAATTCGAACCAGTAGCTCCTGAGATTAGCGCGTTCAAACAAAGAAACAAACTCTTCAGCTTTATAATATTAGTATAGATAAATAAGGCGTAAAAGTACTACGATCTTATACCAAAATTTGATGTCATGAAAACCAAAATAAGTATATCAAACATCTCAAATGCCAAAATCATTGAAGCCGTTGTCAAATCATTGCAATGAGTCGTGACTACAGGTCTACGACAATTCATTTTTATTTAAAAACTGGAATAGAAAAATCATCTGAAAGAAAGACAGAAGCGGAGATACACGATCCAGTGGCGTCGATGGATAACAAATCCAAATTCTGTCATTCACAATGCGAATGAAATGAACGTTCCGTGAAACATTGAGATTGTACAAAGAACACGACGACATTTTCGAATTCGCAAATTACTGTATTGTTTCGCCTGGTACTGTTACCAATTAGAAGTGTTGATTAACAATTTTAATTGGAAAGTACATCTTCAGCTCTGTTCGATATTTTTTGACAATTCCCTACGGTGACTATAGTTTATTGCTCCGTTAATATATATTTTTTCATTAAAAATTGATGATATTTTAGCGTTGCAAGGAATGATGGATGACGAATCGAATGCTACAAGGAATATCAAAACGAATGTCGGAAGCTGATTAAATTTTACAGATTTTATGAATTTCATTAAGATTGGCTTTAATTATTATTTTGACATAAAAACCGAATATATCTATAAATTTGATAGCATATAAAATTTTAAAATTCACGAAGTTTATGTTTATTTCAGTCAAAATAACTACGAAAATGTAAAGAAAGCTGTTTTCTAAAGGTCACTTAATACAGAAAATACATATTTGTTTCCTTACCTTTAAATACACACAATATCACAAGACATTTTTGCAAGCTTTGCGTTGGAGTTCATGGAAAAAATTGCGTGCCGTTATTGCACCTATCACTTCTCTCTATTTTACTTCTGCTTATTATTAGAAGCAAAGTTAGATGGTGATTGAATCTTTGGCCACTGCAATAACAAAACAGTTTACGAAACATTACCCGTTTTTGAGGAAACAAGAGACAAGGTAGCATGAAATTGGAGCATTTTAGAACAATATTTATAGAGCATCATCACTTGCATTTCATTCATATAGCATCATGACTTGCATTTAATCTTTTGTACAGAATATATTATCTGCGTCCTTAATTCACACCA
Source organism: Lapara coniferarum (assembly GCA_949316025.1). Classification (NCBI taxonomy): domain Eukaryota; kingdom Metazoa; phylum Arthropoda; class Insecta; order Lepidoptera; family Sphingidae; genus Lapara; species Lapara coniferarum. The sequence continues at coordinate 13,985,938 of OX438929.1, forward strand.
TGGCTTAACTTGACGCAGCAGTTGCTTAATTAGAAGATACATCAAGCCGCTTATACTATACTAAGATTAAGATGCTACTTATTAGAGTTCGCGATCACGTTACACCCACTAATTCTTAGTAATCCTTTTGTTGTTTGCATCAATAGTGGATCTTGTTTCAATACGCTGCTTGAAAAGTAAATCTTCAAAATGTAATTGTAGAATGTAAGAGGTTTTGGTAAGGTTATTCAGATCAAAACATACATTTAAATGAGCATTTTCATTTGGACTTTTTCTTTACCACTGTATTGAAACACTTTGGAATTTCTGTTTGAATATTGTAGCTTGGTGCTCGTTATAATGCTTAAATCTTGAATAAAAGGTACCAGGAAGAACTATGCCATGAAGTGTTTTGTTATTAAAAATAAGTTATGATGTTTCCACCGTTTCTGTTTGCTATACTACATACTCAAGCTATTAAGAGGGGTTTATCCAATTCACTATTTAGTAGGTTTAAAACAGTTTTTTTTTATCGTGGTCTCGACAAAGTGGCTTCACTGCATCTGATGGTAAATGTAGTGAAGCCCAAAAAGTTATGTCGACCGGCAAGAGATAAACATCCCTGGTCGGTTGGCACAATTATGCCGGCCTGCTTAATTGCTTCTTCACGCTCCGCTTGAAGGACCCTAAGTCGTAGGAAGGAGGGAACACGTATATATTCCATCTATTTGGATGATTTTATTGTTCACTTAAAATAAGTTATCCATTTTATTAAAAAGTGGGTGTTGCTCGCGCGATTCTTTCCCGTAACAAAAGAACCTAAATATTTGTAGTGTATCTATGACGCTATGTACGACGCCAGCGCCGTAGAAGTCGTTAAAAAAAAAACAAATATTTCCTACGGGTGCAAATTTCCAAAATGAAAGTAGCCTATACTTAATACAGGACACGGTTTAACTGTGTGCTAAATTTCATCCAAAACCGTTCAGTTGTTTCTGCATTTACTTCTAACAAAAATGCAAACATTTTTACAAACTTTCGCATTTATAATATTGGAAACAAATAAGAAATAAAATTCAACAGTATCATTGAATTTCAAGTTTTATCAAACAGTACACGATTTCATTGGTGCGGAATTTCGATATTTGTAACTCGAGATCAGTTTGAAACGAACTATGAAACAAAAGCTAAGCTGGTTCAAGAGTTACTACCTAGAATACGTGTCACTAAATTCAATGTTGAATGCTTTCCAGATAAGAATGTTTGAACATCAAATTTTGGTAATTAAATACCTGAACTGGAGAGTATATTTAAATCATACATACATACATACACTCACGCCTGTTATCCCCGAAGGGGTAGGCAGAGGCGCAACTAGTGCACCCACTTTTCGCCGTCATTTCGTCCCATGATGTGATAGGGGGCGAGCTTATCGCCATATCGGGCACAAATTCCAGACTCTGGGCTGATAATGAATAGAAAAACTCAATATCACTTTGCCCGACCCGGGGATCGAACCCGAGACCTTGCAGTCGTACTGTAATACCACTACGCCACCGAGGCAGTATGTTTAAATCATTTTTAAAATTTATAGAAGGACATGATTATCTGTATCTTATCTCTGGACAGAATGAAAAATAAATTGCCTGAGTCTCGTCTACCTGCATCTATTCATATATTTCACTATAAAACACAAAGTGAAAGGAAATGAATTGAATTCAAGTCTACTTCAAAAAATACTTATTGAAGATTCAATAGGGTAGTTGACTGGTTTTTTTAAAACATTTATCGAAATGTATGCCATCCAAAATCCAACAGAAAAATAATTTTCAAAATTGGGGCAATAATTAGTATGTTATAAAGCTTTGAAATTGAATGGAAGGGGTAGTTGTCAAATAACACTAATATTACACTGTGACGTCATAGAGAGTCGCCGGCCATAACCCTGCCTGGGTGCGAAAGAGATAACGAGATATACCCTCCACATCCCCACCTTTGCTCACAACAATATTTCAAATAGCTGCTTTATTTTTCAACCAATTTTGATGCCAATTTTACAGAAGAATTCCTTTTCCGTATTCTGTTACATATAAAATGATGTACAAAATAGAACATAGGAAACAACCCTATTAATGATGTAATTTACACTACGGATCTTCACTCTAATATTTGGAACTATCTTACCTGTTATCAGGATATAGGATTTAGGTGTTAGCATTAAAATCGCTATGATATTGTTACTTGCTATCTGTAAAATATATGTATTAAAAAAAAGATAACAATCAAGGACCTGCGCTGAGTTTCTTGGTGCTTCTTCTCAGGTCAGTGGGCTTTTCCGAAGTACTGGTAAAAACTTTTAGTTTATAAAAAAATATCGTTAAAAATGACGAGTAAAAGTGCCCTTAGGGGCCTAATTACTGAATAATGTCTATTGTCTAATAATGTCTATTACATGCAACAGAAATATTTTTATTACTGCGCTGATATACAGATATTGCATTCCCTGAAAGCCTCGCAGATATTGAATTTTCTATAGGTATCTCTTGAATAGTTTAATAAGTTTTCTAGATCATTTTGCAGAGGTGACGTAATAAACGTCTGTCTATATTGAGTTTTCAATGCAGTATAATTTGGTATGATGAACGTTTTGTGACCTCTAAGTATAGGTACTGTAAACAATTTAGCAGTTCATTGGGTATTTTATGGGTACTATTTGTTTTATGAATAAAATTGATTATGAATTTATTCAGAAAACATATTTAAGGCAGATTTTTCAATAACCAGATAAATTTTCACAGGTTAAATTAAAACATAAACTTGTATCGACATCTAATTAAATCAATAAATGTTTATGATGAATGAAAAAATTAAATTAATATTTACATAACCATACCATACCAGCCCCGTATATACTGCCCACTGCTGAGCACGGGCCGCCTCTGCTGCTGAGAGGGTTTAGACCTTAGTCCACCACGCTGGCCTAGTGCGGGTTGGCAGACATCACATACCTTCATGTATGCAGGTTTCCTCACAAAGAATACACATATAACTTTTTAGAAAAGTCAGAGGTGTGTGCCCTTGGGTTTTGAACCTGCGGACATTCGTCTCGGCAGTCTGTTCCACTCCCAATGAGGCTATCACCGCTTCAAAATTTACATAACCCTAGACACGAAAAAATCTCTAAAAAGTAAGATTATAGAAGTATATTTGTCGTTTACGTACCCAGTAATATTTTGATCCAAGCGTCGTCGCGTCGGAAGACCGCTAAAGAAGTATTTTCATCTCCTTGGTCCGGAATTCAGTCCCCCGGCGTCCTCACGCTTGGATCAAAATATTACTAGGTACTTAAACGACAAAGACACTTTTATTACTTAATTTTTAGAGATATTTTGTGTCGGGGGTTATTTAAATTTTATATTTATTTCAAACTTTTAATTTACTTTATTCTGCAACATTGGACCTTGATAATCCACTATCTAACACCTACTCGTTGAGGCCATCTTTATGAGTACATACTATATCCAAGTCTTATAAGTTGCTAAGGAGTTGGGTATCCCGCAGACTACTTGATGCCGCAGCATCAGCTCATGTTTTAAAATATTGCCGAAGTCACAGTACACCAAATTTAAAATCTTTAAGTTAGAAATGAGCTGATAATCTTCAAACGCCTGTACAGATCTTCATAAATTATAGCTAAGAACTATTTGATCACATCAGCTTTCAAACAAAAAAAAAAGTCGCCAAAATTGGTCCATTCGTTTGAGAGCTACGATGCCACAGACAGACATACATATACACACCCTAAACTTATAACACCCATCTGCTGCCGGGGGTTAAAAACCCTGATTGATGTTATTATTTCATAACAGGTCTTTATTTGATACTTCAAATACTTTCAGTCTCAGTATGCGACGTCAAAACAATGATAGCTTTTATGATGTTTCGGAACGACGTTATTTCCTTATATTTTTGCATGCGTAAGCTATCCATCATGGACCGCACGGTGATTATTATTTTTGAAATTGAACTTAGGCGTCAACTTTAAATCAATAACCATATTTAATAATCTATTTCTTTCTTTTTTTGTTGTGGGGTCGACGCAACACCCTTTGGCATACGTTACAAATACCATTTGAGTTTCTGAACTGGACATATGAAATTATGATACTTGCTCTTGGGTGACAAAATAATTGTAATATAGGTATAATACGCGAAAGTGATTGAAAATTATAATTGGATATATTTTTTAAGAATTATTATAAGTAACAAATTACCTATCACTTGTTCAACTCCACGCAAAGAATTGAATCATAAAAACAAAATTGTATTCCAGTAAATCAATTACAAACAATATAAATGATCTAGAAATGTTCATCGAATTGCATCCCTCAGACGTCAGAAGATCTCATTACTGTAAAAATATTCAGCAAATTGATTTAAAGAAATGAAAGCGCCAACTCACCTAGTTCTGAAACGGACAAAGAACACACAGATAATCTAAAATCAATAAATCATAGTCTAATAACTGGCACTTCGAACTCTCTCCAGCCGAGTTTCCAGGGTTAAAAATGTGAAAATTAATTGTAAAAGCTCGCTGTGAAGAGACGTTTTGTTTATAGCCATCCGCACGGATATATTCGTTGTCCAAGCTATTATCTCGAGATGAATATTGTTGTCTTTATAATATCTTAAATGCGCAGTGCATTTTCATACTTTAATGCAAGTTCACTCGCAGTTAACAAATGGATTTTAAAAACGGGTGGGTAATTTAGTATTTTTTTGTTACATAATTAAATAAGAAGAAATAAATTAGTAAGCAGAGGCGTAACTAGATATGAATGGGCCAATTAAGAGAAGAGACGAAAATGTTAATATTGACTAAGATTTTGAAGTTACCACAGAAATCCTATCACTGAGTTTAGGAAACTGAAGTTTTCGGGTAATAACGTACGTATTTCGATAATACCTGCATATGCCCAGTGACAAATAAATCCGCCCATGCCTGTACATTAACAAAATGTTTCGCTCGCCAAATCGCCCGTGGTTTTATAAAGGGAACCTACTTATTCATTCGATAAAACTATTTGTCATTCAACGAGTAAACCTTACCTGCTCCGATGGCCTCATTCTTTCAAAAGAAAACTTCTCGCCGAACTCACTCTCGTATTTGTTAGAGGAAATTCCGTGACGCGACAAAAGACCACATTTCGCTGCAATAATTGTGGACTTTATCTTGAGTTTATGTATTAACTACAATATTTCATTTTGGACTTTTAGTATGTACGTTATAAAATAAAGAATACTTAGTTTTAACAGTAAAATATATTTACAACATTTTGTTCTTATTCATAATTCATTTTATCTTAAGTACTCATGGTATTCTAAACAAATGTATATTAATAATAATCTACTTTTGAAATATAATTATTGTGCTTATTTTACACTAGACTCTTGCTCGCCACTCCGCCCGCGTGAAAAAGTTTTTCCGGGACAAAAAAGCCTATAGAACTCGGGAGTAATGTAGCTTCATACTAATGAAAGAATTTTCAAAATCGGTCCAGCAGTTTTTGAGTTTATCCATTACAAACAAACAAACAATAAAATCTTTCCTCTTGACAATATTAGTATGAATAAGTATGACGTATAAGTTTACAAACAAAGAAATAGGGCTAGCTTTTAGCACCCTGATAAATTACAGAACTAATGGCCTTATAAGCTATAAAATCTAAAAGTAATAATTTTAATGAAAAATATTTTCTCGGAATGTTCTTTTTTCGAATACCCATTGTGTAATAAATAATAGCTCATAAAAAGAACGTATCAATCACATTTATAAAGGACGCTACAAAAGCCTTAGGTAAACAAACGGACAATAAAGATTTCCCATTGAATTTCGTCCTTTTATTACATTATATTCTCGTCATATTAAGCCTAGATACTTTCTCTCCCTTATTGACTTATTAATAATTCGATCTCTGGCAACTGGATTCCGAGTCCTTTGTCAATGTAGGGCTTATTACTTAAAAAAATACTGGTCGACATGGGAACTGAAATTAAAACGTTGAAATTTTTTGGGGTTATTATAAAAATATTGCATGGCGATAACAATTTTTGGCATGCATTTGAATTTCGAATAATTTATTTGTAGTAGAAAGAGATTATTGGGGATGGATAAAGGTAAATAATGCTTCTAGTGAATCGACGAGCTTCACCGTTCAGTGTTGTACGTATGCTAGTGTCGATAATGGTTTACAGGCTTTAAGTTGGTTAAATACTCAAAGTTTACAGGAGTTTCAGAGGCGGGAGTGAGGGCGGGATATTATATATGATTTTTATTTAATGATGTGCTTACTATGTACCACGTACGGTCAGTCACATGAACAAATGATTATTTATTTTCTTCACAAAATTAAAATAAGTGGTTTGCTTTACTTCACACAAAGAAAAAAATGTTTCAGCTAAACGCAATGGTATAATTCACACACACACACACACACACACACACACACACACACACACACACACACACACACACACACACACACACACACACATACACATACACTCACTCACGCCTATTATCCCCGAAGGGGTAAGCAGAGGCGCAACTAGTGCACCCAATTTTCGCCGTTATTCCGTCCCATGATGTGATAGGGGGCGAGCCTATCGCCATGTCGGGCACAAATTCCAGACTCCGAGCTGAAATTGAATAGAAAAACTCAATATCACTTTGCCCGACCCGGGAATCGAACCCGAGACCTCAGCATTGCAGTCGTACCATAATACAACTACGCCACCGAGGCAGTCAAGTGTTATAATTCAAATAGCTTATCTTTGAATTTTTAAGTTTGTTCAGCTACTTACGTATATTCTACAGAACTTTGATTAACCGGGAAACGTAAATAATCCAATACAATACAATTTGTTTTGATTGGCCGTATCGTTTTTTTAATTCTGCCAATGTCAAGATTGACGTTTGAAAAGTAGAAAGCACACGTTAAACGTAAATTAAAAAAATCGTAATTAAAAATGACACCTGTTAAATCGCTTGAATGAAAACCTCGTAGTTAACACAATAAAAGCCCACGCCGCTCATCCCGAAAGGCAATTTCCGCAAGGATGTCTCCATATAATCCTTTATAACTAACTGGAGTACACTTGGCATAGGGTTGCGCTTTGAGCCAAACAAAAGGCAATAACTTTCTTTGTGCAGATGACAGACGGTTTCGAATTAAGTGTGACTTAAAACAATCCCGAACTTTAATGTGTTTTAATTCAGTTAGTTTTTTGTCATATGATTTATAATGACTTCTTCTATTTACGCGAATGTTAGACATTGAAATAAAACAATTTTTTCGGATTTTATCGCAGTTTTTTAATTTATATTTTCTCCCGACGTTTCGAAGGCTTTTCAGCACTTCGTGGTCACGGGGCGGACTGAGGTGTTGGTGGTCCGAAAAGTTAATGTTACAATATCTACCTTCATTTTTTAATTATACAATTTTTTAAAAATATGATTTAAATATTTAAAGGTGTTTTAAATGTGACAAATTCAATCTAAATTTCCGTGTAACGTACGCAGAAACTAAATTCGACCCGTTTGTAGGTAAAGTAGCGTAATGTATAATAATTTGGCACTTGTTGAATTTTTTACGCGCAGGACACGCAGGGTCACCGTTCCGTGTGAAACTACCCATCCCTTTGACGCAACCGGCCGATGAATGATTCATGACGGTCGAAGTTAAGCGTAAATGACGTTCAGCATGTTGAAAGCTGAAAAAGCTGCGTGTAAATCGGATTCAGTAACAAGTTTGTAAAAATTGCTTTTACTTCACACATATACGACTGATCGTGTAGTGACAAGGGGCGAGAGTGTTAGTTAGAGTTAGTCTGAGGTTTTAGAGCTTGTTTAGGAGGGAATTAAGAAATCATGTGTTAATTTTTTTTATACTTACAGGTTCACCTTATGATGCCTTCTTTTTTTTCTGTGGTACAGTGGTACTACTGTAATAGCCTTGTTAAGCTGGATCATGCTGTCGATATAAATGCGTAGTTCTTCCCATTTATATCAAAAATGTATCCAGAGCCGTCTTTGCTCGGGGTGCATGGGGTGCGTGGTACCCGAGCGCATGGCCCAAAAGGCCACAAGCTGTTCGCCGGGCAAAACAAGGTCACCATAAAAAGGAGCGCCCGTTTTTTGTTCGACTATTGTAAAAAAAGAACATTGAAATTTTATTTCATTGGCAAGAAGGACGCAGACCGATTTTCACGCCCAGCGCCCATCATGGTTAAGGGCAGGTTTACACAGATGAATTTCGCTCGTCCAGTGAAATAACACTGTTAGCTTTACTTGACCACGTATGAAACACGGACTAAAACGGCCCTGGATTTAACAGACTAAAATTATAAAGTAGGGGTCTACATTGGATTGGAGGAATATAAGGCAATGAACGAGCAATCAAGCAATATTTCGAAGACAATTCTGCATTCCGAGTAGTGTTATTGGCAGCTTATGCTGCGCGAACTTCAACGTATGCGTTATCGTTTGATTCGCTTATTTAATAGTCATGTATTATGCCCTCTACTGCTACTACTACTCCCTGTATTATGGGCTCTGAGACGTGGCCTCTGACTATAGCCCGCTTAAGACGGACTACTATCACTCATGCTCTGTGTTACTCTACGGCGTAGTGAGAGATTTGATCGCGTAGAGTCTACGCGATGAAATCAGAAATGAGGACGTCCGTAGACGAACAAACGTCGCAGACATAACCCAGTAGATTAGCAAACTAGTGGCAGTGGGCAGGGCACATTGCTCGTATTAAGTAGTAACTGACAACAGATGAAGTAGAAATGCACTTCTGCATACCCCTAAAAAGGGTATAAGGCGCGATGCTTTATATCATGGTATGTATTATACCAAACGCATTAAACCAAATCATAGATAAAAGCAATAACTATCAAATCTGGAACTGTGTCATCGGTTATCATAAACCAATCAATTGTGTGCCGCCGGTAATCCCTGGAGCCGAAGTGGATTACCCACAAACAACAGCCTGTTAATTTGGACCAATTAGTTGATATACGAACAAGGATTTATGTTTCAGTAAAAATAACATGCGAACCATCATCACAACTTTTAACGAGGCAAGCAGAGGTATAAAGGTATAACATCGCCAGCTATGTTTGGTCGAGCGTATTGCTACCCGATGTAATGGTGGGGAATATTTTTTACGTATGAAGCTACACTTACTACTTACTCGGCAATTTGTTTGCCGCCTATTATTACTAAGTAAGCTCCTGTGTATGAGAACGCGTATTGACCTCCCGTGAAACATTTTAACATTAATGGATTTGGGTGTTGTGAAACCGAATTTCGCAGGACGATGAGGTCGCAGGAACCAGCATGCAAGCCGCTTCTGACAAGTTGGTTTGGAAATCTTTAGGGGAGGCCTATATTCAACAGTGGAAGTCTAAAGGCTGAAAAAGAAGAAGCCAAGTTTCGGTAGTAGTTTATAATATCTACGGTGTTGGTTGATGTTACCATATCCGTATTACCTAATTCAGCAGCAATATAATTTTATATCGAATGTTATTGAATAGTCACATAAATCATATTTACGTTAACGATGTAGATTTAGTTCATGCTAGTTACCTCTAATCTAGGCTAAATATGGTGTATAAAGGGATATTAAGTCATCTCGATTAAGGAGGTGTATTCCATCCGTATGTATAATCACCCAATTTGGTGCTAGTACATTTTCTCGAGATTGAACGCCAATTTTTCATATTTTACCAAGGCGGTAGGATCGTTTGGGAGATTCACAAAGGTAATTTAGCTGTAAGATGCGTGTTGCTGACAGACGACGAGCAAGAGACTTATTTAGAACCGTAGTCTGTCAAGCCCCGGGACGGACACCGGTGTCCATATATATAGGGTGTTTCCATTCATCTATATATATAAGCGGGGCTTGACGGGTTAAGGTGGTCGAGCGTACACTTTTTGACTGTACACACATATATGACCACGATTTTATCAAAAAGTACTGATCCGATTTGGATGGGGTTTTCATTATTAAAACAATATGTATTCCTGTTGCTGTTCTCGAATTAGTGTCAGATGTAGTAGAATCACCTCGTATATTGTAAAGGCTTTTAAGGTCAAGAATTAAGCACGATTTAGACGACAAAAATATATAAAAAATTAATAGCATTGAAATTTAAAATACTCATGAGTTATTGAGCCCGTGAACAAAATAACACTCTAACTAATCTCGAAATGATCGAATCCCTCCAGATATTTATGGACGAAATTAATATTCTGGAACTGTCGCGAAGAAATGGCGATTTTAAATTTAATTAAAAAATTTATACATCATTGACTAAGTATATTTTATTATTTGATTGGCTATAATCCAAGCAATCCAAGTGGTTTACTGTTTAGTTAATATAATTGATCGTGAGAGCGCTCATGAGATCGAGTGGGCGTAAGTTTCTATGGAGAATTAACAAGTTCCTAACTAACTTTAATAGGATATTGGTTTATGAAGCGATTAACATAACTCTAAAGTAACCCTAGTTACTGTATCGTATTTCACATAGTTATCAAGGATTTCTAAGTGCGAGTTAGTATTGGCAAACGCGTTCTGAAAGTGATAAGTTACGTGGTATGTAATATTTGAAGCATTTGCAGTACGAAGAAAAGAAGAAGAGCCGTGATTTGCAGTCTTTCGCGTGTTTCAAGAGCGTTGGGATCGCGTTCTATCTAATCACACCCTTACCAAATACGAAATTTATTACTTTATCGAAAGTGACGAGAAACCATTACTAACTTGACTAAAAAACAGTTTAAAGAAAACTTTAAATTATTAAGAAAAACTCAACTAAAATTTCACCAATCAAATACATAATCGTGATTCGTTCAGAATGTAGTTTGCAAAAAACAAACACAAATTTAACAAGAGGCTGATGTTCTGAACGGTCCACAGTTTGTTTTACAAATTGCGTTACATTACACCGATGTTCGCCATTGCGATTTGGGTTAAAGCCACTTGCGCACAGTTACCTTAATAAAGTTAATAGAAGGTACAGAATACGTGCTTTTTACTGAATTCAAGCAAATCAAATAAGGAAAGGACATTGATGACCAAGGGATTCGTGAAAAAAGCAAAAATTTACTTTTCTCAGAAATAACATTTTCTTCAGATTCATTATAAAGGAAGCCGGAATAATTATATTACGCGAAATCCTATACATTTTATTTGATAAAAAGATAAAATTGTGAAGTACGGAACGGTTTCTCGATTATCGGACCGCTCTAATATTTAATTCATGAAACGTTTTAAGTATGATTAAATTGTATTTATTTAAAAATTAGGCGAAGAGGTGTTAATATTTTGCTCAGCGTCCTCAAAAGAAATGCGTTACTCATACATCTAGGGCTTAATATTAATACGAAATTCATATTAATTAAGCCTAATTGATGTTCTTATAATTATATGGTTCTTAATAAAATTCTTAATTTTGGCAATGGGAATTGTCTCTGACATACATAATTACTGGTGGTAGGTCTCACATATGTAAGAGTCCGTCTGGGTGGATACCACCGCAATGTCTATTTCTACTGCCAAGCAGCAGTGTGCCTGCAATGTTCGAGAAGGACATTGTAGTCAGTGTAACTACTGGACATAATGGGACTTAACATCTTATGTCTCAGGATGACGAGCGCAGTGGAATGTCACACAGTACTTTGTAACTCAAGGTGCTGTATGGTGTCACTACTGTTTATGGGCGGTCGTATCGCTTACAATCAGGCAGACGGCATGCTCGTCTCGTCATTCAATACCATAAAAAAAGGGAAATTCTCTCTGACATACGGCTCGTCATATAACTACTATTATAAATGCCAAGATTTGTGAAAATGTTTGTTAGAAGTAAACGCAGCGACAACAAAACACATTTGGATGAAATTTGGCACACGGGGAGATCATGTTCTAGATTAACGCATAGGCTACTTTTATGCCAGTAATTTGCTCTCATGGGAAACAATGGACATTTGCAATCTGTTCCTTTAAGCAGATGGCTCTGGCGTCGTACTGTGTTTTAAATAATTTTGGAGCGGGAAAGGCATTTCACCCAAGCGAAGCCGCGAGCAACAGCTAGTAATACATATACTTCTAATTCCTTTAAGCTGTGATTACGCGAGACGCAGCAGACGGCAGACGGCAACGGCATGTGCCGCGACGGCAGACGGCCCTACTATGCAGTACTAAATTGTATGAGACCGATTCCGCAAACGACGGTAAATGACGCCCGGCAGGTCGTCACTTGCCGTCCGCCCGCTTTTTGGTTAGGTGCTGGGCCTCGAAATCTAAACAAACGCAAACTTCATGAATATTAACGGGCCAAATATGGATCCATTAAAACAATATTTTAGTCTCTTCCATGTATAAATAACTTTTTTAAAAACTTAAAAAAGAGTTTAAAATTATACGATTTATTGCAAAAGCTTAATTTTTGGGAATACTATCCAAATATATAGCGTCGTGGTTAAAATTTTAAGTCCGTTTTTGTACATGACCTTCGGTATGGAGATTGAGACATAGGCTATCTTACATCTAGGATAAACTCGTTCACACGGGTGTTACATAAGTTTAAGGCATTACAAAAAAATATTACCAAATTTCTGTATAAAGCTAAATTGATATGAAGCAGTCAATTACAATTTTCCAATGAAATTCAAATGTCAAGGGCGCGGTTTATGGAGTTTCTTAATATCAAACATTCATGTTATAATTACAATTGCTGTTCTAGTGCTGACTAATTGCGGCTTGAACGAATTTAATTTCGGCGGGTCGACTACGAAAATTCGAGACGTTTGTTATGACTAGAGACCGGATTCTAGTATGCAACCTACAAAGCTCGAATATTGCATGAAAAACTTAAAATATGCAACATAAATTAACAAAATGATAGTAATTATTACATTATAGCAAATTAGCCATTATGAGATAAATGAACAATATTTTTTGTCTCTAAATTTTTTTTTTATTTAATAAGAGTTTATATGAATGTTTATCAAATAAAATTACTTAAGCAACGGCAAAACATAAATATCCAATAATGTATATTATCCTATATTATGTAAACTTATTATGTATTTCCTATCAGATATATACACACGCGCTAAGCTTCTCTACAGAAATGTTACTCTATATTCAAACACAGCTGATGAATTCTCTTCTACATTTTGATATATTCATTGTTTGTTAATGACGTCAGCGTTGAAATGCAAATTGTCTATTACGTATTTAAGGAAGAGAACACATTGCGGTCATCAATTCACGGTTAACTGATTTCATCTTAGATGGTGTCTACTTTTTCGCAAAGAACATCATTCAAAACACCGCGTGCGTTCGCACTAACAGTTTGACAAAAACGCCTCGCAGAACGTAAATTTGTCGAGGACGTGTCTGGTCTCTTTGGGATTTATCCACACTCGGATATTTTAAACGAAAAATCCACCTTTATATACGGCTCAGAACTCCACATAACATCGCGCATTCCAAGAACTTTGGCAAATATAGTTCATTGTTACGAAATAGTGCGCCATAGTATTTATTGGTCAATTAAAAATATTTTTATAATGGTAGCTTTGAGTTAGGACTAATAATATGATGGTATTAAATAGATGCTCTTATGGGACAGTCCACGAATCAATGATTCCGTAAGCCAGGACTCGTGGTTCTGTAAACGAAAAATTCCAATATATCATTGTAATTTGCCCTTTACTCAGAAATTAGTTTCGCATTGAATTTCACATTCCATTTGTTTGGTTTTAGAACATATTTAAAAGCGCTGCAATTGCGCTGCTGAGAAGGATTTATAATAGTATCCTCTTACATGTACTATTACTTGATCAAATATGCGATGTTCATAACATAAATACTAGGAATAAACATAAATATGTAATACAAGCTACTCGTCTCCATAAAATTAGACATTCTTTTGTTGGTCAATGTGTACGTTTCTTTAACAAACTTCCTAAGCATATTGTAAATCTACCAATAAAAAAAATTTAAAATGACTATAAAAGACCGCCTCTGTAAAAAAGGTTACTATCGGGTTTGTGATTATCTGGAGGATACAAATGCTTGGGATTAAATTGCTCGTATATTCAATCATGTTTTATAATTGCATTACATTCCTATGTTATATATTCATATATAGATATAATACACTTTTTGACATGATATTTTTTCTTGACATCATGAATTTACACATTCTTACTCTGACATTTTTTAATACATTGTAATAATCTGGTAATGTATTAGCTAAGTAGTTTGTGACTGATGGATATTGGCGACCGTCCCGGATAGTCCTAAGAGTATATTTTTAAGGCTGCCATATCCCAAAACACCTTCTTTTCTATTCAATTTTAAACCAAGAAATAATCAACATTTCGGTCCGAGAAAAATATATGTTATAGTTAAATAATCATTCTACATTGGTGTGGATTCCAAAACACGATACTTACAACTTCGCTCGATCATAAAAAATCACGAAAACAGAGAAAATTCGGATTTTATTTTCAAAAATTAATTATAGTATATTAAACAATTACTTTAAAAATATAAGTCAATAAAAGGGTAATAACATTTAGCAGATTGCTATGCAAAAAAAATTTCACAAAAGTAATTCGTACTTTTCAAAATTCAAAAAAACACGAATTTTTTAACAATTCTGCACAACGCGTCTCGTTTCAGATGCGCCCGAGGCGCCGTGGAGGTCGGACCTACGTCAATTTTTCGCGCTTGCTGTCACTAATTTATCGAAGTATTTGACAGCTTTTGTTTATAGTTGGACCGCGTTATGTAGAAAAGGAACCAACTACTTTTGAACAACAATTATGGATTCTTATTTGTAATAGATGGATTTTTCTATGAATCTTTCCTATTCTTTTTCTTTCTTCTTTAAACACGTTGTCATACTTGTTTCAACTGTTGTTTGTTTTTGTAAAATTGTAAAATAATATATTTGCATAATTTGTGGATAATATTTTGGCATAATACCTCCAATGGAAAATAATGTAATTAAAAAAATGTACTTTATTGTAAAAAAAAGCGTGGGGTTCATGGTGTCAATAGATATAAATATTTTACACACACACACACACTCACGCCTGTTATCCCCGAAGGGGTAGGCAGAGGCACAACTAGTGCACCCACTTTTCGCCGTTATTCCGTCCCATAATGTGATAGGGGGCGAGCCTATCGCCATATCGGGCACAAATTTCAGACTCCGAGCTGATACTGAATAGAAAAACTCAATATCACTTTGCCCGACCCGGGGATCGAACCCGAGAACTCAGCTTTGCAGTCGTATTGTAATACAACTACGCCACCGAGGCAGTCCGTTTTATATATGTAAATATCTATAATCTGTGAATGAGTTTTCCCGGGATAAAAGTACCGTTTTATATTGTCCCGAGATAAAAAGTAGCCTATGTGTTAATCCAGGACATGATCTACCCGTGTGCCATCGAAATCTGTTCAGTAGTTTTTGCGTGAAAGAGTAACAAACATCTATACATTCTTACAAATTTTCGCGTTTGTAATATTAGTAGGATTGTACGTTTCTATTAAATTTCTATTCGTGTATTATGACATGTAATATGGTTGGTTGTGTAATTTTAATGTACTATGGGTCTTTGATACCTGAAATAAATATTCCCACCTTAAAGGCCGGCAACGCATCTCTGTACCCCCTGGCATTGCAGATGTTCATGGGCGGCGGTGATCACTTACCATCAGGTGAACCGTATGCTCCCGTGAGACCCCAGCTTTGCAGTCGTACTGTAATACAACTACGCCACCGAGGCAGTATAAATATTTTATTGAGAGATAATATGAGTAAAAGGATTATCATTTTGATACTACCTTAAAAAGCACCCCACGCTTTTTTTACAATAAAATAAGTACATCTTTTTCTTATTTGCACTATTCTTAATTCAAATTTATTTTCTATTTTTAGTTGCATTTCCTATAAAGCATGTTTTTTAGTTTTTTTTCTAACTGTTATTTATTTTTCATTTTTTAAGCTTGTTCTACTATTGTCCAACAGATGACACTAAAAACAAGTAAGATTTTTGTATACATAAGAGTAGCCAGTTTAGTTATAACCCTACTATGGTCCAACAGATGTCAAAAAAAAGAGCTATCATTTACTCATTCATTTTGAATATTTATTCATTATTAGTTGGATTTTCTATAAAATAGTGTTTTTTGTTAAAATAATGAATTGTCTTCGGTTCTTGATAAATATGCCAAATTTTCATCCGACGTTTTGAAGGCGGTCAAAATCATGTTCAAAGTTTCCGTTACATAGATACACTAGCTTTTGCCCACGGCTTCGCCCGCGTTAATAAGTTTTTCCGGGCTAAAAGTACATACATAAAAACCTTCCCGTTGAATCACTCTATCCAACACATTTATTTGTATTAAGATTAATATTATGACGTTGATACAACTCTTAACAAATAATGCATTAATTTCGACCAAATTTGATTACCATAAAAACGGTTCTAGAGAGTTAATTTTAAAAGATAGACATATACTGTCGCGGACTTTTTTTTAGATCATTTCCAGAGGAATAATTCTTTCATACATATATTTTTGGTATCTTGAACGGTTTTCGCAGCGCACGCAATGGAAGCCCTCAAGGATGAGTAATTTTCCCCGCATTTATCACATTTTCCACTATTTCTTCGCTCCTAATAGTTGCATCATGATGTTATATAGCCTATAGCCTTCCTCGATAAATGGTCTATTCAACACAAAAAGAATTTTTCAATTCGCACCAGTAGTTCCTGAGATTAGCGCGTTCAAACAAACAAACTCTTCAGCTTTATAATATTAGTATAGATTTAAATGTACGTTACATAGCTTAATTTAAATTTATTTTCTCTTTTTTAGTTGGATTTTCTATAAGGCTTGTTTTTTTATTTGCTATTTAATATTATGGATAGAATATCATAGTACAGAATAACACAAAGCCAGCTACCTTATTATTGATACAAGTAAATCCCAATTATTGCGATATCAATATCGGTATTTTTAAGTTCTTCATTTGGTCCAGTAGCCCACATTTTCTTGAAAAAATCCCGATTTGGGTCCCCTAAATTAAGTATCTGCTTATAAATATGCATACGAGCTCTACAGACCCTGGAGGTATCGGTATAGGCTTCTTTGTGTAACATCTATAAAGCAGTACTAGAACCTGGTGTGTATGTACATAGAAAGAAAAAAAAATAAAGGGACGACTAAATGAGAGTAATAGAACACAAATCACCGTTTTTTTGTTTCATTCTTTTCTCGTTGTTTGTCTGCGTATCTGTTTTTCTGTTTATTTGTTAGCGCACATCTCCGACACTACTAAACGGATATCTATGAAATGGTATGGAGATAACTTGAGCCCCTGGGTAGAGCATAGGTATACTTTTTAACCTATAAAAAATCTTTTATGCGGGCGACGCTGCCAGGAAACAACAATAAAATAGTATGAGTGACAATAGTACATACTAATACAAAATAATAAGTTATTTTCAGGATTTTACGGCAATTTGGACTTGACTACAATTTATATGAAGACCATACTATTATGATTTGAAAAAATACTGTCCGACATATTTATAGGTATATAGAGTAAATTTTTCAGATGGGACAGCAGTCAATATTTTCTATTATGAACCACAGTTCAAACTTTAAAGTAGGTAGTAAACAAATACGAAAATATCATTTAAAAAATCGCGATAAAATAAAAAAAATGGTTTTATTTCAATGTCTTACCAAGTTTTTTTGTATGTCGGGTAATTCCTTTTTATTGATCTCATTGAGGGTGTCTGAATATATAACGTCGCGTAAGATAAAATAATAACCGTGAAAAATCCATTTGAGTTGTCAGACTAGTAGTAGTCGCAAGAGTTGGGTATATAATAAGGCTGCCAAATCATATGAAGCAACTACTCCGATGCAGTTCAATACTAAGTAGTAACTATTGCGGTTTTCATATCGGTCAGCGCTTAGTTGAGCGGTTACTATGTTAACCATTCCATATTCGCGTCTTCCCCGGCGAACAAGACGTCACTTTTCATTCAGTGGAAATCGTCTTTACGCGCTTACCCATAGGGTTCTAATTAAAAAATCTGAAATGACACCTGTCAAACTCGGAATACTGAAAGGGTTTCGGGTTTAAACTTGAGGTCATATTCAGGTTACTAGGCTAGTCGATTATTATAGTAATATTGGTTAAGTAATTGTCTCAATCACCAATATTATGTCACAATAACTAAAGATAATAATGAATCTTGACGTGGTATTGTACTCTGTGAACATTTGATTACGTAATCATTGATCAACGAACAATAAATCGTGATATCAAGACATAATTCATAGGTAACTTTTATTATGTATGCCTACGTATACCTATTTCAGCTGCCGCTGTCTGCGACATACATATGTTTGGATAGTACTCCCAAAAGTTAGACCTTCGCAATAAATCGTATAATTTTAAAGTCCTCCAATTTTGAGATGTATGTAATTTTATTTTGCTTAAAAATTACATCTACACTTATCTATACTAATATTATAAAGAGTAGAGATTCAATTGTATGTTTATTTGCATTGAATAGGCTCCGAAACTGCTGGACCGATTTGAAAAACTCTTTCATCAATATATAGGTCCATTATCCCAGGGATTATAAAGCGGGACTTTTATCCCAGAAAAATTCATTCACGCGGACGAAGCCGTGAGCAGAAGTCTAGTTTAAAATATATTAGCTATCGATGGAGGCGTCTAATTTTTTTTTATGGATTCAAGATCCATATTTTTGTCCTTTTAATATTCGTAAAGTTTGAGCCGTGTTAGATTTTGAGGCCCAGCACCCATAAAAAAGCGGACATCTTTTGTCGTAAAATAAACTGCTTCAGTATTGTTTAATCGTTTATTGTGACGTAGTCGCGGCTGATTGGTGTCAAGCGAGTTCATTTGAAATTCAACATCGCGGCACCTGACGCGCCGGTACATTAGACAGCTGTAAATGCAAACAGCGCTCAGATATCCTAGCCTTAATATTCTACGTTAATGATTTGATATACACCTTTGTTGTATCTTTTTTGTCTTAGTTAGCCACAGTCTGAATATTCTCGCTCGCTTTAAAGTCTGTGCCTGCGGCGGCGTCGTGTGCCGGGTCGGCCACTTCCCTGCAACATGGTTGAGGAGGCCGATGGCTGGCACATGCGTCATACTCGTGAACGGGTGCTGCTTGCGTGGACTGGTCTGCTCTGATTGGTGGTTGACTTTATTGTTTACTTAAAATTAAACATATAGGTGGTTGCTTGTCTTAGGTACTCTCCGGTAATTTCGCATCTAATATCCACATTTAAAACTAAATTTGTATTATAAAATATATTCTATTTAAAAAAAAATAAGATGACAAAAGACCTACGCTGAGTTTCTTGGTGCTTCTTCTCAGGTCAGTGGGCTTTTCCGCAGCACCGGTAGAATCTTCTAGTTGATAAAAAAGTATTGTAAAAAATGACGTGTAAAAGCGCCCTTAGGGGCCTAATTACTTAATAAAAGATTTGATTTGATTTGTAAAATAATGCAAACATCCAAAAAATACTAGACTACATTCTAGAGTTCATTTTAAGCATTCTTATATCCAGCATACGATTCAAATATTCCAAAAGTAACTTCTTAAGGAGCATGCACACATCCTAAAATACGTACAGAATGGCAACAAATAAAGAAAAAGCTAAAACGTAGCCGGAATGTATCGGCGATAGTCGCAGCCTTTCGCTCCCCCGGGCAAAGCCCGCGCTCCGGGGAGATTACCCGGATTTTTGTCTCGGTCTAAAATCCGGCGAAGTTTGGAGTTCGCAACCTATCGAGCTACTTTACTATTTGAGTACGATCCTTGTGTGGAAAGTTTTAAAATGCTCTTGGGTGAATATAAACTTGCATGCGATGTGTTTTTTCTTGACGTGAAATGTGATGTTTTTTTTTGTACTGCCGACTGAGTAAAATTTGTTTTATTGATGTTTTTTATACTATTTTTAGACAGTTTTATAGGTCATTTTATTTGTATGTGTAACGCAACTCTAGGCACTGTGCATATTTCTGTCTTCAACATCAATGGACCGTGCCCACTGCTCTTAACCGTTTACACTTTACGCTTGGCCTACAAACTAGCGACCTATCGAATACCATCTTCCTAATCCCAATATTTCGTAGTTAAGCCCAGCAACTTTTCCATACTGCTCGTCATAGGTTGTAAATTACATTCGTGAAATCTCCGAAGGGATTGTTGCTAGTAAATCTACAGCAGAACGCAGGAAGCAATTAGATGCAGGCGGGGCATGATCGTAAATTTTAAACTTTATTACAAAAACTTTGTTCGGTATTAAGTTTTTTTTTTTTTTTTGTCCCTGACATTACTCTTTCTAGCCTGACGAGGGTCGGCTTATGAAAGAACACCGGTCTTTTGGATGAGTGCAGAAGGCGCTCGCAACCCTTAAAATTAAGCGACCACGCTGAGGGCGACCCACTAACGGGTCACGAACCTCGGCTCAGGGCGGCCACTGAGAGGATAAGACATCAGCGTTTGGGGAAACATGGTTTTTAACCTAATCCTATTCATGAGTTCGTAGTCTTCGGCACGCGGGCCGGAACTGCTAAGAGAGGTCAGGGTGACGGGGAACGCGGCGAGGTCCTCGACGGCGAGGACGGTACAGCGGTCTTGTGGAGTGTAAGAGCTTTTGATGCTCGATCTTTTCGCCAATGGCCAGAGTGATTTCATCCTCTGGATCTGTCAGTACTGAACGCGGTCGTCTCCATTTGGCGCGATCAAATGGAGTATATATAGACGGTTTACGGATAAGCGTGTTTGGGTGGTTTACCGCCCGATCGAAGTAGCGTCTGCTGGCCATATGCATAAAGTGCCTGATGGTCGGCATGTTGGTGTCCACGTGGAGGTTGCGGTTGCGAACGTACCACGGGGCACCAAGAGCATATCTGAGCATTTTATTTTGTAAGACCTGCATACGCTGAAAACGAGCAGGCGGTAAATGGGCGAATACGGGCGATGCGTACGTCATGATAGGTCGGATGCATGTCGTAAAGATCCTAATCTTGTTGCGGATCGACATTTTACTGTTCCGGTTTAAGAGCCAGTGCAATTGGCCCATCGCGAATGCGGCTCGCGCGCGTACCGCGTTTACATGTGGGATGAAGGTCAACCTCTGATCAAGGGTCACTCCTAAATATTTAGCTTTGTCCTTCCAGGGGATAACCTGGTCGGACATGCGGACTGAAAGGTGTTTTTTTTTTTTTTTTTAAATGGCCATCTTCGGCTCATTAGGGACGGCTGCGGGCTTCCTCCGACTCACGTCTAAGTTGTCGTCCGCAACCGCCCCTGCGCGTACCGCGTTTTGCGGTCCTTTTCCTGTTGCGGGGGCTCAGAAGCCCCCGAAACACCGTGCCGTGTCCACCTTTTGGTGTCCGAGGCAGCGTGAGACACGCTGCCTCGGACATGTCCATCACGGGGGCCACAGAAGTTGGCTAGACTAATGGGTGGGCGGCACGTCCCGCCCACCCGTGACCCCCGGAGGCCCCTATTAGTCGCCTTTTACGACAGGCAGGGGATACCGTGGTGGAATTCTCCAAACGCCCCCAATCCACAGGGCGGGAGACGTCGGTCAGTCGTCCACCCGACGCCTCCTACGTCTCGTCTGGCGGCGGGAGGGATCACCACTGCGCTGGCGATCCCTCTCGGCACTCTCCTTCCGCGAGAGGACCGCCTCGCAGAAGTGGGCCACCGCCTGCCAGGCCTCCCGGCCGCCGACCATGGAAGCGACCACGGCCGGCAGCGAGAGGTCTTCTCCGACGACTGTTCTGAGAGCGCTGCGCTCCTCATCCCAGGCTGGACAACACTCCAACGTATGTTGGGCCGTGTCCATTGGGCAGTTGTCACAATAGTGACACACGGCCGACTCCTCTATCCGTACCACCCGAAACAGGAACTCACCGAAGCAGCCATGCCCGGTGAGCACCTGTGTCAGGCGGTATGTTGCCGCTCCGTGGCGCCTGTCCAGCCATTCGGCAAAGACAGGACGCACTGCCTCTACGACCCGGTGCCCCCACGACGGGGCCTCCAGCCTGAGACGCCACTCCTCCACGGCGGCTCGCCGTAAGGCGGCCCTCTTGGCCTCCACCTCCTTCAGGGCCGGACGCTCCCCGCGACTGAACGCCTCCTCCCGCCAATGGAATACATCGGCAAGGGATTTGGCGTCCAGGTCCCAGGGCAGAAATCCGGCCAATAGGCAAGCCGCCTCGAAAGAGACCGTGCGGTACGCCCTGACCGCCCGCTGCGCTAAAGCTCTCTGCGGGGCGCGCAGAAGGGCGACGCAGGGGCGGCCCAGGGAGTCAGCCCAAACGGGGCTGCCATAAAGGGCTATGGACCGCACGACTCCGTGATACAGCCTCCGGCAAGGGAAGCCAGGACCTTCCAGGTTGGGCAGCAGGCGGGAAAGAGCGCCCGCTGCCCGGGACAATTTCGTCCTCAACTCCTTAAAGTGGGTGCGGAATCGCCATCGGCTATCCAGGACTAAACCTAGATACCTCATGCTAGAGCCGATGGGGATCCGCACCCCCCCAACGACGATGCCGGCACCGGCCGGTGGCCCTCTCCGAGGTCCGTGAAAACACACGGCCTCGGTTTTCTCGAGGGCCACCTTCAACCCTAGACGTTGTATTCTACCAACTACTTGGCCGGTGCCCGCCGCCGCCAGAGTTGCGGCGTCCCGGAAGGTCCCAGCAGTCGCTGTGACTAACGTATCGTCGGCGTAACAAGTCACGCCGACGCCCCGGAGATTGGAACCACGGAGCACCCAGTCGTACCCGATGTTCCACAGGAGAGGGCCCAAAACCGAGCCCTGTGGAACACCGCACGACATCGCTCTTCGGTGCCACCCATCGGCGCCCGGATACACCACGTGCCTGTCAGACAGGTACGCGTGCACCAGACGCCGGAGATAGGGCGGCACCACGTGGTACCGCAGTGCCTCGTGGATGCAGGGCCAGGGCAGCGAGTTGAATGCGTTAGAAATATCTAACGATACCGCTATCACTACACTGCCTCCGGCCACTGCATCCTCCGCCTGTGCCTTCACCCGCAGAATCGCGTGGACAGTGGAACGTCCCCTCCTAAATCCAAACTGCTCGTCGGCCAGATTTGGTCCGACCCTTTCAAGGTGCTCGACGAGGCGGTTATGAATGATGCGCTCGAAGAGCTTTGCCACCTCGTCGAGCAACACGATGGGCCGGTAGGCCGACGGCGACTCTGCGGGTCGTCCTCCCTTCTTCAGCAGGACGAGCTTCCCGGTTTTCCAACGCACCGGGAAGACGCCCTGCTCCAGGCAGGCGGTGAATAAGCTGCGGAGCCTCGGGCCCAGGTACTCGAGGGCTAGCACCCAGGCTTTCCCGGGGATGCCATCGAGCCCTGGGGCCGTGTTTTTGCTCCGCAGCCGAAGCACTGCCGCCCGCATTTCAGCGGGCGAAACCTCCGGGATATCCCTTGCCGGATTCTCACTCGACGATGACGCCACATCCGGTGGCGCCATCGGTGGAGGAGTGAACTCCTCGGTGGCCGGGAACAAGGCCGCGACGACGTTGGCCAGTAATTCTGGCCGGAGACTCTGCGACAGCGGGGGCGCCGCTGGGCGAAGCTTCTTCATCACCATCCGGTAAGGGCGCCCCCACGGGTCCCTGTCGAGAGTCCCCACGAACGCCTTACGTGCCGCGACCTTGGCCCCATGAATGGCCACCCGCAGCGCTCTCTTTGCCTCTTTGTAGAGGCCATAGAGCTGCCGCTCCTGGTCTGCGTGGTTTTCGTCTCGGAGCCGGCGACGACGATGCCTGGCGTATCGGCGGCGCGCAGCAACGCACGACGCGCGCAACTGCGCTAGCTCCGCCGACCACCAGTACACCTGTCGCACCGGCGAACGGCGGAGAGCTCGGGGCATGCCGGCGTCGCAGACATCCGACATTGCCACCCCGAACCACTCCGCCTCCTGCTCAACCCGTACCGGCCCGTCCGGCACGGGGAGCCACGACATGACCAGAGCGGCCAGCACTAGGGCCTCCCCATCGAGGCGACGAAGCGCCCACCGCGGGCCGTCCTGATTTGGGGCACTCGGTACACCACCGGACTGGACACTCGGGGACGCGGAGACGCCGAACCTGATGTAACGATGGTCCGACAACGTCTCCACGCCCACGAGGACTCTCCAGTCCCGGACACGGCGTGCGACGGCGGCACTCGCCAACGACAGGTCTATAATAGACCCGCCGTTGTGCCGCACGCACGTGTCCACCGACCCCCTGTTCAGGACGACCAGGCCGACAGAGATCGCCCATTCCTCCAGGACCCGACCACGACCGTTCGTCGCCGGCGAACCCCAAGCCACGGATTTGGCGTTGAAGTCGCCGGCGACGACCGCCGGGTGAGGTTGGCCTTGTTCCACCAAGGCCCCCAGCCGAACGAGGAAAGACTCAAATTCGGCGAGGGGTCTGTTGGGAGAAAAGTACACTCCTACTATCCAAATGTCTCCCAACAGAACCGCCACGCATCCCCTGTCCTTCGCTACTTTTTCGAAGGGTGGGGAGCCAGCGGCGCCCCGGCTGATGATGGCCACCAAGCCGTCAAGGTCCCCCGCCCAGTTATCCCGGGGGGGGACAAAATACGGCTCAGCGACCACGGCCACTTGCACCGACCACTGCGCCAGGCTTTGGGACAACAGGTCCTGGGCACTGGCACAGTGGTTGATGTTCGCCTGGAGGAAATTTAGTTCCATTTATTGGGCGATCTCTACCACGTCCATCGCGGCCCCTTGCGGTGGGCTCGCTGCCTGCGGCTGGGTCGAAGCCCCAGCGGCAGCAGCACTTCGTGCCCCGTCGCGACGCCTATCGCGACGGGAGGGGGCGGGGCACGCCTTCCCGCCCACCGGATGTTTGGCGGGCCTCCCTGCGGCCGCGCAGACTGCGCAGTTCGGCGCGGCCTCGCATCCGCGGGCTTTGTGGCCCGGTTTGCCGCAGCGATAACAAAGATCGCTGCGGTCCGGTCCTCCGGTGCAGGTGCTCTGCGTGTGACCGTGCTCAAGGCAACGGAAACACCGCATCGGGCGCGCCCCGAGCACGGTCACCCGGGCCACAGTCCACCCTACCATCAGGCGGCCCGCCTTTATTTTTTGTGCCGCCCTGGTCGGCACCTTGGCCCAAACTGCGCTCAGGCCGGAGCGATCAGGCCGGATTTCTCCGACCTTCACGGCATCAGCTGCGCACTCGCCAGCAACGCTGAGGGCCGCTGCGACCGTCTCGGAAGTGGCTGCCGGATCCAGCTCCGACAGCCGCAGCTCCGTGCACTTGGTGGGCCGGGAGATTTGGACATCTTCCGACCCGCCAAAGCATTCCCTCAGCCTTGCGGCGAGGGAGTCCGCCTTCTGCTCCGACTCAGCCCCGGGCACCTCATAAAGCATGGCACCCGTGGCTGCCACCTTGGGCGGACTGAAAGGTGTGGCACACGGACTTTCCTTTTCCGAGTGAATAGGATAGCCTGGCTTTTGGTGGGATTGACGGTGATTCGCCATTTGCGGAACCACTCACCGAGTTCATCGGCGGCGGCCTGCAAAGTGCGCACCACATTGCCGGGATCTCTACGTGAGGCGTAGATTGCGGTGTCGTCTGCGAAGAGCGCCAGATGGGCGTTTTTTGGTTTGGGGATATCACTGGTATACAGCGAGAAAAGAAAGGGGCAGAGGGCAGAACCTTGCAGGACTCCGGCCGTGATGGTGTGTCGGGAAGAGAGAGTTCCCTCCACGCGATATCTGAAACCGCGATTCGACAGGAAATCTCGTATGATGTGCACGAGTTGTGTGGGCACGTTGAGAGTGTACAGCTTGAAAAGCAAGCCGTTGTGCCACACCCTGTCGAATGCTTTTTCAATATCGAAGAAGATAGCACCTGTAGGCATACCTTTGCGAAATTGGTCGTGAACGTACTCCGTGATGCGGAGCACCTGATTGACACAACTGTGTCTAGCGCGAAAGCCGAACTGTTCCGGAGGGATCAAATTTTGATTGTAGGCGACTATTTTGAGGCGGTCGAGGACGATCCGCTCGTAGATTTTGCCCAGAGTACTGAGCAGACTGATTGGCCTATAAGAGGCGGGTTCGAAAGCGGGTTTCCCCGGCTTGTGGATACCTATCACAACTGCCTCTTTCCAGACCTCTGGGAATAGGCAGTTTCGAAACGCGGCGTTATAAATTGACGTGAGAATTTGGACTAGATGCTCCGGGAGCATCTTAATCATGCGATTGGAGATCCTGTCGCCCCCGGGGGCTTTACGACGTTTGAGTGCCTTGATCAGAGAGATGACTTCTTCGATCGTCACCGGTGCAAGGGGATCGAGCGGCGCGACGACGTCCGGGTCGATGTTATCGTTTAACGGTCGCGAAATAGAGATTGGCGGTGGCCGGACCGCGTTCCTATCTTCGACGAACGTGTTAACCGCAACAAGAATATCGTCGTCTACGGGTACTGTGGTGAGAGAACATTGAGACTCCAGGCTGTCGGCCAGAAGTTCCGCTTTCTCGTCGTCATCAAACGCCGGGCGTTGATTGGGACGATTGAGCGGAGGCATGGAAGCCACATCGTTTCTCCTGAAGGAACGAACCAGTGTCCAGAAGGCCTGGTGTGTCGGTTCGATCTCGGCTAGGCGAGTTTCCCATCTCGAATCGACGACCTCTTTTATGCGTCGTCTGACCTCACGTTGGAGGTAGCGCGCAAGACGTCGTCGTTCCGGGGTGGGTCTCGTCGCGTAGGCTCTGAGCGTAGCGTTACGCATTCTCACCCACCGCCGAACGTCGTCGGGAATTTGCCAGTGACTGTGGACAGTCTCTGGCACCTTCTCGGAGCTTTCGCTCAAGACGTTCTGTAGGTGGTTGGTGAAGACGCGTATCGCGCTGGTCGTTTCCTCAGGAGTCTCGATGTTGGTCGGGATCGCGGAAAGATCAGTGGATGAGGTGTCCGCGAGCTTGGTACCTAGGAGGCGCCAATTCGTTTTCACCTTCATCGGAACGTCAGGACCTGTGTCTGATGGACCGTGCTCGGGGACTAGCTCTAGGATCACAGGTCTGTGGTCAGAGTCTAACTCTTGTAACACTTGCATGGAACGCACGCTAAGGCTTACGTTCCTTACCAGTACTATGTCGAGTATGTCAGGTCGGTGGTCGTCGTTTGAGCAGTAGTGGGTTGGTTCAGAGGGAACCAATAAACTCATATCGATTATGTCAAGACAACTCTCTAGGGCTGCACCTCTCGCGTTGGTCGAGTTGCAGTTCCAGAGAGTGCTCTTGGCATTGAGGTCTCCCGCCAAAATGACGGAGTCCCCCATCTCGAATAAGGTCGAGAGTTCATTGGAGTGAAGCTCCTTAGTGGGCGAGAGATAGGCCGATATGATGGTGATCGGCGGATGTCCGGTCATAGCTAGCCTGCAGACCGAAGCCTCAATGTTACTCAAGCTTAGTGGTGACTCTAAAGGTATACAATGAAGGGACCTTTTATAATAAATGAGAGTGCCTCCAAGACGGCCACTGGTACGATCATTTCGCACCAGTTTGAAGTTGGGGATGTTGGGATCGCGGTGAGAGGGTTTGAGGAATGTTTCCTGGATGAGGAAAACATCTATTCTATTATCGCGGACAAAGGAAGAAATTTCGGCTCGTTGGTTCCTAATGCCGTTACAGTTGAAAAACCCCACTCTGAGGGAGCGGGGTTTTGTCCGCTGGGGGGGTTGTTGCGCGTTGGTAGCCATTTAAGATGACAATGAAGGGAGGCGTACAGCGTCAACTGTAGCCTGGAAAATTAGGTGCTGGATTTGATAAATCTCAGCGATGAGACGGGGGTCTTCTATCCCAGAGCGGGTAAGAAGGCGGGAACGTTCGGCCAGTTGGCCGTGGAGACTCATAATCTCCGGGGAGCCTAACAAAAAGGCGACTGAGTCGCTTGTCGCCGCCGGCACCGTCACCGACTGAGGGGGAGTGGTGGAAGTGGGCTTTGGTTTGGGCTGGGCTGCCTTTGAAGAAGGGGCCGCAGCCGGGGGAGAAGGGGGAGGGGAAGGTTGAAATGTGGCCGGGGTCGCGGGAGTGACTCCGCTAGGGGCCTGCGTGCGGGGAACAGCGCGTGCCATGGGAGGAAACCATGGGTTGCGCACTGGTGTAGGTGCCAGTTTGAAGGCGGGGGCCTGAGGGGCCGAGGGAGCCGCAGCTTTAGGAGCCTTGGCTATTTTCTTGGGGGCCCGCGGGCATCCGCGATAGTTCGCTGGATGGCCGGTTTGCCGGCAGTTGGTGCATGAAGGCGGCTCCGTGCACTGAGAGCGGTCCTTGGGACGGGGGCACTCGGATGTGCCGTGATCGCCGAGGCACTTGACGCACCTGGCGGGGAGGCGACAGCCACGAGAATTGTGGCCGTATTTCTGGCAGTTGTGACACTGCCCTATTTGGGTCGGTATTAAGCATCGGCTAATGAGGAGAGGCGGTATGTGCGAATGGCAACTAAGAGCCCTGGAAAATACATCCGGTTCGATTCCCGGGTCTTGTTTTTTAATTGTACTTTGAGTGAATGCATAAGGATAGCAACATGGATAATATGTTATAACACTAAATAATAATTATACAACTTCTTTGTAAATAGATTGTCGATACTGCAGTATTGGGATAATGATCCTGTAAGTAGTATCAGTTGGTAAATAAATAAATTAATTAATTAATTAATTAATACGACGAATACAATTGTTTACAAAAAAAATCATTGAGGAATTTTAACTGAGATATTACTGCCTTTCGTTTTTAGATTTGTAAATTAAGAATATCTATTATAGCTTTTGCCCGCGGCTCCGCCCGCATTAAAAAGTTTTTCCGGGATAAAAGTAGCCTATGTGTTAATCCAGGACATGATCTACCCGTGTGCCAAATTTTATCGAAATCCGTTCAGCAGTTTTTGCGTGAAAGAGGAACAAACATCCATACATCCAAACATCCATACATTCTTACAAACTTTCGCCTTTATAATATTAGTAGGATAGTAGGATTTAAGCATAAATTTCCATTTTTACTACTGAATTTTTTTCAAATTCATATTGTATAGCAAATACCTAGGGAAACAAGTAGTACCTACATTTGGAAAGGTATGAGATACATTAATGTTATATTTACAGAAAACGATCTCATGACGATGAACCTTTATAAGTTTATTTCAAAAACGTTTCCACGTGTGATCAAAATCAAAGAAATATTTATAAATGGGTCGTAGATGTCTACATAAAAAAGATTCTGGTCGCAATTATAACTTTTAGTGTCGAAATCTTTTTCGATTATCTCAGCTTTTTCTTTTAAAAAATTCGTATTGTCGGATCTAGGGAATCACACCTGCAACAAATTGCCGCCTTTGACTGGATGACAATGGTATGAACAGCTCAGCCGGAATAATTTCCTTTTAATCAAAGTTGAGAACGTCCGGAAAAAATATAAAGATCTTCGGGATACAGACAATAATAATACCCGCTATATTTTATATACTGCCTACTCCTGAGCTCGTGCTCAGGAGTAGGCAGTATATAAAATATAGAAGGCTCGTGCCTTCTCTACTAATAGGAGGGCGCCTTAGTCCACCACGCGCACCTTGTGCGGGTTGGCAGACTTCACAAACCTTTGAAATTTTTATGGCATCCTCAAGTAGGTTTCTCCACGATGTTTTCAATCACCGTTTAAGTGAACGATAATTGATAAACAATACACAGATAACTTCGAAAGTCAGGGGTGTGCCTCTTGGGTTTTGAACCAGCGGACTTCCGACTCGACAGACCGTTCCATTCCAGGCTATCGTGCACTGGTCAGGATAAATATAATGTAGTTTAATACCAACAGAGATTAAATGATCCAGAACACAGAAAAAAAATATCAATTGTAAATAATTGTAAACAATAACCACTTTCAAAGGTTTCACTTTTATCCGTTGAAATAACAGGTTCATTTCCCGTACAATTGAAGGTTAAAGAAAATTATAAAAGCCACGAGCCTCTGTCGGCAACAAACGTGATAATCGTTTTTATAATAAAGAGAAAGCCATTTATTTCACCTTCCGGCAAATATTCGATTTCTGTTTATAGAACTAACATTTTCATAAATATATGTAAATTTACCGAAGGAAAATGACTGCCTCGGTGGCGTAGTTGTATTATGGTACAACTGCAATGATAAGGTCTCGGGTTCATTTCCCGGGTCGGGCAAAGTGATATTGAGTTTTTCTATTCAGTATTTGCTCGGAGTCTGGAATTTGTACCCGATATGGCGATAGGCTTGCCCCCATCACACCATGGGACGGAATAACGGCGAAAAAGTGGGTGCACTAGTTGCGCCTCTGTCTAACCCCCTCCCCCCCCCGGGGGAATGAAAGGCGTGAGTGCATGTTTACCGAAGGAAAGTCTTTCCGATGGATCAGTTTTCTAATGAACGACGTATTTAAATTTCATATTGTTTGGATTTTGGAATATCTTCTAAGATCGACAATCCATCAATCAATATTACACCCACTTCTTTCCTTCCTTACATAGTATGAAACAAAGTCATGTGCCGCCTCTGTGCGCGTTAAACTCAAAAACTACCGAACGGATTTCGATGAAATTTGATTGGAGATAGTTTGAGAACCTTGGAATGTTTTAGGCTACGTTTTTCTCGGGAAAGTATATAGCGGGACTTTTATCCCGTAAAAAGACTTTCAAGCGGGCGAAGCCGCGAGCAAAAACTAGTATATTGTAAATGCGAAATTGACTCTACTTGCCTGTCACGCTTTCACGGTCAAACCACTGAATTGATTTTATTAAAATTTTGTGCGGGGTAAACTTAAATCATAAGGAACGATAAAGACTATTTTCTATCCCGGAAAAATATAGCGGGACTTTTTCTCAGAAAAGTTATCACAGAGCGAAGCCGCGAGAAAAAGCTAGTACTTAGTAAATAATTTTTACTTTATATTCTAAAAAAAAATATGAAATTCCATTAAAAAAACCCCAGCGAACAGACGCTATTTGCATCTGTCACCCTCTTCAGGAATAGTATGTAGACGTGAGCTTCTAAATTAGCACTATGTCAAAGCAGTCGCAGTATTAACATATATTTTTATTATTTAACCCTTGCTGAATATTGCGGGGCCTTCTTACATACTAAGGTGGAGAGTCAGTCGAGATTTTTGTAGTCTCGACTGACTCTAAGTGTACTCATAGTTTTGTATTGAGGATAGTTAACTCTGATATGACGTCGTCATTGAAAGGTAGAGGTAGAATGTTAGTTGATCAAACATCCTCGAACTGTAATGTCCATCTCGGGGTCACTTTGGCGTGTAAAGAGCCCTCTAGCTCGCCAAAGCGACCTCAATGACCTCAATTAGTCTCCTTTTATGACAAGCAAGGGATGGGTCAGGTATATCACTTGACATCGTTAAAAATTGTGTTTAAATATTATTTGTACATATGCACTCATGTCCTTTATCCGCGAAGGGGTAGGCAGAGGCACAACTAGTGCACCCACGTTTCGCCGTGCGTACTACTGTCCCATGAAACTACATTATTATTTAGTGCCAAAGGTTAGTTCTATCCCAAGAATTGGCTAGCTAGAGCAAAGCTACGGCCAAAAGTTCATGAACCATAAATTAAAAACTTTCGCTGACTTTTATTTCTATATTATGGTAGCTAATATGTTTGTATTCGTCACCAAGAAATAAACAAATTACAGAGATTCAAACTGCAAGTTTCTCGGGTCAATCGATTCTTATTTGTGCTAAATTGATTCTGCTTTGAAGTAGCTTAGCAGAAACACGCTCAATGTAGGCCGTTTTTGACATGTCCGTCTAGAAATATTTGGGGAAGGCAGAGTGGGAGGGGGAGGAGAAATCGTTCAGCAGTGGACGTCATGTGGCTGATGATGATGATGAAGTAACTTATACTATAAACGTTACGATGAATGATTTCAGTAGATGCATACGAAAATTTACTACACTAATGAAAATTCATAACCCGTGTCAAGTTTTGATGATGAGATTTATATGAATGTTGTATTTGAGAGACGTGTTGAGAATAGTAGAAAATTATATGGTGAAAATAATAACAAAGTCAAAAAAATACTTTAAGATCATGATATAGTTACATAACAATTTTTCAATAAATTGTTATATCGTTAGTCAAACTTCTATTCTTCTGTTATGTATTATGAAGGATTCTTTTACCACCCTGATCCAGCGCAGCCTGGTTATGCATTTAGTCTCGTCTATGATCGACATTAGATCGAAAATCTATTATCCCATTCTTTCGAATGCGTCTATTTGAAGTCGTAAGCTGGAAGCATAAATATTTTAATCTCAGTAAAATAATGTTCCTTCATAAAAACTTCAAGCAACCACGTTCAAAAGCGATAACAAAATGAATTACTCTTCATTGTTTAAATCATCAAAGCAGTAGTGCAGATGTTGAAACAATTTTCATAATTTAATACCTTTACTTTATTAATTAGAACATAATTTAACTGAGTTGTGCACTTTAATTTCTTTGAGATTTACTACATTAAAAGTTGGAGTTCCGAATACACACGAATAATTAACTTTGAATTACGAAACACTATGTAGCACTCTACTACGTTCATCATCCTGAGACACAAGATGCCAAGTCTTATTGATGTAAAAATTCGAATTCATTTACCCATATTGTTTACCTTTCTCATTTAAAATATAGTTCGTATCATATTATTGTATTGCATTATTTTAAGTGAGCTAATATTTGTTTCTTAGTTTATAATTGTGTGTCAGTTGTGTCTGTGACAAATAAAATATATTTCTTTCTTTCTTCTTTTCTTTCTTTTCGTGAAAAACACAAGTTCACGTTTTTAAACGTCTTGATCATAAGTGTTAATTCTTAGACCTACCCTTATCTGTAGGGATAGCATACCGCACGTTTGTTTTTACGACCGGCACGGCGGTCTATCTGGCGTCAACATCTGGGGAATTACTAACGTAATTTTTAGAGATCCTAAACTATGTTCCAATCGACACTTGAACCATTGTAATCAAACGGGCCTTCATTTTTGGCTCAAATTATCGATATAATATCAGTTTTTCATCATTATTATAATGTAAATTTTCCTTTTTAATTATGCATATAGTCGTTTTTTGACCCAATTTATACGCTTTAAACCACAAAACTTATGTTCAGGTAAAAAATACGCAAAAACAAACCCTATTTTATAGCCCATACAATCGTAACTCGCGTCTAAAGTTTGTATTACATAGATAACCAATGGTATTGCAGAAGTTACCGAATGTAAAGCTGTATTACAATGTGTTCGAATATTGTTTTCTACGTAGTTCTAAAGCCTTGTTTATATCAACATCGACAGTTGTAGTTTCGTTAGGATTTGCCTAATACCAGTTGTTAAGATAACGTAGGTTTATTTTGAAGAGTGGCGCTGCGATGTATAACTGAATTTCGAATTTGATGCCTATTGCATTGGTATAGAACGAAAGTTTGTTTAGTTTTCGTAAACGAAAAATAAGTAAAGTTTTTTCTGAATGCAGGCAAGATGTGTGTATAAGATGAGTATTCAAATAGCTTTTCTCTCGATAGAACCATTCGCACCGCCGCGCTGTTGCATATTAAGCGGTTTTGACAAAGCAAATTGATGTGACAGCTCAAAAGCGCTTAACAACGCTTGATGAATTAGTATACACACACACGCCTTTTATCCCCGAAGGTAGAGACGCAACTAACGCACCCACTTTTCGCCGCGCGTATTCCGTCCCATGATGTGATGGGGGCGAGGCTATCGCCATATCGGGCACAGATTTTAGACTTCGGGCTGCTGCTGAATAGAGAAATCCAATATCACTGTGCCTGAACCGGGAATCGAACCCGAAGCCTTAGCATTCCAATCATACCGTAATACAACTACACCACCGAGGCAGTACGAGGCACCAAGAATTGGTATACAAATTATTAAGCCAAATATTAATTTAAAAGCTTCAATCTCTATGGCGTCGTTTGAGTGGATCACTACAGCATTTTCATTGTTTTCGTGACTATTTACCAATGTGTCAACATTTTTCAACACTAAATTTTCTCGCAAACCCGCTCGCATGAAAGTACTTGGAATAAATAGTCTCACCGATTTCTTATATAATAAAATTAGACTGTGTATATTCCAGGACGAC
Source organism: Lapara coniferarum (assembly GCA_949316025.1). Taxonomy (NCBI): domain Eukaryota; kingdom Metazoa; phylum Arthropoda; class Insecta; order Lepidoptera; family Sphingidae; genus Lapara; species Lapara coniferarum. The sequence goes on from OX438929.1 coordinate 14,020,282, forward strand.
TTGTGTACTAAGGCACGCATTTAGCGGTTTATGAAATAATTTCTAACAAACATCGCAACATCTGAAATTAAGAAATTAATTTAACTACTAGCATGAGATAAATTTGAATAACGCCCAAAAACCTAAATACTCACATAACTTCAACCTCAGTGACATTCGAATTTGAAATGTATTTACTGCCGCGTAAGCGTACTCACTGGTTACGCTTTGTGATGGCCACAATCGACTACGTTTTAGCCAGATTTAGGTAGAGGACAATGAATGGCAAATGTTCAGCGCGTTCTGCAAATATTCCGATGAATACAGAGGTTTTGATGAACTAAAATCGGCACCATTTGCTCTCAAACCAGATTTGTTTGTACTGTAATAATATGCCTCGGTGGCAAAGTTGTGTTACGGTACGACTGCAATGCTCAGGTCTCTGGTTCGATCCCCAGGACGGGCAGTGCTAATGGGTTTTTCTATTCGGTATTAGCCCGGAGTCTGGAATTTGTGCCCAATATGGCGACAGGGTCGTCCTCTATCACAGCATGGGACGGAACACGCACGGCGAAAGTGGGTGCACTGTTTGCAGCTCTGCCCCCCCCTTCCGGGGATAATAGGCGAGCGCGCGCGTTTGAGCGTGTGCGGGTGTGCGTTTGAGCGTGTGCGGGTGTGTGTGTGTGTGTGTGTGTGTGTGTGTGTGTGTGTGTGTGTGTGTGCGCGTGTGCGTGTGCGTGTGCGTGTGCGTGTGCGTGTGCGTGTGCGTGTGCGTGTGCGTGTGCGTGTGCGTGTGCGTGTGCGTGTGCGTGTGCGTGTGCGTGTGCGTGTGCGTGTGCGTGTGCGTGTGCGTGTGCGTGTGCGTGTGCGTGTGCGTGTGCGTGTGCGTGTGCGTGTGCGTGTGCGTGTGCGTGTGCGTGTGCGTGTGCGTGTGCGTGTGCGTGTGCGTGTGCGTGTGCGTGTGCGTGTGCGTGTGCGTGTGCGTGTGCGTGTGCGTGTGCGTGTGCGTGTGCGTGTGCGTGTGCGTGTGCGTGTGCGTGTGCGTGTGCGTGTGCGTGTGCGTGTGCGTGTGCGTGTGCGTGTGCGTGTGCGTGTGCGTGTGCGTGTGCGTGTGCGTGTGCGTGTGCGTGTGCGTGTGCGTGCGCGTGCGCGTGCGCGTGCGCGTGCGCGTGCGCGTGCGCGTGCGCGTGCGCGTGCGCGTGCGCGTGCGCGTGCGCGTGCGCGTGCGTGTGCGTGTGCGTGTGCGTGTGCGTGTGCGTGTGCGTGTGCGTGTGCGTGTGCGTGTGCGTGTGCGTGTGCGTGTGCGTGTGCGTGTGCGTGTGCGTGTGCGTGTGCGTGTGCGTGTGCGTGTGCGTGTGCGTGTGCGTGTGCGTGTGCGTGTGCGTGTGCGTGTGCGTGTGCGTGTGCGTGTGCGTGTGCGTGTGCGTGTGCGTGTGCGTGTGTGTGTGTGTGTGTGTGTGTGTGTGTGTGTGTGTGTAACAATATTCTAAGCATGAAGGAATAATCTGCATTTGCTTGGTCGGCGAGATTTTCAATATCTCCCTTACTAATACACATTACCTACCACTAAAAGAAACAAAAATGCATATATCTATAACGAATATCTATATGGCTTACACCAATATGTAAAACATAATAAAAGTAATATTAAATATAACGTCTCGTACATATTCAATACATCCATTAACTGCACTTCAAAGTGATTACGAAGATCCTTTATCACAAAAGCGTGTGCCCTTACTTTAATGAGATGTCTAAGTACCCAATTTGCAAGTACTATCTACACAGTGGTTGTATTTGAATGAAATTACATCCAAATTATTAGTTTTCGGGCGCGTTTGGAGTGTTGCCAGGAGCGTTATGAATACATTACATTTGATATGTACTTTTATGTTAGTCCGCATAACTGAATTAAGTCAGACTAACAATATTATGTGTAATTGCTATTATACTAACTTTGTTATAATTTCTTGAGTACTTTGAGCACTTAAAATTTGAGCTTAACCGGCATTCGTATAATACTTACCCGTTTTCGTATTGCTATAATTATGTAATGCATCCTTTCCTGCCTGTCCTGCGCTTTCCTATTGCTTACTCATATTTTCCATAATGATATATACCGGGTCCTCTTAGTCCTCTCGTCTCTTGGTATCCTTCACACTAGACGCGCGGTCTTTTAAAATTAATCCGGCTTTTTTTAACACAAAGCCCAGTATCACAGTATGCAACTTGAATGATTACTTAACACAAAGTTTTTGGTAGCCCGTATACGTGTTTTTGTCTTCATTGTCATACGAGAATGATAACTGTACAAGTCGCAAATGTCAAAATTGGAAGGAAGATGCGCACAAAGATGGCGATTTAGATGATAATAGCAAGGCTTTGGTATGAAAACGTATGTAAATAAAAAAAATCAATAAATTCTTATTTCAAATATACGTGAAACTTCATTGGTGTTCGATTGGGTGACATAAATTATTTTTCAAGCAATTTATAAGTGAACTAGCTTTTGCCCGCGGCTCCGCCCGCATTAAAAAGTTTTTCCGGGATAAAAGTCCCGGTTTATATTTTCCCGGGATAAAAAGTAGCCTATGTGTTAATCCAGGACATGATCTACCCGTGTACCAAATTTCATTGAAATCCGTTCAGTAGTTTTTGCGTGAAAGAGGAACAAACATTCTTACATCCATACATCCAAACATCCATACATTCTTACAAACTTTCGCCTTTATAATATTAGTAGGATAAATATTATTCATAGCTAGGGTGTAGAATAAAATGTCCCCCCACAAGATCTGTCTGATATTTATTGAATACTAGCTTTTGCCCACGGCTTCGCCCGCGTTAATAAGTTTTTCCGGGCTAAAAGTACATAAAAAACCTTCCCGTTGAATCACTCTATCCAACACATTTATTTGGATAACGATTAATATTATGACGTTGATACAACTCTTAACAAATAATGCATTAATTTCGACCAAATTTGATTACCATAAAAACGAATCTAGTGAGTTAATCTTAAAAGATAGACATATACTGTTGCCGACTTTTTTTTAGATCATTTTAAGAGGAATAATTCTTTCATACATATATTTTTGGTATCTTGAACCGTTTTCGCAGCGCACGCAATGGAAGCCCTCAAGGATGAATAATTTTCCCCGTTTTTTTTTTCACATTTTCCATTATTTTTCCGCTTCTAATAGTTGCATCGTGATGTTATATAGCCTAAAGCCTTCCTCGATAAATGGTCTATTCAACACAAAAAGAATTTTTCAATTCGAACCAGTAGTTCCTGAGATTAGCGCGTTCAAACAAACAAACAAACAAACTCTTCAGCTTTATAATATTAGTATAGATAGTGCTCGCGGCTCCGCCCGCGTGAAATATTTTCCCGGGATAAAAAGTAGCCTATAGCACTCAGGAGTTATGTAGCTTCCTATTAGTGAAAGAATTTTTAAAATCGGTTCAGTAGCTCCTGAGATTAGCGCGTTCAAACAAACAAACAAACTCTTCAGCTTTATAATATTAGTATAGATAATAATTCTCGTAGTTTACCTAAGTTACTCATAACTACACTAAAAACTATATTGAATACATAATTCACACACACTCACGCCTTTTATCCCCGAAGGCGTAGGCTGAGGCGCAACTAGTGCACCCATTTTTCGCCGTTCGTATGTACTGCGTATTCCGTCCCATGATGTGATAGGGGGCGAACCTATTGTCATACGTGTTACAAATTCCACACTCCGAGCTGATACTGAATATAAAAACCCAATGTTACTTTGCTCGACCCGGGGATCGAACCAGAGACCTTAGCTTTGCAGTAGTACCGTAATAGAACTGCGCCACAAGGTTAAAACAATATTGCATTAAAAAAATCTTCGCAGGTGTATTTCGCATACAAATGATATTAATAAAATTGAGTTCGCGTTTTTGCTTACAAAACAATATTTGAAAAAGAAGGGTCACCTCCAAAAAACGCTCAAAGAAAAATAACTTCGTTTATCTTTTAACAAATTAATACCATTGTGTCATTATTTAGCACGAGACAATCAGTATGACTAAGTTAGTGGCTAGAATTATTTTTCTTACAAAAATAATAGACATTCGTCTAGTCTAGACATTTCCATTATTAAAGCTTTTATAGACTGTTAAGGCGTCCTATTATGTAGAATTTGTTATGTACTGAGTGGAGAATATTTTTTTTCAGAATTGCATTGTAATACAATTTATCTCGTTACGTTTGTCAAAATAGTATGTAAAAAATATCTGTATAATAAATCGACTCGCTGAGAACCAGTCTATTTGAATAAGAAGATAAATTTTTATACATAATGCCTATCTAATTTAGACTTCCTATAATTTTTAGATATTTTCATTTACGAGAATAATTAACAGCAAATGACTTTAAATTTGGAATAATTAGGAAATGAACTTTCGTAACGTCTGAGTAGCGTATTCCACATTAACTAAGCTAACGCTAATATTTATTATTAAAATAAAAATTGCAACCCGCAATGTTGCAGCTTTTCCCCGCGAAAAAAAAAAAAAAAAAAAACCGTTGTAATGAGAAAGAGTACTAATAACTGTGACAAGAGAATAAATAACAATATCCTGTAAGGTTACACAGTATTCCGTGTTTGTTTTTACTGGACATAAGTGCACAATTCTTCGGTGACTGATTCCACAGTTGATAAATTCAGTGGAGCGTGTCTTCGATCAGCTCGAAAGCTAAATCGCACTCTTTATTAACAAGACGAGCAGACAGCTCGCTGGGTGAAAGATTGACCGAACATTTAACGATCTTTTTTTTGTTTGGCGGAGAAAGTACATTACTACTACCACGCAGCTTCCACGGTTACGTTGGGTTCATCGTGCGTTACGATCCGACGTTGACCCTACCGGAGAGATGAAACTCCGCGGTGTCCATCTTCGGCGCATGAGGGACGGCTGCGGGCTTCCTCTGACGGAAGTGTCCAAGTTGCTTCCGCAGCCCATTGTTGCTAAGAAAAATCCGTCAAGTTAGTCGTATATTTCCGTCAAAAATCCGTTACATGAACAATGTAGCTATAATTTCGCATGGGGGGGGGGTGCAAGCGTGTGTTCTTGCCGCCCCATGTACACCTTCCCCCCTCACATAACAAGAAAATTTTTGGTCCCGTTAAGTATCCCGTTTCACATGGATCCAAATCCGTTAGAAATGACGGGAAATCCGTTAAGTTGGCAACACCGCCGCAGCCGCTCCTGCGCAACATGTACCTATTTCACTCACAATCAGGTAAGGTCACTTTGTCGAGCACATATGTACACTAAAAACTCTCTTAGATTAACTAAATGAATAGTAAATATACAACAAATAATCTGTACGCAATGAGAAACTTGAATGAAATATTAATCAAATACGTGAACGAGTTGAGGTTGGATAATATAATTGTGCAAAACTAAGCAATTGTTAATATTCATCCGATTGAACATCTAGCCTCTAATTTGCGCTATTTGTTAGTGTATTTACATAAGTTAATAAATACTACGTTAAGTTAATAATATATATAACGTAGTATGTTCTACTTACCACAAAATACAAGAAGAGTAACTTAATTACGTATTAGTAATAAACTGACGTACTCATTCTACACAGCTGTTTGTTACGTCGTCAGTGATAAAAAATATCGTCAGTAAGAAATACTATCTGATAATACGTACCGGTACGAAGGCGTGCTATTACGATCTGCAGTATCTGAAAACAATAAGACATTAAATGAAGTTTAGCTGATGAATGTTATAGTATCCACATACGATGTGATTTGGTATCATGCGACCAATTCGTCACGCGGTACAGTCTTCACGCCACACGATCGAACCGTACCATGCGACGTCCAGTTGTATGCAACCAAGTTTGATGGACAAGCAATCGAACCAGCCGTACCAACAATAATAATAATAATGTCCATCGAACCGTGGCCCACACGATGCGATATGGTTCGATGGCATACCATTTTAATGGTTCGGCTGTACCAAATCGCATCGTATGTGCCCACTTTAACTAGTCACATAAATGTAAGCCGACCAAATACAAAAGTCACACTGTAATGCTTCCGAATAAATGAGTATGATTAGCTGTTTAATACTTAGATTATTTAACCAATGGATAAGATATAGGAATAATGCACAAACAATTTTTCCTGCCAATCCTGACGGGGGGCGAGATAGACACGGATAGCACACATTAAAAAAACCACACGTGCAGGGCTGAATATAAGGCCGCTTTTTACACAATAACAACAAAAATCACAATTTCTGTGGAGCACCGCTTAATGTCACTATCGTAGAAGTAATGACAGCGATCGCAAGTGACATAGATTTTAATAAAAGTTTATGACCAGCTGCGCATGTATGACCAACGAAGGTTTCGCCTGGTCATCCTATCTCCTTTGCATTGTTAGATACTCAAAGGTTTAATACGATAACTGTCACCTGTAAAACTTGAAACATGTGAAACTGGCCTCTAGTAAAATATTTCCCCACACAACATGAAACAAGGTTTTAACAGGTATTTAAGCCATTGTACCCGGCTCCGCCAGTTTTCCTAGAATAAAATTGCCAGTGTGTTCCGAGATAAAAAATAACCTACACGTTTTTCCAGGACTTGTGTGAGTGCAAATTTTTTCCGAATCGAGTTAGCGTAAGTAAAGTTAAGTTTGTATCTTCTAACAAACTTCAGAGACACATACTCACGCCTTTTATCCCGAAATTGGAAAGCAGAAGCGCAATTAGTGCACTCTTATTTCCCTATTCGTATTTCGTGCCCTGATTTGATGGGGGACGAGCCTATTGCCATATCAGAACAATCTTATCAAACAAACAAATTACAGACTTCGGGCACATCGTGAGCAGAAAAACCCAATACCACTTTTTCCAACCCGGGATTTAAACTCGAGATTTGAGAGCGCATGTCGTATCGCACGCGCAGTACTACGTCACCATGGCAGCCAGAATTATAATATTACAATACTACTAGGTGACGGTAGCGGCTTCGCCCGCGTGAGTAAATTTTTCCGGGATAAAAAGTATTATAGTAGTGAGTATGCTATAGCACTCGGGAGTAATGTAGGTTTCTATTAATGGTAGGTTAGCTAGGTTAGGATCTGTACTGTCCTCACCGGTGAGGATCGCGACCAATATCCCATTAATTTAAATAAAATTTTTCTTTTTTTTATCCCTTTCCTGCCAGTCCAAGCTTGGCTTCTTTATATTTATTTTTCATTGATGTGGCCCCCTTTAAAAATGTCTGTAGTTATATAAGTGACTATTTCGACACCAACAATTTATACTACGCTAACTCAAATTTTAGGAAAATCGTTTTTTTATGCCAAGTTGCTTAAAATGTGTTCTTTTATACGTGACAAAAAAATCGTGAAAAAATATACAAAAATAACGAAGTTACAAATTTTATAAAACGCTAACTAAAGGTACTTTTTGAAATTGGTCCATTTTAACAACGCTAACTATTATTAGCGGAGTCTACACGGGGAAAGGACGCACCGCTTGTAGATTTACATTAATCTAACAACAGTTGTCGCTGTGTTAGACGTGATTGCCCAGTTTTACAAACTTTATCAGTTACTCTAATTGTTTTATAGTAACACGCTACGTTTTTTAGAAAATTTGAGCCGCTTAGCTCAAAGTCCGAGTAACACTACGCTAACACTTAGTTAGCCTAGTTTAGTGCGTTCGTACATACTTATTAGTTTGTAAAATGCATTACTTGGCGACTTTTACGTTGTAAATACTTATGTAAAAACGTATCTTATTTAGTTAATTGATGGTACCTTGACTATTATTTTTTATGCACATGTTTTTTTTTTAAATAATCATAATATGATTTGAATACATTGTACCTATTGTTATAGAATTGTCGCCATTACCTGCCGAAGTCGATAATCCTGAATTCGTGGCTTCTTATAATGACGTCATATTGGATGAGCCAATTCAAGAGCATGATTATTCTATATCCACTTCTGCAAGCCGAGATATAGTCAATCACGAAAATGATGTAGTGTTACAAGACATAAATTTAAACGACTTGGAGGCTCAATTATTACTTCACTTAATATTTATTCACCAAAGGTATTAACTTCTATCCATTGAAATTAACTCCAACAAGTATCGAATCTCAGTGTTCGATCGTCACTAATAAAGCTTCTGACAGCATAGATAATACCCTTACCTGTGCCTTTAGCCTGTTATGATTTTTCGTAATCTTCACAAAGTTGAAAATGTATTTTGGTGGCGACTTCTTGCTTCTTGTATAAATTCTTAATAATATAGTTTCACCCTCTCTTCAAATTTTGCCGTGCCCCACAGGGTCCACGATTGTCACGTATGCATTCAATTGTACCATCTTTATGTATAAACAATTGTGGAGTGCAATAAACTTTGAATTTGAATATAACTACCGAAGATTTACACCTGAAATCCTTACCTCCACCCACGAGTCTTCTTGTTTCGCATATGGATAGCAGCCTCAGTAGTAACACAGATTCAGTACCTATCAGCAATATCTACTCCCTGTAATTTAATTTCCTGCCTAGCAACATTCATTAGTAATTATTCTGCAGCATCGACCCCAAAAAAATAGTAAACAAAGATTTACAAAAGGACTGATGTACGTTTCAAACATCTTAAACTTGAAGATGAATAGATACTGAACAAGAGAAAATGTTTTTGTAACAAAACATTGGAGTTTACCACGTCAAAAGTAAAAACTAAAGCAGCAAGAAGCATATGTCAATTATCGTCTGCAATGCTGTGATAAAATAAGCCAAGAAGTTCGTATTGAATTGTTTGTTACGTTTTGGAGTACTTGTAATGTCGCAAAACATTGGCAAATCGTCGTCAAATATTTGATACAAAAAAGTAAAAGTCTGCCAATAACGTTGAAAGCGAATCTTGTCATCGATCACACACTTTGCATTTCACCTTCCCACTGACAATGCCATCCCATCAAAGGTTTGCAAAACAATGTTCTTGAACACCTTTGATATTAGTAAAGATTTTTGTTATACTGTAATACAAAAAATTCAAGTAAACAATGACTTTACTGATATTACTGGCGATAGAGGTCGGCATGAAAACTAAAACCATGTAATTTCGAATGAAATGAAACAGAGTTTCATAGATCACGGTAATTTATTCTCTTATCTCAAGTCTCACTACGTTAGAAAACGTACGATTAAAAAATACTGTAATCCTATCTATAACTATTTTTCAAAAATGTTTAAGTTACATGTTGAGTGGTGTGCCGATAATAATTATAAGTAATAATTAGAGTACAGACAGTAAGACAGTATAGAGATATTGTGAACACTAATTTGAAGATAGGCTTTCATTTACCAAAAAAATACCAATGTGACCTCCGTCATAAGTACAAAATTACATCTAGCCCTATAGATGAAAAATTTAACTAAACATCAAACAGAAAAAGATATCCTGATAATTACGGGTTGTTGGAATATAAGTATAGTTTAGGTGATAACAAAAGCAGTCGAATATAATATTTTATAAAAGACATCTACTAGATTATCCAACTTGGAGCCTTTTCCCAGAAAAGCATCCCTACAGAACTTTGTAAAAAATTTATTTAGCAAAATAATAATATCATAAAGATTTAAAATATTATTGTGATACTAATGTTATACCCGAAAAGTATCATACATTTTTATAGCAATTTATTAACAACTGACCATGATGAGGAGAATGCAAGTGACTATTCAAATTAGAAGAACTAACTAGAAATCTTTGTTTTCTATTAAAAATAAAATATTAAGTGCAATCTTCATTTAAATATAATGTACGAAGTCGAACTGTGATTGATCTGGACCTCTTATCGTTAATTGTATTATGTAAGTACTTACCTGAAATTTTAATATACAGTTGATTACTACACTAATTTTATTTAAAATATTTATTTTTTACAAAAAATAATATTAACTACACAATTTTATCTACAATTTATTAAAAAGAACATGTATTAAAGCTCATCGGAAAGTTAAATGATACGCTAACTTGTGGCACTGGTCGATGTATAGTACGCTATATATCATTTTGACGGCTTTTAATGCGATATACGATAGTGACGTATGTGCCGGTTAAATAAAGCTAAGTTTAATATTTTTTTATTTAGCGTAAGAATTTACATTTATATGTGTTGTCAATAAATATAGAAACCTAAGATTCTAGTTAATGCATACTATGTTTTTATTTTTTTATTGTAACGCAATAAAAATAACACTTCTTTAGCACTATGATCTCCCGTAATACACTACGCTAACATTAGTTAGGCGTGTGTAGTATGTAAAATGTTATTGAGGAATTAGGTGTATATACGGCTAACTCGTGCTAAATCAAAAAGTATAAATAATTAAGGATAAGTAAAAATGGGAAATTATAATGAATAAAATAATTATTAAGGGTACCAAATTTCATACAAGTATCTTAATTAATATAAAAGTTATCACGTTTTTCCCTTTATAAGCCTCTCCTGTAAAGTACACTTTTATGAGTTAGCTTAGTATAAATTGCTGGTGTCGATTTGTAATGATACTTATTATTAATTAAAGGTAGGCATCTTGACACATCATAAATACAACTATGTTCACCTACGTGATGAATAAAGTATTTTATTTTATTCTGACTGAAAAAAAATCAAAATCGGTTTAATAGTTCCTGATATTAGCGCGTTCAACCAAACTTCAGCTTTATAATATTAGTATAGATTAAGTAGGATTATCAGCACCAACCTAAAATACATTTATTTTTTTTTTTTCAATTAGACCATCGTAAACGAAAGTCCTATCCTCTTCCAATTCCATTAAGTCCGTCTCCAACTCCAAATTAAAATAGAATAGAGTTAAACGAAAGTTAAATAAAAAACTGAACAGTGACTGCGAAGCAGCAATGTTTCCTTTAATTCCTGCAACTTCATCATACAATTTAGTTAAAAAAGCGCCTTGCTTTTTACACTTAGCAAAAACTCGAAATAAACTTATTCGTTCGCCTAGAAAGTTGGGATTTCTCTCGAATGCAGCGTTGCTTGTCCAAGACTACAACGGAAATCCGAAACTTGGCAGAGCGTAACCTCCATTATAAAAGTATCAGGAGTCTCGCATATAACAATGAATACTTTCAGGTATCCATTGTAGCCGCAAATTCCGCCTTTTTTCCATACTTTTCATACAATAGCCAAGTTTCTAGTAAAAACAGTGGATTGAGAGAAAAAAAAACTATTCTACTATGTATTGTTCAGCAGCCAGTTCCTAGAAACCTTGTTCCGCTAAATAAAGCAGACATCTCGATAATATACTACGTTACGGCGATTCAAACTCAATTTTGCCGAGTGAAGTAAAACTTTATTGGCTGATAAAATCTTATCTCTGCATTAAGGACTGATTGACAAGTTTAAGAAGAGTTATTTACGTTTAATAGCTCCGAATCAATGAGATCTCTAATCAAAATAATACTATAAACATTCACAAACAAGTCTGTTTTGATTCAATTTTGACATTGAAGTCGCTAAAGGTGAAAAAGATAACAAAAGTAATATAAAACGTGAGGGATTTTCATGAAAACATGAGCTTTGACAGCGATATTTATATTTAATGGAGAGACTTTGATACACATTACTATAGAACTTCAAGTAATAAGGGCGTTAAGCTCTAAACGATTCATTATTAAGTACACATATATTTAGCGGAGACCTATGTTCAGTATTATATGGCTGATGATGATGATGAATTATGTGATGCTAGATGCAAATTCGGACCTTATTGTGATTGTAGTAACTATTTATGTTGATTGGAATCCATTAAATCAAAGTTTAAAGAAGTACGCAGGTGTGCAACGATTTATTAGTTATTCTTTGCGGATGTTTAAGCATAATTGATCGATGTTCGATGTGTATAAATATTCTCCTAGATATTATATAATACCTGCTCATATTCGTCAAAGATAATACATTATAATAAATTAGAAAACTTTGGAGTGCTATTGCCTACTAATTGTTTTCATTATTCACACTTGCTGATACATTTGAAATCGATTTGTTTAGATGTACATATTTTCTTAACGTTTAAGAAACATCTCGATCAAAACAGCTTTCAAATAAAAAAAAAACTGGTCAAAATCGGTCCATTCATTTGAGAGCTACGATGCCACAGACAGACATACAGATACACACCCTAAACTTATAACACTCCTCTTTTTCTATCGAGGGTTAAAAATTACTAAATTTTGCTCGCGGTTTTGCCCACACGAACGAGTTTTTCCGGGATGAAAAGTAGCCTGCTTCCTTCCCAGTATTCTAAACCATCACCGTATTAGATTTCTTCGAAATCCATCGATAGTTTAGGAGTTTATCGCGTTCAGACAGACCGCTCCGGCTGGGGATTTTGTGTTATAATATTATGTAAGTATATGACTGCCTCGGTGGCGTAGTTGTATTACGGTACATCTGCAATGCTGGGTTCTCGGGTTCAATCCCCGGGTCGGGAAAAGTGACACAAATTCCAGACTTCAGGGTGATAAGTAGAAAAACCCGATATCACTTTGCGTAACCCGAGATTCGAACCCCGGACTTCAGAGCAGTAGTTTATTGCGCACTTAATACGACTATTCCACCAAAGCAGTATTTATTTTAATTTATCCAAAATGGGGAACAATCTCAAAACTACAATTGGACCTACACAAACGGGAACCCACTCACATCAAAACATTTTCTACTCCTTGATGTTTAAACTTTAAACTAAAATATTTTTGTTTTACAACTAGATGGTTGATATAAAATGTTTAGCAATTTATTAAGTAACTGAGGCATTTGGACAATTATTGAGGTAATATTTTTTAACCAAATCAAATTTTACGGGCTTGTGTTGGTTCCCATTTGCGAAAGCAGGTCTAATTTCAATTCCGACAAATTGTCAAAACAATACACTCGGGTGTCGTTTGGTCGTATCACTTCCATTGTTGGCTCACGGCTGTAACCGTTCAATGCGGGGAATGAAGCCTCGTTCACACTGTGCGGAATTAAGCGTCATTCACACCGTGCGATAACGCACGAACGCTCAAATCGACTACCCAATTGTCTTCTAAAAGCTTTTGTTCATGGGCATATGATTGCGGTCGGTAAGTGGATTTAAAATAAACTTTTTGATTGTAATTTTTATTGGTACTTGGTATTTTGGTATAAGTGAAGTATGATTCAACGATGGGTGATTATCCGCTATTGCCAGTTGTCTTTTCAAGTACCTGAATGCTTTTTAATGCTCGGCTAAACTCTTAAAGTTTACCAAAATGGTATGGTAAATAATTCTCAAAATATTTAACGTAATATTTCATAACTTGTTCATTTGTGTCAAGTGTATTAATACATAATATGTATTATCACTCGTGAGTCGTGATAGGCATGAATAAATATACACACATATACACTCATGCCTTTTTATCCCCGAAGGGTTAGGCACAGACGCAACTGGTGCACTCACCTTTCGCCGGATATATTCCGTCCCATGATGTGACAGGGGGCGAGCCTATCGTCATATCGGGTATCGTCACAAATTCCAGACTCCAGGCTGATATTAAATATAAAACCAAATATAAAATCAATAGTAATAAAACTACGCCACCGAGACAGTCTTAGTTTAAGTGTAACTTTTACAGTAATCTAGAAAATTGCTGATATATTTCCATTTGAAGAACACAAATTTGTATGGTAAAATCGCAAATGAATTCAAGCGCACTTTGAAAGTGTGAATTGTTCTTGATGCTCTTTAAACACTTTCGTTCCGATTGCTCTCTCGTTACTGGGAGTATGGCTCCGTAAATGTTTTTAAGTGTGTTTCTACGTGTACTTGATTAATATTGTATATTTATCGTTGTGACTTTATTTTAATTATAATCTTTTTATTTATTAGTATTTAAAATATAACTTAAGAATCTTAAGATGATGGAAGATGAATGGTATGTTTAACACTATTGCATTATCTGTGATTGGACTACATTCAGTGTAATTACAAGTTGCCATTGAATTCTAGATTTGAATGAAAGTTAAACAAAGAACAAATAAAACTACAAAAATTAGCAGAAAAGCCATAACTTTGCTCGACCCGGACCTCAGAGCGGTGATGGTTCCGCACACGCAATTCAAGTACGCCAGGTAATCCATAGGTACCTATTCGATACCTGCGTTGAGCACAAAGGTTATGTAGTACCCTATTATGTGTGAGGGTATTAATTACTACTTGATTTTCTAACTAATGCTACGAAGCTTAAGGCTCAAGTTACATACAGGCTTACAGTTGCAAACATAGACATTAATCTGAACTTAACCTACACCTACACACACCCACACACACGTGCTATCCCAGAGCAGACTATGTTCTATCTCTGTGCTAAATTTTATCGAAATCTGTTCCGCTGTTCTGGCGTGATGAAGAACATACATCAAAACTTTCGCATTTATAATAGTAGTAAGTTATATTTAAATAAAAAATTAACCTATGTTTATCTATTAATCCAATATACCGTATTGTATAAAAAAAGATAAAGTGTACCTCCGTATTTATCTTTGTAAAATGAGACTCGAAACGAATTTATTTAGTTTTTGGGTTTTCTAATTATAAACCCTTTTTTATGTTTTGTAGAAAAGTTTAAACCGCTCTTTGCTATTTCATAAATCAGTTATCAAAATCTATAACATAAATACCAAATTCCCCACAATATATCTGGTAAACGAACATTGAAGTTAGTTTTATAAGTCCAGCATAATGGTCACATAATATTTACATGAAGGCACAAGTTCTAGCCAAGAATATAACGTAACTTTCACATATCGAAGAGTTTCGGATACATAATACCCTCGCTTTAATATAAAACCCATTTTAAGGGCTAGCAACATAATTTGCTAAGTCTGTCTGAGCAACTGGATCAACAGTTTATTTAACTTTCTGATCCAATAGTTAGGATAAGTTTTCATTTTATAAAAAAGTTAAATTATTATTTAATTTATGCACAAACAAACGAAATTTGGCGTATTATATACAAAATTAATTAATTGAAGAACAAACATTCAGGTGGCGTATTTATTTAAAACTAAGTGTAGGTTTCGCCTACGTGAAAAGCTTTCCTGCTGATATAGTCCCTAAAACACAGTATGATGCAAGCACCATCTACTTAAAGAATCATTTTAATGTCTTTATCCACGACATGATCTACCCAGGTGCCAAATTCCATTCATATCCGCTAAACTGTTTCTGCGTTTACTTGTAACAAACCTTTATACAAACATCCAAAAATTTTCGCAAGCTTTCGCATTTGTAACATTAGTAAGAACTAAGACAAACGAATACAATAAGCTCACCAGGGCTATCACAAGAAGCTTAGCGAACTAAAGTTACTTCTCTATCTGCCTTACACCGAGGATAAAAGAGTGTGTGTTTATTGAACAGATGCCATTAGCGGATCGATTCCTCCAGGAAGTGCCAACCCTGTTCCCACGAATGTAATACACAATTTTATCTTTCGCTAAACGTCGCGAAATCTGATATTGTTTGGCGGCGATGCGTTTTATTGTTGACATTATGCTGGCGCGATGTAATTTCGACAGTAACGCCATCTAGTCAACAGCTGGTAACTATCGAAGCTCTCCATTATGTTTTGTACGTAATAAACGAAATAAGCAGGAATTCTGGTATTATCGGCTGTTAGTGCTTGCCTTTCGTGTTGTAACTATGCTTATAAATGTTTAGAACCTAGCATGTAATATGATTATCGTAAATTACTGATGGAATGAAATTAGTACCTACAGTGCAACCTTGATAAAACTAAACTGAAGGGACTTACAAAATAATTCGTTATATCAAGTAATTGGTCACAATGACGTTCATTATACGGAGGTTAGCTTGGTCTAGGATTCGTTATAACAAAGTAAAAAAATTACATGTTTGAACCCACCAATACCAGGTCAAGATTCATTATTAACTTTGCTTATTATAACACATTGGTAATTGAGACAATTACTTAACCAAACTTCTCAACTATATATAATCGATTCACCTAGTAACAACCGGAATTAACATTGTAACCGCTTTACTAAACACTGGCCGATATGAAAACCACTATAGTTACTACTTAGTATTGAACTGCACCGAACTAGTTGCTTCAAATGATTTACACCCAACTGTCGCTCCCACTACCAGTCTGACAATTGAACTGGTATGGTTTTTTCACGATTATTATTTTATCATACACAATGTAATATATTCAGACACCCTCAATGGAATTAACAAAACGGAATTACCCGACAAATATAATAATAACATCTGCTGTAAGTTCCTAAGGAGTTGGGTATCCTGCAGACTACTTGATGCTGCAGCATCAGCTCATGTTTAAAAATATTGCCGATGTCACAGTACACCAAATTTAAAACCAACCGGACTTAAGTTGGAAATAAGCAGATCTTCAAACGCCTATACAGATCTTCATAAATTATACCTAAGAACCATCTCGCAAAAAAGAACCGCGTCAAATTGCTCCATTTGTTAGAGCGCTACGATGCCACAGACAGACAGACATAAAGATACACATCCTAAGCTTATAACATCCCTCTTTTTGTATCGGGGGTTAAAAAAGGTTTTTGACAAATGGATTCGTAATGTAAAGATATATTTTGCATTAATTACTCTTACGGCTGCAGTTATAGGGGATTTAGAAAAAATCGTTAAATCGAGTAAATCTTTATATTGAGGGTCGTTATATTAAGGTTACACTGTAATCACAGCTCTTATAATTCAGATAAGACTTGTAAAATTACTGTTATTATTATTAAAATCTCAACTTAAACTAGGTATTGTGCGGTAGTGATTAGAGACAACCATTTGATACCAGTTTAATTTACACAGTTAAACCGTATCTAATAATTATATACGCAGCGTGTAATAAACTTGCAAGCAGCCGTTGACTACAACATTTGTAATACCATACCACATACTGTCAAACTTCTTAAAGCTTATTTGTCCCGTTGGGACGAAATAAATCCTATAGCAGGTAATCTCACCGCCAACATAATCCATAATGTATTTCCATTCCACGACAATATACAAAAAGTACATTTTTGTATACCAATAAGTAATCCACCTGTCATTACAGAAAAATGCAATTAATAAAACTTTGACACTTTTTTAACATTATCATTTTTGTGATTTTTGTGCTTACGCCACTGTGATTCTAGAGGTGCGATATTGGAATGTGGATTTTGCGTCGCGTCGCGTACAATGCACCGCCGGCCCGCAAGCGGAAATAGCGACCGAGCGTGAAGTGAAACCGTGCTAAGCGATCCGATAGCGCTCATTGTTGGATCGCATTTGATCAAATGTTGATCTTTAGCTGACAATAAATGCTAGGAAATATTTTTTATAACAATCGCGAGGAAAATCACGACGAATAAAGTATCGTGCAGATATTGTTGGTGTCAAAAAAATAGTGACAGGAGAAATGGTAGCTATCTTTTGAGTTTTGGACATAATTCTAGACCTCCGAAGGTCTTTAACACTCACAAACATTAAGTTACTTCTGAAGCCATAATTTAAAAGACAAAGAAGCTTATCTCCGATTTGACTACAAAAAATATAAATGTTTAAACGCATGACATCATATTTATTTACAGCAGCAAAATTAATATCATTCTATATAAAATTTCATTTGAAAATTGTACGAGTAGCTTCAATAAATTGAATGAAAAATTGATTGATATAGTTCAGCAATTAAGTTGATAGAAATAAATTCACATTTAATGATATCAGAGTTTTGGAACAGTATAATAAATACATTTTTAAATAATTGAAGTGCACGATAGCCTGGATGCGAATAGAATGGACTCTTGAGACGGAGGTCCGCGGGTTCAAAACCCGAGTTACCAACATACCTCTGACTTTTTGAAGTTACGTGTGTATTGTTTTTAATAACTGTCATTCGCTTTAACGGTGAAGGAAAAAATTGTAGGGAAACCTACTTACTTGGGAATTCTCCATAAGAATTTCGAGAATATGTGAAGCCTGCCAACCTGGGCTGTGGTGGACTAAGGCCTTTTATCTCTGGGTAGGGCAGGCCCCTTACCCAGCAGTGGGCTGTATGTAACACAGCGTTCATGTAAATGGTAATTATGATTACCATTTACATGCACATTTTACACTTAAACCATCTTCTCCCTATGTCGAAACGCGCTTATTTTCGAGCTGAAATCACAGAAGCAGGAAATACCAGTCCGGTGTAAAACTTTAGACCCGGGGTAATCCAACTAAATTAAACGTTACGCGGTGTTGCGAACGTTTTACACTTTAATTGAATCGTGTTGTGCTAAGTTTACGAGCCTCCATGGAAATGAGTAAGTTTGTGATTAGAAGTAGGATGCATTTGTTTTCGAAGCTCTCGTGGGCAAGTTTTTGCACGTGTCAAGCGCCGAGGATCGAAGACTTTATCACACATTTTATTGGAGATTAATTTTTTTTTCAATTCAAATTTTATGTTATGGCTCCATCTCTGTCAGGCAATGATTTTTCCAATCCTGATACTTATTTTTCTCACAAATTGATCCAGCAGTAATGGCTCTTTACTATAATTCGGTAGGAAGTAAAGACTTGTATCCAGACTATATACTATATACTTGTATACCAACAAACCCAAAAAACCTAAGATGTTCGCCTCGTTATACTAAATGTTGGGCTCAGACGAATTTTACGGCGCCTTAGAGAGTTAAGGAGTTAGTATGAGCGTTGCAGCTGGCTCAATGGCACCTCAAGGACTTAAGTCTCGACTTAGCTTGTAGTTCTAAATAGAAAAAAAGATGCAGGTTCGTGAACTTTTTAATACGATGTGGTTGGACTTTGCAAAGCTATACGGTGTTAGGATTTAGGAATGCACAGCGTGAGATTCCCCTTAGTGCAGACTGCAACCAGGGTACAGGCTATATTAAAGTTAATGCACTCGTTTATCTATGATGGAGTCGTAACTATATACTTTTATATACAAAATACAAAGCTGCCTGCAGATAGTGAGTAGAGAGCCCACATTTATTCGCCGTCTGCGTTAGCCCTTATTTATGATGCATACATTTAACTGCATCTACTAGTAATTTAATCTAAGTAGTAATTTAGCACATGAAATTACTTTCTTATCAAACATAATTACATAAAATGTACAATAAATTCATGTTTTTTTTCTAACGAATCTGTAGGATACTGTCAGAATTCTGATCCGATGCCAAATAGGTCAATGACAGTTAACAAACTAAACTAGAAAATAACTGCCGGAATAACGATTTTACGTTCCGATGCTATCGGAAGTTAGGTTCGTTTTACACTGAAATGCTGATAAAGCATAGCTGCATGATAATCCAGAAATAGAAATTAAGAGTTTCGTGTAGTTTGACAGTCTATTTTTTGGTTTCCAAAGATAGCTAGCTAAATGAGTGATTCGATGTGATATTTTGTATTGATTCGATTAAGTCATTTTGTACGTCAAATTACTGTCGATTTAATAAAATTACAACTTAGTTTCGAGGTCATCTCAAAATTGTCACTGTTATGATCAACAATTCGCAAAAACATCATAATATCCATCGCTTATACTGGAATAAATATACGAAGCAGTGAATTCCAACTATATTTTATGTAGACAGATGAGCTATAAATAAGCAACAGAATTAAGATCAAGGGCGGGCGAGCGGCATACAAAAACTAGATCAAACTTGATCGTTTTATGAAACCCCTTTGGAGTCGATTCAATAAGGAATCGATAGTGGTTACAAGACGTTTTGACTTTAAAGCCTATGGGTCTTGAAGGAGGAAATATGTAGTATAGTTCTTGGAGACAAATGTTTGTAGATGGGAAAGTTCTCGTAGTTCCTGATACCAAAAATAACTAAAGACTTGTAGTGTAGTGATAGCTTTATAACTTGTGACTGCTTTATATTTTACTCGACGATTATGTGGTCGAGGAAATAAAATGTCGTCTTTTGTTATCCCTCAAACCCCACAACGGCGATTTTACCGTCAAATTATTGGGAAAAATAACACAGAGGAAGAAAATATCTCGACCGTGAAGTATTTTTCCTCTTAATTTAATTTGAGGCTAAATGAAAGAAATTTTCTACTATTCAGATGGGGAAAATTGTTTGATTAGATTGTCATTCTGTGAACTGGAATAAACATGATAACAATAAAATATTTACGCAATAAATTTTATGCTCACAGGCTACTTCTACCCTTAAATTACAATTTGACGTTAAGGACACACCGTGATGGTACATAATACATATTTTTTTATAGCATTAAATGACGAGACGAGCATGCCGTTCGCCTGATGGTAAGCGATACGACCATCCATAAACAGTAGCAACACCACACGGCACCTTGACTTACAAAGTACTGTGTGGCATGCCACTGCGATTAAATCTTATTATGTCCAGTAGTTACACTGGCTACAATGTCCTTCAAGCCGAAACACAACAATGCATGCACACTGCTGCTTGGCGGTAGAAATAATGTACTACATATAAATCTATAAAACATTTTTATGATACTTATTAAAATAAGGCAATAAAAAAAAACTACAAATTTTAAACCAAAATGTTCTACCAAATGGAAACATATTTGTTTACGCCACGCGAGTAATAATATTTCACAATTTACGTGTGTAATTCTGCGGAGAAATGGCAACTGTAGACGTATAAGCAATTATCTAGGAACAGTCGCAAAATAAAAAGTGTTTACGTACCTCCAATAACATTGGAGCAAAGTTTGTACCCAAGCTATTTTAGATCAAAGTGTGTTATTTCTACGTAGTCCTTAAATATGTGATAACTGTAAGATGTGTTCGTTCTGGATTTGAACTAGAACACTATTAGTTTTGCGTTATTAAACTATTATGTTAGGTCTAGAGTTTTGATAGACCATTTCTAATAACTCAGAGATTTCTTGTAATGTTTCTTCACAATCAAAATTTTAATGAACAACTGTTCCCGTAAAATGACTTGTATAGATTAATGACAGCACTCAATAACTGTTTATAAACCTTCTAATAATACATAACCTATTAATTATGATACATAAACATACATCTATTCCAAAAACATTAGATTTTTCTATTTACAAAATATTTTATCGTTTGCGTAGTTACCTGTACCCGAAAGCTACAAAGGGATCAGTGTGCAATTTTGGTGATAAAATTCATAAATAAATCATCTTTTATTCCTACTAGAGAATACCTTTTAGCCGCGTACTGAATACTTAGCATCTTATTTTGTCCATTGATCTTTTATTTATTGATAAGAGCTGTAAAATATTAGGGTAACGGAATCGCTTATAGCAAAACGTGGCATAAAATAATAACAATTTTGATTTAATACCGTACGCAAGTTTTTTCATTTTTACCATTTTCCTGGAAACAACATGGTATATTCACACACCCATTGAAGCTCAGATTCACCAGCGAATATGCCCAAGGTTCAGATGCCTCATATTCACGTATAGGGATTACGTTATACTTCTACGTTTTATATGGGTTAACTTTTTGGATAAATAGCAAATATATTTTTTGTGTTATAGCTTTAGGGAAGGTTTACCAGTGTAAAATGTTAGGGAAGTTTACCACATACATAGTTCACTAGACAGAGATCAGACTACTAATTGACTGGCTGGCAGGTATTTCCTTCTAAAGTATATTCTCGAAAATTTCACTACGTTAACAATTTAATTTTGTACGATATTATATTGAACATAAATAAATTGTGGCGTTTATCCTTTAGGTGACTTTTATACCAATAGACAGTAATTTTTGTTATTTAGTTTCAAGTTTACAAGTTTGAGTCTCCGTACAATAAAGTTTATGAAACAGACGTTGGAACTTGGTAGATATTAGATTGAAATTAAAGGAAGATGAAAAATCTAGGTCGTTTATGCCATTAGTGTTGAAATATTATTTTCAATGATGTATCATAACTGAATCAGATCAGTTTATTTTTTTAAAAATTACGATGATAAGTTGACTGAAATAATCGAAATTTTAGATACGGCCTCTTATAATCAAATTTCATAGAATCAACTATGGAATTCCAGTTCCCCGAACTACTATTGCATTATTCGTGCTAGTCATAATATAATATGCTTGGTATGTCGGTAAATCATTGAGATAAATTAATATTTAAATTATCCCAAGCGGGTAGAAAACACACTAGAAACAAAACTGACTTAAACGTAGTTTTCAGCAAAGTTTGCGAGCATTGTGAAGTAATACGAAACTGAAATACACTGCTTGCGCATCTGAAGCTTTTAATGAGAATGAACTATCAATCTGTGTTAAAATACATTTACGGTAGGCCACTAGCGCACCAAAATTTATATTCGCGGCATTTTTAATGGTGCGTCGTTGTGAGCAAAATGTAGAGTCATTTAATCCTGTGGTACGACAATATATTCGGACTGCCTTGGTGGCGTTAAAGTACGACACAGCGTAAGAGCCCGGGTTCGAATCCCAGGTCGGGAAATGTGATGTTGGGTTTATCTGCGCAGTATTAGCACGGAGTCTGCAACTAGTGTCTGATACGGCGATAGGCTCGCCCCTATAACACCGTGGAACAGAACACGCTTAGCAAAAAATGGTTGCCCTAGTTGCAACACTGCCTACTTGTAAGCCAATCTGTGCGGTCGCCATGCCCTGCGTTTATGCCTCTTGTTCATACATATTTTGTCTTAAAAATCTGCTGATAAGTCGTGTGAGGAATTTTCATACGGAATACAATTAATTGTAACAGATTGACACGTGAGAGCCATTCCCGAGAACTGCAAATAGCAGGTGAATAGGAAGACTTTAAGCAGCAAATCATTAGCCGAGTTAACGTCAGGCAAAAACATAAAAAAATATATGTTGTAAAATCCAATCCCTATTCCGAAAACTTTTCTAAACTCTTAGTACACAAAATATTATCATAATTCAATCAGAAACTTGTCAAAAGATATCATAATACTATTTTCCACAAACAAACCAAAGTGGGAATCGTTTTATTCCTTGAATACTGCCCATAGGCTTATTGACGTAATAAACTTAAAGGCATTTAAGGATTTTCATGGACGAAACGACACCACAAAACAAGATTTCTTGCCATGTAAATACATACATGGACAAAATAAATTAGTAAAAACCTTTTAAACGAATGAAAATGAAATATTCACGAACCAACGAACCCTGTGCTCAGCTTGTAAAAATACGTAGATATTATTTTAATGTCAAACAGAAACTCTTTATCCCCTTTTGGGTCTTGGAATCGCGAACATTTTAATGAGAGCGCTGAGGTCACGTGTTATGTTTTCTGAAAAGTAGAAAGAAGTTTTTAGTTTTTCTGCCATCCGGAGAATGATATCGAGCATGTTTATTTAAATGGAGATTTTCTAAGGTTTTTTCGCACTTAACTACATTAGTAAGTATGGAGAATAAAACCGCATGTTTTTATATTCCATTCCGATTCGACATCCATCTTCCTAAGAACTTCCATTTTCATCGAGGTTTTTTATTTAAGGGAAAGAAATGAATAGTTTTCGTCATTTAATTAATTATTATAGAGAATAAACCGCATGTTTTTATTCTCGATACTGCTCCAATTTTTATCCAACCAAGACCTTGCACGTTAGCACACAGAGAAACACTTCAGAAATTAACATTGCAAAACTCATAACAAATGAAACTAACGTAAAAAAATCGCACATAGACGCGTTACCCCGTCACCTGCAGACCAAACGCTGACTGATAATACCACACGTCAAGAATGGAAATTCCATTCGAAAACGTTTCGTTTCGCACAATGTTATTCCTATGTAATTGGATTTTTGTTAGATGTATTTATTTTACAATCTCATTGACTAAATGTTTGTTGAGATGGAATCCTTTGTTCTGTAGCTTAATAGTTTGTTTTTATTATTTAGATATTTGCTATGATGCCATTATACTGTGGAATATTAAATCTCCAATCTATGAGGGCTTAATACGTTGACGCGGAGAAAGTGACTTATTACTACCGCCCAGTGTTCAAGGGGAACAACTGAGCGGTTATGTTGGGTTCACCGTGCCTTACGACCCGACGTTGAGCCGCCCGGAGAGATGGAAAACGTCGGGCGACCGCCGGGCCGAGTCCCTAACCTATGTACACCGCACGGCATACCAACTAAAACTCCGCGGTGGCCATCTTCGGCGCATTAGGGACGGCTGCGGGCTTCCTCCGACTCACGTCTAAGTTGTCGTCCGCAACCGCCCCTAGGGCTTAATACTTAAAAGATAAAACCCTTTTAAACCCTTACTTGGTACTTTTCTGTTAGTGTTAGTTAGTAACGTTGTTTAGAAAACAAAAACAAAAAAACATGCTGAACTAAACATATTTATTATCAAACTCTTTAACAAATTACTAAGCGACTCTATTATGTAACCTAGTGAGTTCTGCTTGGTATTCCTTTACGCAATTTGTTTTTCCCTATTCGCTAGGAGCAATTGCCTTGAATATTTCATTTTATTGAACGATTGTGAACACGCATACATAAAACTCATTCGTCTAAGAAAATACTATATGACTACTATTAAATTGCGATAAATGTCTTGCATATTAGAGCACATCGTAAACCTATAAAAGAATTTAAGTATTCTAATTGTCCCACTTTACAGGCCACAATGTGAGATATGTAAGAATTAGCACATAATTTAAAAGTTAACTGCATGTTCATTATCATTCATTGAACATGGAGATTACTGTACTAGATCAAAAAAGCCTTTTATTGAGAAAAGCAATAAATGAGATTTTGAAAAAACATCATTGATGAAAATTCAAATAACTTCGATCTAAGCTCAAAGAGGCAACCGAGCATTAAATAACAAAATAAAAAGATAGTGCCCCTAACTAAAAATGATTTAGGTAACTTTAGCATGAAGAACCACAATACAATAAAAAAATCAATAAGGCACGACATCCTTTGATAAATAAATTACAGCGATGGGGCAAGTTTCATCAAACAGAGGTCAGACGAGAACAGTAATACTGAAATGAAACACATAAATGAAGAACAAGTCTGGCCAGACATGACGACGCGGAATGAAATAAAAAATAAAAACGCTTCTTTGGCTTACCGCATGACTAAGGATAGAATAAAGCTATACTATATTAAGAAAAAAATATTATAACAGACCTAAATCTTGAATGAAGCCAATCAGATGAGGCTATCGGTTATGATATTTTTGTTTCGATTTTTTGAAAGTCTAAACTTGAAGTGTTAGAACTTCTTTGTTCCACTAACATGGATTTTATGGAAGTATACTTTAAATTATTACTACTAGCTGCATATTTACTTACATGATTTATCACCTCTTCAGAAAAGGTAAAATAAGGACAACAATATTTAATATTCTTCCAAATGACAAAATTACGGCAACGAAAATTCTAGGAAAAGTTAGATACACAGCCGGATAAGCCGCATAAGCAAATGTTGAATTTTATTAAAACCGTGCGCGGAATATCCAGTGCATTCGACGTCACCTCTTATATATGCACTGTATTGCATTATACCTTCGTGGATAACTGGCCAAGAATATGAAAATATGACTTCATGGAACTAAAATGGTTTTGTGTTCCACGTTTAAAATCATATTGTATTACATTTATTCATTTTTAGATATACTGGACTATTTATTTAAAAATGAAAAAGGAAATGCAATAATATAATCGAGGTTTTGTTAACATTTTGCAATAAGTGCCAGCCCTAGACTATAGAAATAATATCTGAAATAAATAAAATAAAAACAATCCCTACGTCAATACCGCGATACCCCATAAATTGTACAAGAAACCAGAGCCCTAGCTGTGGTCTAGATTGAACGCACTAATATGGTATCTTAAGACAAGACGCATTAAGAATTTCATATAACCAAAGGAAGGGGACTGTAATGAGACACCCATTTATCTTCTTTAGGGCTTCACCGAAATGCTGGGGAAAACGACATCTCCTTTATAACGCGCCATTTTCGACGGGTTACGTCAATTAGAAGCGTTCTCGATGTTCGAGGTCCGAATATAAAACGTTTGTGCGTCCAATATTTTTTGTAGAGGAAAATGTGATTTTCTGCAAGAATTATTGCTCGCTGGGTGTTTCGTGCACACACTACTTTGTATTTTGATCTCACAAGAAACAAATATTCAGAGTGGAAAAGTTTATTGACATGCTCAGAAAAAACAGTACATTTTAGGATCAATTTCCTTCACCTAAAATGTAGCCAATTAACAAGTTAAATATTATGAAGGAAAATTTTGACGGACGGTACCTAATATTATTATAAATAACAGTGAAGCTGGTGTCATTAAAATTATAAATATTATTTTGCTTAGTTTTATCAGAAATCCTATTAAGTTCAATCACAAACTCTTGAACGTTATAACAACTCGAGTTCATATTCTCTTAGTTCTGAAGAATATGGGAATTATGATAGACAAGATTTTCCTTTTGAGTTGTTGAACATACTTGACAAAGTGTAAGGTTTCAAAGAACATCAGATTTCAGAAGTTTAAAAGTGGTGTTTAAAAAGTTTTTACTGTAATATAATATGGACTAAGTTTTAAGTATAATAATCAGAAATAATGAAAGCAATCTATATTTGTAATCGATATACATTTGTTACCAACTGCGTCTCCAACATAAATCGATTTTCAGAAAGGTTTTCATTCGAGTCGATTTCTTACCTTCAAATGCAGTGCACATTATCAAACAAACTTTTCTTTTCTTAGCTGCAGACAGCCTCCACACGTTCACTAGATAAAATACGTGGACAATTAAATGGATCTCCACAACTATTCATCAAGTTAATTGTACCGTACAGCGACCATTAAGCTATCAAATCTCCAATTTCAACTTCATTTACCGCGAAGACGACCGTAAATACACGATACAAGTTCTATAAATCTGATAAATTAAACACATCACATACAACACGCAAAGAGAAAATCGAATATCTTAAGTTTATATAAAACCGTTTATGCCATGGTTTGCGGTAACGCGCTGCATGCACAAACGCTTAAAATTCGAGACGGTCCGCAAATATTGATTTAGAAACGTGTTGAAAACCACTTAATTTTATCATATCCTAAGACTTTCTTTGAATACTGCTTTAATAGGGGTAACAAAGGGTAACATAGTCGTAAAATTTCAATAAAGCTTTGGCCCTTATGTATTTCGGCTATTCTAGTTTAAAATTATAAATATTTAAGAGCGTATAATATAACCATTCACAGTACATTTGCAGGTAGTTCAATTTTAGGTCTACTTTTAAAACAGTCATATCTATTTTCCAACTTATTTCAAGTTGCACGTAGGTATATCAGATACACCGGTATACGCCGATCCGGTTTCAGTTGAATATTGTACACAAACACGATTCCTCAGTTGGACGCACGTAGCTCGCAGTCTTGTTGCCTTCGGGAGCATTAACATAATTAAATCAAGAAATGTGAAACTTCACGTGGATTTGTCTTATTTTTGGTTTAGTGAAGTTTGCTCCTATTGTTAGAATTGCAGTGAAGTAGGTACATTTTAGATAGTTGTATAGTAACTTACGTACTATCATGGCATCAGTTTAGTTGGTTGATATTTGAATAGACAATAGTAAGGACTCTGCTTTGACAAAGAAGACGACTGATTGAGTAACAAAATTATTCATGTATTCCGTGTTTTTGGATAAAGACTAAATCAATGACTTCCTTCTTTATATTGAAGTTGGGAAACGAAAATCTCCTTAGAATGTATGAGGCAATTTAAGTGAATACCAAAACTTTTCCTATCAGTTGTCAGATTCCAACGCAAGTTAGATAGTAAAGTTTTTTCAGAGGCAGATCAAACACGCTATAAAACCCGGTGGTGCAATACGAACCGGGAGTAGGGTTACCATATGACAAGCGTTGCCGCATTTGACAGGCATTTTAAGGTTTAGACAGACGTTCAGCCGGTATAGGTCTAAATTAGATATTTTTGGAAAATGATGCCCATTGAACAATATTAACCTTGTAAAAGTAAAATTTGATTAATACATATTTGTAATATTATTATCTATTGTCTTTTACTTATTACAGTTTTACTATATTTTTATAGAAAATCAGGCACTTAGGCACCCTAGACAGGCATTCTTATATTTATAAATGGTAACCCTAGCCATGAAGCGTTCTAAGTTCGCACAAAAATCCATCCGATACGTTGCGTCACTACATGTCTTTTATATTTGTTGTGAGCGCTTGTGGAATTGTAAATTTAAATATTTATTTAATCCTGCAAGACATATTTAGCTGGTTGAAATACAATTTTCGGATTCCCGTAGCAGTATGGGTTGTAAATAGTTTTAAGCCCATCTTTTAAGTGTTGGAATTGAATCTGTAATCTATAGTAATATTATAAAGTGGAAAGATTTGATTGTTTGTTTGCATTGTATAGGCTCCGAAACTACTGGCCCGATTTGAAAAATTCTTTCACCAATATAAAGCTACATTATCAGCGAGTAACATAGGCTACTTTTCATCCCGGGGAAATATATCATTGATAAACATCTCGGTACCTGGAGTTATAAAATATTCTTTGAAAGTGTGAAATAAACTTTAACATTTCTTACTTTGTTCTTACATAAATGAAACAGAAGTTTAGCCAAAATCAATTCTTAACAATGTTAGAGACTTTATAGTCGATCTAAATGAAGATGAAAAAGAAATGAATAACAGACTCGTTTCATTTCATGATTGCAAAAACAAACATTCACACTACAATGACGGATTTAGTACCGCTGCGCAAGTAAACAACGATCACCTTTTAAACAGTCACATCTGGTTTTGGCATAACTACAATTTCTTAATACAAAACCGTTGTACTACCACGGCATAAAAGTATAAATGCCATCTAAAGAATCAAATAACTTTCTACACATTTATAGCTGTTGGTACAACTGTTTTTTCCGACACCAATGCGGATGTTTTTATCACTGGTCAAGCCATAACGTGCCTTTTTTACGATATTGGAGTAAACATAATTTTGGGAGGCTGTAGGCTTACGCAACATGCCTAAATATAAGAGATAAGTACTGAATTATTAAACAATTTATTGCGGTTATGAATTGTCCGTGTAGAAGGTTATTTGGCCTGTAAATGTGTACATTAAGTGGTTTTATGAAGGAGCACGTTGTTTAGATAGCCAATGAAATTGATATCGAGAAATATTATGAGCATCTGTCTGTACTAAAAAATACTATAATGTGTTCTTTAATTCGAATAAAATGAACACTTACAAAATCCATTTCATGTTTGCACCAACTGAGCGAAAATTCTTTAAAATTAAACCGATTATATATGTTCCAATATTTTAGGTTGAATTATGATGTAATAATAATAAACCGACTTCAAAACCACTACAAATTAAAAAATAATTAAAATTTGTATTCGCTTAGTATATACGTATATTTGGAGTCGATGCCTAATTTAAATTGCCAGCTAAGCTAAGAAAATACACAAACAAATATACGAAAACAGCGTTTAATTTAAATTAGGCACCGGCTCCAAATATAAGTACGTATATACTAAGCAATTACAAATTTTAATTATTTTTTAATTTGTAGTGGTTTTGTAGTGGTTTTGAAGTCGGTTTATTTTTTGTTAAAAAGTTTTTATTTATTGCTTTTTTCTTAGTTAATAATATAATGGTGTAAACAATACATCATAGATATACGATTGCAGCATTCGCGAGTCATCTGCTGTTAGTTCTTGAAGAGTTCCATTGTGTATCTCCGAAGATCTTTATCAGATTTTCATAAGTTATATACTAAAACCTTCCCTGAAAAATATACATTTCAATATCGAAAACCACATCCAAATCGGATCAGTAGTTTTTGAGAAACACGCAGCCATACAAATTTACATACAAACATACATACATACGGATCGAATACAGAACCTCCTTTTTGAAGTCGGTTAAAAATACCAGCTCTGCATAGTTGAATCAAGCAATACATCATTCAAAAAGAAAGAGGTGCTTGGCCTTGGAATTTAAACCGTCGGACCTACGTATCGGCAGTCCATTCCACTCCCAACTAGGCTATCCCCGCTCTTTTTTTAATTTAAATTATAAGTTAAATATTTGACTTCATCCAGCAATCAATGGCGGAACAGCTTTATTCCCAAAAGGAAAGAAAACCATTTTTAAAGTAAAAACAAAAAAAAATCTGCTATATTTTTCTAGGTATCACTGTAGAGACAAGTTTATAGCACATTCACGTACTAAAACTCGTATACGAAAGCGCTACCCATTTATTCACAGAACAACGACTAGTACCGGATTTAGAAGTCAACAAACCTATAACCATTTTGTATAACGGGATGAGATTCACCCTTATGTATAAGCCGGGCAATTTAATTCCACGTGGAAATATGTTATAATTACTAGCACGGGATTTAAACTGATATTAAGGCTAATGTTCTCATTGTAGAGGATGATTAATATAGGGTTAATGAAGAAAATAACGTAGAAAAGCGGATTTCACCGGTACCCAATATTTGAACTGCGAGATATTAATATCCAATTAACCTGATGGTAAGCATACCAAGAAATTATTAGCCAGAAATAAGAACTTATAATTCTCAGACACTGCCTTGGACATACCCGAGATATCGATGTTAAGTCTATCAGCGTTGATAATTACAACGGCTAATATGAACCCTTGGAAACCCTCTCAGTAGTAGTGGAGGTCCGAGCTTAGCAGTGGGCAGTATATATTACAGGGCATACAGCATGAGAAGTCTCTTCTTATAGCATATGCCCTGTATTATACACACTGAGTGTGATAAGAGGACTAAGTAAGTGCGTGTAATGTGCTATAAGGGCCATTGTACAGCATCCCTGTAAGTATCTTCATAAACTTTAATCCATGCATTTAATGATCATCCAAATTTTACTGCTTATTCCAAAGAAAGCTTTGGCTATAACTCATAGCCGAAAAGGAAACATAAAATTGAACGTTCACATTGTACAGATAAACGTTAAAGCTGATCTATAAAATTGGCGGTAAAACGGATCAACTTCTGGGAACTGAGATGACGGCCGCGCGAAATTTTACACCGTAGTTACCTTTAACGCTGTTAAATGGATTAAAAAAACAGATTTTGTGAGATGTTAGCGCGTAGCGCCGTTTGACGATGCAAAAGGCCAATTTTGAGCGGTATTTAGTTCGGTTAGATTTAGAACGAAGTCGGTCCTACTATACGGGTGCGAAACATAGAAGGTAACTAGCATAGAAGGTAACTAAAACCACCTCGCATCAGCTCCAGGTATTTACGGATAATAATATAATATAACGGATGCCTTCGACAAATCTTCGGTATTGACTGGTCTAAGAAAAACTTCAACAACTACTTACCAGAACTCTGTCAAGAAACCCTAATCAGACAGCAAATAAGGCACCGCAAGTTAAAATGGCAACACCCTCTGAAGAAGTTTCGACCATATACCAACGCAGACAAAGTATTGGAGTCCCCAAGAAATTTAAAGCCTGGCCGTCCCAAACATACCTGGCGACGCCAAGCAGTGGAAGTATTGGAAGATATTGAGCGAAATCAAACGCGATGCTGAAGACCGTTCGAAATAGAGAGTCACTGCGGAAACCCTCTGCCCTATCTAGAGGACCTTACTGAAGATTTAGTTCGGTTAATTATAGCGAAAATAGGTATGTTAACTTTTAGGCTTCGCGTACACATAATAGTTATTTTCCCAGAGCCACACTACTATAGAACTACTGTAATAACTGAAGAAATTTGATAGTCATGTGTTTCTCGGTAATATGAAATCGTCTGCGCGACGCCTAAGCTGTAAACAAATAAAAGAATTTTACTTTTAAAAGCTAGCTTGTACAAGCAATTCTAACTTTTACGCCGACCAATGAATGTTAAGTAATCCATTTACAACTCAAACGTACCATTGTCTAGTATAAATAAGATGTATTTACATCCTCTTTGTTCGGGCAGCGTTTCATAAATTTCGCTATTTTAAGGGCCAGTTTAACGATCGCCGATATTCGCCGAGGAGGCCAGATCAAACAGAGAAACAAATTATCGTATTTTTTTTTCGTTTCGTAAATATCGCACAGTAGACCTAATGCATAAAAAATCTAAACAGTTTTTGTTGGTTGTAGGTAGGGCTGCCATCCGTCCGGATTTCCCCGGATTTGTCCTAGTTTGAAGGGCGTCCGGGGCCGTCCGGCAGGGGTTTTAAAAAGTGTCCGGGTTATTTAAATAAACCTTAGTTAAAAATTCATTCATAATAACCCGCATTCAAAAAGGTGCGGCAAAATATTTTTTCAGAGGTGTCCGGGGAAAACCCATATTTCGCCCAAATGTCCGGGATTTTTGCCGTGTATATCAGGCGTCGGCAATTTAAGTGATGGCAGCCCTAGTTGTAGGGTATATATGAATCCACCCGTATAGCCACCGTACAAGTTGTTAAAACCCACATGGATCAAGTAAGTGCGCTTCGGATCAGCCTACGTATATCTCAACTCCGCTTACCATCAGATGGGGTCCGTGCCTTTTTTATTGCATTGAATGACGAGACGAGCATGCCGTTCGCCTGATGGTAAGCGATACGACCCATAAACAGTAGCAACACTATCCAGCACCTTGACTTACAAAGCATAATAAGCATAAGGTACTGTGTGGCATTCCACTGCACTCGTTATTCTGAGACATAAGAAGTTAAGTCTCATTCTAGTAGTTACACTTGCTACAATGTCCTGCAAACCGAAACACACCAGTACATGCACACTGCTACTTGGCGGTAGAAATAGACATTGCGGTGGTACCCACCCAGACGGACTCTTACATGTGGGAGTCCTACCACCAGTAAAACAAAAAGTTTCTGCTAAAAGCATACTACCACAGAATACTGAAAAGTACTACGTAATACTACCTAGGTTTGCTCCATATCAAATAGCAATTGATAGCACGGTTTCCCCACAAAGCAAACTAAACCGGTACAAAATCATATAGCAGTACGTCCATTCACCTCGTAATCGCAGTTGCGGTAACTATAAATAGAAATTATGACCGTTTTTATTAACCTCGAGAATAACTATTTGATTCAAGAGGAAGAATCTTAATGGTAACGATCCGTTTATGTTAGAAGTATTACTGTGGCCCACTTTCCGATTGCGGGTAGTTTGACATAGTTGCTTTTTAACACGCTTTTATTTTAAACTTTGGAATTTAAGTAGGGAAAATTAGACTTGAAATTTGAAAGAAGGGAATTAGATTTTACGCATACTTACGCTCTTTATCCCCGAAGAGGTAAGCAGAGGCGCAATTAGTGCATCCACTTTTCGCCGTGCGTATTCCGTCATGATGTGATAGGGGACAAGACAATCGCTATATCGGGCACAAATTGCAGACTCCACGCTGATACTGATTAGAAAACCCAATATTAAACCCATATTGGGTTAAAGAGTGAGTACCAGTGAGTTACCCACTCAATATTACCCGACCCGGCAATGGAACCCAAGACCTCAGCATTGCTGTCGTACCGAAATACAACTACGCCACCGAGGCGGACCAGTCAATTAGATCTTATCGTATAAAATGTTGATGTTACAATTATGGAAACTTATGTCATTTAGCATGATTTTAAGATGACAGAGTATGTATGCACAAGTTTTGCAGGTAGGCCCCACGCTGCCGTTGACTCAGGGGCGGCTGCAGACGACAACTTACGATACTTCAGTCATTTTAAGCCCGCAGCCGTCCTTAATGCGCCGAAGATGTCCACCGCGGAGTTTTAGTTGGTATGCCGTGCGTGTATATTTTAGGGACACGGCCCGCCGGGCGCCCGACGTTTTTCATCTCTCCGGGTGCTCAACGCCGAGTCGTAAAGAACGTTGAACGCAACATAACCGCCTCGTCGCCCCCACGAAGGCTGGGCGATAGTGGTAATGCACTATCTCCGCGAAACCAAAAAAAGGTGTGCACAATGCTAGATGCAAATCTCTTTGGGATTGTTGCTCATAAGAAAGCTTTAGCTTATAAATTGGCCGGAGTCTCAAATATCCAATCTATCCATATATAGTACAAAAGAACCTATGAAGTTTCTTTACAACATGAAAACATTCGTAACTTGCTACTAAGTTAAGATTGAAGACACAAAGGAAATTATAACAGTCTTAATAAGATACTTAAGGAGAACTTTGTCAAAGATTTAGTATAAATAAATATTAAGCGATATTAAACGGAATCCTACAAAATCCTAGGGAAGGAAATAAACCATTACATTTTCAATCTGAATGAATAATTATTTTTGGAACAAAAGACCAATAATTCTGCAAGTATGTTGTTGTCAGGTTGGTTGGTTGTCAGATTTTTTCGGACATTCAAACTGGTGGTAGGTCTCTCATATGTAGGAGTCCGTCTGGGTGGGTACCATCGCAATGTCTATTTTTACCGCCATGCAGCAGTATGCATACACTGTTGTGTATCGGTTTGAAGGACATTGTAGCCATTGTAACTACTGGACATAATGAGATCTAACATCTTTGTCTCAGAATAACGAGCGCAGTGGAATGCCACACAGTACTTTGCAACTCTAAGTACTGGATGTTGTTGCTACTGTGTATGGGTGGTCGTGTCGCTTACCATTAGGCGAACGGCACGCTCGTTTCGTCATTCAATAGGATAAAAATAAATAGACAATTCATATAGTATTTTCATGGATTTATAAATACACATTGTATGTTCATATTACTACTAAGAATAAACATAAACGCTCCGCTAAAAAAGCGCAGCGACAACTGTGTGATAAAACGTGTATAAATAGAATGTTCTCGACATCCAACGAGCAAACAATGGAACTTGACCGACATCTTGGGTAGCGATTTGTTTGAACTGCTACGAACCCAGGAAGGTAAATATAATATCGAAATACTGTTGCGTCAACAGTTCATTTGTTCATACTTTTTAGGGCTGTGCTATTTTCGTAATATTTTTGTATAATAAATAAATCTTTGATTTTTTACATTACTTCATACTTTATTTTGAACGAAGTACCTTTTTCCCACGGCTCCGTCCGTGTTAAAAAGTTTTTCCGAGATAAAAGTCTCGCTTTATATTTTCCCGGGATAAAAAGTAGCCTTTTTTATTGCATTGAATCACGAGACGAGCATGCCGTTCACTTGATGGTAAGCGATACGACCACCCATAAACAGTAGCAACACCATACAGCACTTTGACTTACAAAGTAGGTACTGTATGGCATTCCACTGCGCTCGTCATCCTGAGACATAAGATATTAAGTCTCATTATATCCAGTAGCTACAATGTCTTTCAAACCGAAAAACAACTGTGCATGTGTACACTGCTGCTTGGCGGTGGAAATGGACATTGCGGTGGTACCCACCCAGACGGACTCTTGCATATGAGAGACCTACCGCCAGTCGGGCGTAAGTGTTAATCCAGGACATGATCTACCCGTGTGCCAAATTTCAACGAAATCCGTTCAGTAGTTTTTGCGTGAAGGTGTAAGAAACATACATGCATATATTCTTATAAACTTTGGCGTTTATTATATTAGTAGGATATAATGCCTCTTCGTCTCTATGTCTGCACGCATACTACGGCACAAACCATTACATACTTAAATAGCTAACAATTCCGAAGACATAAAAAGATATTGTAGTTCTGTATTTTTATTTTTTATAAGCATAAATTTAAATATTGTAAAATGGTCTATGAATAATAAGGATTTTTTAAATAAAAATATATATATGTACCTGTCTAATATTGCGTTAATTAAAAAACTAAAATGCATTTGCAAACGTGAAACCACTCTACTTGAAACAATTTTAAAAGCGTAAAAGAAAATTGAATAAATTCCCGTTGGATGCATTCTAGTTTGTACAAAGGCTACTAACAGCTAGGGCTGCCATCATCTAAATTGCCGACGCCGGATTAACACGGCAAAAATCCCGGACATTTGGGCGAAATATGGGTATTTCCCCGGACACCTCTGAAAAAATATTTTGCCGTGCCTTCTTGACTGCGGGGAAATGCATGAAGTTTTAACTAAGATTTATTTCAATTTATCGCTCATCTATAAAAAATGGATTTCCCCTGACAGCAAAAGTGTCCGGGTTTTGCCCGGACAATTTTTAAAACCCCGGCCGGACGGCCCCCGGACGCCCTTCAAACTAGGACAAATCCGGGGAAATCCGGACGGATGGCAGCCCTACTAACAGCTAACAAAACAAAGAACATTTGCTATTATTATTACGTTTTGATAGATACCAAAGATTCAAAATATTAACAGATGACATTTTTTTTTAAACCCAACTATATTGCACTGTTATGATAACAGTTTTGTGAGGGTATTTGTAACGGTATTTGTAGCGTACTGACCAGTTATGAAAACCAGTCTAAATGCCAAACGAATAGTGGAAGTGTTAGTTGGGTGTATAAAATGGGTGCCATGTCAATGCTCACTCTCATTCGCTCTCTTTCGCGGTCAGTCTCGTAGTCGATCTCAGTGGCAGTTGAGTAAGTTTACCATAGACTTTCCTACTGGTCGGTTAGTTGCTGATATCTTTGTATTTCTGTGAAATGTGTTTATGTGAAATCTATACTAATATTATAAAGCTGAATGGTTTGTTTGTTTGTTTGTTTGAACGCGCTAATCTCAGAAACTACTGGTCCGAATTGAAAAATTCTTTTTGTGTTGAATAGAACATTTATCGAGGAAGGCTTTAGGCTATATAACATCATGATGCAACTATTAGGAGCGAAGAAATAATGGAAAATGTGAAAAATACGGGGAAAATTATTCATCCTTCAGAGCTTCCATTGCGTGCGCTGCGAAAACGGTTCAAGATACCAAAAACATATGTATGAAAGAATTATTCCTCTTAAAATGATCTAAAAAAATGTCCGCGACAGTATATGTCTATCTTTTAAGATTAACTCACTAGAACCGTTTTTATGGTAATCAAATTTGGTCGAAATTAATGCATTATTTGTTAAGAGTTGTATCAACGTCATAGTCATAGAGTGATTCAACGGGAAGGTTTTTATGTACTTTTAGCCCGGAAAAACTTATTAACGCGGGCGAAGCCGTGGGCAAAAGCTAGTCAGTGATAAATCGTTTTTATTTAAACCCAAATCGCTTCTGTTCCTAACAGTACTATATTTAACGAAAAAACGTATAAGTACAAATAGTTTGAAAACATATAAAACAAGAGACCACATTAAGTATTTATCGAAAAAAAAATAATATCCACGCAAGGGTTATAACCAAGTCTGAACAATTATTTAGACAATAAAGTCAGACAAAGATGCTACACAGACAAAATACATCGTAAACTTAGCGAAATAAACACTATGCAGTAACAAACCACATCTAACCAAGAGACAGCGGATTGTTTGCTGTTTCGAGTCTGCAGAGATTAATCTTACGAGAACGAGATGTATCATGAGAAAACAATTTACACTTAATGCTTTTATGTTGGTCTTTCTGGTTAAATCTTCAAAGAAAACAAAATACTGCTCTGCAGAACTTTATCCCACTTCGTTGATCACGACGGACCGATAACACCTATCAAAATCTCAAAAAAGTTTGTAAGAATGTCTGGATCTATGGTTGTTACTCTTTCATGCAAACACTATAGAACAGATTTCTACTGTAGACCATGTCCTAGATTAACACATATGCTACTTTTTATCCCGGGAAAATATAAAGCGTGACTTTTATCCCGGAAAAACTTTTTATCACCTGCGGAGCCGCGGGCAAAAGTTAGTATGAAATATTCGAAATTATGGTCAACAATTTTCTATAGTAAATGGCGTGACCGTCGCAGCAGATGCTGTTTCCGTTGTTTTACGCCTCGATGTGCGACCAATGATCGTCGAATTTTTGATGCACCTGCGTTCTTGATCTATCTACTTGTTTTAAGTTGTGTTTTTAACCCCCGACAAAAATGAGGGGTGTTATAAGTTTAGGGTGTGTATATGTATGTGTGTTTGTGGCATCGTAGGACCAATGAAATGGTTTTTTTTTTGTATGAAAGCCGATTTGATCGCGATGGTTCTTAGTTATAGTAAATTATCCGACTGCGAAAGAAGGAGGGTTATGTTTTATGAAGATCTGTTCAGGCGTCTGCAGGATACCCAACTCCTTAGCATCTTATAGCAGATATAGCGTGTTGGGCTCATAAGGATGGTCTCATCGAGTTGGTGTTAGATAGTTGATTATCAAGGTTCTATGATTGAGAATAAAGTACTTTAAAAGTGTGAAATAAAAATCAAATGAAAATTAAAAACATAAAAAATCTCTAAAACGTTTAATAATAAAAATGTCCTTGTCGTTTAAATACCTAGTAATATTTTGACCCAAGCATCCTCACGTCGGGGGACCGAACTCCGGACCAGTGAGACGAAAATACTTCTTTAGCGGTCCCCCGACGCGACGCGACGACGCGATGCTTGGGTCGAAATATTATTTACTAGGTACTTATACGACTAAAACAGTTTTATTATTCTAATTTTAAGAGATTTTTGCATCGGCGGTTATTTAATTTATTTTTTTAAGTAAAATTATTGTGGTTTTTTATTTTATTTTTCTTCCAACGTTTCCAAGGCTTTGCAGTACTTCGTGGCCACGGGGCGGACTGAGGTGTTAGTGGTCCGAAAAGTTAATGTTACAAATCTATTGCTTATTGAAAATTGTAAAAATAAAATCCCCTTTTGGTAAC
The DNA here is from genome assembly GCA_949316025.1 of Lapara coniferarum. Lineage (NCBI taxonomy): Eukaryota > Metazoa > Arthropoda > Insecta > Lepidoptera > Sphingidae > Lapara > Lapara coniferarum. The sequence continues at coordinate 14,059,138 of OX438929.1, forward strand.
TCTAAAACTAAATAAATAAAATAAATACCACGATAAAATCCGTAAAAGTAGTTTAATTTCAATGTCTAACATTCGCATAAACTTAAGAAATCATTATAAAATTATTGTTTCAAAGAAAGAAGATCTTTGGATACAAAAGTGATATAGATATTTCTAAAGTTTATAACGCAGTCAATATATTAGATTACAACGTAGTCAAATAGCGCAAACCGAGATATTTGAATTCTTTGAACTTTAGAAACCTTGACATACTGACAGCTCTGACTAATGTATATAATAACAGATGATCTACAAGATCTTACGTTCCATCACACGTAAGTTTTATCCCACCAAAAACATAAATATAAAAAAAGAGAGTAAAGTTCAATACAAAAATTATGCTTGGCTGTGGGCTTCGCCGCAAAAAGAATGGAGATCTAAATGAGTGCAAGTTCTAAGCAAAATCCAAATATGTATTTATAGGAACAAAAAAACATTATGAATAAGTATCAAACTCTATTTCTTTGCTTTAGTCGATACCTATAGCAATTGCTGTTATTTAAAAATGTGAGATCTTAACTTTAAGATCTAATCTACTTAGATTAGATTTGACTTGGTCTCATGAGTTATGTGGTGCCGCGCGCCGCCGACGACACACGGTTAGCCGGTTGTTTAGCGCGTATTACAAGTTTTTTGTATGGGGACACCACTTATTTTTTTAATTAACTTTATTTTTATATTTCTGTTATGTAGCAAATATAATATAATAATACATATATTGGGATAATTTCAAATATCTGCTTGTAACGGTTTCAACGCTACAATTTTTTTGTATGGAGTCCCCATTTTTAACTGTTTTTTAATTTTAGATTTTTTCTTATGCTTTAACACAATTACAGAGCTGGATTCCAAATTTCATTCTTCTAGATCACCTGGAAGTAGGTTAGGTTTAGGTACTATAAGTGAGTCAGTCAGTGCTAAAATTTACGAGTTTTTGACCTTCATATCTTTATAACCGTTTGAGCTAGCTTCATAAAATTTTGGCTTCTAGATGTCCTTATGGATATAATTAAACACGCGTAGTTTTATGTGTTTACGTCAAAGAGGTTTTGAGTTATAGAAGTGTGAAAAGTGGCACCAAGTGGTTCGTGTATCGTGTAATATTACACTCGGCGCTGGCTAGCTAGTTCCTTTGCTTGAACTTGGCTAGACACGCTGCCGCGTTTCTAGAGATTGAAATCCACCCATACAAAATTAATAAGCATGATTTCATACTTGAGACTACTTATTGTGGAACTACAAACATGTCTTAATGGGATGTACTTGCAAACAATTACGTTGTGTGGAAACACCTCAAGGCACATTCGCATAACCAAGCACTGTTGCATTAAACAATCTCAATTCAGTTACGAAGCTGGTTGCATGCTGAATATTCCTTTGTGAACCATCTTAACATATTATATTTGCATTACAGCCAAATGAATGGAATACAGCACACAGATGTTAAGCGTTCACTGTGTGGGGTTTGAGTATCATTCAATTTGCTATTTTGAATGATTTTCAGTATATAATACCTATGTATATTAAAAAAATTCAACTTGGGTAACTGATAGAATTGAAATTATTAATTTAATTAGTTTTCAACACAAGCAATTAAATAAGGATGGTATGTGTTCAATTTAATATTATCATCGTTCAATTATAACTTTTTGTTTTTTTCAACAGTTATATTGATAAGCTTGAAAAATTAAAAGCTTGATAATATTACAATATCATGTGTTTATTGACAAGCACAAGTAGCTATTACTACTTGTATTTGTTACAAAAACGTCAACGTCATTGTCATCAACGTCTTTATGTATCAAGAATTTGAATGTATTATTTCTAGACTGATACGATTCAGGAACCTTCGGGTAAAGAGCCTAATTCTTGCTTTTGTAGGCGAGGTATCAACTTTTTCTATATTATTTTAGGTGTTTAAAGGCGGCGCTAACCATTTATCAGGTAAGTTAATTGCCCTTTTACCCTGGTAACGCACATGAAAGCCGAAGCATACAAGAATAAACTCTTTTTCAATATAATAAAAATGAAGTATCAGATTTTTTTCTTTCAAACCAGACAATGTAAGGAAATTTAATAAAGAAAATCAGGGAGATAGACCTTTGCATACTCCGTCAAATAATGACTTTAAACGCTCCATCAAATATTTCAATAGGCTAATATTTATTAGTGACACAGCACATATTTAGGTGAATTGTGCAGAGGTGAAGATTTCTTGCGTAACTTTCGTATCAATCTAAGATAGAGAAAATAGAAGTAAAAACATCAGCGACATGCTACACTGATTTTAACAAAATGATTGCTTAAAAAATCGAAACATCCATTGTCCTTTAAACATTAAGACATAAATTTAATATGACAGAAAAATCCCCGAACATGTACATTACCGCATAATAGTGCCTTTTTATGAACAAGGTTTCTAAAAGCTTTTGTATTGAGTTCATTGAGGCGTAAACCTAAGGATATATTTGACGTGAGAAGATGCGAACAATTTTGTATTTCGTGGCCCTTCGAAGTCGACTTGTCGAAAAGGGTTCAGAACAAGATAAGTAATGTAAGTAAAGGTTAGAAAAGCGGTCGAGTGCGAAGAGGATTCTCTCCAATAGACCAAAGGTTTCCGAGACCTTTTGGGGTAAGTTAAGTGTTCTTTACGATGGAGAAATAATTCTTCAGAAATACTTTTGATTGTGAACAATTTTAAGTTGAAAAAGAAATTTAAATTTTTATTTCAGACCAATCTTGGTTTGAGTAAAAATGTACAAAAATATTTTAATGTTTGACATCGTTTTATTCATATTGCAAAGGAAATGAAATAAACGTTTTTAATCGATATTACAAATACAAACAATAACAATTATTATTAACACACCATTATTTGGTTTTACAGCTTTAACAAATTTGTTAGAGGTTCAGCAGGTTTCATTAATCACAAAAAACAACAAAAAATCACATTAACCCTAAACAACCCACAAGTGTCTGCCGGACACATTTTTGCGTTCGGTTATTCATAAAACCTAAAGTATTTATTTTTACGAAAAACCGCTTTATCTAATCTACCTCCGAAGATTACCGAATCTTATTGTACACTAAAAATATTTGTAACATAAATAGTTTAATACTTATTACAGGTAAAGCAAAACTGTAACGCATCAACCCACAAGTGTCCAACAGACACAAATATATTTTGTTTAATTTAAGTACCAAGGTAGATTGTTTATTTACGTTTATTTAAATCAATATCGTATCAAGTAGGTAATAAATCAACTCACAGTGCATTCTTTGTGTTATAATAGTAGTCTTTGTACTTGTAATTTTGACTATTTGGTTACAGTCACAGTGCTTAGATATCTTTGTGATAAGCCAATCATACTCGTTATTGTTCTGAGAAATCAACACTGAGATAGGGAGAAATTCAACCTGCCCTTGATACAAAATCTCTCAAAAAGTCAAGAAATTTATTTGCACCCATTAGAAAGTTGTTAAAGTATGTGTGCCTAAACCTAAAATAGTTTTATTTGCATGGACAAAATGTTACAATCGATGAGCATATTATATCTTTTGAAAGTAGGATATAACTTACACAGTATCTGCCCAAAAATCCTAGACGATTTTCAGCTGATGTACGATTTAAAATTTAGGAGATCTGTGACTAAAAGAAACACTTATACCCTATTTTTGATACGAATATCTTGGAAAAGAAGGTCAAAATATTGCGTACAATATGGTGAACTACTCATGTGAATCGTACGTTCGAAGTAGCAGAAACGTTAATTTTGGTAATTATTTTACATGCCTCGTAGTAGGAAATCCTAGACACAAAATGGTCTCATAGTAGTTAAATACTATGAGGACAAAATAAGTTTTCTATATCTAAAATTTTTCAATGTGTCATCGCATCTAATACCTTCAGCTTTTCTTAAAAACAAATTGGGTTTGTATGTGTAAAAGATGAATCGTACTCGTATAATCCAAGACATGATGGGATCATCTGATGCTACCACAGATCAAGGAGCTGCTCAATCTACTGAGCAAAAAGCAAGAAACGTTTTCATAATATTTATCCATCGAAAATATACAAATCTTTTTAACAGTATTCTCATATGAAATGTATGCTCTGAACACTCGGTAAAAATATTATGTTGTGTAATATCTGTTTGAAAAAAAGTAATAAAAAAGGTAAAATAAATAAATAATGATTTCTTATATTTACGCCAATGTAAGACATCGAAATAAAAGTAGTTTTCGGATTTTAACACGGTTTCTCTATTTTATCTCTGTAGTGTGTCCGCCGGACACTACTGGTCAGATACGTTACAAAAGCATACTGGGTAGTTAAGGGTTAACCTGATTGTCTGAATATGAACAGGAAAAATAAACAATACAAATAATAAATGTTTGCACACAATAATGAATTCGCCTAATTCGATTGGATACAATCAAGCATATAATTTAACGTAATTCTCGATCGGTTCTCATCGCTGATTCAGATCACTGCCAATGCGTGGATCACTGCAAACGAACTGTACCTGACCTGTATCAAGTTGTGTGGTTGTATAGAATAAATTAACTAAATATAGATGACAAGAGCTTAAGCTCTCGTTTATTTGGGAGCTAGAATGAGTGTGACTTGTATTTGGTCGGCTTATATCTTCATTTTACTCAAAAGTTGTATATATTGTGGTTATATATTATTTAAATATAATTTTCTTTACCTCAATCTGTTGCTAATATTATTTCTAATATTTCCGTGTTTCTCTGTCATTTAAAAAAGAAATAGGAATAATAGTAGTCTGTAAAAATATTTAATTACATTTTAATGTAAGAAAGTGCGATGGAAATTAACAGGGGCAGCTAGTATTACGTTACTTAGATGTCTCACGTATCTTAAATACAACGCAGACCACAGATTTTTTTTAGTTATCATTTTATTTTAATTTATTCTTGTCCATGGATACGAGTCCTTCAGACGTATACTTGATTGTTTTTTATACTCAGTGGTATGTCGCAGTAAAGCATATACATGGCACCAACAATATATGTAATAACAATATTTTGACACAAATTCTATGCACACTTCTACTTACAACTTGTGAAGATATTTTTAAGAAGTCTAAATGTCCCTAAATGCGTTCTTAGAAAATCCCTAGTGAAGGAAAAAAACATACGTCAGAGGCGAAAGATTATTAAAATAGAATTCCTATTGCCTTACCGTGGCTAATTTAGCATATTATAGTTAGTAGGTACTTACTATGAATTTAACATGAAGAGTAAATGAAAGAGAAGGACCGCAACAGGAGAAGGACCGCAACAGCGGTATGCGCAGGGGCGGTTGCGGATGACAACTTAGACGCGAGTCGGAGGAAGCCCGCAGCCGTCCCTAATGCGCCGAAGATGGCCGTAAAAAAAAAAAAAAAAGAGTAAATGAAAAGAAGTGTATTTTTTTACTTTTTTATCCTCGCCGCTGATTATATTCATAAATACTTAGCTTGATGGCAGAAAATTGTTCGTGTTTGTATCTCCGCATAATGTACAGTCTTCATTCTTGATATTTTCTAAAAGACAGATCTTGAGCCTCAAAAAAGCTTGAGGCGCAACATGTGACGCATAATTTGTTTTTGCCGACTTTTCAGTTCACGAAGTTAACAGATGATGCAGAATATGACGCTCATCATGATTGTAACCGATACGATTAGTTTACCTTACACTTTACTGGTGGTAGGTGTCTCATATGTAAGAGTCCGTCTGGGTGGGTACCACCGCAATGTCTATTTCTACCGCCAAGTACCAGTGTGCATGCACTGTTGTGTTTCGGTTTGAAGTACATTGTAGCCAGTGTAACTAATGGACATAATGAGATTTAACATCTTATGTCTCAGGATGACGAGCACAATAGAATGCCACACATTACTTTGTAACTCAAGGTGTTGTATGTTGTTACTACTGTTTATAGGCGTCCATATCGCTTACCATAGGGGCGGTTGCGGACGACAACTTAGACGTGAGTCGGAGGAAGCCCGCAGCCGTCCCTAATGCGCCGAAGATGGCCATTGAAAAAAAAAATATCGCTTACCATCAGACGCACGGCATGCTCGTCTCGTCATTATTGAATGAGCAACGGGAGGTTTTTTTGTTTTTTTTATTGCATTGGCCAAAAAAACCTCCCGTTGCTCTACATGCTTTATTATTTATGGTGAGGAAAAATTTACGCATCAATTATGGCCACACAAATGGTAAACTTAATCCCAACACTCTTAACTATAATAGGTTACATGAGTTTATTGTGCTTGATTGTCGCTTGTAGCTCCAATTTTTTTTAATGAACTACATCAAAAGATGCCCTTTTCTGTGCCCGCATAAAAAAAATTCCAAACACTATCTAAATAATAATGACTATATCGCTCAATGAATGAATAGAAATATCGTCGTCCTAGTTTCAGGGTTTTCTAGAAAAGGATTAAAAACGAGCATTAATTGTATCGGTGTAATGTTCTTTTCATGGTATTCGAATGATATTTTTTTATCGAATACTATATAATCAAACAATGTTATCAGCTCGGAGTGTTCAGTTTGTATTCTTCTTTATTGTGTACAGAGTTATGCAAATAAACTTTTTTTTTCTCAATAGAAACATCAGTAATTACGAAACAAAAAAAGTTGTAATTTCCACTGCAATTAGCTCCTCGTAGTTCTAATGGATGCAAGTAAAAAAAAAGAAAATGTATCCTATATTACCCAGAAACGGGTCATATATCAGTAAAATATTTTTTTTGAATCGACAAGTTCATTTAATTTCACAGAATAAGCAGAACAAATAATTTCGTCTCCTTAACCATTGCTGTAGAATAGATTTAATAGGTGTAACATAAATTGATATTTAATACAATTATTCATCTACCATCGACCCTTATCGATCATCGACCCTTTCATAGAGAACATTGTAATCGACATTTCAAACATCTTACATCCTTAAGTCATTATAATATATTCTAAACCAACAATGATTCCAAATACCCTCTGTCTTTCTAAACCATTATTCTCATAATGGCAATCAACCTAGAGTTCATATCATTCATATCCACTTCATTCACTATATTCGTTTGTTTCTGCTACAAAAACTAACCTTCACATCAGCGCACACTTCTAATTATTCGTTTGGTACAAGACTATCCCGCCTCAGACCCAACACTGCAACTCCTGTAAGTCAGGAACAGCTGTGGCACGCATTTTATGACACCAAGCGTTAAAGCTCGCAGTCTCTGGGAGCACTGAGAGGCTACTGCGAAAAACGGAATCCGAAACGTCGGTCCGAAACGAAGAAACGACGAACCTCGGATTTAACCTTACTACCAAATTACTTCGGATCCGTCACCGTTGAACGAAGGTTTCACGCAGTTTGCGACGCTTCCGACTTCGCTCAACACTTTCGTCACGCAACAACTCTTCATAAAGAAGGATCCGTAACAGTTCGTAGTAAGAAAACGTGCGATCCGTCAGCTGAAACTACGGATTTCGTTTTTCGCAGTAGCCTCTCAGATTCGTTTGGTAGGCCATCATTGATTTTTGAATTATTCGAAAACTCCCAGTAAATTCTCATCTTGATAATGCAAATAATGTGTTAGCTTTAAAGTGTCCATTCAAAATTCATATTTCACTATGGTATATTTTCATACTAAATTCACTAAATCAGATAATTCACTTCTGTCAATTAGTTATAAATGCGTATTTAATATAAAGGCATTCAAAAATTATACTAGAGACGATATACAAAAGATCCAACGTGCCATGGAAAGGAGTATTCTGAATATATAATTGATGGATAAGAAAACTCAGTCTAGTTATATCAGTTAGCCTAAGAGAAAAAACTAAAATTATGTACGCTCTCCAACTTGTGAAACGCCTGAAGTGGAAGTGGGCTGGCCACGTGGCAAGATTAACAGATGGAAGATAGACACAATTGGTTACAAATTGGTCAGGTTCGAGTAGTAAGCGAAACAGAGGACGCCTTGGAGCACGTTGTATGGACGAAATTAAATCTAATGCTGAAGACGATTCGACAGTAAAAACAGAGATAAGGGCACACTGGAAACTGTTGGAGGAGGCCTATACCCGCCAGGGGCCTTAACTAAATCAAAATATTTATTATAAATTTTGTACATGTAATCTATATACGTTAAGGAAATAAAAAAAGACGTGTGGCACTCGGAGACTGCCGCGGTAAAGCTATTGCATAAACTCTAATATTTATAACCTCTTTGAACGAATTATGAAAGACGGGCTCAATGGACTAGTATTCAGAGCCGTAATATTTAAATAAAAACCTCTTTGAACAGATATAAAATAAAAACTTTTCAAAAATTCAAACTTAGAATCACGTCATCCCGCCGCGTTTGACATTTCGATACGTTTCACTGACTGGAACAATTTTTAAATACACGGTAATTTCGACCTTTTATCATTTAACATTCAGCTCATATCCTCTTACATATTGTATTCTTACAAGACTGCGATATTAAGTTTACTTATGGAATTTTACACTCTACGGGGGTTGTGATAGAGTTGAAAATAAAATATCACCGCTGTGCCGATCGGAGTGAGGGTTGACAGGTTTTTTCGATACGGAATTTCTGGATTCGGTCTCCACGCTCAAGGCCCGCGATAGAAGCTATGCAATAGCTTAAGAGCTTTATTATTATTGTTCACAAATTGCCGGTAACATCCATTTATTTAACGCTTTAACGTGTATAAAACGAATATTAGTAACAAATTAATTGCACATTGCAGCAATGTTGAAATTAAACAGTTTACTCATCAGCAAATTTAATTATGAGTGATGAATTTTACAGTTACCAATTCAGTGGTAATGGCTGCTATATTATGGTATTTAACTACAAATTATGTATCACAAATGAAGGTCCAAAAAACAAGATACCCCGGGGCCGTCCCGTAGGCGCCGAAAAAGGCCACTGTGGGTTTTGGTTGGTATGCCAGTGTAGGGTGTACGTAGTATTAGGGACTCGGTCCAATGCTCGCTCGGATGATGTTATATTCCCGAGTGTCGACATTGGGCCGTAAGATCGGTGAAACCAACATAGCCGTCCACTCACCCCCAGTGGTGGTAGCGTTAACGCGTATTTCCCCACGAAAAAAAAGGTTCAAACTCAAGGGCACGCACCTCTGACTTTTTTAAAAGTTATGTGTGTATTCTTTGTGAATTATCACTTGCTTGAAAAGTGAAGGAAATCATCGTGAGGAAACCTGTATACCTGAGAAATTTTCTATAAGACTTTGGATGGTGTGTGAAGTCTGCCAACCCGCACTAGGCCAGCGTGGTGGACTAAGGTCTAAACCCTCTCAGTTATAGTGGAGGCCTGTGCTGAGCAGTGGGAAAGTACCTATATAATACAGGACTGATATTATTATTTTAATATGTATCACAGAGATTGTGTAATACTAATAAATAAAACAATAACTCACGTATTTATTTTCAGCAGCATGGAGAAATGTTCATACCTGGAAAAGGATATTTTAATTAGTAAATGTTTACACGTATTATAGTAAGATTTATTTATTTATTTTATTAATAAGCATACCAACTACACTGTAACAATACAAAAACATTTTAGATGACTTAATAATAATATTAAATTACAAAGCACAATGTAATTTACAGGCATGCATAACATTGTTTAAAAGTTATCCTTAATGAGAGTGGTTACAGGAATTAAAAACTCTAACAATAGCAATAATTTATGCTTAACTATACTTGCTTAAACATAAGTCCTTAATTATTTATTTTGTTAACAAATTATACACGGATTGCTTATACGTGCTAAAGTTCATAGAAAAAACATCAATATCATCTTCAGCGGCAGATTTAACATTATATAACCTGGCCATACGAGCAAAGGGATCATTGAAAGATGTATTTAACCTAAAGAACGGAATTTCAAACACTGGATGGCTGCGCATAATGCGATTGCTCAGCTTAAATCTAAAATGATTAATCAAGCATGGATCCATAGTGCCATTAATAATTTTATATAATATCAAAAGGTCACTTATTTCTCGCCTATCCTTTAAACATTTAAAATTAAAATGTTGCAACCTATCAACATAGTTAGGGATTTTTTTACGAACACCAGTCCTAATACTTAAACATCTAATAAATCGCGCTTGAACCGATTCAATCCGATGTATATGCGTAGAATAATGCGGAGACCAAATGGTAGAACAATACTCCAGTGAGCTTCTAACTAGAGCATTGTATAACAATACAATACATTTTATGTTTCGAAACGGCTTTGACAATCGCATTATGAAGCCTAACATTTTGTTGGTTTTATGTATAAGATGATCGATATGATTACGAAAGGATAGTGATGAATCAAATATAACTCCCAGATCGCGAATAGTAAAAACTTTCTCCAAGTCTACACCGTCTAAGCTGTAATTATAGTTGATTATATTGGACTTATTTGTAAATGTTATAAACTTACATTTTTTTACATTCAGTGACATTCTATTTTTTGTGCACCAATCTTTTATAGCATTTAAATCATTTTGTAGCTTTATACAGTCGTCTATAACAGATATTTTATAATAAAGTTTTATATCATCTGCATATGCGAGACACTCGCACTGCAAGGTGTCCAAAAGCTCGTTTATAAAAACCAAGAACAAGAAGGGCCCCAGCTTAGATCCCTGAGGGATGCCGGACGTGGGAGTAATTGGAGCAGACTCGTACCCAGCAAGGGTGACGATTTGAGACCGATTAAATAAATAGCTCTCAAACCAACGCAGAAGACTACCATGAATACCCACATGATTTAGCTTTTTAGATAAAATTGAATGGTCCACACGATCAAACGCCTTCTCAAAGTCGGTATAAATCGAGTCCACCTGCCCTTTTTTATCAAGAGTATTGAGAATATAGTTAGTATAAATTAACAGATTTGAAGTCGTGGAACGATTAGGTACAAATCCGTGCTAGTGATTACTTAACAAATGTCGGCACTGGTTAAACACCCCATTGTATACCAAGCCTTCAAAAATCTTAGCAAAACATGAAATTAGAGAAACTGGCCTATAATTAGTCACATCTTCCCTACTTCCTGCTTTATAAATGGGGACAATATGGGATATTTTCCACAGGTCAGGGAAAACGCCCTCCGCAAGAGATTTTTTATAAATGATAAATAATGGTCTTATGAGGGCCTTTGAGCATAGGCGGATGAAAATAGGGGGCAATCCATCTGGTCCTGCACCTTTATTAAGGCAAATTCGTTTAATACTATTCTCAATATCCTTTTCAATAATTGGGATATCAGTTAAATTGTAATTACTCATAGAACCGATTGGTACAAACTCTTGATTTGAATTTGTGTTGCTATATACTGAGGCGAAATATTGTGCGAAGACATTTGACACACATTGACCACCATCAGCTATCTCATTACCATAGAAAACATGATTAGGAATGCCACTGTGAGACTGGTGCATTTTAGAGTATCGCCAAAAAGATTTTACATTTAATATTATGTCGTTTTCCACTTTTGATATGTAGGATTTGTAACAGGTAACTATGAGCCTTTTTGCACGACTACGCAGCATGTCAAAGACATCATAGTCTCGAGGGTTTTTATTTTTTTTGTAGCGTAATCTATATTTATTTTTTTCCTGTAGTAGTTTAATTAAACAGTTTGAAAACCAAATAGGATATTTAAATTTGCTGTTTTTTTTCCGAGGGGTATATTTTTCAATATGTGTCCATAAGATATTATAAAAATTTAAGACAAACTCATTACAATTCATATTACTGAAGGTGTCCCACTTAATTGATGATAAATCAGCGATGCAAGATTCATAGTCAGTTTTATAAAAGCAATACTTTATGGATGCTCTATTATAAGGTAAGCTGTGGAAAATGTTCTTTTGTAGTACTATTTCAAACGGTGGATGATGAAGATCAGTCTTACTGAGCGGGGGTACATTATGAATAGAAATCCTGGAACTGGTTTAGTTAGATTAGTAAGTATCTAGAATTTTTACTTAGGCGCATTTACAAACAGTGCATGATAGCCTAGATGAAAATGTAATGGACTACGGAGAGGAAGGTCCGCAGTACAATACCCAAGGCGGATACTGACTTTTCGAAGTTACGGGCATATTGTGTATCCTTTATCGCTGAAAACGTCGCTAGGAAACCTAAATACATGTGAATTCTCCATCAGAATTTCGAGGGCATGTGGAGTGTGCCAACACGCACTAGGTCAGGTATTTCTGATTACGGTACATGCATGGGCTTCAATGGCAAGAAAACTCAGAGGTGCGCGTATTGTTTTAGGGAGTTTTATAGCGGGCCTTTCACGCGGGCGAAACCGCGAGCAAAGCCTATTATTTCATAACACTGTCGACTGAATTTTCTCTTCGACCATAAGGTAATAAAATTAAATGATGGACCACTCGACATAACCGAGAATTTACAGTAAATGACTCCATGTCAGACCTTCATGATAAAAGAGATATCTGCTTTTTGTATGGGTGCTGGCCCTCAAAATTTAGCCAGACTCAAACTTTAGGGATATTAAAGGGGCAAGATGTTGATCTTGGATCCATTAAAAATATTTTTAGACCCCTCCATTTCAGTAACTTTTTTAAATCGTTCATAGTCGTCGTTTAGCAAAATAAAATAGTATTTAGGAGTTTTATCCAAATACATATAAACTGTCTTGGAATTTTAGGCCCGTTTTTGGACATATCCTTTGCTTACACGTGTCCAAACAAAACATTCATATTTACACACACACACACACACACACACACACACACACACACACACACACACACACACACACACACACACACACACACTCCCTCACGAAAGGGTAGACATAGGCTAGTGCACCTACTTTTCGCCGTTATTCCGTCCCATGATGTGATAGGGGGCGAGCCCATCGACATATCGGGCACAAATTCCAGACTCCGAGCTGATACTGAATAGAAAAACTCAATATCACTGCTCGACCCGGAGATCGAACCCGAGACTTCAGCTTTGCAGTCGTACTGTAATACAACTACGCCACCGAGGCAGTCATATTCATATTTAATTGCTTAATTTGTTAGCTACTTCTCTACGAGCTGCAAATCCCCACTGATTCCTCCAATGGTGAAAAGACACAGATTATCATGTACTAACAACTAAGCAACCGTCCACAATCTTAAAAGGTTCAGGCACCAAAAGGGCCTTAACGTATAAAAAATATCACCCTTAATCTGCGTAGTGACGATAAAATCGGCACTCGTTTCTCCCGCTTTTTCACTATGCCTTCACTTAAAAAGGGATGATAGCACGAGCGGGAACAGACGTTGGGTCAATTTAGCGACTACATATAGAAAGATTGTAGTTTGTGTGATTTTCAAAGAGTTCAGTTTGTAAAATAATAGGTAAGACTTGATTTATCTTTACTTTATCTACTAGCTTTTGCCCGCGGCTCCGCCCGCGTGAATGAGTTTTTCCGAGATAAAAGTACCGCTTTATATTTTCCCGGGATAAAAAGTAGCATGTGTTAATTAAGGACATGATCTACCCGTGTGCCAAATTTCATCGAAAGCTGTTCAGTAGTTTTTGCGTGAAAGAGTAACAAACATCCATACATTCTTACAAACTTTCGCCTTTATAATATTAGTAGGATAGAGTTTTTTTAAACATATTTGCTAATCCAAATAAAGTCATAAAATATGAGAAATAAATGTAATTTAAGAAAAAATAAGGTAATAAAATCCGCAATGAAACTAAGATAATGTTGCGTCATAAATTACCTCGTGCAAGGGGAAGGTTTGTGTCCAAAACATGGCCGTGTTATGGTTTGCACTATTACCGTTCTCATTCCTGTAGATAAACAAGGATTAAATGTAACGGATGTACGTGACGGAGGAACTGTGGTACTGGGAAACATCGGCTATACGGTGTTCTAACGATAACAACCGAGTCCATATGAGCATATTATATTTAAGTTCTTGTGTAAAACGCAATGAAGTGCCTGTTACAAAAGTTTCAAATACATTTTATTTGTCAGTTATCGTATAAAAACAACTAATTTAGACAGTACTTATTTGATAACCATTTAGTTGGGAGCATTAGAATGTGACTTTGTATTTAGTCGGCTTATCAGTAAGCGGTGAATTCGACCGTTAATATGAAATATACAACAGAAACTTATTGATAAGAAAAGAAAATAAAGTTATTAAATTGCAATTGACTCCAAATCTTAAACTAAATTAATGTTTAATTTAATCTTTATTCAAATCAACTCGAGGCTTGGTTCACATTGGTTCTAGTATAAATATATCGCTAAACAATGTTTCAAATAGATAATTATTCTTGAGGACCTTGCACGCACCATTAATAAATAGTAAAAACTGCGAATCCTACACTCATTTTTTTCTTAAATTGAATGATGAGACGAGCATGCCGTTCGCCTGATGGTAAGCGATACGACCACCCATAAACAGGAGCAACACCATACATCACCTTGAGTTACACAGTACTGTGTGGCATTCCACTGCGCTCGTCATCCCGAGACAAGATGTTAAGTCTCATTATGTCCAGTAGTTACACTGGCTACAATGTCCTTCAAACCGAAACACAACAGTGCAGGCACACTGCTGCTTGGCGGTAGAAATAGACTTTGCGGTAGTACCCACCCAGACGGACTCTTACATATGAGGGCCCTACCACCAGTTATTTTCCGTAACTATGAAACAGCTTCAATGCTCACAAATACAAGCCCCATAATATTATATTCAGCGCGTTCTTGGCACATAAAAATGAAAGATTAAGCCATAAAGTTGTTCAGTCAGGGATCTGGATTGTTTGGGATCCTGTTTATATAACCACGAACAAAAATACAGGCCGTAAAAAAATATGCCATTCATAACTAATTTTACGAATGTTGCTGAATTATAGATATTTGGTATTTTGTTACATAACGTATTATTGGAATTGGATACTGAATTATGCCTTATGCCTTATTTCGGTGTAAGCCTGTGTAAATTAAAATAATTAGTTCGCAATGAGTTTTTTAATCCAACTCCGCGTAATATCAACAATTCATTTCTATTACATGTTTAGTAATAAAGTTATTACCGAAGTACGTACTATGCACTCTGTTTAAATTAATATTAGTTACATAATGAGTTATTCTGTGTATCTTTGTAATAGTGTTTGGCTTTGGGATTTATCTGTTGGTAAATTAACTGTATGATTTTAATACTTATACTAAACTAGTAGTGCTCGCGGCTCCGCCCGCGTGAAATAGTTTTTCCGGGACAAAAATATTTTCCCGGGATAAAAAGTAGCCTATAGCACTCAGGAGATATGTAGCTTCCTATTAGTGAAAGAATTATCAAAGTCGGTTCAGTAGTTTCTGAGATTAGCGCGTTCAAACAAACAAACTTTTCAGCTTTATAATATTAGTATAGATGATAACAATAGGCCCGCCCCTATTACTTGAGGCTTAACATACGTGGTGAAATGTGGGTGTGATACACCTCTGTCTATCCCTATAAAGAGGAAAAGGCGTGAAATATGTATGTATGCATGTATTAAATGACTCTCATTTCAGAAATTTTTGTGTTACCCTCTACTTCGGAGGAAATAGAACATATATATATATACATATACACTCACGCCTGTTATCCCCGAAGGGGTAGGCAGAGGCGCAACTAGTGCACCCACTTTTCGCCGTCATTCCGTCCCATGATGTGATAGGGGGCGAGCCTATCGCCATATCGGGCACAAATTCCAGACTCCGGGCTGATACTGAATAGAAAAACTCAATATCACTTTGCCCGACCCGGGGATCAAACCCGAGACCTCAGCTTTGCAGTCGTACTGTAATACAACTACGCCACCGAGGTAGTCGAATTTATATTTGAAATAGAACATTCCAATTATAAATTCGAATAACACGAAATCAAATTCGTCTAAAACTGGCGATGAAAATAACTTGCTCAAAATATTTCATGGCAAATACTACGATATGATTTAACGTAATTCCAAAAAGGAAAAAAAAGGTAATCCTACTAATATTATAAAGGCGAAAGTTTGTAAGTATGTATGGATGTCTGGATGTGTGGATGTATGTTACTCTTTCACGAAAAAACTACTGAACGAATTTCGATGAAATTTGGTACACAGGTAGATTATGTCCTGGATTAACACGTAGGCTACATTTTATCTCGGGAAAATAAAAAGCGGGACTTTAATCCCGGAAAAACTTTTTAACGTGGGCGGAGCCGCGGGCAAAATCTATTCCAAATAAAGCTTCGAAAATAAGCCAGATTTTGGAATTAAACTCTATTATAACGGCGTTGGTGAGTTATAAACGGTAGCTAATTAACGTATTTGTGTGTAGTTCAAGTTGACACCACATACGATAATTACGAAGGAAGTACATCATTTTCTCATTAATTCGCATGGCAGTGTTAATTGAACCCGAGTCTTGAGAGCTGATGAACAAAATCAACATGTGTATGGTGTATTCATTGCTTTGTAAGTATACCTACATAAGGTATGCTTACACATACACTCACACCTTTTATCTCCGAAGACGTAGGCAGAGGCGCAACCGCACTACCCACTTTCCGCCTCGAGTATTCCGTCCCATAAAGTGATGGGGCGAGCCAATCGCCATATCGAGGTCAAATTTCTAATAGACTCCAAGCTGATATCGAATAGAATACCCAATATCACATTGCCTTGAGTAGTGGTAAAGAAATTTAATCAAATCAAATCAAAAAATTTATTGAGTAATTAGGCCCCTAAGGGCGCTTTTACACGTCATTTTTTACAATACTTTTTTATCAACTAGAAGATTCTACCGGTGCTTCGGAAAAGTCCACTGACCTGAGAAGAAGCACCAAGAAACTCAGCGTAGGTCTTTTGTCATCTTATTTTTTATTTTTTTAAATAGAACATATTTTACAATACAAAATTAATTTTAAACGTGGATATTAGATGCGAAATTACCGGAGAGTACTTAAGGCAAGCAACCACCTATATGTTTAATTTTAAGTAAACAATAAAGTCAACCACCAATCAGAGCAGACCAGTCCACACAAGCAGCACCCGTGCACGAGTATGACGCATGTGCCAGCCATCGGCCTCCTCAACCATGTTGCAGGGAAGTGGCCAACCCGGCACACGACGCCGCCGCAGGTACAGACTTTAATGTTGTTACTTTAATGTTATTTAAATTTGGTATCATTGGTATCATCAACATCATCAGCCTATACTGTAGTCCACTGCTGGACATAGGCCTCCTCAGATACAAAAATTAAATACAAATTTGGTATATATGACTACATTTCCTACAGGTGATGCTCGTGAAAAAAGGTGCCCGCCCGCGTGAAAAAAGTTTTCCGTGATAAAAAGAAGCCTAGGAGAAGCACTAGAAGCACTCAGGAGTTATGTAGCTTTCTATTAGTGAAAAAAATCAAAATCGGTTCAGTAGTTCCTCAGATTAGAGCATTCAACCAGACGAACAAACAAATTTTTGCTTTGTAATATTTGTATAGATGAAAAGCATAGGGATATTAAAAAGAAGAGATCTAATAGATTTAAATTCAGACATATTATTCAACCAGACGAACAAACAAACTTTAGCTTTGTAATATTTGTATAGATGAAAAGCATAGAGATATTAAAAAGAAGAGATCTAATAGATTTAAATTCAGACATATTATTCAACCAGACGAACAAACAAACTTTAGCTTTGTAATATTTGTATAGATGAAAAGCATAGAGATATTAAAAAGAAGAGATCTAATAGATTTAAATTCAGACATATTATTCAACCAGACGAACAAACAAACTTTAGCTTTGTAATATTTGTATAGATGAAAAGCATAGAGATATTAAAAAGAAGAGATCTAATAGATTTAAATTCAGACATATTATTCAACCAGACGAACAAACAAACTTTAGCTTTGTAATATTTGTATAGATGAAAAGCATAGGGATATTAAAAAGAAGAGATCTAATAGATTTAAATTCAGACATATTATTCAACCAGACGAACAAACAAACTTTAGCTTTGTAATATTTGTATAGATGAAAAGCATAGGGATATGAAAAAGAAGAGATCTAATAGATTTAAATTCAGACATATTATTCAACCAGACGAACAAACAAACTTTAGCTTTGTTATATTTGTATAGATGAAAAGCAAAGGGATATTAAAAAGAAGAGATCTAATGGATTTAAACTCAGACATTTTTACTTTAAATCAATAAATGAATAGTACTATCGGTGTACGTACATAAAAAAAAAACACAAACACACTAATTGAAAACCTCCTCCTTTTTTGAAAGTCGGTTAAAAATAGAGCGGATTATTTTCCTTGTGAATGTCACGCGACAGCTTTAGCTCATAAATGTCATTAAAACTCAAGTAAATATCAAATTAATTTTAATCCCTCGTACAAACATAATTTCTTAATTATTCAAGCCTTTTGGTAAATTACGTTTAATTAACTTTATGTTAATGTTATACGTTCTATATTGGTTTGCATGGTTCCTTTCATTTCTAAAGCCGGTACGTTTCATAAATTATTTGGGATTTCCGTACCACAGATTATACTTAAGATGATATTGTAATACACGCGTATAATATGTATATTTTTTTTTAATATAATATGTAACGTGAATCGCGGAAACTTTCCTGATGATAACACACACACATACACATACACTCACGCCTTTTATCCCCGAAGGGGTAGGCAGAGGCGCAACTAGTGCACCCATTTTTCGCCGTTATTCCGTCCCATGATGTAACAGGCGGCGAGCCTATCGCCATATCGGGCACAAATTCCAAACTCCGAACTGATACTGAATAGAAAAACTCAATATCACTTTGCCCGACCCGGGGATCGAACCCGAGACCTCAGCATTGCAGTCGTACCATAATACAACTACGTCACCGAGGCAGCCTGATGATAAATTTATTCAACAAGAATATATACCATATACAGGACATGTCCAAAAACTAAGCTAAAATTATAACTAAGATACTTTATATATACTTAGATAGTACTCCCTAACACTAGGCCTGTGCGTTAAATCGTATAATTTTAAAGTCCTCCGATTTTGTTAAATTTGTCGTAACTGCCTCGGTGGCGTAGTTGTATTAAGGTAGGTTAGGCTATCGTCCACAACATTCATTCATTCCGTAATACAACCATAAAATAATAAAACACCCATCGTAAATAAATATACAACGTGAAATAGTAAAAGGTATTCCAATCGATATTTATTCATACACTTCATAATTGGAGTCGAGTTTCTGCTCAATCATAGTAATAGCGAGACAGAATTAGTTTTGACGAATATCGACTCTGTCATTACGAGGTTGGGATCTCATTTATGTAATGTCAAAGGAAAGTAGAAATTCAGGCTTTGATCATTAAATTATACTCCGTCCAACCGTTTATTTAACTTTCACATATGCACGCCTATGAAGTTTTATTAATATTGATAAGGAATCGATAAAAAAATGATTGACTTCTTTATGGAAGCCATTTTTTCTTTTCCATTGTGAAGTGACTTGCTGTTCAGCTCCGATATCGATCGATATTCGTTAAGCCCACTGATTGTGTAACAAAGACAATTCAAACCTTTTACATTGAAAAATGAAATGTGAGTGTTAATTTAAAAAAAATCTTTTTCTATATTTGTTAGTATATAATAACCGATAAAATAAACTATTAAAGTTGAATGTTGACTAAATGATATTGGATATAGAAGATATACATACCTACAGAATAAATTTATACACAGAAAATATACACATTTAAATGCTTAGGCATTTTTATAAAATACTAATGTTGAGCAAATATAACATTTCAATGTGTTTAATCGATCAAAACTTATTCCTAAATTAAATCGATTGTTACAAGAAATCGAATCGGTAACACATTAGTACATCCACAATTAATTAGAAAACGAACTGTCAAAGGTTAAATAAATGGTCGGACAGATTCTAGTTAGTGCTTACTTCTTTAGTAAAACACACATTTATGACTTGACTGCCTCGGTGGCGTATTTGTATTACGATACGACTGCAATGGCAGAAGCAGGCCACCGCGGGTTTTAGTGGGTATGCCGGCATGATTTGAGGGACCCATTCCAGAGGTCACTTAGGTGGCGAGTCCGACATAACTATTCTTCCCCTCCCCAGGCTTAGAATAAGAATCCATAAGAAGGATTTATCCATCGGGATAAAAAAAAAAGCCTAGGGTTCAATCCCCGGGCCGGGCAGTGATATTGGATTTTACTATTCAGTATCAGCCCGGAATCTGGAATTTGTACCCGATATGGCAATAGGCTCGCTTCCTATCACATCTGCTTACACCTTCAGGGTTAAAAGGCGTGAGTATGTATACAGTTATAACTTTTATTACAAATATTATACAGTATCTTTCTCTGATTCTAAATATATTATATTAGATAACTTTATATCTCAAAAAAAATCGCTTAAACCAAATACCCTTTCATCCCTCGATATGTATATTTATGGACTCAATCAGCTTAGTAATGGAATTAATACATTTCACTATGTTTAGAAATTACACTGGCAAATAGTAACTGTACATCAAAACTAAACACAACGTAGTATGGAACTGTATGATAATAACGTAGTATGAATCTATTTCTGGAT
This sequence comes from Lapara coniferarum, assembly GCA_949316025.1. Taxonomy (NCBI): domain Eukaryota; kingdom Metazoa; phylum Arthropoda; class Insecta; order Lepidoptera; family Sphingidae; genus Lapara; species Lapara coniferarum. Next base: position 14,079,893 of record OX438929.1, read on the forward strand.
TTAAACAGTTAAATCCAGAAATAGACCCTGTATGAAAACCCTCTGTATGGAAATGAAGGGACACACTTGAAGGCGTTGCTTGAATATGAATTTTAAACTCATGGGGCAGCGACTATATAGCCCTAGGGGAACGTGCAATATGAATAGCATGAAATCTGGTGTCGAGTAACTATAGAAATATCATTCGATCTAATAGCGGTAATATAATAGTTAGGAATGGATCAGACTGCCGAGATGAAAGCCCGCAGGATCAAAATCCAAGGACTCCTTCGACGGTTGAACGTTACGTGAGTATTTTTTGTGAAATATCTCTTGCTTTAAGGGTCGAAACATCGTAAGGAAAGCTGCATGTCTTAGAAGTTCTCTATAAGAACTTCGAAGGTATGTCCGCCAACCCGCACTAAGACAGCGTGGTGGGTGGTCTAAGGCCTAAACACTCAGTAGTAGAGGAGGTCCGTGCCCAGCAGTGGGTGAGTACATAATACATACATCTTGCAAAGTTCGTCAGAATTATACCAGAATCTCTTTCTACATAACCTTACAATAAATACACTATGGCGATAGTAAGCGATTTGTCGATTTTTTTTTGTTAATGGCCCTACTGCCAGTAGCCTGACGCGAGTCGGCTTTTCTGGCCACACAGGTTTTTAGGGTGAACGCAGAAGGCACTCGCAACCCTTTGAATTAAGTGACCATGCTGAGGGCAACCCACTAACGGATTACGAACCTCGGCTCAGGACGGCCACTGAGAGAGGATGAGACATCAACGATTAGGGAAATATTGGTTTTTAGGCCTAATCCTATTAGATTGTGTTGTCATCGGCACGCGAGCCGGAACTGGTAGGAGGGTCAATGTTGAACGCGGCGAGGACGGAACTGCGGTCTTGTGGAGTGTTGGAGTTTCAAGAACTCGTTCTTACGGCGGATGGCCAGAGTGATTTCGTCCTCTGGATCGGTTAATACGGAACGCGGCCGTCTCCATTTGTCGCGGTCGAATGGAGTCGATTTGTCAAAGTGGCATTAATTATATAGAAAATTTGACAATTAGATCTATTTTTTTCTATCTATCTATTTTGACGATTATTAAATATATAGTTAGTTAACTACATAACAATATATGCTAAACTCGTACCAACTATTTGACCATCTGTGTAATAAAAACTACGCAATTACCAAACTTACCCAATATACTAGTTCAATAATAGTATGGATAATCGCATAGTAAATTCCCAAAGCCTAAGAGAGGTACTCTGTCCTATATAATGAGTTTGGTTGCAAGTGGAACGGTTATCAAACTTTACTAATAGCTTTGGTCTCAACTTAGACAACTGTAACTAGTATGACTGAAATCACTTGAGGAGTTTAATGCATTAACTTTGCGTACTTTTGTAGGTTAAGATATTCATATTTTATTTGGGATTTGCGTTTGTTTTCGTTGAATCGTTCTGGAATTTACGATCATGACGGCATAAGCCTAGTTTTATTGGATAGAAAATATATTTTCAACCTTTCGAATCTCGATAATGATAGAATAAAACGTATTAAAGAAAATCATATTTTTGAGAAGAAAATTAGGTTATAGATCACCTATACAGTTGACTCATTTTTGTGAAAAGAAAAGAAAATTTACAATAGCTTCAAGCAGACACGTCCGCGGTGAACCAAAGGTGAAATTGATCACAAATCTGAACAAAACCTTTCCATCCTACTAATATTACAAAGGCGAAAGTTTGTAAGTACGTATGTATGTCTGGATGTAAGGATGTTCGTTACTCTTTCACGCACAAACTACTGAACGGATTTCGATGAAATTTAGCACACGGGTAGATCATGTCCTGGATTAACACATAGGCTACATTTTATGCCGGGAAAATAAAAAGCGGGACTTATATCCCGGAAAAACTATTTAACGCCGGCGGAGCCGTGGGCAAAAGCTAGTAAAATATATTACCAAATTTTATTCTGAGCATATTTCAAATTAAACTAGCTTTTCCTTGTAGTTTCCCCCGCATTGAGGTTTTTCGGAACAAAATCCTGTAAAATGCGATGAGTTACGTTACGCGCTTTTTGCGACCGGTGAAAATAACGTGTGTTATAGAGAACTTTTGCCCGCGGCTCCGCCCGATTTAAAAAGATTTTCCGGGATAAAAGTCCCGCTTTATATTTTTCCGGGATAAAAGTAGCCTATGTGTTAATCCAGGACATGATCTACCCATGTGCCAAATTTCATCGAAATCCGTTCAATAGTTTTTGCGTGAAAGAGTAACAAACATCCATACATTCTTACAAACTTTCGCGTTTATAATATTAGTAGGATTATTAGTAAGATACAGAAGCATGAAGCACCTACAACAATCAAATAACGACAGGACAGGATCCAATAACTCTTAATGCTATGTCAAAGCCGACGCAATCGTGGCAAGGGCCACAAATGTTTCCAACAACATACTCAACACAATTAGAATTTACATAACAGTTGCCGAAACTATTAAGGATGCTAAGCCGTTACATAGTTTACCCATGATAGTGATACATCTGTACTTGATGGATTCCTAATGAATGAGAATTGCGTTAATGGCTTGTGATGGGTGGTTGATGTCTTTGTGCCGATTCTGGGCTTGTTAAATAATCTTTTAAACCAAACAAGACAAGTTTATTCGGTTTCTTATTACAGATAAATAAGCTACCATTTCGTTCCCAACATGTGGATGGCCCCGTGATAGACGGCAGCGTGTCTCACGCTGCCTCGGACCCCAAGGGCGTCCTTCGGTGTACGGGGGCTTCTGAGCCCCGCAACAACAGGAGAAGGACCGCAACAGCGGTACGTGCAGGGGCGGTTGCGGACAACTTAGACGTGAGTCGGAGGAAGCCCGCAGCCGTCCCTAATGCGCCGAAGATGGCCACCGCGGAGTTTTGGTTGGTATGCCGTGCGGTGTACATAGGTTAGGGACTCGGCCCGGCGGTCGCCCGACGTTTTCCATCTTTCCGGGTGGCTCAACGTCGGGTCGTAAGGCACGGTGAACCCAACATAACCGCTCAGTCGTTCCCCTTGAACACTGGGCGGTAGTAATAAGTCACTTTCTCCGCGTCAACAAAAAAAAACATGTGGATGGCATTCTTCAAAACTAGTGAAAGGCTAATAGAAGAGGACACGTAAGAATATTTTTTTTTTCAACATTAAGTTTGTGTTATATTACCATAAATATTATCACTCGCTTTAACGCTAAAGGATAACATCGTGCAGAAATATACATACTTAAGAATTATATAAAGAATTTCAAACTTGAAATAAACCTGCATGGTGGACTAAGGCCGAAACTCTCTCATTAGTGAAAGGTCGCAGGGGACTGCATTTATATGCAGTCCCATATAATGCAACTGTATTATTACAGTTGCATTTAATATCCCTATTTCTTATCAATTCTTTGTGAAAAAGCAAACAATTCACTTGAATAAACTCTCTTCAACACCAGAATCTATGAAATGATTTTCTCAGCACCAATATTACTAAATTATCAACCCGCGTAAAGTTTTAATGGACTCTACAAATTGGCCTTAATATTCACGCAAACTGGCTGTAAGTGGGGTCAGTTGCTTTAACTTTAATTCACCTAGCTTAATTGCAGCTTAATTGTAGTAACTGGAATCTATTCGGTGTCAACGCATAGCCTCCAAAGCCTCGTAAATGTCAATTTCGCTGAAGTACGTGTTGACACCGGTAGGATTAACCCGATAAATTTAATCAGTGTGAAGTGCCATTCTGTACTGATATACAAAGCAAAAGAGTGTTTTTTATTGAACACGCTAAATTCTGGAATACTGTTCCAATTCTAAAAAATATTTTGAAATATGAATCTACATTATTCCTTTATATCACTGCTATAGAAAACTTTATATACCGCGAATGAGAATTCAACTTTTGGTAGCAAAACAAATCTAGTTGACCTCGTTGTAATAAACTAAATAATTAACAGACAAAGCCACTGACCATTCACAAAGCTACTCACGCGAAACCGATACTAAAACATCACTAAAACTAACTTTGAAGCCGAAAATCGCTACTATTGTTGCATTAAAACGACTGCTTAGCTAAGTGTGTACAAGCTTTTAGCAAACGACTCTGTTTGCTAAAAGCTTGTACGCGTTGCAACCACACCTTGAGCCTCCCTGTCCGAGCCGTGCAAGTTTACAAAACAGATGCATCAAATACGTACATAGTGAACGTCATAACCTTTGATTCGTTTAGTCAAGTCTAAGTGTAAGCGTTTACGTGGTAACTCGTAGGTCTAAGGCTACTACGTGTTTACTGAGCCCGTCTTGTTTCCTCCGTGGTTAATTAAATAGCCGTCTTATTACACTGGAAGAGCACGGGGCATCTTCACTGTGAATTAGCCAGCATGTTAAGAGCCTTAACATTATCTCAGTCGACAAGCTATAACGTATTCACAAGTTCGTTTGTCTATGTAGCCCCGCTTTGTTTGCCTAGCAGCAGTGTCTAAGCACTTCGTGTTCCATTTTAAAGTGTTGGTGATACTTAACTGTGCTTTTTAGCGAAACATTAATCGCACATACCAACAATAAACTTTCTACTTTCTTACTGAAAAAATATGGCAAACATTTTATTGAAGCAAAAACTACTAACCAATATGCTGAATAATAAATGTGTTTACAAAAAGTTATTTTCACGAACATTTCAATTTCTGTTACAAACATTCTGATTATAGATCTCGGGTCTCAGGAATGTCAGTCGGATATACTTGGGGCGGTTGCGGACGACAACTTAGACGTGAGTCGGAGGAAGCCCGCAGCCGTCTCTAATGCGCCGAAGATGGACACCGCGGAGTTTTAGTTGGTATGCCGTGCGGTGTACATAGGTTAGGGACTCGGCCCGGCGGTCGCCCGACGTCTTCCATCTCTCCGGGCGGCTCAACGTCGGATCGTAAGGCACGGTGAACCCAACATAACCGCTCAGTCGTTCCCCTTGAACACCGGGCGGTAGTAATAAGTCACTTTCTCCGCGTCAACAAAAAAAAAAGTCGGATATACTAAGCGCCGCTGATTTTTCTATTTCCGTCACTATGCATCAGAGTAGGTATAGTGCAGTGTTATACTTCTTCTTTAGCCTTCAGAAGTGCACTGCTGAACTGCCTCCCCAAAGATTTCCAGACCAGTGTTATACAGTACTTTGTAATTCTAATTGAGTGACGTTGCTCCTGTCTATAGACAGACATGGCGCTTACTAAGCCAGCTATTTACTTATGTCGTAAATTATTAATATGCAGACTAAATTATTCATAAAATATCTAGGGAAATTATTACAAGTTCCCCCGTTAATCTAAGTAACTAAAGTTGTCAAGCCGTCAATTTCAATATTCAATAACCATCCTTCAATGCAACTTACCTTATTTCATTTTATTTCTAGAAGTATTGTGTCTGCGTCAGCATTCAGCAATTCTTTACACAGTTCGCAGTAAATCGAGTTTGAAGAAAATGCTGACATTTGAGTATTGAGATGAGAAGTGTCATCTATCTGCAGCAGAACTGATCGATGGTCTGAATGGTAAATGATATGCCACATCAATTTCACTCTAATCTATACTTAAAAATACTGTGTTCGAAATTCAGCATTTCAGTAGAGATTTCAAGTTTGTGCCCATTATTAAAATGTCATCAAGTATCACATTTTTAGGTCCAATAGGCATTTCACTCATATTTTCATTACTTATTAATAAACTTAAAAAGAATAGCATAGGCTCCCATTTTTATAACTAGAAACCTGAAGAGGGTAAACCTCATTTCGCCACAGATTCGACATCCCGAAATAGTCTAGCTCCCAAGCGACATAGTTTCATTTCAATACCAAAGGAAACTTATTTTGGGGGTTCTGTGTTTCATTCAAACTTGCAATTCAGAATGATCGGTCAAATTGTTTTGCTTGAATATGGAACACAACAATATTCACGTATTTACGATGAGCTATGTGACTCTGCAATATCCACGGCTACTAAGCAGTATTGTGCAAGTATGAATGCGTTGCAGTTTGATGGACGTACCATTAGGTGACTTAGCTCATGGTTTCATGCGTGGCCAAGTTAAGTTACATACATAAATATACACTCACGCCTGTTATCCCCGAAGGGGTAGGCAGAGGCGCAACTAGTGCACCCACTTTTCGCCTTCATTCCGTCCCATGATGTGATAGGGGCGAGCCTATCGCCATATCGGGCAAAAATTCTAGACTCCGGGCTGATACTGAATAGAAGAACTCAATATCACTTTTGGCCGACCCGGGATCGAACCCGAGACCTCAGCTTTGCAGTCATACTGTAATACAACTACACCACCGAGGCAGTAGATTATCGGTCTTATTACAATGGACGAGCGAGCAGCGCCTTCGCCTTGATGTGAAATCGCTTGCAATCCACCAGTGTGATAAGATCCTTAAGTTTACCTGACTACGTATTAAAACCCGCCCTAACTCACCATATTATTCAGTTGAATAAAAAATTAAACTAGTTGACCATGAAATTTACTAGGATTTTTTAGAGTTGACCATACGCAGAGGTTTGTCATCGTGATATCCGATCTCGCCACTTTCAGAGAAGGAAAAATCTTCGCGAACTAATGGCTCTGCAACCGACCCGACATCACGCGTATTGCATATTATGGAAATACCAATACTTTGATTAATGTATATGTAATTTGGATAAATTATACATTTAAACTTGGACTAAGGCCTAAACCCTCTCAGTAGTAGAGGAGGCCCGTGCTCAGCAGTGGGCAGTAACTAAGGCTGATTGCATTGCATTCATTTAAATGCTCTTCATGAACAATATTATTGGTTTGTACAATCTTTCTTACCTAATTGAACACAAATATTTTTAAGCACTTAAAACTAGGATCAAAATGTAATACATAAACAAAGATGTTATAAATTTTAAGTGACAAGAAAAACGGAATACACATTTTATTCTTTCAACTACCAAATATCGAAATCTCGTGATTTTAGCTGTTCCAGTTTTCACTGAGTCGCATACACATATATATAAGATCGCCATTTCGAAGTAATCTTGAAAACTGTCCAACGGGCTTTAACAAGATTTTCACTGGCGGACAGGTTGGCTCAGTTTAACACCGTGTGTAATCCCACTGGACAGTGAAGTACATAACCTAGTTTCTTTATTATTATGAAAATAATGAGAATTGAAATAACGGGTGAAGATTTTCATGAACTTTAGAGTTTATTTCATGCTCAGTAAATATGGTGTGTAATTAAACTAAACACAGTGCCCTGTGCTTAGTTTAATTACACACCTATTAAGTTCAAAGGTATTTTATATTTGAGGTGTCATCATGTCCAAGGCGTTGCCCGTACGTCACTCGTGCACGCGCGTATCTCGACGTGAGTCACGTAAAATATTAATCGAGTATTTATTCGCGACGTACTTGAGTGCTATAAGACACAAAAGACTCCACAAAACAATAAACAAGATCTTGATACAGAACTAAACAGAAGGGAACAGGATCGACACGCCTCCATTGTTATAGAAAGTCGTCAAATGAGCCAGCTTGGTAACACGTTTCGGTGCCGTGTGAGATGTTCCAATTAATTGTTAACGATCTGAGGAGCTCGTTAGTTGTACGGCAACTTCTTATCTTAATTGTAACTAGGGGTATGTCTTAACGATGTTATTGCGATCGATGATGAACAGTATTCCAATAATTATGTGAAACCCTTAATTATTTTAAAATTAATCACCGGTATCAACTTTTATGAATCTTTTGAAAGTAGTAGCATATCTTTTCAGGATGATGAGTCCTAACATCTTATGTCTCAGCCTCACCCTGAGGCGGATGAGATCTTATGCAGATAAATAAAAATTTAAAAGTATGTATTAATTATGTAGGCACATATAACACGCACTTGTGACAAGTCATCGCAATTGTCAAAGGAACCAATTTAATAAATAATTCAGATAGATAACAAAACAAGACTTGGTTAATAACAAGTAGTTACGCCTAGTTCAGTGTGATGTCGATACTATTTTCTATAACCATTTTTTTGAAACAGCTCAACCGTTCCCTAGGTTATCAACAGTGAGTAATTGGGCGAGAAATAAGATAAAAAATTGTTTAGCCTCTCTTCGCAACATCAATACAAATTAGTCCCATACCTCGTAGCACTAAAGCAATTTGGATTTGCGAGTAAATCTCGAACCTTTTTTATATTAGTCTGGAGCTATGGAATATTCCAATGAGTAACATCAAAGCTAAGATAAAATCGATAAGGCATTGGTATGTTCAAGAATCAAGGCGCCTTTTCTACGAACTGTCCACGCGCCAATTTCCATCACATAAACCAGAGCAGACGTCACGATGTTCGGAGGCAATTGGGCTTAAAAAATGGGGTAATGTTTTATACGGGTTTAGTAAAATATGTCTATTTAGAAACTTATGCGATTAGATTCTAAGTAGAATTAGGATTGCAATAAAACTAACGCGATAAATTTGTTTCATTTTTGCTCCCGATGTTTGTGCTTTACATCGAACATTCGCGTACATAAGAAATTATTACAGAATAAGGATTTTCGAGCTGTGCTTTTTAGTGGGTAACCGTGACGGGTGCTTTTTAGTGGGTAACCCTGACGGGTGCATTACCTGTATCTCGACTGACTATTCCTTCGTAGACCTTCAAAGCATTAATTTAGGGTATTAAGACATACATTTTTTTTATTTTAATATAGGTATATACAAGGTCATTTTTACATTGCGTTACTAAATGAAACCACATATTCGTCTATGCCTCTGTGAACATGGTGCTAAAAATCATCAATGAATAACGAATACTTTCGCCAAAAATCTCGGTTATAGTTTCCAATTTTTTTATCATTTTGTAGTTTAGTGCGAATATGGCGTGTGCGTAAGTGTATTTTTGACTGAAAGTGTAATGTTGCTGCTGCGACAAATTCTCCTAGAGCAGTTATAGAGGCATTAGGGCGTATAAACTTAAAGTAACTATTCATTGATATTTATTTTGTTCGAAACTTACACTTTTTTATGTTACATCCAGTGTTGCCAACTCCAAGAAACCAAAAAACAACAGATGACTCATAAAAAAACAGTAAAATACAGTAGATCGGGGATTTTAACCAAGGAGCTAAAAAAAAAAGATCCTCGATGTCGATTCTTCCCTTAGTAACGTCCAAGAAGTAGGGCAAGTCCTTAGGGTAGCGACCAAAAAAAAAGGTTCTGCACCATTTTCTGTACTACTAATTTACTAACCTCTGCACAAAAACAGTGAAAATGCATGTAAAAACCAGTAAAAAATCTTTAAAACAAAAAACAGTAATAATTCGACTCTAAACAAAAAACAGGGATGAAAAAGCAAAAACAGTAAATCTACTGTTAAAACATTAGGGTTGGCAACACTGGTTACATCTATGGTTAAAATAATGGAAAACGTTATTTTCAACAATATAAGTATGTGGTTTCATTTATTAACACAATGTCAAAATATTATATAAAACTAATAATCTATTGCTAATACAACGGTATGAACAAAATATCAAGTTGCTGAAACAAACACAAAATATATTAAGTCTAGTTCTTGTCTTTCTGTGCCAGTCGTAATTTATGAGGATATGGCACGTTGTCCTCTTTAAAACATATTGCTACACGAGCTGAGATTAAACATTTCCTGGTTGTTCTAAGCTGCCAAGAGCAAGCGCCATACGATATAGCGTAGCTGGTATCACAAAGTCCGACGTGCATAATGCGTAAATGGAACTAACTTTTATAGTGGAAAGGCATTGAGATATGATCTTAATTATAGTCAAATAGAAATGAAATTGGTTAAATATATTATCTAGGTATTTGCAATGTAAATAAAAATTGCAGAAAGATAATAAATACCCGACAACCACTGATATGTAAAAAATAATTCATCAATGCCGACAACGAAAAAAGAGAAAAGCATGAAAAAAGTATAAATAGAAATGTTTGTTGTTATTGCTTAAATATAATAACAGCGCAAAACAAGTAAAATATTAATTCTCAGCTGGACTATAGCATTGATCTCGTTTTCCGGAGGGACCGTCTAATCTTTCGTAGAATCAAATCGCCGAAAACAACTATTGTTACGCACTGATGTAAACCACAGCCTAAGTAACACTCACCAATGTCCAAACTCAGGCCCTTCTGGAATTTATTACAATAACAAACCGATAATTTAAATTGAGTGTTAATTATGATTTGTTAGTACCGTTTTAAATAATAGAAGGGCGTCTTGTTAAATGAGTTGGGCTATAAACGTATTGACAAACGGCTTGAAATGACAAGGGTTAAGTAGATACTGTACTATGAAATATATAGCTGATTGATTGTGTCTCCGTGCTTGAAAATGTTTATTGAGAACATGGAACATAAGGGCAGAAGTTTCGAGATGAGTTAGCGTACTTAAAGTCCAGTTGCGACTTTAATGTAATCTTGTTTTATACGAGCTCGGTAGTTACTCATTGCATCTGATAGTAAACTGATAGACATCCCGATACGAGACAATTCCGCCCTCACACCCACCACAGCAACTCCTGTAAGCCAGGATCGACAGACATCCAGATAGCGTGTACACTGAACAGCGATGACTATTCCTCGTCAGTTGACACAATTACGCCGGCCTATTAGAACCGGATATACCCAGGCTGATACCGGAACGCGGCACACTTACTCGGGCCACTATAGCGAGTTTTCTTCCGAGCAGATACAAAATACATCCTATCATCACGAAATTTGAACACAATGTCGATAATACCCGCCTAGGTATAATATAAAAGCAGTGGACAAAGATTATACCGACCTCGTATCAAATAGGCACAAGAAACAAAGTAAAAAAGCAAAAAATTATTCATAAAATACTCCAAAAAAATAAACATGGCTGTAACACTGACTTATTCCAATAAATTCTTCATACGTTCATTTATACACACATGAGCCAACTACGGTTATAAAACAAAAGTCATGCCAAGAGATAGTATTCCTTTTTTACATATAAAGCAGCTTGTGGCTTAGTAAGAATTCTCATGAATGTCTTATGTCTACGTACTAAAATTTTTCATCCTCACGGAAACCATTTCGAAAATAAATATCTTACCCTCCGACCTCACCTTGGGGTGCCAACACAATTTATTCTGTGAATTAAAACATTTCTTTTGGTATACTTAAAATAGAACTCGCCTTTATTCATTTTTTTTATTACATTGAATGATGAGACCAGCATGCCGTTCGCCTGATGGAAACGATACGACCATCCATCAACAGTAGCAACATCAGTCAGCACCTTGAGTTACAAAGTACTGTGTGGTATTCCACTGCGCTCGTCATCCTGAGACATAATATTTTAAGTCCCATTATGTTCAGTAGTTACACTGGTTATAATGTCCTTCAAACCGAAACACAATTGTACATGCACACTGCTGCTTGGCGGTAGAAATTGATATTCCGGTTGTGCCCACCGAGACAGACTCTTTCATATGAGAGACCTACCACCAGTTAAAATATCATAAGGTCAATATGTCATTCAGTGTTGCTATAAAAAGTAAGGGTTCATTTTTATAAAAGGAATTTGGGGTGACAGGGTAAATGAGCCAATTTATCAGTAGGAGACGGGAGTCTAAAAAGATTTTTTTACTAAATGAGGAAGCAAGATTGTCGGTCGTCTAATAGCAACGACTTGATATTAACTGTAACATCATGAACTTTGAATTACAAAAAAATAGTTAGATATTCAGTTGCTACGTTTAGTAAGCCATGAATATTTAATTCTTTTAAATTATGCGATTCAATCACGTCTCGGGTAATACTTGTCGAACATAAAACGAACAAATACAAGTTGTCAATGATGGTGCCCGATAAAGTATTTACAAACACTTACGGTTAAGCAACGAATAACATTTATTAGCATTTTTAAAAGGGCCCTTAGGAGGTCTCACTCAGTCAATAGACATTATGAACACTGAGTCTTCAAAAGAAATACTTACGGTTAAGAAACGAATAACATTTATTAACATTATAAAACTGGCCCTTAAGAGGTTTCTCTCAGTCAATAGACATTACGAACACTGAGACTCAAAAGGAACTGTAGCATTACATTAAGAAAAGAAAGGGGAATTAGGAATCGATGGAATCACTGCTGTATTATCATTCTGTAATGTGTGTCTGCTACCCATTTTATATCCATATATTGTACAGCCATTCCAGCACTCGACGAGTGATATGCTGAGTAATAAATAATACGCATACGTCTTATCTACATTATTAACATCAATGGAACCGCGTGGGGTAGTGACTTATTGCGTGAAAGCGTATATTAGGGAAATTATTTATGAGTTATGATTTGGGATTTTGCAATTCTAATGAATGGAGCGTCGAATGCGTATTTATTATTGTGATATTTTTTTCATTTGAATATGGGGGTTAAATATTCTTAAATATCTAATTTACTCCTGCGATTATACAAAACTAGCTTGCGCTCGCAGCTTCGCCCGAGTGAAAGAGTTTTTCCGGGATAAAAAGTAGCATAAAACTTTTCCAGGGTCTCCAGCTATCTCCATAACACCAAACTTCATCGAAATCCGTTCGGTAATTTTTGAGTGGCGACGGGCGACTTTGTTTTATATAGTATGGTTTCCCATGTTAGATTTTATAAATTACTTTATATGTAACAGATAATAATACAAAAAACTAAATTTTCTGTGAAATCAGCATCAAAATTGGTTGAAATATAAAGCAGTTATTCATATTTGAAATATTGTTGTGAGCAAAAGTGAGGACGTGGAAGGGATATCACGCTATCTCTTTCGCACCCACGCAGCGTTATGGCCGGAGACTATTGGTGTCGTCACAGTGTAAAATTACTGTTATTTGACAACTACCCCTACCGCCAAATTTCAAAGCTTTATAACTTACTAATTATTGCCCCAACATTGAAAACTATTTTTCTGTTATTTCGGATGGGATACACTTTTGAGAAATGTATTAAAAAAAGGAGTCAATAACCCTATTGTGTAAGGAAAGATATGGAAGATTTTTATACGACATCAATGAATTAATTAAACATGTCGGCTTTTGTATGGGTGATGGGCCTCTAAATCTAACCTGGCTCAAACTTTAGGGATATTAAAGTGGCAAAATAAGGATCTTGGATCCATCAAAACATATTTTTAGACCCGTTCACTTACAACTAACATTTTTAAAAACGTTTATATTAAGCAAAATAAAATTACATAAATCTCAAAATCGGCGATCATAAATGATCTACCCGGACTGCCTCGGTGGCGTAGTGGTATTATGGTACGACTGCAATGCTGAGGTCTCGGGTTCGATCCCCGGGTCGGGCAAAGTGATATTGAGTTTTACTATTCAGTATCAGCTCGGAGTCTGGAATTTGTGCCCGATATGGCGATAGGCTCGCCCCTTATCACGTCATGGGACGGAATAATGGCGGAAAGCGGGTGCACTAGTTGCGCCTCTGCCTACCTCTTCGGGGATAAAAGGCGTGAGTGTATATATATGTATGTATGTATGTATGATCTACCCGTGTGCCAAATGTCATAGGAATCCGTTCAATAGTTTTTGCGTGAAAGAGTAACAACCACACATTGCGCTTTGTCTGTGGCGTATGTAAATGTTTTTTACGCCTCTACCTTATTTACTCTATTTAATGTTTCCATATTGGTATTGGTAATCGATTATTATGATGTTATGATTAGTGTGTCAGTGGTACGTACAATAAACGGTCGTCTTTCTAAATTGTTCATTTAATTAATATATTACAATCTGCACACATTACATGTCATAACAGCTCCGACAAAATGTCTTGTCATTCAGCTAGGATTTATACTTAGATGGTGCCGCAGCTCCGCCAGCGTTAAAACAAAGACTCAAGAAGAAAACGAAACAGTATTGGAACAGTAGCACTTACGTGGTCATTTAAGTACTAGGAAATGGCGGTAAATCGACAAAGTTACGTCCATATAGATCTTAGAGCGTTTATTGATTCCATACTCAAAGATTTAGATCGATATCGATAAAACTGCTCTACTATGACAAATTCCGTAAAGAAACCACACGGAAGTGACGAAATCGCTTGTCCAGCCAATATGACCGCAGTATTACACAAAGCGATATTAGTCGGTACTCTAGAACACGATATCGGAGCGCTATCGTTTTACTAGCGTAACATGTGTTAATAATTCCATTTTTGTGTCACGTCGTCTAAGTTTATGCAAGATTGGCTATGAAACAGCGCTATAGGCTATAAGCGGCGATAGCTTTGTTGGGAGTGGAAGGGACTGCCGAGAAGAAAGAGAGAAATCTGCATACCTAAGAAGTTCTCTGAATTTCGAAGGTATGTGAAGTCTGCCAACCCGCACTAAGATAGCGTGGTGGACTAAGGTCTTAACCCTCTCAGTAGTTGAGGAGGCCCATGCTCAACAGTGGGCAGTATATAATACAGGGCTGGTATGGTATTACTCTGAAACTGGGTAAATTATACACTTTAAAACATAATTGGAATACTATCCGAACGAATATTAACTTGTCTAGTTCTATTAGTTGGTGCAAAATGGTTTTGCTAATTTATATTAATATTACATCTATTAGATAAGTTTTTTTTTTTTTGTGTGGTAAAGGAGCAAGAACGGTATGAATATAATAGAGATACAATTTGTTTTAATTATTTTCCAGCACATTCTTTGAAAATTCTAGCACAAACTTAAAACAGTTGCAGAAAGATCACAGTACTTTGAATTAATGTGTAATTTAACGAAATTTCCATTGCCTTTCAGTATTTTTTTAATAATGGAGATGGAAAATTAACCAATATTGTAATGGCTGATTACAGGGCAGCGCGACGATTTAACCTTAACAAGTCAAGGTAACTCCTCCAACAAGAACGTCGAATAAAGACTTACCAAAATCTTATTAAAAATTTCTGCTCAATATTAGTCCGGAATTTGGAATTTCTGCCCGATATGACGATAGGCTCGCTGCTAGCGCTTCATAGGGCGGAATACACATAGCCAAAATTGAATGCACTGGTACCACCTCTCTTCACCCTCGTGAATAAAGGCGTGATTGTGTATTGATCAATCATCATCATTAACCACATAAAGACAACTGCTGAACATAGGTCTCGCCTAAAGATTTCCAGACGGACCTGTTAAAAGCGACCTTTATCAAGTCGTCTGTCAAATTATGATTAATTATTCTATCCAAAAACATCTAAAATCCATTGAATAACGTGGATACAATTATCTAATACCAACACTATAACAATAAGTACTACAATGAATAGAAAATATACAACCAGATGATTTGCGGAATCTCCATGAGCACCGAACATCGATGCATCGCTAACAATATGTCATCGACTGTCACTCCAGCCCCAACCCAATTACTATTGTGCGAACTTATTTGCACACAGGAAATGTGTACTCACGTCACGACCGACATTTCCTATTGTGAGGGAGCCATGGCGTGCTTATATTGCAATCCAGCGTAAATATACTGACATAATGATTTGCTCACATATACAGGCTCGAGTTGTTGATTGAGATGTTTCTTTACGCGATCAAATAAAAAATGCGGAGACCCGTAGAAGAACGAAAGTCAGGCAGTGGATGGGGCACATAGTTCGTAGAACTGACGGCAGATGGAGCAAAAAGTTCTCAAGTGGAGACCACGAACCAGCAAGCGCAGCGTTGGGCGTCCACCTGCAAGGTGGACAGACGACTTGATAAAGGTCACAGGAATCCTCTGAATGTAGGCCACTTTTGACAAGTTCATCTGAAAATCTTTAGAGGGGGCGTATGTCCAGCAATGGACCTCATGACAAACTAGAATCAATAGACGAATACGCAATCGTGGGTACAGCATAAGGTGACTTAAATTAAAATACACTATCGGGTAATATACCTACCCGGGCGTTAAATCTATGCATATCATATCAATGTCTATAGCCTTCCTTCAGTTATGCTGTTGATCATGTAACAACTTTTTCATAATATCACTGTCCCATAATCATTCTCATATTTTTACCACAAGTTTTAGAGTGCGAGAGTTTCAGTTTCAACAACTAGATCAATAAATATTTGCAGACCGTGTATGCATGTTTCGATGTGGATTCCACTTGTCGATTCAATGCCGAGACGAATGTTTTTTCAGAAGTAGTTGTAAAACTTTCCACCAATAGCAGTTTTAACAGGCAACTCCGTGGGCAAAATGTAGCTATATATGAAAAGACATGAAGGTCAAGGTGATTTATAATGTTATAGATTATAAACCGGTTCTTAGGTAATTTTAGGTTATGAGTTTTATAACAACCTTCTTCTTTTTTAGCCTTTAGAAGGCCACTGCTGCACATAGGCCTCCCCCAAAGATTTTCAGACCAAGCTGTCAGAAGTAGCCTGCATCCAGCGGGTTCCTGTAACCTTTACAAGGTCGTCTGTCCACCTTGCAGGAGGACATCCCACGCTGCGCTTACCATTACGTGGTCTCCACTCGAGATGTTTTCCACACCATCTGTTGTCAGTTCTACGGGCTATGTGCCCTGCCCACTGCCACTTTAGCTAGCTAATCTTCTGGGCTGTGTCGGTGGCTTTCGTTCTTCTACGGATCTTCTCATTTCTGATTTTATCGCGTAGAGAAATACCGAGCATTGCCCTCTCCATAGCTCGCTCAGGCGGCCCACAGTCAGAGGCCACGTCTCAGAGCAGTATATAAAAACTTATTCAATACAGAGGCCGATTTACTCTGAACTCTATATATTATATAATCAAAATTAAAACTTTGAATAGAGCTCCAGACTTTTATGTAAATTACCTCAGTATTTCCACATTATCAAGGAAAATACCAACTTTATGCTGATTCCTGCGTTCTCTTAGTTCTTTCCCGATTTCGTGTATGTAGGCAAGTTGCCAAAAAAATCGTTTGGAAACCATACTGGTCAAAGGTAAAACGCAACGTATTCGCTAAGGTAGACACGAAGTGAGAGCTGCGCGGATTATTTTTTTTTTTATTCACTACAACGTGCTCTTTATTGTTTGCTATTATTGATAGTGCCACCATGGCAGTAAATCTAAGAAATCAGAAGCTCAAAATTCGTTTCCTAGTCCAAACAATTATGGAAATCCTTAAGATATGATTTTTCCGCGACAGAATTTCTCAAATCTATTGACGTCAACCACAACATTCCGAACTTTTGTACCTATTGAAAAGATGTCATGTCGATTTCCACCCACGATATGAGTTTGTATGTTATACATACAACCCGGCAGCTATTCGTAAATATATTCACGAGTCGAATCATAAATGCAGAGACTTTTTGAATCCCCCCAATTACGTGTAACCATAGACATCACGAATCGTTAGGGTGTAAAAATTGAAAGGCTTTGAACAACGTTCATCAACAAAGGCGTTTTGCGTCATCGAAGAAGGCAATTATCGACACCCACTTGGAAACGAAGACCGCAGAATGAGGACAGTAGGGAAAAATTCCATAAAATCTTTTACTACAGAATGCTTATGTTTATTGTAAAAATACTGTTCTACTTTTGAAAGTATCTTTGTCGACAAACAATAATGGTTTTTATGAGAAGAATTTTTGTTACTTAAAGGGCATGTCCAAAAACGGGCTTAAAATTTTAACCAAGATATAATTTTAATCAAATATAAATTTAAAATCCTCCGATTTTGACATTTATGTAATTTGATTTTTCTTAAAACTAGACCTAAGTAATATGAAATTTATTAAAAAAGTTATAAATGGAGAGGACGAAATATAATTTGTTAATGGATCCAAGATCGATATTTTTGCCCCTTTAATATAGAGCCTGGTTAGAATTTGAGGCCTAGCACGCATACAAAAAGCGGACATCTTCTTTTGAAACAATAAATTGTCTACTTTTGTTTTGGGCAACAGCACATAAACTATTATTATTATTTGTTTTAGTCTTAAAATGTCAGTATCAACTTCTTATATCTCTAGTCCAGTTTAATGAAACATTGTAGACTAGACAGAATTTACTTCAAAGCTATGTTCTAATCGCAATTTTATAGAATATCGTAGATTGAAAGTTTTACTTCGTCATTTGATCGGAAAATTACTGACGTCTAATACAGAATAAAAGGAGCAGCAAATAACAAAAGGGCATATAAAACTATTCGTGTTTGCCAAATATAATACAAACTAGTAGTGCTCGCGGCTCCGCCCGCCTGAAAAAGTTTTTCCAGGACAAAAATATTTTCCCGGGATAAAAAGTAGCTTATAGCACTCAGGAGTTATGTAGCTTCCTATTAGTGAAAGAATTTTCAAAATCGCTTCAGTAGTTCCTGAGATTAGCGCGTTCAAACAAACAAACAAACTCTTCAGCTTAATAATATTAGTATAGATAAAACTACGTACATTTCGAAGTTAACAGGAGTTTGGGTTCACATATTGTAATATAAATTTAAATGATTGCCAGGTGGACGGACATATGGCCGGACTTATTTGGTAATGACGAAGGTTTCGGCAAGCTTGCTATTTTTCATACAATTCCTTATTAACCACTGTGATGTCATCTGTCCTTGCGCCAAATACTTATCTTTAGTTGTATAAAACAAAAGAACACATATCATTCCATATAACCACATTACCCCATCTCTGCATCATCCGAAAGTACACCATATCATACCAGCCAGTATTATATACTGCCCACTGCTGAGCACGGGCCTCCTATACAACTGAGAGGGTTAAAGTCCACCACGCTTGCCTAGTGCGGGTTGGCAGTCTTCACATACCCTCGAATTTCTCAAGCATGCAGGTTTCCTCACGATGTTTTCCTCTTTTATATATTTTTCTTATACATATCTTAAAGAAATTATAATTAACATGCATCCAAATACTATTACGTAGTTAATTATTTTAACCAGAACGTCCCCAGAACCAGCATTAGAAAATTCATTTTCGTTAAAATAAAATATTTTTATAGAACCTTTAACATTATAATAAATAAATAAATAATAAAATAAATACAAATAAATAAATAAATAAAAAAAAAAAAAAAAAATTATACAAACAGCACTGGTTTATGACGGAATTATCGTAGTCTATTTCAACTAAGCCATCGATCGTGATTCTTAACCAACTCGAAGTGAAGCCTCCTTCTACACAAAGTATTTGACGCATCCAGAAATTCGATCTAAGAATTTGGACCCGTTCCAACGGTAGCATAAATTGACGCACTCGTAATAAACAAGAGATACATATTCTTTTGTCCTGCGTCTGCATGGGGTATATCCGGAACATTTAAATGGGGTAACAGCGGAGTCTGAATGGGAAATATAAAACTACTATGTAGTATATGTGTGAGCGTGTACTATTGGTTGTGTGTTTTATAGGTAATGGTTAAGAAATTTTGATAACTTATACAAGTGGAGCATTTGCTTTCAAACGCGAGTATAACGTGAGTGATTTTCTGGTAGAGATCGCTAGCGATAAAACCGCGCATAGCTTATAAGATTTTTTGGGATGCATCAATTTTATTGTTGGTATACAATAATAACTTATCATATCCAATCAAGGGCCTTAGATAAGGTGCCTTTCTACAATCGTTAACGGTAATAGAAAAAAGACATTTGGAAATGACATATCCTAAGGCCTGATAGGTCTATAGCTGAGATATGTCATTCCCATACATTTATTTTGTTTTCTATTAGCGTTAACCATTGTAGAAAGGCATCTTGTCTATGGCTCCTGGTCTACTATAGCTAAAAATAAGTTACTTATTATGATAAGTGATTTTCCCTCCACCCACATATTACTAGACAAAACGAATATCTTTAAACACATGTCCAGTCTCGTACGTGCCTAACTCAGCATCTTTGTGTACATAAGACTTATGCTCCATTAGTATTGCTTGAATTTGGTTATGAAGATTACAACAAAGCCTAACTTGTGAACTTGCTTTTAATCAAGTAAGATATTAGAGGATTCTGCGGCTTACAAATTGTTTGCCATGGGGATACCTCGGGCAATTTGGGCTAACTGTTATATTGAAAGCTTGAGTGTGGTTAGTAAAATGGTAAGCTTGAAACAATTTATGAGTGAACTGGTCTCCCAGTCTCCCTTGAGCCATTCTGGTCCGATTTTGGACAACTTTAAGTAAAAAAAATCTTGGATTTAATACAAAATATAAGTTTCAATTTCTGGCTTCACTTATTACTACAATTTCTATACACATGTAAGATATTCAGTATAATTCAAATGGAATCTACACCACAAATAAGATAAAAGACGTAAAATTAGAAAACTTTTTTCAATCATTTTTCAATAGATTTGCTTTAATATCCATGAATATGCAAATAAACCAATATACTAATTAAAAACGAAAAGAAAACCCACTATCCAATTTCAAACCAAGCAGGAGAAAGACGAAACTTTCGGGAAACTTTAATAAAATATTTGCAAATCATAAAATCTGAAGACAGGTCCAATAAATGTTTATTGAAGGAAACATAAAAAAGCTCTATGGGTGTTATTTTAAACGCGATTTTCACTTATCTAGGTCGTTTTGCTACTTAGCCTAATCGAGCGACCTATCTGAAGTGACCCGGAACGCAAACGGTCATAATGTCCCGCTGTGGTTGTAAATTGTAATCTACAGCTCTTGCGGGCGTGATTGTGAAGGGAAATTTTGCAGGATCATAATAAATTCCAAATATTACAGGTATCAGGTACGCTGTATGGACGCCTATTTTATTTTAACTTCTATGCTTGTTGCATTAAAGGTGATCTCTTCAGTGAGAGATTTAGGTTTCTGGAAATGGTGAAAATCAGAACTTGTCTAGTATGTCAGTACTGAAGCAAGGAGTTGGGTTCCTGTTTTGGCACAATCGGTATAGTTTGTAATATGTCTTTAATTTTTTTTTCTTTTTTATGTACGTGTTATACTGTTATTGTCCCATAAATAAATCTTCCTTTCTCCCTTATAGTAGCCTTTTCTAATATATGTTCCTAAGCAGTATTATACCGGGTGGAAGGGAAACGCTCTCTATATCGGAACGATAAGAAAGAAGAACCATAACATTAACGAAAAACTATATTCATTTGCAAAGCTAAGCGATAATACTTACGATTTTAGTATTTCCGTAATTCATGCGCGCGCAATGTAAAGCTTACAAAAAACTGGGCGGCCGCCGCGCTGCGCCGGGACCGGCCCGCGGTCGTTAACCCGTCAGCTGATGTACGTGTTTCATTACGATTTTTTTTAAATACTGACCTTTTTTACTATGTTTTTGAAAATAATAGTTTGATTTATCTATCCATACGTGAAGCTGTACAGAAATTTGAGAAATCCTACTAAAATTGTAACAATGCGATCGCGATTTTTTTGTGCCATCACGTCAGGAATCACCAATACTATCACCTGTATTCGTTTCCGAGAGCGTTTCCCTTCCACCCGGTATAGTGGTTATTATAATAATAATAAGGTATATACAACTTTATTTTCAACGACGCCCAACATGAAACGAATATTTGTGTATCACATACAAATGTTGGTACTGCTTTGATCAAATAACAATCATTTAAATATGCATTTATTAATTGCAGATACCAATCAACATTCATTAAAAACATATAACATTTGATACAAATAAATTCTACTCTAAGTGGAATGAATAACCACATAATGCACGTCGACGCAATAATCAATCATATAAATTAAACAAGTTAACTACTGAGTTATTCTCGACGGTCGATTCAATACTATGTGGATTAGTTATTGGAAAATACAATGTATTATTCTTAGATATTATAAAACAACAGCCCCCGTCGCGTCTGTCTATTTGTCTGAAGTAGATAAAATCAAAAACTAACGAGCGGTTTTCGACGAAATTTGGTATGAAGTTAGTTCGAGATCCTGAGAAGGATATAGGCTACTTTATATCCCAGTAAAATACATAGCGGAACTTTTATACCGGACAAACCTTAGAGGTATGTACGTAGTTATACATACTCTAAGGGACAAACTCTTTCACGCGGGCGAAGACGTGATCAAAAGCTAGCACTTATAATATTTAGAGCTTAACAGATTATAATGTATTATTTTTATTTTTTTGTAAGACCGACCAAGAAGCCATGATTTCTGTAGAAATGTTTATTTGCTATAAAGCGGGTTCTATTTCCTTCTCATATTAAAGCCCATAAATTTTAATCTCAATAGGCCATCAGGGAGCTAAATAATAAAACAAAATGCGTCAGTGGCTTATCGAACGACGGCGGAAAGTCTCATGGACGCCTGACGGCATTTTATTTTGACTTTGTCGACAATTATTATACTCTGGTCACTGTTATTTATCCTTCATGAAAGGTCTTGAATTAAGGTTATTCAGTACAGATTTTCATTATAAAAAAAACTATTCTTGTATTACATTTTATAGTTGTATGTCTGTATTGATCCTTAAAATAGATCATATTAAATTGCAGTGGCCCCATCATGTGAATGTAGTAAAGTATAGTTATACTTTTAATTTAGTTAGGTTCTCCTTGACATTTTTTCATAGAGAATCACCTTTTGTACCATTCCTTACAGTTAAAGTCTAATTGCAATTCTAATCTTATTTATTAGAAATTGAATTCAATTGCGACTAAAGTCGAAAGCAAACGGCTTTTTGTCCGACCCCTATATTGAGGCAAATGCCAGCTTTTCTCCACAATTAAATTCAATCAACACTGTTGCTTGTTTTTCATCTACGTTACTGCGTGTTTCTTCTCGCAAGTAGAAGTCATGTCAGGAAGTCTGTTCTTCTAACTTATGAATTGAATTTGCTCCGTGAGCATTTAAATATCAAGGACGTATTTTACGGCTTCTTGATGAATGCTACTCGATACACAAATGTATAAGGCGACCAAAAACAAAAGTTATATTCCAATCTATGCTCCCAAATAAAATAGTACCATCTACATTAGCTGTTTAATAAGATAACTGTCGGAGAAATGTTAGTTGAAAGCTGTGAAACAGTCCTTTAGGCTGGCTTTTTTTTACGGCCTTGAATGACGAGTCGAGCTTGCCGTTCACCTGATGTTAAGCGATACGACCGCCCATAAACAGTAGCAACACCATAAAGCTTGAGTTACAAAGTACTATGTGGATTCCACAGCGCTCGTCATCCCGAGAAATAAGTATAAAAAAACCCGAGAAAATAAATAAGATTATAAAAGTCTATTTATGCCTTAATAAACTGTAAACCAACTGCTTCGGTAGCATAATGGGATTCGAATCCCGAGTTCAAAGCAATGTTTTTTTTGCTCAATATCTGAGGCTTGATGATATGTAGCATATAAATAAACACCGACCCTTACTTTGGGTCTTAAAAGAGCAAAGGGGTCCCTTCCTCCACTCCTTGCTCTTCTACACCAGAAGAATTGTATCCTCGAATAGACAGTACGAGGCACAACTCATTGACCCACTTTTCGCCAAGCTTATATTACGTCCCATGATGTGATAGAGGTGAGCCTATCGCCCAACTGTAATGAGCAGTAATTGAACTATACGACGGCCCAATAGAATTTAAGAATAACAATTAATTAGTGAAAGGACAACTCGTTTTAGGCTCCCTCGATTTCCAAAAAGTAAATGGAAACACAAGCTGCTCCCACGCCTCTCTCGGGAATCAGTCGTTGTGATAAGTTATTCCGGTAAGCTTTCGTTATTTTAATAAACTTGAACCTTTATTAATTCTGATAAAGATTTCATTATTATTCTACTGTTTGATACAGACGTGATTTGCATTTAAATAAATAAGTTCTACTACTGATTCAAAGAAATACTTTTATAAAGATACCAACCGACCGGCACGAAAGTCAATGATCAACTGCCTCGATCTGTCAGATACTCAGTGCTTCTATAGCACAATATGCCACAAATACCCTTACAGAAAAAAAAAATATAAAATGAAGCTATTGATATGAAACTAATTTAGAGAAAAAAAAATCTACCGCCAACCATGTTTGACTATTGTGGACAATATAATTACTGAACATCATGAGACCTAAGAACTTATTTTACAATTAAATTATATCAATCAAGTCCTTTTAATTCAGGAGTAAAATACGGCTACACGTTTCGTAACCTAAACATGCTATATCAGTAACCATTAGTATAGGTACGCTATTACGCTGTTTGCTCCAAACGATCATGCAATGAAGCTCTAAACAAATTAAGTATCCTTATCCCCCATTCGGCTCCGTAATGGCCTAATTAAACCTGTTGAACGAGCTCAAAATCTTGATTAAACGGTAGATGTTCAATAAATTGGACTTAGATTCATCACTTTTGGCAGTTGCTCAACTACGATAATTATTTGGGTGTGCGATTGCGTAATTAATATAGTTAGATATCCAGGACTAAATATATTTTAATGCAAAAATAACTTAAAAATGAAATATATTACGCTGTCATTGAACCCGGAAATCAAACAAAGATTTCCATATAAATCATTTCACAATGAATTAAAATTATATTCAGATAAAAAGCAAAACGAACGTTTTAAATTTAAACT
Source organism: Lapara coniferarum (assembly GCA_949316025.1). Lineage (NCBI taxonomy): Eukaryota > Metazoa > Arthropoda > Insecta > Lepidoptera > Sphingidae > Lapara > Lapara coniferarum. Next base: position 14,104,490 of record OX438929.1, read on the forward strand.
TAATTAACATAATTAATGTTATTCGAATTAACAAAAGCTTAATGAAACAAAAGACCCAATTAGATTCTTTAGATTCACACGTTTGGAAATTTTTGAACAATAAAAATTAATGACCCGGTTCGCATCATTTTTGATCCATATTTTGCATAAAGCAGCATTTTGTTCAAGAATGCCGCTCATCAATCATGTTTCTAGTTTTGTTCTTGTGTCAGAGGTATAAAGTGGACATATTATCAATTTCACATTTTAAACTAGACTGACAAGAACATGGGATTAGCATGTGAATATCGGGTCTCAAACAGGCCGGCATAATTATATCGACTAGTGAGAGATGACCTCTCGTCCGTCAATACTCTTATCTGAATTCCGGACTCCCACTTCGCTTACAGTGCGGCGACTTTACCGTACCCATAAAAAAGAACCTCATAAGTCATAATTAATATGTATCATTAATCATAGTCATCCAAAGTACCTTTTAGAATCAGAATGGGGATTTGATGACTGATTGCACAATAGTACACCTGTTACTTCACGATGGTTTTTTGAGAGACAACTGTTGGCTAGTCAAGGCAGCTTTCGTATTATAAACAAAGCTTGCAAGAGTATTGTTCTGCCATATCGTAATAACATGACGTTTGAAATTCGGGCGTGAAGCTTCGAGAAGTGTCAGGTTTACATCACACGAGCCACTTGAGTGACTTAAATAGCTTAGACATGAATCAGAGCTGGCAAATATGAAGATATATTAAATGTAGCAGCAAATGATATCATACTAAAATAAAAGATGCGCAAAAGATGATTGCCTGAGCTCTTTGTTAATAACATTTGATAAGGATAATAGAATCATTAAATTATTCCGAAAGAATTAGTTTTTCCATGGGCCGCTATGTTTACTTCCTGCCATGATATGTCCATATCATGCGGTTATTCTAACAGCAACCAAATCGTACACAAGTGTTTTTTATTTATTTTATTTTTTATTCACTCGGAAAACTTCGAGCTTGCTTACCTACACAATATTAATTCAAAATGAGTAAAAGAAGGCCATTTCAAGTTTTCGTAAGAAGATTAATCTGTAAAAGGTAATGGTCGGTTAAGATACATATTATATTTTAAAAAAATGATAAATTCTAAACACAGAAAAAATCACCGGAGCAAATTCTACATGACAAATAAAAATGTTCGAAAATACATATATTTGCAAGGTTTTTCTTTAGCTGAGAGACACTGGTAACGACCAAGTCTAAATGACGGTCACTGCAGAGTTTACTAAAGCACCTACATGTACGAGACACTAGTCACGAACAAATCTATATAACAGACACTGCAGAGTTCTTTCCTACTAATATTATAAAGGCGAAAGTTTGCAAGTATGTATGGATGTATGGATGTCTGGATGTCTGGATGTATGGATGTCTGGATGTCTGGATGTATGGATGTTTGTTACTCTTTCATGCAAAAACTACTGAACGGATTTCGATGAAATTTGCACACGGGTAGATCATGTCCTGGATTAACACATAGGCATACATTTAATCCCGGAAAATAATAAGCGGGATTTTTATCCCGGAAAATCTTTTTAAAGCGGGCGGAGCCGCGGACAAAATCTAGTTTTATTATATTTAGCTTCTACATGCAGGAATTGTGAAGTAATTGTCCCTGTACGCCGACGTACAGGGACAAATTACAGGAGTATAAAGAAGGCTTGTTTTATGTAACGCTATAAGTCGGGTTATTAGTAGTTTATCAAATAAGTCACACAACATTTTAGTTTAGGTAACCTGACTTGTATTTAGAAGATTCAGTAAGCAAGTCCTTACGCCTCCACCCATTTAGAAAGTTTTCAATACAACCTCTTGATGATAGTCTTCCAAGATCTTCGATGCTCGTACTTTAGTATAAAATTCATTTAAAACGCTCTAAAGCGATTCAACGTATGTTTGTTAATCACATAACAACTTCATTACTTAAGATGGAAATTATTGAAACACTTTATATTCTGGAGTAGAAAGTAATTTTTATTCCGGAAATTGCATAGTTCCCCGAGGAAAGTAATAAACTTGGTCACGCTAGCAACACAGCGCTTACTTTCGAGATTACATTTTGTTAAGATTTAGGGTTACTATACACAAAAAAATATTAGACTAAAGCCAACTTGAACTAACCACGTTCAATTCGAGAATTGATATGTCTCTGCCTGTTTATTAGAAAGCTAAATTACTTCATGCATATTATACCGGGTGGAAGGGAAACGCTCTCTATACCGGAACGCTAAGAGAGAAGAACCATAACATTAACGAAAAACTATATTCATTTGCAAAGCTAAGCGATAACACTTACGATTTTAGTATTTCCGTAATTCATACGCGCGCAATGTAAAGCGTACAAAAAATGGACGGCCGCCGCGCTGCGCCGGCACTGGCCCGCGGTCGTTAACCCGTCAGCTGATGTACGTGTTTCATTACGATTTTTTTGAAATATTGACCATTTTTACTATGTTTTTAAGAATAATAGTTTGATTTATCTATACATACGTGAACCTGTACAGAAATTTGAGAAAATCCTACTAAAATTGTAACAATGCGATCGCGATTTTTTTAGTGCCATCACGTCAGGAATCACCAATACTATCACTTGTATTCGTTTCCGAGAGCGTTTCCCTTCCACCCGGTATGTACAATAGCTATTGGATCGCGGTGAACATGATAACCTAGGCTTATGCAAGAGAACCTAATTCGTCGAATGTCCTTATCAGTTAATTGGCTACCAAAGGTTATTCTATAATGGTCAGTAAACATCAATTCGTAATGCAATCAAAACTATGACAATGTCAACATAACGCAGATTTTATTAGTCAATAAAACATAATCAGCTGTTTTCAAATTTACGTGCACATTAAAACGAACGGTTATTAAGCAGTTAACAAGCGAAGACAATGCTGTACAATACTGTGTAACAGGGAAAATACCTCGGCAATTTTTGATTATACAAAATACAGACAACGTATACAATATCCGGTTGTAGTAATTTTATTTATTTTTACTTTGTATTGAAACTAATACAGACGAACTTAATTCGATCGATCGAATCATCGATCGAAAAATCGATGATATAAATATAGTATAAAATATATGCACTGAATCGGAATGGAAAATTTGCTATTGTGCAGAGTCCACATTAACGTAACAGAACTTAAATGCCAGATACACGTTTGGAAAGACACCGAGGTGTCGCCAATACATTCTGAGTAGTGTAGTACCGTGCGTGTGAATTAACAGATGCGTAATTTGTCACATCCTACTTACATGATATTATAAACTCGAAAGTTTGTAAGAAGGTATGGATGTTTGTTACTCTTTCACGCAAAAAGTACGGAACGGTTTTCGATGAAATTTGGCACACGGGTAGATCATGTCCTAGATTAACACATAGGGTACTTTTCATCCCGGGAAATTATAAAGCGGGACTCTTATCCCGGACAAACTTATTTACGCGGGCGGAGGCCCGGGAAAAGCTAGTTTGTCATACACCGACGAATCATTAAGGATCAAGTATGAATAAGGACAATATTCGCAATCCGCGGTAAACCAGTAAGTTGATCTTGGATCAATGTCACGTCGTTACGATTTATTTTTAGGGATATAATATTAAAATTTTGATTTGCTTTTGATTTTGCAACCTTGTCTTTTCATGATATTAGTTAATTTAGGCAACTGAACTACATATTGTTAACAGAAATATTATTATTAACAATTTATGTTTGATACAGATTTGCTTAAAATACTATCTTTTCTCTATAAGAATTTTGAGGGTATGTGAAGTCTGCCTACCCGCACTAGGCCAGTGTGGTAGACTAAGACCTAACCCCTCTCACTAATTGAGGAGGCCCGTGCTCAGCAGTGGGCAAGTATATAATACAGGACTGGTTGGATTGAATTACCTAATGTTTCTTGATATCTATAAGGCTTTAAATTGTTAACCTAACAGACTTCAAAATACCATCGATTAAGTTATCTAGAATTGAATGCAACACAACATTAACCATAGACGTGGGAAAACGCGATCTAACGATACTATAAATGCAGATAACCCTTCTCACTTAACCCTTCCTTTACGGGTTAAAAGGCGGAAAGTACGTGGTAATATAATCCAAGATGTGTACGCAGGAATGAATATGGATGATACGCTAAACCCCCACAACGACATTGATCAACGACTTGAAAAATCCCAACGGACTTTTGCTTTTAAATACAAACGGCACGATAAATCTTCTACATCAAAACTGCGCCAACAGATCAAAAGCCGGGAAAGTTGCTTAACATAATGTTTCACTCCTTGACATTCAGAACAATTCAGCGTTTATTAAGTAACTCCTACTGAAAGCAATTTCACTAATTACGGGTTAATTAAATAATTAAAACATTAAGGGCTCGTAGCACAGGTTTCAAGTGAATTTTATTTTATAGTTGTCGTATTAAACAGCTAATTTAGATAGTACTCATTTTATTACCATTTTTTGGGAGAATAGAAAGAAAGAAAAAAGAAGAAGAAAAGAAAACGTTTTTTGTAATAGATAAGTGTGACTTTTGTATTCGATCGGCTTATACATTAATGTGAAGAGTGGCATTTATCAGCAAATGGTGAAATTGACCTTTAACTAATTCACCAAAAAGGGTTTCAAGTATATAAAAGTTATAAAGTGGCCTCTCTAACCATGATTTGTTGATTGAACGGTGATTTATATGCAAGCGTATAAATTATAGACTTTTTAACTTTAACTGGTCTCATAAGCATTACAAACGTTGTAGATTGCAGGATTTCGATCAACTTAATAACGACTTAGCTTCAGTCAAGATATAACAGTAAAAAAACATAAAATTGGAATATATGTTATATAGTATTTGTTTATAAAGAAGTCAAAAGATAGTATGCAGAACAGGCAACATCAAAGTATTAATCGGATTTATCTTTTACTCAAATAACATACTTTTCTGAAGGCTAGACCTGTTTGCCCTTTGTAGAAATCCTGGGTAAATCTAATATTTCAAAACTAGAAGCTACTGTTTATTTTACCTTCTTAAGTAAATACGAGACCGTCTTAGTACTGTTTTCTCTTATGGAACTTACAGTTGACATCAAACAATCTGCGACCGTTCTCGGTTTTAGTTTTTTTTTATAAAATGTGGGTGGAGAACGAGAATATTGTTTCATTTTGCAAACGTTTACCAAGGGTAGTAAACTAAACTGTGTAATTGGATTTGATTGAAATAAGAATGGTGATTGATAGTAAGAAATGTGATTAACACCTAAAAATACTGCTGTAATTATTGCGTACTGATACAAACCATAACATGAACATGTTAGTGTCAATTTATCTGTTGCACCTGAATTGATAGAAAACTCAATTTAAAAGTTAAACAATAAAAAAGTATAATTAGTACCTATTTTATAAACCATTTCTGCGTTACCTTCCATTATAATTTCCACAAAAAAACAATTTACATCACAAAAAAAACCTGTTCAGAAGCAAGTTATATTCCGAATAATAGTCATAAATACGAAAGCATTTTGTGACCCCAATACCACACAACACAATAGAATCTTGATCCGGCTATAACATAACAAAAAGGGCAATAGGGTTTTCGCTTTAGGCAAGGGTCTATTTATTGAGTATGAGGAACGTCTAATGAGAATTGCTAGGACCATGTTGAAATTTTCAACTACCCTTATATCGATAAATTCCGACATGTAATGGACGTGGGTGTAGGCCTTGCCCGGAATCTTGTATGTTCATATTTCATTCGCAATTAATTTGTAATTTGATTTTCTCGTGACATTATCTGCGCGAACTCTGCGATCAAATCGTATAATGTTTTAAGTGCATTTAATGGATTTGCATTTTGTGTTTGCGCTGCAGTATTTTATTTTACAGTTTCTGACCTTTTTATTATGGAGGCAAACCAGCAAGAACCAGAATGGTAAATGATGAACACCGATTATACATAGGTAAACCGTAGCCGAAGAAATTATGGATGTCCAGTCAATCATTGAAAAGTAAAAAAGGTAATGAAAAGGTCAAAAAGAATGATTACCTTTTCGACCGTTTTTACATAAATATCTTGCCCGCTAAATTTTAAGTTTGTATACTATCACGTTACTAGAGCCCTACTAAATATTTAAGAGAGTCTGATAACAACTGATGATGCTTATGGGCTTAATAAAATCCAACCCAGTTTAAAGACTTTAATCCCCAGTGGTACTAAGCATGCGGCTAAAGATCGCTGTTTGTTGCAAAGTCTGGTCATAAACAACGTTTCATGGGGTTTTAATGGCACCCATGGTACGGAGATAGCCGTAATTATAAAGATATGATCGTATAATGGTATTTATGTAGTCATTACATACATTATAAAGACCCTAGCTAAGAACTTATGGCTTAATAGATAACATGGAAATGAAAAATCCTGTGTGGATAGTATAAGCAGGACTTCGCATCCCATATGAGCTATTTGTAAAATGGTAACTTCGAAAACGTCTTAGAATTTATTTATAAGAAGATATACCATACACATTTCAGGATTATCTGCAAGGGTTGGCACCTATTTTGATTTCAATTCTTTTGGTAGCAGAGCCGACGTCCACGCATGTTCATAATATTGGCGTTGGCTGCATTGATATATCAAAACCCCAAATCAATGGTTTGATTCCATATTTCACATTTATGATTTGATGGGATTTGAATTTATTGCATTCACATTCTGACATTTTTATTTAGCTATGTCGGAATCTTAACCAAAAGTGCGTGTTTTTCAAAGTAATGCCAATGAAGCGATCAGATATACATTGAACGATTTTTTCAAATGATTTCTATATTTCAAACCCAACTTACACCTGAAAGTAGAACAACAATAAAGAATACGTTACGGCACATATAACATGACCAGAGGGAGGGTTCTTTCCAAAACCCCTAAACTTATAGTTGGTAGTATACCTACCGAAAGATTAATACCACGGCATTATCGTTGCGAGAGGTTTCTGTGAGGCGATTTGTTTCTGCGGTACAAAGATTAATATCTTATCATCATTTCTGATCGTGTTCCACAAACGATCGTTTACTAAATTATATTATATGAAACTTTAATATTTTTCATAAGCTAGTTACAACAAAGTTCGGTGTTAGTTTCGAAGAAAGCAAAGCTGTTGAAGCAAAAAAATATATTTCTTAATCAACTGTCTTTTCTCTATCGATTTTTTGCTATCTAGTGACGTCATATTTTGGATTCAAGCCAATAGGTAGGCTAACATGGAACAAATTCAAAACATAATCGTATATTTCCTGGAATCATTGCTTACGCAATCTCTGTGGTTTTATTACACCCTATTGTACAATTTCCTAGTACATTATAGTGATTTTTCGTTTAGCGTGCATTTCCCCATTTACGTAAGGTAATTCTACCCTTCTTCCACGTTGGTATAGTATATCGCACTTTCTCTTTCTGCAAGAAATTATTTATAGGTTGCGGTGAAGGATAGCGTCATGCAAAAACATACTAAGCACATGCTCGTTTCTCAATCTATAAGGAAAATAGAAATACAACTGATAGTTATGGCGTGGGATTAATATGACGGAGATGTGTTTTTATGCATCAAAGTAGGTCAACTGTATACCAACCCTTATCAAAAAATCTAGAAGAAATTGTTGCCAAATAAATATACTTCTATTGGATATGAAAGGTCGAAAGCTATGGTGTGTTGAGGTACGAATATATACAATTCTGCGTCGCAGTAATCTCCATGGAGCTGTGGATAATTGCAGGTCATAGCCTGGTTTTTGACCAACAAAAGTAAATAAGGTTTAGATAAAAGTTGGATTAAACTCAAATTAAATCTAGAAGCCTTTTACTGTATCAACCAACTCTCAGTTTTAATTCTGTAAAAGGCTATATCAGTAATAACAAAACCATATTACTATTTTACATAGCCTTTAAAAGTGTAACACCACTTCCAATAAACCATAGTAAACATAACTGATGCCACGTTTTACGAAAAATTATGTTCACAAGGCAAATGGGAACAATGTAATATATGGGATGAAGAAACTAGAAAAATGCTTGTAGTCATTATTAATTTTGTTAGTGTCTAACTGCCTCGGTGACGTAGATGTAGAATGCAGTGCTGAGGTCTGGGGTTCGGTCCCAAAGTCGGTCTAAGTGATATTGAGTTTTTCTATTCAGTATCAGCCCGGAGTCTGGAATTTGTGCCCGATATGGCGATAGGCTCGCCCCCTATCACATCATGGGACGGAATACACATGACGGAGAGTGGGTGCACTAGGTGCGCTTCTGCCTACCCCTTTGGGGATAACGGGTGTGAAAGAAGGTCGAATTTCGATCCTGCCGGAATATCTTCGCGTTCATAAAAGGCAAAAAACTATTAATTAAAACAGCCATATATTTATTTGGGTTTTATGTCGAAGAAATCAGGACTCTGGATCTTGGCTGTAATAAGAAGCTGCCCTATACTCTAATTGTAAAAATATGCTCAACACCGATACACTAATGCACTTTAATATCAGCATCCCGATGGAATATGACTATTGAACTGAAAGCTGATTTGAAGCTATTAATACCATAGATAACACTTAATTGAATATGCTGGACCACAAAATCATGAGTGAGTTTAATGACATACAATACTGGTGGTAGGTCTCTCATAAGTATGTAAGAGTCCATCTGGGTGGGACCACCGCAATGTCTATTTGTACCGCCAACCAGCAGTGTGCATGCACTATGGTTTTTCGGTTCGGCCAGTGTAACTACTGGACATAATGAGATTTAACATCTTATGTCTCAGGATGACGAGTGCAGTGGAATGCCACACAGTACTTTGTAGCTCAAGGTGCTGAATGGTGGTGCTACTGGGTGGTGGTATGGGTGGTCGTATCGCTTACCATCAGGCGAACGCCATGCTCGTCTCGCCATTTAACGCAATAAATAAATAAAAAATATCTTATCATTCATTTATAATTCAATAAGTATCTGATTCTAAAAATACGTCTCATAAATTTTTAAAGAAATCCAGACGAAACGTGGTTAAATTTCCAAACCAAAGAGATTGTAAAAGTTATATTTCTTAAATATTCTAAGATTGTTAAAATATTTAAGTATTAGGGGAACATCGAAATTAGCTAGGTATACAAAATTAGCTGATGCCTCAGAACAATTTTCGAAAAGTTAGTTAACATAATTATGTTACTTGAGGGATTTCACGGTTAATATAGTTTTAAAGGACAAAAATATTAAAATGACATTCTCCGAAATTTAAGATGTAGGAATTTAAGATGAAAAGCTGCGTATTGCGTCTTATAATATAATCGATTTATTTCAGTAAATTTTAAATAACTGTTTTATACCAAAGGAAACTTGAGTAAAATTCATATTACGCTTGCAAAGTTTTGTATCAATAGGCCGTTAAGGTTAGAATCGATAGAGAGCGAGAGAGGGAGAACCACATCACACTTTTATCCCCGAGGGGATAGGCTGAGGTGCAACATGGGACCCTATTTTTCCATAATATTCTGGATAAGTCAAGGCTGATACTGAGCAGGAAAACGCAATATCACTTTGCCTGAAGCGGGATTCGAACCCGGTACATCAAAGCGGTGGTCGTACCGCGCATGATATTTTTTTCTCTAGACATAGAATTTAAGATATATTTATCCTACTAATATTATAAACGCGAAAGTTGTATAGATGTCTGGATGTATGGATGTTTGTTCCTCTTTCACGCAAAAACTGTTGATCGGATTTCGATGAAATTTGGCACACGGGTAGATCATGCCCTGGATTAACACATAAGCTACTTGTTATCCCGGGAAAATATAAACCGGGACTTTTATCCCGGAAAAACTTTTTAACACGGGCGGAGCCGCGGGCAAAACCTTGTTACTCATAATTGTTTTTTCGGGTTCCGTACTTCGAAAGGAAAAAGGGGTTCCGCCCTTAAGGGATCACTTCGTTGTCCGTCCGTCCATCTGTCAAGACCCTTCTTCTCAGGAACGCGTGGAGGTATTAAGCTAAAATTTATATCAAATACTCAGGTCTACTGTCCCTTGGAGCTGTGAAAAAATCAAACTTCTAAGCCAACGCAATCAAAAGATACAGCCGTTTATGCTGCAAATTACCGCAAATTTTCGAAACTCGCAAGGGAATCCTGAGAACTCAGTATCTTGAAATTTGGTACGAAGCAACGTCTTATGGCACAGATAAAATTGTGGAAACTGTAAATTTTACGGAACCCTCGGTGCGCGAGTCCGACTCGCACTTGGCCGGTTTTTATTAACTCATTACCCAAAACATGATAATAGATCTACAAATTTAGCTATACATATATATACATATACACTCACGCCTGTTATCCCCGAAGGGGTAGGCAGAGGCGCAACTAGTGGACCCACTTTTCGCCGTCATTCCGTCCCATGACATGATAGGGGGCGAGCCTATCGCCATATCGGGCACAAATTCCAGTCTACGGGCTGATACTGAATAGAAAAACTCAATATCACTTTGCCCGACCCGGGGATCGAACCCGACACCTCAGCTTTGCAGTCGTACTGTAACAACTACGCCACCGAGCCAGTAAAATTTAGCTATGTGACAAAAAAAAATTCAATAGAGAAATAAATCGCGCTGTAGCTTTAAATGCACAAAGATACTAACGAGCATCATACGATGACATTGTATGATGCGAATGAGGTAAGTACAAATAACAAGGTGAAAGAGCTATTTTATTTAGGTTTGAATCTACCACAAGCGGCTTTAACGCTTTTCAACCACGAAACTGAAACTGTTAAAACTGTTCCGCTAAAAGCTGCCTTTAGGGATGAACTGGGCGAAAAATTGTTCTATTAGTAACAAAAATTGGGACGTATGATACTTAATTTTGGAACTTAAGCGGAACAGCATTATGCTCCATTTTTATTAACAAGGCTATAACGATCTCGCATATCTTAATGACTTTTCTCATCTTTCTCTTACTAATGGATTTTAGCCAATAGTAGAAAACTGCAAAGGCAGATAAAATTAAATTTTATAGAAAATAAATTAAAATAACTTTTACTGCATTAGTTTTTGACCGTTACTTCCTTTAGAAAAGCGTTTGACACTTTTACTATATTTAAGAATATTTTTAATGTGTCATGGGACCCTAAAGCTAACTGTATGCTATTTTGCTGCTGCGCTTGATGCCATCAGGGAGGTTGCCAGAGAAATAACTTGCAATCCCCAATGGTCTCTTGTAAAATTTTGACGATTCATCTGCTATTAGTAGGATATGCAATGTTGGTGGTGTTAGATAATATGGATGCAGGCCTCTTCCGACAGGTTGGTCTAGAAGTCTTTGGGGGAGGCCTATGTTCAGTAGTGGACTTCTAACGGCTGAAGAAGAAGCTTCTAATTTATTCATTATCCTGAAAAGGCAAATGATTGAATCTAGGTCAGCCTGGATTCCTCAGGAAAATAGGCTTTATTATCATGAATATTTCATTATAATTGTGCACTTATGTTGCGTCAGTGTTTAGTCATATAAAAGTATGTTTCGTAGAAGCTATCAAATTTTATAAATGAAATAGTGATTTGGTCCTATACTCGGAATAACAAAGTCAACACTTGCACGGAATCATAATTTATTTCGGTCGATATGGAAACGAATATACGGAATGTGTAGCATTTTACTGTATTATATTTATTTAATAAACATATGAGATCATCTTGTATACCATATTGAAACATATTAAAAATATTTCAAAGCAGATTCGGTATAATTCTTACAACTTGCGATGGATCTCTCTTCAAACTCCTCCGAGTTTGAATCTGTCTTTAAATCTATAGGGTACCTATATAATAAACAACACTATATCATCTTCTTAGTCGTTGAATTCTTGGCAGAGTGGTCGTGGTCATCGGGCTTTGTGGCTCGTATGACAATCCTGCACCACTCCTCTTTTATTAATGCTTTCCTGGTGTACGTATATGTACCTAAAGACAACAGCTATATATAAATGGTATAAAATATTATCCAATCAGATAAAAATGCATGAATGGACAACTAAACCGGTATCAGTTTTATAATAAACAAAATATTACAGTACTCATCCTAATAGATCGACTTTAAAAGATCACGCTCTAAAATAAAGTTGGTCACAAAAACATAATTCATAATAGCAAAACTGAGAAGAGTATAACATACGACACTACATAAGATAAGTTACAATTCCCGGGGATCAAATCTCTCCACGAGGCTATCTGTTCCCTAGGGATCTCTAGTCGTCGGCAAGTCGCCTGTACTGCGACTAACAGTTTCTCAGCTCGTAAAACTATGAAAGTATAGATAAGACGGTGTGAACTGCAAGCGGATACAGATAAATGTGACATTGTGTAAGTTATCTTGGATTTAGATAACATTTTTCAGTTATAATTCACTTAAATCCAAGTAAATTATAGGTATTGACGATCATGGCCGTCATGTTCGTGAAAGTGATCGTAACGTAATAATTTGAGAGTTAGAGAATAGAGTTTATTATTTGATTAAAATAAAAGATATCTGATTTATCATACGTCATTAAATTAGAGGAGCTCTATTAAAATTATCTGATATACTTAAGATATTTCGTGAAGTTATCCTATGAAAACATGTATAAAACACCGCGCCGCACATTTTTCTATAATCTCAACGAATAACAAAGACGCAATATTTTAATTGAATGCTTGTCACATCTCGGTGGGCGCGTCCCGACGTGAATTAACATAATATTCGAATAATTTAATTCTGCCAGACCATGGTAATTGCAATTCCAATAACCGAGCTATCTCTGTCTCTATTAAAGATTCCGATAGTGCGGCGCCGTCGTGTCGTAGGCTCATACTCCGCGGTGTTATGCGCCCTCTACCATCTTTATTCTGGATAAATGTGTATTATAGAGGACGTTGCTTTTGGTTATTTTTTTTCGTGAAAGGTCACGTCGTGGATAAAACCATTCGCATATTAAATGTAATTTGACTTGACTGTGATTCCAAAACATTTATAATTGGTATTAGAAAACCACTATGGTATTACTGTCGTAAAAGTCGTATCAGGGTCATTGAACATACAGTCGAGGCTGTATGTTCGCCAACAGTGATCCTGAATTTGTATGAACTGGTGTGCTGTTATTCGTGGATGCCGATTGTGCTCCACATACCGACGGACTGAGTACGCAGTTTATCGCAGAGGCTGTTCCGGTAGCAATCTAAAGCAATGCCTTATGGTACCCCGAAGCCGCCTCCAATGCGTTAACGAATGATAACGCAGGGTTTTCGTCGGTACATAGTATGCATAGCAGGCTGTAAACACCAATCACACCCATCTTTTATTATTAATATCCTCTGTATTTATAACATTGAAATTGCCTAAGGCGCGTTTATTTGTGCTTCCAATCTATACTAATATTATAAAGCTGAAGAGTTTGTTTGCTTGTTTGTTTGTTTGTTAGAAACGCGCTAATCTCAGGAACTACTGAGAGGCTACTGCGAAAAACGAAATCCGTAGTTTCGGGTGACGGATCGCACGTTTTCTTACTACGAAGTGTTACGGATCCTTCTTTATGAAGAGTTGTTGCGTGACGAAAGTGTTGAGCGAAGTCGGAAGCGTCGCAAACTGCGTGAAACCTTCGTTCAACGGTGACGGATCCGAAGTAATTTGGTAGTAAGGTTAAATCCAAAATTCGTCGTTTCTTCGTTTCGGACCGACGTTTCGGATTTCGTTTTTCGCAGTAGCCTCTCTGGTTCGAATTGAAAAATTATTTTTGTGTTGAATAGACCATTTATCGAGGAAGGCTATAGGCTATATAACATCACGATGCAACTATTAGGAGCGAAGAAATAATGGAAAATGTGAAACAAGCGGGGAAAATGATTCATCCTTGAGGGCTTCCATTGCGTGCGCTGCGAAAACGGTTCAAGATACTAAAAATATATGTATGAAGGAATTATTCCTCTTGAAATAATCTAAAAAAATGTCCGCGACAGTATATGTCTATCTTTTAAGATTAACTCTCTAGAACCGTTTTTATGGTAATCAAATTTGGTCGAAATTAATGCATTATTTGTCAAGAGTTGTATCAACGTCATAATATTAATCTTTATCCAAATAAATGTGTTGGATAGAGTGATTCAACGGGAAGGTTTTTATGTATGTACTTTTAGCCCGGGAAAACTTATTAACGCGGGCGAAGCCGTGGGCAAAAACTAGTTATATATATATATTGCTAGGGGAAGACACTGGTTCCTGAGATACAGCTAACGCTAGTTTAGGGGCTAGGGTAATAACTTATCTAAATAAATAAACAATTAAAAAAAAAACAATTTAAATCCGCCTCCACTCCTCGGACTAACGGGTGATCCAAAAGAGAATTCCCCGCGAAAAAAAAATATTGTATAGAGAAATGAATTCGAGTGCCGTTTATTTATTTGGTAAATAGTATTACTACAAGAATACACAAAGATAATTCGCTACCAAACACAATTGACTCAATTCGTACGAACCAAATCGCTGCTTGTATTTATTTTGTCTCTGACGTGATAAGGGATTTCGCTATGTTATTCTTACGCAAAACTTGTAAGAATAAAGGACTCTTTCACCATGTTCAATTAAATGCTACCCGCTAGTAAACAAGACAATTAGTGTTGAATGCACACATCTGTTTACCATTTTATTCGTGCTTGACTTTTGAATTTCGTCGTGTTATACTTTATTCGACGATTAGTTTTTACTCAGACGTTGTGGAACATGCACTTGGGGCTTATTTCACCACGGATAAATTCCTTGATAGCTTATTCGTGACTTATCCGCCATATAAACTAAAACTTTTGGTTTCACAGGTCGCGAATAGAAATATCTGGAAGAAAAAACACACTGGTAATTGGTCAGATTTATTTGTCAAATCCTACTAATATTATAAAGTCGAAAGTTTGTAAGAATGTATGGATGTATATTGTATGGTTTGTTCCTCTTTCACGCAAAAACTATTGAACGGATTTCGATGAAATTTAGCACACGGGTACATTATGTCCTGGATTAACACATAGGCTACTTTTTATCCAGGGAAAATATAAACCGGGACTTTTATCCCGGAAAAACTTTTTAATGCGGGCAGAGCCGCGGGCAAAAGCTAGTAACGTTGTATGTCAGATAGTTATCGGGAACTTTATCAGTCATCACGAACCGGTGAAACTGGCCCTAAGTATTTAAATTGATATCATTGGTATCACTCATTTTATGTATGCAATAAGTGGCAATCGTACCGTGAATTAAAGCGATGGAAAATATCTCTGCCAGATAAATTGATGGCCAGATACATCAATTGCATTTCGGCCTAACTATAATATACATATGATGGAGAATGGACTGCACGTCTCTGTCCAGATATGCAGTGTCCATGGACATAAAATTATGACTGAGATAAAGCGATCGCGCTTGTATAGATAAAGCCTACATTACAAAATAAGTAAGAGGCAGGGAACATAATCGCATTGTCTCTCGCCAGAGTTGTAAATTTTGTGAGGATATTTCTCAGTCGTTCCTTTGGGGATGCAGCACTGAATTTACGTATTTAAACAATATTCCTTTAAAAATACACCTTTGTTTCACTATTTGAGAGTAACGATGATTCTGTGTAATTTTCCGCGAATTATTCAACGCGACATTTTTTTTACCACAAAGGAAAAATGGAAAAGACATAATTGTAGTATAATTTCTTTCTCATGTTATTATCATCAACTAAGATTTATGTTTATTTAAATGTACAATTATCGTTTCGTTTTTTCGAATCTCTTTACATTCTTATTTTTTATAATTTAATGTTTGTAGTTTGATAACCTCCTACGCAGTTGAAAACGTGACGGGTTTAAATACCGAAACACAAGTTGTTATTTTATTTACCTCGAAGTGCTGAAGGAAAGGTATCGTAATTTCTCATGTTTACAATAAATTAGTGATGGGATGGGAGAAATTGGGATATTGGTTTTAGCACTATCTACTGATGATCTTGCAACTATTTCCTTTATCTCAGCAATACTATTCACGCGACATGTGACAAGAAAAATAAACTTATTATTTAATAGGTTCAGTGCAACTTCGCACGAAATGAAGCAGAATTTGGTCATAGATAATCCGTAGAAGTTGTCCATTTATTTATTATTCAATGTTTATTTAACGAAATAAACACGCACTGGAAATAATGTATACGACATTGGAATCAAGATTGGATTACTAAACATCATAAATGTAAACACAAATGTGGGTCGGCTGATTTGTCGATAAAAATACGTTAATCATCAGTTTGACCTACTTATTGGCGAGATTGTGTTTATTTGTGTATTTTTTATTTATATGTTTAAAGACATGTCGTGTCATTGGATTTGTTGATGCGTATGCCGTTTGGAATTGGGATTCCTGTTTCGAGTCTCAGGTCGGAAATTGCTTTTCTGATATTAAATTTTTCTTGTTTTGAGAGTATAAAAATTTTGTTAATAATAGAATTAAAAGATTCAAGTCTCAAAATATATTGATTCGTTCTATTTTCACTTACACTCGATGACGTTCTAGACATTTTATCACTAAAAATAAATATCTAAGCAGAAAACTAGCTTATGCAAAAAATTTACCACAAAATAAAGGCGCATTGAAACCGAGTCACGTAAAAATTAAAGAGAAAATTATTTTAGGAACTCGTTCATTCGTAACCGGTTGAATCGAAGGAGATTTGGAAGTAGGCTCTTCCAATTAGGGATCGATCGTCTTATACACCCATCTCTTCTATATTTATCTGATGTTTTATAATACGCATACACACACGTTATATCCCCGAAGGGGTAGGTAGAGGCGCAACTAGTGCACTCACGTGCGTATTCTGTCCCATGATGTGATAGTAGACGAGCCTATCGCCATATCGGGCACAAATTTCAGAATCCGGGCTGATACCGTATAGAAAAATCCAATATTACTGGCTGACCCGGGGATCGAACCCGAGACCTCAGCATTGCAATCGTACCGTAATACTCGGGGGCGTAGTTGCCACCGAGGCAGTCAAAAAAGTCAAACTGTTTTTAAAATTAAATTTTAGAAGCCATGCTATCGATAAGTAAATTGATATTGCAGTTAACATATCTATTAAAATACTTATTGTTAAGACGCCTAAAAGGGCGATAAAATTGCAAGTGAATTTCCATTGGCATTTTGTTAAGAAAAGCTTTGGTCCTTGTCCCGTAGATACTGTAAATCCGACTGAGACTAATAGCGACTCTCCAGCGAAAAATAGGTTGATAATAATGGCTATATTTCCTAAGATTATCCTCCCAAAGTCTTTCTGAAAGTCAAGTCACTTTATAATTGATTCATTGGTAAACTTGTGATATTCTTAGTAAGTTCACTGCTCGGAATGGTCAACTGACTTTTAAATCAATTAGATGTGCCACTATTAATCCTATTATAATCAAGGGAATGAGTCCAAATAGTCCGGTGACAGTAAATCCGTATCCGTACGCTAGCTAACATCTCGATTTTAGGTAAGAAGCAAGTAACCTCAGAAGAAGTATGGTCTATGTTTATTTCTTTTTCAGTACCCCCGGGGCTAGGATAACGTTAAGAGTTTTTAGCAGAGGCAAAAATGGTTAAAATTCTACCACGTTGATCAGAATTTATCAATCCTCTAGGATTGTTACCTACATCTCAACACAATATTATGTAGGAAGTTAATTCTATCACTATTTAACATTATAGCTCTATGTCTACAAAAATTGCTTATGTTATACTTAGCAACTTCTTTCAAATGCCTTAAAATGTTAGTCCGTTACAAGCTGCATTGAACTATCACAGCTCAGTACAGAGTTTTTCAAAGCCAGAGTAAAGGAGGATACGTGATTTTTCATTTTCAGAGGTACATTCGTTAGAAATTTCAAAGGTTATTGAAGGCTGATACTGTACTTTGACACACGTTCTATTATGAGTACTTGGTAACGCTATGAACGCGACGATAAAGAAAGTAAGACATTCATATTACTAGGGCGGTATAGACATAAATATAATTTCTAGTCCCATTCACTCCTTAGAATTTATGTATTCACAAATTTTTTATATAATTTATCAAGCCGAATTAGGGAATGCATTAACAAATTCAGCTTTTTACCCCCCGCCCCCTTCATGTTCCATCAAATTTTAGCATCAATAAAGAAGCCTACGACCACACCAACATCCGTTCAGCGTCACAATAAAATATCAGATGTACCATTTATTTTTCGTGTTGTGAAGGCCTGATCGTTTGCTTTTACGGTATCGTAACTTGAATCCGGATTTACGCTCACCATTTCTAAAGATACACACTCTAAATCTTGTCGGATTAATGATAATAGTTACGCTGATTGTTAATTTGTCGGCTGGATCGAAGGACTAATCAATTACTTAATCAAAAGAACGTGTATTGTTACAGAATTTTGGAGCTACACTCACAAGCTAGATATCTTCGAGTGACATTTTCAAATGTAGACACCAAAGATGCTCACGCAATACGTTATAGGTGTTACTGATATTTACAAGGAGTTCTGGAATCTGGAATTGATCTAACTTAACACTCGAAAGTAAATTGGAAATAAATCAAAGATAATAAACTTTTTACAGGCACTGGATCGCCCAAACGTTATATACGTTTCATGGTTACGAATTACGATACAACTACCTTCTTTAGCAACACTAGTAACCCTAGCATGAATTTACTCAGTACCGGATCGTTAACTTAATAGTTTCATTTAAATTATTTTTGAATGGATATTCGAAGAGCGTATTTGCTTCGAATAGTAAATCGAGTAAACATAGACAAGCATGTATCAAAATGTATGGAGAATAGCAGCACGTGTCTCTTTTTTGACGTATGGTATCGTGTAATGAATAGTAAATACGTTAACTTACTCGATACTAATACTATGCGAAAATGCCTACATTCGTGCTAGAGGAACAGTTTACAGTTTAGACATAGAAACATTAAATTAAATCGAAATAGGATTACACCGAACCATCTAACAAAGACTCTGCAAAACCAAATAGTAATAAGTAACCAATTAAACATCAATGATGATATCGTTTTGGGAATTAACAGCTCTGAATCTATAAGCTTAATGATCAAAGCGCTAATTATAAATGTTAATCAAAGCTTCGCCTTTACAAACAGACGGAGGCTGAATTCAAACTCGGGTGAATGGCAACTCTAAACAAAATTGTCTTATTTAAATTGAGGTAAAAAATCTGAACCTCTCCCGAATTTGCATAAGCCGTTATGCCATAACCCTTGTTAGGTGGATTCCTGGATTTTTTGTTCAGGATGGAGCGCCTATTGAAAATGAATTTGAAAGTTTTTTTTATTACGATATAGCAACACGTTGATATTACTTCAAAGTAATAGTGAATGTAATACTAGTCAATTCTAAAGCTACTCTTTGAGGTATTAGAATTGTAAATCCTTGCTGTCGAAGCTGTTGATTTAAGATTTTTTTTGTTCAGATAGATAAGTCGAAAAAGTAGTTATTAGCAAATCTACGTATTTGTTGCACCTTCATCCACTCGAAAATTTTGTATATTTTGACCAACAGTATATATTAAGCTTTATTTGCGAATATTTCGACAGAAATGTCCACAGATAGCGGGAACCTCAATAAAAATAAAGTACGCTCTGTACAAAACCGTAAGCCTATTTAATACCAAGTTCTTTATGTAAATACGTCCTCAGCCCGCTTTTTCAGTAGGTATTTACCTTCCTTTGTAAATACCTTCCAGTTCTCCTATATTGCAATAGTTTATCTGTTTAGGTCGTTCTTTGATTTCATAGTCTATTTGAACAACGTTGAACCTCTTTCAGTTAAAAATCCAATTTGATGTTGACCAAGCCGTGTCTATTTAAGAAATTAAAAAAATACATTTATTTTATAGTAGAGGACGCAATATGAAACGCAATGCCGAAAAGAGGGTCTGAAGATCTGGTTAAAAACCCAACCACCTCTGACTTTTCTAAAGTTTTGTGTATTCGTTGTGTATTATCACTCCATTTAATAGTGAAGGAAAACATCGTGATGAAACCAGCACAACTGAGAAGTTCTCTACAAGAATTATTAAGTACTAGCTTTTGCCCGCGGCTCCGGCCGCATTAAAAAGTTTTTCCGGGATAAAAGTCCCGGTTTATGTTTTCCCGGGATAAAAAGAGTGCCTATGTGTTAATCCAGGACATGATCTACCCGTGTGCCAAATTTCATCGAAATCCGTTCAATAGTTTTTGCGTGAAAGAGGAACAAACATCCTTACATCCATACATCCAAACATCCAAACATCCATACATTCTTACAAACTTTTGCCTTTATAATATTAGTAGGATATGAAGTACTGCCAGTGTGGTGGACTAAAGCCTGAACCCGATCAATAGTAGAGGAGTCCAGTGCCCAGCAATGGGACAGTATATAATTGAGGGCTGATACTATTTATCACAGAGGATGCAATTGCTATTGGGTCCGACATTTTACACATTAACACAACATCTCATCGATACAACACAAACGTTCGGTATCTCCGCCCTATTTATTCTCACTACATTAACCCAAATAAATATATTACGTGGTATTCCACTGTGAGCTATTTTATTGGTATCCCATTTTAGAAACCACTTTATGTTATTACAAAACTTTTAATATTCGCTCTGAACGTTACTCGTAAATCGGTTGGTATGTTTCATTGTTACTTGACCACCCAGTTTGAAATATTGATTGAAAATCGTATAATTTTATCTCATAAGGAGCGAGTGGGATTTATTTTTATAATTCTTATCATTATGCTATAAACCGAGTCACCATAATAAACCATACGCAAACAAACATAATCCCTCCTGCAAGCGGATATATCAAGAACTAGTAGTGCTCGCGGCTCCGCCCGCGTGAAAAAGTTTTTCCGGGACAAAAGTATTTTCCCGGGATAAAAAGTAGCCTATAGCACTCAGGAGTTATGTAGCTTCCTATTAGTGAAAGAATTTTCAATATCGGTTCAGTAGTTCCTGAGATTAGCGCGTGCAAACAAACAAACAAACTCTTCAGCTTTATAATATTAGTATAGTATAGTTAGGGTACTTGACTCATTTTATATTATGTTTTCTTTTATTTATCAATTAATTTACTTACCTAAGTCATAATAAATCTGACCCAGAAAGAATGATTAAAATACGGTAAAAATTCGCCATTTTATAATATAAAAGATGTACTTTCAGAAGGATAAATGTCGAAGAAAAGGGTCGCACTACAGGCACGTGACGTCATCGGGATTTAAGGTGCGCAAAAGGAAGAGATAGCGCGATGTCCCCACTATGCGCACACTCTTGTGCATTAGAACTCAGGTCGATTGGTTCATTCATAGCTTATGTTCCTATTTTCCAAACAAACGGAGCGTGAAGAAGCAATCAGGCAGGCCGGCATAATTGTGCCGGTCTACATTTTCTTTAACCTTCACCTCACTGAACACGAGGTGCAATGAAGCCAGTTTGCTGTGCTACAGATAAAAAGCAATCAATTGGTGTTTGCGTCTACTCTATCCCAATTAGGCTGAGTGGCGCAGAATGCTGGTGGTAGGTCACTTATATGTATGAGTCCGTCTGGGTGGGTACCACCGCAATGTCTATTTTATACCGCCAAGCAGCAGTGTGCATGCACTGTTGTGTTCGATTTGAAGGACATTGTAGCCACAGTAACTACTTGACATAATGAGACTTAACAATTTATGTCTGAGGATGACGAGCGCAGTGGAATGCCACACAGTACTTTGTAACTCAAGGTGCTGGTTGGTGTTGCTACTGTTTATGGGTGGTCGTATCGCTTACCATCATGCGATCGGCATGCTCGTCTCGTCGTTTAATGCCATAAAAAAAATCATGTATTTTTAAAATGTTCATTTTATCAACGCCCGCAGTTATTTAAAATAGTAGTTTAATACCTCGGGATAAAATTAATGGAGTATGATCCCTAGAAAACAAATCAAAATTTTCTATGCGTAGCAAATTAATTTGGCCAAACCTTTCAGGAGAGCATCTGCAATGACATTGGTGGGTTAATTACCTGCAAAAAAAATACAAAAATAAATAACATGTCACAAACACAAATCATTTGAAGTTCATTCAACTTTATTTGTAGGGTATGAAACTGATTTCTCAGGCTAAATTGACGTAAAGTATATCAGAGAGGATTGATTTCAGACATTTTTCTTAAAAGATCTTCAGTTAAAGATAAATCAAAAACATATGTACATATAATATAACGGTTGTGAGTTTATTTATTACAAAAAAAATCTGTAATTGTTTATTAGGGCCTATGAACGACTTTAAAAAAACAGTAGGTGCATGGTAATAAAAGGACCGATAGTCACTGATCGTCCAGCTCACCGAAACTTCACATTGTTTTTTGCAACTTTTGGTGTCGGTCATTCCTGTCTGTGGACAAAACTGGGTTCATCATGGCTGCCATAAAGTACTAGGTGCTCGTGACTTCACCCACATTAGCCTCTCAGAATCCTATGGGTAGGCGCGTAAAAACTACTTTCGCTTAATTGGCAAGTGAAGTTTGTTCCCCGTGAACACGTTGTTAATATCGCTAGGTTAAAAGCCTTTCCCGCCATAGAAGTCCATAAATAATTGTACCGATCTGTAGCGCCATCTGTACGACGTCAGCGTCATCTATTATTTTTTTTTTATTAATAATGCAATTATTTCTGGCGTGAGGAAAAAAATAGTCTAGGTTAATCTACGACATGGTCTACGTGTGTGCTAAATTACATCCAAATACCGTTCAGTTGTTACTGAATTTATAAATAATATTAGTTTACGATTCCTGTAAACACGAGAGGAACCAAACTTCACAAATCGGCTTCCTTAAGCTAATAGCCGAAGATTATTTTGTATACAGTGTTTCTAATTAATTAAACCCGTCCTCTAAAGGACGAGTAGGTCCATCAGTCTGCTCCAATTTAGTAAATTCAATGGAAATCAGTGTTTGACATCTCATCCTTCATTAGATATTTAAATTATTCACGACCCTATGTTAGAGGAAACTCTATATATTTACAAGTTTCAAGTAAACTTTTATGACAGTTATCGTAGTAAACAACTAATGTAGATAGTACCTACTCACTCATTATCATTTATTTGGGAGCATAGATTAGAGTGTGACTTTCGAATTTGGTCGGCTTATTAATATGAGGAATAGCATTTACTCAGAAGTTGTGAAACAGGTTCTTACTGAAAACTTACCTGTATGAAATGTCAAAGTAACAGCTCAAGTAAAAGCTATAAGATTTGCCATAACACAAGTCATAGTTGTATTGCGTGCGCATTGCGTCTATGGCGTTAAGAGTACTGGGTCGGGCAATTATATTGGCTTTATCAGCCCTAAGTCTGAAAATGTGCCTGGCAAATGACAATAGGCCCGCCCGCTGTCTATAACAAAGGATCTAACATAATTGGCACAATGTGGGTGTGTTACACCTCTGCCTACCTCTGAAAGGGAAGATTCATTATTCAATATATACATATATGTATAATTTAGGCAAAACTATAAATGTCAATAAAGAAACCGCCTGTAAGTAACCTTTACATGTGAAAATGTGTAGAAAAGACGGCGAAACTGTGATACATAAGTTAAAGATTCTTATATCAGGTTTATTGACTTGGACATATCTTCCCAACATCCTCACTGACAGATAAATGAGAAAATTAACAACTGAACCGGACCGACCAACCGCTTCGCCTTATAGAATTGCCAATACACTGCCAGGATTTTGGCCACGTGAATATCCTACTAATATTATAAAGGCGAAAGTTTGTAAGAATGTATGGATGTTTGCTACTCTTTCACGCAAAAACTTCTGAATGGATTTCGATGAAATTTGGCACGCGGGTAGATTATGCCCTGGATTAACACATAAGCTACTTTTTACCCGGGAAAATATAAAGCTGGACTTTTATCCCGGAAAAACTCATTCACGGCGGAGGCGCGAGCAAAAGCCAGTATCCAATAATGTTTACAAAATTAGGTAACGAGATATGAAGTTATTCAAATAACGATAAACGCTATTTTCAACAATAGCCCAGTAATGACACTGCTTACAATGTTCTTCAAACAGTACTTCGAACAGATTTCGATACAGATTCTTTGCTATTAATAGTAACTCCGAACAAATGTGCTGTAAAAGAATCTACAAATATACGCACATATTATTCAGTAAATATAACATATGGGACATAATAAACCTTGTGTGGGCTTCATATCTTAGGTCGGTAGGTCAAGAACTGACAAAGGTCTAAAAACTAGCCTTTGTACAATATTTAATGACCTGTAACATTGTAGCGGTAATGATATCTAAAGGGATAGATAAAGTAATATCCTAATCAATTACGTGGTTCGTGCAAACGGCACATACAATATCGCATGTATTATTTATTTTACAGCTTTGTTATACACTAATAAAGAAAAAATATATGTGATAGTTTGTTTGTCTGTTTCTGACAAATTGGTCTGGAAATCTTTGGGGGAATAAAGGCTCTCTTAACATAGGCCATGTTCAGCAGTGGACTTCTAAAGGCTCAAGAAGAAGAAGAAAGTTAGTGAAAGTTTTGGTTGTTTGTTTGAAGTAAACTCGGTAACAACTAAACGGATTTGGACAAAATTTGGCACACGGGTAGAACGTGTCCTGGATCAACAAATAGGCTGCTTTGCTGTGTTTGTGTTTAGTTTACTCCCATGGAAGATGATTGAATATTTTTATACGATTTTTTAATAGATGACGTGGTCTTTCAGTTTTTAGGGTCTTCTGTAGTGGGAAAAGGCCTTTCGCGAAGCTGCTAGTATCACCTAGTCTATATACATATTATAAAGAGGAAAGATTTGATTGTTCATTTGTAACGGATAAACGGAAAAACTACGGGACCGATTTTGAAAATTCTTTCACTAATGGGATCCCGTGAAAATATTTTTATCCCGGAAAAACTTTTTCACGCGGGCGGAGCCGCGAGCAGCACTTAATAAAGGTAAGTCTAGTACTTAATAAAGGTATTAAGTTCGCTATGCTACTTACAATGTTTATTAATTTCGTCTAGAAATCGGACACGTTTTAATAATTTTACATTAATGAAGTTCATACTTGGTAGTTATTTCGTAGACGTTCCTTGAAGTTTATGATAATAATTTCTGAGTCTTGACTTCATGAGATTAAATTTGTGTTCTGGCTTAAAACTAGTTCACACACACACACACACACACTCACGCCTGTTATCCCCGAAGGGGTAGGCAGAGGCACAACTAGTGCACCCACTTTTCGCCGTTATTCCGTCCCATAATGTGATAGGGGGCGAGCCTATCGCCATATCGGGCACAAATTTCAGACTCCGAGCTGATACTGAATAGAAAAACTCAATATCACTTTGCCCGACCCGGGGATCGAACCCGAGACCTCAGCTTTGCAGTCGTATTGTAATACAACTACGCCACCGAGGCAGTCACATTACATCAAAACAACAAATTTAATCGGAATAAAGATACGAAAACATATTGAGGTATACGGTACTAGGATTAATCTTTACTGGAAAGTTATTGAAAATTTGATTTAGAACTAGGCATTGCTATCGGCTTCAATCGCATCAATGAGCTTTCTCAGTATAATATTGACACTAGTGTTCAAAAGTCTATATTTTAATCCAGGACGTATAATTCCCATTCATGACGATAGTTGGTAAATACTTAACAACTCAACGACAAATAGGTCGCGACAATCTAGAGTCAACAACAGTCGCCCAGACACGGCTGTCTGACCTAATGTAAACTCGGGAGTTAAAATGTAAGCAGAAAATCGTAATTGGGCTAAAAATATCCTACATCAAGTTAACAACAAGAAAAACAGCGACGTTTCTAGTTTATTCTTCTAATTATGTGGAGATAAGTTCTTAAAATATCCAAATGAAATTAGCTTCATTATTTTTAGACTAATTCATAAACAACATACTCCTACAGATACTAAAAAAGTTATACAAATTAACATTGATGACACAAGTTGCTAAAACACTTGTCAAAACATAATTAAAACATTGAGTAATCCTATTTGTGGTTAACAAGAACTGTTCATTGGACTTTCAGCAATTAGAGGATGAGAAAGTTCAAAGTCGTCCCCAGTCCTAACTTCGACGCATATTTCTTATTCCGCGACTAAAACGTATTTAAATAATATAACAGAAAGTAAATTTAACTTTGCAAAAGATTGTACAACAAAAGAAATTGCCTTTGAAACCAGATGAGAAAGTATAATTCTGTTTAATGTTATACAATGATTTTAGAAATCATATTGCCTCTTGAATCCTGGTTTGCGCGTGCAAACAGTCTTTTTGAAGGTAAAGCAAATTTACATTACGTTACCTTCTTTATCCCTTATTCTATTTTTACTTCTTAAGAAATGACCTTGATGAAAGGAAAAAGAGGATACATTTTACTGAAAAAAATGCATTTAAACAAAAAATCTTAAATGCTAACTTGAATAAATAAAATAAATTTGGCAGCGAAACCTAACCATGTGGAAAGTTTTATCCGTAGAAAAAAAAGAGACTTAGAAAACATTTCGCTGATGGCGACAGTAATGGCTATTTCCAGCATCGAATCGTCTATATAGGAAATCTAATTATTTTTCGTATTACACTGTAATAAGAATTGTTGCGAGCGGGCGCAAAAAGATTCCAATTAAAACTTGTTGTCTCTTCACACACACACACACACGCACTAATAAAACAAAGTATTAACTAAGTAAATGTTACAAATTAAATACAAGCTGCTACAGTGATAACTATAATGACGGACTTAGGACTAATTACTAAATACAATGATAAAGTATTTAATTTCATAAGTATTTAATTTCGTTTCATTCACACTGTTCAACTTGTTCTTTCTTATGAGTCAGAATCAAGACCTATTAATTCATATAAGAAAACATTGCGATTTTTGGCCACGTTTAAACACCATCAATTACAATGCCCGATGGACGAATCCTTATCAATAATCTAACAATGCATAATTACAAAATCTTAATATGTCCTTATCTAATCTCCCCCATGTGACACATTTAATATGAAGCAACATTTGCTAGTATTTTACTGTCCTTATCAAAGCATGTCTAACATTTCGTTACTACAATTAAATTGCTTAACATCACACTGTTCTGTAGACTTTGCTTTACAAATGTAAACAAGATTGAATACAGTGTAAGCAAAATTCTATGCAAGAACGATGTGAGTTTGGTACATATTTGAACACATGTTTAGTGTTGTCAAACATTTGCGATACGATTTTTTGTAGCAGAACGCCTGGGTACTTGCATTTTGACAAGAAATATTTTAAAAAAGATTGGTCAACTTCCGTAAATGAACTAAGGAATTTTATACCTAGCTAACCTACCTAGAAAACGAATCCATCTAAAAATAGTTAAGTCTATCATAATCAGCTCAACAAAAGCTCCAATATAAAACTCATTACATAACTCATCGCAAAATAAAAGCATCATTAGTGAAGAGAAGAAAACTACACACAACTTAGCCGATACTAAAAGCCCACTTCGCTGTACAAAATGGTCCTTGGAAAGCTGTGCTCCACAAAGCCTCTTCAATTTGTCATAAAGACGGAGCCAATTTGACTTGCCTTTCCTCGAACACTCTAAGCTCACTAACACCTAGCTATTATTAATATTTTATGAACCTTTTTTCCGAATGCGAACAAAGAACTAAAATGGCTGGTGCTACTGCATTTTAAAACAAACGTGGATTATTTCTGTCAGGAACAGATATTTTAGAAAGAACAGTTTCATTTATTTCTGGTAATAGGAACTCATTCATTTGGAAAAATTGTGAACTAATCCTATTATTGTTTTGGGATATCGTTTTTGGTTTAAATATATTTCGTTTTTAGAGATACAATTTCCAAAAGAATGAATATCTGTTTTAAGAACTTATCGTAACTAAAGTAAAGAAGACGACAAGTTTTAGAGCAGAAATAAACATATGATTTGTGGCCAGCTCATTTGCAATATCCATCAAAATTCCCTTTCCTACAATGAAACATCTAAATATAATTTGCAACAAAGAAATAATAATTTATCATAACAATGGAAACCAATTTCAGAAAATTCCAGCCCATATCAAATAAGCTTTTGTTAACCTTCATGATTTCTCGTTAATCAATAATCCATTTGCTAAATCGACTGTTTAGTAACCTCTTTGTAAAGGATCAAGTCATTTATTTTAATTTATATCTTACTTTATTTGAAAATGTTTGGATGTTTGTTAGGAGTAAACGCAGAAACAACTGACCGGATTTGGATGAAATTTGCCACTCAGATACACCAAGTCCGGGATTAGCTTACTTTTTATACCAGTAATTTGCTCCTAAATTACAATAAATTTGAATTAAGAATAGCGTAAATTAAAAATATGTATTTTATGGTAAAATAAAAACGTGTTAAAAAGCGTGCATGCTGTCAATAGATATAAATATTTTATTGACAGATAAAAGGATATAAAGGATTATCATTAGTTGATAATATCTTAAAAAGCACCCCACGCTTTTTCACTACATAGTATAAAACAAAATAGCTTCCCGCTGTCTGTTCCTATGTATGCTTTAAAACTACGCAACGGATTTTGATGCAGTTTTTTTAAATGTAATAAGTGATTCAAGAGTAAGGTTTATAATATATGCATGATATAGTAAAGAAGCACTGATAATTATAGAGGTTTCTAATGTGATGTCGTAAATAAACACATTTTTTTGCGCTTTCATTGCAAATGCTGGCCAAAACCCTATGGGATAGATCAAAATAATGTAGGATGGTATTGTACAACTTAAAAAGGTCTACAAAAAGTCGGTGATGGTATATGTCTATCTCTTAGGTATAACCTACAATAACCATTTTTTATCCTTTACTTTTTACGAGAAATAATGGCTTATTTACGAAACGATTTTAAGCAATTGAGAATAATTAATCCTTGTCCATTTAAGTACCATAAATATATTGTGCATTTAATATAGATCAATATGGCCCTGTACAGCATATCATTTAAATAAATGTTTTTGAATATATTACTGATTTAAAATACAAGGACACA
This sequence comes from Lapara coniferarum, assembly GCA_949316025.1. Classification (NCBI taxonomy): domain Eukaryota; kingdom Metazoa; phylum Arthropoda; class Insecta; order Lepidoptera; family Sphingidae; genus Lapara; species Lapara coniferarum. Next base: position 14,133,732 of record OX438929.1, read on the forward strand.
GCGCGCGGCGGCACGTGCCTATAAAATAATTCTTCTGTGCGTATGTACGTATGTCACTGAACTCCTTCTAAACAGCTGGACCGATTTTAATGATTTTTTGTGCGTATTCAGGTGGATTTGAAAATGGGTCAGTTTTACAATTCGGTCCGAGAAAATGTATTGTTTTTGTATATATAGTGACTTTTATACAGGAAAACTCTTTAATACCAGCGAAGCCGCGGGCTAAAGCTAGTTTATAATAAAACTAGATTTCGCCCGCGGCCCCGCACGCGTTAAAAACTTTTTCTAGGATAAAAGCCATTTTTCCTGAATAAAATGTAGCCTATGTGTTAATCCAGGACATAATTTACCCGTGTGCCAAATTTCATCGAAATCCGTTGAGTACTTTATGCGTGAAAGAGTAACAAATATCCATACATCCCATACATGCATACATACTTACAAACTTTCGCGTTTATAATATAAGTAGGACACTTTCTTTATTTACACAATCCTAGATTAAAATTTATTTTCTATTTTTTAGTTGGATTTTCTATAAAACGTGTTTATTAGTTTTTTTAAACTATTATTTTGCTCGGCTTATACATTTACGTGACGAGTAGCATTATAAGCAAGCGGTGAAAATGCCCTTAGTGAGTTTAGTCTAATCGGGCCGTTTAGTGGAAACAGATTGCAAAATTTATATAATTTCAATGATCCGTTCTAATTTTCTCAAAAATTCCATCTTATGCTTAATTTTTCTGACCAATGACGAAACAGTCAATCAATAATTCTATGACTAAAGTTGTCATGCCGGCGTTTGCAAACATCGTAAATAATTCCGCGTGACATGAATACGATAATATATCGAAATGTATTCAAGGAAATGGATACGGGAACAAAGTCCTGTTTACGAGCATTCATTGATATTGGAAATGTACCGACATGTTAATGTGTATATAATTATTTTTTAATCTGCGGAAGGATGGAACTTGCCGATAGTATCTATAACTGGGTTATAAAACTCGTCCGTTCGATTGTGGTAGTGACAACATTTTCCACTTTCCAGGTTTCCAGACCAATATACTTAAGTCACGTAGATTTTTTTATGCGGGCGTGTGATATGAGCCCCGTATGCTTGAACTATGAGCTGTTAGTGATTCAGATTTCCTTAAATTATTCCAGTTTGCTTCATAAAAATCAGTCTATTAACCAATTCCGTACGAGAGAATCATTTGTTTATACATTGCTGAATGCATCCGTGATTCAACTAATTGTAATTAAGAACAAATGTTAGAAGCACTAAGGATATCTACACTATTTATTCCAAATATAACTGACTAGCTTTTGCCCGCGGCTCCGCCCGCATTAAAAAGTTTTTCCGGGATAAAAGTCCCGGTTTATATTTTCCCGGGATAAAAAGTGAAAGCATATGTGTTAATCCAGGACATGATCTACCCGTGTGCCAAATTTCATCGAAATCCGTTCAGTAGTTTTTGCGTGAAAGAGGAACAAACATCCTTACATCCATACATCCAAACATCCATACATTCTTACAAACTTTCGCCTTTATAATATTAGTAGGATAAGTCACTATACAAACAACATTGTGTGACATAATTACAATTCTTGAAGAATCAGCATAGACTAGCCCAATTACATAGAATGAGGCGACAACCCGATCGTTTAACAAGGTCTGATAGAAAGGTATAAAAATACGTTGAGACTAGGTGTCAGCTGTCTAGAATCCTCAAGAGTATGTTGATTTAAAACGTCAGAGTAATTTGCAGTGACAACTACGTAAGTGGATATTAGAATCAAGTGACACTTGACACCGGTACCTAGCCTCTCGTGAACCTGTATTTATTGATAGCACCAAATTACTCCGTAATTCAACACTCTACGAGACGGCCGATTTAGCTCAAGTACTAAATTACCATAATCGATTCGGATTAGTTTGTTTTTTTACTATGTTACTGTAGTTATGAGTTCGGTATTGAATTTTATCAGTTTGGTATTTTAATAGGTGCCAAGACGGCTCGGGTAAGATTTCATGTTGAGATACCAGTCTACTCAATAGACATGCTGAAGGTTTCACGAAATATAAAAATGAATAAGTCATGATTAGTTTTTAAACTGGACTAGTTATGTATTTTTGGAATACTTACTTTTTGTACTGAAAACAAATTTAGCAACTAGATAATACGTTTAATCAAAGATTTCGTTACAACATTCACCGAAGCATTGAATATAGGGAATGTGGCCAAACGATACGTCCAGATATGGTTCAGATGTCCGGCGAGACATGAAAATAAATGGTCTCACAAGAACTAAACAAAGTCTCCAAGACATAAATGGACGGAGAAGCTGGACGAAGCGTTGGCCAAGATAGTAAAACGAAGAAATTCAAGTGACCTTATAGATACTGCTTAAAATCATTATATGAATATTAATAGGATTTGAAATATGCATTTGGTGCCAATGATAAGTCATTTAAACGTAAAGAAATCTTTTCAATTGCACAAAATTAATTCTAAAACCCATCTCAAATCTAAGAGGAAGCATTTGTGGTAATAGCTCAAGGAATGTCATGTTCATATTAAATCAAAATCAAAAAGATTTGCCGGAACCATACTCTTGTTGTTTAACATTGAGACTATATTTTTTACTCAAAATTAAATTAGGAGATTCAACAGCAAACCATTTTAGATTAGATCTCGAGGACATTTACACTTTAATAAAAGAGGCAAATACTTTCAGGCCAACCTTCAAGCCACTATTAATTTGATAAGTAATTGTGTATCTCAAAGGCCGCAAAAGTGATACGGCACAATTGGTCTTCCGAACGTCACACGCCTTCAGCGTTCTTAATTGAGATTGATTCAATCCATCAGTTCATGGCTGTAATATTAGTCACATGCTTACAATAAACAATATATTTTTTATGCGATTGTTAACTTCTTTCTGAATGTCCTTTTATGTGTAGGCCTGTTTACTGAATTTGTGTAAATTCTTTTTTATATTTTATCACTTCAATTGATTGAATGAATCACTCCTCAAAGTAGTTCTGGTCTAACACTTATCTGAAGATATTTAAAATCGTTTAGGAAGCCGCAGAGAGCTTTACTGTTCTTTAGAAAGAGTTGGAATGGTCTGATACCATCCGGTATGGGAATAAAGAATACAAGACAGCTTAATGGATTTGCAAACAGAAATAGTTCTGGTTCAGGAACGTGGGATAGCCGTAAGAGTGCAAATGACTTAAGAATAAAGTCTATGGACTGGGTGATGAAATGAAGAAATAAACTGGGTGGAATATTTCGAATAAGTAAAAAAAATCTTAGTTTAACAGATTTTTGCGATTCAAATATGTTTTTGAAGATTAAATTTTGATTTAATCAATGAATTTAAATTTATTACTCGAAAATTAAAGTACAGTATAATCCGTTTAGTATGTATCGATTACTTGTCCAACCGCATAATATGACGAAATTGTAGAATTAGTTTGATTTTTATACAACTTTTTGAAACAATATTCGGTTATAATAAGTATTATGTGTACACATAGAAAATAATCTGGTGCCAGTAACGCAAATACGAGTAATCAATTTGACGCTATTTTAAAATAATTTCAAAATTTCACTACAAGCAGTAGTAAAAAATGAATCAAAGGCATAAATAGATGCGCCAAAAACAAATTAAAATTTAGCACCACGCCTAGACTGTACAAGAATATTTACAATTGCACTTTCTCCGTCGAGACGGTAAATGCTTTCACCTTATTATTTGCACGTCTGCATTTTGAAAGTAAAGGTCAGATTTAAATCATTGAGACGACTAAATAGAGTCAGAAGGGAAATTTATTCTAAAATGGTTCAATCAAGTTTCTATCGCTGATAAGTCCTAGCAGATCTTTCACAGATCTGTCGATCATATTCTAAAAAATATTACAATGAACAGAGAATATCAAGTCCATGATCAACTGTCGACAATCAAGCACGTTATGTCAATATATCCAACGAATTTTTCACAATTCGCTAAAACCAAACGTACTAATTAGATACAGCAAGAAATACACCACTTATCACAGCTACACAGCGTACCACTTGGTATAAATCAACAGAAATTTGTACGATATTAAGTTATTCAGTAAGGTAACAAAATAAAAAATATGAAAAAAGATGCAACGTGTTATCGCATGATACCGATAATATTCAGCTCAATGCCATGCAATTAAACACAATCTGCGAAATGGTGGTTAGGAAGTCTGTTACGAACGTCCAGCGGTCAGAAGCTAACGAACTAGTTGTTCAAAAATTTTTAATTCATTCGAATTCAAATTTCGAATCGCTTGAATAACGATTATTGCCTTTTATCTTTGTTCTGTGATTTTTGCTGTAGGTACAATTTAGTTTGGCATAAATATTGTATGTGATTCATTAATCCTACTAATATTATAAAGGCGAAAGTTTGTAAGAATGTATGGATGTTTGGATGTATGGATGTTTGTTCCTCTTTCACGCAAAAACTACTGAACGGATTTCTATGAAATTTGGCACACGGGTACATCAAGTCCTGGATTAACACATAGGCTACTTTTTACCCCGGGAAAATACAAAGCGGGACTTTTATCCCGGAAAAACTTTTTAACGCGGGCGAAGCCGCGGGCAAAAGCTAGTATACTTACTATAAGGGTTTTTATATATCAACTAGCTTTTGCCCGCGGCTCCGCCCGCTTTAAAAGTTTTTCCGGGATAAAAGTCCCGCTTTATATTTTCCCGGGATAAAAAGTAGCCTATGTGTTAATCCAGGACATGATCTACCCGTGCGCCAAATTTCATCGAAATCCGTTCAGTAGTTTTTGCGTGAAAGAGGAACAAACATCCTTACATCCAAACATCCAAACATCCAAACATCCATACATTCTTACAAACTTTCGCCTTTATAATATTAGTAGGATTATGTGATTAATGTTTTGACAAAACATGTTCTTAATTACATGAAATACGTTTTAAATTGGTTCCATGTCTTATCTAAACGTCAAGTTAACAAATCTTATGATACTGAATAGAAGCTATAATTCATATTTTAAATGGGTTCCAAATTACAACTTCCAATGCTGTTATAAGGTGACAAAAAACTTTAATCTCTAAATTACATAAAATTACTTTTAACTACCAAAGTTAGATACACTTAGTATTAGCCTCGTATTTTTATACGTTTGTGGCTGGGGACCTAAAACTCTAATAAGTTTTTATACCCTAAATTACTTGCCCAAACAGAAATGAAGGTAAAAGCTTATAACGTTAATAAAGTGGGTATAATTTCAGAAATAATTACCTGCAACAAATGGAATTTCTTTCATCCATTTCCAATTACGTGTAATCCGACTGGCGACATTAATTCTCAGGTCATTATCACCCACTACATTACCAATGATGGATACACTGCTTTTATTAATTAAGATCGCGGAACTATCAAAGACATGGGAAATAATATTTTTCGCTTCGTCAACGTGTGACCTCTTTTAGGAACTAAATCATTTTTATTGGCGGTTACGCATGTATCGTCTGTACCAACCTAATGTTCTTGGCTCGGAACCAGTGTTGGACAATTATTTAAGTGAACGATGTGAATTGTTGGCGTTTTGTATGAATCGATACGATCTTTTGTGTATGTATAAACACAATGAGAATTGAGGGACGAGATTTGGGACTTGGTAGAAATTGGATGCTGCTTTGTATAATGTATTATTGCGGACATAAAATAAATTATGGTTTTGGGACGAAGTAGGAAAGCGTAACCACACAGAATCGGGAAGTCCAGATTTCCATAGCAATACTACTTACAGACTGTACTTACTAGTATGGTTTATTTTAAATAAATTGTAAACTTTAATAGTTTACAATGAGAAATAAACAAAAGGTGCTGCTGATGATAGTCATCGTAGTGCTTACCATTAAACAACCAAAAGGCGATAATACTCATCTTTTCAGTTTTGTAAATAAAAAAATAAAAAACAAATTGATTGATTGACTGCCTCGGCGTAGTTGTATTATGGTACGACTGCAATGCTGAGGTCTCGGGTTCGATCCCCGGGTCGGGCAAAGTGATATTGAAATTTTCTATTCAGTATGACCTCGGAGTCAGGAATTTGTGTGCCCGATATGGCAATAGGCTCGCCCCCTATCACATTATGGAACGGAATAATGGCGAAACGTGGGTGCACTAGTTGCACCTCTGGCTACCCCTTCGGGGATAAAAGACGTGAGTGTATATGTATGTATATAAATTGACTAGCTTTTCCCCACGGCTTCGCCCGCGTTAATAAGTTTTTCCGGGCTAAAAGTACATAAAAACCTTCCCGTTGAATCACTCTATGACTATGACGTTGATACAACTCTTAACAAATAATGCATTAATTTCGACCAAATTTCATTACCATAAAAACGGTTCTAGTGAGTTAATCTTAAAAGATAGACATATACTGTTGCGGACATTTTTTTAGATAATTTCAAGAGGAATAATTCTTTCATACATAATATATTTTTGATATCTTGAACCGTTTTCGCAGCGCACGCAATGGAAGCCCTCAAGGATGAATAATTTTCCCCGCTTTTTTCACATTTTCCATTATTTCTTCGCTCCTAGTAGTTGCATCGTGATGTTATATAGCCTATAGCCTTCCTCGATAAATGGTCTATTCAACACAAAAAGAATTTTTCAATTCGAACCAGTAGTTCCTGAGATTAGCGCGTTCAAACAAACAAACAAACTCTTCAGCTTTATAATATTAGTATAGATTGATTACAAACCATATTAAATTAGGTAAGACGTGAACGTGACACCTGTCGTAACAGAACTGCGAGATAAGACTCTAATCTATATTCAGTAGTATGAGACAATATGACATTCATATACTGCGAAATACTAAATATTAAACAGTATCGGCGAAGTATCAAATCAAATAAAGGTCAATATGACGCGAGAAGACTACGAAACGGGTTAAATTTAATAAGGTGGTATAATGCCAAAGGAGATACTGAATATTCTATATGAATATCTATCCAAGCATTGATTTTGTATAAAGAAGTGTGTGAATTATCTTCTGTTGTAAGTATGATGTATAGAAAAAATTGCATTAGATCTAAAATACCCTTAAAGCGTATAAGAATGTTTAGAGTTGTCTGATTTCTGATATCTTGAACAGCATTAAATGGGAACTTCATTCATTTGAAGGTATGTAGGTGCTGCTTGTGTAAAGCAAAATATGGCGTCTTGCAGTGTATGTATGTAAAAACGTTTAGCTGCTGCTAATCGTCCAAAATTTATTCTTTATTTAAAACATAACCTAAAATAAGTAGATATATTAACGTCTATGTTACGCAATGTCGTTTCATTTTACGCAGTAAATTTTTTCGTATTATATCCACTCTAATTTTTTTTTAGAATTATACTAGTCATAAATTCTATTTATAGCAAAAATAAAGGTTATAATAATGATAACTCACAATTTGTAATCGACTTATAAAAAATGAGACGTACGAAAATAAGGTAATCTAAATTTAGAATCACATTTCGAAGCGAACAAAATAATTACAAAAGCTTTATTTACGTACTTACAGTAGTAATATTTTATAGAAATTAGTTTTTGAACTCATTCATAAGTTTGGCTATAAGGAAAACAAATCTATTATTTCGAGGAAAAATGTTTTCATCTCAGCCTCTTGAGAACACGTTTGTATATATATCTTATTATCCTATATGAATATAAAGAAAATGAAAATCAAACGCAGTTTTATTTTATACTTAGCAAAATATACGTTGGAAGTCCACCTACAAGGTGGACAGACTAGTTGATAAAGGTTACAGGAACACGCTGGATGCAGGCCGCTTTTGACAGGTCCGTCTGGAAGTCTTTGGGGAGACCTATATTTTTTTATTGCTTTGAATGACGAGACAAGCATGTCGTTCGACTGATGGTACGCGATACGACCACCCACAAAGAGTAGCAACATGATCCAGCACCTTGAGTTACAAGTACTGTGTGGCATTCCACTGCGCTCGTCTTCCTGAGACATAAGATGTTAAGTCTCATTATGTCCAGTAGTTACACTGGCTTCAATGTCCTTCAAACCGGAGCACAACAATGCATTCACACTGCTGCTTGGCGGTAGAAATAGACTTTGCGGTGGTACCCACCCAGACGGACTCTTACATATGAGAGACCTACCACCAGTAAAAGAACCAGCTATATTCAGAAATGGACTTCATGTAGCTGATGATGATGAAAAAATTACGTACTGAGCTTAGAATAATAACACATAAGTATCCAAAAACTACATCATAGTATGCTTTAGCACTGTACACCTGAATTGTCTTCTAACCCTGCCTTTTAAAATACATACACTCTCGTCACTCACGCAGTTTGTTCCCGAAGGTGTAGGTTATATACCCATTTTCATCGTGATTACTCCGTCCCATGGGAGCGCGCCTATCGCCATATCGGGCAAAAATACCAGACTCCGGGCCGATACTGAATAAAAAAAAACCAATATCACTTTGCCCGACCCGGGCATCGAACCCGAAATTTCAGCATTGCAGTCATAACGTATTACAACTACGCCACCGCAGCAGTCAGACCTTTAAAATTATGTTAAAAAAACAGAATATAAACAAACATCTTTTGGTATCAAACCTATGACCCCTATCACAGCATGGCGTTGTAAAAAGTCATAGATTACAAATTACAATATTTGATCAATCATTTAGCTCCATTGATTTGGTTAGCTAATGGTAGAGCAAGCGTAGAATCGTAATTAATTTTCTTATAGGGGGCATTGTTTTACCCTTGCCGTCCTATTTTAGACCTTATGGTGTAATGCTTCTGGTTTTATTTGTTGAACAAGTTATTTCGCATTAATTATGGTGTCTTGCGTAAGCTATTTGATTCTCATTATTTGATTTTGTGGAATGCTAAATGCTCTAAGTTATTTGATATTTATTTAGTAGTGGCCGTTATTTAATTAAAGGTGAGAAGCAAAATTGACACGAAATATTCCCAACATAGATTGGGTAATCTATATTTCCCAATTTACAAATAAGTAACAAAATTTCCCAGTTTTTTTGTTACTTTTAAATTAGAGTTCGAAATTCAAAATGCACGCAGTTACCTAGTAATTGAAAGATCTTATAAAGCTCATAGTCACCTACTGTCACACATCCATAACTTGCGAACGGTTGATAGGCTAATATCAGCTTTGTGTTAACTGCTAAGAGACCTCTAACAGGTGAGGAAGGGAATTAGTTCAATAACTAAAGTTTACTTCTGGTATTGTCTGAATAGATTTAATTTCCGCAAGCAATGGCTCTTCCACTGTGATCCAAAGTCAAACAGAAGCCTATAATTGAGTTATGTGTACATAGCTTCGTCCACTGACGTCGGTTGGCCTCCGTTCCACATTCGTTTGGATCAATTTGGAATATATCAGCAAGATTTGATTTGATGGCGGCCTAGTAAACTATCTGGCGGCAATACTGGCAAGTACTAAACTTTTTTATTGCAACTGAATTACTCGATATGCCGCTAGGCTGATTGTAAGCGCTAAGATACACAAACATACATACATATACATATACACTCACGCCTTTTATCCCCGAAGGGGTAGGCAGAGGCGCAACTAGTGCACCCACTTTTCGCCATTATTCCGTCCCATGATGTGATAGGGGGCGAGCCTATCGCCATATCGGGCACAAATTCCAGACTCCGAGCTGATACTGAATAGAAAAACTCAATATCGCTTTGCCCGACCCGGGAATCGAACCCGAGACCTCAGCGTTGCAGTCGTACCATAATACAACTACGCCACCGAGGCAGTCAGTCATACACAAACAGTAACACCATAAAGAACTTTGAATTACAAATTAGGTACTGATGCCTAGTAATTAGCTGGCTACAATATCCTTCAAACTTTAACAAAGAAAGCATGCTGCTGCTTGAAGGTATAAAGAAATTTACGATAATACTATAATAACAGTATATTGTTCCTCGCGGCTTCGCCTAACCTAACCTTCTACAAAAGTCCCTAGAACAGTGTATGACGACAGAGCCATCTTTATATATATAATTCTTCTGTGCGTGTGTACGTCACAGAAAAAACGGCTGGACCGATTTTAATGAAATTTTGTGTGTCTTCAGGTGGATTCGAGAATGGTTTAGAATGATAATTGGATCCGGCAGGGGCGCTGTACTCGGGTTCTAGGATTTTATTTCCTTTTTAGGGCAGGACAACGTATGTCAGGGCTGCTACGTTATTTAAAAAAAAAATATTTAAAAAAAACTCATTATTTCCCATGGGACCAAATTATCGGCATAATAAGTAGCCTATGTGTTAATTCCAGCACATCGCTTATCCGTGTGTCAAATTTCAACCAAATCCGTTGTTTCTGCTTTTACTTCTAACAAACATCCAAAGCTTTATAGCTTTAAATTAATTTAGTTATAAGGTATTTTTTTAAACTGTTCTGATATTACTGTGACGTTTGAATGTGATTTTGATTAAGAATTACGTTTTAAATATTGAAAATCCAAATATATTCACCAACTTTCGAATTTAAAATATTCGTAAGAAGATTAGAGTAAAAAGTACTTATTATGTATTAATAACAAATTAACCCTTACTTACGCTAGTTGAATATTGAATATCATCAGACTTACCTGAAACAAAGCAATGAAGTTAAAATAATTTAATCGGGCATAATGGAAGGTAAATATTTGACAAAACTAATTTGTAAATGGAAGCTTATAATAATGGAGGGAAACTAAAAACAAGCAATAGGCTGAAAGTGTACCAGCAATAAGGTTTCCTTTTGAAAAGACTATATTATATTTCAGTAGAACTTAATACTTATAATTATATAATGTATGTAGGTACATCATCTATTACAAGCAAGAACATTTTACCAAAAGCTTGTACAATAAGTATAAATGTATCCAAAAAGTAATGTTTATTTTATTCACATTCCTCCATCGATCCACAAACCTAGTTGTAACATAACTTTGGTTACATTTTACACAAGGGCGATTAAAATAAAATACAGTAACAAAATACATTATCCGCACATTAAAATAACAACTCAATTAGAAAAGATTAAAGACTACTCTCCTAAGCAACTAATTGCAGATATCCCTTATCTATACAAATTATCCGACCATATCCCAGTAATTAACTCGAAGTCCATGCAATCTATTAAACAGTTTGTGACTGTCCTTGTAAAGTTTCGACCTTGAGAACGCGTGACAGTGATACCGAAATCTGGTGTAGGAAAACAACTTGGACCCTTCGGATTACGTGTTAAAAGACTAGTCATTGAAGAAACTTGGCCCTAAAGAGTTTGGTGTTTTGGATAACTTGCGATCTTCGGAGTACGTGATAACATTGGTGAAGATCCTGGTTCTGCATAGCTGAACAATCGTATAGCTAGGGTTGCCAGGCGTCCGGAAAACCTGATATAGTAAGGCTTTTAGAATGCGTATCCGGCCAAAGTAAACGGTGTCCGGCTTTTTACATTTGACTAGTGACTTTTACGTGGACAGCAATATGCGTAAAATTAAACGTGCCATGGATATACACTAGGGAGCTAAAAAAGGTCGCTGGGAAAATGGGGCCTGAAAAATCGTATTAATACTAAGACACAAAATCGTTAATTATTTAGGGTATCCGTCCTCTTTACCCAAATGTCCGGCTAGGCTGGCTGGTCTGTCCGGCTATTAGGTTTGACGACCTGGCAACCTTACGTATAGCTAGCGCCATCAAAGAACGCAATAGAAATATACTTAAGGTGACAAGCCTTATAAAAGCAGGCATACATTTCCGGATATATTTAGTGAACAAACAACCTTTACAAACAGGAAGCCGTACAATCAAAGGATTTAATTATAAAAGTACCTACTACTAATAAGCCAGAACTTGACAAGTTAGATTATATTGTTATGTAGGTAGCAAAAATAGCATATTGTTATTTTTATCGTATTTCTTATCGTATTGGGTTTACTCATTATTAATGTGGAGTCTGGAATTTGTTCCCGAAATGCTGATACGCTCGCCATATCACATCACTAGCTTTTGCCCACGGCTTCGCCCGCGTTAATAAGTTTTTCCGGGCTAAAAGTTCATAAAAACCTTCCCGTTGAATCACGCTATACAACACATTTATTTGGATAAAGATTAATATTATGACGTTGATACAACTCTTAACAAATAATGCATTAATTTCGACCAAATTTCATTACCATAAAAACGGTTCTAGTGACGTATACTGCCGCGGACATTTTTTTAGATCATTTCAAGAGGAATAATTCTTTCATACATATATTTCTGGTATCTTGAACCGTTTTCGCAGCGCACGCAATGGAAGCCCTCAAGGATGAATAATTTTCCCCGTTTTTTTCACATTTTCCATTATTTCTTCGCTCCTAATAGTTGCATCGTGATGTTATATAGCCTAAAGCCTTCCTTGATAAATGGTCTATTCAACACAAAAATAATTTTTCAATTCGAACCAGTAGTTCCTGAGATTAGCGCGTTCATACAAACAAACAAACTCTTTAGCTTTAAAATATTAGTATAGATGTGACGGAATACACACGGATAAAAGTGGCTGCCCTAGTTGCACCTCTACCTATCCCTACGGAGATAACAGCGTCATGTGATGTGTGTGTGCTTGTGTCTGTATATGCGTGCGGACTACTAATACCAATTTTACCCAAAATAAGATAATGAAACAAACATTCAGTCTAATATACCTACCTTCATAATGAATTATTAACATTTTATTTCGGACATTCCATCTAACTTATAACCTGCCTACGCATCTCTGACCCTACACTAGTAAAACTGGTCGTAACATACTGAATGGAGATTGCAAAAATCACAATACCTGCACACACTTCAGTTTATAGAGGTAGCCGGTATGCGTGTGATGTCATATAACATGACCTTGGAGATTTATCTCTCAGTTAGGGATTACACACAATACAGGATTACGTTAGGCGTATGTTGACATTTACGATGAATGCAGAGCTTTTTCTGTCCCATATGATACGTCTCCTTGAGTCCATCTCCATCATACCAGCCTTATTGTACTGACTAGCTGCTCCTGGTCTCCTTTATTCTCTGATTAGTCAATAACCAATCAAGACACGAATTAATGGATCCACCAATAGCTTTATCAGACTCAAATGCAAACCATAGAAACTTGTACTTACAAGTATTTCTCATATTTTCAAACAGGTCGGCATAATTGTTTCGAATGGAAGGGCATCTCAGGTGCATTGAGTTCACCTTACTGAACTTAAAAAATATTGCCGAAATCAAATCCAGAAACCTCGCTTTTACGGTCCAAATTCGAGGCTGAATAAATGATGCAGTAACATACGCTTTAACGAGAAGTGCCACAAAGCGAATTGTTCCCGTATTGATAAAGCCACACGCTTTTATCGACACAAAAGGTATACAGTCTCTTTTTCATATTCGTGTTTTTAAACACGTTTATAATGTATATAATTTGCAAGCGGTGGAGCTGAATATATAAAAATACGCTGCTGTTTTAGTGAATAATTGAATTATTTTTTATTATTTAATTACTAATATATAACAGTGAACATTTCCAGACTCATTCAACTAGCATGTTCGTATCAGTACAAACGTAAGAGCGAAATTTGCGAACGCCCAAAAGTCACAAGCTATGAAGATATTTAGTTTTAGTTTTCTAACACTTTAGGTAAAAAGATAGTGTGCCCGAACCTTAAGTTCGCCTGCGTGAGGTTCGGTCGTATTTTACGCTGTGACGTAATTCAGTGCGTGTACACTTAAGACAGCTTAAGATAAGGTACATAAAGTTGTATCTTATAGTATAAATTACACCTGAATAGGTTTATAAGTTTACTTTCAAGCCAGAATTCACATATTTGGCGCGTGCGATAAAAGGTCAAAATCTTACCCAAGCTTGTAGTTATATTGCTACCACTGGTATAACTCTTTGCTGTTATTATTCAAAGAATATTGTTAAAAATGCGAAAGTAATTATCTGACTGTTAAGCTTCCACGGCTAAACCATTCAACTGATTTTCATAAAATATGAAACGGAGAAATTTTAAACGGCATGAAATGACATAGGCAATTTTTGTTTAATATTTGTCACAGACCGAATTCCTCGCGGTTGGAGACCATAAATTAATTATCTAAGTACTACAAATATTCTAAAGGCAATATTGATTAATTGGTCCCATGATGAAGTACAATTTCTTATGTACAATATTTAGATGAATAGACTTTCTGAGTTCATAAAAAATCTAGTCACTCAAATTGCTAGTGCCTTAACCATGTAAAGTTCAACGTAAGTACAATAGAATGACTTTCAAGACACGACCTCAGTGCAACAAACAAGTAATTTATCAACATGACTGATTTTAACAGACGTGTCGAATACTCGTTTATACTCATCAATATGAGCTACATTTAGTGATATGTTACATATTACATTAGTTGAATAAATAAAATTCACACACATACTCATGCCCGTTATCCCCGAAGGGGTAGGCAGAGGTGTAACTAGCGCACCCACATTTCGCCGTGCATATTCCGTCCCATGATGTGATAGGGGGCGAGCCTATCTCCGTATCGGGCACAAATCCAGACTCCGGGCTGATACTGAGTACAAAAATCCAATATCACTTTACCTGACCCGGAGATCGAACCCAACACCTCACCATTGCAGTCGTGCCGCAATATATCTACGCCACCGAGGCTGTTTAGGTTTCACGTGATTTGGATATAATTATACATTTATGTACCCGTTTTTTCAGTTATTTTTTAAATTTTGGGGCTTTACGTATGATAACCACAAGTTTTCAACCTTCTCTAATATAATATGTCGGTAAATAATGTTCCGTAAATAATGTTTCTTTCTTCAAATAATGTTGAACACAAGTCTCCTACATTACTGAGCATGTTCTATCTAGGATGTCAGCCTCATTAGAATTCGCATTAAGTCATTAGATGTTAAGTTTCACAATATTTACACTGGCCACAATGACCTACAAATCGGAACACGACACAGCGATTCCACTGAGTGCAGTTAAATCCTGCTAATATTATAAACGCGAAAGTTTGTAAGTATGGATGTACCTATACATGTTTGTTACTCTTTCACGCAAAAACTACAGAACGGATTTCGATTAAATTTGGTACACGAGTAGATCATGTCCTGGATATGATAGGCAGGCACATAGGCTACTTTTTATCCCGGAAAAATATAAAGCGGGACTTTTGTCCCGGAAAAACGTTTTAAAGCGGGCAGAGCCGCGGGCAAAAGCTAGTAAACTATAACTCAATCCTTTGAAACGTCCACGATAAGATTGAATGCTTGATTTAGGATTTATTGTAAAACGCTCTCGGGTTTTAGCATAGTATTAACTGTAAGATCCATTAAATGTTATTTACGTTGCACATTAATGGTAGTAAATCGTTGTAGTCGAAATTTAAAAAGACTAAGTTCAGCTTGACACCCAATTCTGTTATGTGAAGCCTATAGCACTCAGGGATAATCTAGATTCTAGGTTATAATTAGTGGAAATAGTAATACCAATAGTTCCAAAATTTGGTAGTCAAAACTTCAGATTTATTTACACTTTATTGTAGACCGGAGACATAAAGCACATAAACAAAAAAATAATTAAAAAGTACAAATGGCGGTCTTATCGCACAGGGCAATCTCTTACAGACAACCAAGGGATGGACATAACAGAGATGGATAGATGTATAATTGATTTGCTCGGGTCGTTATGACTATGACAAATACAATGTAAAAGCTTTGTACCTAGATATCATGATAGACTATCAATCAATATCAATCCAATTCCGGAATTCCAATTAATCACATATATCTTCCCTGAAAAAAAAGCTGGGACGAATGGCAAAAACCTAATAACATAGGTATTCGTTTCTTATAGTTTATCTTGGCCAACTAGAAAATCCAGAGTAATGAGCTAGAAAAAATGTTCCTGGAAAACGACAAGAAAGCCTAATTAGAAATGGAAAAAGCCTAAAGCTCGTTTCGTTTCGATGAAACGTAATTTATCCATATAACATATTTGGCAAACTGCACCAGAATCTCACATTTTGTAGATCCTTAGAGCGGAAGGGTATAAAAACTAATCGTAATTCCATTTTGCATTAAATAAGTTTTGCTTGAACGTATATTGAAATGGGGTGTGGACAATGACAACAATGTTGTAAACATAACGATGTTTGTCAGAAACTATGATGAAATATAATTGTCCATTAAATCTTATGTGGACAAATGGATATAATTTAACACCCTTATATTATAGCCTAGTTGGGAATGGAACGGTCTACCTAGACATTGTCCGGAGGTTCAAACCTAAGGCACACACCTCTCACTTTTCGAAGTTATGTGTGGATTGTTTATCAATTATCGTTCGCTTTAACGGTGAAGGAAAACATCGTGAGGAAACATGCATATCTGAGAATTCTCTATAAGAATTTCGAGGGTATGTGAAGTCTGCCATCCCGCATTAGGCCAGCGTGGTGGACTAAGGCCTGAACCCTCTCAGTAATAGAGGAGGCCCGTGCTCATCAGTGGGCAGTATATAATACAGGGCTGATTGCATTGCATTGCATGTTTTTTAATTAACGTATAACAGCACTTTTTTTTTTTTTATTGCCAGTATAGGCAGACGAGCTAGCGGCCCACCTGGTGGTAAGCGGCCACCGCTGCTCATAGACTTGGCAATGCCGGGGACACAGACAAGCCGCTGCCTACCGTAGGGACAATACTCTTTTTAAACCTCGTTTGAAGAAGGACAGGTCATAGCGCTCAGGGAACACCGACACAGGTAGTTCATTCCAGAGCTTACACGTACGTGGTAAAAAAGAACGCTTGAACCGCACCGTCCGGGAACGGTACGATTCCAGGTGGTAGGAATGAACTCTACTGCGGTGACGAATGGTGCGATGGTAAAAAAGTGACGATGGAACCATCTTAAACAATTCCTCGGAGCACTCCCCATGGAACAAACGATAAAACACACAGAGAGACCCAAAGTCTCTCCGCAGTCCTAACGGTTCCAGTTTGTCCGTGAGATTGATATCATCGACGATTCGAACAGCTCGGCGCTGTAAGGAGTCAAGTGGGTCGAGCTGGTATTTTGGGGCACCTGCCCAGAGATGAGAGCAGTACTCCACGTGGGGCCGGATTTGCGCTTTGTAGAGCGCTAACCTATGACCCGACGTGAAGTACCGCTTGGCTCTGTTCAGGATGCCAACTTATTACTAGCCAGTTTGGCTTTATCTTCCAAATGACTCCTAAACTGAACTTTGCTCGAGATTTCGACGCCGAGAATCCCAATACACTCGGACACTTGGAGAGTGACTCCTTCGAATTGTGGCGCCGTGACAAAAGGGTCCTTCTTCGCAGTGAACGCGCAAACTTGTGTCTTCAAGGGGTTAAATTGAA
Organism: Lapara coniferarum; assembly: GCA_949316025.1. Classification (NCBI taxonomy): domain Eukaryota; kingdom Metazoa; phylum Arthropoda; class Insecta; order Lepidoptera; family Sphingidae; genus Lapara; species Lapara coniferarum. Next base: position 14,151,249 of record OX438929.1, read on the forward strand.
CTAAGTTCATTTCACCCCATTTGGAGGCCCGCCCCAGAGAGCTCTCGATTTCAGACACAAGTTGAGACCGTCTTTCCTCAACGGAACTTCGAGGGAGATTCTGTTGGCCGATGTATCGCGCATCACTTGTACTATCGTCTGCATAACAATGCATGCTGTCGATAGACAACATGTCATTGATATGCAAGATGAAGAGTGTCGGCGATAACACCGAGCCTTGTGGAACACCAGCATTGATGGTCTTGGTCTCGGAGCAACAGCCGTCCACTACGACTTGTATGCTCCAACCATCCAAAAAGCTAGCGATCCACTTGCAGAGTCCCTCGGGGATTCCGTAGGCTGGTAGCTTCGCTAGAAGAGCGCCATGCCACACTCGATCGAACGCCTTCGCAATGTCAAGGCCGATCGCAATAGCCTCACCCCCACCATCCAAAGTCTCCGCCCAGCGGTGCGTGAGGTACACGAGAAGATCACCAGCCGACCGACCGTGACGGAAACCGTACTGACGGTCACTTATCAGTTGGTGGTCCTTAAGATACCTCAGGAGCTGAGTGTTTATAACTCGCTCCAAGACTTTGGAAAGTAAGGATGTGACAGCATGCGGTCTATAACTCGAAGGGTCCGAACGGTCACCCTTTTTGGGGATTGGGTGTACGCGGGCAACCTTCCACGAAACTGGAACCCGGTTGGTCTTGTAGGAAAGACGGTAAAGGCGCGTGAGCACGGGGGTCAACTCAGGGGCGCACGTCTTAAGAACCACTGCGGGGATACAGTCTGGCCCACTCGACTTATGGATGTCGAGAAGCCTAAGTTCCCGTCTTGAAATCCGGACATTGCTCTGTCTAACTACTAATATAAAATCACGACACACATTTTAAAGAGATAACTCGTAGCTTAGCGGGTGCAATTCTCACTGACTTTTGCCTGATTAATTAACTCCCCAAACAGCTGGGTCGAAAATGTTGCGACACACCATGCATGTTTAATAAATTAAGTTGTCACCACGATGCGAACCGGGACGTGTCCTAAACCGCCTTAAATCTAGGATTATGTTTATTCTATTCAAAAGTTCTCGTTAGCATATTTAGCTTTATTATGTACATAATTTGCATTTTCTTTATTCTACTGAAAGGCGAGATAAGTAAGTCATTCTCTTATTATTATGCAAGCGATACGACTTCCTTTCCATAGCAAATCACATCAAACTGAAAACAAAACTCAGAATTTTTTTGATTTTAAAAACAATGTTGCTCAAAATAGGAATTTATGCCCATATAACAATATATCTTGTGCAAGGATCGAACCAACTCTCTTTCGTTCTACAGTTGGTTCATTACCATCTGTGACACGGAGGCCATGATGAGATAATGGTGTGAAACGTTGTAGGCGACAGGATGCATTTGCAGTTTTGCCCACGGCAGAGGCACGTGGGAGCACTGGTTACAGTTCTGCCTTCACTTTTGGCAATACGCCATTGCGCCCAAAAATCTTATAACATTGAATTGAACAATATACTGATACTTGACGAGTTTTTTATTTATCCTGATACAATAAAGGACTGCTTTGCACATACAGATCTTTAATTTCTAGGAGCAAGCCGTTACCCAGGAGTTACCACAATTACACCCGCCTAGTTATTTGATGTACTATCTAATCTAAGGGCCGTACAAGGAATTAGTTGATTCACGATACAGAAGATGTCACGGGGCGTGATTTCAAGCCATATCTCACCGAGTCTAGACTTACTAATCTATTTACAAGCCATGGATGTAACGTTATCCTTTGACTAAGGGTTTAGGAGTAACTACGTCATGAGTTGATGGAGTAGGTTAGAACACTACATACCATTAAGAAAATTTATGTAATTTTACACAAGCCTTTGCTTGCGGTTCCGCCTGCGTGAGAAAGTTTTTCCCGGTATAAAACAATCAGGGATAATATAGCATTCTAATTGTAAAAGAATTTTCGTAATCGAATCAGCAGTTTTGAATTTATTCGTTACAAACATACAAATCTTCCCTCTTTGTAATATTAATGTAAATTACACACACATCACGTTTATCCCCGAGGAGGTAGGCAGAGGTGCAAACATGGCACCCAATTTTCCTGTGTGTTCCGTCCCATGATGTGATAGGCGAGTTTATCGCCATATCGGGCACAAATTCGAGACTTCGGGCTTATTAAGCAGAAAAACACAATCTCATTGACCCGGGATTCGAACCCGAGATCTCAGTATTGCAGTTGTACCGTAATACAACTACGCCACCGATGCAGTCTTCTCATGTCTAAGATACAAAATTATACATAATTCATGCCACACGAATTTTATGTATTCGAAGCACGAACATCAATACCGTATCTCTTAGAACGTGGCGAGATTTAACTTAATTCAGCTAAATCATATCCAATACAGATTTACTGTCGTCCGGTCACGAAATCATTCGGAACCTTAACTAGACATTCATTGAACATTAATAGATTTAACAAAACTGGTTTACAGTGCAATTTGTAACGGTGTATGCTAAAGTGCATATTTGTTTCCGTTTTAGAGTTTAATCTGAAAGTAATGTGTGAAATTTACCTATTTAATATTTGTAAAGGTGATTTTGAGGTTTGGGGCTGACATGCTTTATAAACGCTAATAATCAACTACGCTTGAAAACAACAATCTTAGCGAGGAAAGAATTAAACCTCGAGAAGTTTTACCCATTTATAAATAGAAATGCAGTATGGAATATAACACATAATTATAGTACAATTGATGGTTTTATCGATCGAGACAATTATTGTCTTACAGACAATAATATGACAAAACCGTGGACAAAACAAAGGAGTACGAACGAATAACACTTATATTTTTTTTCGTTACATCAATCCATCATTACTTGTATCAAAAGCAAAATAAAAACTGTTCCACACATCCTACGATAATGGTTGCACACTGATCCCGTTTAAAACGAGTTTTTGGTAACCGGATCGCAGTGTGGTTTTCATTGATCAAATGCGAATGGACAGTGCTCGTATTGTATGCTAATTCTTCAGTATCGAGAACGAATCAATCAAGCATTACGCATGGACGAGCGTTTTTTTATACGCTGCGATTGGCGTTTATTAAGGGATATTAATTAACTCTTAAGACACCTACATACGGCTACAAATTCATACATAAATATGCAACGTTTAAACCACTTACAAAGTTCTACAAATTCATACATTCGTTGTTATGCAAGGAGGTAAGGTGCATAGTCTTGCATTTGTGTACAATTTGAAGCAAACTTAAGGCGGGCGCTTGAGTGGGTGTCGTCCGTGGGTGACACTTTAATACAGCTTTAGCTTAGGTACACAATACCTGTCAGAGTAACCTCGCCGTTATGCTTGAGCGATCAAAACATGAATACTAGTCATGGGCGTCCTCAATACTAATATTTGGGTTACCTAAACAGAGTACACGACATTTGTTTGACGATGTGGTCAGAGGTTATTTAATACCTGATATGTTACTTTTACACAGTTTAAGTACTTTCTTTATTGCAAAATGATAAGCAAAGCACTACCACTTCCGCAAATATGATACAAATACAACACGAAAGTAAACCAAAATAAATTTCTTTGCGACAGGCGCTTTGTGTTAACTATGTCATTACCTGGATCATGTCCATTGGAATAATGAACAATTAATGGAATGAACATTTGATGGACAAACGCAAACGAACCTTAAGTAGGGTAAGCCTGTAAATATTACCTAAATAAACAGATATCTCAGCCAAATTCCAGGTTTCTAGGTTATGTACCTACATACAATTTACAGTGTTTTTGGGCAATAATGAGAGTGGGTAATGATTACCTAATACCATGACCTACTAGTTTATTGCTAATAAAATGATTTGCGTAGTCTGTTTGCTTATCTTCATGTTATTCATGGACCCATTTTTACAAAATAAGTGAGTGAAACAGAAATGCTAATAGATCGTATATTTAGTAACGTAATAAAACTAGTCTTGTGGATCAATTAGATCAATGTGAGAATGTAGGTTTATAGCCATATACAGCATAAAAACAAATAATGTGTCTATTTTCGACCCCAATTCCGAGTACTAGTTAACAAAACTAATCCTTTGGTAGTAGATAAATGATCTCCTACGCAGTAATGGAATCAAAAAAGACTAGCTAAACATCATGGCGTTTTTACATAGTCAGAGTTAACAATAAAAGTGGTGGCAGAAGAGAGAACATACATATAAATATACACTCACGCCTGTTATCCCCGAAGGGGTAGGCAGAGGCACAACTAGTGCACCCACTTTTCGCCATTATTCCGTCCCATGATCTAATAGGGGGCGAGCCTATCGCCATATCGGGCACAAATTCCAGACTCCGAGCTGATACTGAATAGAAAAACTGAATATCACTTTGCCCGACCCGGGGATCGAACCCGAGACCTCAGCCTTGCAGTCGTACTATAATACAACTACGCCACCGAGGCAGTCAGAAGAGAGAAATGTAACATAAATGAAATAGTTAATTTAATAATTCATTAACATGCTTTTATTAGTTTCACACGTATGTATGTATGAATGTATGTATGTATAATTTTATATGTATTATGTATGTATCTATGTAACGGAAACTTTGAACATGATTTGACCCCCTTCAAAACGTCGGATTAAATCGAAATTTGGCATACTTATCAAGGACCGAGGACACAATATTTTGAACTAACACGCATTTATAAAAAAATCCATTACGTTTGTTTTAGGCTATCGTCGCTCTAAATAATAATTAAAAAACTAAAAAAAGAGTGGAGCGCTTTTTAATATATTATCAAAATGATAATTAATCCTTCTACTCATATTATCTGTCAAGAAAAATATTTATCACTATTGACACCATGCACCCCATGCTTTTTTTGTTTACAATAAAATACATTTTTTTCTTATTTACAACCATTCTTAATTCAAATTTATTAAAGTTTATTTTCTATTTTTTAGTTGGATTTTCCATAAAGCATGTTTTTGAGATTTTTAAACTATTTCTTTTTTTTTTAACTCTATATAAAGTTGTCAAGAAACGCCCGTGCGCAGTACTTTCGAAAATTACACCAAACATTATGGCTTTGCGGTGCGGTGTCCGAATATGACATATGAGTCATGCTAATTCACTTGCGTTGATGAAATTTCCCTACAAAATAAGATTACACTCATCGTAAGGAAACGGACATCCGCAATTAATATGTCTTTAATGGTTTGCGTCGCAAAAATGAATATATGGGTTTATTGTCTACTTGCAAACGTGCTTTGTTTAGCGCGTGAATGTTAAGCATGGTCAGTTTCTGTGAATCATAAAGTGATAGTATGTTTTTGCATGATTTGGTATCACTACATAGTATAAAACAAAGTCGCTTTCCGCTGTCTGTCCCTATGTCCCTATGTATGCTTAAATCTTTAAAACTACGCAATGGATTTTGATGCGTTTTTTTTTTAATAAATAAAGTGATTCAAGGGGAAGGTTTATATGTATAATTTATCCTGGGGAAATATAAAGCGGGACTTTTATCCCGGAAAAACTCATTCACGCGGGCGAAGCCGCGAGCAGAAGTCTAGTTTAAAATAACATTTCATAGTGTGTGATTTTGACGGAATTATAATTGTAATTATAACTAAATGATATTAATCGCAAGAACTATAGATGAAGAATAAAATATTTTATACCATTTGGCCAGTGAACGATGAAGTTACGGCCTGACCACAACCACGCGCGATGCAAATTTATTGATTTCGAGTTTGCTTATAGTATATAATCCTGGATAAATGCAAGGAAAAACTGTCATGACTTGCACAAGCAAATATATCTAAAATCCGAACACTGATAACTTTATAGCAGGAAATAACACAAGTCAACCTTGAACAAATTACGTGCTATAAAGAGAATAATATAATCTTCAATATTAAATTTTGTAGACAATAAAATGCATCATCCAGTTATCAATATGATATTTTTTAAAGGTCAACAAATTGTAAAACATTATAGTTGGTCATATTTTTAGTTGTTAATAGAACTATAAATGCGAAAGGTTGTGAATATCGAATGTTTCCTAGAAGTAAACACAGATATAAAACAGATTTAGATAAAATTGAGCACACAAAGGAAGACAATGTCCTAGATGAGAAATAATAACTGGTCTGCTCTGTTTGATGGTTGACTTTATTTTTTTACTTAAAATTAAACATGTAGGTGGTTGTTTCACTTAGGTACTCTCCGTTAATTTTCGCACGTAATATCCATTTTTAAAATTCAAGTAATATTGTGATTTGCAAATTGTAAAATATATATATTTAAAAAAAAATAAGACCTACGCTGAGTTTCTTGGTGCTTCTTCTCAGGTCAGTGGGCATTTCCGAAGCACTGGTAGAATCTTTTAGTAAAACAACATTGTGAAAAATGACGTGTAAAAGTGCCCTTAGGGGCCTAATTACTGAATAAATGATATGAATTTGAATACACAGTGAGCCGTTTATATCGGACAAGTCCTCTGACACGGGTGAACTCGCGTGCAACAGGTGGTGCTGTTGCAGTAAATTACAAATTTCAAAATGTCTAGTAATAACACTGATTACAATGTCTTTCAAACTAGATCACATTTTCACTATAGTTTGTCGACAGAATTAGATAATACAGTTACATTTACATGTGTGTACTCTAAATCAAAGAGCCGGTAGAATCTCACGAGTAGTGTGCCATTGACCTTGTGACGCAAAATCCTCTCACGTGGTGCGATTCAATACAATTTATCGTATACTCAGATGTTTAAATCTAGCGAGTTATATAACAATACTCGTGCATTCCTTACAATTTATGGCAAATTAAGACTAATTTTTACCAGACTACGGCAAAGCAAGGGTAATGATTTTAACATCCTAAATAATATGTATGTATTTTATGTTCCACTTCAGCGACGCGTCGCTTCAATGGAGCCGATTTTGAAAAATGGGGTGTCTATCGATTCGTATTTATTGTTATTCAGATATTTTCTATAGAGAACTTGTCGAAACAGAAAATTCACTCGTCTGTGTGGTCCCGCTTTGCTATGGAGGGAAGTGGAAAATATATTTCTAACTTCTTCCTACTTCTGTTTGATTAACTTCGTTGCGAGTTAAGACTAATTAGTGATCCCAGAGACTCGCAGAGCTTCACCGCTTGGTGTCATAAAATGCGTGCCACTGTCGATCCTGGCTTACAGGAGTTGCAGCGGCGGGTGTGAGGGGGGGATAGTCTCTCGTCTGTGGGTTTAGAATGTGGCAAAAGAACAGGACTCGACTGCGTTTAGTTTTATTGAGCTTGGTTGAGAGACAAACACGTGACTGACGTATTGGTCTCTCGAACAATCACAAACATCAATATTAAACTACATCGTCTTACGAGTTGAGTCTTTTTGCCACATTCCAAGCCCACTGATTTATCTATTTGACCGTTGAAAAGATAGCGAGAGTGTATGTATTTATGTATGTTGTGTAGTTTTTACATTAGAAATAGATCTTCATTTAACAGTTCAGAGAATCTTACCTTTCAAGAACTAGTTTTATGTGATTATACAAGTTTTAGATGACTACAACTCCGCCTTAGCAGTTAGTTCCGTTACAATTCGCTTGTGCGAAGAAACCGGTACATTGCAGTATAATTGAATTAGACTTGATATTTCGACGGATTAATTTCCAAAAATAATTATTACAGTTATTCTATCGTTGGAGATGTTATCCTACAGGTAGAAATATATAAAATGCCTCATTTAACACTTTAGAAGATAGTATGAATTCGTTACTGAACATTCTAATATTCTATGCGTTTATGTGTATACAAATGTAAATAAGCGAAGTCGTCACGCACCTGTTCTCGACTTATTCATAATCATGACGTCATATCCAAGGCAATAAGTGACATCACATATAACTCACACGGCATTAAGAAAAACAACAAATTCCACGAATTGAGAGCCACAAGGAAGGATAATAAAATACAATATAACTTCGTGTTACTTATTTTGAGCAAGTTGTGGCTACACGTCATCATGGTTACAGATTTCTAATATTATATTTATAAGTATTAATATATTAAAGACGTGACCTAATTAAATCGAATTTTTAAGCTGGTGGAATCCAGTGTCAAAACATCTGTGGAAAAAACCATAAATTAGTACTATCCGAGTTAGATAACTAAAATCCCATAGCATTAACAAGAATTATCCGAAACGTAAGCTGACGCGCAGAGTGAAGAGGACAGCGTCAGATTATGTAATGTGGGACACCGTATTCACCGCAAGTGAGATGGTGAAAATTATGTTTTTATCCGGGCACGACAGACTAGATTTGACGATAAATACAGAGAAGTCCAAATTGAAAGATGTTTGTCCTTCGCGCGCCAGAATTAGGCAGATTCGCGATACTAGAGAGAAACGTGGAAGCAACCATGAGGGCTTATAATACAATGTTTGCTAACCAATCGAGACAAAATATCCTCCCACAGGTATACGTCCATATTCTCCCACCAGTTAATACCACAGTAGACCGAAAGATGATCACGATAGGAAAATTGTTTGCAATCAAATTGTGCATCCCAAATCCCAACTCACGTCTCCCAGCATCAATCAACCTAAACTCTTTAATTATATATTGTTGGTAATGAATTTAGTTTCGCGAAACCCAAGGCACGGCCTTGTAGTCTTTTATTTAAAAGTAGGTCATTGTCGTCTCAGAATTGAGCTGGTGCGCCCCAATTATTAAATCAAGATTCATTTACGCAGAATCTTAAAATAACTGAGGAAATGATCAAGGTTGAAATAAGACGTCAATGCTTTTTAATTAGCATAACAATGCCATCGATGTTTCACTAGAATCCGGTATATTTGTTTATAGTTTGTACACGTCTCGAACAAAACAATTCCAAAACGTCTTTGGAAGTTCCGTCAAATAAGTCTATTCGTGGAATAGAAACTATAATAGCTCACATTTGATTTAGCAATTCAAAAGATCCTTTGTCGCAGTCTACGTGCCCTTAAACAGGCAAAGGAATACACAGTTTCTAGGTAAAACCTTATTTTGATTCGACGTCAAATTTCAATTGTATTGACAACAAACAAATTTGTATCATTTACACGAAAACATGAATGAACTTTATTTCCAGGTATTGCCAAGCACAGGTTTATAAACATTATATCAATCCTTATTTGTATTTTTATGACATCTTCGTTAACCGCAACAATATGAGAAACATACGTCTTAACAAAACACTGAATGAGTGTTATTTATAGAAAAACCACAAAACTATTAGTCGTGCTCTTAATGTGTTTAATTCAATACCAACTATTTATTTAGCACATTAATGTTTTGATTACGTATGGCGACCTGTATAAATTGGAATCAAAGGTAATTTGTGGTAATGATATGTAAGCTGATATTCCGCTTATGTCGTTAAAAAAATAGAATAGGTACGCTAGTTACTAACACGTAAATAGACATACCAATGGAATAATTTTATTAATGAATGACCACTTAGATAGGCCACATGTGTCCAAATTCCACATTTTCTAGAATATTAGGGTTGCCAACCGCAAATATTGGATCTAATTTCGGCGTGACAATAAACTACCGGATAGTGGTGTTAGCTATTTTCGATTTTGTGTAAAGTTCATGGGTAATTTCTTTTTTCATTACCAATAACACAATATTTAATACATACATATATACGTATACACTCACGCCACTTATCCCCGAAGGGGTAGGCAGAGGCGCAACTAGTGCACCCACTTTTCGCCATTATTTCCCCCCATAATGTGATAGGGGGCGAGCCTATCGCCATATCGGGCACAAATTCCAAACTCCGAGCTGATACTGAATAGAAAAACTCAATATCACTTTGCCCGACCCGGGGATCGAACCCGAGACCTCAGCATTGCAGTCGTACCGTAATACAACTACGCCACCTAGGCAGCAATAGTTAATAATAATGTGATAATTGATAAAACATGTTAAAACTCCATCCAATCTCCAATTTATATCAGAGCTACAATGTTAAAGAAGAACTGTGAATGAAATCCTCCTAGCCAGTTTCGGCCACGGCGGCCAATCTCAACGGAGATCAGTCAGGTACGCAGGAGATATTATAGTGCACAAGTGTGTGCGCAATACACAGGTGCACTCGCTATTCCTTCACTCTCATAGTCCGGTGAGACGGCAATCCGACATGACCGGAGAGAGATCAGGCGCAGGACCAACGGCTTTACGTGCTTTCCGAGGCACGGGGGTATCACACCGCCAACTTCCTGACTCCGAGCTGCAACTGAGTAAATTTTAAGATGAAAAAACCCAGTCACAATTATTTTTTTGGCTCGACCCGGGATTCGAACCCAGGACCTCAGCGCGCAAATCGTACTCGTAATGCGTACGCAATACCACTACGCCACCGAGGCAGTCAAAGAAGAACTGTATTGAATTAACAGATACACTCTAAAGACTAGCTCGTCATTTCCGTACCATGTACTTTGCGTTAATACTTCTACACTAGGTTTTATCATCCCATGTCCATAAACTCAATAAATAAACAACAAAATCTCACACAATATTGTTAGAGTATGAAGTACAGTATAGAAACACATGGATAGTGTTTACTATTTACAAGTTCTATGAAACAATACCGTTACAACTTACAAGTTTAATCCACAGCATTCACCAAACAATAATCAGTTAAGCCGACATCAGTGACGATTACTCTGTTTGCAAGTAGTTTAATCTTCGAATGACTTATGCGCGTGTAATTAAGAATGGTCGCGTCATCCATTGTGATTAAATTAGATTAATTTTGATCAGTTTAATCCAGAACGTACGTTAACAGGTCTAATATTGACAGAGTTAATGAGGGAACCACGGGTTGGTAAACACTCATATTGTGTATAGGTAACTATGAATTATGAAATGACACGGTTGATTTCAAGAGGTAAATTATTTATGCCTACCTTACATGGAATAGTGGTTGAACCATAGACTCTTATCAGTGATTTGAGTCGTGTCAGTGTTATTAATATTTAAAATAAAGGTTCAATATATGTGCATTGTTAATTTAAGGACTGTATCGTAGCATAAGTGAGTATACTGACTATGGTCTCTTACGATGGTAAGAGACGAGGAGAGGTCGTTGAATAACTTTGTCATACCCGTAGAAAAAACCTCAGTATTTTTAACCAACTTCAAAAAACGGGGTTCTGAGAGGCTACTGCGAAAAACGAAATCCGAAACGTCGGTTCGAAACGAAGAAACGACGAACTTCGGATTTAACCCTACTATCAAATTACTTCGGATCCGTCACCGATTAACGAAGGTTTCACGCAGTTTGCGACGCTTCCGACTGCGTTCAACACTTTCGTCACGCAACAACTCTTCATAAAGAAGGATCCGTAACACTTCGTAGTAAGAAAACGTGCGATCCGTCACCCGAAACTACGGATTTCGTTTTTTGCAGTAGCCTCTCTGTATCCGATCCGTAGGTATGTATGTATGTAAATTTGTATAGCCACGAGTTTCTCATAAATTACTGATCCGATTTGGATGGATTTGGATTCGTTATTCAAATTTTAGTTAAGATTTATTTATTAAGATTTTAGTTTATAATTTATTACGATCTGGTGAAGATCTTCTGAGATACACAATGGAACTCTTCAATAACTAACAGCAGATAACTCGCGAATGCTGCAATCGTATATCTATGATGTATTGCTTACACCATTCCATAATTAATTAACAAAAAAGCAATAAATAAAAACTTTGTAACAAAAAATAAACCGACTTCGAAACCACTACAAACCAAAAAATAATTTAAATTTATATTTGCTTAATATATACGTAGGTATATTTGGAGTCTATGCCTAATTTTCATAGTTTAATAGTTGTTTGGTGAAATTATAACGCTTATTACATATTATATGTATTTGCAAAATCAACAAAGAGCGTATATTTAATATAAAATTTTAGATAAAGCGAAAATGGCTGCCGTGTTATACATTTTAATTTAACGTGGGCAAGACTGAAAAATAATTTCAACTTAATCGCTTTGGACTTATATTTTGCAATATAAACAATTATGAAATTTTAATCAAATCAAAAAGGGCCAGACAATTTTACTTAAAATTCACAACAAACATTTGAGTTGGAAAATTAATCACGATTTTAATTACATAAATAGCATTATGATCCGCTGCGAACGTGCTGACTCACGTATTTACTTTTCATATTAAATGTAAGAGTCCATTAAATAACTTAATGGAGTAAATAACAGTTTGGTAAAATCCATCTTCCTTTCACGCACATTGCATTGCGCGTTTCTTGACGTGTCTGAATTTTGTTATTTGGAAGAGGAGAGACTAATAAGAGAATTGTGTTATATTAAAGTATCTCTTTTTTTCTACTTTAACTCAGATTAAATCACATATATCGGAATGATAATACTTTTTTTCTATACTTTTCGCCGACTCTTCCTTTGTGTTATTCGATTTGTCGATGTCGATTCTGTTTACATCAATATCAATTATAAAACTGGCTTATCGGTAATTTTATTTTCCATTCTTCTATCGTATTTATATGCACAGAATTTCGAGCCCATTAAAACGGTCAGTTCTGAATGCTGTTCGTCGGTCAGTTTCAGCCATTAAAGTAAAAAAAACTTACGGTTTTGGTAAAGAAAATTTGCAAAATTTCTTTTGAGTTGGGCTCGTAACTTACCAAATGTGCGCGCAGAGTTCGGACGACCCACTTAAGGCGATAACAGTAAACGACTGTTTGAAGGGATTTTGCATTTACGCGGTTACATAAGTTAACGAGCTGGTAAAGCTGTTAGGGCGGCCGCTTTTTAATTTTGACCTCTGACTTAAAAAATATATGGATGTTGTATTGTATTTTGCCACATCTACATATTTTCTAATGATTTTACTCAGAAACATTCAAAATGATAATTTGATTGGAAAATACACATGCCAAATTAATCCAAATGTTTATAATTAGATTATATAAAATTAGTAACTACATCTACAGGTATTTGAGAGCAATCAATATTCAAGATCTACACATCATCATTAGCCACATGACGTTCGCTGCTTAACATAGGCCTTCCCTAAAGATTTCCAGATGGATCTATCAAGAGCGGCCTGCCACCAGCGAGTTCCTTTGACCTTTATCGCGTCGTTTGTCCACCTGCAATGTGGACAGACAACGTGCCGAAGCTGCGCTTGCCAGTGCGTGGTCTCCACTCAAGAACATTTTGCCCTATCTGCCGTCAGTTCTTCGAACTATGCTGCACGATCTACACATATGGGCGTAGCCACGGTGGGGCAGGGTGGGACGCACGCCCCACCCTGGCTCTGACCTGTAAGGTACCTAATCTAACCTAAAAAACTTAGTTATCAAGGTACTAACTACAATACTTAATATCCGTACGAAACTAAATAAGAAAAGAGGTGAAGCTTCTATGTTACATAGAACTTTAGTGACAGGAAAAGTAGTGTACTACTGTCTACCATTTAAAATGGTTGAATTTTCCATTCACGTACACATGGTGGGTATATTTCATGGTAAAAAGAAATTATTACATCAAATTATTGTATTTATAGAAAGCTACACTATATAATATAGTTGCCCCAACCATAATTTTTGGTTGTGTCTACTATATTATTATAGAACGGGATACCATTTTTTTATAATTACTAAATCCATGTTGTATATAAGACTCAACTGTTTACTTTTTTCCGTGTACATACAGATACATGGTGCTATAAGAAAGAAAGAAAGAAAGCCCATGACTAGCTACACCCATGTCTACACATGTAACATAAAATTATAAAAACTAATTTTAAAGTTAACCGTATCATCTGATGGTATGCATTCTACATTGTACTAAACTAGGCAAACAGGCTAATATTCATTACAGAGTATATGGTAACTGATTAGTGCCAAGGCTTACCACCTTAGAACCAAGTACAGTCGGAACTCGTTAAGGCAGTCACGAAAAGTCGAATGCAAATGACAAATCCTTGAGAAACTTATTATTTCTGATGGGTTTTAATTTATCATAATGACTGTATTAGTCTAGAAACGACTTGGTTTTTTAGTGTATAGTGTAGTAAGTCTTTGGCTTACTTGTGCTCATTATACATACACACATACTCTCACGCCTTTTACCCCGAAGGGGTAAGCAGAGGCGCAACTAGTGCACCCAGTTTTCGCCGTAAATATTCCATCCCATGTGATAGGGGGCGAGCCTATCGCCATATCGGGCACACTTTCCAGACTCGAGTCTTATACAGTTAATCCTACTAATATTATAAAGGCGAAAGTTTGTAAGAATGTCTGGATGTATGGATGTTTGTTCCTCTTTCACGCAAAAACTACTGAACGGATTTTGATGAAATTTGGCACACGGGTAGATCATGTCCTGGATTAAAACATAGGCTACTTCTTATCCCGGGGAAATATAAACCAGGACTTTAATCCCGGAAAAACTTTTTAATGCGGGCGGAGCCAGCTAGTTAATTATAAGTAAAAAAGTTATTTTTAATTTACAGAATTTTGTATCAGAAATAGCATACCATACGTATTCTTGAAATAAAATATGTGAGTCCTCGTTACAAATCATCAGAGTATAAAGTTTTATCAGGCAACTTAAAGATAAATTAATACTATGCACGCAGGTTTGTACGGAGTAGGTACATCTACCTCGCCTACACGCCTTAATAACTTAGGTTAATAGAATCTCCGAGGGACTCAGTCTTGGCAGTATCAATCTTCTAGTACCGACGTCAGATTCTACGTATAATTATGTTAGGGCACTGGCCACTAAATATTTATAGAGATTTCTTGCTTAATATTTAGGTGTTTTGGCAAATAGACGCAAAAGCATTTGTTTCTCTTTAATATTAAGAAAAGATTGTTATGTTTTTATGAAAACTTGAAAAAGAAACAGTCGAAGGCGGGATGTTTCTTTTTCAAGTTTCCATAAAAATATAAAAACATTATCCAGGCACTACTTGGCCATTAACATGTATAAAAATCATAATATAAGATTAGAAAAGATTGTTATATAAAAACCCCAATATAAATAAATTGATATGTGAAATTGTAAAATCGATGGGTTTGGAATGTTTCATAAATGAAATAAACACCATTTTTAAAATTACGTTTAAAACGCAGTTATATTATGTAATGGTGATAACTCGATACTTTCTCGCTTTAGCTTAATTAGATTTCCCTACAACATTTTTTATTTATGAAACTCTAGCTCGTACTAAAAATTTTAGAGGTTATTATTTATGACCTTACGCATCAATATTGTGGTTCCTTCAGTGGAGCAACATAATCTTTAATACTTTGTTGTATAAATCATTTTATGATTCAAACGCTGCTCGGAGGTTTACAATACACATAAATGCAGTTCATAAGATTTTTAAAACAGAATTTAAGTTTCATATTTTATGCTGTCTTTACTTTATTTTTATTTTTAACATACCAAGTTCAAAGTTTTATGAGTCTCTTTTGTCCCATTGTCGCTTAATAATCTGGCACGAAACAAATAGCGTATGATAAATAAGTTAATAATATCCCTTTCACAATAGTCGAAAGTCATATTTAAAAACTTTGAATGTATTTCGTACCAAATCCATTTACATTACTTCGTGCGAAGTTTGTCTTTGTTACGGGTAAACCATTTTGATATTAGGGTGAAAGCATCATAAAGACTTTTGATCATTGATTTCGAAATTAAAAGTTATTAAATATTCAACACTCTTCACTAAGGTGAGTTTATTTAAGATATAACAAAACTCTATTAAAAACTTATTTATCGTGTATTTTAGAAAAATAAGAGCACCACTGATTTCTAAAAAAAATATAAATTTTTCATAAAATTACTTAAAGCCCCATGTTAAATAAATAATGTAAGTAACAATTTGAGGAAGTCTCCATTTTCACTCCCGACACAATTTATAATTAACCACAAAAAGCGTCACCGGGAGAAGCTAAAAGTTCCGAATTCTTAATATTACATTAAAGACGTAATGAAAGACGACAATTCACGTTTACCAAATGTGTGTCGTATATTCACGTCACGCAGTTTTAATAATAACCGCCATGCGATATGAGTCCCTTATAAAATGCAATCGCGTTGCTTTTATGAATAAATTCAGTAAGGGTGGGAGTTAAGACAGATTGGTCGTATTACATCCTTAATATCCTTTGTTCTATATGGCTGGAGTATTTTATTATTTAACTAGACATTTGAAATCGGAAAATAATTTTTAAAATCGGTCCAGTAGTTGCGGAGCCTATTCAGTGCAAACAAACAATCAAATCTTCTCTCTGTACTATATTAATATAGATGAGATTTGCAAACGTGTCTGTAGGCTTTTTACCGTACAAAAATATTTTGAAGCAAATGATTAAAGACAGTAGAAGTTCAGAAAGACGATGAAATATGGACGTATTATAATTTTGATGTGCAAATACAATTAACAAAAGAACGCAAAAGACTAAAACGATAAGTAGAAACTTATAGGTCAACAAATCCAGCTAGAAATATGATGTGAATTGTCAAACTTATAGACTTAATTATCTCATCGCGCATATGTTAAAAAAACAAATAAGTTTATTGTTTAATAAAACCTTTATCTCAGAAGTCCAGACCTAAATTTACTAAGAGACCTCAAGTAAGGCTCTTGAACTTCTAAAAACCCATCCAGATACACAGCTTCAGACATTATAACAAGGTGACTTTAGATAAAGGCTAATTTATCGCCTGAGCTCTGAAATTCTTTAACAAAAATGAACTAGATTTTTCCTTTGAAACTTATGTTAAGAAATTGTTTGCATAAAAGTTAAATACGCTATTACTCATGTAGGTGTAAACTCTTAGGAGAGTTGTTTTGGTTTATTAAAAATGTAGCAAAGATCATTTAATAATCTCAGAGGAGTAAAAGGTTCTTATACAAATAACGAAGAAATTAGAGATTAATCTGACGGAATGAATGAAAAGATCATGGTCATTTCATTTTATATAAACCAAAGAAACAAAAAGACTGACAAAATGTGTGTCATTCTAGCGTGTTAGCTGCATACTCACTGGTTTACGTTGATCTAAAAACTCGGTTCGCCGGAGCGAATTACTATACGATTTCACTGTGTTTGTGATAACGCAACGGATGCAATTCTCATTTCGCAGTAAAAAATCTGGTTCACAGATTTCACCTATTTCTAGTTAATATAAATATAAATAAACTTATAGCTCTTTCGGTAATATTGGTAAGTGAAAACTGAGACGCTCATTAATTATTAACATTCAACTCTTACAAAAAATAACTCTTAAGTAATTGGTTTCTCTAAAAACAGTTGACTGAAAATTGCCACCGTAAGACAGATTTTTCTATAAAACTTTTGGGACAACTTGTTAAAACTGATATGTCAAGCAAGTTGCTTTAACAAGAATGAATGTAAGTTTCTAACATTTTTCTCTACTATCGCCTATTGATCTTACCGAACGATGTTTTGGCGACATCCCTCGTGTAACCGAGAAAATGTTCCCACTTATCTTGATAGAGAATAACCTTTTGACCGCACACATGTCGACTAAAATGCAAACTATTCAAAATTCCATCAAACTTTTTAATTAACGGGAGTGATGAGTTCAAATTACTTGAATTTTCCTAGTTTAGTCAGTAACGTATTAGTAAATTGCAGATATTTTAAATGTGATTGCTTCCCTTTTCAGCTTGCTATTTTGGGTTTGATCTAAAATGCAGCATGACCTAGTAGCTGTTTGCTAAATGTTAGATATAAATATCACCTAATTTCATCATGCTCTGTTAGATTACATGGAATGTTAAGGTTTTTGAGTGTCCCACCAGCCGTAACTGATGATTATCTTTCTCAACTAGGCGTTCTTTCATGGGACGCGCGATACTTTAACATTCGCGTTAATTTTAATGCCTGATAAAGTAACGTTAGTTAAATAAGTAGTTGTTGAAATTTGATCTAAAACCCATTTCATCGTCATCATCAGCCACATGCGAGTCCACTGCTGAACATAGGCCTTCCATTCTCATTTATACCTTGGCAATTGTTTCAACCTGCTTCAAGCTTAGTAGACAGTGTCACTTGCACAAGGGATAAGTTGTCTGTGACTTTGAGGACTCATCTAATAGTACCTACTATATAGTAGTATGTAATGTAGGTCACACACCTTAGAGATTTTTGTATACGAAGGACAAACACGAAAACTTTTTGGATGGTATCAAGTTCTTAAAGTATTTTCGTAGCTTACGTAGACTTAGATGCAGACAGACTCTTGGATAACATAAAATTCTAGTTGTGGGCAAAAATATACTTGCTACTTTTTCAACAAATTAATTACTATAAATAAAAATCCGTAAAGTATTTTTACATACATATACACTCACGTCTTTTATGCCCGAAGGGGTAGGCAGAGGCCCGTGGATAGTGGACCCACTTTTGGCCATTATTCCGTCCCATGATGTGATAGGAGGCGAGCCTATCGTCATATCGGGCACAAATTCCACACTCCGAGCTGATACTGAATAGAAAAACTCAATATCATAAAGTATTTTTATACCTATCAATGTCGAACATTCGTGTAAATATCATTAAATTAATTTATTTTATTGGTGGTTGTTGATGGAATAAAGTTATTGCAGAGTTTAAATCTCACGGCACGATAAAAAAAACTAATTCTATTCGGGCTTTTTGGTTTAAAATTAATAAATCCAATAGAAAGAGGCCAAAATTAGATAATCTAAATTAATATCCTACTAATATTATAAAGGCGAAAGTTTGTAAGAATGTATGGATGTTTGGATGTATGGATGTTTGTTCCTCTTTCACGCAAAAACTACTGAACGGATTTCGATGAAATTTGGCACACGGGTACATTATGTCCTGGATTAACACATAGGCTACTTTTTATCCCGGTAAAACATAAAGCGGGACTTTTATCCCGGAAAAACTTTTTAACGCGGGCGGAGCCGCGGGCAAAAGCTAGTTTTGAATATAATATAGCTTACGGCACTTCTAAATAAAAGGGACAGCAGTCAGCAAGCCCTTACGGTGCTGACGTAAACCCACGTGCCAAAACTGATTCTGATTCACATGGCGTAATACAAACCTTTTTTTGCCGATTTCTAAGAAACTCCCGAATGTTCAATACAACGCCGTTTTGCTGGTTTTTTTTACCCGACTGCGGCGGACCAAAGGAAGATAATGATTTATGCAAACGTTTGCCCTTTATGGTCTGCTAAATTTAGAAGTCTTCCGAGGCTACATTATTTACATTTTAACGTATAATTCCGTTTCACACTTGTTATAATATACGTCCTTATAAGATAAGAAAAAAATTGTGATTAATCTAATAGTCTTTTAACTTTCTATTAATGAAGCCGAAGGAAAACTTATTAAACAATTATTTTTTGAACCACTAATTAGTACCGTTTATTAATGGGCTGCTATTAATTATTTCAACTTACATATTAGTTTTATTTAATCACATAAGTTCAACACAGTTCAAACGATAAGATACCTACTTTAATATAAAATTTTCTCAAGGCCCATTTGAACGAGATTTAACGACGATTTCTTAAAACCTAAATAAAATATCTACGAAAATAAATTGTAACCATACGGGAAACAATTAAAAGAAAATATCCGAAGAGAAATGGCTGCGGACTGAGTAATGTTGCTGGTTGTTAAGTGTTTTGTGGACGCAGACAGAAACATTTAAAAGATATTATTCTTAAAAGTAATAATACTCATAGTCGGATTTTCCAAGATTTTTTTACCGGTAAATACGCATTTGGGTCACCTGATATCAATGAAACCTATGATCTGATCTTTGAAAAGCTAAAAAAATAAAATAAAAGGGAAAATAAATGTTAAAATGTACTTTGGACTTCACTTAACATCAGGTGCAGTGGAGCAACTATGCCGTGCTTTAATAAAAAAATCGAGTCACTGTAATCTGATTTACCAAACTCAGTAGTTATACGCCGTTTTCTATTATAGTGTTAGGACAAAATGATTTTGGTGAGGGTATTTGTAACGTACTTCTAATGTGAAAAGTAGCCTACATAAAAACCACTATCACAATCCGTTTATATAGAAAACTATATTATTGTTTTACTACACTAGAATGCTATAAATATGTAGTGCTGTTGGTGTACCTTATAATAATAAATAGATATATGGCAGGCCAAAGGCTGTCGGGCCAACTAGTATCTATAAAACCAATACAGACAATACAAAGGTAACTTATATCCAATCTTGGCTATCAAACTTTCGGTAATGAAGATTTTGGGTATGCTCTGATCCGAAGAGTGGCATTGATAATGAATCGAAGGGTTCTGGAACCCAATCCATGTCAAGTTAAAGCTTAACTGAGTAACAAGATTCGACGGCTATCAAAACCATTTACTGTTTAGTTTGAGTTTAGTTAGAATGTTCTTATCGGTTTAAGATCACTATGACGTTGATCGCATGATGAGTATACTTCGGTTGTAAATGTGGGGTTCTAGATTTGATTTTCAGGTAGAATGTTGCTCAGGATTTAAATGTATGCCCAATATTACGAATGTAGACGATAGCCTATTTGGGAATAGGACGGTCTGCCGAGACAATATCCGGAGGTTCAAAACCCAAGGCACACAACGCCGACTTTTCAAAGTTACATGTGTATTGTTTATCAATTACCGTTCGCTTTAACGGAGAAGGAAAACATCGTAAGGAAACCTACATACCTACCTAAGAATTCTCCATAAGAATTTCAAGGCCTAACCCCTCTCAGTAGTAGAGGCCCGTGCTTAGCAGTGGGCAGTATATAATACAGGACTGGTTGCCATTGCATTGTCAATATAATGTTATAGGCTCGCCTGACATGGAACACCCATAAGATAGACAAAGAGCGAGTGCACTATCTGCGCCTAATCCATTGTGGATAAAAGTATCAGCTTACCTATGTAAAGAGAGCTTATAAAAATAAATTTCATAGAAATTGTCATAGAATATACCTTCAGAGTTTGCTACAAACCTGGAAAGACCGATTAGCGTTAACATTATAAGTCTCAAAACTTTTGATTGAAATAGTTGTTTCATTTTTCTTATACCGCTACTGTCTGTGTACGTGTTTATTTCGTCTGCAATACTTGCTTTACCTGCGTCTACTTGAGAACGAAATATCAGCTGAGTTCGCACATCAAGGCAGTATTATCACTAATTAAAATTGTGGGAATCACGAGTTAATATTTAAAAAAAAATTTCAGTATTTGATGTCGAAAATATGAGACACAGACTATCCAATCCAGTTGACAGAGTTGAACTATTTGCAATACTCGTTAATTTTATTACTTAGAACTTAAATAATTTAATTATTTTCATTAATGAAACTACCACCACACATGGAATATTAAATAAAGACAAATAATTTAAAAGCCGAATAGGTAGGTAAATATCTGATCCACAATAGTTTCTAGCTGGGAAAATAACATTAGTTAATTACAATTACGAATTACAGGGTATATTCGCAATGAGAACATAGGGTTTGAAAAGTAATTGCCCCTCTGGGCTTCACACCTTCGCGTCTTGTACATCAGACCGCGGTCCCTAGACATTTAATGGTTTTTCCACACATTTATTTGGTATTGGAACAACGCCAAAACTAAATAACTGTTTTATAAATTGCAAAACTAGTGGTTCCCCGTGACATGGAACCCAAAATGTCTGATAGGATTTGATGGAAACAGTTAGAATTTTTATGTTACGACAAACTTTTGCACGTAGCTCCCGCCCAGATACGTTTTTTCGGGATATGAGTTACTTTTGTATTTAATAACTAGCTTTTGCCCGCGGCTCCGCCCGCATTAAAAAGTTTTTCCGGGATAAAAGTCCCGGTTTATATTTCCCCGGGATAAAAAGTAGCCTATGTGTTAATCCAGGACAAGATCTACCCGTGTGGAAATCTCATCGAAATCCGTTCAGTAGTTTTTGGGTGAAAGAGGAACAAACATACATACATTCTTACAAACTTTCGCCTTTATAATATTAGTATATAGTAGATAATTATGGATGTGTTAGAATACATAGGCGATCTGTTACACCTGACTTAGTTTTAAAGGAAATGAATAAGGGTAGATACTAGCTTGAATTGAATTCAAGCTAGTATCTACCCTTATTCTTTTCCTAACCGTTCACGGTTATTACGCAATTTTGCATTATATAATATGTCGGAGCGGCGGGTACTTTGAAATAATAATCGTGCAAAAATATAATGTAAAGACATTTAACATAACCTAGAAACCGAAGAAAAGATTTTAAGTATAATAAAACAAGGCAAATAGAAGGAACAGAATTTACTGGTATTAAACATCCATGTAAATTGTTGAATGAAAATGTTTAAACGTTTTATATTAAAATTCTTTCAATGAATACTTTTCTGGGACCAGTTTTAATTCATATGACCAGTTACTTAGCCATGCTTTATTTGTGCATCACATTATGTGCAGTCGTCCACAAATAGCTGAACATATTTAAATCTTCAAAATGCTTCTACACATTAACTGCTATCGAAATATTTTCTTTATAACTACATTGTATAAAACAAAGTCGCTTCCCGCTGTCTGTCCCTATGCAAGCTTAGATCTTTAAAACTACGCAATGGATTTTGATGTGTTTTTAATAGATAGAGTGATTCAAGAGGAAGGTTTATAAGTAAAATACATGCATAATATAGTAGAGAAACACTGAGAGAGAGATTTTAGAGGAGTAAGACATTGCGGTGGTGCCCACTTAGACGGATTCTTACATACGAGAAACCTACCACCAGTAAATGACCAATCTATACTAATATTATAAAGCTGAAGAGTTTGTTTGTTTGTTTGAACGCGCTAATCTCAGGAACTACTGAACCGATTTTGAGAAAATTCTTTCACTAATAGGAAGCTACATAATTCCTGAGTGCGATAGGCTACTTTTTATCCCGGGAAAATATTTTTGTCCCGGAAAAACTTTTTCACGCGGGCGGAGCCGCGAGCACTACTAGTACATGATAAATGCGTTAACACGAATCCTTTCATCGACCGCGCCATTTGACAAGCGGTCACGTGCAAAATTTATTGGTTCTTGTATTTAATAAGTTTTGTACTTTTCTTTCTCATTGATGAAAATTATTATCTTGTTATCGTAATATGAATATAATTTGTTTTTTCGTCAAATTAAATTTGATAGATTTAATAATTGCTGATAATCTTAGGTTTAATCTTCAGGTCAATATTCAACTTAACAATTTTTTTTTTATGACATTATTTAATTTAACAATTCAGCCTACGCTTTGAGACTCGATAAATTGTGTTAATCTCGCAAGCATATTTACCTCCATCCCTTATTCAAAGGATTAGGTTGAGCTACTAATTAGAGATTAAGTTAAATCTTCTACACGTTAATTCAAACCAGTTGGAAATTAAAAAAGTAAACATTCAGGTGTGTTTGAAAGTTGGCCAGTTGCCGCTGCGTTTCTAAAGTACTCTAGAAACTTTGTTTGTAGTTCCCGACGGTTCCGCGTCAAAACTATGTCTAGAGCGAGTCTCGAACTGTTGATTTAAGACAAGTTGTGTACCATAATGATGGCCTTTGGGCTTGTGATATGTCGATGAATGATGTAATTCTTTGGTTCGATTCTTGTGTACGTTTAACAATAAATATTTATTTGCATTAGATTGCATTCGAAATGCGTATTATAAAACCAAATTAGGTTATTCAACTTTTGCGACGAGGGCAATAACTTATTGCATTCTCTTATTAATCTATAATAATGCCAGCCCTGTATTATATACTATCCCACTGCTGGGCAGGGGTCTCCTCTATAATTGAGAGGGTTTAGGCTTTAGTCGGGTGGGCAGAATTCACATACCTTCGAAATTGTTATACAGAACTTCTGAGGTATACAGATTTGCTCACGATGTTTTTCTTCACCGTTGAAGCGAGCGATAATTCACAAAGAATACACACAAGTTTAGAAAAATCAGAGCTGCCTACCCTTGGTTTTTGAACTTGCGGACATTCGTCTCGGTAATTCGCTCCACGTTCCACATTTTTACCAAGCTATAAAACAGAAATATACTCTCTGATTAGACAGCTAACTAACCCTTAAAAAAAACTCGTAGACTTTTACAAAAACTCCAACCCCTGGTACACGTTTATTCATTGTAATTTTTTATTATTTAAATGATGTCCCGTTGAATATTTTTCGGAACCGTTAGTCGACCTGTTTGGTTTATTCATAGTAGATATAAAATAAACATGAGCTCGGGATCAGCCGAGGTGTTTGGCTGAAACATCGTCGACGCCATCCTCAGTTATCCGCTGTTTAATATTTCACTTTACTGTTCTTTATTTCTCGTTAATTTTTATTTTCTTTTTAATCATACTGTTTTAAATTGATAATGGTATAACGGCTTTTAAGTAAATCTAGTTTTTAAACCGTTTTAAATCATAGTTTATGTTCCACGCTATTAAATTCATTTTATGGCGGATTTATTATTTATAATCGGATAAAATGTATTTATTGTATACGTCATATTATAAACACATTGTAAATGTAAAATTGCATGAATATAATCGTTCAACGTATTGTTTTTGTTTTCGTCACGTTATAATTTATTTGTAATACAATTTACAATTTTAATGATTACAAAATTGGCCCGATACGGAATAAAAGATGAAAATTAACCAAGACACTAAACCTAAAACGACCCAACACTTACCAAGAATTCATTACCATACAAAATTTAATCAAAACGCTTAGACGTACTAATGTAGAAGCTCAAACGGAGAATATTAGAGGACACAGAACCCTTAATACACAGACCTTTGCAATTTCGTATTAACCATGAAGTACCTATCTCACGTGACACAAGGACCCGCGTTATCAGTAATTCAAGTGCTAATATGAAGTCTTTAACATAATCTTGTGTACGTGCTTAGATTACGGGACCTTTAAACCGGACCTGACAGGCGACAGTTTGGAAATTAAATGGGGAATAATTAGATATCGCGTTTACGAGCGGCCTTATAATATTTATCAGATAATGTCTCACGTTCTAGATAAAGTTGTGTGGGTGGAGAATTAGGAATAAGCTTAGTTTAGGCAAGAAGCCTTCGTTAAATTCGTACTCACGGTAAACTTGAGATATAATCGATTGTTCTTCGAACTTTCACCTTTACCATTTGACGCGAATGGGATGTTTGCGAAAAATATTAACATTTAAACAATAAAAAATTTGTATTAAAGCAAGAGAGTCCAAAGAATAAAAATTATACACACACTCACGTCTTTTATCCCCAAAGTGATAGGCAGAGGCGCAACTAATGCTACCACATTTCGCCGTGCGTATTCCATCCCATGATGTGATAGGTGGCGAGCTTATCGCCATATCGGACACAAATCGCAGACTTCGGGCTGACACTGAATAGAAAAATCCAATAGCACTTGCCCGACTCGGGGATCGAACCCGAGACCCCAGCATTGCAGTCGTACATTAATACAACTACGCCACAGAGGCAGTTAATAAAAACATTATTTAAGTATAAATGGAACGGTTTGAAGAAATTTTTTTTAGTAAACGGTAACACAGAATTGAAAATGAAATGGAGAGTGAAAGGCTCAAAATGGTGGCATTAAAAAATATCACTGAATAAAGCGGTTTGCCTTTTTGCCGGCTGAATCATTAATGAATCATGTTTACTTAACTTTTATACAATACCGTGACCTGGAACGAGGTGAGGTTATCTGCGAGTACAAGGTCGTCGAATCTCAATGAATTTTGATTGTAAACAGTGGTTCCCGATGGTGGCCTCAGTTGTGCCGGACAGGCTAATGAATCACGGTCGTATATAAAATATATCCATAGTTTTATGTTAAGAGTTGGGGCAAGTATAACTATAAAGAAAATTTTTACGTGAAACAGTAACGAAAAAAGTTAACGTGTTTGAATATACCTTCTCCAGAATACCGCGTCTTTAGGTAAAAAAAATAACGTAACGTAAACGGAAAACTTTTAAGTCATTTATTTCGAGATACCTCTGTGTAGCACGCATAGTCATGCACTACGGTCAACTTATAATGGATGGTTCACAACACCAACGCAGACCAAGTCGCATTCAAATATATAACTGCACACGTCAAGTCAGCCTGATATATTATCTCGAATGGAACTTTCAAGAATGCATGAATATCTGAGATTCGTAAGTGGGTAGATAAATACTAGTTATTAAATTTAAGTAAACGAAGAACTCAAGGTTCTGAAACGTGGGATTAAGGTCATTCTTTTCATCTGTATTTGTAAATAAGGCCATGGAATTGTAGAAAAATTATGAACACAGGTTTTAAGGATCAACATTTATGATGAATATGATACGATAGCTATTTTGACCCTCACGCTGTTAAATCAGTAGGTATAACTTACGTCAATCTCTTACTGCAGAATTTCATTAAGCTTTACAACTAGGAGGCTATGCGTTAATTTGTTGCCTTGACAGAAACGCTGGCACTGTACTCAAATACCTCAAGTATCAACCGAGTTTCTAACCTTAAAATGAAAATGGACAAGACTAAAATCTTGTCGAATGTTCATGTTGTATGTACCTGTGCCAATTACAGTTAGAATCTCAACTTTGAATATTGTCCACGAATACGTATATATAGAACAAGTGGTCCAGTTTGGCAAATCCAACTTTGAAAGAACAGTCAATCGTGAAACTCAGCTCGGTTGGTCAACATTGGAAAATTAGGCAATGTCTTTTCGTCTAACATACATCGTGTCTGAAAACAAAAGCGTTTGATCAATGTGTGTTACTAGTGCCGCCACACAACCCTGAGACGCGGAGACTTGGGCTTCAGACGGCTCACAGTAATTTTCAAAATTCCCGGTACATTTGACCATAAAAAGAACTGGGAAATTTCGGGATTTTCGAGATAGGGATTTCCCGGTTCTGAACCCTAATGGTCGTTTATAATATTATGTTTATCAATATGTTTGATACTGAACGCACGATACGTAATTCAACATAGCCAACCTCGCCTTAGGGCACTTGTCCCCGCCTAGTTAGTAAATTATATTCGAAGGAGTCATGTATCCATCCTACAAAGGTGTATTATGTATCTTCTCCTCTATCCTCGTATTGACATAGTGGCTGCGTATTTGAGAAGTTGATAGTAGGAAAAGATTACAAATCTGTCAATAAAAAGTAATCAACCGCCGCTGAACATTTTTTTCTAACCGACTCCAAAGGAGGCTATCTATAGGTACTATTTTTTTTTTGTATGGATTATATACAACAAAGAAAGGCATACCAACAGGTGATAGGCTAACTAGGCTATGATTTTCTTTTTGAACATTGAGTTTTAAATGTATATTTAGAATCAGCAGTTTCTTCTGTGTTTTTCGAACCTCGCTAAAAATATCCGAAAAAAATATGGCAACGTAAATTAGCCTTTCACTCGTCGATATGGTAGTGATCACTGGAACCTTATATTATTATTATAATGCAATAAACAATATGCAATAAACGGTTGCAACGTGGCGAATAACGGTAAAGAACGTAATAGCTCGTCTAGACGAAGCACAGTGTTTTAAAATTCATACGAATTTCAGCGGAATAGGAAATTATTGTAGACTCTCGACACAATGTGGATTAAATGCAGATTTACAAGGGCAGTTTACGACGATGGCCTTACATCTCTGAGCCAGCCGAGAAACTGCATATAATGTGAAGTGTCATATTGAATTCAATATTTATATACCTACTTATTGAAAGATACAACATTGGCTTAGCACCATATTATACTAATACCGCCTCGGTGGCGTAGTTGTATTACGGAGCGAGTGCAAAGTGAGTAAGTGCTAAGGTCAATTCAATTTTCAATTCATTCAAGCCAAAGTAAAGCAGTGACACCTATATCATTGCCTTACTTCGGCTTGAATGAATTCAAATTCCAGACGGCGGACTGGTACTTATAGAAAAATCTAATTATTTCTGGTCTGGAACTTGTGCCCAATATGGCGATAGGCTCGCCCCCTATCACATCATGGGACAGAATATCTACGTAGGGCGAAAACTGGGTGCAATTAGTTGCGCCTCTGCTTAGCCCTTTGGGGATAAAAGGCGTGAGTGAGTGTGTATGTATGTACCTACTGTTACAATTCTATTTGACAAGTAAAAAACACGGAAACAAATAGAATATTCTAGTATTATATCATGAAAATATTCTAGTATTATAACAAGCGGCGATAGCCTAGTTCGGAGTGGAACGGACTGCCGAGACGAATGTCCGCAAGTTCAAAACCCATGGGCACACACCTCTGACTTTTCAAAGAAATATGTGTGTATTCTTTGTGAATTATCGCTCGGTTTAACGGTGAAGGAAAACATCGTGAGGAAACCTGCATACCTGAGAAGTTCTCTGAATTTCGAAGGTATGTGAAGTCTGCCAACCCGCACTAAGCCAGTGTGGTGGACTAAGGCCCTAACCCTCTCAGTTGTAGAGGAGGCCCGTGCCCAGCAGTGGCCAGTATATAATACAGGGCCGGTATGGTATATCATGAAAGTAAAACGCAGATTTAGATGCAGATGATGCCCATAATGTTTTCGATATGACGAAGTACGATCGTATGAATAAGAGATTAGGCTGCGTGAGAAATAGAAAAACTGGCATTAAGTATAAATATATCATAATAATAAAGGCCCGTGTGTAGTATCTTTCTCCAGTTCATAGAGCTGTGTGCGCAAAGCAAAAAAATAAATAATAATAATAATAAATTTATTTCATCAACAAAAAATATGGTTTACATTTTATGGTTTGAAATCTCCCTTTAAGCAAAAACTATTGCTTGTGTTAGGAGACTTCGCTCTTCCAAAGCTTTCATTATACATAGTAGTAATAAAGTGATGCTATTATTTTTACAAATTTACAAAGAGTAGTGATAAAATATCACTGTTAGAAGATTTGAAATCTATTACATAATATACATAGTGTATACCTACTATGACATAAAGATACCTATATATTGTATCATATTAAAATAATTATCGCATTAATAGCTGTAGTGCAATGCTGGATTCGATTCCCAGATGTTGCTACATTTTGTGTAAGTTTAGCTTTTTGTAATTTTTTTCTGAGTTTCTCAGAATTTTCCCCGTTATGGCGAGAGGCTCCGGTTCTGTATATCTTAACTCGGTATAACATGGGATCACTAGTTGCGCCTCTGCCTAAACTTCGGAAATGAAGGTGTTTCAATTAATATTTAAATAATGAAGTTGTAGTGGAACGGACTGGCAAGACGATTGTCCGCCGGTTCAAAAACCCAAGGACACACACCTCTGACTTTTCTAAAAAAATTATGTGTGTATCCTTTGTGAATTATCGCTCGCTTTAACTGTGAAGGTCAACATCGTGAGGAAACTTGCATACTTGAGAAGTTCTCTGAATGTCGAAGGTATATGAAGTCTACCAACCCGCAGTAGGTCAGCGTGGTGGACTAAGGCCTGAACCCTCTCAGTAGTAGAGGAGGCCCGTACTTCATCATCATCATCATCATCAGCCTTTATCAGTCCACTGCTGGACATAGGCCTCCCCTAATGAGCGCCGTAGCGCCCTGTCTTCAGCTTGCCGCATCCAGCATTTGCCTGCAGTCTTTCGCAGATCGTCATCCCACCTGGCCGGAGGGCGTCCTTTTTTTTTTTTTTTTTTTTTTTATTGCCAGAATAGGCAGACGAGCGAGCGGCCCACCTGGTGGTAAGCGGCCACCGCTGCTCATGGACTTGGCAATGCCGGGGACACAGACAAGCCGCTGCCTACCGTAGGGATAATACTCTTTTTAAACCTCGTTTGAAGAAGGACAGGTCATAGCGCTCAGGGAACACCGACACAGGTAGTTCATTCCAGAGCTTACACGTACGTGGTAAAAAAGAACGCTGGAACCGTACCGTTCGGGAACGGTACGATTCCAGGTGGTAGGAATGAACTCTACTGCGGTGACGAGTGGTGCGATGGTAAAAAGGTGACGATGGAACCATCTTAAACAATTCCTCGGAGCACTCCCCATGGAACAAACGATAGAACACACAGAGAGACCCAAAGTCTCTCCGCAGTCCTAACGGTTCCAGTTTGTCCGTGAGATTGGTATCATCGACGATTCGAACAGCTCGGCGCTGTAAGGAGTCAAGTGGGTCGAGCTGGTATTTTGGGGCACCTGCCCAGAGATGAGAGCAGTACTCCACGTGGGGCCGGATTTGCGCTTTGTAGAGCGCTAACCTATGACCCGACGTGAAGTACCGCTTGGC
Organism: Lapara coniferarum; assembly: GCA_949316025.1. Lineage (NCBI taxonomy): Eukaryota > Metazoa > Arthropoda > Insecta > Lepidoptera > Sphingidae > Lapara > Lapara coniferarum. Next base: position 14,181,668 of record OX438929.1, read on the forward strand.
TCTGTTCAGGATGCCCAACTTTTTACTAGCCATTTTGGCTTTATCTTCCAAATGACTCCTAAACTGGACTTTGCTCGAGATTTCGACGCCGAGGATCCCAATACACTCGGACACTTGGAGAGTGACTCCTTCGAATTGTGGCGCCGTGACAAAAGGGTCCTTCTTCGCAGTGAACGCGCAAACTTGTGTCTTCAAGGGGTTAAATTGAACTAAGTTCATTTCACCCCATTTGGAGGCCCGCCCCAGAGAGCTCTCGATTTCAGACACAAGTTGAGACCGTCTTTCCTCAACGGAACTTCGAGGGAGATTCTGTTGGCCGATGTATCGCGCATCACTTGTACTATCGTCTGCATAACAATGCATGCTGTCGATAGACAACATGTCATTGATATGCAAGATGAAGAGTGTCGGCGATAACACCGAGCCTTGTGGAACACCAGCATTGATTGTCTTGGTCTCGGAGCAACAGCCGTCCACTACGACTTGTATGCTCCGACCATCCAAAAAGCTGGCAATCCACTTGCAGAGTCCCTCGGGGATTCCGTAGGCTGGTAGCTTCGCTAGAAGAGCGCCATGCCACACTCGATCGAACGCCTTCGCAATGTCAAGGCCGATCGCAATAGCCTCACCCCCACCATCCAAAGCCTCCGCCCAGCGGTGCGTGAGGTACACGAGAAGATCACCGGCCGACCGACCGTGACGGAAACCGTACTGACGGTCACTTATCAGTTGGTGGTCCTCAAGATACCTCAGGAGCTGAGTGTTTATAACTCGCTCCAAGACTTTGGACAGTAAGGATGTGACAGCAATCGGTCTATAGCTCGAAGGGTCCGAACGGTCACCCTTTTTGGGGATTGGGTGTACGCGGGCAACCTTCCACGAAGCTGGAACCCGGTTGGTCTTGTAGGAAAGACGGTAAAGGCGCGTGAGCACGGGGGTCAACTCAGGGGCGCACGTCTTAAGAACCACTGCGGGGATACAGTCTGGCCCACTCGACTTATGGATGTCGAGAAGCCTAAGTTCCCGTCTGACAGCACGCTGACTGATTTTGATTTCAGACAGGAGACTCTCGCACCGCGGGATATTCGGTGGTGTGGCTCCTCCATCATCCAAATTCGAGTTCGAGGCAAAGATTTGAGCCAAGAGATCGGCCTTCTCCTTTGCACTATGGGCCAAGCTGTTATCGTGTTTACGCAGTGGTGGGAGACTAGACTGGCAGAAATTGCCCTCCACAGCCTTGGCGAGTGACCAAAAAGCACGGCTCCCAGAGGGATAGCTCTGGAGTCTCTCGCCAATTCTGCGGATGTGCTCTGCCTTGGCCCTAGCTAAAGCTCTCTTGTTGGATCTAGAGGCGGTGTTAAACTTCCGTTTCTCCTCCTTTTTATGCGGATCCCGACGCCTCCTGGCGTCTTGCCACGCCGCGTATGCGTACTGCTTAAGGCGTGCAGCAACAGCACAGGCACGATTGTACCACGGCCGGCTGCGACGCCCTGTGGGTATTTTTGAGCTGGGTATGAATATCTCCATACCCAGGCGGATTGTATCCGCGACACAGTCCGCACAGGCGTCAGGATCATCTGAGGAGAAACAGAGCCGCCCCCATGGGTAGGACGCGAAGAATTCACGAATTCCGTCCCAATCTGCAGACGAATACCGCCACATTGTGCGAGTTACAGTTTTTGGAGAACGACTGGAACCCAACACAGGGGCCCATGAACGGACCAGGCAGTGGTCTGATGATCCCAGAGGGGCCTCGACCACTACCCTGTATCCGTCCGGGTGTGTCGTAAGCAGAAGATCCAACATAGAGGGCTCATGGCTCTCAACATCTGGAACACGGGTGGGCTGTGTTACCAGCTGCGAGAAACCATAAGCTAAGGCCATCTCGTGAGCAGCCCGACCGGGGAGATCAGTGGTCCTGGATCCCAACCACTCTTTGTGATGAGCGTTGAAATCGCCAAGGACCACCACCTCCGCAGAAGGGTACTGCTCCAGTATTCCGTCAGTCCCCACTTGGACGTTCTCAAACAATTGAGCAGATCCCGTATCACTGGCGTGGGACCTGTACAGGCAAGCATAGACTCGGGTGCTACCCCTAAAGTCTACGCGCAGCCATAATAAGGACAAGTCCCGACGTTCGAGGTCGCGAAGGCGGTGACAGCAGATATCACCCCTGACGAAGACGCACACTCCGGCTTTACGCAGGAACAGATGCTCCAGCACGTAACCTGGGTAGTTAAGGTACGACACATCGTCAGGGGTAGATATTTGGGTCTCCGTTAAAAAGAGCAGGGCAGGCCGCGCCGTCTCTAGATGGTGGTGGACGGCGTCGAGGTTGCTGTGTAGACCCCTGACATTGCAGAAGTCCACCGAGAATGTGGATGGATTTTCAATAACCGCCGTAGAGCGCCTGCTATTTTTAGTCCTTCTCATTCGTTTTTATATTGAGTTTGGGATGGGTTGGGAATGGGTGTGGTAGGCCAAAACGACGCTCGAGAAAGAGGACGGATAGAGTGCAAGGCGGGCAGACGGCATCATGGGGAGTCGGCGTAAAGCACGGAAGGGCCCCCGGTGCCCCCCCGCGAGCAGTCGTCGGGATCCACCCCAGTCTCCCACTCTGGCACGACGACCACACGTCGGGATTTTCGCCGGTTGGCAGGACAGCTTCCCGAGGAGGGAGTTTGACAAGCGGATCCCCGGGTTCAGGTCCCCTACTGACCGGCAGGCGGCCGGCGGTGACCGTTCCCACCGGGTCTCCCTGTACTTCACGCCATCATGCCCCAACCGAATACCAACCGAGACACCCACACCACACACAAATGAGCATCGTCTGGACCCACGGACACCTGGCATACGACGGGAGAGGAAAAGAAGGGAATGGCTATCCAGCCTTTCCACCGAAACGCATTTCTACTTGGCGGTAGAATAAAAAACTGGACGGTGGTACCAACCCGTTCGGATTCTACATTGAGAAACTTATCTCAATCCAGAATCCTACCACCAGTCAAGAGGAAGGAGAGGACACCAAAGCCGCGGATTGGGAAGTGGGATGCGGCAATGGGGCTCGAGGGGCCGGGAGCGCGTGCCCGTGCCGCTCTGTAAGACAACCGGACAGGTTGCCAAAAGAACGACTCCTCTGACGCGTCCTACACTACGTTTGCCCAGTCGCGGTCTCCACTCAACAACACGTTTACTCTAGCGGTTGTCGGTTCTTAGCAGTGGACAATATATAATACAGGGCTGGTATGGTATGGATTTATTGAGCTACGACACCAGAGATAAGTTAACATATTATCAAGAATATTTAAAAATATAACCATTTTATCTACCATTGCGCACATCACTACATGAAAAATGTATGAGTTTAAACCAAGGCCATGGCTAACGTAACAAAAACAACTGTCCGCACAAAGTCCAAAGTGCTGTTTCATTAACTTCAACTTGGCTTAATTTTAATTTCTTGCACGCACAGAGGTTTATTCAATTTGTGTTTTCTTAATTAACTTTCTGGACAATAATCTTTACAGAATAAAAATCAATTCAGCAGTTTAAATATAGAACTCACGACATATTGGAAACATATCAGGGTTCGCTGATATATATCAGCGGATATATATCGTGATATATATCACGATATATATCAATTGATTTTTATCTTGACATATATCTATTGATTTTTAAGATTAAAAATTATAAGGTTAAAGTTTACCCTGGCAACACGTAGTGAAAAACTACAATTCAGCATGATTTAGATTGTTTCCTAAAATGACAACCTCATTTAAAGTTGGGGAAATTCCCTTTAACTAAACCAGCATGGATAGCTTTTTATTGAAATTCAAACCTTAACTTCATAGAGTATAAGGTTTATTATACGAAAAAAAATGTTGATTCCCTGGTGCTCCTATTGTTAGTAATTTTCACTTTCAAGGGAATCCCCGCAAGCGTAGCAATCGAAAGATTTGATAAATTTTGACTCATTATTGTTTTTGACTGCCTCGGTGGCGTAGTTGTACTATGGTACGACTGCAATGCTGAGGTCTCGGGTTCGATTCCCGGGTCGGGCAAAGTGATATTGAGTTTCTCTATTCAGTATCAGCTCGGAGTCTGGAATTTGTGCCCGATATGGCGATAGGCTCGCCCACTATCACATCATGGGACGGAATAACGGCGAAAAGTGGGTGCACTAGCTGCGCCTCTGCCTACCCCTTCGGGGATAAAAGGCGTGAGTGTGTGTGTGTGTGTATTATTGTTTTTCTAATTATTACATTACTAAAATTAGTTTATTTATCCCACAAACAAATTAAGATTATTAAAGGAATAGGTACTTGATTTTTTAAGTGTTCATTAAAAAATATTTCCGAAATAAACACTAATTCTTTTATTACTATTTTTAATTAAACATGTGATAATATGACACTTACTCACTACTACTTAATGACTTATATTATTTTAAAAATATCTCTCACATTTTTAAGTGTGTAATCCAATTACAGAATGAAATTAGCTTCTTCTTCTTAGCCTGGCCAAGTCAAATCTAACCTACTTTCCGACCTCTCATTTTTAAATAACAGCAACTGTTATAAAGCAGAGAAATATAGTTTAATACTTGTTCATAGTGTTATTTTGTTCCTATAAATACATATTTGGATTTTGCATTAAACTTGGCAGTCATTTAGATCTCCATTCTTTTTGAGGCGAAGCCCACAGCCAAGCATACATTTGTATTGAACTTGGCTCCCCCTTTTTACATTTATGTTTTTGGTGGGATAAAATGACAAACCCTAAACCAAGATATATTAAAATAGAACCATTTCGAGACCCTTATTTACTAAATAAAGAAGGAATCAAGGAAATACGCTCACGGTTTTCAGAGAAAGCAGTGTACATACATAAAAAAATACAGACACATGAATTGAGAACGACAGTTAAAAATAACTAGTCCGCTCTTAAGCAAAGCTTAACTTTTGACACACACTTTTGATCAGCTGTAAGTCAAAACTATCCATCTGGCCTTTTAAGTAGGTTTTATACGGCCATGTTGAATTTTGACAGTTATTTAAGCAATGCCTAGCCATCAAGAAGTTTATAATATTATCTAATGGAGACCGCGGTACACACATTTTTGTGAAGACAAAAAAATTACCTTTTGTGTTGTCTTCTATCTCACTCACTCTTTAACCTATGTTGCCAAAGCTTACGGATTATTTACCCACCCATAAAAAAATATCAATACCGTTATTGTCGTCTCAATCATATATATATAAATATTTCCAACATATCTTATATAATGATATAAGTACTATTTTCATTTCAGAATTATTCTTATTGAAAAAGATATCCTTAAGGTTTTTTATCCTTATTAACATTTTAGTTTAACAAAATTTCCTCATTTAATTGGTAATTGCGAATACATACTTCGGCAACACTGTTATAAAACGTTAAGTTCGATGTCAATATAGTTGTCAAATAAATGTTCACACTTCACTTCGAAATTTTCTCTGAATTATCTACAATAATAGTGTGTTTTAGTGATATTTTAATGTGAAATTCTACAGGTAAGTTCATTGTAATCAATATTGTGTAAATATTATCATTTTATCAATATTTATACGAAATGTAATAAAATACGTGAATATTTTATAAATGAACTGTAGAAAAATATCGCTTAATGTGATTTGCTTTATATATGACTACTTTTTTCATATTAACGTAATGTTAAATGTGATTTTTTGTATTGTAAATAGTGTATGTAAACAAGAGGCTAGGGTGACCATGGTGTAAGCTTTGGTGGACCGGTTTGACGATGGTGCTAGAGTATTTGTTATACTAGCCGCCTTACTAATGAATATTATAAAGCTTATTAATCTTTAAATAATCATCGTAAATAAAAACTGAGGATCAACAGTTACAATCGAGTTCTCAGTGTATCCAGCATTGATTTATTGAAACTTATTTAAAATAAAATCGAGTTTGTATTTCTCTTTACAGATTTCTTAAAGATCTAGATAAGCAAAAACGTGGTTAAATATAAATACCATTAAAAGGTCAATTTGATGTCTGCAAGAATTACTAGTCAACATTTAAAGACAGAAGATTATGATTCTGAATGTGATAATGTGTCTTCTACTTCTCGGAATATGGCAGTAGATGTCAAAAATAATTATTTATTACCAGAAACTCATGCTGTAAGTATATTATTTTTTATCATTTCACTGGTATAATTATGATCCACTTAGACTTTGTTATTTACAAGCTTTTGCCCGCGGCTCCACCCGCGTGAATGTGTTTTTTCGGGATAAAAGTCACTGTTTATATTTTACTGGGATGAAAAGTAGCCTATGTGCTAATCCAGGACATGATCTACCCGTGTGCCATATTTCATCGAAATCCGATCAGTAGTTTTTGCATGAAAGAAACATCCATACATCCAGACATTCTTACAAACTTTCGCCTTTATAATATTAGTAAGATTAGTAGGATAGGGCATTAAGCTTGCGACCCACCAAATTTTATAACGGCGGTACATTGGGTGATATCTGAGTGTACTAAATGGCACCTCTGCCTCTGTCTAAAATATATAGTTACTTAAATATATTATTATTGATTGATATTTACTTTTTACATTATATGTCAGCGAAATGAATATGAACCACCATTGAAACGTCAAGACTTGAAAGATTTCAATATATCAGTAAATGTGAAGACATCCCGTGAAATAAATTTGAAGAAATAAAAGAAAGTATTGCAGCAGAAGATGAAGAGATAAAAGAAGAAAATTAATTACAAGTTATTTCTTACTAAAGTTGTTCATGATTATACTTTACAGTCTGAAATTGAAAATATTTTGCAGTGACATTTTGCTAACATTTGAGATTTTTTTAAAAATATATTCCAAATAGCAAGCAAAGAAAAATTAGATATAGTGATGACATAAAGACTTTTGTTTTAACATTACACCTTTAGTCGCCGAAAACATTTTTGTTTTTATAAATTCAAAGATTTATTTGCCGAAAGAGAGCACATTATGGTGATCTTTAGCAAACTTTAATTGTTTTGTTGGCTTCTTCACAGAAGTTTTAGAATATTAAAAATAAATTTAAGGACGAAACCTCACCCGCAGAATGTAGCGTTAATTTTTGATTCCATGGCTCTCAAACAAGAATTTATTTAGTATTGTAATCTGTAAAACATCCACGTGTTTATTACTTTTGCTATAAATATCTACACAACTTTGTTTACAATCAACTTACCTATGGAATTTCACACTAGATGTTGGATTGCAAATAATTCTGCAACCATGAATTACACAACTCATAGTAGAATATCTCTAAAACACAATATGTATTATTATGGATAATTACAGAAAAAAGTTCGCAGAATACTCGCGAAAATTGTAAAATCACACAAAATAGATATTCGTAATATTTCAAAATTACTCACTGAAAATTAGGTTATTTACTTCCTAAATGTGTATCATTTTTTCATGTATGATTGTTTACTTTTATGAGTATGTTTTTTATTTTTTTTATTATATTTAAATTTAACAATAACTGTAGTTTTAATTTTTAAATATCCCAATGTTTTTCTGTCTAACCTTACAGTCTCCATATTTGGTTATAAAGGCCGGCAAACAACGTGAACATATCCAGTCGCGGGGGAAAGTAAAACATATATAATGTGAGGCTGTGTGCAAAAAAAAAGCACGCGGGGCCCCGTGCGAAGCAAAAATTATTTTTTTTAACAGCTTTGTAAGTAAGGTGCCAAAAAACGGTCCCCCAAGGAGCTGCAAGATGCCCCTGTAACTGCGAGGCCCCAGACGGTTGCCTGATTCGCCCCCCTCCTCCAAGGCCGCCACTGAATTCACCACCGCGTGGTGAGGTATTTTTTTTATGTAAGTGGAACTAGTAGTTCCGAACTACACTTACCAAAAAAGTATGTAAATATGCCAATTTTGTTTGGAATAAACTTTCTAACTCAAATTATATTTTTTAAATATCAACTATTACTAGCCGCTGTAGTAAGTTTTCATAATTAATTTAAACCGCATTACTTTATAGAGATAAAAATAAATATTATGGTGCGATATCATATTATTACACACTCACACACTCACGCCTCTTATCCCCCGGGTAGACAGAGGTGCAATTAGTGCATCCACTTTTTGCCGTTATTCCGTTCCATGATGTGATAGGGGGCGAGCCTATCGCCTTATCGTGTACAAATTCCAGACTCCGAGCTGATACTGAATGGAAAATAATCACTTTGCCCGACCCGACCAACCCGGGGATCGAACCCGAGATCTCAGCATTGCAGTCGTACCATAATACAACTACGCCACCGAGGCAGTCATATTATATCATATCATATTATTATGGACAGTTAATTATGTTACGTCCTGGTTTTGAAAATAAACCTTTGTCACTCTAAAGAGAGAGACAGCAGATAACTGTGACGTCACATTTTATTCTTCAGTTTGTTAAACGGAATGAAGAATCCATATGGGTATAAAATTCTTGCTAGCCATATTTTAACGCTAAAACAAGTTTATAAGCAAAACATTATTTTATTGTCATCTTTATTGTAGAACATGATTGAAATTATATTTTAGATAACATATGTTTGGATAGATCACCTTAATCTCATTCGGTTGTTTTCACTCCAGGAGACTAATTTCGTTAAACTACACTAACATTTTAGTAATACAGTTAAAACTGGTTATAACGATATGGAAGGGACCTAATCTAGATGCTATGCCCGATAGTTTTTATAAACGATACTCTTTTTATGTACATTTATTTGCCAGGGCCTTGCCAGTCAGTTGCTATACACGATGCGTCCTTATAACCGATCTCGCTATAACCGGCTTCTATGTACTTGCAATAATTATTTATTTGAGTAAGATTGCGTCATAATAGTCCTTCCTTCCTTTGTTATGATAACATGAACTTTACGCGAGTGTTACTACAAAAAAACAACATTATAACATTGAAAGCGGTTCAATGTTGGTTCAAAAGGTTACATAATAATGAGAAATTTATTTACTTCATTAGTATACCAGCTTTTGCCCGCGGCTCCGCCCGCTTGAATAAGTTTTCCCGGGATAAAAGTCCCTGTATATTTTCCCAGGATAAAAAGTAGCCTATGTGTTAATCCAGGATATAATCTACCCGAATGCCAAATATCATCGAAATCCATTCAGCAGTTTTTGCGTGAAAGAGTAACAAACATCCATACATATTAGTAGGATAAGTAACAAGGTAAAAGTATAAGTTGAGGTGAGTCATTTATGTTATCTGATAATGTATTGCACATGACGCATACAATAGGTAGACATTACCGCGCATAAGAATTCCGCTTAGAAACTAATATTATAGCATCTTGCTGTTAGGATATATTTCGTAAACGCTCGGATAATGACCACAGTACTCAAGGTGTTCAATCCAGGGTAGTGGCCAATTTAAGTCTGCGGATCGGGGTTAGCCGGTAAACAGGCCGGCATAACTGTGTCGAGTAGCGAGGGACAATCAACTCTCGTCAGTTAACGCACTGAACCCTATTATGGCAAGGGCCTCCTATACAAGTGAGAGGATTAAGGCCTTAGTCCACTGCGCTGGCCTAGTGGGGGTTGGCAAACTTCACATACCTTCGAAATTCAGAGAACTTCTCCGGTATGCAAGTTTCCTCACGATGTTTTCCTTCACCGTTAAAGCGAGCGATAATTCACAAACAATACACACAGTATAACTTTAGAAAAGTCAGAGGTGCGTGCCCTTGGGTTTTGAACCTCCGGACATTCGTCTCGGCAATTCGTTCCACTCCCAACTAGGCTATCGCCGCTCCTCCACCCCCTCCCCAAACCTATACATAATATATTAATATTATATATTTGTATAAATTATTAGGGTAACCTACATGAAATTTTCGGCGACCCACTCCCCTAAATTGAGAGCTGGCTACGCCCTAGGAATGAGCTGCCCATGCCCGCATAAAAAAGATAAATTTCCTAAGTCTTAGCCTTCGCTTTAACGCTATCATTTCTAGATCTTACCCAAACACAATGTTCCTTACAGCCGAAATATCAGGGCTCCAACCTCTTATCTATAGCGATAAGAATTATACTAAGACCATGGGAGAGATTTTGCCTCGTTTACGTACTCGACTCACGTACAATAAAATGTTTCTTAGGTTATTAAAATATTTTGAACGGCAATTTTAGCAGTTAAATTATCTTATCACAGAAGTTTGAACGAATTACTAGGTCTTCTGGTAAGTAATAAATAATCATGTAAAAACAAAAATAAAACACGTCTGGTAAGTAATCAATAAACGAAATGAAACTCACATTAAATTATTGTCTAGCCAAAAATTGAACCCAATATCGTTGTTCACAGCCTCTGCCACCATTTGGCCTATTCGTGCAACCAAAACTAACTGACATATATGACCACACGCAAGACTTGCAGTGTGTTCATTTTCTAGCTGATAATATGTCTACCGACAGTAATTCGAAACTGCAACGCGATACAACTCTTGCCAGTCGTTATCTTAATGCACGTATGCCAATAAGCATATTAGGGAACTGTACCTATAATCATTTTCAAGAACTTGTAGAAAATGTAAACAATCAGTTTAATATTAATAAATAGGTTTTATGTAAATTTAAATTAGTCCTGTTGAATGTTAAAAGTAAATAAATTTTCAAAGCGTCACGCTGTTTTAGCTTTCCAGGGTTAGGCACAGATGTAACTCATCCATATTTCGTGAGCTATGTTTGGTTCCATATTATAAATATTTAAAGGACTAAATTCATACTCTGAATTATTGATGCAGGTAAAGTTATTATAATATAATTTAGCTTAACTCGGGAAGAGAACCCTAGGTCTCGTGTCAGCCGAATGTAAGCCACTGAGCTAGCCATAAGGGCAAAAGTCAGTATTGAAATGAATATAAAAAAAGCTTAGGCTTTATCATAATAATCATAAAATTAATAACATAAAAATATTGAAAAAAAGGTTTGTTCAAACATTGTAATTTACATACATACATACATACATACACACTCGCGCCTGTAATCCCCGAAGGGGTAGGCAGAGGCGCAACTAGTGCACCCACTTTTCGCCGTTATTCCGTCCCATGATGTGATAGGGGGCGAGCCTATCGCCATATCGGGCACAAATTCCAGACTCCGAGCTGATACTGAATAGAAAAACTCAATATCACTTTGCCCGACCCGGGAATCGAACCCGAGACCCCAGCTTTGCAGTCGTACTGTAATACAACTACGCCACCGAGGCAGTCTACTTGATTGTCTATTGTAATTTACTTTGAAATTAAACATGTATATTGTATAATTAAATTTTTTCATCAACATTATTGTGCTGCTAATGCGTGTATTACATTGTAGTAAACCAAGCACTTTGTTAAATTTAATTTCGAATCAATTGTTAAAATTTACTTTAAATTCGATATACGAATCGATAAACGCTTGTTTACACATCCTCAAATTAATATTTCAACTACGTTTTCGTAGTTGTTATAATTTTTTTTTGTTTAGTAGTTTCAAAGACCATACAGCCGTTTTATAAAAATACGCCAATATAATACGATAATTGATAAAATTGATAAGGAAATTACAGATAATCAATTATTATTTCAATTCCGTAAGCATTCCAAATTTAAAAAAAATTAAAAACATTGCACCAATACCATTGATGTATTAAAAAAACCCATCAATTACCAATACACGAAGATGAGTTAGCAGACGTCGCGTGACCGATTAGACTCTATATCTTTCTAGTCACGCGAGAGAACGATGTTCACGCTGACCTCTGCGTACTGGCGTCCTCGTCTTATCTCACTTCCTTGTATCAAATGGATATTAATATTAGTAATTAATTATTTGTCCGATAATAAGGTTCGTACAAAGCTCATGTTATTTTGTCGCACGTAAGTTATATGAGCTGTGTGCTGTCTATTTCTGTGCTAGGAATAAACAATTTAACCGTGGACTATAAAAAATGAATACGAGATTTCTCAGAAAACATATTGGTTCCTAATTTTAAATCACTACATAGTATAAGAACCACCTTTTTGAAGTCGGTTGAAAACAAAGTCGCTTCCCGCTGTCTGTCCCTATGTATGCTTAGATCTTTAAAACTACGCAACGGATTTGACGCGGTTTTTTTTAATAGGTAGAGTGCTTCAACGGGAAGGTTTTTATGTACTTTTAGCCCGGAAATCTTATTAGAGCGGGCGAAGCCGCGGGCAGAAGTCTAGTACAATATAATTAAGAAACAGGCAGTTTTGTCTTCGACATAAACGTGCCGGCGCGACCAGAGTTTTACCATAAGTACTAACCAAAATAATATTTCTAAGTCCTCATTCCCGTTCGGTATGATTAGTTTCATTATAGATTACTAACAGATTAGTGCTCCCAGAAACAAGCAAAGCTTCATAGCTCGTGGGGGTCATAAAATGCGTGCTAATATCAATTTGGCTTACACAGTCGCAGTAGCGGGTGTGGAGTCTATAAGATTATTATCAGTTATGTCTGATACTAGTAATAAAGCCTAACATAACTTTACTTAAACTGGTGATCGAACCGGAGACCTCAGCACAATCGCCGTAACCACCTACGGAATCACCGAGGCAGTATATTGAAGTGATTTGTTACAATTAACAACAATTTCATAACCGGATACAGAATACTAAATAATCTGGTGCTATAATTTGTTATAATAACAGAGCAATACTAGATTATTATCGATCACAAACGGATAATAAATCATGATAAAACATAATATACTCGTTTGCAATCTAAACATTTCATAAAAGTGTAAGTAAAGACAAACTGCTAATACAATGTCAATTCTATTGCGAAAGAATTTTTTGTTCTTACGCGCAATACGTAAACAACGTTTCAAAAGATCGAACTAAATGTATTTCTAGTGTAGATGTTATTTTTCGTGAAAATGGTATGTCCACGGAGTAAAGATAAGATGTTGTGTAGGCATGTCTGAGAACCGCGGGAATACACTTCTCATTTGTCACATTTCACGAAAAGTTTGCTCGTTATACCTCTGCATATCCTTCGGGATACGCAAGCTCATTAACATTATGTTATACCAACAAATTCGCATCATTAGGTTCCTATGAAAGTTATAGAAAGTACAAGTGCAAATTTTATAAATTAAGAGTCAAGTGAAATTATCACAATCTAACAAATATAGTTTCTAGACCTAATACTATTAAATGACCCAACACTTTTAAGATCTGTGTTATGACTTCTGAATAAATGCTACTCGTCCGGAGTTGTATAAACCAACCAAATACAAAAGTCACATTAACTCAAATAGCATTGTAAAATAGGCCCCAAGTCCTCGTACTGAAGAACGACCCACAACTAGAACAGGTCAAAATCATTTAACTAGAAATAGTGAGATGGATGGGCAATGAATTTACTGACGTCCGTCAATTTAAGCGTTAACGTAATAGTACCTACTTATGTAACAAGTCACTACAAGGAAACATCTGTTCACCTGTGTCTTATGTATGTCATGTACGAAGTTTAAAAATAAATAATTATGAGGAAAACAAGCCAAAGAAAACCAATGCCAAGGACAATAATACAATGGTATATTTTACGGTACAAGCAATAGAACTTTTACAAGACAATACACACATACTGATAGCCGTTTCTAATAACAAGAACCTTGATAATAAAATTCCAAATCTTCAATATCACCTCTCGAATTGTAACTAAAAATCGACCCTTCAAATAAAATCGCAATGATCAAAATAATTAATCCAGAATTGTTCCGAATGAACTCAATTTTCATTTCTTCTATTTCGGCTCTGACTCTTGTTACACTGTTATATTGAAATTAGAAACTGAACCGAGGAATACTCAATACCCACTCACAGAGATCAAAGGTCATACTAACGCAATCCTTTATCCGTCGATATTAACACCCGGCAGGCAGTAAAGGCTTATTTGTAATGTTACAATCAAGGGAATAGCTGCTTTAATATTTAAGAGGATTATGGTCCTGTCGTATCATTAGCTTTAGGGCGAAGATACTTTTTTAAATTATATTCTCGAGAGACGTACTCGAGAATGTCGTAAAGAAATCCTTAGTTTTCGCTTTAAAAAAATAGAAAATGTGGTTTCATAAGTATATTATGACCAAACAGTACATTTTCCCTTGGTGTGCAATTTCATTTGAATGTATTAATGAGCACTCACGCAGTTCCTTAAATTCTTCCTTATAATATCAAACAATAGCCATAGGAATTTAAGTCGATAGTAATAATGCCTGATTGCCTCTACCATTTATGAGGAGAAGGTAGGTACTACAGTCTTAGTATTATTATACTTCGTTTTCAAACCGGTCCAAAAGTACGAACAAAAAAGTTTTTGTCAACGTAATGCGAATTAACTCTGCGTATAACACCTTTGCATATAATACCCTACTATTTTTTAATGGGACCCGGCACTAACATAAAGTTTGCTTTTTACAGGCCAATAAAGCCTCTCGTATCGCAGTATTAGTTGATCGGTGACACGAATTGATGGTGCAAAGTATCCTTTCGTAACTATAACGAGTAGGACGAACGTAAAATTATTTTTTATCTTATAGGACATAGGATATGTAAGGCACATTAACAATACCCTTCATTACGCTTCCGATGTGGGTTTCGTTAATGCCAACGTAATTATGGAGTTAGGTTTTCAACATACTTGTGGTTGTTGTGTATTAATAATTAGTTTAATGGGTTATCCAACGCAACTCCTATTTGGTTCACGATTTTTTTATCAGATGATCGGAGAATGAATCACTGTATTGACATTGATTACGTCTACCGATGTATAACTAATGTCAGAGAAATCGTGGCAATGATAAGGGCTCCATACACGGTGCGATCCGTCATTTCAGACCGATCACAACATCGATGGTGTATATAAAATCGTAAACGATTTACTTGCTCGGAGACGATATCGGCATCGTAAGAGAAACCAATACAATCATCATGATTGTATTTGTTAAACAATATTGATATATCGTTACGATAAATCGAAGGTGTATGGCTCTTTGCGATCGACGATTCGTTTTTTACCGCAGTCTCATTCTGCCTAACGCGGGCTCCATTATGAATGATCGCCGATCGCATCGTGTGTTGAACGCCATTTCGACGCGATGGATCGTCACAATTTTCTTCAGATTCATCTTAACAATGGATCGTATCGTATGTAAGGCTCTTTAAGCTATCTACTGAGCACACTAAACATAAATGATGTACCTACCTAATTTGCGTTTGTGTGCTCGTAGTTGGAAATGGTATCCATGTTGGTTTTCAAAGAGACAATGGAATTACTTTTATAGCGCAATACGTTTTATATGAAGTAAATTACCCTGGACTAAGCCTGATTAAGAGTGGGCTATATTATAATTTTGGGCTATATTTATATTTAATGGTCGGTAATAAAATGTTCATTTGAACTTTAAAGTTCCTGCAGCCGTTATTTCGAAATTCTTATTCTAGTCCTTACAAGCGGTACCTAATTAACCGTATGCAACAATAGATAGTTTGAAGTTTGTTATGAATTATCGTTCGCTAATCAGTGAATGAAAAGATCGTAAGAAAACTTACATTCTTCAGAATTCTTGAGAATTTCGAGGACATGTGAAATCTACTAACCCGCACTAGGCCAGCGTGGTGGACTAAGGCCTAACCCCTCAGTAGTAGAGGAGTGGAGGCCGTGCTTAGCGCTAGGCACTATAAATGACAGGGCTGGTATTAGTATTTATATAGTTGTTATGGTGGTACCTATATCAAACACAGCATTATATAGGTATCTAATTATAATATAATATTATTCTATGACATTCACGATACAATATACACAAACGGAACACGGTACAATTCAATTATATGGTTTTTACTAGGAACGGAAAATCCACATGCATTTAGGAATATCGACGTTAAAACCCACTATACGTTAACAATTACACGCGTAAAAATTATAGGATGTACTTGTCAATAAAATACCTAACTAGATATGTAAATTTAAAAGACACCTAAGTATGTGTTCAAGATCACTCAATTAGCCGTTACAAAGTTATCTAAAGTTATATTCTTACTAGGAATTTAGCAACGTTTCTATGAATCTTTAAAACATTATGATTATTAAATTTGACTGGTATTCTCCTATCTGTTTAAGTGGGACTGATGTACCACAAATTACATTACTAATGTACAACTAAGTATTCATGGGGTCCGTAGGTATTTTCTAAAACAATTTGTAACCCACGGTTATTTGTAACACACGATTATAATGAATACCATTAAATACTCCATGGAGTAGTTGTATTACGGCACGACTGCGCGGAACCCCGGGTTCGAATCCTGGGTCGGGCAAGGTGATGTTGCAGCCCCGATAGGCGATAGCTCGACCCCTAGCACATCATGGGAAATAATACACATAGAGGAAATTGTCACAAGTCCTCGCCTCTGCTTACCTATATGTGCGTGTGTATGCCATTAATCGTTACAATAATGTTTGTTAATCTCTTGTATCGCAATTTCGGGGAACCCAAGTTGTTTCTCGAACGATTTCTCAATACCTAGTACCTACGTATATCTTGTAGTGTCAAGGATTATTAACATAGGTGACTAACTTGTACCTACCTACCTACGTTATTAGGTAATACATCTAGAAATGAAGGCTTAACTTAAAATCGATCCGGAATGCAAATGAATGCAATTACAGACCAATGTTAAACAGCAGTCATTATTTTAAATTGGCAGAAAAAAAAAAATATCTCACCGTACGCACTTACCACCTACTAAACCAGATAAAAACACTTGCTTTTTTGGGGTGCTGATTAAAAAGAAATGATGTCACTGCTTAAACTAAATTTAGGTTTAATAATTTATGGTATTTAGTGGTCAAAAATGCATAAGTAAATACTATGAATATTAATTATTTGAAGGTATTTGAAGCTGTTAGGAGTCTACGCTCGAATATGAAAAAAATCTACTTCGTTAGAATTAAATAGGTATTAAAACTGTAAAACATGTGTGCCACATAGATAATGCGATTACGAAGATCCTACGTCTTATCCTTACGTAAGTGATAAACTAACCACGACTTTAAAATTGCATTGTGTACTTTAGCCTTCCGGCTCATTATCGTTACTTATCTCGTAAAATAAACACCGTATAAAAACCATTTAACATTTATAATTAGGCGGCCTCAATATGTGACGCACAATTAACAACAAAGCACAAAATCAGCGCAATGTACAATTCAAATGATTGAAAACGTGAACTTTGTCAAAATACTCACGGCGTGAAACAAATGCCGGGTGAACTTGTAAATCCACTCGTGACGTTCACAATAAAACTTGCACAACTTCTTACACAAGTAAAACACACCAGTTACTAGTTAACACAAATTGTTGATGAACATTGTCGTCATTTTTGCACTAAACATCACTTTGAACGAAGTTTTCAACTCGTAATGGCGGCAAATCGCGAGTTCCGAATGGTCCGTGCGCGAAACACATACACGACAATACTGCGCAGCGGGCGCTCGCAGACTGAATGAAATGAATCGAAACTTGCAATCGAAATTCGAGTTGGTGACGAGACGAGCGATCCGTGAATAACTCGATTCATAGTAAACACTAAACGTACGCGTAAACGCGTGAAGACCACTGCCGGACTTGTTTATTCTACACGAACAATCCAAGAATGTTTCCAATACTGTATGAAATGCTTTTAATTCCTTCTGCTATCTATTGTTAGGGTAATGTAGGGGTCGGTTTTAATGACTTACAGGAAATTTCCTTACTCAAACTTTACCGCTTGGGTTTTTTGTCGTTTGCATTTTGATATCGCATCATAATTATATAGTAGACTCAAGTCTACTTAAGTATTAAGGGCGGTATTAATAAATCAATCTCAAGTTTGAATTACATCTCAAGTAGACATAATGAATGAACAGTTAAAGTAGACATAAGGTATTAATAAATCAATCTCAACTTTGAATTACATCTCAAGTGGACATAATGTATTGAACTATTCATACAATATGTCTACTTGAGATGTAACTCAAACTTGAGATTGAATTATTAATACCGCCCTATGTCTCAAGATGACGAGTGCAGTGGAATGCCTCACAGTACTTTATAACTCAAGGTGCTGGATGGTGTGGCTACTGTTTATGAGTGATCGTATAGCTTACCATCACGCGAACGGTTTGCTCGTCTCGTCATTCAATGTCATAAAAAAAACCTATAATCTAAATAGTTTGGTTACTTAGGTTTAGTTAAATTGGTCTTCATACCAACTTAGTGTCCGTATGTCATCAGAGTCCCCCATTGAACATCAGCGCTGCAGTGTCAGGCTGATGCTGCAGCAAAGAGCCGCGTGAATAAGTTTTCCCGGGATAAAGTCCCGCTTTATATTTTCTCTAGATAAAAAGTAGCCTGTGTGTTAATGAATAATCTCGGACATGATCTACCCGTGTGCCAAATTTCATCAAAATCCGTTCAGTAGTTTTTGCGTGAAAGAGTAACAAACACCCATACCTACAAACTTTCGCGTTTATAATATTGAGTAGGATTTGTTTGTATTTAGTTTTTTCTGCCTTGTTTATAGTAGATACATGTTATACTGTCTCATTACGTTGGACTTGCTCGGTAGCGTAGTTGTATTGCGTATACGTTACAAGTACGGTTTGCGCGCTGAGGTCCTGGGTTCAAATCCCGGGTCGAGCCAAAAGTGTTGTGACTGGGTTTTTCCATCTTTATCATTACTCAGTCGCAACTCGGAGTCAGGAAATTAGCGGTGTGAGGTGCGATACCCCCGTGCCTCCGAAAGCACGTAAAGCCGTTGGTCCTGCACCTGATCTCTCTCCGGTCATGTGGGATTGCCGTCTCACCGGCTCATGAGAGTGTAGTAATAGCGAGTGCACCTGTGTATTACGACTTGTGCACTATAATTTATAGTATCTCCTGCGTACTGCCGCCGTGGCAGAAGTCGGTGAAGAAGGGATATACATATTTATACTGTTATTGTTCCAATAATAAATATTTCTTTCTTTCTTTCTAAATCCATCCTACAACTTCATCAACCGGCAACCCTACGCTGAAGTGGAATAAGGACAGGTAAAATATATGATGTTGAACTTAATAAATATCACATTAATAATAACTATACACAAAATAACATTTCTAGTCTCTACTACATTCAAACGTTAACAAAAGTGTACATTCCCGATTATTCTCCACGCATTGTTGCCATAATAAAAATGGAATGTTTATTTTGAACATTCATTTTTTATTGTTACGCCGAGACATCGCGCAAAATAAGGTAAATAAAAAATACAAATATTCGTAAGATTTACCTGCGTGTCTGGCTGTATGTGAATTATTAAAAGTTTGTCAGAATATTTTGAATAATAAAGCCATGATTCATGTAAATTCTGTCAACGGATCTATGAATTGTTGGTATTGGCGAAATAAAGTGGAAATTTATTATTTGCTGGTTGCAGATGAAGTTTAGTGGGAAAAACGAGATAGTACTTGTAGAATAATTTTGGCAAAGTAATGGCTGGTTTTACTTGACGCTATATTCGAAATACTGGCAACATTATTTTACTTTATACTTTGTGACATAACGAAGAATTCGTGTAAGCATTCAAGTATCAATGTATCGGGATGGAAATCTAATAATGACTCAAATGCCCACCTTATAAAATGATATGTCGACCGGCGAGAGATAACCATCTCTCATCAGTGATCAGTTGATCCCACTCCGCTTACTGTTAGGTGCGGTGGAGTATCTTTGTCGTGCTCATATAAAAAAAAACAATGTACTTCATAGGTACTATTTTACCATTCACTCTAGAAGAACGAAACGATATGACGTTGTGGCAAACTTAACTGGCCGGTATGACAATTAAATTTTTTCGCGACGCGATAACTTTGTGAGAACGTCTAACAAAAAAATTAAAAGGCAACTACGTAATTACAAATCATAAATACTGATAATGACCATACAACAAGGTAAACTTGTGAGAAGAATTTTTACACAACCCTTTAATTAGTGTTAATCCTACTAATATTATAAAGGCGCCCAAATTATCCCACTTCCTAAGAAATCTAATCCATCCACCTATTCCGACTTTCGTCCTATATCTATCCTACCTTTCCTCTCTAAAGTTCTTGAACGCTTGATTCATTCCCAACTCAATGATTTCCTCTACACAAATCAACTCCTCAATCCCCTTCAATCCGGGTTCCTAGCGGTCATAGCACCACTACCTCCTTAATTCGTGTTACGGAAGACGTCAGATCTGGCATGGAGGAAGGGAAGCTAACTGTGTTGGCTTTACTAGACTTTAGCAACGCTTTCAATACTGTCGATTTTGACGTATTACTTTACACACTGCGTTCCCTTAACATATCTCCAACAGCAATTGTGTGGTTTCACAGTTACCTGTCTGGACGCCGGCAGCGTATTTGCATTGAGGATACATATTCCTCTTATTGCTCCACTATTGCCGGAGTGCCACAGGGCGGCGTGCTATCTCCACTTCTCTTCGCAATTTTCATCAACTCCATCTCAAATCATCTTCGTTCATCCTGCCACCTCTATGCTGATGATTTGCAAATCTATACTCAAGCACCTTTGGATAAGCTGACCGATGCAGTTATGGAAGTAAATTTTGACCTGAATCATATTTGTGAATGGAGTAAGGCTCATGGCTTATTAGTAAATCCATCAAAATCACAAGTAATTGTCATCGGCAGCCCTAGGATGATATCCAGGGTAGATTGGTCGCAACTTCCTTGTGTGTCTTGTGACGGTACTATTATCCCGTACAGCGATAGTGTAAAAAATCTTGGACTGTACTTGGATAAATCACTTACCTGGGGACCTCAGCTTCAATTCGTTAGTCGTAGGTTCTATGCTGCGGCGGGGTCCTTGCGAAGGTTACGCAACTTTTTACCCATTGCCACCAAGATAACACTGGTTCAGTCCCTTCTCCTTCCCATCCTTGATTATGCTGATGCCAGTTATATTAACCTTACTGAAGAACAACTTAATAAGCTTGAGCGCCTTCAGAATTTTTGCATAAGGTTCATATTTGGACTGCGCAAATATGATCATGTGTCTGAGTTTCGCACTAAGCTCAAGTGGTTACCTATACGCTTTCGCCGGAATGCCCACATTCTTTCCCTTCTCTATAGTATTCTGTTTAATCCTCTAACTCCCTCTTATCTTAAATCTAGATTCCTATTTCTTCGTGGGACGCATGAGAAGTCTCTGAGATCATCGGAGAACTTGAAATTGAAGATGCCTGTGCATGCTACTACATTCATGGAGAAATACTTCACTGTTGTCGCTGTCAGGTTATGGAATGCTCTGCCATTAGCTATAAGACGCGCGCACTCACTACCAGTTTTTAAAAAAAATGGTAAAGGAACATTTCCTCAACCTCTAGAATCTCTCAGAACTATATGTCAATGATTAGCATATATAAGTACTCATTTACTTTTGTGTAGTAAATATTATATGTATACTTTTATATAGGTAATAATAATATGCATATATGTATTATATTATATATGTATTTGTACGTATGACTATATATGTATGTATGTATATTTGTATGTATAAATATGTTGTCTGTAAATATTTTTGTGCTCTCGTATGCATTTATTTATTTACATTTAGTGTATTCTAGAGTAACTTTTATGTACGCCCCTGACTGCCCTTTTCGTCATTTCTCTTATCTCCATCCAATGATTGTCTGTAAGAGATTGCCTTGAGCGATAAGACCGCCAATTGTATCACCGCTGCCTATATTATTAATATTACTTGTATATTTTTTGATATATTTGTTACTTCTGTTGGTGTACAATAAAGATGTAAAATAAATAAATAAATAAATAAAGGCGAAAGTTTGTAAGAATGTATGGATGTTTGGATGTAAGGATGTTTGTTCCTCTTTCACGCAAAAACTACTGAACGGAATTCCATGAAATTTGGCACACGGGTAGATCATGTCCTGCATTAACACATAGGCTACTTTTTATCCCGAGGAAACATAAACCGGGACTTTTATCCCGGAAAAACTTTTTAATGCGGGCGGAGCCGCGGGCAAAAGCGGCTCCGCCCTACTACCTACCCTAAGCTACCCTAATACTAATACTAAGCTACTCTATGCAATAGATGTTTTATGAAACTTAACACAAATACTGCCTCTCTGGCGTAGTTGTATTACGGTACGACTGCAATCCTGAGGTCTCGGGTTCGATCCCCGGGTCGGGCATAGTGATATTGGATTTTCCTCTTCAGTATCCACCCGGAGCCTGGAATTTGTGCCCAAGACGGCGATAGGATTGCCCCCTATCGTATATGACGGAATACTCACAGCGAAAAGTGGGTGCACTTAGTTGCGCCTCTACCTACCCCTTTGTGCATAAAAAGCGTGACTGTGTAAAAAAAAATATGACACACAAATCGTAAAATATATGTCATCGAAATATCAGTCAATTACTGCCATATTTTGTATCAGATACTTTTTAAAAGAAACGTTTATTACAGTCTGGCAACATTTTATCGATTCCCGTTCTTGGACCTATGTAGGCCATTAGACCAAACGATAGGCACTCGGAGGGACTCTTTAAGGAAATATATTGGCATTGCCGTCTACTGTTTATTTCTTTCTTAATCGACTTTTGGCTTCGTTAATGAAGTTTTTTTTCCAAGCACAATATTCGGAATTCCGAAACATTATTGGTGCGTCTGATGTCTGCCTAAAATTACAATTTGCAGACAGCTACGAAATAAAGTGGTGAATCATTGTCGAGTGTCTGTGAATCGCATTTTTGGATAAAATAGTTAGATGGTAGGTGTGTCTCCGGTCTGGAACAAGTGTGAATTCAAAGCCGGTCAACACTCAACAGTGGCCTAGCGTGGGTAATCCACGACTCTAAAAACCCGCGTAAACAATATTTTAGACCGATTAGACTAATTAAGTTTTTAAGCGACATCGTCCCTCATCATCAGTTCGAGCACGACCGAACTATCTATAACATATGCCAAGTTATAAGTCTTTAAAATTGGTAAGGCGCCGATCGTATTTTCCACGATTTTGTTTTTTTTTTCACCACCGCTAGAATTTGCCTAGGGCTTAGTTTTATATAGTTAAGACACGATCCCGCTATGACTTACTGTATACCCGGGCAGTAGTACACCACCTCCTCGAAGAGTTGAACGCAGACGTCAGTTTATTCGTATTTTTTTCAGCAAATTATTTAATTTGATACCCTTATTATAAGAGTGCGTAAAAAATAACTAGTCCATCATTTTGGGCCGTCCGCCATATTGGATTTGGAATGACGTCACTTAGCTAATTATGCATTGTCATCTAAATGTAACGTGTGTGCAAAAATTCATCTTAATCGGTTGAGGACAACTGATATTTGATCCGGATCCGAATACAAACATTGCAAGTTAAATAAAAGTTTTTAAGAAGAACCCATTTCTTCCTGAAATGCCAATATAACTGGTCATATAAACGAATCATTCGGTATTGGGAACCAAGCATTTATATCATTCTACTTAGATATTTGCAGTGTCCTTTATCGTCATTATTTGCTTTGATTAATGACATATAATTATTCATAGAACATTTTACTTCTATACACCGCGCTGCCCAATGCCCACAATATCTAAAGAATCATAGATGGCATTTTTTTCTTCATACTTTTTTTTCCCATAATAAGAGAATAGAATCGAATCGCATTAATTTAATATAATAACTGTATTAACTGTGTATGCGTCCATTGAAATACGCCGCGATGCACCGAGACGAATCACCGCGCTTATAGTATACATGCGATTGATTCTACGCGCTCCAATTCTGCCCAAATCGACGCCGACCATAACAGAATAAATACTGAAAGGTGCCAAATTCCCTAATAAAGAGTTTATGTCAAAGAAACGCACCGTGTGATAAGCGATATAGACGAAAATAACCTTTTATATTTATGAAAAGTTTATAAGGAACGTGGGCGTATTCTTAATACCACATTAATTTCGTATCTCAAAGTAAAAATATGGCATTGGATGTTTTTTTTAATTTTGCTAAGAATTCTTCACAGGTATATTTTTTGTAAATATAATACCTATTTACCGAAGTCCCTAGCCCACATCTTCTAAGTATTCACTTAGACTTTACTTGGATTTGTTATCCTACTAATATCCTACTAATATTATAAATGCGAAAGTTTGTAAGAATGTATGGATGTAAGGATGTATGGATGTTTGTTCCTCTTTCACGCAAAAACTACCGAACAGATTTCGATGAAATTTGGTACACGGGTAGATTGTATCCTGGATTAACACATAGGCTACTTTTTATACCAGGGAAATATAAAGCGGGACTTTTATCCCGGAAAAACTCATTCACGCGGGCGGAGCCGCGGGCAAAAGCTAGTATTATTATATTGGTTTTCTGTATTTTTTTTTTATCTTTGATTTTTATCTCCAGAGTCGGTGGGAGAACGAATTTACCAAAGGAAGAGACCATTTTATTATGTACGACAGTTACGAACATTATCTTATTTATTTATCTATATTTCTAGCTTTGGACCGCGGCTTCGTCCGCATTACAGAGATTTTCCTGTATAAAAGTCAGTTTATATACAAACTATAATTTTTTTAAACGGTATCCTTTTTAATTGCAAGTACCGGGCGACAATAAGCTGATACAGATCGAGAGATCTTGCAATATACTCGGTCAGCGACACTTAAGTACATTACCAGCCTTTCTGTCCAGTATACGTAGATCCCCGACTTTTGACAGAAAGGCACTCGCAATCACAATAGAACATCCCCCGTGATGGACGGCAGCGTCGGAGGTAGACCTCATGCTGCCGTTGACGCTGAGAGCGTCCTTCCGTGCGCGGGGGCTTCTGAACTAATTATTACAACGATGCTTAACTTTTAACTTTCTCTTAGTATGAAACCCTCTTCTCGAAGGTGAGGGCCTCCTCTAGAGATTTCCAAGTGTCTCTGTTTTGCGCTGTCTCCATCCACTGTTCACCAGCTACTTGAACGATGTCATCTGCCCACTGGGCAGCTGGTCTACTCTCTGGTCTTTCTTCCTGGTGCCTGGCGGTCCGTTCCGACATGTCATTCTGTGGGTCCACCGATTATCTGTTAGTCTCGCTATGTGACCAGCCCAGCGCCACTTGAGTTTCTTACAGTGATACAGAGCATCAATAACTTTTTTTTTTAATAGCTTTATGATGAATCATCATATAAATGACGTCATTCCATGATCTTGATATAGCTGTGTGGGTTTTGCAATCAAAACGCTATATCCAGCGTTGTATGTGAATTGAAACCAATTCCGAGAATATGAGTCAACGTAAGTAATATTTTTTACTAATGGAGTATTGACTACGTCATAGCTGATGAGGAACTGACGTCATAGAGCCGTGAGCTTTATCGTGTTTTTTTTTCTGTTTTAGTACTACTTTATCTATATATTATTTTTATGTTCTCGGTAATATGAAACCTCTAATTTGTTTTCTACTTTTAATAAGGTGATTGAGTCGTAATATGCACTGACAATATATTTTTATAAAGAAATTAATGAGTAGGTAGATCTACTACTAAACATCGTACTAATATTATAAACGCGAAAGTTTGTAAGAATGTATGGATGAATGTATGTTTGTTACTCTTTCACGCAAAAACTGCTAAACGAATTTCGGTGAAATTTGTCACACGGGTAAATCATGCCCTGAATTTTATCCCAGGAAAATATAAAGCGAGACTTTATTCCGGAAAAACTTTTTAACGCGGGTAGAGCCGCGGGCAAACCTAGTAATAGTATATGATTATGTAGTGTAATATGTAGGTATGTTAACATAATGCTTATATGCAAACCTATTGAATCATGATCAGTGCAATGAAATTATGTTAATATAGTAATCACGCGATAATATCACAACTTATCAAATGTTATCCATCTAGATACTTAATTAAGATTGAATTAATAATACATTAATTGAAAACATCGTTTAGATAACAAAGAGTGTCTTAATGATCCATAGTTAAAATGAATTTACCTTTTAAATTATTTGTTAATCCTATTAATATTATAAAGGCGAAAGTTTGTAAGAATGTATGGATGTTTGGATGTTTGGATGTTTGGATGTATGGATGTAAGGATGTAAGGATGTTTGTTCCTCTTTCACGCAAAAACTACTGAACGGATTTCGATGAAATTTGGTACACGGGTAGATCATGTCCTGGATTAACACATAGGCTACTTTTTATCCCGGGAAAATATAAACCGGGACTTTTATCCCGGAAAAACTTTTTAATGCGGGCGGAGCCGCGGGCAAAAGCTAGTTTATTATAGTTACTTTCTAAACAAAATATACAAATAACAGCTAAAGGAATAGGCTTATACATAAACGTTTCTAAAGTAAAAGGCAAAAGAGTTGCTACACTACAATTGTCATAAATTTGACACAATATAAGTATATAATGATTTCTTATGTGTACGCGAATGTTAGACATTTAAATAACAATATAAGTAATTTACTTTGACTTTTATTGCAAATGAAGAAGTAAGATCAGCTGCCAGTGTCGACCTGTGTAAAAAAGTACTCGAGCAGGCACAAGAATGTGATCAAGAATGAAATGTGACTTGCCCCGGCTTCGCCCGGATATCACTATTTTATCTATAGTCAGATACCGATGAAAAAACAAAAACTTGACAGGATCTCTGGGCTAATCTGAAGATTACCTAAAAAAAACATTAAAATCGCTCCAGCCATTTTTGAGTCCAGAGGGAATATACATACAGAAGAAAGAAAGAAAGGAATATTTATTATTGGCACAAAATATAACATGTTTATAAAAAAGGGAGAAAAAACTAAATACAAAGAAATTATAACATAATTATAAATATTGCGCCAACAACGGGAACCCCCATTCAGCTTCGTGCTGCAGCGTCAGCCTGACTGACACTGCAGCGCTGATTTTCAATGGGGGACCCAAGTGACGTGCGGACACCAAGTCGTAATGAAAACACCACAATATAACATTAACATTATGACACAACTATTACGTACAACAATTAAAAAATAAATATATATAAAAAAGCAATTAAAAATATATACTTAAATACAAATACATACACTTATTTTTATATAATAGTGGACCAAGCGAAAGACTCATCGTCCTCCAAATTCTACACAGCCGTAAGAGGCGCGCTGGACAGAAAACAGTGGAGGCAGATCCTCCGCTCCAGATGCAGCCCTGATGCTGACCACGATCCTCAGACATGTGAGACTAACCAGAGAATATACATGGGAGGGGGTCCGCACCCTCCTTAGCTTACTACAAAAAGAATCCGGGCCACAAAGCATGTACACATTATAATATCTACCACTTGGCCTGAGCCGAGGTTCGTAACCCGTTAGTGGGTTGCCCTTAACATGGTCACTTAAATTGAAGGGTTACGAGCGCCTAAATCATTCACCCTAAAGTCCGGTGTGGCCAGAAAAGCCGACTCGCGTCAGGCTACAGGCCGTAATAGACAGGTAAAAAAAAACTGAAAATGCTTAAGATAAAGCTTTTGGTGTCATGGGGCGGCACGCCACTGACATTTAACCTAGGACCCCCCCTATTTGACAGCTATAACTACGCCCGTGCTGTTAATTAATCGTTGATGTCTCATCCTCTCCCAGTGGCCGTCCTGAGCCGAGGTTCGTAACCCGTTAGTGGGTTGCTGAGGGCAACCCACTAATCATGGTCACTTAAAGGGTTACGAGCGCCTTAAGCGTTCACCCTAAAGTCCGGTGTGCCCAGAAAAGCCGACTCTCGTCAGGCTACTGGCCGATAGGTCCGCGTTAAAAAAAAACATGAAGCCACGAGCAGTTAGTGTGCGTTACAACCATTAAATATCTGGAAAGTCCTAAATACACAATCGTTAGTTTTTTTCCACAATTTTATTGCTGTTCTTACAAAAACTATGATTTACTTCTCATAACACATTTAATGAGGTCTTAGTACGACCTCTGTTACATAAAGCTGTAAATTCAAGTTGGCCAGTGTTTGCAGCAATTAACTTCAGTTTATAGGTTTGATTTTATTTTCTTCGTGTTTTAAAGATATTGGTAATGTCTTTGTTTTTAATTTGTTATTCACGTAGTGAGACGGTCTTAAGGTCTGATTAATGTGCCAATTTACCGAAATAGGATCATTTGATATGAATTATCGTTACTTGCATAGAAAAGGTTTTAAGATATGTGGCAAATTGAGTTATTGGAAATATTAAAATCTATCAACGAAACCAAGTTTAAATCACTGAAGATCTAAGTATTAATCTATCAAAAGAGTTACCTACGACGAATTTTGAATCTTAAGGCGTTGCGCAGACACTATTCACTTTTTGCTGCGAAACATGAAACTACTGTGAAAGTTAAGCCTTATTTAGAGGGATCAATTATTTCTATCAATCTTTAAGCACTGAAGTTGTTTAAGCACCTGTCAGTTTCATAGTAGTGTAGTGTTTCTTAAGTTGACGGTGTCTGAGCAATGCCTTAGGGCGTTATGATCGACGCTAGGAATCGTAAAAACTTTAAGACAAAGCTTTTCTACGTGTCTCTAGCCGTTTACACTCTTCAACGTGGAAATGATATAATACGAGTTTACACATGTGACAGACAGGATTCCGCTTAGTACTTTTATGAACTCTCTTTAACGATTGTTAATTCCACTCAGTAATCGTACTAAGCTGCTGAGCCTGAAACATAAGATTCAGTTCTATAGTATTCAATTGTAGTGGCTCATCTGCAATATTTTTAAAAAGGAAGATATAAGTGCTGCACACTGCTGCTTGGCAGCACACATCAACAAACTAGGAGTCTACCCATATTATGAGTACATATGTATGTACGTATAATATGCCATATAATATAATATGTATGTATATAGCATCACGCCTTTTTCCTTTTCAGGGGTGGGCAGAGATGTATCATGTCCACATTTCGTCAGCTATGTTAGGTTCATATTGTAGGAGGCGGGCACATTTCCCATAAAAAATAGCCGTAAAATTAAGGTAATATAATGCGGCTCTCATGAATTAATGAGCTGTTATAATTAGGAGCGACCAACACCTTAATTCGACCTCTGAACATGTTTGCGAATAATTAATTGTTACACATCCAACGGAGCGGCGATAGCCTAGTTGGGAGTGGGACGGACTGTCGTTTCAATGTCCGCAGGTTCGAAACCCAAGGGCACACACTCTGACTTTTCTAAAAAATTATGTGTGTATTCTTTGTGAATTATCGCTCGCTTTAACGGTGAAGGAAAACATCATGAGGAAACCTACAAACCTGAGAAGTTGTCTGAATTTCGAAGGTATGTGAAGTCTGCCAACCCGCACTAGGCCAGCGTGGTGTACTAAGGCCTAACGCCTCAGTAGTAGAGGAGGCCCGTGCTCAGCAGTGGGCAGTATTACATGGCTGATATGATATATGGTATGGACACATCCAACAAAATGGAATCCATGTCCACAACAGTGCGTGTGCATAAATTTACTATGAAATAAAAATATATAAACACCCTCTTTTATTTTACAGGAGTAGGGAAAGATATATCAAACACATACCGAAAGCTATAGGTCCAATGTAAAAGTAGTCACAGGGGACTGCGACTGGCGTCTGTGACTACTTTTAGAGAAGCCTCCTTCATTGCTATTTACTTAGTACAATTATTCTAGAAATTTAGATTTATCAATATTCGCCTAAGAGGGCTAAATCTAAGCCAGCACACGGCCCAGTCCTTCTGCATTGCACTTTCCGACACAATCTGTGATATTTTAAAGAAAACTATTCGCAGTGAACTGGTGGTAGCTGTAATGTTAGTACACTTATTAATTGAACGAACCGACATACACAAACGAAACGACCACATTCCGCCAACGATATCGTCAGATCATCCATTCCTAATCACGCGAATGTATGTCAAATGCATTTATGGCGATTACAGACGTTCTCTGGCTTAATACCTTCAAGATACGCACATTACTATTTTATGGGAGTTACATTCAAATATTATAAGTAAGGGGTTCATCATTCTGTTAGTCGTTTTTTAAATTCCGCGTACTAAACCAAAACGAAACAAATTTTACATACTATTTTTTTTTATATATTGTTTCTCAAAATACTAAATAAGTACAGACAGTAACCGCAATGGTTAAATAAATCATTTTGTGGAAAATAATATCAAGCATAATTTCACAAGATGTTCATAATTGCAGCAATTAGTTCAACAGCTAATCATTACGAATGGGGCAGTCACGAGCAAAATAAAAAACAGAAGTAACATTAATTTCCTCCTGCAAATTAAAATAAATATATAGACGGCAATAACCCCGGATATTGTCCAAATTATTTCACATTTCGCTGCGCAATTATCTTTGAAATTGAAATGCAATTGAACATTCGGCGGCTTTGAAATCTATTCAGATCTTGTTACATCATACTAATTTTATTAATGCGAAAGTTTGTATGTTTGATAGAAGTAAACGCAGAAACAACTTAACGGATTTGGATGAAATTTTGCACATAGGTAGAGGTACGTAATGTCGATTAACACAGAGGTTACTTTTATCCCGGTAATTTGCTCCTATTGGATATAATGAACATTTTAAATATTACTCCTAAAGTTTACTGGTGGTAGGACTCTCATATGTAAGGGCGGTATTAATAAATCAATCTCAAGTTTGAGTTACATCTCAAGTAGACATAATGTATGAACAGTCCAATACATTATGTCTACTTGAGATGTAACTCAAACTTGAGATAGATTTATTAATACTGTCCTAGGAGTCCGTCTGGGTGGGTACCACCGCATTGTCTATTTCTACCGCCAAGCCGCTGTGTGCATGCATTGTTGTGTTACGGTTTGAAGGACATTGTAGCCAGTGTAACTACAGGACATAATGAGACTTAACATCTTATGTCTCAGGATGACGAGCGCAGTAGAATGCCACACAGTTCTTTGTAACTCAAGGTGCTGGATGGTGTTGCTGCTGTTTATGGGCGGTCGTATCGCTTACCATCAGGCGAACGGCATGCTCGTCTCGTCATTCAATGCCTTAAAAAAAGTAGACGGCGCTGGTGTCTTACTGTGTTTTAGACACTTTTATTGCGGGAAAGGCTTTTCACCCGGGTGAAGCCACGAACAACACCTAATATATTAATATACTACTCATTTTAGGCTTATACAGTCTTAAGCCACCGTTCGGTAATTGCTAATTAGGTGTGGGAATTGAGCAAAGCCCCACGTAAAGTAGCATTTGGCACAAGCGACTGAGGCTTTTAAACGTATAGGTACTTAGTCTTAGAGTGTGAAATAAAGCTAACTTTAGTCTTATGATAAACGAGGCTTTGAAGTTTCGTAGTATTTTAGAATTTAATAATCGACATAAGTGAAATTTTAAGTGAGGGATTTAAATTTTAAATCCATTCATACGTATTTAATATTGCAGTCATATTTAAATGTGTTAAGGCTGCATGTATTGTATTATAATTTTAAATAAATTATTAAATTATGGACGGTACCAATTTCTTTTGTCTTCCAAAGCAAAACATACATTATTAATTGTTCTCAAGCATAACATCCACTATTATTAATCTTAGACGCAACCAGCGCATAATATCATTTAACAACTCAAAGCAGTTCATACGAAATACTGTTAAGGCGCAGTTGCCCCTTAACCTTTATGGCTTGAAGGCACTTCGTAGTCCAATTTAATAATTCCAGCTAGCCGCATAATTATGAAACTTCAGCTTGACCACAAATACGAGAGATGGCAATTAAAGGCCTTATTCTCATGCAGAAGACGCTTATACCTAACTAGCATTTGATCGCGACTCCAACCGCGTGAAAAAGTTTTTTGGGATAAAAGTCCCGCTTTATATTTTTTTCTGGGATAAAAAGTAGCCTATATTACTCGCTGATAATGTAGATTTATAGTGGTCTAAGAATTATTAAACGTAAATTTTTACGTTTATTCGTTACAAACATACAAAAATACAAATCTTTCCTCTTTATATAATTAGTGTAGATAGCTACCGAAATGTGAGTGTTTGACATATGAAGACATGTAAATAATATTGCATACATTTATGAATTAGTTTATACCATAAGTAATGTATAAAACATATTATATATGGACGGAATCAATGCAAAAGATTTTTTTCCAGTCATGAAATGATACAGAGAAAACAAAAAAAATCCATATTAATAAAGCTGAAGGTAACTGTGCTATATTGGTAGCAAATGACTCCTGTAAGACCCAACTCCAGTATTACTTGGCACACGAAACTATGAAGCCTCGATTCTAGTTCACTTGAGACATTGAGTGACATTTTGCACAAGCTAGTCAGCAAGTCAGTGGTAAATATACTACCAATCTTTCCTTCTATTTGATTAATTTCGTTGCGCTTAATTCTAATTAGTGCTCCCAGAGACTGGCCGAGCTTTACAGCTGGGTGTCATAAAATGCGTGCCACTGTCGATCCTGGCTTACAGGAGGGCGGGATAGTCTCTTGAAAACGCTAGTCAGCAGTACAGACTCCATATTTCTAATCTTTCCAATTTTCTGTCATAACCAATAGTAAATTTTCCGACTAATTTACAATATTATACACCAGGGTCGTCATATATGATAACAAGTCCAGTCATATGCATAATCTAATAGTTAATTATAAATGTTTACAGCGCCAACAACTTGTGAACTATGGCCCTGATGATACGAACTGATATCTCTCATCTAAATTAATATTTGTTTATGGAATACGTAAAACAATTTCTAGTCTACCAAAGTAACGCTTTTAGGTATAGACACTCTAGACGAAGCTTACATCGCCTGTATGAAAAAAGCTTCAGGATATAGAAAGAAAGAAAACACATTTAATTTACATATGATTTTCTAATAAGGCGCGATATTTTTGTAGACCGAAATATTTTCTTTGGTATTGCTCACCTCTATTTTGTCTTCCCCGACGCTATCATATTTAATGTCCATGTTTTTAATTTCTTGTAATAAATATTTTACATACATAAACACTCACGCATTTATGCCTTTGGGGTGGGCATAGACTATTGAAAACCTTATGCTACGATCTAACACACATTTTGCCTCTTCCACATTTATAAATCTCGTGTATGTGCCTGAATTGGCCTTATCAGATATCATCTGTTTGATTGATATATCTTCTTCTCAGACGCCCCTATTCTCCTACAAATCAACGTAAACATTAATTGCTTTGTTATTGAACATGCACATCGTCGATGCAATCAGATGACTTCATCCCGTCCGTAGACGAAGGCAGATAAATGTCTTCGTTAGTTTAAGAATTTCTTCATTACACGATCCGAGAACAGGAACACACATTAGAGCTGTTAATTAATCTCTATACTTACCTTAATTCTCCCTGCCAGTTGTTTTTTCTGCTATAAAGTGAAGAAAAATACCTAAAATAAGCATGATCCTCCCTTATCTTATTAATGTGTTCACAAAATACAAAAAAAAAGATATTCGTCTGTGTACCAAAATCTTGATACAAGCGGCTCAGGACAATCGATAATTCTCGCAACAGGCACCTTTTAACTAAGCCGTTCTTGTCAAATTATTACGGTTTTACACCCGCGCCGAGCGCCGCCTGAATTCTGAATAAGTATAAGGTAATAAATTCGCGCAAATCTCGAGACATTCCAACGAGCTGAAAATGTTTTCCATTTTTAGGGTTCCGTATCTCGAAAGGATAAAACGGAACCCTCATAGGATCACTTTGTTGTCCGTCCGTCTGTCAAGACCATTTTTCTCAGGAAGTGCGTGGAGGTATTAAGCTGAATTTTATATCAAATACTCAGGTCTACTGTCCCTTGGAGCTGTGAAAAAATCAAACTTCTAAGCCAACGCAATCAAAAGATACAGCCGTTTATGCAGCAAATTTTCGAAACTCGCAAGGGAATCAAAACCTACAGGATATACATCCCGTGAATTCAGTATCTTGAAATTTGGTACGAAGCAACGTTTTATAGCACAGATAAAGAAAAAGTTTCGGAAACTGTAAATTTTACGGAACCCTCGTGCGTGAGTCCGACTCGCACTTGGACGGGTTTTTTAAAACGTATTATTCTGCTTCCTTTACTATTATTACAATAGGGTAGTTGACAACTTTTTAATACATTTATCAAAATTGTGTTCCATGCAAAATGTAATGGAAAAATAATTTTCAAAATTGGGGCAATAAGTAGTAAGTTATAAGCTTTGAAATTTGGTGGAAGAGGTAATTGTCAGTAATATTACACTGTGACGTCACCGAGAGTCGTCGGCCATAACGCTGCCTGCGTGCAAAAGAGATAGCGCGATATTTGCTCCACGTCCCCACTTTCGCTCACAACAATATTTGAAATATGAATAATTGCTTTATTTTTCCACCAATTTTGATGTTGATTTCAAAGAAGAATTTCGCTTTCGTATTATTTTATGTTACATATAAAATCATGTACAAAATCAAACATAGGAAACTACCCTATTGTGGAACAGTTTGATAAATACTATGCTAAAATAAGATGTTATTAAGTTCTTATTGATTTTTATTGACTGTAACGACCTTATTCGTAAATAGTTTTTGAACACATTTTAGTTATATAATGTTTTGTCTTTTTCTTTCAAACTCAATTCAAAATTCGTTCGAAGAAGACTAAACATTCGATAACTAAAAAAGATTTATGAATAAGGCCATATATCATTAGAACTACGTCAGCTTAAGTGGTTTAGACTAGCCATGCTCCTGGAACCTACAGCAACCTAAATGCCATTGAATTATTTGAATGGATTCTTCGCAAACCTTTAGATGAACCGCCATTGTTCTTCGCTTCTGATACTCCGCATCCAAATGTTCATTTCTCCCAATAATGACCCTATGTCCAGTGTAGTAACAAACAAGTGCTGTAATTAAATGAAAAACCAGA
Organism: Lapara coniferarum; assembly: GCA_949316025.1. Taxonomy (NCBI): domain Eukaryota; kingdom Metazoa; phylum Arthropoda; class Insecta; order Lepidoptera; family Sphingidae; genus Lapara; species Lapara coniferarum. The sequence goes on from OX438929.1 coordinate 14,216,771, forward strand.
CGAAGAACACGCTAAATATCAATTTAGTGCATGATGTCAGCAGTTTTATGACTCTTAGAAAGTAGTTCGGTGAAAACAAAGAAACATTAAATAGATTGTTTCTCTACGCGGTTCTAGGGTCGAACACAATGTATATTTAAATACGTTAGCTCACTAATATAACTGAAAAAATAAAGACATTCAACAGTGAGATGATAAAATCATGGTAATTTAACTTGACATCGTTATTCTATTATATAAAAAAAACACCTAGTTAGTGATAATTGCGCTTTGCACGCTAGAACCACAGTTTTAGTTATTTACTTATTTGTAATGAATGGTGTGTGTTACAATGGATCCACATCTCCCGAGCCAGTTGCAGCAAAAAATAAGACTGATTATTATGGTGTACAGCAACAATACAGATAAAAAAATGAGATTTTTATAAAAAAAAAAGGAATATCCTCAATATTTCGAAAATGGTGACACTTTTATATGTAATTTTTTGTATGGTAGTGCACCATTCTACATATGTTCCCTTTAAATTTGTCGTTCCATTTATGGGACATTCTGTATATATAACATGCTATGTAATAAAACCCATGAGGATCACCATAGCGTGCCACCATCGTATTAACGAGCGCTGTGGATTGAAGCAAAACTGATTTCTTTTTCGCACCTGCTATGCGTGTTGAATCGATTGCCTCACCTGTCTTGGGATCTTTTGTGTTGCGGAGTATTAGCTATATCTATATCTATTTAATGCTTGGAGAAGGTGCCTATTTTATGCGTTGCTCAAAGCAACAAGAGCCAACTAAAGTCCATTAGGCCGATGTGTCCTTTAAAATAATAATTACATTTATTTCACTGAAATGTTTTCTACTATCATACTAAATAACGCATGAAAAAACTCAGGTCGACAAAATACTTTCCTTTCAGGTGTACATTGTAGAACAACATAAAATGTTACTAGATTAAAGTGCATACCTATATGAGCTTAGGATGATGTGCTGAATATTTTATCAGATACATTTTTACGTAATTCGGTTTTCTTTTAAGACAAAATAACGGGCTATTATCTTAGTATGCCTACAGTTCTTATCTCATTATACTTATTGTCCTAGAATACGCTATGTTTCGTTTTTTAGCTATTTCCTATAACAGAAATATTTACTTGAAAAGCAACTATTTTGATTCTAGTTTTTGGCCAAGCATTTACTCTTCAAGCCCCGCGACGGACGCCGGCGTCCGAGTGTATAGGGTTTCCGCATACATCTATATATATATATATATATATATATATATATATATATATATATATATATATATATATATATATATATATATATATATATATAATGACCCTTTTACGGTAAATGTTGCTCCAGTGTGAAGTTAGAACAAATGTTGATCCACCTATTTTGCCTGTATACTTCGCTCCGAGTCTCGCAAACTGATATACTTTGATCCGTGCTTGATGCGCGTGTGACGTCGGTGGATCTGCACTCACAGGTTTTCAACATACTCGTCGACGTTTTGACCAACATTTGTGGATCCATTAACGGTCAAAAAAATGATACTGAATGTGATTACTTTGATCCAGAATATATTTAACTTATATGCGACATTTACTTTGACTAAGTTGATCCGGAGCCAAAATTGACTAATAGGTACTACACAAAGCGGCAAAATCCCTGATTCTACTGTTTTTGAAGTCATACTTCTTTAGGCGCGTTATGAAAAATTGAATGGAGTGAAATTTTACGATGCGCGCGCATGTGTGACACGAAATTTTCTCACGGGAGAATTATTATATAGGGCAGATTTAATATTAGATTTCAAAAAAGTAACCACCATTGTGAATTTCTATGTTTTAAGGTCAACCGACCTGAAAATAGATATCTGAGCATGGCTTTAGATACAAAGAGCAGATCCAATTTTAGAAATGAAAAAAGTGGCTGCCATTTTGAATTTCTTTGTTTTAAGGCCAATCGACCTCAACATCGATATCTGAGCATGTCCTTAGGTACAAAGGGCAGATCCAATGTTATAATTGAAAAAATGGCCGCCATTTTGAATTTCTTTGTTTTAGACAATTGACGTCAACATCGATACTTGGGCATGCTATCGATAATAAAACACAGATCTAATATTAGACTTAGAAAAGAGGTCGCTACTTTCAACTTTTTAACATTGATTTCAATCTCTTATAAGGTAAAGTTTAGTATAATACTAGGTAACACATTTATAATTAAGCGTTTTCTGTTTTGCAAAAATGTTTTATGAGCATTTAACACATCCGCCCTGTGGATTGGGGGCGTTTGGAGAATTCCACCACGGTATCCCCTGCCTGTCGTAAAAGGCGACTAATAGGGGCCTCCGGGGGTCACGGGTGGGCGGGACGTGCCGCCCACCCATTAGTCTAGCCAACTTCTGTGACCCCCGTGATGGACATGTCCGAGGCAGCGTGTCTCACGCTGCCTCGGACACCAAAAGGTGGACACGGTACGGTGTTTCGGGGGCTTCTGAGCCCCCGCAACAGGAAAAGGACCGCAACAGCGGTACGTGCAGGGGCGGTTGCGGACGACAACTTAGACGTGAGTCGGAGGAAGCCCGCAGCCGTCCCTAATGCGCCGAAGATGGCCGTTTAAAAAAAAAAAAAAAAAAAAGCATTTAACACATTTTTAAGTCTAAAGCGGATGGGTATTAAAACAACTTAGTGTGATAGGAAGGGGCGACTTTTCGTGGGAGACAAAAATGAAATGTCCATTCTCATGCTGCAAATTTGTGAGTCTATTTCCACAGAACAATCATCTAGGTCTATCATCCGGTATCATCATCATCATCGTCATCAGCCGTATGACGTCCACTACTGAACATAGGCCTCCCCCAAAGATTTCAGGTGGACCTGTCAAAAGCAGCCTGCATCCAGCGCGTTCCTGCGGCCTTTACCAAGTCATCGGTCCACCTTGCAGATGGATGGCTGACGCTACGCTTGCCAGTACGTGGTCTCCACTCTAGAACTTTTTGTCCCATCTGCCGACAGTTCTTCGAACTACGTGCCCTGCCCATTGCTACTTCAGCTTGCTTATCCGTTGGGCTATGTCAGTGACTTTCGTTCTTCTACGGATCTCCTCATTTCTGGTTCGATCGCGTAGAGAAACACCTAGCAAAGCCCTTTCCATAGCTCGCTGAGTGACCGTGAGCCGTCTTAGGCGGGCCCTAGTCAGAGGCCACGTCTCAGTGCCGTATGTCATCACTGGTAACACACATTGCTTGAAGACTTTTGTCTTCAGGCATTGAGGTATTTTGGACGAGAAGACCTTGCTTAGTTTCCCGAACACTGCCCATCCAAGCTGGATTCGCCGATTGATCTCTTTCTCAAATTTGGACTTGCCGAGTTGGACTACTTGACCTAAACAGACGTACTCGTCTACAACTTCGAGAATTGAGCTCCCAACGATAATCGGGGTTAGCACAACATGAACATTCGACATGATCTTGGTCTTGTCCATGTTCATCCTGAGACCCACCAGTTGAGAAACTCGGTTGAGGTCACTGAGCATTGTGCTCAGACCCTCCAGCGATTCTGCCAGTACACCGATATCATCAGCAAAACGAAGCTGAGTGATGTATTCGCCATTGATGTTGATGCCGAGTTCTTTCCAGACCAAGAGCTTGTAAGCACCTTCCAACGCGGCAGTGAATAGTTTCGGAGAGATAACATCTCCCTGTCTCACGCCTCTGTGTAGTGGAATAGCCTTCGAACTCTGTTCTTGTACTCGGACCTACATGGTGGCGTTGTTATACAAGCACCTCAACACTTCGATGTACCGATGATCAATGTGGCGCTGCTGTAGAGACTGCAGCACAGGCCAGGTCTCGATCGAATCGAAGGCTTTCTCATAGTCCATGAACGCTAAGCAAAGTAGCAAGTTATACTGCCCAGTTTTTTGTATAACTTGCCGCAGCGTATGGATGTAGTCTATTGTACTATAATCTTTACGGAATCCGGCTTGTTCGGGAGGCTGGAAGTCATCTAGCCTGCGCTTGAGACGATTCGTGATGACTCTTGAGAACAGCTTGTAAACATGGCTCAAGAGTGAGATGGGCCTGTAATTCTTAAAAAAAAGGCGTTATCACCTTTTTTTTAAGAACAATACCACCACACTCCTGTTCCATGCCTCGGGCGTTATACCCTGGATCAGAACGAAGTAGAATAGCTTTGGAAGGAATGTAAGAGTCCGGTATCACAGAATAAAAAATACAGTCAAAAAATAAATTATCACTTTCACATCGAGTATAAAACAATCTACGACACTTCAGATAGCATCACTTTTTGTATACTTTGACTAGATGCGCTCCGTGGTGTTAGTCGCGGCTCAAATTACCGCAGGAATACTTTTCGGAATAAAGTTTAGTCTATGTACTAATTCAGGGTGTCAACTACTGCTATATCAAATTTCATCAAAATTGGTCCAGCCGTTTGAGCGTGAAGACGTAAGAAACATGCTTACACACTTCGTTACAAACTATCGCCATTATAATATTAGTGTGATTACTAATTGGGCTCAGTGACACCGTATTAGTAACATGTTGATACTATAAATAAAATATCATTAATTGGATGTGTATAAAACGCCGCGGCTGCTCTCAGCCAATCTGATCTGAATCTGACTGTTTGCTGTGCTCTGATTGGCTCATTCAAATCGGATCAACATTTTCCGTAACTATCGCAAGGTGGATTTGTATATCGGATCAACTTCGGCAAACATTAGTAAGAAGTCCCGTGAGTGTAGATGTTGATCCGGTTGGAGCCACATTAGTTACCAGAAATGCATATTGGATCAACAAAAGGCGCCGGATCAACATAGATTTTTGGATCAACAAAGTGCTCGCGTGAAGTCACGTCTGATCAACATTTACCGTCAAGAGATCTCTATATATATATATATATATATATATATATATATATATATATATATATATAGATGTATATATATATATATATACATCTATATGGGTCTGTAATGACGGTTTTACGGTAAATGTTGCTCCAGTGTGAAGTTAGAACAAATGTTGATCCACCTATTTTGCCTGTATACTCCGCTCCTCGTCTCGCAAACTGATATACTTTGATCCGTGCTTGATGCGCGTGTGACGTCGGTGGATCTGCACTCACAGGTTTTCAACATACTCGTCGACGTTTTGACCAACATTTGTGGATCCATTAACGGTCAAAAAAATGATACTGAATGTGATTTCTTTGATCCAGAATATATTTAACTTATATGCGACATTTACTTTGACTAAGTTGATCCGGAGCCAAAATTGACGAATAGGTACTGAAACACATAGCGGCAAAATCCCTGATTCTACAGTTTTTGAAGTTATACTTCTTTAGGCACGTTATGAAAAATTTATGGGAGTGAAGTTTTACGATGCGCGCGCATGTGTTACAAGATTTTCTCACGGGAGAATTATCATAAAGAGCAGATGAAATGTTAGATTTCAAACAAGTGACCACCATTGTGAATTTCTTTGTTTTAAGACCAACCGACCTCAAAATCGATATCTGGGCATGCCTTTAAATACAAAGGGCAGATCCAATTTTAGAAATGAACAAAGTGGCTGCCATTTTGAATTTCTTATTTTTAAGGCCAATCGACCTCAAAATCGATACCTGAGCATGGCCTTAGGTACAAAGGGCAGATCCAATGTCATAATTGAAAAAAGTGGCCGCCATTTTGAATTTCTTTGTTTTAAGGACAATTGACGTCAAAATCAATACTTGGGCATGCCATTGATAGTAAAAGACAAATCTAATATTAGACTTAAGAAAAGAGGTCGCTATTTTGAACTTCTTAACATTGAGATTTCAGTCTCTTATAAGGTAAAGTTTAGTATAATACTAGCTCTCAGAGCAGTCGTCGGAGGAGACCTCACGCTGCCAGTCGTGGTCGCTTCCATGGTCGATAGCCGGAGGTCTTGGCGTGCGGTGGCGCACTTCTGTGAGATGGTCCTCTTGCAGCAGGAGAGTGCCGAGAGGGATCGGAGGTGCGGTGATCCGTCCCGCCGCCAAACGAGACGTAGGAGGCGTCGGGTGGACGACTGACCGGCGTCTTCCGCCCTGTGGATTGGGGCGTTTGGAAAATTTCACCACGGTATCCCCTGCCTCTCGTAAAAGGCGACTAATAGGGGCCACTGGGGGTCGCGGGCGGGCGGCAGGGGGCTGTCCGTCTTTAGTTTTGTGCGTGTTTTTAGTACATTGCTGCGACCCCCGTGATGGACGGCAGTGTGGCATGTAGGCCTCATGCTGCCGTTGACGCCGAGGGCGTCCTTCGGTGCGCGGGGGCTTCTGACCCCCCCCCCCCCAAGCAGGAGACGGGCTGTATTAGGCGGCACCGCGCAGGGGCGGCTGCGGACGACAACTTAGACACTCTTAGTCTGGGGAAACCCGCAGCCATCCCTAATGCGCCAAAGAAGGCGAAGGTTTTAGTCGGTATGCCGTGCGGTGTACATAGGCTAGGGACTCGGCCCGGCGGCTCAACGCTGGGTCGTAAGGCACGGTGAACCCAACATAACCGCTCAGTCGCCCCCCTTAAAGGCTGTGCGGTAGTAATAAGTCACTTTCTCCGCGAAAACAAAGAAAAAAAAAGCTAACACATTTATAATTAAGCGTTTTCTCTTTTGCAAAAATTTTTATGAGCATTTAACACATTTTCGAGTCTAAAGCGGATGGCAACTAAAACAACTTAGTGTGTTAGAAAGGGGCGACTTTTCGTGGGAGCCAAAAATGAAACGTCCATTCTCATGCAGCAAATCTATTTCCACAGAATAATCATCGAGGTCTATCATTCGGTATTATCATCATGATCATCATCAGCCGTATGACGTCCACTGCTGAACATATGCCTCCCGCAAAGATTTCCAGATGGACCTGTCAAAAGCGGCCTGCATCCAGCGCGTTCCTGCAGCCTTTACCAAGTCATCGGTCCACCTTGCAGATGGACGGCTGACGCTACGCTTGCCAGTACGTGGTCTCCACTCGAGAAATTTTTTGTCTCATCTGCCGTCAGTTCTTCGAACTATGTGCCCTGCCCATTGCCACTTCAGCTTGCTTATCCGTTGGGCTATGTCAGTGACTTTCGTTCTTTTATGGATTTCCTTATTTCTGATTCGATCGCGTAGAGAAACACCTAGCAAAACCCTTTCCATAGCTCGCTAAGTGACCGTGAGCCGTCTTAGGCGGTTCATAGTCAGAGGCCACGTCTCAGTGCCGTATGTCACCACTGGTAACACACATTAATTGAAGACTTTTGTCTTCAGGCACTGAGGTATTTTGGACGAGAAGACCTTGCTTAGTTTCCCGAACGCTGCCCATCCGAGCTGGATTCGCCGATTGATCTCTTTCTCAAAGTTGGACTACTTGACCTAAATAGACGTACACGTCTACAACTTCGAGAATTGAGCTCCCAACGATAATCGGGGTTGGCACAACATGAACATTCGACATGATCTTGTCTTGTCCATGTTCATCCTGAGACCCACCCGTTGAGAAACTCGGTTGAAGTCACTGAGCATTGTGCTCAGACCCTCCAGCGATTCTCGTGATGACTCTTGAGAACAGCTTGTAAACATGGCTCAAGAAGATGGGTCTGTAATTCTTCAAAAAGGCGTTATCACCTTTTTTTTTAAGAACAATACCACCACACTCCTGATCCATGCCTCGGGCGTAATACCCTGGAGCAGAACGAAGTTGAATAGCTTTTGAAGGAATGTTAGAGTCCGGTATCACAGAGTAAAAAATACAGTAAAAAAATATAGATAAATTATCACTTTCACATGGAGTATAAAACAATCTACGACACTTTAGATAGCATCACTTTTTTTATACTTTGACCAGTTGCACTCCGCGGTATTAATCCTGGACTAAATTACCGCAGGAATACTATTCGGAATAAAAGTTAGTTAGTCTAGGTTCTAATTCAGGGTGTCAACTACCGCTATATAAAATTTCATCAAAATTGGTCCAGCCGTTTGAGCGTGAAGACGTAACTAACATGCTCACACACTTTCTCACAAACTTTCGCCATTATAATATTAGTGTGATTACCAATTGGGCTCAGTGACACCGTATTAGTAACATGTTGATACTGTGAATAAAATATCATTAATTGAATGTGTATAAAACGTCACGGATGCTCTCAGCCAATCTGATCTGAATCTGACTGTTTGCTGTGCTCTGATTGGCTCATTTAAATCGGATCAACATTTTCCGTAACTATCGCAAGGTGGATTTGTATATCGGATCAACTTCGGCAAACGTTAGCAAGCAGTCCCGTGAGCGTAGATGTTGATCCGGTTGGAGCCACATTAGTTACCAGAAATGCATATTGGATCAACAAAAGGCGGCGGATCAACATAGATTTTTGGATCAACAAAGTGCTCGCGTGAAGTCGCGTCTGATCAACATTTACCGCTAAGAGATCTCTATATATATATATATATATATATATATATATATATATATATATATATATATATATATATATATATATATATATAAGCGGGGCTTGACGGGTTAATCTATACTAATATTTTAATGCAGAATCGAAAAAGGGGTTAGACAGGGAGACCCCCTGTCCCCAAAGTTGTTCTCCGCAGTGCTAGAATCCATCTTCAGAGGCCTCAACTGGAGTCATTTCGGACTAAATGTGGATGGGTTATCACTCACTCATTAAGATTTGCTGACGACATAGTGTTATTCGCCAAAACATCTGAAGACATCACCACGATGATCAAAGAGTTAGCAGCAGAAAGTAGAAAGGTAGGGCTGGAACTTAATCCAGAAAAAACCAGAGTGCTGACTAACGGAAAGAAAAACATAATAGAATTAGAAAACATTGAAATAAATTACACTGACGAATACATATACCTTGGGCAACTGATAACTCAAAACGAACATATGCGCAAAGAAGTAGAAAGAAGGATTGCGAATGCTTGGAAAAGGTACTGGAGTTTGAAAGAAGCTATGAAAAACAAAAAACTTCAAATAAATCTAAAAAGTAAACTATTCAACACATGCATATTGCCCGTATTGACGTACGGCTGTCAATCATGGGCTCTAACCAAGAATTTTATAATAAACTTCTTGGCTCTAACTCAGGAAATAACAAACAAATTAGCTACCTGTCAATATGCAATGGAAAGGAGTATGCTGAACATAAAAAAAACTGACAGAATGAAAAATAGTATAATCTATATTCTATATCTATATATCTATATCTATATCTATATATCTATATCTATATATATATATAAAAGAAAGTGGTGTTAGTTACACCACTTATAACTCAAGAATGGCTGAACGGATTTACCTGAAAATTGGTGGAGAGGTAGCTTAGAACCAGGAGACGGACATAGGATACTTTTTATCCCGGGAAAATATAAACCGGGACTTTTATCCCGGATAATTTTTTTTCTGCCAGTGGAACCGCAAGAAAACAAGTATAGAGATATTTCGAGATCCAGTTGAGGACATAATTACTCTTATCCCGGAAAAAGATAAACCGGGAATTATATCCCGGATTTTAATTTCTCGCGAGTGGAGCCGCCACGACTAAACCACTGAACCGATAGCGATGCAATTTGGCAGGGAGATAGTTTTAAACCCTGGGAAGAATCTAGGCTACTTCATATCCCGGGAAAATATAAACCGGGACCTTAATCTCGGAAAATAGTTTTTGCCAGTGGAACCGTATGAAAATAAGTATGGAGATAGTTTGTGATCCAAAGGAAATCAATCTCAAGTTTGAGTTACATCTCAAGTAGACATAATGTATGAACAGTTCAATACATTATGTCTACTTGAGATGTAACTCAAACTTGAGATTGACCTATTAATACCGCCCATAGGCTACTATTATCCCGGAAAACAGACACCGGGAATTTTATTCGGGATTTTTTTCCGGAAAAAAATATGGTTAGGTATTATTTACGGGGGGGTGGGGGTGTTTAGGGATTTTAAAATTTCGTTAAATAAGGACTCATTTGGTGGCAGGGAGGTTTTTTGCAAGAAAATTACGAGGAATATTTGAAAATTTAAGAATACTTCAGCGCCATATTAAACGTGTATGTCACTGAATTCCTCCTAAGCGGCTGGACCGATTTTAATGATTTTTTTGTGTCCTCAGGTGGGTTTGAGAATAGTTTCGATTAACAATTAGATCCGGTAGGTGGCGCTGTACTCGGGTTCTAGGATTTCATTTCCTTTTTAGGGCAGGACAACGTCTGTCGGGGCCGCTAGTTAGGAATAAAACAAAAACCATAGATGTAACTTTAAAAACCAGAAGACTAAAATGGAGATGGGCAGGGCACATGATAAGAGGACATGACAAATGGAGCAAAATAACGACAAGATGGTACCCTAGAGAGGGAAAAAGGAAGAGAGGCAGACCGCAGAAAAGATGGGATGACGACATCAGAAGAGTGGCAGGCGTGACGTGGAACAGAGTCGCTCAGGAAAGGTCAGAATGGAAAAGGTTGGAGGAGGCCTTTGCCGATTGGCAAACAGATCTGCAGTATATAGAGAAATATCAAATACTATATTAAGTTTTAATATTTTATTATTAGTGTAAGCTGATCTGAATAAAAGGCTATATTATTATTATTATTATTTAATATTTTAATGCTGAAGCGTTTGTTTGTTTGGTAAATGCGCTAATCTCAGGAACTACTGAACCAATTTTCTAAATTCTTTCACTAATAGGAAGTAACATTAACAGCGAGTGCTGCGTAGGCTACGTTTTATCCTGGGAAAATATTTTTATCTCGGAAAAACTTTTCACCCGGGCTGATCCGCGAGGGTCGCCTAGTATTGTCTACAGTTACTTTATATGCCCACTTTTCTATCGCGACCCGTGAGAGCCTTTTCCTTGATCGTCAATGTGTTTGGACTGGACTGAACTTATTTACGTAAAAATGAGACTGGTCTAATATTTACATTGCTTTTTTTTAATTTCGGCCGCAAACAAGGAATAGGTTTACCCGATGTTAAAATGCCTTCCCACATCACCGTCTTATAATCTTGAGATTATAAAGATTATGAGGAAATAAAATTATTGGTTTTTATAATGCAACAGCATAAATTTTTCATTACTTTCATGTAAATAATAATAGAATGACTGCCTTGGTAGAGGTACAGTTGTTTTATGTACATTTTAATGCCACATTGAAAAGTCTGCTGATAATGGACTGCCACTCCACTACGATATTTTATTTTCAAATGAAAGTCGAGTAACTGATTGCATTAAAATATGGATGCATATAGATGTAGTTAAATATTATTGCAGAAATAACTTGAAAACTCGTGAAGTGCAAACACTATTTTGTTGGTTATGTTTTCTTATTTATGTTAAATATAATATAAATGCAATATTTCGAAAACTTTTGGCCGCGGCTCCGCCCGCGTTAGTATTTTTTTCCGAGATAAAAGTACATATAAATAAACCTTTCTCTTGAATCCCTGTAGGTATCTATATAGGTATTTTCTTCAAATTAGTTCTGATTTGAAATATCGATGAAGCCGTAATTAATAACAACCCTAGTATATGCATCTTTAAGTTTTCTAGTACTTACTTATACTCAAGAATTGGTAAAATCGATATTTCGATGCAAGTTAGTAACCCAACTAAATTGAGTCACATCATAAATCTATCAAATACCAATAAAATAAATAATATGTACTTACCGTAACTGTAATAAGCATTTATGTTTCGGTCACCTCTAATTTTATAGTTGTCGTTATTTTTGCGTGTTTTAGATTTATTTGTATCAATAAATAACGTCTCTTAATCTTTCACAACGGTCGCCGTTAAGAAATACAGTTCATATTTTTTACAGCCAACTGGACTACTGCACGCGGCTCCACCCGCGTGAATATATAATATATATTTAATTAAAGACTCTAAATACATTAACATTCGTATAAATATTCCATATAATTTTTCCCCAAGTTCACGCGTCATCAAAAACTGTCATCAAACTTGGGTCAAACATTTCATCAAACTTAAGGTGAAGACTAAAGGATCGATACGAACAGATGAGGTCCCATTGTCTGTAGAACTGGTAGTCAGCCAGGACGCATCAGCAGGGAAACGTTGGTGAAATTTATGAACACGCACGCCAAGGCATTGGCCATCCGCAAACTTGTACCCTAATAGGGAAAGTAGGCCAGCCGATAATTCTCCATGCTCCCTAGTGAGAAGTTTGTAAACATTTGGGAACGTTGCAATACATTATTTGCAAGACCGTTTTACCATAACCGAGGAGTTATTGTATCGGTATTCGGTTGTTTACAATACTTGGAAGAGAGTGGTATCAGCATTTTCAAACTTATTATAGAGAATCTTTCTAAACATTTTATTTGTCTAGAAAAACTGATTTTCATGGATTCCAACATATATACGCACATTGATTCGGCTTTAAAGTAACCATACACATTTATGCGAACACCAAACGTGCTGTTTCAAAAACTGAAGCCGATGTGATCCAGTTCTACAATCAGAACTTCTGACAGCACTGCGTTTGGAAAAACACAGATTGGAATCAAATATTTGGACAGTTTTTAAAAAGGAAATTCGTATCTGAAAGGACAATATTCCAGCTTGTACATGGTGTAGAAATATGATTGTCCATCTCGATAATTCGGGTTTATCTCTGCCTGTGCCTTCGGGGTTACAGGCGTAAGTTTTTTCATATATCAAACCGAATTTTGCTAGTAATGGAAGAGTTATCAAAACTTTCTTTGGCAAAACCATTCAACAAACAATTTATCTTTCGCACCAAATAGACTAGGTAACTAAGTACTTAATAAATTGTGGGCCGACTCAGGGATTTCCTAGAAAAAATAGCTAAACCAATTCATTCAGCTGGTTCATATGTCTAAAAATCAATCAGTGACAAAGAGCCGACATTCTTTCAAGTACCTAATGAAGGAATGTCCGTCCTTAGAGCAGGCGCGATGACCTCTGGTAAAATATTTTGCGAGCAAAAGATCCAAGGGTCCTTGAATAGATCGATTTGTAAATAAGAATTCCTTATATGATTAGGATCACGACGGCTAATGTCTGTTTTCAATGGTCTTGCTTAAAGTTCTGGGGACGGCTTTGAATTTATACATAAAAATGGGCAGAAGAAACCATCAAAGAGGCCATTCAAGTATTACGTAAGCACCAAAGGGGAATGGGGAGGCGGTGTTAGCTTTGAAAGAAAGAGAGAAAGTTTCTTTCTTCTTTCTTTCTTTCTTTGCTTATTTTCGATGACATGGGGGACAGGAGGGTCTGAATAGTGATTACGTCAGCAATATTTATTTATTTAATTTCATAAAGTTTTTGATGAATCAACACAATAAGGAAATTTGAACGGATTTCGCAAACATTATAGTAAACATACGGTATAATATAATAAAATTATGCTTTTGTAATACTTGAACGGCCCTTAAACGTACATACGTGGAGTTTAAACTGAACTTTAAATTATAGTTAGGTCTTTCAATAAAAGTAAACTACCTGGTTGGTATTGTTACAATATATTGGCATCATGCACTGTGCATTGTCTATTAATATGCTAAGCAACTCAACTCCTTTTCCCTACAATTATCCACTCAAGTTTGAATAAGGAACGCGCGCTGGCAACAAACTCTTGTCTATTGTCTTTGGACACTTAGTTGTCAATTTTATTGACACTTGCCGTCCGCCTGCCGTCTCATCACCACCATTGAAGATCGGAAGAACCGGGATCCCGGGGAGTCCGTTTCTACTCAGGAAAGCTAGTTGTGAGGTGGAACTGCATTAATACCACCTTCAATGTTGAAAAAATAAGCCTTAATATCAATACAGTCCACAGTTAAAATTTCAAATTGTGGTGTTTTTAACTACCACTACCCCAAGTCAATATTTTCTATAAGTATTTAAGAATACATCCTCACTCTCGGAAAATTTGGTCTAATACCCAACTTCCATATCCATTAAAGTCGTTACATCATTTTCATTACGCTACACTTCCATTGGGCTTTCCTCTCCTGACAATACAAATGCTTGTTTGGAAAGTAGTATATCACAAATGGCTTATCCCCGTCCAACTTGTTGGTCCAATGTTGTTTAGCGAAAAGTTTTTATATCGTGTTCACAAATTTTATTAACCCGAAATACCGAATCAGAACATATTGTTTGAATTTCTAGAGATTCAGTAGACTCGCGAGTTGGGCCGTAGAAATTCCTTTCTACTATCGTTAACGCTAATAAAAAAAAATATGGAAATGACATGTCCAATCGTTAAATGGCCTTCCTTCGGTTTAATAAATATTCCATTGGTTCAAACTTGGAACTGAAAGAAACTTATTGAACTACGAAAGCAATTGATTTTTCAATTCCTTGAAGCGAATTTAATTCTACATCTGTAAATTTCTTCAGCGCATTGTAGGTTTGCGCATTGTGGATATATCATGTATCTGTCTGGATAACGAACACCGTCCACAACGTGTCGAAACCCACCATGATGGCTCACGTGAGTGTATCGAGTACCGGGATCAGCCTGTGTACATCTGGTACAAACAGACCGGTATATGCCGACTAGCGATGGGATAATAATCTCTCGTCAATCGACACTCTATATGAACCACACTGCGCTTCCCATCCGGTGCAGTGGAATCATTACCGTGACCATCTTGAATTAAACTAAGGGTAGATACGTAGGTAGGTTCACTGGTGGTAGGTCTCTCATATGTAAGAGTCCGTCTGGGTGGGTACCACCGCAATGTCTATTTCTACCGCCAAGCAGCAGTGTGCATGCGCTGGTGTGTTTCGGTTTGAAGAGCATTGTAGCCAGTGTAACTACAGGACATAATGAGACTTAGCATCTTATGTCTCAGGATGACGAACGCAGTGGAATGCCACACAGTACTTTGTAACTCAAGGTGCTGGATGATATTTCTACTGTTTATGGGTCGTATCGCTTACCATCAGGCGAACGGCATGCTCGTCTCGTCATTTTAGGCTATAAAAAACATCAAAAAAGGTCGCTTTAATAGAGACATATTATGTTAGGATCTTTACCGACAAAAAGCTGTGTAGATCTGTGGTACTGCTGTGTTTCTATATGAAAGAACTAGCTTTTGCCCGCGGCTCCGCCCGCTTTAACAAGTTTTCCGGGATAAAAGTCCCGCTTTATATTTTCCCGGGATAAAAAGCCTATGTGTTAATCCAGGACATGATCTAACCGTGTGCCAAATTTCATCGAAATCCGTTCAGTAGTTTTTGCGTGAAAGTGGAACAAACATCCATACATCCATTCTTACAAACTTTCGCCTTTATAATATCAGTAGGATTGTTAGTGTATTTATCAGGTATTACAAATCCTAAATCTAACTAGGTCCATATCCCGGGTTGGGCAATATGATATTAGATTTTTCTATTCAGTATCAGCACGGAGTCTGGGAATGTGCCCGACTTATGGCAGTACAACCACCGTTTACTACATGGGACCTAACACAGCTGGCGGTGTCTGTGTGTGACACACGTCTGCCTACCCCTGAAAAGGGACAAAGGGGTGGTATGTAGGTCAAGAACAACTACGCTATCGGCTGCCTCGATGGCGTAGTTGTATTACGGTACAACTGCAATGCTGAGGTCTCGGGTTCGATCCCCAGGTCGGGCAAAGTGATATTGGATTTTTCTATTCAGTATCAGCCCGGAGTCTGGAAACTGTGCCCCTTATGGCAATAGGCTCGCCCCCTATCAATTTATGGGACGGAATACGCACGGCAAAAAGTGGGTGCATTAATTACGCCTCTGCCTTCCCCTTCGGGGATAAAAGGCGTGTGTGTGTGTGCTATGTAGGTATGTAAATCTAACTACTAACGTTTGAGTAGATTAGCTACCATCAGTTGTGTTGCTTTCAATTAGCTTAACTATCGGACATATGATCGTCCGATAGTTTAGCTAATTGTCGAATCGATTCGTCACATTATGTGTAATAAGTCATCAACAAAACATCAAGGCCATCGTAAATACATTAAAATGTAAGCACCAGTACAAACTAGAAGTCAGTGACACCAAATTCCGGTAGCGAAATAACTTCCGAGTATAAACCAATTTATTAAATCGCAAAGATAGTTTGATGGTTCAAAGCATTTCTTTAGAAAGTAATTTCTTTTTGACCTTTTACGGGTTTTGTACGATTTTTTGCCTACAGGTTTCTGTTGGTTAAGCGGGCACGTGTAAACAATCCTAGGACAGTGCTTTGCGTTCACTCCATGGTCACTTTGTATAGGACATTGGTAGGTGCTGCGAAGGCAATTAATTGGAATTCATTTTGCCCTGAATCTTAATTTAAATCTAGTGCCTTTTTAGAATAATCTTTTTGGATCCTGTGATTCCAAAATAGCAAACATCACGATGAAATAAATTTTCAATATTTTTTACCATATTGCTTTTATGAACACTTTGTCATAAAAAATCACATTTTTTTTATGACATCACATTATTAAGGTTATCACATTATAATGCTGCTTTTCAAAGCAAAGTTAACCGTATGGACTCCGTATTAAACGCAAGAACTTTTAAATTGTTTAACAAATTCGCGTTCGATACAAACGCTTTAGTTGAAAATGATATCATAAGTGCCATTTGGAATCTTTTCATTGTAAATTCTTGAGAAAAAAAATTTCAGCCATAAAAAGTGAAGATTCTCTTGCGAGGAGTTTAAAGCAATTTATCTATCGAAATCTTTTTGTTTAAATTTATATTTATTTAAAATTAATTAGAAATATTTCGCAAAAAAAAAATATATGTAAAACGAAGGTTATAAGGACAACAAGAACTAGATATATATCACTACATATACTGGCTGGCAGAAAACGTATAATATTTCGAATTTCGAACATTATTCCGACATTCCACTGTCATTTACCTTTCTAAATTATGTAGGGAAGTATTTTTATAATAAATATTGTTTGTTAAAACTATTATTTGATAACAATGCAGTCGGTGGTTACTTTTGAGAAGCCTTTACCTCATCTCAGCTTGCCGGATTGGGATGCTAGATTGTACAATTTACAAGTACGTATATTAAAAAAATCTATTTAGTTCTTCAAAACAAGTACCTATAGAGTATTCACTAGTTAGTGTATAAATAAAAGGAAATAATATTAGAAATTATGATATACCGCTTATGAATTATGTCCATTGCATATTTTGGATTCATTCCATGTCGTGTTGTGCAATTCCACGGTGTGGTATGCCTTAATGCCGTTACATAATTTACAATATATTACAAAACATGTTTTAGTTGCTTTAAAAAAACGATATTATTATTATACGAAAACGTATACGATTCCATAATTAACTAACAAAAAAGCAATAAATAAAAACTTTTTAACAAAAAATAAACCGACTTCAAAACCACTGTAAACCAAAAAATAATTCAACTTTATATTCGCTTAGTATATACGTATACTTGGAGTCGATGCCTAATTAAAATTGCCAGCTAAGCCAAGGAAATACAAAATCAAATATACGAAAACATTGTTCAGTTCACATTAGGCACCGACTCCAAATATACGTATATACTAAGCGAATATAAAGTTGAATTATTTTTTTGTTTACAGTGGTTTGAAGTCGGTTAATTTTTTGTTAAAAAGTTTTTATTTATTGCTTTTTTGTTAGTTAATTATAGAATGGTGTAAACAATATATCATAGATATACGATTGCAGCATTCGTGAGTCATCTACTGTTAGTTTTTGAAGAGTTCCATTGCATAACTCCGAAGATCTTCATCAGATCTTCATAAAATATATACTAAAACTTTGCCTGAAAAATATACATTTGAATATCGAAAACCACATCCAAATCGGATCAGTAGTTTTTGAGAAACTCGCGGCCATACAAATTTTCATACATACATAGTACATACAGAACCTCCTTTTTGAAGTCGTTTAAAAAGCGAAAGGTCACTCACTCACTTATCACGAAATCTCAGACACTACAAGTGCTAGGAGTCTGAAATTTTGCAAGGGGGTTCCTTTTAGGACATAGGTGCTCACTAAGACGGGATTTTGCGAAATTCAACCCCTAAGGGGGTAAAAAGATGTGGCAAAGTTTGTACGTGATAAACTCAAAAACTACCAAACGGATTTCGATAAAACATGATTTGGAGATAGTTCGAGACCCTGAGAAGGTTTTAGGCTACTTTTTATCCCGGAAAAATGTATAGCGGGACTTTCAGGAAAAACTTTTTCGTGGGCGCGAGCCGCGGGCAAAACCAATATTATGTATGTACAATTGTATCAGTGAGAGGATCGCATTCATACTTTTCAATTCACATACGGCTTTTAACCCTTTCGCTACACCGACTGTCTGTGGTCGCTTATATATTTTATATAAGGAAATTGGGATAGGACTTTCATCGTATGTTATTAAATGCGCTGCCATAACACCAATAAGGCGATAGACGTTTTATATAAAAGGTTAACCCTTCATTACAATAGTATAGGGCAGCTAAAACGGCTGAATAATCCATTGGCGCGTATTTCTATCGGTCCCAGAGGCCATTTGGTGTATTTTATAAATACCGAAACGCGATACGCAAATAATTCTCGGGCATGCTTTGTGGTTCCGTTCGTAAATTAGAAAAGTTTCGGTGTCCTGTTTAGGAGCGCTTGTCCATTGCCGCCGCCTTGCATATATTCCTGATCCAACAATATTTCGGACGGCAATCGTAATGACTTGTTTAGTACAAGTCTTCCTCCGAATAGTTTGCTTAAAATCCATGTTCAAGCAATAATCTTAGTTACAGCACAAGTTCACAAGCAATAACATACATGATTACACATAAAGAATCCAATTGTCACGATCTAGCACAAAATGTTTGGAAATGTGTGTAGTTGTCTAAGTATCTCTAAATTATAATAGTTATAATTATCATGTATCTTAACCTGTCATAAGTGATTAATAAATTATTTCATTTTTAAATGTCGCTCTCATGGGTATTCAGTTGTGGGTGTGCTGATTTTCACACGTTAATTACTGAGCATCATGAGATTTAACTTTTAACGCCTCAGGACGAAGAGCGCAATGTAATGCCATTTTTTGCAATTGATAGCTCGGGTGGTCTCGCTGTTAAGGACATTCGTGTCACTAAAGCTACGATTCCGCACACGACGGCAAATGACTTGCAGTAAGTGACGTCCTGCCGGGCTTCATTTGCCGTCGTACTTGGAATCAGTCTCATACAATTTGATAATGCATAGTAATGCCGTCTGCCGTCGCGGCACATGCAGTCTGTCGTCTGCCGTTGCCGTCTGCCGCGGAATCACAGCTTTACAACAAGGCGAGCAACATACTTGTGTCGTCATTCATTTTTATAAAAATCGACGGCCGAGATGATAGTGCTCAAATGGCTATGCGGTGGACAAAGATTCGCAGTATTAAAGCCACGATTAAAGATATAACTAGTTCGTCAACGACACGTCGTTCCCGGTGTCGGCGGCTGTGGATAAACGCTATAACTGGAATTACCATTGGGTATCGCAGATCAAACGCCGATCGGCGAACCACGTCTGAGTAATGGCCGATACACTTTTTTGTTATTAATTTACTGTGCGGACAATGGTTTGCGTTCGCACATTTTGGAAAGTGATAATTGAAAATTTGGGTAACCTACAACGTTGGAGGAAATCATTTTTGTGACTTTAATACTTTGATGTGGTTTTTTTGTACAGTCAGCCACATATATGGCTGAACAAATAAAAATTTCGAATCACTTCCACGCGTTAAGTTTATTTGAATCTTTTCTTTTTCTGGGAAGTAAAGTTAATCGCCTTTATTTTATATTTGTGAAGAAAAAACAAAATTGGTAAGAACACGAAAGTGTAGACGCGATTTGAAGTTTTGAATTTGTTCAGCTACTTATGTGGCTGACTGTACTTATTAATTTGTTTGATTTAACATCCCTAATTTGGAATTCTTCTTTGAGACTTCGTTTCCGAAAACTATTATGGGTGGCAATGATTATATTGAAGATTATTCACATATGTCTCAATAAAAATATTTGGGACTAATATTTGTGCCAATGTTTAGTAGGTAACTTCTACTACAAATTACAATCGTATGATTAACCAGTAGTGCTCGCGGCTCCGCCCGCGTGAGAAAGTTTTTCCGGGATAAAAATATTTTCCCGGGATAAAAAGTATAGCACTCAGTTATATTTTCCAGTTAAGTAGCCTATATGTGAATCCAGGTCGTGATCTACCCGTGTGCCAAATTTCAACGAAATCCGTTCAGCAGTTTATACGTGAAAGAGTAACAAACATCCATACATCGTCCAGTAGAATTTGAACCTAAACAACCTTTAAATTAATTATCAGAAACAACGGTTTCACTCACGTATCTATTATTGGTCAGAATCGCCGACCAGTTTCAGAATAATAGATACGTGAGTGAAACCGTTGTTTCTGATAATTAATTTAATATGTCTCGCGTAAGTTTTTAATAAACAACCTTTCACACATTCTAGCAATAGCCTTTCGAGAATAACTGCCTTTAAATTTTCTGTAGGCACTAGTCACCGGTCTATTTCAAAAGAGCGAAAACTTAACAACATATAATAAAATATTAAACTACTTTTAATATTCTGTTCGCGATTTAATAAATGCATAATATTCAAATGACCAACGGCATTTATGCTCCTGTAAAAGCGCAATAAAATACCCAAAGCTGAATAGTTCATAAAGTTGAATTAAAACCTTTGCTTTGGTGTAACTGGCAGGTAATAACCGTGGGGTTAAATTTGAAATATCTTTACGAAGATACATCCGTTGTAAGGGTAATTAAGTGAGAAACATTTTAAATCCAAAAGGAGACATTTTTTCCATTAACATTTTCATCATTATCAGCATCAGCCACATGATGCCAGCTGCTGAGCATAGACCTCCCTTAAAGATTTCCAGACGGGCCTGCTGAAAACGGCCATCTAACATTTTTGCCACTGTAATTTTTTTAATAATGCGTTCTTTTGAATATCTAGTCTAGAACATAATACACATATAGTACATTGCTAATGGCGGAGTTTACAAACTATTCTTCACATAATTGTACAAGTCGACCAAACACAAAAGTGATATTAATCTAGGAGTAGGAGATTAGAGAACGTATCGTATTAATATTATAAACGCGAAAGTTTGTAAGAATGTATGGGTGTTTGGATGTATGGATGTTTGTTACTCTTTCACGCAAAAACTGCTGAACGGATTTCGATGAAATTTGGCACACGGGTAGATCATGTCCTGAATTACCGTATAGGCTACGTTTTATCCCGAGAACATATAAAGTGGGACTTTTATCCCGGAAAAACTTTTAACCGCAGGCGGAGCCGCGGGCAGAAGCTAGTTTTGTATGTTTTAGTAGACTGATACATTTGTTTGTCAAAAATAGCGTTTAAATCCCCTCAGTATACTTACATTGTTATATAAATGGCATGTACAAACTTTTGCTTTACAGAAAGTGCTAAATTCCTTTACATTTTAACGCTGAGTCGTAAATATGCATCTGTGTTTGAAAAGTGTTTCAAAATATCGCTTTACTTTTAATAAAATATTTCCCAGGACCCAGATTTTTACATGAAAGTCAGTTTTTGCCTCGTTTTTGTTGATTTTAGTTGTGTGTCAAAAGCTTTAGGGCGTTGACTAATGATAAATCCACATCTTGTGAGTATTCGTGTCTCGAAGTTTTTTTTTCAGAAGGGAACATTCTTTAAATACTTAATAAAATCAGATGTAAAAATATAGGATTCGCTAATTTCGTGCAACTATTTAAAACTACTATAACTCAAAATACTTAATTGTGCTAGGGCTAATTTTATACGTCTCGATTAATTTAGATGTCTAAATAATATAGTAATATATTTTTTACTTCAAAGGTTACTTCAGACACCAGAAGAGCCGATGCTTTCGATCTTCGCCATGGAGCTCATCAGCTTCGAAACGAGACCAAGATCAAGACAGAATGGGACAGCTATCATAACAATAACCGTCTAAGAGCGAGGTAAAATGAAAATTTAGGTATAGATTGTAGGGTATAATTAATTGGGGAAAATTTTCGCATGTAATATATTTTACTGAATATGTTAGACTGCCTCGGTGGCGTAGTTGTATTATGGTATGAGTCCAATGCTGTGGTCTCGGATTCGATCCCCGGGTCTGGCAAAGTGATTTTGAGTTTTTCTATTCAGTATCAGTTCGGGAGTCTGAAATTTGTGCCCGATATGGCGATAGGCTCACCCCCTATCACATCATGTGACGGAATAACGGCGAAAAGTGTGGGTGCACTAGTTGCGCCTCTGCCTACCTCTTCGGGGATAAAAGGCGTGAGTGTGTGTGTGTAATATATTTGAAACTGGACATACAAATATTATCGCACATTGGGTAAAAACAGTAACAACTTAAAAAACACAATAGAGGTTATATACAAAAACAATGAAAATCCATTTATCTTAAAAAGTTGTTACACCGTTTCGAGCCATTGTGCGATTAGTGTTAAGGCAATAATTGTAAAATTATTGTAATAAAATCTTGTCTAGTTTGAATCTTGGCTTTTGATGCCTATATAGTAAAATCATTTGACATATTTATCTCTTCAGGGTTTACGAGCTCGATCAATGGAAGATCACACTCCAAGAACTTCTAGACCGCATCGACCATGAAATGGCCGGTCTGAAGGAAGAGAAGGCTTCCACCGAAAGAGAATTGGAACAGCTGAATATGCCCCTGCTGGTGTGTTCCGAATGTCTGTCCAACAGAGATGGCAGAAGAAGCACGGAGCTAACATACGATCTTGCTGATACCGAATTGAAGAAGGTAATTTCTCATTACCGCTTTTAGTATAGCAACTAACAGGTTAAGTGAATGTTTCACAAGTATCAACTACATTTTATCTAACAGTTATCGTATTAAACAGCTGTGTAGATAGTATTTTTTTTTTTCAATTTATTAGGGAGCATAGATTAGAGTGTGACTTTTTGTATTTGGTCGGTTTATAATGTGATGATGTATTTACTCAGAAGTTGTAACACAACATAAATAATATAAAAAACAAGCATAATATAAAAAACTGATAAGTATATAAATCGTTCATATTTAATTAATTTTGACACGTGAAAATTACAAGTTAAATTATAATAAAGACAAATCTAAACTGCTAATAATTTTTAATACTGCCAATAAATAATATTTATTCACGTTCCAAACATTTCACATTATGAAAACATAATTGCACATTTCAATTTTCTCACTGACCATTGTATTGAAGTAACTATGACATTACAAATAAATCAAGCTACGAATTCACACTAATGACACATTTTCCTAAACCGTATTTTGCGCAAACACAAAGCAACCGTTTTTGCGACTCAGGAACTCTGCGTCACCGAGAGCAACAAAAAGATGTTGATAGATCGTTGCCAATCCGCCTGGGAGAAGATCAATAAACTGGAAGTGGTGAAGTTCAAACTTCAACTCGACTTAAACGATAAGAACGAAGCTCTGCAGATCGACAAGGACATGCTAGGGTTGGATAAGGTCTGCGCTAATATTACTTACAAGACTGATTCGCTGAAGACTCCGAAGAGGTATGTATTTTATTTTGTTTGGAATATTTATTTACGTGTGATAGTTGGTTTGGTTATTGTAAGGGTTTTAAAAGTCTATCACTTGAATAAAGTATAGTTTAAAATTGGTTTTAAATCTTCGGATAAATGAATGTGGATGGTACGGCTGGAAGGGGACGCCCGAGGATGTTCATTTTATACTGTAACATGTAACCTGTAAGCTTAGAAAGTAGGTGAGAATATTTCAAACCTTTCAAAAAGAAACGTATCCGACGCAACACGGTGCCAGAAAATCAGATTATTAAAACTCGATAATTAACCACACATCGCTCATACTTCAAAAGTTCCACTGGAAAGTTTGCTTACATCGGCACTTCCGAACAATTAAATTTGACTGAAGTTACGGGGCACTTTTGTATCCCAGTGCACCTGTGGCAGCTTTTAAAAGCTCTCTAAAACGTACAGCTCCGAGATCCTCAACGTAGTCTCATTAATAACACAAGGTACGGCTTAGCTTAAAGCGAGTACCACTGAGGCTTTTTTGTTCAGGAATTAGTCTACGCTTGTGACTAAGTGGCTTAATGACTTCTTTGTTTAAAACTTTTGCAATCCCCGTTTCTTGTTGCGTTGTACGTAAATAGTTTTGTAAAGTCATGAAATTTACATCAACTAAGGTTTTTGTTTCGTTTCTCATGTGGTAATTGATTGCTTTAATTTGAACCGTTTTGATTTTGTTACTCAGAATGTACTTCGAGTTCAATTTTGCAGCGTAACTTTCAGTTGAGGCAAGTTTGTGAATGTGATTAAGTTGATTTTGAACTTAATTTATTCCGTCGTGTCAGTAAACGTCTAAGGAAAACTTTATTGCTATTAATAACTTGTGAATGTTTACATACAATAGTTACCTTGGTTGAGTGCAGGAAATTATATAAAATATGATTTTTTATACGAGGGAAATTACCTTAGGTCGATCATGGCGTATCACACTTTAATGTATAATTATTAACTGCAGGAAGTAATGACTTGACCATCGTTTAAATGTGACGATAAATATTACTATTCTGGGACTTACCGGACTCTAGAATCTTGTTTCTCACGCGTGGTGACAAATCTTAACAATACCAGTACCAGATACAGAAGGCGTTAAGTTCTAAAGAGTCGACGAGAGATATTTATTGTGATCCAACTATAAATAACTAAGCTCTGATAGAAAAATATAGGTATTATAAATTATAAATAAACTTCGTAATGAGTTTTAGTTATAACGGAAATTTCTATACTTTATAAACGTAATTCAAGAATTATATGTTACGAAAATATTACGAAAATGTAGACACGAACAGCAAAACATATTTTAGTGGTTACTAAATCCGGTATTCTCAAACAACACAACTAAACTAAATCTGATAAGAATTTATAAAAATCCCGCTACTAGTTTACGCTACAGTATGCCAAAAGAATAGACTAACTTATTTACATACATTATACATTCAACAAAAATAACTTTAAAAGTAAAAATAAGACACCTGAATCCTGGTACCAGCCGTAGTATCACAGGAAATAGCTTCCACCAGATCGATCTAGATAACTTTTTGGAAGGCTTCAGTATATATTTGCGTTATGATGAAGATGATGGTAATAATGTTTATTGAAACTTTATATTTTAGAATGATTACCTACGACCAATGGCTAGAGAAATGCGAAGCGATAAAGGACATGGCGATAAAGGAATTGGAAGACACTTTGAGACTGAGGGAATCGTTGTGTGTAGCTAGAGGCCGCGCGAGAAATGCCCTCAGGGCCCAAACTGATGTCACTAACTATATGCTGCGCAGGAGGATTTATGACACACAAAGAGCGAGAAACGAACTGGAATGGCAGAAGATGAAGGTAATTTACAATAATCATGATATCTTCCATGTTGCAGCGCGCCGTGGATTGGATTCCCGCTTTGGGACAAATTTGCACGCAATCATTTACCATTGGTACGTACAGATTTGGAAGACTTCATTACGTGACTCTAGTTGTAAGCCTCATAATCAGACAATGTTTGATCGTCAATGTCGAAGCAACCTATATTTCATACATTTATTATATGCTTTTGTTAAAACAATGTACAAAATCGCGTAGGGTGCGGCGTGGTGTAGGCGTGTAAAATTTATTCAGTTAACATGACTTTTAGTCGCACGCGGCTGGCGTGCGGTAAAATTTCTACCTTCTTGGAAAAGCGTTCAGCGTAGGGAATCAGGAATCGTGATGTTTTTATACGCCATGGCAATTTTAGTCATTTGGCCTAGTGTTAAAAAATGTGAACGCCTATCTAGGTTTACAGGAGTTTATTGTATAATTATAAGTACACACGCTTTTGCTCGCAGCCCCGCGTGAGAAGCTTTTCCGCGATAAAGGTCCTGCTTTATATTTTCCCGGGATCTCAAACTATCTGCATACCCAATTTCATAGAAATCCCATTAGCAGTTTCGGAGATGTGCAGTGACAAATAAACAGATAAAGTATTATAAAAATCGCTGATTTGTGTTCCATTACTCTTCTTTAACCACCCCCTTCCATTTTTATCACATTTCTTTCAATTTACAGACACCGGTGTGTGTGTGACAGTAGTCGGTCTACTGATTTATTATAATATGTATAGATTAACATTACAACGCACCTTTAGAACGAAAACGACACAATTCAAAAAATTGTAAATAGAGTTGCCATTTTTAAATGACTCAAAACTAGTCCCTTATTTATAAAAATATAATAAAAAATGGACCGATGTAACAGTTTTGTTCTTTTCCTGCTTGAATATGGCTGTGTTTGAACTATTATTGTATTGAGAACTTCGTTTTAAGTAACTTTATGACCATAACTCTATTTTCTATCTTTTTGAATTGTGTCGTTTTCATCCTAAAGGTGCGACAAATTATTTCACCAGGGAAGGCCATATGATAGTAGGCATGCTATGTCTGCGTGACTTCGTATCTGGCTAAATTGATTGTCTAATATAATATATTAGCCAGATATAAAGTCTCTCAGAATGCTTTGTAAACATGTTTCTTTTTATTATTAATCTCATGATTATACCTGGTCAACGACCTGAACTCTGTAAGTATGTAGGTACTTACAACATTATGTATGCCGTATATTGTAATAACTTGATCATTATTTAAGAAATGACTATATTTACAAAAAGACCTTGGAAATTATTTTCATACCCACGATATTTATTTAACAATACTTTCATATTGTTATTTAACTTCTTACAAGTTTTATTTGTTGTAGATTGCGTGAAGTTTTTTCTTATTTAACTTTGTGCCGTCTATGTCATTGTTTAACTGTTTAATTCAGAAAGTTTATTTATCTTATTAATTTAAGAAATCGTAATACAATCATAATCGGATTGCTTTCTAAAATTACATTAAATAGACTTCTAATAAAATGGATCTTAATAAATGTCTAATATTTAACACCTATTGTATCACATGGGGTCGTTGTTTTAACCTCTTCCCCCTGGTAAAATGTTGTGAGATTGAGACTGCGAAGATCATGTGTATGTTTTTACAAGCCTTTACTTAACTTGCAATGTATGTAGGATGTTTGTGCGGGTAAAATCTTGGACGTCAAGTTTGAAACAGTTACCCTCAACTTGTTGAAATTTTGCATACACGATCAGTTTGGGCACAGTATAGTTTGGGTGACTGAAAAAAAAAAAACTTTAAACTGCATTAATATTTGTCTCGATGTAGGAACCAAACTAATGCCTTTCGTCTTACCGTTTATTTACCTACAAGGCTATATTTCAAAGCTTTCAACAATTTCATCAACAGATGGAAGAGAACATGGAGAAACTGGCAACGGAATTGAAGACAATGGGCGAACAGTTCTCGGACAAAGTGAACGCTTTGAAAGTGGCCGAGACGCGGTTGGAGACGAGGGGATATCGTCCCGGCATTGAGCTGGCAGCGGACGAGGCAGATATCGGGCTGAAGGAAGAAGTGCGCAATCTGAGAGAGACCATACGACAGCTGCAAGAGAAATTGGATTGCGCTAAGTATGTAGATTAAATAAACACACATTACGCATTGCAACCAGGGTTCACACTTTTTTGTCATGTGCTCCGTCCCATGATGTGATAGCAGAGGCGCTTATCGTCATATTGGACACAAATTCCAGACTCCTAGCTTATCCTGAGCAGTAAAGTCTAATAACTTTGCCAGACCCGTCTTTTGAACCCTGGACTGAGGATATAGATTCATATACATATATATATTTTAAATTAGTAACGTACTATATTACGTTTTTTAAGGTATAATTGTTCTGTTAAATCTTTGTATGCTCGATCTGGTTAAGCTTTTTTTATTTTTAAAAATAATATATTTAATAACCAAGTGTAGTACAAAAACGCTGCTATTTGACTGCCAGTATCAGTATTTATAAAAACCAACCAATAAAATATTTGTTGCAAAAAACTGCAAAACAATATGTCGGATGCGATTGATATACGCGCTATCCCCCCGGCACAACAGTCACTGCAAGACAATAATTCACTCCTTTACATGCGTTCTTAGAAAAACATAAATCACCATATATCGCTGATATACACATTACCTACCAATGGTAGGTAAT
Organism: Lapara coniferarum; assembly: GCA_949316025.1. Lineage (NCBI taxonomy): Eukaryota > Metazoa > Arthropoda > Insecta > Lepidoptera > Sphingidae > Lapara > Lapara coniferarum. The sequence continues at coordinate 14,245,038 of OX438929.1, forward strand.
GTGTATATCAGCAAAAAATACAAGATACACAGTAAATAAATATTGACTTATATTTTAAAATGACTGTGCTAATGAGACCTAACAGCTAGGTATTGTTTAATAAAGTGGCTTTCCTATCATCGCGTCGGTTCTAAACCTGCATTGATTTGAATAATGCAAGAAATCATTTACGATCTTGTGTGTTATTGGGTAATAATTTTTATTATAATAAAATGATTAAAAAATATAAATATTCCTCACCGGTAAGCACGGATCTCCAGAACAGTGATAAAATTAAGGTAGGTAGATCTTAATAAATAAAAATCTGTCCTATCCCATAAAACGTCTGGAAGAGTACCTATCACCTGTTTGTTTCATTACTTTGAAAAGAATATTAAATCTATACTAATATTATAAAGCTGAAGAGTTTGTTTGTTTGTTTGTTTGAACGCGCTAATCTCAGGAACTACCTACTGAACCGATTTTGAAAATTCTTTCAGTAATAGGAAGCTACATAACTCCTGAATGCTATAGGCTACTTTTTATCCCGGCAAAATATTTTTGTCCCGGAAAAACATTTTCACGCAGGCGGAGCCGCGAGCACTACTAGTTTTAAATAAAATGAGTTACTACCTTCATAAATAACACACACACACACACTCATGCCTATTGTCCTCGAAGGGGTAGGTAGAGGCGCAACTAGTGCACCCTTTTCGCCGTGCGTATTCCGTCCCATGATGTGATAGGGGGCTAGGCTATCGCCATATCGGGCACAAGTTTCAGACTCCGGGGTGATACTGAATGGAAAAACCCAATATCACTTTGCCCGATGAACCCGAGACCTCAGCTTTGTAGTCGTATCGTAATACAACTACGCCACCGAGGCAGTCCAAAAATAAATCACATATTTTTTATATAAATCCCTAAAAGGATGAAGGATATTAAAATTCCTATTAGAATAAAGATTTTTTGGTCGGATTTATGCGATGTGGGCGTGGCCAAGTAGCTAGTATTCATTAATCCGCGCCTGAAGTATATCACACGCCTACGCTTAAAGATCGTTGATTTGTTGGCAAAAGAAATTGGACAAAATGAAAATACACCCACAAATTGCGTTTTTCGTGAAATATACGAAAATGTCGTGGAACGAAGTCTTAAGGCTGAGGGAAGGGGAATTAATATAAATTTTTAATATGTTTGCTGATTGAAATGAGTGGCATTTTGTGTTTATTTACTAAGTAATATGTGCCTTTGACAAGATGCTATGATCTCATCTCCAATGTGTACAAACTCTCAAATTACTTGGTAGTTATAATCCACGCTGAGACACATATAGGATATAATACCATTTAATTACGAATTAAAAAGTTATAATCCACGCTCAGACACATCCTACTAATAAACTCATTTGCAAAAAAAACGGGCACCTAAGCAATGAACCATTTCAAATGTTACTATTGGTTTGTTTGATAATTATAGGTAGTTTTACTTTCACAATTTTGTAAATTAATAAGCAAATAATCGTTTTCGTCAGTATTATCATAAAATTTTGATAAAATTTATGGGTTTTAATGCTAAAGTTCACTAGTAGTGTATGCTCGCTAGTAGTGCATATGCTCGTGAAGTAAAAGTTAACAAAGATTTTTGTTTGTTTTTTCTTTAATAAAGTAAAAGCAGATAAATGTTTAGTATCGAGTGTGACCCCCTCTAGCTGAAATCACAGCTTGAATTCGTCTGGGTATGCTAGCGAGGATATCCCGGATACTTGCTTGCGGAATACGTTCCCACTCCGCGGTAATCACATTCTTCAGCTCTCTGATGGTTTGCGGAGCCGGTTGTACTGATCTCACGCGTCGTTTCAGAACGTCCCAGACATGCTCTATAGGATTGAGGTCGGGACTTCGAGCTGGCTAATCCAAACGACGAATGCCGACCTCTTGCACATACGCTTCCACATCGCCAGACCGGTGGGCGCGAGCGTTGTCGTCCATAAAAATTGAGTCTTCGCCTAAAGCGGCAAATGCGGGTTGTGCATGAGGAATAAGAACTTCCGTTATGTATCGATGTCCAGTCAGTGAGCCGTTTTCAATGAAGACTAACTCTGTACGATCCATTGAATTTATTCCTGCCCAAAACATAATAGAGCCCTCACCATAAGGTGTGATTTCCTCAAAACAAGCCTCTGCAAAGCGTTCTCCTCGTCTTCGTAGCACTCGCCGACGTCGATCTTCACCGAACAGAGATATCCTGGCTTCATCGGAGAACAATACCCTATTCCAGTCTTCTTGAGTCCATGACTCACAATTTCGAGCAAACCTAAGCCTGGCAACTTTGTGCTCACGGAGTAACTTAGGGTCGCGGGCCGGGCGATGACTGCGTATATTGGCCGCGAGCAGCCTCCTCCTGACCGTCCATAGACTAATATGCACATTTCTTACTTCTTCGAGGTTGTTCTTAAGGTCCACATACAAAGACTTGCGATTTCTCAATGCGCGACTCACAAGAAAACGATCATCCCGTGGTTGGGTACATGGTTTTCTTCCAGAACCAGGCCTTCTCTCGACGGAACCGGTGTCTTGATACCGCTGCCAGGTCCTTTGAACCGTCGAGCGACTCATACTTAGCCTCTGAGCCACGAAGCATTGGCTGCAGCCCTCTTCGAGCAGCGCAATAATTTTGGTAGCTTTTACCACTTTCTCTAACATTATTGAGACAGCTAAACAGCAATAAATGAAGCTTTGACAATTAAGAATATGAAATAAATTCATAAAAATTGACTAAAAGTTATGAAAACCGATATTATCTTTTGGAACCTCGCACCAAAAATGTAGGATAAAAAGTGGTTTTCTGTAAAAACGAGCATCAAACGAAAATTTTAATTTAGAACGTACTGTTTTAAACACCACGGCATTTTTAAAACCGGCCAGTAACATGTACAAATGATTGAAATCATTTTGGTACCGTATTTTTTTAAAAAAGAATTAAAATCCAAACCGCCCGTTTTTTTGCAAATGAGTGTATTATAAAGGCGAAAGTTTGTAAGAATGTATGGATGTATAGATGTATGTATGTTTGTTACTCTTTCACGCAAAAACCACTGAACGGATTTCGATGACATTTGGCACACGGGTAGATCATGTCCTGGATTAACACATAGGCTACTTTTGATCCCGGGAAAATATAAAGCGGGACTTTTATCCCGGAAAAACTCATTCAAGTGGACGGAGCCGCGGACAAAAGCTAGTATAGGATATTGTGCCATTTGATTACAAATTAAAAGAAAAAAATATAATTCACGCTCAGATACGCTCAAAAACTCTGTCCAGTGTCCACAAATACTGTAGATTCTCACAAAATATTTTTCAAAATATCCTTTTCAAAACTACGGTTTGAAGTAATCCCAAAGGCCAGTTATACCCAAAACCATTTACAGTTCAAACCACTGTACTGTCTAAATTTGTTTTTGTAATTAGTGTAATTACAAAGGGAAACATTATTTGCAGAGCAACGTACAACGCCCTCGAAGCGGCGTCCATAAAAATTACTATGGATTTGAACGACAAAAACCAGTCTCTGGAGACGGACACTCGCGCTTTAGAAATGAGGCAGGCTTTGGAGCCAAAGAGACCGCAGGGCACCGACAAAAACCTAGTCCTCGCAAGTATGGTCGACGAATTACCGAACGTCGAAAACTGAATATCGACGAGTGGTGAATACGTTTCGTTTGTGTTTTTGTTAAATATTTGTCAAATAAATGGTGAATGCGTGCGAGTATGATTTTTAAATATGTGAAAATTCCCTGGATTCTGTTTTGGATCTCCAAAGTAGCATATTGAAATGAAGCTATTTTGCGGATTTTATCTCAGTTTTTTTATTTATGCCTTCATGGTCTCGAGACGGACCGAGAAAATGCGCAAAATAGTTTTATGAAAATGTCTAACAATTGCGTAAATATAAGAAATCATTAGTAATTATACACTTACTAATACTTAGGTTTATTAAAACATTAAGGTATAAAAAGTAGACATAGAAATATTGCCTATCTTCGTATCATAATCTGAACATGGTAAAGTTATGTCATAGTCTACAAACAAGAATGTCTTATCATAAATGATCTGAATGATGTTATTTGTACGTATCTTAATCTTACTCGTTTTAAGAAAAAAGTTTAAGAAGTCACCGGGTACTGAAGACATTTATTGCGATCCACTAGAGGACAAATATAAACAAAAACATTCGAGAGAAATTCCAAATCTAATTACCAGATCCATAGAGATAATGGAAGATTCCCTGCCGTTCCCGACACGGTTGGTTTCTGTAAGTGCTTTAGTTTTATATAAAAGGGCTGGTGGCCTATTCGTCAGCACATTCCAAAGACCATTGCATCTCGGCAACCTTCCAACCAATCCACTGAGTAAGTATCGAAATGCTTCAACAATTGTTCAACACATTCTTGAACAACTGTTGATTTGGATTCACAAATGCTTTTGATACGAGTTGTGCTTTTCATTATATTTATAATACTAGAGATATAATGAAAATATTATTTTACTGTTAATGAAGCTATAACATTATTTTTTTGATTACAATCAGCTTCAAGCCTCCGTGTACCAAGCAGATTATGCTTGTTTGAGCAGATTATGATTATTCATTGCTTGTTTCTCTTCCTAAACTTCGTAATATATTCGACCTCTATTCATTTCTGTGGTTTTATCACCAATATTTGGGTCGAGTCTGACTTCCCGACGCCCTGCAATAGCGGACATAAGCGCCTTAAAATTTCAAGTCAAGGTCTGTATAAGAAACCATTATGCAACCGACAAAGGCATGGGAAATTGCTGATGTTGACTTGGAGTTATTTTAAAAGGCATTATGTTTACATTTTTGTTCGCTTATTTTGTCCGCTTTTTACCCGATTACGATGAAGTATGGAAGGGTAATGATTATACATAGCCCATAGGGCGAAATCTGAATAATTAAGACACAATAAATACATCTTGCATCCGTCTCATAAAATGACTGGAAAAATTTAACAAAAAATTAATGCGACAGTCATTATTTACGCCCGAAATTATACGCCACTGTTCTTAACGCCATCAAGTTATACTTGCCGTCACATTTACTCGCGGTAAAGTCTCCTCTCGTACGCACTACTCATTTCTACATACGGGTGCATGATTTCATATGCGGAAGTAATATTTTTTAGAAAAATTAATCAACCAATAGTATTGTATCCGGCAGGATTATTGTATTTGAGAAGTTTAGGAAGTAATGTGAGTATATTTTAACAATTATCAAGATTTAAATCATACTGATAACGAGATCCGCTTCCTAAAAGCCGACCTGGTGCGTTCGCGAAGACTTTTCTAGAACGTTATACATTGCTTGCTGGGGGAGAGTTGGCTTGTTGTAGAGGCGAGAAACGTGTTCTTTGTAAAGGGTTAAGCGAAAAAGTTGTTGGCTACTGGTTACATAGTGCGCCCAGCGTGCCTAGAGGTTATTTACATTTGACTTTTGTTCGTTGGGTGCGGAAGTAAAATGGGTTTTTGTCCTAAATGGTGGTCTATTCTGTAACACATTTTCAATTTAATTATAATTAATGTCAATTAAAAAATATTATTTTTATACATTTCAATAGATAAGGCTGGGATGTTTCATCGTTAACTGTTAAGGTGTAAAAATAAATATGGTATTAAAATAATATATACCACTAAATTACAAATATCATCTCGTTTGTTCTTAAAATATTTTTTGACGATACAACGTGTCCAAATAACACGAATCATAAAAATATTTTTAAAAGTCTTTCTAGCGTCAGTTTATTGCCAGTTAAAAAAAAACATACAATTTAAGTAAAACAGTAATCGCACAACTTAATCTGAATATACATAGCAAGACAGCCATACAGGAAAAAATCCACCGCAGTGCCTTGCGTCTTTGTTCCAAGACTCTTAATAATTGACAGTTAAACAGAATAGCCCAAAAAGTATCATCCACGTACGAGCATTCAGGCGCCCCGGGCTGTCCGCTGAAGGCAACCCGGTTTACTGAAGACGTTAAAGAATATGATGGATACGTACGCCCTTTGTATTTCTCATTTGATTATAAGGAAAACATACCAACCAGAAAGTTACATAAGTGAGCTTGCTTGAGTAAATACAAGTTTAATTGTGTAATTTGCACGTGATGCACGTGAATGGAAAGAAGTCACGTTTTTCCATTGAAGTGTTGTAGGTAACTTAGTCTCGAGCGATATTAATATCAAACGTTTTTTCCTAAATGCATTAGATTTCTCTTTGGTAACGTAACTTTAAAGATAAGATCTAAGGATACGGTCATGTAACGCTGAGTCATGCTTTCCTCACTAACGTTTACCACCTTGGACCAATTCGTGAATTACATAACACGGAATCCACAAAACCTTGACATAAACAATTTCGTTCTGCACGTCAATAGATTTTTGCATACTAAAAATATAGACATGCGGAAGAAATGATCTCGTCCTGTTTCTACTTATACGAGTTTAATTAAAATAACCGGAATAATGTTCGCAGCGAACGTGCCGGCTATGGCGTCAGTCGTATTTGATTCTTTGTTCAATTTGTCGTTTAAAACTAGTTTGATACATTTATAAAAATTAAAAAAATATATTTCCATGTTTCAAAAATAATAATTGTCTAAGTGCGAAGGATAAAATCAAAACGCAGCCTCTTGAGCTTTGTTTCTTTGTTTTGTAGTGTTTGCGAGTAAATGGACATAGCGTGACATTATTTGAATGGATTTCGGCTGTATCTCCCGATGACTTCTGCTTATGGTTATTGGTATCATTTTCCTTTGATCTCACTATTACTATTTTTTCAGTTATTGCTGTCATTCATATGAGTCTATCATGGCCTAGATCTGTTCCATTTTATGATTCTAATTATTTATCACACAATATAAAAATTGATTCAATAATAGACTAGTACAGTCCACATTAACATCAACGCGATGTTATGCACTTCCTACTTAGAACTTTCGGGCTTTCGCAAAGGTACAGATCCGTTTCCTGGGATGTCCCTGCGCGTACGCACATAGTCCGCCCCCCACCTCGCGTTGCAACCATAGTCAACTGGTTACATATTTAAGCATACTACAAGTTACATATTTATGCACGGTCGTGGGCTAAAGTCGAAATTTCCGTTATAAATACATTCGATTTTTGAATTCAAATTATGAATGAATTTATATGACGCTTGACAGTGTTGTGTTGTGCTTTTAGATTTTTTGTTTTGCCTTTCACAATAATGTAGGTGCTTAGTTTTAGTGACTGTGGTAAGTACACTGGTGTTTAAATTTTTCTTTTTTTGACAAACAATTATTAGTTTATAAATTTAATGAATGTAAAGCGTAATTCAGGTGATTTGAAAGTTAGGTGTTAAAATTATTCTACTGAATCACATAACATTTATCTGTGTCGGTAAGATTTGTTATATCTTTCAGACTTCAGAAAAATGGCCGGCAAAGTCACAGTAGCTTTCTTCATGTTCGCCATGATCGCTTTCCTGGCCAACATCGGCTACGTTGCGAGCAACCCAGCCATTGGTGAGTGTTCAAAATATTTCATAGATTTTAACATACTATACTTCGGCAAAAAGAGTCGTAACGTACAAAAAACTATTTCCAGATATAAAACAATACACAAATAGCGGATTTTGACCGTGTAACTATTTATCTAAAAACCTGATGTATTATTTGTTGTGACTCTCTTTTTGCCAATGTGATATCATGATCCGAATGAATGCAAGGGTGATTTTTTAGAAATTTATGCATTTTTTCGTGGAGTTCATGCAATATTTGTTTACGTAGGTAACAGCTCACCAATACGTAGTAGTTCAGATTCACCACGTTGTTTGGAAATTCAGTTTCTATTCCCATTATATTACTAAATAGTTACTTTATTTATTTTTAATTTCTTGTATAATATGGTATTGGGGTTTTGTCTAATTCTGAGTACTATTAGCATAAGTCAGATATGCAGCAACCGTTGTTGTGTAAAAATCTCGCAAGTTAGTCATTAACAGCTTTAACGATCCGCACGTGCTTCACTTGCACAAACATTCACATACGTCTAGTACAGCAGGAAATATGCTTTGGGTCTTATTATTTGGTTAGGTCTTTCAGAACTTACACATTGTTGTACATAGTCAGAATAACTGCTTACTTTTAAAGGTAATGCCATATCTGTTAAATCTTTACAAAATACAGAATATTTCATTTATGGGTATTCCAATCAGTACCTACCATTTATAACGTTTTGCATCTTCTTACCAAATAGAGTTCATATCTAGCCATGGCCCATTTTCGGATGAGTTTTTATTCCTGGTCGTTTGCACGACTATCTTGGGAATGTTAAGAACAAATTATATTCTTCATCATATTGAGAAACAGCAGAATACCATTTTGGTTTTTCCATGGCCCATTCTAACTCTTGAAGCGTCAGCTAAATCTTGAATTTTATATCTTACTGTACAAAGTTTATACAACTTGAAGATGTTTTATTCGTCTATAAAAAGGAATAATATCTTACCCTTTGCTTACATTCATTCCACCTTACGCGTCGCGGACAAACAAACAAGTGATAAATCGAATCGATATTGAAATGTGAAAAAGTTTCTATTTATTTCTATCGGGAGGCAGGATCACACTGTCAATATTTGTCGTCAACGTTTGCCATCCTCACGGGGTTCTGTGACGCATACGGATTTTATCCCCTTTAACGTTCTTGGATTTACGATAGAAGATGAAAGTTTTCGGGGAATAGTTTCCTATTGTAGTATTTTGAATTGTGTGTACAATACATGGACTATTAAAGATTTGTTTATGATTAAGTTTATTCAATAAATCATTTATTAGAGTATGGGCTTCTGTCACAATTATCAATAAATGTTATCCGCCAGCTAAAGTATGGAACAATAAATACTACTTTTTTGTTAATGGCCCTACTGCCAGTAGCCCAACGCGAGTCGGCTTTTCTGGCCACACCGGGCTAAAGGGTGAACGCAGAAGGCGCTCGCAATCCTTTGAATTAAGTGACCATGCTAAGGCCACCCACTAACGGGTAAAATAAATACTACTCGTTAAATGTATAAGCCGACCAAATACAAAAGTGACACTAATCTCCCTCAAAATCTAAAATGAGTAGGTAGGTACTATCTACGTTAGCTGTATAATACGATAACTCACACACACACACACACAAACACTTACGCCTATTATCCCCGAAGGGGTAGGCAGAGGCGCAACTAGTGCACCCACTTTTCGCCGTTATTCCGTCGCATGATGTGATAGGGGGCGAGCCTATCGCCATGTCGGGCACAAATTCCAGACTCCCAGCTGATGCTGAATAGAAAAACTCAATATCACTTTGCCCGACTCGGGGATCGAACCCGAGTCCTCAGCATTGCAATCGTACCATAATACAACTACGCCACCGAGGCAGTCTTAATACGATAGATAACTGTCGCATAAAATTTACTGTCGTTTAAAATCTATGAAACTGGCCCTGCATAATAGTAACACTTTCATAATTTGCTTACCATTTATTTGGGAGCTTTACTTTAGTATTTGTTCCCCCTATATTCGACGATTAGCGTTTTCTCAGACATCGTGAAACAGGCGCTATATATTCTTCATTCACTATGATCAATCTATATCTTTGACAATCTACTAAAGTATTATCTTTCTTACTAACATTCAACTTTGTGTCGTTAATAAATTTACTCGTGATTACTACTACTACCAACCCTGTAGGTATTATATACTGCCCACTGCTGGGCACGGGCCTCCTCTACTAGGTACTGAGAGGGTTTAGGCCTTAGTCCACCACGCTGGCCTAGTGCGGGTTGGCAGACTTCATACACCTTCGAAATTCTTATAGAGAACTTCTCAGGTATACAGGTTTCCTCACAATGTTTTCCTTCACCGTTAAAGCAAGGGATAATTCACAAAGAATACGCACAGTATAACTTTAAAAGTCAGAGGTACCTGAACAAATTCAAAACTTCAAATCGTCTCTACACTTTGTGTTCTTACCAATTTTCGTTTGCTCTTCACAAAAATAAAATCAAAGGGATTTACTTTATTTTACACAATGAAAAAATTATGTTTTAATTGAACTGAACGCGTATAGGCGATTTGAAATTTTGTATTTTTTCAGATACTTATGTGGCTGACTGAACGTGCCCTTGGGCTTGAATTTGCGGACATTCGTCTCGGCAATCTGTCCCACTCCCAACTGGGCTATCGCCGCTATCTTTAATAATCACTCGTGATTATCTTCATTCAATTATCAAAGTAGCCTTCATTCATTGAGAGCCTCTCTGCCTCTTGGAGAATTCTAGCAAGCAAGCAAAGCAATCAGCCCTGTAGTGGGCAGTATGCCCACTGCTAAGCACGGGCCTCCTCTACTCTTGAGGGGTTAGGCCTTAATACACCACGCTGGCCTAGTGCTTGTTGGCATACTTCGTACACCTACGAAATTCTAATAGAGAACTTCTCAGGTATACAGGTTTCCTCACGATGTTTTCCTTCACAGTTAAAGCGAACGATAATTGATAAACAATACATACGTAACTTCGAAAAGTTACGAGGTGTGTGCCTTGATTTTGAACCTCCGGACGTTGTCTCGGCAGACCGTTCCATTCCCAAACAGGCTCTCGAGAATTCTAACTTATTCTTTTACCATGTATGTATTGTCTCGCTAATATCACTCTCAAAGGTATGTAGGGTACAGCGCCTCCAGCAATTTCGGGCGGCATTTGCGGGCGTAGCTTCGGGATAGTGGCATGCTTTGAATCGATGCACGTGTTGAATGGCATTCAGTTGAATACCACGGTACTCGAGCGTTAACGAACTTTATCCAAACAGTATATACCATTTGGGATTACGAGTCGCTTAGTTTCGTGCTGTGAGTGATTAGTTTGAATCACAAAAGTAATTTGTGATATGGACGAGATGTGAATTGTTACCTTTATGTTAAATACATGATAAAAATAATAACCCATCTCAATTTTTCGGAGTTCTATTGAATATAATCAGACGGACTAATGAATCCATTGAATGATTGTTTTGAGTTTAGATTATACTTACTGATTGAAATTTTATATTCATGTACTTAATCTAGCCGTTAACTTATTGCAAAAATCTATGTGAATGAACCAAATTAAATGATTAGGAACCTGGACACGCGCTGTTTGAGGATAAACTTTGCTGCCGGCCGTGACAGACAAAAGATTCGACAAAGACTAGGCTGATTTGTGTGCAACGTTCGATTTCTTGTACTATAGCGTCATACCTCAAATATCTATGACATCATACTAGTAATGATTCTAGAACTTCTTAGTCTATATTCTCTGGTATCGCGCTTCGGTTAAGATTTTATTCTAGTTTGGACTTTTTTTCAATTTCTTAACGCTTGATTTCGTCTGTAATTTTAATTACACTAGATTCTTCAATATCTTCATTGGAATAAACTCATCGCTCACAATCCAAACCGCAAACTCAAAACATCTTTATCTCAGATATCAAATACGAGTACAACCAAAACTCTCAGAATATTGACATATTAGTCTTCCAAGTAAACACACGAAAACTGTCCTTATTCGCGAACTTAACCGTGAGCTAATACGATGTTACCGAAGCTGAGAGCCTCCGAGGCAATGACCCCAATCCACGATTTGGCCGACTCACTTTCGCCGCACGTCTTACGCAACGCCTTTAGCCTGCACTTGACCCGATAGTTTGCGCGCCAATAGAGAGCCTTTTATGAACATTGTCTATATAAATACGCTTCCACGTGTTGTGATTTTTTTCTTGAGTTGAATGTCCATTAAGGTTGAAGGTACGATGCGGTAATTGTGTATAAATATACTATTGAATGAATTAGAGGAATATTCGGTCTTGATACTGAAAAGTAAAATACTTGTCAAAAGTATTTAGCATGTTTGCCTTATTTTGAAACCGTATTGCCTGCTACTGCATTTTAAATCGATTATGTTTGTTTATACCCATCATCATCATCATCATCAGCTACACGACGTCCACTGCTGAACATAGGCCTCCCCCAAAGATTTCCAGACGGGACATTCATACCCAATTTTGTGAGAAACAATTCGAAGTGTTTCGATTATGCAATATTTTAAACTCTACTTAGGAAGGAAAATAAGTCTGAATGAACAGTAATTGCATCGTCTTGCACTGCTGCTTAATGGCAGAAACAGACAGCAGTTGTGCTTCAGATCTACTCCTGCAAACCAAAGACCTATAACAAAATAATAATTTTGTACAGTAGGTATAAGTATCTGCCCGCCCTGTGGATTGGGGGCGTTTGGAGAATTCCACCACGGTATCCCCTGCCTGTCGTAAAAGGCGACTAATAGGAGCCTCCGGGGGTCACTTGCCGTCCACCTATTTGTCTAGCCAATTTTTGTGACCCCCGTGATGGACAGCAGCGTGCCTCACGCTGCCTCTGACGCCAAAGGCGTCCTTCAGTGTACGGGGCTTCTGAGCCCCCGCAACAACAGGAGACGGACCGCAATAGCGGTACGCGCAGGGGCGGTTGCGGAGGAGGAAGCCCGCAGCCGTCCCTAATGCGCCGAAGATGGCCACCGCGGAGTTTTAGTTGGTATGCCGTGCGGTGTACATAGGTTAGGGACTCGGCCCGGCGGTCGCCCGACGTCTTCCATCTCTCCGGGCGGCTCAACGTCGGATCGTAAGGCACGGTGAACCCAACATAACCGCTCAGTCGTTCCCCTTGAACACTGGGCGGTAGTAATAAGTCACTTTCACCGCGTCAACAAAAAAAAAAAAAAAGAACGTATAAATATCTGAACAAATTCGAAATTTCAAATGGCCTATATAGGCGTTAAGTTAAACTGAAACTTTTCTTCCTTTGAATTAAATAAAAACCTCTTTTGTTTTATGTTTTTGAAGAGAAAAAAAGATTAGTAAGAACACAAAAGTATGTAGGCAATTTGAAATTTTGAATTTTTTCAGCTACTTATGCCGCTGACTGTACATATTATTTTTTATTTCATCCGGAACTGGACATTAAGTACTAATTTTTTATCGGAGAATGATTCAATGGTAGGTAAAAAGCTTTTCCTTTCATTGAAGGATGTGATCGTTTTTAACCGACTTCATAATAACTTTTATTTCCGGTACAGGTCTGAGATTAAAAACTCCTTTATGATTCACAGGTGAACTCGCTTTTAGATTGCACGTTCACCAAAAATATCTCAAATCATTATACTCCCTCGTATTGATCTATATATTTAAAGAGAGTTGTGTTAGTGTTTACCATCCTCGAGAACGGCCGAACCGATTATGTTTTTTGATTTTTGGATTTGTATCCGTTCCGAATAGCAGAATAACTATAAAAATATGGAAAAAGTTCACGAACAAGGAAATTATTTAGGAAATTCATTTTCCCATACATTTCATTTGTAATTTAAAAAATTTAACATGGCGTTATGTTTTTTTACCTTTGACAGCTGCTCCAGTTGCACGAAGTCCCTGTGGCGGTCGCAAGAGTACCTATATTATAGTGCCATATTACCTCCTTTCATTGCGTAGTGCATACCGATGTGCTTAGCCGTTACGCGATTAATTAGCATCTTTTTTGTTTTCACAATTCTTTTTTCAGTTTTCGACCGTATCAGTTTTTGCTATCGTTTACATTAATTTAGTACATACGATTTTTAGTAAAATATCTGTTATTTACAATGCTGTGATTCAGAAGAACACGAAGTCTTTTCTATAAGGTACATGGCGGAGAAACAATTGGCCAAATCAAGTGTTTTGTGCCTTCGTAAACTTGGAAAAGGCCTATGATTGTGTGCTGAGGCATAAGCTGTGGTCAACATTGTCATTAACGTATAAGATGAGGGCCGCCTGGTGACTAAAACTAAAAGAAGCATACATATACATATACACTCACGCCTGTTATCCCCGAAGGGCTAGGCAGAGGTGCAACTAGTGCACCCACTTTTCGCCGTTATTCCGTCCCATGATGTGATAGGGGACGAGCCTATCGCCATATCGGGCACAAATTCCAGACTCCGAGCTGATACTGAATAGAAAAACTCAATATCACTTTGCCCGACCCGGGAATCGAACCCGAGACCTCAGCATTGCAGTCGTTCCATAATACAACTACGCGACCGAGGCAGTCACTAAAAGAAGCATGTTGAGAATATTTGGGCACGTGCAGAGGTTGGTCGAAAGACGAGTTACGAAAGGTATTTATCGAGCGAATGTGTATGGTACGGATGGGTGGGATGACCATAACCGACCAAAAGTATGATGAGAACTATGAATTTGAAAAAATCTAATAACATTCGTTAACACAACATTCATTGATTGTGAAGCGATATGAAGTTCACGGGGCCAGCATGTTTGTATATAAAACCAATATCATTTTTATCTTGGGTAAAAACAAACAAAAAATCCTTTTTTTAGTATTTTTTAAAATTAACTGCATAGTAGGTCAACTATCCTCTATTTTGTGATGGCATGATTCCAAATTATCCCTTAATCTCTTTACAGCCACCGGTTACGACCCAATGGAAATCTGCATAGAGAACTGCGCGCAATGCAAGAAGATGCTCGGAGCGTGGTTCGAAGGACCACTTTGCGCCGAATCCTGTATCAAGTTCAAGGGAAAACTCATCCCCGAATGCGAAGACTTTGCCTCCATCGCACCCTTCCTTAATAAACTTTAAATAATACTCGACGGTATTGCAACTAATAATGTTTAATTTTAATATAAAATGGCAACAAAAGTAGATGATCCAATAATGGACAAAAGTTGAAATAATCATACCACTTTAGGAGTTTTAAACATTCATTTTTAATTTTGTCCCTTGACGGTAGTCATTTTTTTTTGGACTTCACTTAACATCAGGCGCAGTGAAGTCACTTTGCCGAGCTAAGAATAAAAAAAAAAATCATGCGTTGAAACTGTGCCATTAATCAAAGTTGAACATTATTTTCATGCATTTTAAACTAATCCAACCGATGATATGCCAAAGCATTTATACTTATAGTTAACTTTAAATTTAATACTCTTGTTATAACTGTTATTACAGGGATTAGTATAAGATTATTAACGAATAAAATATCGTGATGTATTCAAAAAGTTTTTTATTGATGTATACATATTTCATTGTATATCTTGCGGACTGGTCATTCCAGTTTTTACAGTATAATCTATTGGTGTTTAATGTATTTAAGAAAAATGAAAATTCATTGCTTATTTCTTATTTAATAATATGCTATAAATTCTATAATACATAGATGCAAAGTGAGATATTAAGCAGAGTTGTGACAAATGTTAAAAAACAAACAAATGTACTAAGGAACTCAAACTACACTTGAAAATATAAAAAATATTTAAAAACTATTTATCTCACAAAATATCCCTTATAACTACGAATAAATGTGCAATAGTTGCATACAATCTACAATGTTCGTACAAGACATTTCTAGTTTCTACAGTTATAAATTCAATAGAAAATCTTCACTTAGATCACTCAATGTATTGCGCCTTCACCTTACAAGTCAAGTAAAAACTCAGTGCTTTGAATCTTATACATACTGTTGATCTTGCATAAGCAAGAAACTCGCGAAATTAAAAAAAAAAAACAATATAATCATTGTTGAAAGTATAATTGAGTTTATTGGATAAACCAAACTATTTACAGCTGTCTTTCTACCACACTGCTAAGCCAGATACACAGATGAATTTTTCAAGTGTGAGTGGATGGCAAATCTACTGGTTAAAATTTGCTCTTTAGCTTGCCATAGTAGGATTTAAAGGTGATTTAATGCAGAGCGCAAATAACAAGACCGAGTCTGCGACACAACTGGCGTTTATTTATCTACCCGCTATACACTAATATTAATAACAACGTTCCATATCTCACATCTCCCCTCTTAAACTAAACTAATCTTTTACAAAAATTATTATAAAGTCTGTTTTATCAGACGAAAAATAACAAGTACAAAAGTTACAAAATAAATGAAACATAACTAGGACATGGTAGAAACACCTATAACATCATTTTCCCCTTTTTGAAATTAAATAAATATATTTTTAAACCATACAATATATACATTTAAGCACTCTCATTACTATGTAGGCATACAGAAACTAGTATCTTATTATCGAGACCATCTGCGTATTACTTGCTGTATTTTCCTTCGAATCTGCAAGCACGCTTTGGTCTCGGTTTTATTGGAGACGTGGTGTTATTGTTTGCCGGACTCGAGCACAAGGCTGGATTTGATGCATCATTGTGGACATTACCTGACGATTCTACAATTTCATTTGGAAGCTGACTTGGCGGGATATTAGTTTCGTCATTAGAAGGCTCACTGCCAATTAACGAATTTCGCAAGCTACCCCTATTAGGCGTTTTATTAATAGGCAGTATTTGATCAATATGGCGTTTCCAAACTTCACCATCTGATAAGCGCACTTTGTACGTAAGCGGTGCTTCCCGTTCCGTTATACACCCTGTAGCCCATTTATCCTGATGCGGCCTGTAATTTCGAGCGAGAACGCTATCTCCCACCGAAACATGCCTCTCTGCGCCAGATCTATACTTGCTAGCCCTCTCCGCATTTGTTTCGACGGCTTTAGAAGTTATCGCGCTCGGGCGTAAAACGTCTAATCGGCTACGAAGGTGTCTCCCTAACATGGCAACTGCTGGCGCTACTCCAGTCGTTGCGTGTTCGCAGTTACGATATTGGAACAAAAACCTCGTAAGTGCAGTATCAATATCCATTTTTTCATAAAATGCCTTTTTCATGGCACGTTTTACAGACTTTACGGCGTTTTCAGCGGCTCCATTTCCGGCGGGCCTATAAGGACTAGTAATCGTGTGAACTATAAGATTTTTGCGCATGAATTCTGAAAAATCTGATGATCCAAACGGTGGACCCCCATCGCTAACTAATTGAGATGGCAATCCGAAACGCGCGAAAAGTTCTCGCAATTTTAAGATGGTCGCATTGGCATTAGTACCCTCCATCTTCTGTACCTCGATCCACTTACTATGTGCATCGACGGTCACTAAATAATGCTTATTATTTAACTGCGCAAAATCAACGTGAACCCTCTGCCAGGGTCGCGATGGGTACACCCATGGATGCAACAGTGATCTAGCTGGGGCGTCACGCTGTTGAACACAAGCGTTACATTCCCGAGCTATTTTCTCAATCTCAGTATCAATTTGAGGCCAATATACAAAATTCCTAGCTATATTTTTCATTTTCACTACCCCTAAATGGCCAACATGAAGCTCATTTAGTATTTGTTTTCTTAACGGTTGTGGGATCACTACGCGAGAATTATATAATATACAATCTCTTTCTATGGTAAGATTATCTTTACGATGGAAATATGGTTTTAACTCATCCGATTCTATTTTAGAAGGCCATTCATTTAAAATGTACTTAAAAACAGTTCTTAACACGTTATCTTTACGCGTTTCTGTGGCTACCTCCCTGGCACTAATTGGAAAGGTGTCTTCGACATAATTTAACAATGACACTGAATCCAGGCCTGTTTCGTTATCACAATAATGCGCGCGCGGCAGCGGCAATGGCAACCGAGACATCGCATCGGCGATACTATTATCTTTTGACTTCACAAATTCAATTTTAAAATCATAAGCAGCTAGTTTTGTCGCGTATCTTTGTAACCGGCTGGCGGCCATCTGAGGCAGGCCAAACTTTGGCCCAAATATAAATGTTAATGGTTTGTGATCCGTTTTTATTATGAACTGGCGGCCGTACAAATATTGATGATGTTTAACAACACCGCAAATAATCGCTAACGCTTCCTTATCAAGCTGACTGTATGACCGTTCGGCCGCATTTAAAGTACGCGATGCAAAGCAAATAGGTCGTTCACTACCATCGGGATACCGATGCGATAGGACGCTGCCGATGCCGCACGAGCTACTGTCCACTGCCAATACCAAAGGGAGCTTGTGATCATAATGTACAAGAACATTATTACTTAAAATAGCACTTTTAACATTCTTAAAGGCTTGATCGCATTCAGTTGTCCAGTTCCATACAGAATTTTTACGTAATAATTTGTGAAGCGCATACAAAATTGAACTTAAATTACAAATAAACTTAGAATAATAGTTAACAAACCCTAAAAATGACCGTAATTGCGTGACATCCGTAGGTGCGGGTGCATCTACGATGGCTTTGATTTTGTTTGGATCTGGATGCAAGCCATTTTTATCAATAATAAATCCAACATAATTAATACTGTCTTGCATAAATGAGCATTTTTCTAACTTAATTCTTAAACCGACCTCACGTAGTCTTGCAAATAATGCACGTAAGTTAGATATGTGTTCCGCGGTATTTTTACCCGTGATTGCTATATCATCCATGAACACCGCAACTCCCTTTAAACCATTTAACGTTTCTTCCATAAATTTTTGAAATTTTTCTGGAATACAAGTCAGTCCAAAAGGTGTACGCGCATAAACAAACGTCCCGACATGAGTACTAATTGCGGTACACGCCTGGGAAGCCTCGTCCAAAAACAATTGTTGGTAAGCATTCGTGAGATCAACTTTAGAATATTTCTCGCCACCACTTAGAGCGGCAAACAGTTCTTCAATTCGAGGCAGCGGGTACGGTTCGCGGATTAATAACGGGTTGACGGTCACTTTATAGTCGCCACAAATGCGAATACCCCCAGATTTCTTAATGACCGGTACGATCGGTGTTCCATAATCGGAATATTCCACCTTTCGTATGGTACCCTCTGCCTCCAATCGCTGCAGCTCAAGTTCCACCGGCTCACGCAAAGCCAGAGGCAACGGTCGCGCTTTAATAAAAATTGGTGTGCTCTCACGTAACTTGAGTGATATTTTCTTAGTGCAAGTACCAAGACCGCGAGCAAACACTGTTGGAAATTCACGTTGCAATTCCTCTACTAAGTTAGACTCATTAATTTTGAACAAAAATTCGTTAATTTGCACGTTATTTATATCTAATTTTCTTAACCATGTCCTTCCCAAAAGAGGAGGTCCACCATTTTTAATAACGAATAACTTAAGATTATGCGCGGAGTGTTTGCCCACAACCACGTCTACCAGTATATATCCAATCGGTTCAATTATTGTTCCGGTATACGAACGTAAGCAAATATTATTTGACAAAATAGGCAATCGGGAAAAATTATTTCGATAATCCGACAAGTTAATAGTGGATAACTTACTTCCCGTATCCAATTCGAAAATAATTTTGCAACCGTTAACCTGTGCCGACACTTGAAACGGTCGATCATTGCTACCGCAAACATTAAGATTATAAAAATTGTACTCCGATTCATCATCACTATCAATATAATTATGCCCACTACGGGTGTTCTTACGCCACTTTCGCCCTTCACGGTTTTCCTGCTCAGAACCCCGTTTGCACATCACTTTAATGTGGCCCTTTTGACCGCACGCATCACATGAATAGTTTCTAAAACGACACACATCTGGACGATGAGCACGCCCGCAACGCCAACATAGCTTCGCGGCGGTGATGGGCTGAGCGGCCGATACTCGGTGCACGGGCTCGGCTCGCGCGCCGCTGTCCGCCGGCGCCGCCTCCGCCCCCGCTGCGTTACCCCGCGCGTAGCCCGAACCGCTCGCCTGTGCATGCCGATCCGCTGCCTCCAACGCCAATGCCAATTCAATCGCTTTCTTATAGGTCAATTTCGGCTCAGCAAAGAGTCGAGACCTCATTTCCTCGCTTGCTAATCCAGATACAAATTGATCCCTTAAATTCTCCTCCAGAGAAGTTTTAAATTCACATGTACTCGCCAAGTGCTTCAACGCTTGTAAATATTCGGAGAGATTTTCGCCAATATTCTGACGCCTCTGACGAAATACATGTCGTTCGGCAATTTCCGAACGCTTTGGCTCGAGATGGTCGCCGACTATTTCCACCAAATCCTTGAACGTTTTATCTTCGGGGTGATCCGGTGCACATAAATCGCACATCAAGTCATATGTGGCTTCACCAACTAACACCACTAGCGTAGCAACTTTCTGTTCACTATTGATTTGATTTATCGCCATATACTGTTCAACACGTCTCACGTACGCCGACCACTTTTTGCTATTGAGATCGAATTGTTCGATTTTTCCGATAGGCATTTTGTTTTCAAATCACTTGATACTACGTAACAATTAAACTTATTTATTAGTTGGTTTCCTCGTCGCCAGTAGGATTTAAAGGTGATTTAATGCAGAGCGCAAATAACAAGACCGAGTCTGCGACACAACTGGCGTTTATTTATCTACCCGCTATACACTAATATTAATAACAACGTTCCATATCTCACAGCCATATATCATTACTTCCCATGATTAGGTCCTTATTGGCGACACAAAAAATCAATAAGTTCGATTCCTGGTTACTAATATTGTTTATTTTTTAAATCAAATGATAACAGTTTTAGTTTTCATCGAAATCGACCCCGAGACTCCTTTGAGTATTTTTTACTACTCCTGATTGTATTTGACCGCGCCATCCACGCCCACTTGAAAAATACACCTGTATATCAAACTCGCAGAAGTTCTCTTCCGAAAGCGATTTTTGCCATGTAAATACCCACGGCACGCTGATTTCTGCAAATTATGAAACTTGCAGAACCTGAATGAAGTCACATTGTACAGAACTATTGAAATTTAACTGTTTACATCTCATCTGGAAGTTCTTGCGCAATATACTGCTCGAAGAACTAGCCAGTGCAAACACGGCTTTACAAATCTAAATTATATTTTGTGCAATACAATTTATGGTAAATTTTTCATGGACCGTGCTGACGTGCTATGGACCACGACCCTTAAACTCAAATATAACCAAATACTAATAATACATTTTATTTAAATGAAATACTTCATCCATAACATACCTACTTACACACGATCGACAGTAATTAAACTTACGACTATATTTTTAGAGAAGAAAGACGGCATGGACAATTCATAATTGTCTGTGGTCAGTAGTCGCTGCTGCTTGCGTTATAAAACGAGAATCAGTTGACCGGCACTTCTATTGGCTGTGAATCCTGCTCGGCCATTACTTCTGACGCCGGCATCGTAGGAGCTTCGTCTAGAAATAAACATTGATTTTTTAAAACCATCAAACTAAAACCTCAAACTGATGAACGTCTTCCTATTACAAGTAGCAACAGCACTCAGTGGGGCTAGTATGTGAAAAAAAAACACGATGTGTTTTGGCTTCGTTTTATTGTGATTGGTTGAGTGACTGACGTATCGGTAATTTGACGTTTGTGATTGATCGAGAGAGCGATACGTCAGTCTCTCAACCAATCACAATAAAACGAAGCGGAGACGCATCGTGTTTTTTTCACATCTTAGTCCCACAAAACAGAGTCAAAATTGACATATTACACTCACGCCTGTTATCCCCGAAGGGGTAGGCAGAGGCGCAACTAGTGCACCCACTTTTCGCCATTATTCCGTCCCATGATGTGATGGGGGGCTAGCCTATCGCCATATCGGGCACAAATTCCAGACTCCGAGCTGATACTGAATAGAAAAACTCAATATCACTTTGCCCGACCCGGGGATCGAACCCGAGACCTCAGCTTTGCAGTCGTACTGTAATACAACTACGCTACCGAGGCAGTCGTGTCACATATTCGTTTGTTACTAGCAATTAACATTACGTCTACAAATATCAACATTACAGTTTGAGACATTTAAAGAGAAAAACATAAAAACTTTTACAGTACTACACTACTACTACAGCTTTCTGAGCGATTTGTGATATTAAAAGATTTTTTTTGGTGCATTGAAATGTTAATTTGTTGAAAATCGACTTAGCGTATTGTTCATTGCTAGTATCCACTTGTAACTTTAATGTAATAATTTCTATATAGAATCAAATGTGTCAGAAATAGTCAGAATTAGTGTTCGTAAAACCATTTAGGTTGTAAGATTGGCCTGTCCTAATTGGTATTATAGTCATACGTAATAAGGTACCTTTTATAAAACAACAGAATTGAATTACCTGGCTGAGGTTGACCTTCACTCGATGTTCCCTCCATAACTTCCATTGGTGTCCCGGCAGATTGTGACGTATTTTCCACAGGGAGCTGCAAAAAATAATAAGTATTAATAATTACAGAACAACAATTTACAGACATGTTTTGTTCTATTTCTATCATGAATAAATAAGTTATGTAAGCCAAATATCGCTCGTGGCTCCGCCCGGGTGAATGAGCAATCCCAGATGAGCTATCATGTTACTTTTTCGGTATTTATAAAATATCAAAAAATCTCTAAAAATTCTCACATCTATTCTAAAATATTATAAAGCTGAAGAGTTTGTTTGTTTCTTTGAACGCGCTAATCTGAGGAACTACTCAACCGATTTTGAAAATTGTTTCACTAATAGGAAGCTACTTTACTCCTGAGTGCTATAGGCTACTTTTTATCCCGGGAAAATATTTTTGTCCCGGAAAAACTTTTTCACGCGAGCGGTGCCGCGAGCACTACTAGTTTATAATATTAGTAAGATTAAATAATAATTTAAACAAATAAAAAATAACATTTTAATCACCTCTGGAGCAGTTCTTGGCACTTTGCCTACTTTATGTCTCACACTGAATGGTGCACAACGCTCATAGTAGCTGATCACAAAGTCCGGATATGCCTCACTTAAATCATGTCCTGGTACCACATCAAGTTCCATACATCCTTCCCTAAAATAACAAAAGAGGTTATTTATGAATATACTGTGTCCAAAGGTTTAATACACAAAATGAAACATTCTGATAATGCCTCATAACAGTTATTGCATGAAGAGGCTGGTATTAGGTTATTAGCAGGTTGATGCTAAGAAATAGGAGTAGGTCTATCATACACTGTAACCTGGTATTTACATACATCTTGCTTTTTTCCTTTTCGAGGGTGGGTAAAGGGGCATGACACCAACATTTTAAAAGCTACGAGGCCGGCCTATTGCCATTTCCAGAGCCCATTTTCAGAGACCAGGCTGATACTGAGTAGAAAAACGCAATATAATTTTGCCAGATCCAGGGATAAAACCTGAGACCTCAGCACTGCAGTTGTACTGTAACACACCTATGCCACTGAGGCAGTCAAGTTATTTAGAACTTTTGTAAACTGAATGGTTATAAAATTGATATGTATATCATACTCACCATTTGACAAGGAAATAAAGTGTGCCATGAAACAGTTGACCAGCTAAAATTTTCTCAGGTTGGAGGCCACGGGAAAGTCCTCGGGGCTTCTCTATTTCCTGGAGAGCATTTCAATAAAATTATAGCAAATTCACAGGCTAAAAAATATTATAAAAATTATAATTTGTTTGTAGTGTCCAATTTTGTGTGTTGTTTCAATATTAGAATGGAATTAGGATTTTCAAAATTCAATTCATTCAAAAGCCTTTATTACTGATTTTTACAATACAAATAAAATATAGTTATGCACATCAGTCCGGTTCTTAATCTAAATCAGCGTGTCCTGCGGACACATAGGGAATTAGGATAAGTTTTAACAAATATAACTAACATGTAGCTGACATATTGGTCTCTCAATCAATCACAAACATTGAAGTGAAACATCAACTTACAAGCTAAGTTTTTAGAGATATGCTTTTGCTAACACTTACTTCAATTTTTTTCTTCCCTCCTCTCCGTGACCGCTTCCTAGAAGTGAGGCTCTCTTCAGTGACATCAGGTATTGGTGGAGCAGCCTCACGCTCCTTCTTGAGACGAGCCTCTTCATATGCAGATATTAGTTCTGGACAATCTAGATTATCCTCTGGCTCCCATGTGTTGTCTTCACTAGAATAATAAATTATAGCAATTGTAGCATATATTTAGGTTGCGATTTAGCGTCTGGTAACAGTTCTGTCACATAGATTATTTATTTTAGTATATTTATTGTCATAAAAAAATTCTAGGCTGTGTGGTACTGACTACCTTTGCTTTATACATACATACACTCACGCCTGTTATCCCTGAAGGGGTAGGCAGAGGCGCACCTAGTGCACCCACTGTTCGCTATTATTCCATCCCATGACGTCATAGGGGACGAGCCTATCACCATATAGGGCACAAATTCCGGACTCCGAGCTGATACTGAATGGATAAACTCAATATCACTGCCTGACCCGGGGATCGAACTCAGACCTCAACTTTGCAGTCGTATTGTAATAAAACTACGACACCGAGGCAGTCGTTTCGCTTTATGAAAGTGAAAATTAACGCATAACAAACTTTGACAAACAAATATTACTTTTTCGGTTGTTCACATATTTATTCACGTATCTTAACTATATAAATTTTTTTTTTTGTTGAGATTGATCCACAATCAGTCTTACAACTATGAATGGATAGGTTTTAAGTAATTTATAGTTTAAGTAATTTATAGTGTAGAGTGTGCTCTCCATTGAGGGCACTACCCCTTCTGCAAAATATTATTCTCTCTCCTGTATGTCCATGACATGACTATATAAAAATAAAAATAATTTCATATTAGTATCCAAAAAAAGGTAACGCTCTTTGCTCGAAAATGGTTTTGTTATAAGTGAAAACAAAAAGTAACCCAATTAGTGCCAGTTTTGACCTCAAGCTCCTGTTACAAGACGATAAATCTTAACCTATATTTACAGTAAAACAGGATAGAAATTACGAAAAATATGTAAGATGAAAACAACTAACTTGGAATAACCCTTCCATTTCAACAAGAATTCAACTTTTCCGTTCTTCACGCGCCGGTCAAGCACTTTTTCCACAGAGAACTCTTCCGGCTTACCGCCCTGAGGTCCGCTTGTGCCTGGATGGATAGGTACTTCAGTTTGATTTGTTTCCATGGGTTGGACGCTTTGAGTAGCTTGTGGGAACGACAGATCGGGCTGCGACAGCGACTCCATTGATTCATCCATTGCTAAGTAG
Source organism: Lapara coniferarum (assembly GCA_949316025.1). Classification (NCBI taxonomy): domain Eukaryota; kingdom Metazoa; phylum Arthropoda; class Insecta; order Lepidoptera; family Sphingidae; genus Lapara; species Lapara coniferarum. The sequence goes on from OX438929.1 coordinate 14,270,041, forward strand.
TTTGCGGAATATATCAAAATCACCGGTTTTTCTGGCGTCTCTAAGTATAAAATTTCGAATTCGCGAAAACAATAAAAATTCTCAAACACCACTTGCAAACCAAACACAATTTGACAATTATAAATAATTTATTATCTGTGACTGTGACATGCGTTTCCTTTAGTCCAGTTAATAAAGAGATACAATTTAGCATAAATTGTGTACACATTATCTATCTCTATTACACACGTAAATCTATATATATAAAAATCAATTGCTGTTCGTTAGTCTCGCTAAAACTCGAGAACGGCTGAACGGATTTATCTTATCTTGGTCTTGAATTATTCGTGAAGGTCTAGGGAAGGTTTAAAAGGTGGGAAAAATTCAAATAATTGCCGGGAAAATCCTCAAAACAGCATTTTTCTATTTCCCATACAAACGTTTTCTAAATAAAATGGTGTAATTTATTACCGCTGCATAAAGTTCAAATTCGCGTGCGCGTTAGAAGATCTAATATCGCGTTCTGAAACTCAACAAAAGTGAAATTGAATCGCGAACAATTATAAATGTTAAGTTAAATTTCTATATTATACACATTTGCGATAGTTTTTTTATATTGAAATTCAAGCAGGAATCCTACTAATATTATAAAGGCGAAAGTTTGTAAGAATGTATGGATGTTTGGATGTTTGGATGTATGGATGTTTGTTCCTCTTTCACGCAAAAACTACTGAACGGATTTCGATGAAATTTGGCACACGGGTACATCATGTCCTGGATTAACACATAAGCTACTTTTTATCCCGGGAAAACATAAAGCGGGACTTTTATCCCGGAAAAACTTTTTAACCTGTCGAGCCCAGAGCGCTGGCCACACTGGCCCAAGCGCAATTTTCGCGTGTCTGTCAACACGCGAAAATCGACCTACACGCGCACACATAAGGCGCGTCAACACGCACACATATCGAGTTTGACAGCTGTCAGACCGGCCCTATGGGGCCGGACGGTAGCCGACAGGTTAACGCGGGCGGAGCCGCGGGCAAAAGCTAGTAGAAAATACAAATTATAGTCCTTTCAAGGTTATTTTACCTCTAGCTGTTAGGACGTATTTTTTATCGACTATCAATAATTATTGGGAAGACTTTTGAATTTTATGAGTACCGCATTTTTCCCCTATAATATTTATACAATTACGAGCGATTCCTGAACGAAGTGAAAGTTAACTGTCAATTGAATACGTCAATCAAATTTACTGACAACTGACATAAACCACCAAAACCGATGAATTTCTATTTAACAACATACTAATACATTTCTTAGAAATTGCTAATTACATTATTCAATAAATTTGATTATCAGTTAGTAGAAAATATCAATTTGTACCTAAATAACAAAGCCTCAGTAACATAATGATACTTAACCTCTATACTATAATTTCCAGATCATGTCGACTGATACAAGCCCGTTTTCTAGCACCACAGCTTTTTGCCCTCGATGTGGTTCCATATTGCCGCTACTACAAGAGTTTGGCCCCGTCAAGTGTTACACATGCAAAACCTATTACAATGCAGAGAGTGAGTGTGTTTTTGATTAAAAAACATACAAATGACAGTTTTTGCGGGAACTTGGAAGTGTCATGAGGTGCTCTTGTTTTAAATCATTGTTTTGGTGATACTTGTGCTATATTGCATAATAATGATGGTATGTTATCCAATATAGTGATATTAAAGGGCTCAAATGAAGTGAATTGAAATAACTATGCTAATCAAGTGATTTTTTTGTTGACGCCAAAACTTCCCGATAAAGTCTTGGTAAGGTACCCACTGCTTTAGTATGACATACCACTGAAGACAAAAAAAAACAACCAAACATGGCTTCGGCCTTTATAGATTGAGAAAATTGCAGCCATGGCTTCGACCTTATTATTAATACAACTACAGACAAGGCCCCGGCCTTTGAATTATAAAGAAGTCCTTAGATGTGGAAAAGAAACAACTGACTAGACTGCATGGCTAAGCGCCTTTGCCTTCTCCTTTTACTAAGAAGGAGAAAACAGAACAAAAAAATATACCACTTATTTTTTTTTTTTATATGGGCATGGCAAAATTACCCCATTGCACCTTATGGTAAGTTGAGAGGGGTCCAGGAATAGTGGCGACTGAAGAGCAATGACTATCTCTCGTCAGTTGATATTTTTATGTAGGCCTGTTTGAAACGGATACAGAACTCACACACACCCACCCACAGGAACCCACAGGCACATGTATGTGGGCATATATAGCGGGTTTTAACATCTTACAAACTTGTACTACCTTTTGAAAGTATGTTACAAATGTCCAAGTTTAATACGTCAGACAAGTTTATTCCTTATCACTATTGTTGTGCACATCATCTAATTTTGGCTAAACTACATTGTGCTTATTTCTCCAATTGAACAATGTAATTTTATATGTATCTTAGAAATTGAACCCAGGACTTCACAATTGACCACCCAAGTAAACTGCCAATAGACTATTGGGGCAATTATGACTGTTACATACTCATTTAAATCACGTATTTATTTCAGATGTTCAGTCACTTCTTGTCAGAAGAACTTGACTAACTGTAACCCCATGTTATATATTATAACATATTATATACAATATTTTCAGATTTCAGCGACCTGAAGTTTCAATACACAATCCACTTCAACACAGTGTCAGTTACAAATGAAACTACATTCAATGCAGATGCTCCAGAAGGGCCAGTGGTTGAAAGGAGATGTCCGAGATGCGGCAATGACAAGATGTCATACGCTACACTGCAGTTGAGATCAGCTGATGAAGGCCAAACTGTGTTCTATACATGTATAAGTTGCAAGTAAGTATGGAGTTTAACTGGGTCTACTGCAATGCTGGTCCTATGGTATCTATCTAAGATCTTAGCCCTCAAATCTTTATGGCCTTGAGGGTTTTATGCTCAAATTTCTGTTTGGGTAGCATTGTATGTGGGTTTTTCTTCAAACAATTTAGCTGGGAATTGATCTCAAAGATGTACATGGTAGGTAATCAGTTGTGCTTGAATGGATAAAGGCAGGTAGAAGCAGTTCCGAATGAGGGTGGGGTTGGCCAGGCAGTTGCTCAAGGTACCAGGACTTAAGGGAGGTGCCAAAGGTTATTGAAATATGGCTTTTTCCTACGAAAATACAGTAGGGACCTAAATAAAAAGGTCACCTGATTAGCCAAGGTCGAGGTAGAAAACTGAGTAAAACAGGTTCAATGGAACTCAATGTGCAAAAAAAACAAAACCACAAATCAATCAACTGAACTGGCATCTACTTTCTTACTTTGACTAATTAGTTCTATTCAATCCATTTGAAGGAACCTGTTGTTCACATTCTGTAAAAAAAATTACTATGGTGCACATACCTGTTGTGTTTTGGATTCAGTTGTATATAATGTCGTAAGCCACTGGCCACATAACCCAAAGAAAACATCTTACCTGTTTAGTGAACCACAAAGCTCTAAAGTCCTATATTTATGCTGCAATAAAAAATATACTAGAATTATGTAAAAATATAACTAAATGATATCATAATTCAATAAATATTTCTGTTCTGCACCTTAATAAATATTGATATTTAATTTAGCAATCATAATAATAATATAATAATACTTTTAGAGAACTTAATCGATGGTATTTTGAAGTCTGTTAGGTTAACAATTTACAGCCTTATATATATCAAGAAACATTAGGTAATTCAATCCAACCAGTCCTGTATTATATACCGTCCCGCTGCTGGGCACGGGCCTCCTCTACTACTGAGAGGGTTTAGGCCTTAGTACACCACGCTGGTCTAGTGCGGGTTGGTAGGCTTCACATATCTTCGAATTCTTATAAAGAACTTCTCAGGTATGCAGGTTACCTCACGATGTTTTCCTTCACCGTTAAAGCGAACGATAATTGATAAACAATACACACGTAACTTTGAAAAGTCAGAGGTGTGTGCCTTGGGTTTTGAACCGCCGGACATTGTCTCGGCAGACCATTCCATTCCCAACTGGGCCATCATGTTCATGTTCATGTTGTGTGGCTCCTTTTTCCGCACTTAACCCGTAAAAAGTCGGGCCGTTGTGCGTGATGTGCCAGCTAGAAGTCTAGCCAGCCCAACTCCTTCCAGAAGCGCAGGATCTTCCTGGTTCCTTCACAGGCTTCTCGGAGTGACCCCGGTGAGCCGAGGATTTCAGCCCGTTGTGCAGCTACTCCTTCGCATTCCAGGGTAACGTGGGAGGCTGTTTCGTCAGCCGACAGGCATCCCTGCAGAGGGGACTGTCGGTGATAGCTAAAACATATAAATGTTTGTTTAATGAGCAGTGTCCGGTGATCGTACCCACCATTGTGCGTAGAGAGGCCTTGTCCAGGGACATGAGGCGTCTCGTCAGACGTCGGTCCGGGTGTGGCACTATTTCCCGGGACTGTCTACATGCACTAGTACTTGCCCATTGATCCGCGTGTTGTTCTTGTGTTTTGCGGCGCAGCCATTATCTAAGCTGGTAGAAAGGTAGTGGTATTATTGGAACGGGCCCGAATACCACCTGATTTGACCCCCTTTTTGCCAGCTCATCTGCCGCGTCGTTACCTAGAGAGCCACTGTGCCCTTTGATCCACTGTAGGGTAACGGAGTTAGTTTTACTTATACCCTCCAATGCCAGGTGACACTCTAGTATGAGCCCAGATTGGATAGTTCCACTGTCAAGGGCTCGTAGCGCAACTGGGCCATCGTCCACTTTAGCAATTAATGAGAGTGAATTTATACCAGTGATAAATTACTGCTACTGCCTTAATATTTATTTTTCAGATACAAGGAGACTGAAAATTCATGAAGATTCATTATATGATGTAGTACACCTCATAATTTAAGTAAACTATTTTTATTACAATACATTGATCGTTTTATTTCAAAAGGGTGTTTCCCATTATTAAGCACTTATAATAACACTTGTACATAATATGAATTTCAACCTCATTTTCCTTTAATTCTCACAGAAGTATTTCTATTATGAATTACTTATTGCTATGTATTAAATATTGTGCAACTACTGGATTACGATATTTGTGATAAAATAAGGAACTACTTACCTTATTACTATGATAGCCTCATGGTTAGCAATTAACGGATTACTCAATTACGCCGGTCATAGACAAAAAACTAAACTATGTTAGTTTATCTTAACTGAGATATTTTTTATACTTGTGTGCGGATCACCATTTATGTAAAAGCTATTTACTATGTGTTAGCTATGCGAGCTAAGCTAAACTACCTTAGCTTTGTTCTTGATCTGTAAACCGCATAAAAATAACGCGCATAAGAGGCAGAGGCGGGCTTAGAAAGCGCGAGGCTTCGGGCACGAAGATACCAAGTCTCTTTCTTCTCTCTCTGATTTCTCGTCTTAGCACTAGGCGTTGGCGTCATATGCAAGTTACTCAATGGATTACTAGGTGAGCGTCCCTGTAAGGATGTCACTGATAATAATTATAGTCAATGGACCACACTGTAATGAAATCGAAGAACGACTATAGTCAGTAATTTTTTTCTGGGTTAGACGCTGTTACTTCTAGTATCGTGCTCATGTAGGTCAACCACACATGGTGTCGTTAATCACAGTCATGGCGGTCTACCGACCCAAATTGCAAGCACGTTTGTGTTCCATTTTAAAGATCATTGTAGTGCAACTCCATGCAGGGATTTGTAATTCAATGTTCCTTGTAGTATGTAGAACATTGTATCGGTAATTACTGGGCATTAGAGACTTAACATCTAATGTCTTAGGGTAACGAGGGTAGTGGAGTGCCACCAGTACTTTTTTTAATATTTAGTTCGGCAGTGACTCCACTGCACCTTTTTTTTTCGAGCAGAAATTGACTCATTACTACCGCCTAACCTTCGAGGGGGGCAACTGGGCGGTTATGGTGGGTTCACCGTACCTTACGATCCTGCGTTGAGCCTCCAGGAGAGATGGTGCCATCGAGCGACAGCCGGGCCGAGTCTCTAACTATGTACAACGCACGGCATACCAACTAAAACTTCCGCGGTGGCCATCTTCGGCCCATGAGGGACGGCTGCGGGCTGCCTCTGACTGAAGTGTCTAGGTTGTCCGTAACCGCCCCTGCGCCCTGCCGCCTAGTGCGGCCCATCTGTTGTTATGTTAAGCCTGTCACGCTGCCGTCCATGACTTCACTGCACCTGGTGTTAAGTGAAGTGAAACGGAAGGAAAATGTCAACCGACAATTTATTCCTTGACGTTCGGCACAGTTATGCTAATTGCTTCTTCACGCTCCGCTTAGGACCCCATGTCGTAATACTTTGTAATTTAAAGTTCTGTACACTATTGCTATGGTTTAAGGCAGTCGTATCGTTTACCATCAGGCGAGCGGTATGATTGTCATACCATTCAGTTGCAATAAAAAATAATGTTCTAGAGCAACTGTTATATCCATTGATATACAGTTTTCCGTGTCTTACCGATTATGACGTGAAGGTGGTGAATATATGAACTTCATTGCGATTTTTTAATAGAAAACTAATTGCGTCTATGTTTGGCACTCATGCGACTAAACAAATTACTGGAATTCTTAGCTCTTAAAAAGTTATATATATACCCCGTAATAAGACTGCTAAGTTCTAAAATCCGTCTTGCTGTTTGCAGGATATAAAAGAATAATATAACTACCCGACACACCTTAATACAGTAGGTAAAGCAGAAACCTATCTCAGAAAACTGCACTTGGTTTCTCTATTTGAAACCCACATGGCAAATTGACCGCACTCCAACTGATCGTAAGCATAGTGGGGTCCAGATAGAGTGTTGACCAACGAGAGATTATCTCTCGTCAGTAAACACAATATGCCGGCCTGTTTGAACCGGATTTATACAGGGTGATCCCGGAACACGGTACAATATGGCCACTATTATGGGAATTAACATTTTATGTACCTTGATCGCTATCCGAGTGGATACATCTTACTACCAGTGATTTTTTCTAGACTTGAAGATTTCTTTGGTAACACCAACTGGATGGTATATAATTCTCTGCAAAACATTATTTAGTATCGGCTTAACAGAGGGAGTAAAAAGTTTGATCCATTATCACCGACTAGTAACCGTCGAACGATGCAAATCTGCTGCCGATAAATCGGTAGTTTGCTTCAGAGATATAAAATCGTTCAGATGATTGTAGGAGGTATGAAATCAAAATATACTTATGAGTATATTATTCAATAATAAATTTCCCTTTAGCCAAGCCTATTTCGAAATCATAGAACTCTACGAGGTTTAATATCAACAGATATCTTTGCGCAGAATTTACGGGTGTAAGAACATTTACAAGTGCGTCAGTTACTTCGTACAAGTTGATATCTTCAGGAATCAGGAATCTGGAAGCTTATGATCTATTCTAAGGTATTAATGGCTGAAGGGCATTGCGACTACCTCGGCGGCGTAGTTGTGTTATGGTACGACTGCAATGCTGAGGTCTCGGGTTCGATCCCCGGGTCTGGCAAAGTGATATTGAGTTTTTCTATTCAGAATGAGCTCGGAGTCTGGAATTTGTGCCCGATATGGGGATAGGTTCGCCCCCTATCACATCGTAGGACGGAATAACGGCGAAAAGTGGGTGCACTAGTTGCGCTTCTGCCTACCCGTTCAGGGATAAAAGGCGTGAGTGAGTGTGTGTGTGGTATTGCGACAAGTTATTTTTCATTAAATTTAGTGGACAGTAAATTTTAAAAATATTTTTTATTGAAGACGCGATATTTTAGTACTTTTTGATGTATAATTTAACTTAGGTTTTAAATCAACGAGATGTAGGTTTATTCTCAATTGGACTAAAAAAATCCATTATATATTGTCGTTTCGAAAATGTTCCCGAATATTTATTTACTTTATATTCCACATCGCATTACAAAAAAGAGTACAAATATTTACTTCAATTTGTCTTACTAAGCTGAAACATGGTGTAATATTTTTTATATTTTTGATACCATTTCATGTTTTATGTCTCGTACGTTCTTATCTTGGATCTAACTCATTCACAACAGGTGAAACCATCCCGTTTTCACATTTGGCACGCGTTGCCGTCTTAGTATTTTTGTAATAGACGAGGATGGAGAGGTTCATAACATGCCACGTGTGAGTGGGACAGTGCGATTTTTTGATCGAGAGCGTGGTTGAGTGTCGAGATGAGGCGGTAATTAATTTGATCAGTCAGTGTACGTTGACTACGTTTCTAGGGATGTAAGTAGGCGCGTTGTCGATAATTTTGATGTGTCTAGATTTCTTTACGCCCGGCCTGGAACATAGATTTTTTTTAGATGGTAGGTATGGCTCACTGGTAGAAATAAGTAGTCAAGTTCCTATTGCTAGGAGACGTGAATCTCACAATAACACTTTTATTCAGTTTGGTGAATTAACAGGGCCTTGCTTATTCTTTAAGTAGGTACTATGTACAGGTAAGATCAGTTTTGTCGCGAAGATTTTATTAAGATATTTGTGTCTGGTGAACTTCTCTGTTACTTACAATTAAACTTGTAATAAGAAACGGAGGCAAAAAAACTAGGCTGTATTGGCGTCAAAGTAATACTTTTAAAACCACTAATGTGTGCAACGAAATATAACATCGAACACCGTGTAAAAATAGAAGAGGGAAGAGTTCAAACATTAATATCCATCAACAATAATCCTTAAGTAGCTCTATCTGATTTTACCCTACATTTTTAAGTTAAATACATAAATTACGTTATTTATCTTAGTGCATATGACTTGGCCATAATAGTACTGCTATAATGACATGCTAATTGAGTGTAATGCAGCAGGTTAAATGCTTATTTAATTGCAGCTCAAGTCGATTAATCACTCGATAACATCTCAAGGAACGTGGGCACAAGCCATTCTTACTATTGTAAATCAATGTTTATTTATCAGATTACAAACGTATTTGAAAAGGAAGATAAATGAGTTTGCAATTACACGTCAGGTGCGTCTGGTACTCAACGTCTAACCTCCTGTCGTGTCGCCCGCTGCTCGATAGAAACTGTAACACAAAACGCCTACACGACAAACTCGAGTTTATCGATATCGATGCCGCTTTCCACCTGTCACTAAACGCGGGGGCCGGGCGGCAGGTGCTAGCCAGACGCGGCGGCGCGCCAGTCTCCCGTGGCCCTCACTTCGACTACACGTCGCGCTCGCATCGACAAGCCGCCGACGACACGTGCGTGGCGCAACCCTAATTCGTTGTTCTAATTTTTATATGTGCTGTGTGGACTTGTGACTGGGGTGGAATATACTCATCGACTACAGTTGAGGTGAGTTTTGAGGCCAACACTAGTCCGAATGTTCCGGTATTTGGGTTATGTTTTGGTTTCAGTGTGATAATTCAGAAATGCGTTACCAATTGATACAATAACGTGTTTCGACAATTTGCGACGGCGAAAATCATCGCTTTTCACTTCACGCCGAAGTATGTCAGTGTGACATTATGATTTTCTTCGTGATTTATAGAAAAATATGAATTCCAATGAGTTACGTCTAAGAATTGGAAGTTTATCTACGAGCTACATATCATTTAAACCGTTCTATATATTATTTCTTTAGTATGTACGCACGAAATTCAAGAAAATTATGGTTTATAAATGAGTGAGATATTCGTTTTATAAAAGCAATAAGGTAACGCTCATGTAAGATAAAAGATAAGATAGCGGTATACAAAGAGGCAACATGGCACGTTAAAGGCGGCATACAAAAGACATCAACGCGGTTCGCATACCGCGTTGCAGTGCTCGGTCGGTGTCAACATCGTGATTTCTCAGATACGCGGGACTTTTACCTATAACTGTTCGGTACTAATACGACACAAATAATACGCTATTTTATTTTTTTAATAACCGTGTTATATTGATATAATTCTCAGATTATAAATATTTACGATATGGCTCTACATTCCACTAGGGTTGAGAATGGGTTCATAATTATGAGAGGATTGGTATTCGGATTGTAAACCGTATCATTAATAAGTTAAATACATACACCCTCACGCCTTTTATCTTTGAAGGGGTAGGCAGAGGCGCAACTAGTGCACCCACTTTTCGCCACGCATATTCTATATCGGGCACAAATTTCAGACTTCGGGCTGATACAGAGTAGAAAAACTCAATATCACTTTACCCGACCCGGGGATCGAACCCGAGACCTTAACATTGCAGTCGTACCGTAATACAAATACGCCACCAAGGCACTCCAAAGTAGCATTAATAAGTTAATGATATTTTGACTATATCAATGCTATTTAAAAATGAACGATAGCCTAGTTGGGAATGGAACGGTCTGCCGAGACAATGTCTGGAGGTTCAAAACCCAAGGCACACACCGCTGACTTTTCAAAGTTACGTGTGTATTGTTTATCAATTATTGTTCGCTTTAACGGTGAAGGAAAAAGTCGCGAGGAAACCTGCATACCTAAGAAGTTTTTTATAAGAATTTCGAAGATGTATGAAGTCTGCCAACCCGCACTAGGCCAGCGTGGTGGACTAAGGCTTTAACCCTCTAAGTAGTGGAAGAGGCCCGTGGCCAGCATTGGGACAGTATGTAATACAGGGCTGGTATAATTATTATAATGCCATTTATGACACCTTTACCTTATCTCAGCTTGTGCGTGTGGATATGTAACATCTTGGCAAATTTCGTCATAAAATTATATCCAAATATACAAAGCATGGAAGATCCTGTGCCTTTTGTAGTAGGGATAGCCGGAGGTTCTATCATAGTTACATTTCACCATATATGTTAGATCCCGTATAATTAGTCCAAGCCTATTGCCATTTCCTAGTTAAGTTTAAGACTCCGGCATGATACTTAGTAGAAAACTTAATATTTGTAACCATCCCAAAATTTAGTTCGAGATTTCAGCACGATATACAACTGCCTTGGTGGCACTTGAATAACGATACGACTGCAATGCCGAGTACTATTTTCATTAGGTGTTTAATGCTATAACTGTCTTATAAAATTTGGTAGCGAGTGTAGATGTTTCGGGTGGAAAGGGACGCTCGAAGAGAACGTTCTCTGATCAAATAAATGATCTCCGAAAAGGGCAGCTCTGGAGTACCATTAACCGGCGAAAATCTATTAGAAGAACTATGAATGTGGAAGAGGCGAAAAAGGTGTGTCAAGATCGTAGCATGTGGCCCCAATAGTCTCTGCCTACCCCTATGGGATAAGGGCGTGAGTGCGTATATATGTATGTAAAATTTACTTGAAACTTGTGAAATATGTCCTTAGTATGGCATAATGAATCCCATTTGGTCTATCGATGGTCTAACGAAGCGATACACAGAATGTAAAGCGGGGCTTACATTAATAAGATAACTTGCACAAGTTATCTTTCACTAGCACTTTCTATCATGTAAACGGTAACGACATACGGCTTCTGCAAATTTTGCAGCTTGCATTACTTGCCGCGAGTCGCATGAGTCAAAATTATTTAAATATTGTCGCTAACGTAAATGCATGTAGAATTAATGTTTGCGCAAGACATTGCTACGAAAACTTGCGAGTCTAAACTTAGCTAACGTAAATAAATATTCTCGATAGGCGTGAGTGTGCGATTATTATACATAAGTTTCTTGTATATGTAGTAAACCACTTTATATAGCTTAACACCTCATCCTTCTTTTAAAAAAATTCAGAGAGTTCCATGGTACCAATGCTTTTTAATACCATTAATCCTACTAATATTATAAAGGCGAAAGTTCGTAAGAATGTCTGGATGTATGGATGTTTGTTCCTCTTTCACGCAAAAACTACTGAACGGATTTCGATGAAATTTGGCACACGGGTAGATCGTGTCCTGGATTAACACATAGGCTACTTTTTATCCCGGGAAAACATAAAGAGGGACTTTTATCCCGGAAAAACTTTTTAACGCGAGCGGAGCCGGGGGCAAAAGCTAGTTAAAACATAAACCCCTAAAATGAAAGGAAGTGAATCCGTTTACAATCCAAAGTAGTTTATGGAATCTCAGAGAAAATAACTCATACAGATAAGTAGGATTTATTGGTCGCACCCTGGTTCTTCCAGTTTGTTGCGTAGCGCCATAAGTGAGTCGAATTGTTATTAACGGGAAATAGCTGTGTGGGGATTGACTCGTTTGTTTTAGTCGTTGGAAGACAAATAACGTTGTTTGTTTGTCGATGGGACTTGGTGGAATGGTATTTGTCTCTGAACCACCTTAAGGCTGACTGGGAGAGAATGTCTTTGGCATTAAGGACCGTATCAATAGATGCAACTAAGGGCAGTATTAATAAATCAATCTCAAGTTTGAGTTTCATCTCAAGTGGACATAATGTATTGAACTATGCATACATTATCTCTACCTGATATGTAACTCAAACTTGAGATTGCTTTATAAATACCGCCGTAAGTTTCGCTCTGCCCCCTTATTCTTTATGACACACATTATTTCTCCGCTCGTAATAAGCGCGTAACGTAACTCATCACGTTTATCACTATGGAAACTGGCATACAGAATACTATTTAATGCTAATAACACGGGCTTAACGTAACGCGGTCGCGTTACGAGTTAACGCTGTCATAGGGAATAAGGGGGCTGAAGTTCGATATCAGCTTCGGCGCTGTCAAATTAAGGTCACCATCTTAAGAGAGTCGCTTTTCACTAAAGCCATATTAACATCAGCTCAAATGGCATCTTAAGTTACAATGGGTGGCGGAACAGCGCTTACTTAACTGAGAACAAACTCTTAAATGCCAGCTTAAGCTTTGTTTATTAAACAGTTCAATGCAATTATACATAATATAAATGTCTAATATGTAATATAATATATAATAATATATAATATCTAATATATAATAATATCCTACTAATATTATAAAGGCGAAAGTTTGTAAGTATGTATGGATGTCTGGATGATAGATGTTTCTTACTCTTTCACGAAAAAACTACTGAACGGATTTCGATGAAATTTGGCATACGGGTAGATCATGTCTTGGATTAACAAATAGGCTACATTTTATCCCGGGAAAATAAAAAGTGGGACTTTTATCCCGGAAAAACTTTAACGCGGGCGGAGCCGCGGGCAAAAGCTAGTATAATACAAATTTCTACTTGAGATTGTACTCATACTTAAGATTGATTTACTAATTCCGCCCTTAGTCCGTCCATATAGGTACATTTGTATACAAAGTGCAAAATAAATAAATATTTTAAAGACCGTAAATGAAATAACACAGTTTTGTGTTTTGGCGTAAGAGTTTCAGTAAATATATCTGTTTCAGGATAATGAAACCTAGAGACTTAATTTTTTTTTGGATAATCAATGTATTTATGATGAGTTGACGAAATTTCTTGAATTATGTACGTTAGTTATCAATTGCTCTAGGTAGAGCCGCATTATTTAGTTTCTGATGCATAAAAAATAAACACAAGGAGTCTCATAAATACAAAAAATTACATCAGTTCAGCTCATCAAAGGTAACAGACAACTGGCAATAAGCGTGGAAAGTAAAAAAATATTGTATCAATAATTATTAGGTATTTAAGGTTATTATAACTTCTCTTTTTTATAACGATGTCTAACGATGTATAACGATAGCCTATGTCGATAGGCTCGCCCCCTATCACATCATGGGACGGAATAATGGCGAAAAGTGGGTGCACTAGTTGCGCCTCTGCCTACCCCTTCGGGGATAAAAGGCGTGAGTGTATATGTATGTATATGTATGTATTTTTTATAACGAAGCTATGTAACTAGAATGTTGTGTACAGCAGTAAATAGATGCCAGATTTATAACATGTATTTAACGAATGTAATTTTGTTTAAAACTCAATCTGTTGTCTGTGTCTGTACCTTTTTAATAAAAATAAAATAAAAATAAAGTGGGCTAGAACTGATGAACATGCATGTACACATTTATTTTAATCGAGTTATTACATCACGATGACTGCCTCGGTGGCGTAGTGGTATTGCGTACGCATTACGAGTACGATTTGCGCGCTGAGGTCCTGGGTTCGAATCCCGGGTCGAGCCAAAAAAATTGTGACTGGGTTTTTCCATCTTAAAATTTACTCAGTCGCAGCTCGGAGTCAGGAAGTTGGCGGTGTGATACCCCCGTGCCTCGGAAAGCACGTAAAGCCGTTGGTCCTGCGCCTGATCTCTCTCCGGTCATGTCGGATTGCCGTCTCACCGGACTATGAGAGTGAAGGAATAGCGAGTGCACCTGTGTATTGCGCACACACTTGTGCACTATAATATCTCCTGCGTACCTGGCTGATCTCCGTTGAGATTGGCCGCCGTGGCCGAAACTGGCTAGGAGGATTTCACATCACGATTTGCAAAGCTATCTTAGTGCAACAAGAAACTCTGGGGCCGTCCCGTATGCGCCAAAGGCCACGGCGGGTTTTTGTTGGTATGCCAGTGTAGGGTGTACATAGATTTAGGGGCTCGTCCCAATGCCCGCTCAGGTGATGCTATGCTATAAAAACAGTGAAAATTCGTTCCTATCACATAGTGGTAGCGATAACGTGTTTATTTCGCATAAAACAGGTTAGATAGGACCGATTCTTTTGTGATTTTGGATACATAAGATTTCTATGGGATCACCTCCCCCGTTTTCAATGTTTTCCAGTAAGAAATATAATAAACCATTAATACACACTGCGGTGTAAATAATAAATAGCAGGTTGTAACTCCCTCGGACTCTAATTATGTTTTATTGATGACATTTGTTATTTATGAATGGGATTCTGAATACAATTATCTTTTGCTTCATTAATTTCATATTGAAAATAAATTAGCGTCTGCCTATTGATTTGAAATTAAGTGAATGCAATAATTTTAACTTCATTGATGTGTTTTGTGTATTTATTTCTTAATCTTTATAATTAAATTAGACATTTTTATCTATTTATAACTAGTACCAAAATAATTAATATTAAGACAAGGGTTTATGAATTATCTTAATTACAACATAAAGTTCAAATCAACTTACCGTTACCGTTTTCAGAACAGCATGGAATTATTTAGCGGCATTCGGTTAGCTTGTGAATGATTGTTGTTTACTAACAATGGAAAACGTGACCAACTTATTAATTTTGCTTTTAATATAGTAATGGCTGACATTATTGTTAGTTTTAGTCGTGGTTTTTATAAAATCATATCTTTATTTAATATTCTATTGAAGAAAATTTATGTAATTGAAGGTAAACGAACTAAAATGAAGTAGAGAAGCGTAATATGTTTTCAGATATGTATTTATTACATTTTAATTAGAATTATTGTGAGCTATACTTTATTAAGGCATGAGTGTGTATATGTATGTTCTATTTTATTTTCAAACAAGATTGCAAAAGTATTTTTTACCATAAATAATAAAAATACAAAGCCACTGACAATTCGCTTAAGGTCAGATATACATAAAAACTTGTCCCGAAAAACCAGACGATGCGGATTTTGTAAAAAAATTAGACATCCGAAAGTTTGAACCAAAAAACAAGTTTTTGACATGCGACTCACTGCACTCACATTAAAAAATCAAGTAAAAGTCAGACATCATAATTATCAACGCTCCATAACGCCGTCTATACGATAAAATTGCAATGCGACGCCAAAATCGCGAAGTAACTCTCACTCGTTTAAAAATCTTTGCCGACCAAACGGTATATGAGCTAGCGGAATTCCATAAAATCATCATTAATTTATTAATGTTATACTGCTCATCGCGGCCCGCTCTCTCTTCTAAATGGAACTTACGCTTCGGTGGGCTTCGTCGAATCCTCTAAGGCAAGCCGCTTACTGCGGCAGCGCAGTAAGAATGACAAGAAGCGTATAGAAACAAGACTTCCATTCGAAATTGCAAAGTTTTAGTTGCTGATGTCGCTGAGTCTGCAATTATCCTTTGACATTAATATTTGTAAATAAAAATATATACTCCGTCCATTGGCGTTCTAGCCAGAAGGTAATTATGATGAATCTTACACCGATCATTGAAAAAAGGGTCTTATGGCAAAATAATAAGGAAACGCAGTTTTTATACGCTCACATATAATACCCCCAATAAGCTTAAGATATTCAACAATTCCCCTAGTTTGCGCTTCGACTCTGTCAGCGACCGGCCTAAGCCGTGTAGTTGGTGCGTGTGGACGCGCCATGCGGCACCGTCCAACGTAGCGGGACACTTGAATTAGTAATGATGACGTTAAGACAAACGTGTCTAACGCGTCGCTTTAAACTGGGCTAACTGTGTGTGTTTAACTGTGCTACTAATATAATCGTAGCGCTGTGAAGCGATTTGTTGCTTTCTTTTAATACGCGTTCTTTATTTGAATATTTTATTTTTTTCTAACCATGAAGGTTAGGATTGTAAATTTTATTTGTAATGACGATACGCAACCTTAAAGTAGAGGATCTAAAAACCTGCTTAAACTTATTAATGCTTACTCAATTCAACCGGTATGAAAATGCAGTTCTTCGTCTTTGCATCTGAATTAGATGTTATGAATTATCCAACTCTAAGATCTTAATTAGTTATGTAAAATGAATGAACCTAATTATCACTTTAATATAAACAAATATTATGACTCCTAGACTTAATGCATTTATTAACTCCATACCAATTTAATCAATCGTTAAAATGTTTAATTAAGTTTTAAATTACCTTTAGATCAGCGGATGTAGAATTATTGGTATTATGGTGATCACGGCTTCTTAATATGAAGAGAAAGTGAACAAGTTTTAATCCTTTACGGATTCAAATTAAGAATGTTATAATATTTTGTTTTTATCACTAGAGTTGCCGATAGGCTCGCCCCCTATCACATTATGGGACGGAATACACACGGCGAAAAGTGGGTGCACTAGTTGCGCCTCTGCCTACCCCTTCGGGGATAATAGGCGTGAGTGTGTGCGTACGGCCGCGCGTGTGTGTGTGTGCGTGTGTGTGTGTGTGTGTGTGTGTGTGTGTGTGTGTGTGTGTGTGTGTGTGTAATTATTTTGTATTGAACAAAAAAAGTATATTTGTTCGGGTAATAACAATATTGATTGTTGTACCTTTTTGCGTATTGTTTTATCTTTAGTTTCTTATAAATACTCCACCAATAAAAATACCAATGGATAGTTATAGCCTAAACATACTACGTTCTTTATCTCAAAATAATTAACATACCTAATTAATTTGAATGATAAGGAACCTAAAACGTTCGTTCTCTCAAAGCAGCCTTCACAGCCGCAGGAATATGAAGAATAGATTACTTTTAATTTAAGTATCAACTATGTCTCCCTTAATCTTAAGTAATTTTTTTTAAACCACCTAATAGATTGCGATGAACATTAATCGTATTGTTAAACATTTAGAAAGTTACAAAGAATGTAAAACCTCGCTTCGTATGATTATTGAAGCGCACGTCAACACGACACGAGAGCACTCTTCGATTCATGTATTTATTGAAACATTATCTCAAAACTGCATTTCATGTGTTCTGAGTGGTGGAATTTCAAAGTTCAGTCTGAGATTGAAAAAATACACCAGTGTCTTAGATGTTCTTGTGATGGTTCTGATGTTTATTGGTAGGTCTCTCGTTTGCAAGGGGCTGTCTTGTTAGGAACCGTTGTGACATATTTCTTTGTCGATTTTTACCCTCAAGCAGCATTGTGTTCCGGTTTGAAGGGCATTGTAGCCCGTAGTTACTGGGCAGTATGAGACTTAACATCTCATGTCTCAGGGTGATGAGTATAATGGAGTACCACGCAACTACTAGTACTTTGTAATTCAAAGTTATATATGGTATTGCTTCTGTATATCGTGTCCTCTTCTTCCTCCGTGATCGTGTTACTTAGCATCGAGCAAGCGGCCTGTACGTTTCGTTATTCAATTGCAACAAAAAATAACAGTGAAAAAAACAAAAAAACACGCTTATAGAAAATCCAACTAATAAATGGAAAATAAATATTGATATTTTGTTTCTTTGTAGAAGTATTTTATTGTAAAAAAAGCTTGGGGTGCTTTTTAAGATATTATCAGAATGATATAATCCTTTTACTCATATTATCTGTCAATAAAATATTTATAACTATTGACACCATGCAACCCACGTTTTTTTTACAATAAAATAAATTTTACAAATAAACAAATTTACTAAAATTTATTTTCTATGTTTTAGTTAGATTTTCTGTAAAACGTGTTTTTTAGTTTTTTTGTTGTTATTTATTTTTAATTTTTTTGGTTCTGTTTTACTATTGTCCAACAGATGTCACTAAAAGTAAACAAACTATTATTTGTAAATTTTTAGTTGAATTGTCTATAAAAGCGTGTTTTTAGTTTAAAATATTGAATTGTCATTGGTCCTTGATAAGCATACAAAATTTCTATTTAATCCGACATTTGAAGGGGGTCAAAATCATGTTCAAAGTTTCTGTTACATACATACATTCATACATACGTCTGAAACTAATAGAAGCGTGTTAAAAACAGTGAAGATTTCGCTCTTCATATCATATTGGCAATAAATCAAAAATTAAAATTTCAATGTAGATACTTTTCTTTAACGGTTGATATTGTTATTTTATCTGTCTTTTTCATATTCCATTTTTTGTATAAATCACTGACCTGTCTTTACCCCATTTGAATGTATCGTAGCATAATAACAGGCATTTGCAACGGCGTTTCAGAAAGGATTAAGTTCAGATTTACTACGACCGCTTACCGTCCACTATGAGATCTCAGATCTTCTATATGGTACCCATAAAATTCAATAGTCCTATCATAACATAATGTTTACCCATGGCTTATACCCTCATCGAATACCGCAAGCGCGGTAACTTGAGAGCGCGTAGAAATGATATGCTTTGGGGTCAAATATCCCATGCTTTATGACAATACGACAATCGCTTTTACAACATTGTTTATTGCATGCGTTTTGCAAGCATTATGCAAATGGTTCGAAATATGTTTATCTACGAATCCCACAAACCTGTGGGACTAGTATTGGAGATGTAAATATACGTGATTATCTTATATTATCCAGCATATTCAATTTATCGGATACGAAATTTTTTATATGACACAATATGACAATTATATAGTTAGCATAGTTGTATTACCGTACGACTGCAATGCTGAGGTCTTGGGTTCGATACCTAGATCGGGCAAAGTTATATTGGCTTTTTTTAAACAGTATCAGGCCGTTCTGGAATTTGTGCCCGGGGATAACAGGCGTGAGTGTGTGTGTGTGTGTGTGATTAATAGTTCTCTGAATTTATTTCTGCATCTAATATTTCAAGAATAACATTATTATTGTTGTGTATTTAATATATTCGGCAAATGTTTCGTATTGCTTTTTATGGTTTTGGTTTGATCAAGTTATAGGAATATGAATATAATATACATTAAAGAGCATCCATACAGATCCAGGTTTAATGTGTATTCCTACATTTTATTTACATAACTAGATGCGTAATAACTTGATTTTCCATTATATATTGCGTACACTTGCAGTTCATAATATAAAACTAAAACTAACAATGGCTCTATATTCGTTAGAATTCATGTATCTCATCGATTGATTCGTTGAATCGATATCATCATCTTTCTTTTCACTTTTAAGGTCAAATGGTTTTTGTCGCGATTTAAATTAGAATATTTAAATATAATATTGTACCATATCGCAACCTTTGGTTCAAACGATTCATTTAGAGTTTCGAATAGTTGAGTTAATCGCCTCGACCTTTGGGATGCTAAGGGTCAACCAAAGATATTAATTTAGCATACGGATCCTGGTACCAGCCGATACACCACGTAAAATAAGGGTCTACTAATTTGCTTGCAAACGCCCATTAAATCTTGATTATAGATCTTAGGATAGTAAACCGCTAGTAAACATGTTGGTTCCTTGATTATTCATATAACTTGTACAAATATTATTAGCTATTGCGATTGAAAATTATTTGCATGCAAATCCTCATGTCAATCTGTTGCTATCTTATAATTAGTTACAGTCGAAAATGTGCTCATTGTCAATCGTGGTTGTTTTACTGTATTTTATATTTGATAAATTGAATGGAATAACGTTTATTTTTTGCATGTCAGAAGACTAAACAATGCCAATTAGGATTATTTTAACAGGTCCATTTATACAAGAGGACAGGTCAACTGAGCTGTAACCGTTTTTGAAATAAAAACTGCATGATTGATTAATAAAGAAATCGAGAGGATTAGTGTTCAAGACCAATGATTTAATTAAGCCCATTGTGAATCTTTAGAATGCGTCATCGCATACTACAATGAAATCAAGCGAAAGATTCCAGGCAAAGAAATATGTGCTCGTACAGTTGTGACATAAAAAAACATATTTCAATTTATTTTTGAATTTGCTAATCGTATTTTCGTTGATTTTCAATAAATTACACTGTTGCACTTACACCTAAAAATGTACAAATCATTAGAAATAATTATAATTTGTCTCTGATTAAATTATTGTGACAGTTCTGTCAAACCGCCGAAAAAACTGAGAAGAAGAATTACAAACATTCTTTATTTAACCTTAATAACTGGTGGTAGGACTCTCATATGTAAGAGTCCGTCTTGGTGGACACTACCGTAATATCTATTTCTACCACCAAGCAGCAGTATGCATGCACTGTTGTGTTTCGGTTTGAAGGACATTGTAGCCAGTGTATCTACAGGACATAATGAGACTTAATATCTTATGTCTCAACTCTCAGGATGACGAGCGTAGTGGAATGCCACACAGTACTTTGTAAGTCAAGGTGCTGAATGGCGTTGCTACTGTTTATTGGTGGTCGTATCGCTTACCATCAGGTGAACGGCATGCTCGTCATTAGTTATTGCATATTCATTTACAAACGACTTTCTTAGTGTCTATGTAGAATGATATTTGTTTCCCCAAGGATCCAAATCCGTTTGAACAAATGCAATGCAATCAGCCCTGTATTATATACTTGCCCACTGCTGAGCACGGGCCTCCTCAATTAGTGAGAGGGGTTAGGCCTTAGTCCACCACGCTGGCCTAGTGCGGGTTGGCAGACTTCACATACCCTAGAGATTCTTATGGGGAATCCACATATTTGAACAAATATTTGCTTTGAATTGGTATATGTCGATATAATGAAGTAGGAGATGTAAATTTGGGGACACATGAATAATTTATAGTTGTCAGTTAACAGTAAATATGACAATACCAGTAGTTTGTATACGTGATCAATTCTCATGATCTGGTTGGGAACTTTGGAATGCAGCTTCCAAATGTTAAAGAATTATAATGAAATTGGATCCAGCATTGGGTGAAATACATGATTAATGAGTTTTAAAGAAACTTCTATAAAAAGCCTGTGACTCACAAAACAGGGGTTTTGGATATGAGAATTGATTCAATAAAATAAGTTTAAACATTGCTTGAGACTTTTTATACATAATTTTACTTTATTAATCTACTAATTCTTTCATGAATGCCTTGGTGGGGTAGTTTTATTACGGTACGACTGCAATGCTGATTGCTGGGGTCTCGGGTTCGATACCCAAGGCTGGTAAAGTGATCTTGGGTGTTTTCTACTCAGTATCAGTCCGGAGTCTGGAACTTGTGTCCAATATGGCGATAGGCTCTCCCCTATCATATCATGGGACAGAATACGCACGGCGGAAAGTAGGTGCACTAGTTGCGCCTCTACCTACCCCTTCGGACATAAAAGGCGTGAGTGTGTGTATGTTAATTTATTTGATTTTCGTAGTATTACACCATAAGATATATGATAGAAATTAATATAAAATTTGGGATTTATCGCGAATATATTCATCAAAGTAATACTTACGGTGGCTGATTTACTGAGGTAAGTTTTACTGGTGGTAGTTCTCTCATGCAAGAGTCCGTCTGGGTCGGTACCACCGCAATGTCTATTTCTACCGGCAAACAGCAGTGTGCATGCACTGTTGTGTTTCGATTTGAAGAACATTGTAGCCAGTGTAACTACTGAACATAATGAGCCTTAACATCTTATGTCTGAGGATGACAAGCGCAGTGGAATGCCACAGAGTACTTTGTAAGTCAATGTGCTCGATGGTGTTGCTGCTGTTTATGGGTGGTCGTATCGCTTACAATCAGGCGAACGGCATGCTCGTCTCGTCATTCAATGCAATAACAAAGATAGATATAGTAAAATATGACATGCGTTTTTATCAATTTAAATACCAAAATATATTTTAGTTTGAACGATCAGTCTGAAATGGTTGACGGTCGTTGTATAATTAAAACTTTTTCTATCGTATTTGAAGACATGCTTTTGAAGCAATTCAACATAATTCATATTTTGAATTGCGATATTATTTTTTTATAGTAATTCACATTTTGATTGATTGCATATTAGTGCTATGGATTAGTATTTTTTTATGATGTATCGTTTTTTCAATTAAAGAAATGAGTGACTGACTTGATTTTTAAAATTTGTTTAATTTTATTAGATTCATTCATCATTTATTTTTTTTAATATTGGGCCATTTTGACATTGCGTAAATAAATGAAACCACATATTTATCTCGTTGAAAATAACATTTCCATTAAGTTATTTTAACCATAAATATAAAATAAAAAAGTGTAAGTTTCGAACAAAATAAATATCAATAAAATGTAACTTTAAGTTTACACGCCCTAATGCCACTATGACTGCTCTAGGAGAATTCCTCGCAGCAGTAACATCACACTTTCAGTCAGAAATACACTTACGCACACACCATATTCACGCTAAACTACAAAATGACAAAAAAAAATGGAATACTACAACCGGGATTTTTGGCGAAAGTATTCGTTATTCATTGATGATTTTTAGCACGATAGTAACAGAGGTATAGACGAATATGTGGTTTCATTTAGTAACGCAATGTAAAAATGACCCTGTATAAGTACTACTTATTTTATTGAAAGTCTGAGTTACCAGTGATCATGAGTAAGCACACACTAGAGGTACGTTCCTGTTATAAATAAAAAAATTTTTTTTTTGTAATACGGCAAAAAAAATAATTTTTAAACTGATTTTGATTATAACCTTCCTAGCCAAATCGGCCACGCCGGCAAATCTCAACGGAGATCAGCCAGGCAATACACAGGTGCACTCGCTATTCCTTCACTCTCATAATACGGTGAGACGGCAATCCGACATGATCGGAGAGAGATCGGGCGCAGGACCAACGGCTTTACGTGTTTGCCGAGGCTCGGGGGTAACACACCGCCAACTTCCCGACTCCGAGCTGCGACTGATTATTTTTTAAGATGAAAACCCTAGTCACAATGGTTTTGGCTACACCATTACAATTATATATGGCTTGTTTCGAGTAAACTACATTGACATTTGACCATTATATACATATCTAAAAGCAAAAGGTCACTCACTCACTTACTCATCTCAGAAACTACAAGTGGTAGGAGTCTTGAATTTTGTATAGGGATTCCTTTTAAAATGTAAGTGCTTACTAAGACGGGATTTTGCAAAATTCAAAAGTATTAAAGTAAAAAGGGGTGACAAAGTTTGTATAAAGCTTCTATAGTTTTAATAGCAGGTATTATTCTTTCGCTTATATGAAGCTACATTACTCCAGAGTGGTATGGTTATTATTCCAGGAAAATATTTGTCATAGAAAAACTTTTACACGCGGGTGGAACCATGGGCCATTTAGTCAAGACTAGTTAAGACCGGGTTTTTTCAACTGTAGTTATCTTTTGTCAGGGTCTTATCAAGCTGGACGCTCGCGCAGAGCTGCAAGTGCTCCAGATGCTGCAAGCGCGTCCAGGTTAATAAGACCCTGACAAAAAGATAATTATACTTGAAAATAACGGTGCCTAAGTTAGATAGTTTATACGTCGTTTAGTGTTGTCTAATGAAGAAGTATGTGAAATAGCCTCTATCTTAAAGAAGACAAGTGAGAATTGTTTATTGTGTTTAGAAGATATGTTAGTGAAAGAGAAACTCATCTTTGTTATATTTAAAAAAAATAAAAAAATCATGTAAACTTACCCAAAAGCTTTTTAAGGAATTTAGATTATATTTCACGCTTCAGCAATACTAGGACACAATACATGAATCATATTTTACCAACCAGTACAAACTGTATCATTTTCGATTACATTTAAGTGTCAGAAGTCTTCCCAGAAGTCGTTTAGTCATAATCACACACATTTATTACACAACATATTACAAAATTAACTGCAATAAATTTAACATCGTCTCAGCAAAAAATGAAACAAATGAACAATAAACCCACATAATGATACCGAATCGTTCGGCGTGATTAAGAAATTAATCAAACATACAAGTCGGCGTAATGGATTGTTATCATTAATATCGGAATAAGGAACGTGTATGGGTGACTGATGAGTGTTGTTATTAATTTGTCTGGGTGGATATTTCTATTGTAAGTCATTGCACTGTGGCAACGTTTGAAGAATCGTAATTTAATTATGTGATCCCAATTGGTATGCTTTAGTGTTCATTTACCGTTTAGTTCATACAACTGGAGATGATTAGTTTTATGTCTGATTCTAATTAATATGGGTTATACAAAATCGCCGTATTGGTTCGAATACTTTTCAATTTTTGGCTGTCTATTTACTCGCCATTGAAGTTGTTCCGATTCCAAAAACTTTATAGGCATTGTAATTTATAACAAACCAAAAGCTTAAAAAATAAACCGACTTCAAAACCACTACAAATAAAAAAATAATTAAAATTTGTATTCACTTAGTATAAACGTTTATTTAACGTAGTGTAGGACGCCCTCCGGCCAGGTGGGATGACGATCTGCGAAAGACTGCAGGCAGATGCTGGATGCGGCAAGCTGAAGACAGGGCGCTATGGCGCTCATTAGGGGAGGCCTATGTCCAGCAGTGGACTGATAAAGGCTGATGATGATGATGATGATGAAACGTTTATTTGGAGTCGATGCCTAATTTAAATTGCCAGTTAAGCTAAGGAAATACTCGAACAAATTTACGAAAACATTGTTCAATTTAAATTAGGCACCGACTCCAAACATACGTATACTAAGCGAATACAAATTTTAATTATTTTTTGATTTGTAGTGGTTTTGAAGTGTGTTTATTTTTTGTTAAAAAGTTTTTATTTATTGATTTTTTGTTAGTTAATTATAAAATGGTGTAAACAATAACTCATAGATATGCGATTGTAGCATTCGCGAGTCATCTGCTGCTAGGTATTGAAGAGTTCCATTGTGTATCTCCAAAGATTTTCATCAGATCTTCATAAATTATATACTAAAACCTTCCCTGAAAAATATACATTTGAATATCGAAAACATCAGATCAGCTGTTTTTGAGAAATTCGCGGCCATACAAATTTACATACATACAAACATACATACATACAAACATACGGATCAAATACAGAACCTCCTTTTTGAAGTCGGTTAAAAACCAATAATATTTCATTATTGCTATATGTACATCCTGCTACATCATCATCACCATCATCAGCCACACGACGTCCACTGCTGGACATAGGCCTCCCCCAAAGATTTCCAGACGGACCTGTCAAAAGCGGCCCCCATCCAGCGCGCTCCTACTACCTTTATCAAGTCGTCTGTCCTCCTTGCAGGTGGACGGCCGACGCTGCACTCCCCAGTACGTGGCCTCCACTCTTGAACTTTTTTGCCCCATCTGCCGTCAGTTCTTCGAACTATATGCCCTGCCCACTGCCGCTTCAGGTTGCTAACCCGCTGGGCTATGTCAGTGACTTCTTACTACAGTTTCGTACTATTTATCCGTCTTCTCAACGCTCATTATAATCGTGTGAGTTTGGGAGATATTACGTTTATTAGTATTGTATATAATGTTGTTTTATTATGGCAATTCGTATTCGTGATGATCGTATTACGCCTAATTACGAAGAACCGGTGATGCGGCAAATAAATTGTTGCTAGTATATTGCTCTAAAATTATTTTTCAACGTTTTGAAATTTGTTATTACCAATTAATTTGATTAACACTAATAATTTTGTAGTATAAAAATATGTATGACACTCAAAATCAATGGGTTTTGAATCTGGAGATCCTAAGTTCAATTTAGTTGGTACTCAAATAACATGAAAACTGTAATGGAATTAAAGTTATACAGGGTGGAAGGGAAACGCTCTCGGAAACGAATACAGGTGATAGTATTGGTGATTCCTGACGGGATGGCACTAAAAAAATCGCGATCCCATTGTTACAATTTTTGTAGGATTTTCTCAAATTTCTGTACAGCTTCACGTATGGATAGATAAATCAAATTATTATTCTGAAAAACATAGTGAAAAAGGTCAATATTTCAAATAAATCGTAATGAAACACGTACATCAGCTGGTTAACGACCGCGGGCCGGTGCGGGCGCAACGCGGCGGCCGCCCAGTTTTTTGTACGCTTTACATTGCGCGCGCATGAATTACGGAAATACTAAAATCGTAAGTATTATCGCTTAGCTTTGCAAATGAATATAGTTTTTCGTTAATGTTATGGTTCTTCTCTCTTACCGTTTCGGTATAGAGAGCGTTTCCCTTCCACCCGGTATATAAAGTTTAATAGAAATGAGGATGATTACATAAATTATTAGGGAATTACACCCATTTTTGAAAGGCGTCTTAATTAGATTCTATAGTGTTATTAAGCCACTGAAACATAAAAAAACATAAAAATTTCATTCAATCGATAAGTGCCATAAAAATGCATTTAAATTTTATATTTTCAAATTTCGCGCGTAGTTTGTCAAAAACGCTGGACGCAGTGGACGCCATATTGCTCTGTGGTAATGACGTCAATTGGCTTGGTAAACAAAAAAAAAATCGCTGATAATTTGACAGTTGACGCTTTAGTTTACACAGCCGTGTGACGTATTAACATGGCGGCTATTATTTCATGGTGTTAAACAGTGTTAAAGAACGGATAAAAAAACTGAAAACTCTGAAATTAATTATAAAAAATATTCTATTATTTTATGAACTAAAACATTTTCGGACTGCTTTTTGCCTCAAGTATCTCAATAATATATTTTTAGATTTTTGTCATATATTTACAGTAAAATACCCTATTTTTTTATATTTTTTTTATCGCGGGGAAAATACCCTATTACTTATCGAATTGCATCGATCAATTAACGAAATTAAGCTCCTTAGAACACTATGTTTTCTCGCTAAAGATGCACTTTTTGATAGTTGTTTTAGTTGCCTTTGAAGCGCGTTGTACGTGAGCCCCAGTTCCTTATTTGATTGCGCATATTACGATAAGTTTCCGCCGGTATTTATTTACAAAGTTAATCGTCAATTTATATCTTGTAACTTGGCCGGCCTTTTATTAGATTCGAAAGTAATTTCGCATGAATTATTGCTAACACATAATTCCTTTTAACGCGAAGGGACGTTACCTTTGCGAAACTTTTATGGTCTCAAAAATCGATTACTTCTGTGAAGTAAACAGTTAAAACTTATGACTAAAAGGTTCTTATGGCAAATAGCTATCGTTCAATCCTACGTCCTACTAATATTATAAACGCGAAAGTTTGTAAGAATGTATGGATGTTTGGATGTATGGATGTTTGTTACTCTTTCACGCAAAAACTACTGAACAGATTTCGATGAAATTTGGCACACGGGTAGATCATATCCTGGATTAACATATAGGCTACTTTTTATCCCAGGAAAATATAAAGCGGGACTTTTATCCCGGATTTCACTTTCTCGCGAGTGGAGCCGTCACAGTCAAACCACTGAACCGATTGCGATGCATTTTTGTAGGGAGATAGTTTAAGACCCCGGGAAGGATCTAAGATACTTATTATCCCCGGAAAATTAAAACCGAGACTTGAATCCCAGAAAATCGTTGTCTGCTAGTGGAACCGCAAGAAAATAAGTATGGAGATATTTATTTATTTATTTATTTAATTTATTTAAACTCTTTATTGTACATCAAAGCATAAAGTATATATATACAATAGAGACAACACTAAAACAAGAAGAACAAATGGCGGTCTTATCGCAATCGGCGATGTCTTCCAGACAACCCTTGGATGGACTTAGTTAACTAGGATAAAGGGAGCGGGCGGTCATTAACATGAGTTAAAAGGGGATGGAAATCTGATGTACATAAATATTCAAATATATAATATAGTACATATACCATAAAAATAACTAATCAATATATAAAAAAAAAAAAAACTACATATAAAATAAAAAATAACTACATATTACAATACATAAACTATACAGAAAAAAAAATGATAAATACATAAAATCCAGCAATATACAGAAAAATAAAGGATAAAAACAATATCACAGTGATAAGAAGTGATGCTTGACAAGCCTTTTAAAAATCCGAAGAGATTTAGCCCTTCTTACCGACATAGGTAACTCGTTCCACAAGCGTGCAGCCTGAACAGTAAATGACTTGTCGAGGAAATTTGTTGCATGCTTGGGAATCTCTAATTCCAGACTCTCAGATGATCGTAAACAACTAGCATGGATGCTACTCAGGAAGTGAAAACGATTTTTAAGGTAAGAAGGTGAAGAGGGAAGGAATAGAACACTATATAATAACGATAAAATCCGAGTATTCCGGCGAAGGCGTATGGGTAGCCACTTGAGTTTAGTACGAAAATCAGATATGTGGTCAAATTTACGTACCCTGAATATGAAACGAATGCAAAAATTCTGAAGGCGCTCAAGTTTATCGAATTGGGCTTCGGAAAGATCGAGATAGCTGGCGGCAGCATAGTCAAGGAGAGATAGTTTGAGATCCAAAGAAGGACATAGGCTACTTTTATCCCGGAAAAACCTTTTATCCCGGAATTTTAACCCGAATTTTTTTTCTCGCGGTTTTATGTCTTTTTTTATTTTTTAGGATATGTCCTAACATCACTACTTCCTACTAATCCTACTAGTCCTACTTCCTACTAATATTATAAACGCGAAACTTTGTAAGAATGTATGGATGTTTGGATGTATGGATGTATGGACGTTTGTTACTCTTTCACGCAAAAACTACTGAACGGATTTCGATGAAATTTAGCAGACGGGTAGATCCTGTCCTCACTTACCATATAGGCTACGTTTTATCCCGAGAAAATATAAAGCGGGACTTTTTTCCCCGAAAAACTTTTAACCGCGTGCGGAGCCGCGGGCAAAAGCTAGTAGGTTTATATGAAACTATTATTTAGGTGATAAATTTTATTAAGAGATGTTTTAATAGTAATTTACTGGTGGTAGGTCTCTCATATGTATCTAAGAGTCCGTCTGACTGGGTACCACCGTAATATCTATTTCTACCGCCAAGCAGCAGTGTGCATACATTATTGTGTTTCGGTTTGAAGGACATTATAGCCAGTGTAATTACTGTACTTAATGAGACATAACATCTTATGTCTCAGGATGACGAGCGCAGTGGAATACCACACAGTACCTACTTTGTAACTCAATGTGCTGGATGGTTTTTCTACTTTTTAGGGGTGGTCGTATCGCTTACCATCAGGCAAACGGCTTGCTCGTCTCGTCATTCAATGCAATAAAATAAAATTGATTCCATAAAATGTTTCAAGTATTTATATAATATTTTTAAATGATTTTCTAAGAGACAATGCACCTACCATAGCGGAACCGGCTCTTTCATGCTGAAGGCTGTTTATTGGGTGGCTTTGTCACAGGGTCGCCAGAATTTCCTCAACGCTAAAAACAAATCGAGATATTTAATCTAATTCGCAAGATTTTTTTAGTACCTTGACCAAATAAAAGTGTGTTAGCCGCGTATGTTATCGACCTATCCATTTTTTTCGAGACAGCTGATTTATTTTCCGCGACATAACGCTTAGAACCGAGACATGTTCCAGCAAACAGGGGAGCATACCTACACTAATCTATCTTTACCTCTATTAGATTTTGGGCCGATTTCACCATTTGCTGATAAAAACTTGTCACATTCATGTACAAGCCGACCAAATACAAAAGTTACATTGTAATAATTAATTATATGCTTCCAAATACATCCACCTCATGGTACAGTTAGCCACATAAATAACTGAACAAATTCAAAACTTCGAATCGCGTCTACACTTTCGTGTTCTTATCAATTTTGTTTTTCTTCACAAGAATAAAATAAAGGCGATTAACATTACTTCCCACTAAGAAAAAAAATGTTTCAATTAAACTTAACGCGTGGACGTGATTTTTAATTTTGAATTCGTTCAGCTGCTTCTGTGGCTGACTGTACAAATGAGAACTATCTACATTAGTTATTTAATACGATTATCCGGTTATAGAGGCCCTTTAAACAACAGTATCGCAAATAAGACATACATTACAACGCAAGCACCTCCATATCTATACTGATATTATTATAAAGCTGAAGAGTTTGTTTGAACGCGCTAATCTCAGGAACTGCTGAACCGATTTTGAAAATTCTTTCACTAATAGGAAGCTACATAACTCCCGAGTGCTATAGGCTACTTTTTATTCCGGGAAAATATTTTTGTCCCGGAAAAACTTTTTCATGCGGGCGGAGCCGCGAGCACTACTATCATTTATAATTACTGATATTCACATAGATAAGAATCCTTTACACTTCGAATGGTACACGCCTTGATCTTGATTTATCTCGCTTCGAACAATAGAATGTACCTGTACCTTGTTAGTGTATTAGAAACACTTGTACTCCGACTTCAATTGGACTACGATAAGATTCTTATTTACACTCGTTAAATGTACTTTGGGGTAAATAAATCTTTTAGTTAATGGTTTACACCCTTTAATGGTAGAAATAGTTTTCTAGTTAATCGAACTTAAACTTACGTGTTTTTTTGGGTTTAAGCTCACGCCATCACCATTGAAGGAATATCTTTGAAACTACAAGTGGGCACATACGATGCGATTTGGTACAGGCGAACCATTAAAATGGTATGCCATCGAACCATATCGCATCGTGTGGGGCACGGTTCGATGGACATTATTATTATTATTGTTGGTACGGCTGGTTCGACGGCTTGTCCATCAAACTTGGTTGGATACAACTGGACATCGCATGGTACGGTTCGATCGTGTGGCGTGAAGACTGTACCGCGTGACGAATTGGTACGATGATACCAAATCTAATCGTCTGTTAGTAGTATACAGTTCGAAAAAAATTTCGCCTATCGCAATATCGGGCGCAAAATCCACTCCTGCGCATATATTTTATATCAGCCCGGAGATCAATGCGTATGTACAGTCAGCGGCATAAGTAGCTGAACAAATTCAAAATTTCAAATTGCCTACATTCTTTTTTATTCTTACTAATCTATTTTTTCTCTTCACAAAAGTAAAAAAGAAGCGATTTACTTTACGTCAAACGAAGAATTTTTTTTTAACTTAATGCGTATACAGGCGATTTGAAATTTTGATTTTGTACAGATATTTATGCTGCTGACTATACAAAAGGAACAAAAACATCACGTCTTATTCCTCGAAGTGGTAGGCAGAGGTGCAATCAGGCACGGAGTTTTCACCATGTCCCATGATGTGATAGGGGGCGATCATACCAAAGTAAATAACTCTTAAACCTATAATAATAATATCCCCACGCAAGCCTTCCAAAAGACCAGTCATCGTGCCGTGATTTCCCGCAGGAAAGATACAACATAATAATAATAATACCAGCCCTGTATTATATACCGTCCCACTGCTGGGCACGGGCCTTCTCTACTACTGAGAGGGTTTAGGCATTAGTCCACCACGCTGGCCTAGTGCTGTTGGTAGACTTCACATTACTTCCTATAAATATTGTGAAAATACTTACATAGGCCTAGAACTAACCGCGTTTCTTCTGACCGCATCATTTAAAACAATGACTGGCTCTCCTTAAGTGCGTTAGTGGAGTGAAAGTAGAAAATGTCATTTTGTTTAATGTAGAAACGGTTACGAAGATAGAAGACTTATTTCGCCCGATAGATGGAGCTACCTTGTTGTGGTTAAAACATGAAATGAAGTCCTCCTAGCCAATTTCGGCCATGGCGGCCAATTTCAACAGAGATCTCTGCGGAATCACAGCTTTACAATAATATTTAAACTTGCAATTAATTTTGTAATAATAAATATTCTTCCTCTCTGTCTTCATCCTTTCTTTATAAAATGGGATTTTATCTTTTGTACGTTTTTACTATTATATTATTATTTATATATGCTGTTATTTTTTGCTTATTTGCAACGAAGATCCGATAACATAGTCATTGCCGAAAAAAATCAATCGGAATCAAACTCAACATTAGAAATTAATTTTGTCGTTTAGTCACGCGTTATTCATATAGCTTTCTTTGAATATTTGCAAATCATCAATTCTCATTCCGAATGACATTGTCATAGTGAATTAAAATACTGATGAAATGAATACGGCATGAGCCACTCATACCGTTACCTTACTATACCTACTGCCGTACTTGTGGGCTGTTTTAGCGCGTTATAAATATAAGTACACTACAACTAGTAGTGCTCGCGGCTCCGCCCGCGTGAAAAAGTTTTTCCGGGATAAAAATATTTTCCCTGGATAAAAAGTAGCCTATAGCACTTAGGAAGTAAAGAAGTAAAGTAGCTTCCTATTAGTGAAAGAATTTTCAAAATCGGTTCAGTAGTTCCTGAGATTAGCGCGTTCAAACAAACAAACAAACTCTTCAGCTTTATAATATTATAGTATAGATATATATAGGATTTAAAGTAGAACCTTGGTGGGTTATACGAACCAACGCTGAATAAAGTACTGTGATATCGTTTTGACACATCGATATTGGAATCAATTATTTTAAAACAATGCTAGTACTTTATCATTAATGAAGTAAGCATTCGAAAGTGAAGATTATATAATATGTAAAATACTGCTACGAACTTCAAGTAACTAGGTTTGAGTTCAGAATCATGATTCTAACGGCACTTAGTGATACTAAATTGCCATTTAGGTAGAGAATATACTTTTACAATTTAGTAATGCTAAATTAGAGCCTATTTTATAAAAAAGGAGGAGTACATACATATTTGTAAGGCTTTTAAAAGAATCAAATTAATTTGATCTGTCCGTTCCTAATTTGAATTCAATTAATCAGTCGACATAAATTTGATAAGAAAATTCTGTAGGCGTCTCACATCATTAATTTGCATAACAAATTATTAAATTTAAATTTCAATATTGATAAATACTGCCGAAGTTGGTACATTCACTAAAACTTTAGTTTACGACGTGCTTCTAGTATAATACATCTTTGAAGATCATTCTTCCTACAATCCTTCCAAGGTTCTTTTCTCGAAGTTATGACACGTCCTACCAAGGAGGTGCACCCCTATTGCTTACGTCCATAGTTCAAGACCACTATCTGGTGACCCATTAGCTTCTCTGACTTCGAAAAAAATTACCTAGACATTTATCCTTTTACAATACGCTCTTTTATTTCAATATATGTTGAAGTAACCAGCCAAGCAATAACAACAAAACAAAAGATATCTTTCCTAGAACATAAACAAGAAATTTTGCTGTTGGTGAGGTTAACGGAACTGTTTCTGGATACTGGAATGCGGCACATGTTCAAATATGCTTCAATGGTTCATTGTCATGCTATTAGAGTTTACGTGGTGGAGTTTTGCGTTAACCATGAGAAAGCGTCAAGACATTTAGGTTGAAGTATTGTCCAGCTGTAATATGTCATAGTACTCTTAGGATCTAAATCGACCCTATTGTGTAACAGTTGCTATAGTAATTGGACAATAAAGCCAATTAATGACAGCTGTGGATACGAAATTAATCGCTTTATAACGCTCATTCAGTTTCAGAAATCAGTAATCATTTCTTGACTCCAATCAGAAAAAAATATCTAAAAAAATATTAAAATACACACTTTATAGAAAGTTGAACAAAAAATAGAAAATAAATTTTAATAAATTTGAATTAACAATAGTGTAAATAAAAAAAAAAAATTTTTATTGTCAATTCAAATTTATTAAGATTTATTTTCTGTTTTTTAGTTTAACTTTCTATAAAGCGTGTTTTTTTTAACTATTATTTATTTTTCATTTTTTAGTTCTGTTCTACTGTAGTCCAGCTGATGTCACTAAAAATAAACGAAATCGCGCCATCTTGCAAGAAGTGGGATTTTCACAAGAAATAAATAAATAAACTATTATTTATTCCTTTTTCACTTGGATTTTCTATAAAAGCGTGTTATTCCTTTTTTACTTGGATTTTCTCTATTTGTGTTTTTAGTTTAAAATATTGAATTGTCATCGGTTCTTGGTAAGGATGCTAAATTTCGATTTAATCCGACGTTTTGAAAGGGGTCAAAATCATGTTCAAAGTTTCCGTTACATACATACAAAGATACGTCTTTTTTTTTTTTTTTTTTTTTTTTTAAAAAGGCCATCTTCGGCGCATTAGGGACGGCTGCGGGCTTCCTCTGACTCACGTCTAAGTTGTCGTCCGCAACCGCCCCTGCACGTACCGCTGTTGCGGTCCTTTTCCTGTTGCGGGGGCTCAGAAGCCCCCGAAACACCGTACCGTGTCCGCCTTTTAGTGTCCGAGGCAGCGTGAGACACGCTGCCTCGGACATGTCCATCACGGGGGTCACAGAAGTTGGCTAGACTAATGGGTGGGCGGCACGTCCCGCCCACCCGTGACCCCCGGAGGCCCCTATTAGTCGCCTTTTACGACAGGCAGGGGATACCGTGGTGGAATTCTCCAAACGCCCCCAATCCACAGGGCGGGAGACGTCGGTCAGTCGTCCACCCGACGCCTCCTACGTCTCGTCTGGCGGCGGGAGGGATCACCACTGCGCTGGCGATCCCTCTCGGCACTCTCCTTCCGCGAGAGGACCGCCTCGCAGAAGTGGGCCACCGCCTGCCAGGCCTCTCGGCCGCCGACCATGGAAGCGACCACGGCCGGCAGCGAGAGGTTTTCTCCGACGACTGTTCTGAGAGCGCTGCGCTCCTCATCCCAGGCTGGACAACACTCCAACGTATGTTGGGCCGTGTCCATTGGGCAGTTGTCACAATAGTGACACACGGCCGACTCCTCTACACCTACCACCCGAAACAGGAACTCACCGAAGCAGCCATGCCCGGTGAGCACCTGCGTCAGGCGGTATGTTGCCGCTCCGTGGCGCCTGTCCAGCCATTCGGCAAAGACAGGACGCACTGCCTCTACGACCCGGTGCCCCCACGACGGGGCCTCCAGCCTGAGACGCCACTCCTCCACGGCGGCTCGCCGTAAGGCGGCCCTCTTGGCCTCCACCTCCTTCAGGGCCGGACGCTCCCCGCGACTGAACGCCTCCTCCCGCCAATGGAATACATCGGCAAGGGATTTGGCGTCCAGGTCCCAGGGCAGAAATCCGGCCAATAGGCAAGCCGCCTCGAAAGAGACCGTGCGGTACGCCCTGACCGCCCGCTGCGCTAAAGCTCTCTGCGGGGCGCGCAGAAGGGCGACGCAGGGGCGGCCCAGGGAGTCAGCCCAAACGGGGCTGCCATAAAGGGCTATGGACCGCACGACTCCGTGATACAGCCTCCGGCAAGGGAAGCCAGGACCTTCCAGGTTGGGCAGCAGGCGGGAAAGAGCGCCCGCTGCCCGGGACAATTTCGTCCTCAACTCCTTAAAGTGGGTGCGGAATCGCCATCGGCTATCCAGGACTAAACCTAGATACCTCATGCTAGAGCCGATGGGGATCCGCACCCCCCCAACGACGATGCCGGCACCGGCCGGTGGCCCTCTCCGAGGTCCGTGAAAACACACGGCCTCGGTTTTCTCGAGGGCCACCTTCAACCCTAGACGTTGTATTCTACCAACTACTTGGCCGGTGCCCGCCGCCGCCAGAGTTGCGGCGTCCCGGAAGGTCCCAGCAGTCGCTGTGACTAAAGTATCGTCGGCGTAACAAGTCACGCCGACGCCCCGGAGATTGGTACCACGGAGCACCCAGTCGTACCCGATGTTCCACAGGAGAGGGCCCAAAACCGAGCCCTGTGGAACACCGCACGACATCGCTCTTCGGTGCCACCCATCGGCGCCCGGATACACCACGTGCCTGTCAGACAGGTACGCGTGCACCAGGCGCCGGAGATAGGGCGGCACCACGTGGTACCGCAGTGCCTCGTGGATGCAGGGCCAGGGCAGCGAGTTGAATGCGTTGGATATGTCCAACGACACCGCTATCACTACACTGCCTCTGGCCACTGCATCCTCCGCCTGTGCCTTCACCCGCAGAATCGCGTGGACAGTGGAACGTCCCCTCCTGAATCCATACTGTTCGTCGGCCAAATTCGGACCGACCCTATCGAGGTGCTCGACGAGGCGGGTATGGATGATGCGCTCGAAGAGCTTTGCCACCTCGTCGAGCAACACGATGGGCCGGTAGGCCGACGGCGACTCTGCGGGTCGTCCCCCCTTCTTCAGCAGGACGAGCTTCCCGGTTTTCCAACGCACCGGGAAGACGCCCTGCTCCAGGCAGGCGGTGAATAAGCTGCGGAGCCTCGGGCCCAGGTACTCGAGGGCTAGCACCCAGGCTTTCCCGGGGATGCCATCGAGCCCTGGGGCCGTGTTTTTGCTCCGCAGCCGAAGCACTGCCGCCCGCATTTCAGCGGGCGAAACCTCCGGGATATCCCTTGCCGGATTCTCACTCGACGATGACGCCACATCCGGTGGCGCCATCGGTGGAGGAGTGAACTCCTCGGTGGCCGGGAACAAGGCCGCGACTACGTTGGCCAGTAATTCTGGCCGGAGACTCTGCGACAGCGGGGGCGCCGCTGGGCGAAGCTTCTTCATCACCACACGGTAGGGGCGCCCCCACGGGTCCCTGTCGAGAGTCCCCACGAACGCCTTACGTGCCGCAACCTTGGCCCCATAAATGGCCACCCGCAGCGCTCTCTTTGCCTCTTTGTAGAGGCCATAGAGCTGCCGCTCCTGGTCTGCGTGATTCTCCTCTCTGAGCCGGCGACGACGATGCCTGGCGTATCGGCGGCGCGCAGCAACGCACGACGCGCGCAACTGCGCTAGCTCCGCCGACCACCAGTACACCTGTCGCACCGGCGAACGGCGGAGAGCTCGGGGCATGCCGGCGTCGCAGACATCCGACATTGCCACCCCGAACCACTCCGCCTCCTGCTCAACCCGTACCGGCCCGTCCGGCACGGGGAGCCACGACATGACCAGAGCGGCCAGCACTAGGGCCTCCCCATCGAGGCGACGAAGCGCCCACCGCGGGCCGTCCTGATTTGGGGCACTCGGTACACCACCGGACTGGACACTCAAGGACGCGGAGACGCCGAACCTGATGTAACGATGGTCCGACAACGTCTCCACGCCCACGAGGACTCTCCAGTCCCGGACACGGCGTGCGACGGCGGCACTCGCCAACGACAGGTCTATAATAGACCCGCCGTTGTGCCGCACGCATGTGTCCACCGACCCCCTGTTCAGGACGACCAGGCCGACAGAGATCGCCCATTCCTCCAGGACCCGACCACGACCGTTCGTCGCCGGCGAACCCCAAGCCACGGATTTGGCGTTGAAGTCGCCGGCGACGACCGCCGGGTGAGGTTGGCCTTGTTCCACCAAGGCCCCCAGCCGAACGAGGAAAGACTCAAATTCGGCGAGGGGTCTGTTGGGAGAAAAGTACACTCCTACTATCCAAATGTCTCCCAACAGAACCGCCACGCATCCCCTATCCTTCGCTACTTTTTCGAAGGGTGGGGAGCCAGCGGCGCCCCGGCTGATGATGGCCACCAAGCCGTCAAGGTCCCCCGCCCAGTTATCCCGGGGGGGGACAAAATACGGCTCAGCGACCACGGCCACTTGCACCGACCACTGCGCCAGGCTTTGGGACAACAGGTCCTGGGCACTGGCACAGTGGTTGATGTTCGCCTGGAGGAAATTTAAATCCATTATTGGGCGATCTCTACCACGTCCATCGCGGCCCCTTGCGGTGGGCTCGCTGCCTGCGGCTGGGTCGAAGCCCCAGCGGCAGCAGCACTTCGTACCCCGTCGCGACGCCTATCGCGACGGGAGGGGGCGGGGCACGCCTTCCCGCCCACCGGATGTTTGGCGGGCCTCCCTGCGGCCGCGCAGACTGCGCAGTTCGGCGCGGCCTCGCATCCGCGGGCTTTGTGGCCCGGTTTGCCGCAGCGATAAAAGAGATCGCTGCGGTCCGGTCCTCCGGTGCAGGTGCTCTGCGTGTGACCGTGCTCAAGGCAACGGAAACACCGCATCGGGCGCGCCCCGAGCACGGTCACCCGGGCCACAGTCCACCCTACCATCAGGCGGCCCGCCTTTATTTTTTGTGCCGCCCTGGTCGGCACCTTGGCCCAAACTGCGCTCAGGCCGGAGCGATCAGGCCGGATTTCTCCGACCTTTACGGCATCAGCTGCGCACTCGCCAGCAACGCTGAGGGCCACTGCGACCGTCTCGGCTGTGGCTGCAGGATCCAGCTCCGACAGCCGCAGCTCCGTGCACTTGGTGGGCCGGGAGATTTGGACATCTTCCGACCCGCCAAAGCATTCCCTCAGCCTTGCGGCGAGGGAGTCCGCCTTCTGCTCCGACTCAGCCCCGGGCACCTCATAAAGCATGGCACCCGTGGCTGCCACCTTGGGCCTCAGCCTGTCAATGCCAAGGCCGGCGAGGTCCACGCGGTGCTGAGCATCCGTCAGCACCTTGGCGTAGGTTAGGCCCTTGGCCACCGCCGCCGGCGTCAGCGACAGCACTATGGCCGCCGAGCGTGGCTGACGCAGTTTGGGCTCCTTGCGCCTCTGCCTCTTCTGCTGCGGCTTCACCGCAGGCGCCGCAGCGGGGCTGGGCTTCCCCCGCTTCTTCTTCCCCACCACCACGGTCCATTCAGCGTCCATGGACGCTGGGGCCGGTGGCAGTGGGCGGGGCTCCCTCGGAGCGGCCTTTGCGACGGGGGTAGCAGGAGGACCACGTTTCCCCCTCCCCTTCTGGGGCACCCCAGACGGTCCAGCGACCGCCACGGCAGCAGAGGTGGAGGGCCCGGCCACGATGGCAGGAGCCTTAAGAGGAGGAGCAGGCTGCACTGCTCCTTTCCCCTACCCCCTCCCCTTCCCCTTAGAGGAAGGCTGGGGAGCTCCCCCAACGAAACCACCCTGGACGGGGAGTGGTATGTCCCCGGGGGTGGACCGTCTCTCGTGTGCCAATGGAGGCCTCTGGGCCGGCCCTAGGAGCACCGACTCCATTCTGGCCTGCCACTTGGCCTCCACTGCTGCCAGCTCCTCCAGACGGCGAAGGAGAGAAGCGTTTTCACGCTTCAGCTCCTTCACCGCCTCCTCCAATTTGGCGCACTTATCTCGCCACTTTTTGGCCTCGCCTTTAGGGCGAGCACTCGGAGCCGGTTCCGCGGCGACAACCACCTCGGCGGCGGGCACCTTCGGCTTGGCGGCAGAGCGAAGGACCATTCCCTCCTCGCTCTCCTCTCTCCTCGCCCTTTGGCGGGCCTCCCTGCGCTGCAGGAGATCGCGCGCCTTACCTCTCTTTCTTTGGTCGACGGAATCGTCGACCAAAGATGGTCCTCCCCTGCCGCGTCCGGTTGTCGCTTGCGACTTCGGGACCGGCTCCTCAGTGTCGCTCCCGAGGGACGACCTGCTACTCATCTCTGAGCGCTTCCTCCAGAGCCTACGGCTCCGAATGGAGGAAACGCTCCCACTCGACTCAGAGTCGACGCCTGTGGACATCTTCTTGCCCGCGCCGACTCTCCGCACTCGATCAGCAGGCTTTCGCCCACCAATCTCCGCCTCTCCAGCCGGAACTGGAGTAGGCAACCTCGTCAGTGTAATTTTAGGGTTTATATCCATAATGAATCCCACGAGTATGGGGGAAATAAAGAGTCCACCCAGGCAGTGCCCCCTGTACCTGGGTAAGCCTAGCGTAACCCGCCAAGAGGGTCGGCCGGTACTCTGGCGGGGGTCGCACTAGTGACCGAACTACCCATCGGCCATGCATCCCCTCGCGGTGCGCCGCCGCTTGGGATTCGGGGAACTTTTTATAGAGGTTTTCTCCCTCGCGGTCCGGGCGATCAAGTCAAGACCCTCGGTCCAGCAGGAGCGCGAGACATGTCCACGGACCTCCATACTAGATTACGATCTGCAACGGTGACAGCGAAGAGGAAGGTTCCCCCCGCTGCCTGCTCGGGGCGGTGTTAGCGCACACCGAGCCCGTCGACACTCCCGGATGAACCGGGAGCCGCCCGAATAAACGGGCCCACCATCTAAAAATGCGGCAGCCACCGCAAAAAGCGGCGACGACCGCCGAGACCACTGTTGTCAGGATATTGGCCGTTGCGCCGATCAACTCGACCGACGCTCCGTTGCCCAGGGTGCACCACGTGGAGGTTTCCTGACTTTGCACCCCACAAAGATACGTCTGAAGCTAGAAAATATAACCGTGTGAAAAAATTCTAATCTCTACAAAAAATATCTGCATTAGTTATCACCTTTTTGAGTCTTAAAATGTCGACCTTATTAAAAGTAGAACGATAACCTAAAGGAACATAAGTAGAGCGGTGTTTTTCGGCTAACGAAATAAGCCTAAAAACATCATAATCAGTAATATTAAAATTAATGACAATCGATGGTTGATCTGAAGTTTCGACGTTGCCCAAAATCCTTGCGATGAGACGCCCCGTTGCGTTTGAAAGATGTACAGATTAATTTGCCGATCGATTATAAAATGTATTACGCTTGTTAACAATACTAATGAGATAAGCACGTCAGATATACTTCAAGTGTGATACCGATCTGATATTTATTGGAGTGTAATGTCTTGTTTAGGCGATTTATTCAAGGAGGACATTATTACATAGAGGTGATTATTGACGTAGCTTGTTATTTTCGAGAGCGGGAGGCTGTGTCTTATTCCCTAGACTTAAAATAATAACTACAGAGTACTTGTAGATTTGATATTTTTGGTGATTTAATAAAATTTGACTGACTGCCTGACTGACTTGATTTATTGACTGCCTCGGTGGTGTAGTTGTATTACAGTACGACTGCAAAGCTGAGGTCTCGGGTTCGATCCCCGGGTCGGGCAAAGTGGTATTGAGTTTTTCTATTCAGTATCAGCTCGGAGTCTGAAATTTGTGTCCGATATGGCGATAGGCTCGCCCCCTATCACATCATGGGACGGAATAATGGCGAAAAGTGGGTGCACTAGTTGCGCCTCTGCCTACCCCTTCGGGGATATTAGGCGTGAGTGTATATGTATATATATGTATGTATAGAGTACTTGTAGATTTGATATTTTTGGTGATTTAATAAAATTTATACCAGTAGTAAGCAGCCACAATCCCGAGGCTGGGCTCCCCGTCATTCTAGGGTGCTCACAGACCATGCGGCCCTCATTCGTGTTATATACCTTATGGGTTACCACCGATCTTATCTGTTAACTACGGCGATTTGTACTGATGCAATGAGGGTTCCGCACATCAAATGATGAACGTATCTACTGATTCTCCCAAGAACATCAAGAACCTAAAATCGCTGCTTAAAATGTCTGTAGGGCTTATGCATTTTAGAAATTAGAAAATTATAGCAAGCACTTTGATACTTCTACAATCCAGGTCTAATAAAGAATGATGTGTTAACATTAAGGATATCTTATATCGATCAGTGGATTATATTACGTCCTCAATAAGGCTATTTCTATTTGTAAACCAACCCTCGTCACTCCGATCCGAAGCAATATGGACTTTTGACAGTTTCTGTACACAGCTCAAGAAGTTATGGTTTTATCCGATTTTGCAGTGGATTTAAAATATGAATAGAAAAAACAATATATTTGTGATTTATCGTTCGCTTTAACGGTGAAAGAAAACATCGTGAGGAAACCTGCATGCCTGAGAAGTTCTCTGAATTTCGAAGGTATGTGAAGTCTGCCAACCCGCACTAGGCCAGCGTGGTGGACGGCCTTAACCCTCTCAGTTGTAGAGGAGGCCCGTGCTCAGCAGTTGGCAGTATATAATACAAGGCTGATGTGGTATGGTATGGGTTACAAAAGTAAACTTGATAAATTTTATCCAGTTGATATGGATTTGTACGCAATGTTACCAATAAACTAAAATATATTATTATATATATAACCATACTCTTGATTATTTTATCGCGTTTGATACAGTTTCTGCCAAAAAGTTTACTTTTACTTACAAGGTTTTAAGTATATAATACAACATCCTGATATACGCAGGAAATACATTTCCTTTATGACAACGACATTGTTTATAACACTCTAAAGAATATAATTTCCTACAATGTAGTCATTAAGTTAAAACAATAACATTTTAT
The DNA here is from genome assembly GCA_949316025.1 of Lapara coniferarum. NCBI lineage: Eukaryota > Metazoa > Arthropoda > Insecta > Lepidoptera > Sphingidae > Lapara > Lapara coniferarum. The sequence goes on from OX438929.1 coordinate 14,312,382, forward strand.
TGCGTTGTGTACTGTCGACTTAATACTTCCTTTAAACATAGTAAATGGTTGAACAGTTTAAAATGTATCCGAGGTTACTTGTCCATTACTTTCAAATCAAATCAAATCAAATCATTTATTCGCTTGTGATACATAGGTGGTTACAATGTTGGTATAGTACTTATGCTAAGTGCTCTATGATCAGCCTCATATTGGCATACAAGCGTGGCTTTAAATATTTTAACTATAATATAATCATTAAGCCAAATGGAATTTCATATTATAATATTGTAGCAAAATATAAAATAATTAATATAAAATAAAATTATGTCAAACGTAGATTTACTTATATTATTAGATTGCTAAAATGTCAAATTATTGTACCTACCCATTTAATATACAAATTAGAAGTTCTTTATAATACAAAATTTATAATATATATATAATCAAAAGAATTTATTTATTGTGCCTGTAGAAGTTCTAATATCACATAATATAATATTAATTAAAAATGTCATTTACAAAATCTAACACACCATAATAACATTTGTTATGTAGAAGTTTCATCAATTCTCTTTTGAATTTGTCCAGACTAAGGTTTTTTAAAGATTTAGGTAACTTATTGTACAGCACTGGAGCCATATATAAAATACTTTTACGGGCTAATGCTGTATTACATTTGAGTGTACATATTTTATTTGGGTCTCTTTGTGGTCTTTTGTAAACTTTTGAGGCTTGTTACTGTTTTCGTACATGAATAGGATATGTTATAGTATACTCGCTGAATGCGGGCCGCTTCTGACAGATTAGTCTGGAAATCGCACCTTTAGAACGAAAACGACACAATTCAAAAAAATGGAAAATTGAGTTATCATCTTAAAATGACATAAAACGAAGTTCTCAATACAACAATAGTTAAAACAAAGCTATATTCAAGCGGGAACAGGACTAAACTGTTATATAAGGCTCTTTTTAATCTATTTTTTTATAAAGAAGGGACCCGTTTTAAGTCATTTTTAGACGATAACTCAATTTCCGACTTTTTGAATTGTGTTGTTTTCATTCTAAAGGTGCGAAATCTTTGGGGGAGGCCTATGTTCAGCAGTGTACTTTTTAAGTCTGACGAAGAAGATACCTGGCCATTTTTACATTGTGGTACTATATAAAACCACATGCTTAATGCTTATCTCCTTGAAAACAGCACTCTCCGTTATGTTATTTTAACCATACGTGTAAAATAAATAAGCGTAAGTTACGAACAAAATACATATCAATAAAAAATAACTTTAAGTTTACACGCCTTAATGCCAAGACTACTACTCTAAGAGGATACGTAGCAACGGCAACGTATCCTCATAAAAACACTCACACACGTCTTATCGCACTATATATCAACATGATAAAAAACTAGGAATGTAAAATTAAGATTTTTGGTAAATATTCGTTTTTCATGGATGGGTTTGGCATAAATTTAATTGACTTTATTTCAGGATAGTATTAGTAAGTTATAATAGCTATATTAGTACGTACATAAAAAGCACAAATGCAATAATTTAGCAAATCCCAACGGGTTAATCACTAGTCCACTAGTTGAACGATAAGTTTATGCAGCTCAAACATGCGTCTCATGAAATCGCTCGAGTAATCATTACCTACAAGGGCTAAAATATTATTGGGTGCACCCCAGACTCGCCGCATCACCGATGTCGCTCGCTTCGCATAATCGCACTAAAGTCATCTGTGTGCATGACAGCAAACATTGCCGAAGCTTTCAGAAGCGAAGCAAACCCAATAACATTCCTAACACGTTATTGTATTGGATTCGCAGAGCATTATAAGTTTTCTGCGTATAGTGACCCACAGGTATAATGTTAGGAGAGGCAAAGACGAGTATATGGTTATTAACGTAAAAATAACCCTATATAACTATACCGGTATTCACTGTTATTTCCAAGTACCTAGTATTAAATCATTGTTAACTTTAAACGAAATTGCTGATTGAAAAAAAAATCATTGGAGATCTGATGATACTGACAGTATTAACATGCTTAAAGACAATAAAAGTACAATATGGACGATGCAGAATTAAAAAAAAATTGCATCATTTAATAGTCTATGTTGTACGATCTACGCTACTTACATTACTCTTTTTGCCGTCCTTTGTAATTCTCATAGAAATTGTTCTAAACAAAGTTCCCATGTCGATGGAGTAGGTTAAGAGTATAAGTTTTTGCACGATGTCAGAAGTAATCGATTAGCTAACATTTGAATGACCTTATAAATTGTAATTTCTGTTTAAAATCGTTCGATTTACTAATACAGTTTTATATGCTTTGCTTGTTTCGATTAAGGCATTATCTGTAATAGAAATCAATTAATATGTAGTTTCTTGGTAGGTGTTCTCTTAAGTCTTAGCTAATATTCTGTTACACTTCTTACGCATTATAAAGGTTTACAATTTAATGTTTACATAAAAAATATCAATAAATACATCTTAATCGTCTTTTAACCCTTTTAAGCTATTGCATAGCTTCTATCGCGGGCCTTGAGCGTGGAGACCGAATCCAAAAATTCCGTAACGTAAATTACCTGGCACCCTTCACTCCGACCGGCACAGCGGTGATATTTTATTTTCAACTCTATCACAACCATGTAGAGTGGAAAATTCCATAAGTAAATTTAATATCGCAGTCTTGTAAGAATACAATATGTAATAGGATATAAGCTGAATGTTAAACAATAAAAAGTCGAAATTACCGTGTATTTCGTCGAAATTACCGTTGATCGCAAAGGGCTATCATAAAAACAGCTATGAAGAAACCGTTCCGGTATCCTACCGATGCCATATATAATGAATTTAAAGTCCTTCGGGTGCGGCAACTTTTCATCCTAAGTGCTACAATAAGAACACACAAACGTATCGTAAGCCGAGAAGACTACCATAACCTCATTGGAAAACGTGTACTCAGTTTGCCGTTACCAACATTTACGTCCCAACTTGCCCGACGCGCCCCTTCTTTTTCCCATCCACACACATATAACAAGGTCGCAAAAATGTTCAATCTTAAAAATTGCTCAACTTTTCAATGCACTCAAACTCTAAAAAAGAACTTCTTAAACATGTCTTATCTTGAAACTGAAAGCATCATACTTTAAATGTGAATAAAATCGTACAAACACACAACACACACACACACATACACACATTCTCTCTCTCTCTCACACACACACACACACACACACACACACACACACACACACACACATTTTTCAAACACATTATACATTATTATATAACTTACACTTAGCAGTTATCAAAAAAATATAATAAACTATAACACGTCAACAACCTAGAAAATAATATGTATAATGGTAAACCTGTATAATTGTAAGAGTCTTGAGATACAAGCTAAGCTTAGTTCAAGACTCGCAGAATTGTGATGTCAATATTACCTACCTTTTGATAATAAACGTTCATTATTATTATTATTATTTAAAAATTGTTCCAGTCAGTGAAACGTATCGAAATGCCAAACGCGCGCAGTTGATGAGAATGTCGCCGTGGCGGGATGACGTGATTCTAAGTTTGAATTTTTAAAAAGTTTTTATTTTATATCTGTTCAAAGAGGTTATAAATATTGGAATTGCCTGCTTAGAGTTTCGGCGTTAGGGCACGAGTGAAATTTGGACAATAGAAAAATAATAAAATAAATAAATAATTATAATTACATAAGTTGATAAAAAATGCTATGCAATAGCTTTACCGCGGCAGTCTCGGAGTGCCACACGTTTTTTTTTCTCAAAGGAGAGACGGGGATCAACAATATACACTCATATTCTATATTGTTTTTTATATAAGAATAACCTTTACCTACGACTAGATATGATCTGTGAAATATCGCGTCTCATTATGCCTTTAATAGAACAGTTAGCGATTAATCGATATCATGTTTACTTCACATCGATTTCTTAAGAAATAGAAAGTCGCCTCTAAAATGGACGCCATTGTATTGATTAATGCTTTTAGCATTCTTGAATGACGCTTGAGAGTTTTATGACTTTCTTTTAAGTTTCTTATGTGATGTCATTCGTTAAATCCGGTAGATTATCTTGAGGTTGTAACCTTTTGGCTGTCTTTATCATTGGGAAATTGAACTATGTTCTAGAGAAATCGATTTCATGATTCATTGTTCCGTTATGAGAACACCACATATAAATTACAAATTCAAATTAGTTTATTTTACTCCAATTAATTTTACGAGCATTATTAAAATGCGACGTTAAAATCAGTTTTAATAAAAACTAAAATTTAAATAAACATTTAATTTTGCATTAATGTCCCAGTAAAACTTCCCAGATTAAATAAGTATGCTCCGTTTCACGTGCGTTATTCTTCTACGAATTTGAGTTCTCATTGTCCTGTTAACAGACTTTGTAGAAATTATAACTCATTGCATAAATCTAGTAACATTGACATATTTTTCCAAAGTGAAATTAAATTTCGGGATGCCATTTTAGAATTCCAATCACAATCCTCCAAACCTTAATAACATTATATAATATTGTACCTACACTAAATTGAAATGTATTAGGATCAGTCATTATTCTGTTTCAATATCGTTATATAATTTTGTTAGATATCTTTTTTTTCCCTTTTTGTTATCTTTAAAATTGTAAAAATAGTGTATAATAATTTAAGTGTGTGTATTTAATTCATGCACTATTTATTTATTTTGATATTCAGCAAATGTAAATGATTTATTTGTTACAGATTTCATTGGAGCTACATCGGTAGAGCTAGTGAAGTGAAGTGAAAGAAGGGTATTATGTGTCAGATTACTAGTGCGGCCGCCAGGGACAGGTGACAATTGTGACGTGTTATATGCCAGTGCGTTTCTTATGATGGCTCTTTGGAGAATGAACACCACGAGGAGAAAATATAACGGCTGGTGAGGTTCCTTTTATTCCTTAAGCTTTTGCTTGCTGTTTCACCTGCATTTAGGTCCATTCCTGGGATAAAAAGTAGACTATAACACTAAGAGCTAATCTAGCTTTCTAGTAGTGATAGATTTTTTTTCTCGGGACTTTAGTTTTAGGGATAAAACAAACATTACCTCTGTATATTATTAGGTATGAAGTAGACCAATTTTATCAGGTATATGGAAATTTATTTATATTTAAACCATTTTTAAGTTTATCCCACGTGGTAAACACTTTGAAAAGTCGTTATAGATAAATTAAGATATGGGTTATGCATGCGTTAAACCGTTATGCAATCTTAATGATCTTTCGGCAATTCTATGAGTTATCAAAACTCTATTTACTGTGACTACTTTATAAATTTCAAACTTATTGAAGGTGCTGAGCAAATAGTTATTAAAATGAAATTACAAACAGAATTTGACAGCGATAGAGTCATAAAGATGGCAATGAAAATAGAAACAACATTGATGTTAAATAAACCTTTAGCGAAGATAAAAAAATTGATGCTATAATAAACTGCGATCTACCTACACGTTTACAAACACACGGCCTGTTAGAACTTTACCGTTTTTACGATCGAAAAAACGGTTCTCGTCAATAAATATGCGAGTTTGGAAATGTTTTATTCATATATCTTCCGTTTGCGGGTCGTGGGCTATGGCATCGATGCTTCTTGAAATGTGTGTTATGTCTTTCAAATCTCCTTTAATTGATTTAGAGTTGGCTTTTATGTCAAAAGATTTTATCCAATTTCTATTTTTTTTGTTACTGAGCTTTTTGCATTGTTATTGTGGTATTATTTGTTTTCTTTTCGTTGTATTAATACATCACTTATTTATATAATAGTTATGTATTTAACCATAAATTAAACGTTGTATATTTATCTATTTTTCTTTTATGCCTTGATGTACAATCAGCTACATAAGTAGCAAAATAAATTCAAAACTTTAAATCGCCTCTATACTTTTGTGTTCCTACCACTTTTCGTTTTCTCTTCACAAAAATAAAATAAAAGGTATTTAATTTACTTCGCCTTCAAAAAGGAGGTTCTGTATTCGATCCGTATGTATGTTTGTATGTATGTAAATTTGTATGGCCGCGTGTTTCTCAAAAAGTACTGATCCGATTTGGATGTGGTTTTCGATATTTCAAAATTGGCGCAAAAGTCCTACTAATATTATAAAGGCGAAAGTTTGTAAGAATGTATGGATGTATGGATGTTTGTTACTCTTTCACGCAAAAACTGCTGAACGGATTTCGATGAAATTTGGCACACGGGTAGATCATGTCCTGGATTAACACATAGGCTACTTTTTATCTCGGAAGAATATAAAGCGGGACTTTTATCCCGCAAAAACTCATTCACGCGGGCGGAGCTGCGGGTAAAAGCTAGTAAGTTATAAAGCTTTGAAATTTGGTGGAAGGGATCGCTGTCAAATAACAGCAATAATAGGCTGTGACGTCACCAAGTGCCGTCGCCCATAACGCTGCGTGCCTGCGAAAGCGATAGTGCGATATCCCCGTCCGGCTCCCAGTTTTGCTCACAAGAATAATATTTAAAAATTGAACAACGCATTTTTCAATCGATTTCGTTGCTGATAAGCAAAACAATTTCTTTTTTTATTATTTTTTGTTACGTCTAAAATAATGTACAAAATCAAACATAGGAAGTTTCCTAAATTAAATATTTTTTTTCGGATAGATTCTTTTCAATATATCTGGAATTAAATCATAAATAAAGGTGTTGTAGAATTTAATGTCTCTTGACTTGATTTACAGTTATAGGCTTTCGGTTAGTATATTGTTACGAACGTAATAAACCAAATGAAATCAAATTGAAATGGCCATAAATACCTTTATGACAAACCATTTTAATGGTGTTACGAACCGTTATTTAAATAGCTTAATTCTGTAGCAAATTGTGTATTCGTTTTTGCTAGATTTGCTATGGCGGTGTCCTTAGGCTATTCTTCCTCTAAATAGACCCCAATCGCGAATAATTCATTAAAATCTTCAGCAATACGATGTAATTCATTAACTAAATTGTTACAATTTGCGATTGTATTCATGCCCCAGATTTCATATGAAACATCATTAATATAATTTGACGAAATGACAGCCTCTGTGCAACGGTTCACACTATTTATTACTCGCTTGCTTTAAGTTTGCTTAATGACTGGGGTAAAGCCGTTCAGGATCTGGAATAAGTTCTTAATGGGTTCATTACATGAATGTTCTTAGACGGTGATAGGGTCAAAATAGGGATATAATAATTATTGTAATGATGATTTAAACTCAGATTTAATAATCATAAAATATTATATTATTATTATAATCATAATACCAGCCTTGTATTATATACTGCCCACTGCTGAGCACGGGCCTCCTCTACAACTAAGAGGGTTTTAGGCCTTAGTCTACCACGCTGGCCTAGTGCGGATTGGCAGACTTCACATACCCTCGAAATTCTTATGGAGCATTCTCAGGCATGTAGGTTTCCTCATGATGTTTTCCTTCACCGTTAAAGCGAACGATAATTGATAAACAATACACACATAACTTGGAAAAGTCAGAGGTGTGAAAAGTCAGAGGTTTTGAACCTCCGGACATTGTCTCGGCAGACCGTTCCATTCCCAACTAGGCTATCGTCCACTTTCTACACAATTCTACAATTGTATCAATGATTCTTAATATTATGACGGTTATGTAAATAAATATCACGCCTAACTTGGAAACATCTGGAAATAATAATACAAAGTTTTATTCTATACATTTACAGAGGATATAAAGGGCAATTTAAAGAGAGAGGGGAGGAGGAAAATATGATCCGTATATTGTACTTAAACAGGTTGGGAATTTAAATTGTGTCGGAGCAAGTCCAGTAAATTTGATTGATGAAAACGGCCCACATGTCGGTGCCGAAGTTAATAATCCAAGGAACGAGTAAAGAATCACGCCCAGTCTCTTTAAATTGGATTTTTTGGGTTCCGCGCTTATTGATTCAGAACGTGATAAGAGGGTTCATAATATAGTTTTTTAATAAAAAAAATTGGTATGATATTAATTTTCTTACTTTCAATTGATCTTATATATTATGTTTAAAGTTAATAGTACTTTATCGACGATCATTTTGATATTATAAATCATTGAAAAAGAAGCTAATCACGCCTTTATCCTCGAAGGGTTAGGCAGACGCGCAACTAAGGCACCGAACAGTTAAAAAAATATTAATGTCAAGTAACCGGTTGAAAATAACAAAATCTCATCTTTACCAAGTTTCGTTCACAATTCCAATTGATCCCCAACGCCCCGCGGTCATACAAAGGAGTTCCTATTGGACCGGGTTGGCTCTCTGGCCCAGAAACCATCGGATAAATAATATCCAATACGGTTTCGTACAGCCATTACTACGTTATTATGTATTCCTAAATGAATTATCGCCATTGGTTTTAATAACATATTATCTCGGAGTTATGCGTGTGGTCCCTTGCAATGTCGCTTTGGAAGTTTTTCTGGTAATTTTGAGGTTATGTTTGGAATCTTTTTTTCGTTTTAAGCAGTATTTGTGGCCATTGTAATTTTGCATAAATTACATAAAATGAACAATAATGTTAGTGACAATTATGTTTAACCGACTTCAAAAAAGGAGGTTTAACTTTATATTCGCTTAGGCCTTAGTATATACGTATATTTGGAGTCGATGATTACCAGCTAAGGTAAGGAAATACACGAACAAACATACGAAAATAATATTCAATTTAAATAAGGCACCGACTCCAAATATACGTATATAGGTACTAAGCGAATATAAAGTTATATAATTTTTTGGTTTGCAATGATTTTGAAGTCGGTCTTATTTTTTGTTAATGTTACTTTTAGTTTGGTCTTAACATTGATGTTGAATATTATAGCAAGAAGCTCGACGACCCTAATAATAATTTCCTTTCATTTGCGAGACGCGTATTCAGTTGAATATGCGTCTAAAGACCAGTTGGTCTTTATGACGCAATATCCCGTTGATATGACTGCTGATTAAAAATTGTACCTAGTATCAGAGTTTTCAAAATTTCTGCCCGGAATGACAATTTATTTGGTCGCTAGTTTTGCGATAAAATTCAGTTTTGCAAATTAAGTGATTCTGCTTTTCTGGGATAAAATAGTCCCTGTGTTAATCCAGAACTTGGTCTATCTTACCTCATGGGCAAAACTATCTAAAAAATCCCATACTTTCATACTAAAACATTTTTAGGAACTAGGAGTACGCAGCTTATAACACAGTGAATTGAAATCCTCCTAGCCAGTTTCGGCCACGGCGGCCAATCTCAACGGAGATCAGCCAAGTACGCAGGAGATATTATAGTGCACAAGTGTGTGCGCAATACACAGGTGCACTCGCTATTCCTTCACTCTCATAGTCCGGTGAGACGGCAATCCGACATGACCGGAGAGAGATCAGGCGCAGGACCAACGGCTTTACGTGCTTTCCGAGGCACGGGGGTATCACACCGCCAACTTCCTGACTCCGAGCTGCGACTGAGTAAATTTTAAGATGGAAAAACCCAGTCACATTTTTTTTTTTTTTTTTCTCGACCCGGGATTCGAACCCAGGACCTCAGCGCGCAAATCGTACTCGTAATGCGTACGCAATACCACTACGCCACCGAGGCAGTCAATAATATCAATAAACACAGTACAATAATATCAGCCCTGTATTATATACTATATATTATTATTATATATTATTATATACTGTCCAGTTCTGAGCACGGGCCTCCTCTACTACTGAGGGTTTAGGCTTTAGTCCACCACATTGGCTTAGTACGTGTTGGCAGACTTCACATACCCCATAATTTCATAAGAAGAATTCTCACGTATGAAGGTTTCCTCAAGGTGTTCTCCGTCATCATTAAACCAATGATAATAAACATACATATGTATGATATAGGATAGGGTCAAACAGTTCTCGAGTGAAGACCACGTACCGGCAAGAGCAGCGTTGGACGGCCACTTGCAAGGTGGACAAACGACTTGTTAAAGGTCGTAGAACACGCTGGATGCAGTCCGCTTTTGACAGGTCCATCTGGGAATCTTTAGGGGAGGCCTATGTTCAGCAGTGGACATCATATAGCTGATGATGATGAAACATGTGTGCAACTTCGAAAAATCAAAGGTGGATCCCGTAGGCTTCGAACCTGTGTAAATTCTAGTCTCAACGTTCTAGTCTCCACTAAGCTATTGTGCACTTTAAGTGTAGGTATGGTAATATTTTTTTTGATACTTTAACTTAAGCGTTATTCTCGCTACAGTAAATTGCTAACACCTATTTTATGTATAAAATTCACTGTTGCTAACCGAGTTCTCTCTCATAATTAGTGACTCATTCGAAATCAGATCAAGAGAAGCGTAAAAGTTGGCATGAAATATTTTGCATACTGTTTAATATTCCACGATTCTGTAAATTAGAAAAGTCCGTACAGTCTCGTATTAGTGCATTATGAATTCAATGGAGCGGTGAGAACGCGTGATTCAACACCGCTTTCATTGTGGTTTTTTGACTAAACATGAATTTGTAATATCTGTTCTTGATTTTGAGATTTGTCTCTTAACCAGGGGCGTAGCTAATGCCGTATCAACTATATTAATGGGGGGCAACCAACATTAGGGGCCCTGCATACAAAACAATCACCCCAAAATCTGCAATGTTGCCCTGAAGGGCCCTCGACCATTTTGATACAAGGTTCTTTTAGTCCAAGCTACAGTACTTAACATTACAATGTGGAGTACCTACTAGTAATGTCTCCATAATATCAGTTTTGTGGGCTACAGTTTTTCCTAAAACACCGAATAAGTTGATTACTGATTAACTAGTTTAATAATCAGACCCAGGATAGTTAAATATAGTCAGAAAATAAGTATATATTCATAACTAAATCACAAATCAGTGTGTTGCTCGCCTAAAGATTATTTAAATGTCTGCCAGGAACTTTGATTATTTTATAATGGCATGGTAAAGATACCCCACTACAACTGTGGGTGAGCCGAGTGGGGTCCATATTACTGGTGGTCCTTTCATGGACGCCGAAAATTCTAGCTTGCCTTAAATTATTTACCTAAATACTCAAAACGGAATATGGAACAATAACATTTTATGGTAATAAAAGGCTTCGAAACAACATACATATACACTCACGCCTTTTATCCCCGAAGGGGTAGGCAGAGGCGCAACTAATGCACCCACTTTTCGCCGTTATTCCGTCCCATGATAGGGGGCGAGCCTATCGCCATATCGGGCACAAATTCCAGACTCCGGGCTGAAAGTCAATAAAAAAAACTCAATATCACTGTGCGCGACCCGTGGATCAAACTCGAGATCTCAGCATTGCAGTCGTACCATAATACAACTACGCCACCGAGGCCAGCTTCGAAACAAGTTTCTTTAAAATTTTAAAATTCCCGCGCGACGGTTCGCTAAACCGGTTCGTCTTGAGCGCAACTCCAGATACTGTCCACTGACGAGAGATGAATATCTCTTACCAGTTACACAATTATGCCATCCTTTCTGAAGATATACAGAGGTTGATGACGGAACGCAGCGCACATAAGTGGACCCACTAGTGGGTGTACGATGATCGCTACCTGGGAGGATATAAATTAATAGACCCAACCACCCACAGTGAAAATAGTACTTCTTCATCATTGATGTATTGGTTTTTTAATACATCAATGTTCTTCATTCACTTTTTTTTTATTGCATTGAATGACGAGACGAGCATGTCGTTCGCCTGATGGTAAGCGATACGACCGCCCATAAACAGTAGAAACACCATCCAGCACCTCGAGTAACAAAGTACTGTGTGGCATTCCACTGCGCTCGTCATCCTGAGAAGTAAGATGTCACGTCTCGTTATGTTCAGTAGTTACAATAGTTACAATATCCTTCAAACCGAAACACAACAGTGCATGCAAAATTTGCAAAATATTTCCAATAAATATGAAGCATAAATATCTTCTTCTCGTTAACAACCATGGGAAATTGGAGCGTACCCCATTGTCGTTAGTAGATAATATTTATAACACGAGGTCTATGTCATCAGGTAAATTATTGGTGCTTAAAGTCAATAATATTTATGGTGATAGAACCCTTAGTATACCTTTTATACTTAACCTCTTACTTGAGGACATTAGACGTGAATCCAACAAGATTTTGTTTAAATTCAAGGTTAAAAAATACCTGTTGAAAGTTTGCCTTAATAACTAATCCCATTGCTCTAATTATTTAGCAAGTTTGTTATTAATAGTTTTAAATACTGATCCTTCAGTCAAACTATTTGTATAGTTTTGAAGGACATGTGTTGATATTGTAAGTTTCTATTATTTTTGTAAAAGTTACATACTGCCGCTTGGCTGTAGAAATAGACATTGCGGTGGTACCCACCGAGACGGACTCTTACATATGAGAGACCAGTAAAATTCACTCCGTCATTCTGAGACATAGATGTTAAATTTCAACTCAGCATCACGCCCTTCAGTGTCCTTCAATCCGGAGCATAAAAGAACTACTGTGCACTATGTACATTTTAATACCAATCTATACTAATATTATAAAGAGGAAAGATTTGATTGTTTGTTTGCATTGAATAGGCTTCGAAACTATTTGACCGATTTAAAAAATTCTTTCACCAATATAAAGCTACATTATCAGCGTGTAACATAGGCTACTTTTCATCCCGGGGAAATATAATGTGGGACTTTTATCCCGGAAAAACTCAATCACGCGGGTGAAGTCGCGAGCAGAAATCTAGTAATAAATAAAACAGCTTACCACAGCGATTAGAACGTTCAAACTACACTCATCAAAACATGTATCCCGTACGTACAACAAAAATTATATGCATCCAACGTTATTATAATAATGATACACGCCTGTCCATGCTATCTTGGTACTGAAGGGATAGCTTTTGTATCTAGAAATTTCAAGGATAATTTGACAAAGGACGTCTAGGTTTTGAACTCGGAACATGGCGTGCAGCGAGGACCAAGGTCACTTTGTCTTGTTTCATTTGTTTTCCTTCTTCCAAAGGTCTGTGACGAACTGTCCTCTGCTATTATGAGCATAACACGATTTATAATACGTTCTGTGATTATAAGTAATTTTGAACAGTGGTCTTCACTTTGGAGTTTTATCTGTATTTATTTACATACTAGCTTTTGCTCGCGGCTTCGGCCGCGTTAAAATATTTTTCTGCTATAAAAGTCCCACATTTTATTTTCCCGAGATAAAAAGCCTATGTGTTAATCCAGGACATAATCTACCCTTGGGCTAAATTTCATCTAAATCCGTTCAGTAATTTTGGAGATGTGGAGTAACAAACAAACAGAAAAACATACAAGGATTACAGAAATCGCTGATTTGTGTGCGATTACTCTTTCTTAGTCGCCCCCTTTCTTTTTGTCACATTTCTTTAAATGTACACACACACCGGTTCTACTGCTTTATTATATGTATAGATTGTTAAAAACAAACCGGAACCAAATCTTAGCATTACTTACTTAAAAACTAAAACAGGATGTTTGTCATGTAAACACATGTATGAACAAATATTGATTCCATTCATACCGTTAAGAGTTAAGACATCGCATGCTAACTAAAGAACGGCAGGCGTTTGCGTATGGTCAGTTGATAACCAATACTTATCGTAACGGGGATGGCATGGGCGAAGTCTGCGGCGGGAAACTGTATGAGATTTTTTAGAATCACCTTTATATAACGGCCAGTGTGTAGAAAATGTTATTTTATTTTTTTGGAATTCACTTTTAAAACGCCCAGTGTGAAAACATTTTTGTTACATTTACTTTTTTTATTTAGAATCAATTTATCTAGCGGCCAGTGTTTAGACAATTCTGTTTATAATATTTTGTTTTTACATTTTTTACTGGCCAGTGTGTAAAGGTGATCATAAAGTGGAAATTAAGACTTTTTAACATTTGTTATGTTTGTTAGTTTACATTCAGTAACTATACGTATTTTGAGAGTATTTTAATTATAAAAAAAAAACGGTAACTGTTGATGTAGATAATTTTTTAAGGATACAACCATTACTATAACGTTAAAAAAATTGCTTTTACTAGACAACCAATGTTATGGACAATATAATACCATTTGCTAAACGTCAGATTAAATAAGATATTAAGGACGCCTGACACAAATCAGTTCCATAGATATTTAAAGGTGTATCAAAGTCGCATCTGCTCTATGGCACAAACGCCATGACTTGCATTAACCGCAGCGGTTCTAAGCACCCGAGCAACAAACAGTCATTATAGTACGGAAACACTTACCCTAACATTATGATGAGCGAGGGATTAGACAGACGTCGGCAGTATAAACGTCGTATACCGGGTGGAAGGGAAACGCTCTCTATACCGGAACGGTAAGAGAGAAGAACCATAACATTAACGAAAAACTATATTCATTTGCAAAGCTAAGCGATAATACTTACGATTTTAGTATTTCCGTAATTCATGCGCGCGCAATGTAAAGCGTACAAAAAATGGACGGCCGCCGCGCTGCTCCGGCACCGACCCGCGCTCGTTAACCCGTCAGCTGATGTTCGTGTTTCATTACGATTTTTTAGAAATATTGACCTTTTTTACTATGTTTTTCAGAATAATAATTTGATTTATCTATTCATACGTGAAGCTGTACAAAAAATTGAGAAAATCCTACTAAAATTGTAACAATGCGATCGCGATTTTTTTAGTGCCATCACGTCAGGAATCACCAATACTATCACCTGTATTCGTTTCCGAGAGCGTTTCCCTTCCACCCGGTATGTTTCAGTTTGTCGTGTGCGGAATTGTTATTAATTTTGTATTCATTTAATAGATCACAGTTATTGCGAGAATATTAATAATCGGTTATGGAATGGATTCGAATACTCGAGATATTTTTATTACTAATGGATCTCACATTATGAAAATTATATCCGCTAAAGCAGCATTCTTGAATAGTGAACGAATCGATTAATTAAAATCCATATTTCAGTGCTTTGTCGAATCAAAGAATGATTCCATTGCAATCGATTTGGAAGGCGATTATTCACGAGTATTTGGCAAACCCAGTTCACACAATACTATATATGTTTGCTTTGTCTGCGTTGGAATTTGAGTGAAATTAAAATAGAAATTTATTTACTCGTTGTGTTAATGTGTTTCCGTGAGTCATCGGTCAGAACTCAGAAGACATTAAAGTATGTAGGCGGAAGTTTAAATACCGTGGCACGTTGTTCTTTAAGCCCCATTGAGACGGATCAATTATTGCTAGAAATAATTGAAAGCAATGATTGCTAGTAATATCAGTTTGTTTTATATCTGCCATAAGTATCGTATGTACCTACGTCAACGCGGGCGAAAATTGTGCCGCCATTGTCCTCGTCCAACAGTGTTCAATAATTGCTCGCAATCATTGATCCGTCTAAATTACGTTTTAGGAATCTTTTTTTTTTTTGTTTTCGCGGAGAAAGTGACTTATTACTACCGCCCAGCCTTCAAGGGGGGCGACTGAGCGGTTATGTTGGGTTCACCGTGCCTTACGACCCAGCGTTGACCCGCCGGGCCGAGTCCCTAACCTATGTACACCGCACGGCATACCAACTAAAACTCCGCGGTGGCCTTCTTCGGCGCATTAGGGACGGCTGCGGGTTTCACCAGACTAAGAGTGTCTAAGTTGTCGTCCGCAGCCGCCCTGGCGCGGTGCCGTCTAATACAGCCCGTCTCCTGTTTGGGGGGGGGCTCAGAAGCCCCGCGCACCGAAGGACGCCCTTGGTGTCAACAGCTGCATGAGGCCTACCTGCCACACTACCGTCCATCACGGGGGTCGCAGCAATGTGCTAAAAACACGCACAAAACTAAAGACGGACAGCCCCCTGCCGCCCGCCCGCGACCCCCGGTGGCCCCTATTAGTCGCCTTTTACGACAGGCAGGGGATACCGTGGTGGAATTCTCCAAACGCCCCCAATCCACAGGGCGGACGCTTTAGGAATCTACTGGTAATTTAGCAATATTTTGTGGCAAAAACAATTACGCTGAACGTGATGCTCATTTTCTATTATGATGATGTTTGTGAACAGCCCCCTCCTTAACGCTTTTTCACTGGTCAATCACCTTATCGCTACCACCACTGGGGGATTAGTGGAACGGTTATGTTGGTATCATCGGTCTTAGGGCCCAATGTCGACACTTCCTTAACCCCTATTTTTCTCTTTTGAGGTCGTTGATGTATTTTTTTATGATATTCTAGGTGTTTGTAGACGGTGTATTATATCACTTATAAGATAACCCACTTGCGATCTGTGCTACATTATGTACCTATAATATCTTAATGTATATAATAATGTTAAGGTTTTTTGGAATAAAAACATTTTAATCTTAATAACTAATACATGCATACGTATAGCCGCGATAGCCTAGTTGGGAGTGGAACGGACTGCTGAGACGAATGTCTGCAGGTTCAAAACCCAAGGGCACACACCTCTGACTTTTCTAAAAAATTATGTGTGTATTCTTCGTGAATTATCGCTCGCCTTAACAGTGAAGGAAAACATCGTGAGGAACCCTGCATACCTGAGAAGTTCTTTGAATTTCGAAGGTATGTGAAGTCTGGCATCCCGCATTAGGCCAGTGTGGTGAACTAAGACCTTAACCCTCTCAGCTGCAGAGGAGTCCTGTGCTCAGCAGTGAGCAGTATATACCTACTATAGGTCTGGTATGGTACGTATATTTGGAGTCGATGCCTATAATTTAAATGGTATTGTTTTCGTATATTGGTTCGTGTATTTACTTAGGTTAGCTGGCAATTTAAATTAGGCAACGACTTCAAATATACGTATATATATATTAGTTATTAAGGTTTAATAATTTTTTTGTATTATTTTTAGCGTCTCAGTTCAGCGGTTTAATTTTTTTGTTGAAAAGATTTTATATTACAATTTTTTTTGGCTATAAACTACATGAACTACATGACTGCCTCGATGGCGTAGTTGTATTACGGTACCGACGGCAATGCTGAGGTTTCGGGTTCAATCCACGGGTCGGGTCAGTATCAGCCTGGAGTCTGGAATTTGTGCCCGATAGGCTCGCCCCCTATCACATCATGGGACGGAATACGCACGGCGAAAAGTGGGTGCACTAGTTTCACCTCTGCTTCTCCCTTCGGGAATTAAGGGCGTGAGTCTGTGTGTGTATAAACTACATGCTTATTAACATACAACTCAGCATTAAAATCTGTGAGTAAACAATAAATCAACCCTTTTTCCCACCCTTAGGGTAGATTTTTTCCAAATTTACATGGGACCAGCTCCCTATCCAATAAAAAAAGAATTATTAATATCGGGCTCCTCTGTAAAAAATTATGCGTGGTCGTACATAAAAAAATATACACGTTGACTTGAGAACCTTCTCCATTTTTTTCGTCGGCTAAAAAGTGAATAAAAAAGTAGGATTCGAGGCTAAAATGACTTTAAAATACATACTCACTTGAACAATGTACATTCGGATAGCGTGACTGGTGAAAATTCGTATAATTCGCCAGTTTCACGCACTGCCGACGAAATTCTTTATGCCATGAAGACATTATGACAACTGCTTATTTGCTAATGTCTATTGTTTATGTTATTTAATATATTCACTCTAAAGTAGTTTTTTCCATGGGTTGTGGTTAAGTCAGCCTATGAGTATGATATAAGTATTATTTTACTTTTTTTTATAGAAAGAAAGGAGAAAGAAAAGGGTTTTATTATTGGCGCAAAGTGAAGTTATTTAAAATAGATAATATTATAACTATAGAAAAGTAGGTATTCGCGTAAAGAATATGCCAGCACTAAGTGTTTCAGCGTAAGACATAATAATATAACCCAGCGTAATCAGTAATTATTAAGCATTCATGAGGTATTTATGTTTCGGGTGACGAGTGGAAATTGGGACTAGTGTAGGTACTTTATTGGTTAATTATTGATAGCTCTTTCTATCCTAATAGTGAAATAAAAAAAAATGCGATATATTGAGAACCGATACATCCTTAAGTTGTGATTCCGCTTTACGGTTAAACTTTACATTCAAGTAGTTGCAACTCATATCGATTTGATATAATTTTCGAACTCATGAATTACAGTCAATGTTTTACACACTTTCACTGCAATTAAACCAAAATCACTTTGTAATTACGATTATGATGAATTGGTTCATAGAATCGTGTTCGTTATGTTTTGTATCGTGAATCTCTCAGTGTGGGAAATTGTCTATAAACATCGAGAAATCGGATTAGCTGTACCGCGGGTATTTTCACTTATGTAAATTCGCGTGAACTATTGGCGTGAAAATGCTTTATAAAATACAGAGGCATCCATAAAGTCACTAGCTCGTTTCGGGATAGGCTTGATCTATAGAAATGAAGTGAGAATCTTTTTGCCACATCAATGCGAAAGTTTGAACTAGATATTTGGATGCTAAAATTAAACTCCGAAACTGCTGAATTTATTTTAGTGTTTGGCACATAAATAGCCATATCTTCGATTAATACATAGGTAACTAATATTCAGGATCCTTATATTTTGTTTTTAGTTATGAATTATGGTCTATCCTGTCTAAGAAATTTGACGTAGGTTTTTTGCCTAGAAGGAGGATAAATAAATATGCAGAGAAATTTAGCATGATAAAACGCACCTTTTTATCACAATGAATGATTGTTTATTTGTTTCAGGTCTGAAATGGCAACGGCGTCGTCGCATAAATGGAAAGCGACTATAATATGGATGATCCTAGCTTTAACCATTGTGAGTATTTTAATTATAGATACTTTAGCTCTCAAACACATGACTTTAAGTGTTGAAGAGCTTGTACGTAGCGAAAAATATCCGGGAAGAAATCGCTTAAGTTTTAAATATGGAATTGCGCATTGCGAAAAATATTCGAAGATTGCGGAACATAAAAGAAATGTATCATGCGGAATTTTGTCTTAGTGCGTACTAGTTCTGAGTAAAGAGTGGCGAAATCTTATCAGAAATCATTTATTTATAATATTTAAATATAAAATTGCCCTTGGAGTGTAGGTCGTAGGTCTCAGCGTACCTAAGGTTTCAAATTTGCTCGGATATCATGATAACGCATGCATTCTTTGAAAATAACTAATTCGTTGTAAAGTTTCCGGTTAAATCCTGAACAGTTCAAAGATTATTGTTTTCGGTGGTGGTACATTTATGCAATTTGCGAATTTTGTAATTAATCCATTGTTTTATGCTACTAATAAAACACTATAAATTCTACCATAAATCTTTGTACAGGAATAAATTGCATTGCAAGAATTTTCATATGACATTACTAAATGATGTGGAAACCGGGAGCCGCACAATGGGTCGTCTAAGCTTGCACTTTCTAGAATTTAATGACGCTCTTGACTGCACTGAGTTAGTACTTATTTAATCTTAAATCTTTTCCTATTACATGTCTAGTAAGTCGATGCTACTAACACTTTAACGATACAACGTGACTAAAATGACGTTGCAAAATCGTTTGGCAATGATATTCATGAAATGGTCACGCTTTCGTTTTCATCTTGAAACGTGCGAACAAATTTTTAAGTGGTTATTGACAGCGAAGATCGCATTCGATAAAACAGTTGAAGTTGAAAGTGTTGAAAAAATAGAAATGAATATTCAATAATTCAATTGTTTTTATGCGAATTTAAAAATATTCTATATATGAATTTCGAAAATGGAATTCCATCGAGCTCCGTTATCTGCAAAAAGCCGACCTAGTGTTGAGTAAGCAGAATCGAACGCCGTCCTTGGTGAGGTCGACGATTAACCGGACAATTATCATGGTCGGCTGTGTTGTGCGGTTTATGTGTGGCTGGGTGAGTTTCTTATTTAGCCGGTATGTAGCGTTAGTGTCCGCTCCATTTGATGCGATCGCGCCGCGCATGCGCGTCCGGTGGCACACATAGCGCGCATATCGCACGCTACAACTGGACCACCTCTGTAAAAACATACGGATGAAGTGAATACGGGTAAAGGTACGTCCACACAGATATCGTAGTGGCACATTGTATAGTCGTATCGTATTGCTTTATAATATGAATTTACACATGACAGAACATTCGTGACAGACTGCCTCGGTGGCGTAGTTGTATTATGGTACGATTGCAATGCGATCTCTATTTCGATCCCCGGGTCGGGCAAAGTGATATTGAGTTTTTCTATTCAGTATCAGCTCGGAGTCTGGAATTTGTGTCCGATATGGCGATAGGCTTGCCCCCTATCACATCATGGGACGGAATAACGGCAAAAATTGGGCGCACTAGTTACGCCTCTGCCTACCCCTTCGGGGATAAAAGGCATGAATGTATATGTATGTATGTATGTATGTAGACCATTCGTCTTCGTATTAAAATCACTGATACATAATTTTATGCTAGCTTCAAAATTCGCATAGGTAGTATAATTATGTATAAATTGTCGTCATCGAAATTCGCCCATATTAGCGACTTGTTTATGACATGGTACGACACGATTATCGGATGACATTAACATGTGCACTCACCTTTCCATGACTGTAAGCTGACGCGACGCTGCGGCTTGGTAGCGTTCAATTAATTTTCCGTTTCTTTACTGTAATCCTTTCCTAATGTTTGACTATCCAAGAAAATTGCTAAATTTATGTGGAGTTTTCTTATTAATATTTTCATAGCAGAAATTTTCAAGGATTTAAGTTTGAATTTCCGATGGAGATAGCTCAGTTTCAACTAACGCTGATTCTGTCCCAAGTTATTGGGCAACCCCAATGCTTTATGCAGAAAATTACTTAGTTTTTTTAGAGAAGAATTATTGTGGCCATAAAATTACTACATTAAGCCATCTGAAACAGTGGTACTTTGAAAATGCATACTAGATGAAAGACCAGACCTCCTACAAGAACGCTATAACATCCTACTAATAGTATAAACGCGAAAGTTTGCAAGAATGGATGGATGTTTCTTGCTCTTTCACGCAAAAACTGCTGAACGGAGATCATATCCTGGATTAACACATAGGCTATATTTTATCCCGGGAAAATAAAAAGTGGAACTTTTGTCCCGGAAAAACTTTTTAACGCGGGTGGAGCCACGGGTAAAATCTAGTAGGGTAATAAAATAAGTTCAACCTAGATTGGCTGTTTAATACGATAACTGTCAAATCAAATTTACTCGAAACGTGTGAAACAGACCCTTAAAAAGCTATTTTCAAGCATTAAGTTTAAATACAGATAGTACTGACATTTTGATGGTCCTCCATAAATTGCGATTTATAACCAGTTCGTGCACTTCGCGATTTCCTATAAAGATATAAATTACTCTGTAATGCTGATGCATGATTATTTTACTGTAATCAGTAAAATAACTGACGCTATATACGACCACGGTTATTTTACTATAATATTTTATGGCAAAAGGCTGTAAGCTTGATAGAACAGTGCAGTCGGTGCCCTGGTTGCAGCTCTGCCTACCCTTTGGGGGCAAAGACGTGATGTGTGTTTTTTGCAAGCTTGGCAAAAAACTTTTTATTTAACTTCCATAGCTAATTAACTAACGAAGGCTAATTAGTTTGCTAAGGCTAATTTGTAGGATTGATGTTTATGGACATTGATTTATAAAAAAAACGTTATAGATGATTAATCTATTCACAGTTTATTTAGAAAAGAGCAAAATAACAATTATCGACGGCTGAACGGTCTGAGCATGTTCTGATGCCTAGGTCATTTTTGGAATTATTACAGGCTAGAGCACTTTTATCAATTTGACTGCTTATCAATTTGAGTCATTGCAATTTGGCCCTTTTCGGACTTAAAACAATAACGTGCAGAGCTTTGTACCTCGTAGTTCTGAGTATGTTTAGTGAATTAAAAACAAATCATAAAACCTAAATACAATAAAATTTTATAAATAAATCCTACTCTTATCTCGAAGGTCCACACGTCCTACCCTCTTATTATCTACTAGCTTTTGCCCGCGGCTCCGCCCGTGTTAAAAAGTTTTTCCGGGATAAAAGTCCCGCTTTATATTTTCCCGGGATAAAATGTAGCCTATGTGTCAATCCAGGACATGATCTACCCGTGTGCCAAATTTCATCGGAATCTGTTCGGTGGTTTTTGCGTGAAACAGTAACAAAAATCCATACATACTAACAAACTTTCGCCTTTATAATATTAGTAAGATGACATTATCTATGACAGTGTTAACTTGTACCGCGGCTGCATCAACTTCCTCTACCACTACCTCTACCTCTACCGTGCTTCCTCTACAACTGAGAGGGTTTGAGCCTTAATCCACCACGCTGGCCTAGTAGGGGTTGGCAGACTTCACATACCCTCGAGAGTCGTATGGAGAATTCTCTGGTATGTAGGTTTTCTCACGATGTTTTCCTTCACCGTTAACGGCTTAACTATCCGTCACTAAATGCGTCGGCCACATTTAGAACACCAGTGGCTTCCTTTTGATTATCGCAAATTACGTTTTTTGTGCGTCGAATTTTTCTATGATGTTACAAAAAAATATGTAGGCATATATTTAAATGGAGACATAGGCCCCGTTTTTTCTACCGTGGTTATCTTTTTGTCCGAGTCTTATTAAGCTGGACGTGCTCGCAACTCTGGGAGCGCCTCCAATTTAATAACATCGAGGATAATCCTAACCACGGATGAAAAAACCATGGCTTAGATTTAAGTCTTCGTTTTATTTTCACCAAAATTTTTTCCTAATCGACGGTGTATATCAAAGCTTTGCGAGATCCTAACTTAAGTGCCACTTAGCTGTATTGATTACCAGTGAGTTTTAAGAATATATTTATATCGACGAAGATTATTAACATTATAGTGTTCCTAGACAAGGGATTCAAAACATCTTGTTACTTATATGGTAGATTACAAATAACTTCCATAATTGCATCTAATAGGTGACTTTTTCTAATACAATTACCTTTTTACTTACATTATATAATGATGCCGTTTTCCTTTGACCACGCGCCGTGAATACATTTTATGAGTCTACTAATTGAATTATACGATTTCTAGAAACTTCCACCATAAACAGTCTAAGTAATGTTGGGTGATTATAGTTTTTATATGGATCACGAATTTTTTTAAAGCAAAGTGCACTGTAACTATTAGTAAGACCAGTACAAAATGTAATGTTGACTGGAAAGTTGTTTCTCTCGACGGTAAAGTAATACTATTATCTTCAATAAATATATACCGTGGCCGCTGACTTGACTCCCACGAATCGAACCCTTGACCTCTTATTTTATCGGTACATCGTTTGCTGCTTTACGGAGGCTATCATGCTTTCAATGATATATATGCAACATAGTAGGACAGAGGAAATTTTTTGATACAAATGTGACTTAAGAATAGTTGTTATCGTGGCCAACTTTATTAGTGGAATCATTTGATACAACGGATTGCTGTTATAGAATTAGCATAAAGCACTTTAACGGTTTTTTCCATAAATCTTTATGGATAGTCCCCTTATTATTATTCTGCAAGCGTAAGAGTACAATTTGGTGCATGTCTCGTTGAAATTCAAATGTCACCGTGGGTAACACGATTTTTTGCCAAAAGATAAAAGATTATATGACGCAACGACTGATTTTTATCATAATCACACATGTGACTTGTGTTTAAGGATAAATCCGATGTCATCTTCGTGGACTTCCTAAGAAGACAAATATGTATTTTTTTAAAGGAATTTCGAGGTTCTTGTTATTGTTATGTAGGAGTTGTTGCATGATCTTATCGTTATACAGCTTGTTCTAAATCTGTTGCAATGGCTCCGGAATCTAGATGTTGAATCAAATTATGACTGCCTTAGATTCTTCATTCGCGTCCACACTTTCTTTAAAGATTATGCCAATGACATGCGTGTTTAATCAAGTTTTCTTTTACAATTACGACGCAACGTTCATTGCTAATTTTTCTAAAACAATTTTAGTTATTTGCATGACCAACTTTATTTCTCCATAGGTAGATTTTAAAATTTGCTTTGACAAAAACATTCAAAGCGATTTTACTATTAATTTTGTTAATAACGTGTGCATTAAAGGTCTCTGTGAAAGTTAAGTTCAAGTTCCTATGTACTAGTTTCTGGACGATAAGGTTTACTAATGTGTTTCGTAGAAAGGTTAATAGGCTGATGCAAAGCTGCCCTCAATTTCGTCTGCATCCATGAATAATTTATCAACGCAACTAGTAAACAATGAGTCGAATGCAACGTGAACTGAATCATGGAATCGTAACGGATCTTAAATTTACCTATCCCACACTCCACTACATATGGGATAACTAGGTTTTGCTCGCGGCTCCGCCCGCGTGAAAGAATTTTTCCGGGATAAAACTAGCATATAGCACTCATGCGTAATGTAGCTTGCTATTAGTGGAAGAATTTTCAAAATCGGTTCAGTAGTTCCTGAGATTAGCGCGTTCAACCAAACAAACATACATTTTCAGCGTTATGTATGTATCATGTTTATATATATTATTAGTCTTTATTATATTAATGTTTTGTCCACTACTTTCTCACGTTGTGTACACCTACCTTGTTTTGTCTCTGCACCACCCAAAGGTTGACTGGTAGAAAATGCCTTCGGCATTAAGTCCGCCTTTATACTCATTGTATATAAAGTGTTAATAAAAAATAAAAAAAATAAAAAGAAATATTAGAATAGACTAGGTATGTTCATTATTCTCACTTAGTATAATTTCAGTTATCGAAAGTAATGTTTTAGTTTGATCTGGTTTGAGAGTGTACATTTTAATTGCTCTTGTCTTGAACTTGTCCAACATTCCCAGAGTAATACTAACTGGTTTTATTGTTGATATCAGATAGCTTTGTGAGTTCATGGTTGCATGTTTCTGCATTTACAAGTAAAAAGAACTGTCGCAATGTATGCAAATAGAATCTACATAAGAAGTTACAATAACAAATTCTTTTCAACCTGTTTTATTTCTTCGATGCAAATAGTTCATAATAAATACTAAATAAAAAAAGCTACGATCCTATTGGTAGCAAACGATTAGTGTTGTTCACGCGAATTAAATTAACAGGATTTTCAAGAAGATTTATTGTTCCCAATGTAGGCTGACCTTCATACCTTAACAGATACTTTTGAGAAAGCCTCTCTAATTAGCTTTCAGGGCGCATCGAGTGCAAATGAGACTGTCTTGAAGCAACAGTAACTTCAAGCGGCAGAAAATTAGTCCTAGATAAATTAAAGGGGCGTTCTTGATATGCTTAATGCTGCTTAATGATGTTTTCAGTTCCCACGATACTATATAAAAATTATCCAATAAAAATTTGGTTGTGAATGTTTCATACATACACATACTCACGCCTTTATTCCCGAAGGGGCAAGCAGAGGCACAACCAGTGCATCCACTCCTCACCGTACGCACTTCATCCCATGATGTTATAGGGGGCGAGCCCATACTGATACTGAATAGAAAAACTCAATATCATTATGCCGGACCCGGGGATCGAACCCTAGACCTCGGCAGTAGTACCTACCGTAACACAACTTCGCCACCGAGGCAGTTTTAAAATGTTTCTTATG
Source organism: Lapara coniferarum (assembly GCA_949316025.1). NCBI lineage: Eukaryota > Metazoa > Arthropoda > Insecta > Lepidoptera > Sphingidae > Lapara > Lapara coniferarum. The sequence goes on from OX438929.1 coordinate 14,337,977, forward strand.
TACAAAAAATAAATAGACATAATAAGTATATTCTTGCTTTTATGGAAGCAATGAATATCTAATTCATAAATGTATAACTAATAATTCATTTAAAGTATTTATTTGAGACAAATGAATAATTCGTTAGGAAGTAAATTTTCCCATTATTATATATATAGATTGATTTCGTTATTAATATGTATCTAATTCAAATGTCAGAATAATCAATAATCATTTTTATCAGTTATGAATGATGCTGCGGTTGCCGGCAGTCGGCACTGATCTCGCCTCGAGATGCCTCTCGTTCTCCGAATGGCATGAAATCCATCAACATGAGCAGACATGGTCGATATTATACTATAGTTTATTTTTAATTACTCTCTTCGCAGCTAAGCTTGTTAGACAAATTTAATGATGTTCATTTGTAAAGCGTATGCATAAATGGTTACATCTAGCATAAGCATTTATAGATCCGCTTAAAAATCATTACCCTCTTTCTAGTAGTAAAAATATCTAGGAATGATAAATTAGTAAATTACTCACAGTCTAGTTGTGGTTACTGGTGTTTTCCTGTTTAATTAATACACTCATTTGCAAAAAAAACGGGCGGTTTGGATTTTAATTCTTTTTTAAAAAAATACGGTACCAAAATGATTTCAATCATTTGTACATGTTACTGGCCGGTTTTAAAATGCCGTGGTGTTTAAAACAGTACGTTCTAAATTAAAATTTTCGTTTGATGCTCGTTTTTACAGAAAACCACTTTTTATCCTACATTTTTGGTGCGAAGTTTCAAAAGATAATATCGGTTTTCATAACTTTTAGTCAATTTTTATGAATTTATTTCATATTCTTAATTGTCAAAGCTTCATTTATTGCTGTTTAGCTGTCTCAATAATGTTAGAGAAAGTGGTAAAAGCTACCAAAATTATTGCGCTGCTCGAAGAGGGCTGCAGCCAATGCTTCGTGGCTCAGAGGCTAAGTGTGAGTCGCTCGACGGTTCAAAGGACCTGGCAGCGGTATCAAGACACCGGTTCCGTCGAGAGAAGGCCTAGTTCTGGAAGAAAACCATGTACCCAACCACGGGATGATCGTTTTCTTGTGAGTCGCGCATTGAGAAATCGCAAGTCTTCGTATGTGGACCTTAAGAACAACCTCGAAGAAGTAAGAAATGTGCATATTAGTCTATGGACGGTCAGGAGGAGGCTGCTCGCGGCCAATATACGCAGTCATCGCCCGGCCCGCGGCCCTAAGTTACTCCGTGAGCACAGAGTTGCCAGGCTTAGGTTTGCTCGAAATTGTGAGTCATGGACTCAAGAAGACTGGAATAGGGTATTGTTCTCCGATGAAGCCAGGATATCTCTGTTCGGTGAAGATCGACGTCGGCGAGTGCTACGAAGACGAGGAGAACGCTTTGCAGAGGCTTGTTTTGAAGAAATCACACCTTATGGTGGGGGCTCTATTATGTTTTGGGCAGGAATAAATTCAATGGATCGTACAGAGTTAGTCTTCATTGAAAACGGCTCACTGACTGGACATCGATACATAACGGAAGTTCTTATTCCTCATGCACAACCCGCATTGGCCGCTTTAGGCGAAGACTCAATTTTTATGGACGACAACGCTCGCGCCCACCGGTCTGGCGATGTGGAAGCGTATGTGCAAGAGGTCGGCATTCGTCGTTTGGATTGGCCAGCTCGAAGTCCCGACCTCAATCCTATAGAGCATGTCTGGGACGTTCTGAAACGACGCGTGAGATCAGTACAACCGGCTCCGCAAACCATCAGAGAGCTGAAGAATGTGATTACCGCGGAGTGGGAACGTATTCCGCAAGCAAGTATCCGGGATATCCTCGCTAGCATATCCAGACGAATTCAAGCTGTGATTTCAGCTAGAGGGGGTCACACTCGATACTAAACATTTATCTGCTTTTACTTTATTAAAGAAAAAACAAACAAAAATCTTTGTTAACTTTTACTTCACGAGCATATGCACTACTAGCGAGCATACACTACTAGTGAACTTTAGCATTAAAACCCATAAATTTTATCAAAATTTTATGATAATACTGACGAAAACGATTATTTGCTTATTAATTTACAAAATTGTGAAAGTAAAACTACCTATAATTATCAAACAAACCAATAGGAACATTTGAAATGGTTCATTGCTTAGGTGCCCGTTTTTTTTGCAAATGAGTTTATTTGTTAGATCGAATGGATGGTTTTATGTAAGTACGTGTAGACATCTTGGAGTACTTCAGTTTATCGGGTGGAACATAAGGTGAACTCATTCAGATATAGCGATGATCAAATACTTGAGGGTGATTTTTGTGTGAAGGTTATAGCTGTGTCTTTTATTATATCTTTATGGCATAAAGATTTGGCACAAGAATTCCACGAAGGTTGGTGTTAAGCAAGGTGCTGGCAGTAATATCTGAGCCAAATCATTACTGCAACATGTGTATATATGTCCACAAGACCGCTGTACCGTCCTCGCCGTCGAGGACCTCGTCGCTTCCTCATCACCCTGCCCCCTCTTAGCAGTTCCGGCCCGCGTGCCGAAGACTACTACGTACGCATGAATAGGATTAGGTTAAAACCATGTTTCTCTCAGTGGCCGCCCTGAGCCGAGGTTCGTGATCCGTTAGTGGGTCACCCTCAGCGTGGTCGCTTAAATTTTAAGGGTTGCGAGCGCCTTCTGCACTCACCCAAAAGACCGGTGTTCTTTCATAAGCCGACCCTCGTCAGGCTAGAAAGAGTTTAGTCAGGGACAAAAAAAAAACATGTGTTGTAAGTACGTTACCCAGTCCCTACATTTAAATTGTAATAAATCTTATAATACACTGTTTTAATCAGTCAAGTAACTTTAACTAGGCCAGTTACACATGTAACTCCTTTGGTAGTAAATTATAATTAAAATTATAATGTAAACGGTAGTTTATGTTGTGTGAAGCATCGGAGCCTATAATTAGACATCATGATCTTGTCAGTTTCGATGGTTAATTAAGTTAACTGTGCTATTATAACAATGAAATATTAGTTCAAGTACTTTTAAGTTGTGACGTCATCTTTCATAGAGATTTAAACTTTGATGAATAGTGAGTCCTTGTCATATTTACAGGCAATCCAATCTATTTTTTTTATTGCATTGAATGATGACACGAGCATGCCGTTTACCTGGTGATAAGCGATACGACCACCCATAAACAGTAACAACACCTTCCAGCACCTTGAGTTACAAAGTAGTCTATGGCATTCTACTGCGCTCGTCTTTCTGAGATATAAGATGTTAAGTATCATTATGTCCAGTTGTTGCACTGGCTATAATGTCCTTCAAATCGAAACAACAGTGCATGCACACTGCTGCTGGGCGGTAGAAATACACATTGCGGTGGTGCCCACTCAGACGTACTCTTACATAATATGAGAGACCTACTACTAGTAGATAGTATAGAAGTTTATAGTATAGGTTTAAAATGATTATATCTTGCAACTGAGTGATCATTACTGCCTATAGAAATTTGCAATATGATCAAGAGTATACGTACGTCGCCAACCCTGCACTAGAGCCGCAATATTTTGAGTCATCAGCATCGATGATTTCCGATTAAAATATAGGTAGATTATAATGATTATCCTCTTGTATTGAATTTTCAACTAGTTATACGTATTTTGTGACAAAATTAGCAGTTGAAGACCAGAATTTCCAATACGTTTTGACTAATTCACTTACAAACCCCATCTTAAAACCATATATCATTCCACCTCTTTTTATAATAACCATCTATAAACCATAACAATCACTAATAATGCCAACCCAATTCTCTAACCCAAATACCCATTCTATAAATCTTTCAAATGGGCCCAATCGCGGAGTAAAGGCCTCTAGACGTCAATTTGACCATGATTACAAAACAGATACGACGATAACGTGGTATTGACTTGTAATTTGTATCATAACATCGAACATCGTAAATACGGGAAATAATCAAATAAGGCGGTGTATAGGTTAGATTGGTATATCTATTATTTGGTCAAGTATAGATTGAATAGGAGGTTGCGGTCTATAGGGATTATTTATTATCTAGCTTTTGCTGACGGCTCCGCCCGCGTGAAAAAGTTTTTCCGTGATAAAAGTGCCGCTTTATATTCATAATATAAATAAATTATAATACCAGCCCTGTATTATATACTGCCCACTGCTGAGCACAGGCCTCCTCTATAACTGAGAGGGTTTTAGGCCATAGTCTACCATGCTGGCCTAGTGCGGATTGGCAGACTTCACATACCCTCGAAATTCTTATAGAGAATTCTCAGGTATGTAGGTTTCCTCACGATGTTTTCCTTCACCGTGAAAGCGAACGATAATTGATAAACATTACACACATAACTTCGAAGTCAGATGCGTGTGCCGTGGGTTTTGAACCTCCGGACATTGTTTCGGCAAACCGTTCTATTCCCAACTAGGCTATCGTCCACTCGCTTTATATTTACCCGGGATAAAAAGTATATGTCCTCAGGGTTGCAAAATATGTCCGTAACAAATTTCATCGAAATCCGTTTAGTAGTTTCGGAGATGTGCAGTAACAAACAAACAGAAAAGAATTATAAAAATCGCTGATTTGTATTCTATTATTCTCCTTCAGTAACCCACTTTATTTTTTATCACATTTCTTTCAACAGACACATCGGGTTCACTGCTCTATTATAGTATAGATAGATAGATTTGGGTATGGCTGATAAAACTATGCACTTCTAATGTCACGTGGAGGATGTATTGATAATATATTGTTGTATTTGATAAAGTACAAGACAAAAAAAGCGTTGTTTTTTTTGTTTGTAAAAAAAAAACTATTGTTAATTTCAAAGACGGTAATGAGTAGGAAAATATTTTGTTTCCGGATGTTGTAGAAACAGTCTTCTGTAGTTTCTTTTGTTCACGACACAATAATTTTAGTCTTATTATTTAGGCGCCGATTGAAAACACTTTTAAATGTATATATATCGCTATATATATCGCTTTAATTTAATGTCTATCATCGGGGACATATCCCGCTACTATATAAAATCCTCACTTTTTTCTTTATGTTTGTCTAGTCGACAGCTATTTCTCATAATCTATACTAATATTATAAAGCTGAAGAGTTTGTTTGTTTGTTTGTTTGAACGCGCTAATCTCAGGAACTACTGGTTCGAATTGAAAAATTCTTTTTGTGTTGAATAGACCATTTATCGAGGAAGGCTATAGGCTATATAGCATCACGATGCAACTATTAGGAGCGAAGAAATAATGGAAAATGTGAAAAAAGCGGGGAAAATTATTCATCCTTGAGGGCTTCCATTGCGTGCGCTGCGAAAACGGTACAAGATACCAAAAATATCTGTATGAAAGAATTATTCCTCTTGAAATGATCTAAAAAAAAGTCCGCGACAGTATATGTCTATCTTTTAAGATTAACTCACTAGAACCGTTTTTATGTTAATCAAATTTGGTCGAAATTAATGCATTATTTGTTAAGAGTTGTATCAACGTCATAGTCATAGAGTGATTCAACGGGAAGGTTTTTATTTATTTTTGGCCCCGAAAAACTTATAAACGCGGGCGAAGCCGTGGGCAAAAGCTAGTAAATAATAAAATTTTAACATATCGTCTGCGAGGGGCGTAATGTTGGCTCGGACACGCGATTTTGTATCGTTTAACAGTAAAATAATTATCCAACATTCAATTATGGTGGTGAGAAAATGACATGTCTATCGTAGAGGCCGTCGGCTGAGCGGTGCCATCATTACCGTCGCCGAGATGTTGAGTGGATGGAAATGATATGAGCGTGGTTGTGTCTTGTAACAAATGTGTGTGTTCTTTGATTTAATGTTAAATCACACCATAAGTGGTGTTATGGTGTATGGTTATAATAGCGTAAGCGCTATTATTATTTATAGGATGTTCTAAAAATTTTTTTTTTTTCAAATTCTAAAACCGGTATAGCAAATGCATCGTATTAAACTTTCGTCGCATTTACAAATGATGGTAAAGACTCTACTACGCTTAGTAAATACAAACAAACTGTTCCTACAGTCTTTCACCTGATAGATAATACCAGTAAAATTTTGGAGGTGGCATACTATCTGCCTCGGTGGCGTATTTTTACTATGGTACAGTCGTAATGCGGAGGTCTCGGGTTCGGTCCCCGGGTGGGGCAAAGTGATATTTATTTTTCTATTCAGTATCAGCTCGGAATCTAGAATTTGCGCTCGATATGGCGATAGGCTCGCCCCCTATCCTATCACATCATGGGACGGAATAACGGCGAAAAGTGGGTGCAATAGTTGCGCCTCTGCCTACATCTTCGGGGATAAAAGGCGTGACCGTGTGTTTTATACTATCCTATACACTAAAATAAATAATACACCACGCTCATTCCCATTCAGTTAGCTCTACATTCACGTCACAAAGCACCTGGCTCGATGCCATTGAACCTAGAGTCGATATGGCCGAGTGTAGGCCAAAAAAATGATATATAAGTAGGTTGGGCTGTGCGTGTTTTGGTTAGAATTACTTAATTACCTTGGTAATGAGTGATTTGTGATTATAGCTTTTAACGCCTTGTAAAGTGTTTTAGACTGGGTTATGTATGACTTTGTAAGCTTATTTTTGGAGAAATTATGGAGTGAAACGTGTTTTTAGTCTCTCTATAATATACGTATACACCATCACGCCTTTTCCCTTATTAGGGGTAGGCAGAGGTGTATCATACCCATATTTCGCCAACTATATTAGGAACCACGTACTAGGGGGCGTACTTTTTGCCATTTACCGGCCACATTTCCAAATCCCAGGCTGAATTCGGCAGAAAAACCCAATATCACGTTGCCTGACCCGAGAATCGAACCCGAGACTCGGTGGATTAGTTGTATTACGGTACGACTGAGATGCTGAGGTTTCGAGTTCGATCCCCGGGTCGAGCAGAATTATATTGGATTTTTCTAATCAGTATCAGCCTGGATGGAATTGGTGACCGATATGGCGATAAAGCCCGGCGAAAAGTGGGTGGCACTAGCGCCTCTGCCTACCTCTTCGGGGATAAAGTTGTACGTGAAGTGAGATCCAGATAGAGTGCCTACTGAGGAGAGATCCCTCGCCCGTCGAGACTATTATGCCGGCCTGTGTGAAGGATATATACAGACAGGCTGTTCCCGGAACGCGACTCATGTGGGCACTACGGCGACTCTTAACACCTTGTCTATGGGAGCTATCTAGCCGGATACGAAATATCCTACCACCAGCATTGTGGTGGTGTGGTACATATAGGTTAGCGTAGCATTAAGGAGTCAGTCAATAAATGGATGTCACTTAAGACAGTAGTGTTTATCATTTCATATCCCCGGAACACCTCACACTACATGGCGACCCTGCCAGTCGCGTCGGCGTCAGCCATGTAAAAGCGCGCGACGCAAAACAAAATTATTATTTCGGAGAATGTTAAAAATTCAGATTTTTTAAATATCAGAAGAAACAGCAAATAAAAAGAAAACGAAAAATAATATCTGAGGGAAGAAATACTAAATATTAAAATATATAATAATTATAATTAAAATGTGTCGAGCAACCGTAGAGAAGGAGGAAGTCGTTCAAAATGCTGCAGCGGGAGGCGACGCGGCTCTAAAAAATTTTGGCGGAAGAATGGAAACAATCCACTCTATGCTAATAGGCATACTAGTGATAATTGGCATAGTTGTGATAATTTTACTTTGGAAGATGCATAACAGATGTCAGAAAAAGATAATACAAAAAGAAATCGGGCAGAATACTTTAAGGCGTATCCGGTCGTCCTTTGGTAAAGGACAAAACGCAAACATGGAAGATCTGTGAAAGTGCGTAAATAAGTGCGAAAGTGATTGTGAATAAATATAATTAATGGAAAGACTTATTATTATAGCCAAATCTTTACAAAATTTACAGGAAGACATTAAAAAGCTAGGACCGAAAAGGCGGAGTGAGAAGTTAGGTTTAAACAAATATAAAGAGTCGGAAAATTTATATAACGAATATAAAATATTGGTGCAAGATAAGAGTTTGTGTAGTGAGACATTAAAGCTAGAGTTAAGTGGATATACCTTAGAATTATTAATAAGTGACATAGAGCGTAGTTATGTGAAAATACATGAATATAAAAAAGAAAAAAATACATGTGAATTGGAGGTAAAGAGTACATTATATAAAATGGAAAATTTTAATCTTAAAACCGCAAGTACATTAATTCCATTCATGGATGGTAAGGAAGAGACGATAGAAAGGATAATAGAAGGAATAGAAATGTATGAGAGTTGTTTGAAAGATGAAGAAAATAAGAAATTGCTGATTTCATTTGTAATAAAGACACGACTATCAAAAACTGCAAAGCTTAAGTTAAAAAGCAGTTATCTAACTGTATCTAGTCTGGTCGAAGACATTAAGGCCTGTCTTCTTACAAAGAAATCTGCAAATTCGATATTGGCACAAATAAATAATTTGTCACAAAATGATTTATCTATTTCGGAATACGGTGCAAAATTAGAGGATTTGTTTATTAACCTTACTATAGCGCAAGCCGGAGGTAATCAAAAAGCGAGTGAAATACTGAGTCCGATAAATGAAAAATTAGTCATTAAAAGATTTTCAGATGGGTTAAGGAACCGACGTCTTAGCACTATTTTGGCAGCCCGTGAGTATAGCGAACTGAAGGACGCTGTTCGTGCGGCAGAGGATGAGGAGCTGGCACGGCCGGTGACTTCAGGCCATGATGCGGTGTTCTCATTTTCACGAGGTAGGTACCCTAAATATAATCGGGGTCAAGGTACGTATTACCGTAGGAATACCAATTATTACCAAGGAAACAAAGCGGCTCCACATCAGAAGAGTCAAGGTGGCAACAGCAGACAGGCTATGGCACCACGTGGCAGATATAACCAGCAACGTGGTTATTCAAGGCCATCGAATAGAGGGAGCTACAGATGAAATCGAGGTAACAGAAGTGGCCGGCAGAGCAGCATGTATGCAACCGCCGAGCCAAAAGAAGAAAAGAAAGAAGAAGTCTATCTAGGTGAGTTTTTTCGGAACCCCTAATTATGTAATGACATGCGAAAGTTTGGATTGTATTTACTTGTACTATGGAAACAACAAATTAAAATTTTTGATTGATACAGGTGCATCTATATCTATAATTAATTCTCATTTAGTTAAAAATAATATCAAAATTTATAATGACAAAACAATCATAAAAGGTATAGGTGGAAAAGTACATGCAAATAGCTTCGCATACATTCCATTGCAATCGGAAGACGGTGTTAGGTTGCGCCACAAGTTATATCTATTTGACACCATGCCTTGCAAAACAGATGGCATCATCGGGTTGGACTTTCTGAGAAATTATAATGCAAACATAGACCTACCAACGGATAGACTTACCTTACGATTAAATAATATAGAATGTATTATTGAAATACAGAAGCGTTTTGAGGAAGATATAGGAGCCTATTTAGATATTCCAGCTAGAAGTGAGTCTATACACTATATTAATATTAATAAGAACATTTATAAAGACTGCGTGGTATATTCAAAACAGTTAGATGAACATATATTTTTGGCGAGTAGTATAGTGCAGCCCCGCCCTGTGGATTGGGGGCGTTTGGAGAATTCCACCACGGTATCCCCTGCCTGTCGTAAAAGGCGACTAATAGGGGCCTCCGGGGGTCACGGGTGGGCGGGACGTGCCGCCCACCCATTAGTCTAGCCAACTTCTGCGACCCCCGTGATGGACATGTCCAAGGCAGCGTGTCTCACGCTGCCTCGGACACCAAAAGGCGGACACGATACGGTGTTTCGGGGGCTTCTGAGCCCCCGCAACAGGAAAAAGGACCGCAAAAACGCGGTACGCGCAGGGGCGGTTGCGGACGACAACTTAGACGTGAGTCGGAGGAAGCCCGCAGCCGTCCCTAATGAGCCGAAGATGGCCATTTAAAAAAAAAAAAAAAAAAAAAAAAAGTATAGTGCAGCCAAAAAGAGGTAAAATTCCTGTAAAAATTTTAAATACGAGTGATAATTCTGTAAGAATCTCTAAAAATAATTTAATCAATAATGATGACCTAGATATAATATAGATATAATGTTCGCTCATTCCAAAAAACACAAAATGGAGTCGAACGTGTAAAAAAGTTACTAGCCGAGTTAAAGTTATCACATTTATATTCCAATGACAGAAAACAGATTGAAATTATATGTGCAAAATATGCAGATATATTTTTCTTGGAAGGAGACACGCTAGGTACTGCGAGTGTTGTAGAACAAACAATAGCAGTGAAACCTAATACGAAGCCAGTGTATGTCAAACCTTATCGTTTGCCACAGTTTTCCAAACCGGAAATAATTAAACAAATTGATAAAATGATAAAGGATGACATAATAGAACCCGCTAATAGTGAATGGAATAGCCCAATACTTTTAGTCCCCAAAAAATCAGACAGAGAGAAAAAATGGCGATTAGTCATAGACTATAGGAAGGTTAACGAGTCAATTCAAGATGACAAGTTTCCATTACCCAACATTACAGAAATACTAGATTCACTTTCAGGTAGTATTTGTTTCAGCCATTTAGATCTTCATCAAGGGTTTTATCAAGTTAAGTTAAAACCAGAGAGTAGGGACATTACTAGTTTTTCGACAAGTTCAGGTCAATATCGTATGAAACGTCTCCCTATGGGTCTCAAAATATCACCGAGTGCATTCTCTAGGGTCATGACTATAGCTATGTCAATCTTACATTTGAAAAGTGTTTTGTTTACTGTGACGATTTAATTGTGTTTGAAAGAACAACAGAAATACATAACAGAAATCTTATAGATATTTTTGAACGAATTAGGAAATTGAATCTTAAACTTAATCCAACAAAATGCGACTTTATGAAAACACAACTACTTTATTTAGGTCATATAGTATCGGCCGATGGCGTTCTGCCAGATCCTGAAAAAATTTCCATAATAAAGAATTATCCGATACCAAAAAATGCAGACGATGTAAGACGGTTTACCGCATTTTGTAATTATTATAGGAAATTCATTCCTTCATTTGCAGAAATTACAGTTCCGTTAAATAAATTGTGTAGAAAAAATGAAAAATTTTTGTGGACACCCGACTGTCAAAAATGTTTCGAAAATCTTAAAGAAAAATTAATCAGTTCACCGATTTTACAATACCCAGATTTTTCGAGTGAGAATGAATTTGTCCTTCAAACGGATGCATCAGGAATAGCAATAGGTTCTGTTCTGTGCAATAAAGATCTAAGACCGGTAGCGTACGCTAGTAGACCACTAAATAAAGCCGAGTTAAATTATCCCACAATACAAAAATAACTTTTAGCAATAGTGTGGAGTATAAAATATTTTAGACCGTATTTGTATGGAAGGAAGTTCACAATCATGACAGATCATAAACCTCTTATCTATCTATTTGGAATGAAGGACCCATCCACACGACTTTTAAAATTTAGATTGCTATTAGAAGAGTACAACTTTGTTATTAAATACATAAAAGGTACTGATAACGCGGTCGCTGATGCATTGAGTAGGGTAACCATAAGCTCAGACGAATTAAAATTAATTAATGAAAAAGTAGTAGCGATGGTAATGACAAGAGCACAAAAAGCAAGGATAGATTTAGAAAGTAAGAAACAATCGGAAAGGAGTAGTAGTTCTCTTAATAAATGTGCGGAACCAAGGTTTGGCCAACCACGGATTGCGCAGATATTAAGAAAACCAAGTGAAGCGATAGAATTGAAATTTATACAAGGAAAAGACCTTGTTAAGAAAAATATACAATATAAAAAAGAATGTTTAGCTTATGTAAAAGATGAATTTACTTTATTTATCAACCTCAATTATATGTCGCATTTTACGCGAGTCGAATTTGCGAATTTATTGAGTGATTGTTGTAATGAAATAAATTTCGAAGAACTATGCATAGTAAAGAGCGATAAAAATGTTGATTTTATCAAAGAATTAATTAATGAGATAAAGAATAGAGAAAAGTGGTCCGGACCACGAATACATATACTTAGAGGAATAAAAAGAGTACTAGAAAATGATGAAAAAACATACATACTACATGACTATCATTTGTTGCCTACTAGCGGGCATGCAGGTGTGCGACGTATGATAAATAATATCAAAGGTAAGTACTTTTGGCCAGGAATGGAGAACGACGTACGTAATTACGTTGCTAAGTGTCATAAGTGCCAAACAAGTAAGTTTTCAAGGAATATAATAGAACCTATGGTGATTACTACAACGGCAACGAGCGCATTTGAAAAGGTATATTTAGACATAGTGGGGCCCCTAGATAAGGATGTAGATGGTAATGTTTATATTTTAAGTCTGCAATGCGAGCTGAGTAAGTTCGTCGAGGCATATCCATTATTACGAAAAGATACGGTAAGTGTAGCAAGATGTTTTATAAATAATTTCGTGCTTAGATATGGTCTACCTAGAACTATTGTTTCGGATCGAGGTACGGAATTCATGTCGGAAACTATGACAGAGGTGTGTAGGTTACTTCAAATAGAAAAAATAAATTCAACAGCTTATCACCATCAGTCGATAGGCGCTTTGGAAAATACCCATAAGCATTTAGCAGCATTTTTAAGAACTCAGTGTGACGGGCATACTGAGACATGGAGCCAGTGGCTACAGTTTTGGTGTTTTTCCTTTAATACAACCGTACATTCGGAAACACAGTATACACCGTATGAATTAGTTTTCGGGAAAACATGTAACTTGCCTAGCAATTTAACCAACGATGTAGTGGATCCTCTTTATAATACAGACAATTATGCATTAGAAATTAAGTATAGGCTACAGTTAGCACATAAGGAAGTTAGAGATAATTTAATTTTAGGAAAATTAAAAAGAAAATTTACCTACGATAAAAAATGCAATCCAATTAGTTACAAAAAAGGAGACCTAGTTTTGATTAAAAATGAAACAGGAAAAAAGTTAGAAATGTTATATGAAGGACCTTATGAAGTGTTAAGTGAAAATGAGCCTAATGTTACTATTATTAAAGGTAATAAGCCAGAGATTGTTCACAAAAACAGAACAAAAAGATATGTGACATAACTAAAATATGTTTATTAAGTATTTAGTTTTATTTTATGTTATACTTTACTTTATACACTGTGTTCTAGAGTACTTATCCTAATAATACATATTAAGATAAGTAATTAAGTATACTTACTATAAGGTTAAATGATAAAAACCTGATCAAGGTTCGAAAATTAAAACATACATGTATTTTATATTGAAAACATTATATTTAAGTTAAGTGAGTTAAAAAAAAAAAAATCTTCACTATATTTTTTTTTTATCTGCCACCCCCAGGATGTGGTGGTGTGGTACATATAGGTTAGCGTAGCATTAAGGAGTCAGTCAATAAATGGATGTCACTTAAGACAGTAGTGTTTATCATTTCATATCCCCGGAACACCTCACACTACAGCATCGTAATATAGCTGTGTCATATAATTTTAGGTAGATAAAAAATTTACTTAGATTTTTATTTTGAAAACTAGCTTTTGTTGCAGCTCCGCCCCATGTAATAGTTTTTCCGGGTTAAAAGTCTCGCTCATTTTCCCGAGGTGAAAAGTAGGCTATGTATTAATCCAGGGCATGATCTACCCGTGCGCCAAATATCATCGAAATCCGTTCAGTAATTTTGGCGATGTGCAGTAACAAAAAAAACAGAAAAACAGACAGAAATAAAATTACATATATCGCTGATTTGTTTTCCATTACTCTTCTTTAGTTACCCCCTTTTTTTTTTATCATATTTCTTTAAATGTAAAGACACACTGGAGCTACTGCTTTATTATATGTTTAGACTAGAGCTTAAAATATTTAATTTAAGAATCAGAAATATTACCTATTTATTTCGACTAAATAGTTTTAAGATATTATACAAAACTTTTATACATAGAGATCTCTCTATTTTTAATAATTATTGTGTTAATGTTAGTGCTAATTAAATGGTCAATGACCCAATCTAACGTTCTTGGACTTTTTATCACTATCCTAGGTCTAAGGAAACATCAGATTAATGTGATGATAAAAAAATTACAGCAGCAATATGATGCGAAAATTAATCTTTTATGTGGTCAAATATATTATTATAACTCACACGCCTGTTATCCTCGAAGGGGTAGGCTGAGGCACAACTAGTGCACCCACTTTTCGCCGTCATTCCGTCCCATGATGTGATAGGGGGCAAGCCTAACGCTATATCGGGCACAAATTCCAGACTCCGGGCTCATACTGAATAGAAAAAACTCAATATCACTTTCGCGACCCGGAGATCGAACTCGAGACCTCAGGTAAGCAGTCGTACTGTAATACAACTACGCCACCGAGGCAGTCATTATATTATTACAACTACATGTATAATGATGTGCTCCTTATTTTCTTTTACTTCTGTCTCCATTAAGACTGTGACTAATCCTGTGTTTCACCCGTGGTCAAGTTAAGTTACCGGTCTTATTACACTAACGAACGCCCAGTTCCTCGCTGTGAATTCGCTTATAATTCACCAGTGTGAAAAGAGCGTTACCTTTACCTGAAATCGTTTTTCCTCATACATGTAGTCTATAATTATTGCAGAAAGATTAATTACTACTACCAGCCCTGTATTATATACTGCTCACTGCTGAGCACGGGCCTCCTCTACTACTGAAAGGGCCTTCGTCCACCACGCTGGCCTAGTGCGGGTTGGCAGACTTCATACACCTTCCAAATTCTTATAGTGAACTTCTCACCAGGTTTCCTCATGATGTTTTCCTTCACCGTTAAAGCAAGCGATAATTCACAAATAATACACACAGTATAACCTTAGAAAAGTCAGAGGTGCGTGCCTTTAGGTTTTGAACCTGCGGACATTCGTCTCGACAGGCCATCCCACTCCCAACTAGGCTATCGCCGCTTATAGATAAAGCTCTTTTGTAATTTTAAATGTATGAGGTAACTACTTCACGATTACTTAAAATATCGACTTGAACCAACAAACTGATATTTTTAATAGAATCAGAAGTATGTTTAGGTCAAATTTTACTAAATTCTTTAATGGGCGTTAGTTAATCGGGAGTTAAAATTAATGCGAATGTTAAAGCATCGCACGTCCCATGAAAGAACGCCTAGTTAAGGAAGATAATCACCCGTTAGGGCATGGTGGGTGAAGTCCAACTCGCACCAGGCCAGCGTGGTGTACTAAGGCCTTAACGCTCTCAGTTGTAGAGGAGGCCCGTGCTCAGCAGCGGGCAGTACATAATACAGGGCTGGTACGGTATGGTAGGGCATGGTGGGACACTCAAAAACCTAAACAGTCCGTTAAAACAGTTAACATGTTCTATACTATGATTTTTATACATGTTAAGGGCCATGTAGTGCCTGGACAATGGTTTTATTTTTAATGGAAACATTGAAAAAGAAAACAGTCGAAAGCAGGATTTGAACCCTTACTAGGCATCTCCTTTAAAAAGATAAAATAAGGAACTTGAAATTGAACAGATGAAGGTAAGGTCGAGATAGCTCAGTTGGCAGAGCACCGGCACGGTACGCTGGAGGTCGCGGGTTCAAATCCTGCTTTCGACTGTTTCTTTTTCAATGTTTCCATTAAAAATAAAATTAGTTAACATGTTGTCATAGTAACTAACAGAGCATGATGAATATAGGTCTTAGGCTGATACGATAAGGATGTAGATTAACCTAACGACATTTCCTGCGCTTGAGTGACAGCTAAAAGTATATCTTTCGCATACTTACTTATATAAGTAATTAAATATCTAATTAATTAATGCAAATACCTACCGACAATTTTTTTTCGAGTTCATTAAATGTTAATCAATATTCCTAGGCCTTTTTTATCAGGAAGAGTGAACATTAATCTGTGTGAATTAAATGTAAAAAAAACATGCTGTCAGGAACATGTTTTCTCTGTATCTATTTGTATATGAACTCAGTGCTTAGTAATTCTAAGTTGCAAGCAGTTGTGACGCTTGAAATTAGGCAAGGCGACTGCTTTTCTCATCAGTCAGTCATAAAAAATATAGTTTCCGAAAACTACAATAGCATCCCAAGCGTTGAGGCGATTGTAGAGGGATGACAAGGGAATTAGACCAAATTTTTAGACCTCAGTGTTATAGATACTTTAGCCTACCGCGAGCCTAGGTAAAAAACGTGGTGTGCCCTGAGACTATTAAAGGTCCGTTTTTGCTGTAATAAATAGCATAGGACCTATTAGATGACGTCACTCGACGCTTTTAGTGTTGACACAGGTGGTCGGGGCTTGAAACACGTTTTTACTACGTGAAACCAAGAGCCGTAAATGTTTAGTGTTACGTTATATTATTCTATGGTGTATTTATTGTATAAAATGGTTAATATTATTTGTAGTTTTAGCACGAAGAGTCTTAGAAATAGTTTTTAACATACCCCTAGTAATGCTATTTCGAAAATATAAAAAAATAAAAATCAAGACAATATAACAATTCACAAGATTAACAGCAATCATCGGTCTCATGAAAGCATAAGTAAAGGTTACTGAAGGTAAATTACTAGAGCCTACCATTTATTTTTCATTCCCCGATAGATCTGCAAGGTCCAAATTTATGTACTTATTAAAAATATCTGTAAAATTCTGCATTATGACACGCAGGAATCTCATTGACTGCAGTTCATGAAAAAAAAAAATTCGACGCTGCTTCCCTTTATGAACCTTAATAATTATACCACATCTCACAGTCCTCCGTACTTAAAATGGGACACAAAGTTTTTTCTTCAAATATTAATATATAGATCCTGTATCTATATATGTCTGCCTCAGTGGCGTAGTTGTATTATGGTACGACTACAATGCTGAGGGTTTTCTAATCAGTATCAGCTCGGAGTCTAGAATTTTTGCCCGATACGGTGACAGACTCGCTCCCATCACATAATGGGATGGAATTCGCACGGGGAAAAGTAAGTACACTAGTTGTGCCTCTGCCTACCCCTTCGGAGATAAAAGGCGTGACTGTGCCTGTTTGTGAGGTTGTATATTCTGTAGCGAATAGTATGTGTAGCTCCCGGTCTACTTCGGTGAAGAAAGTTTGCAAATTTTAGACTGTGCTCTTGTTGTTGCGTCGTGAATCGCGCTCGGAATTTGTAGATATGTAAATTTTCGTGTTTGAATACTTTATACATGATTATATGGGAGCTAATTTTTTCGCATTCATTTTTATAACATTGATGTTTTCTTATATTGTGTATAGATTTTAGTAAGTCGGGTGTTTTTGGGTTTATATTACGTAATACCTATATGATATCGATATGATTTATGATAAGAAATAAATTGTCGATTTCAATAATTATTTTATATTAATTTTCATGTATTTACTAGGAAATTACTTTTAAACTAGCTTTTGCCCGCGGCTCCGCCCGCATTATAAAGTTTTTCCGGGATAAAAGTCCCGGTTTATATTTTCCCGGGATAAAAAGTAGCCTATGTGTTAATCCAGGACATGATCTACCCGTGTGCCAAATTTCATCGAAATCCGTTCAGTAGTTTTTGCGTGAAAGAGGAACAAACATCCTTACATCCATACATCCAAACATCCAAACATCCATACATCCAAACATCCATACATTCTTACAAACTTTCGCCTTATAATATTAGTAGGATATACATTATGTACCGTTTATGGAGTGTCGAATGATGTTCACTGTACAAAGGAAATTGCTGAGTCACTAATATATAATTTCAATGTGCAATGTGTTAGCGAAGCTTTTGGAAAACGTATAAGTAATTTTGACTTTTAGTGATGGAAAAGAACCTTTTAGCGTTATGTTTTTTTTTTATTAAATTTGGCTTTCGCCATAGTTCGCCAGTGTCGATTAGTTAAGACTGGATATTGAAACTGCAAGTAGTTTCCTCTATCGACTTCATTATATAACGAGATGATAATCGCGGTTTCGCTTTTTTAGAAGAAAAAGAAACATAATAAAACCGTGTTACACGTTTCTTCCATAAATTTCACCCAAAATCTCTTTTAGTTAGTTTAGTTTTCAAACGATTTCACAAACTTTCGCCTTTATACTATTAGGAAATAGGATGTAATACGTTGGGATTACGCAATAATTAATAATATTAATATCATAGCCATAATTTTTTATATAATCTATATTTTTTATTCCATGGTTATGACACCGAATGAAGATTACATATATGAATAAAATATGTTAAATGTAAGTTATAATTTCATCTCATTTTCGAAAGTAACAGTCATTTCCAAAAGATTAAATTATAATTTTATTATATTTGCGGGAAAAGAAAGTAACAGCCAATTATTTTATGTGTTTACTTATTACAACCGTAAATTTAATACGGCGAAAATATATCCGGATGTAACATTCCTGGTATTGAATTGGCGGCATTAAGTTATGTTGTAAAATCACTTTTATTTCCTAAGCACCGATAATTTTTGTAAGTACTACTTATCATGAATAAGTAGCACGTACAGACATTATCGGTGGATATTAAATTATGTGGGAAACATCATTAAAATTAATTTACTGGTGGTAGGTCTCTCTTATGTAAGAGTCCGTCTGGGTGGGTACCACCGCAATGTCTATTTCTACTGCCAAGCAGCAGCGTGCATGCACTGTTGTGTTTCGGTTTGAAGGACATTGTAGCCAGTGTAACTACTGGACATAATGAGACTTAACACCTTATGTCTCAGGATGGCGAGCACAGTATAATGCCACACAGTACTGTGTAACTCAAGGTGCTGGATGGTGTTGCTGCTGTTTATGGGTGGTCGTATGGCTTACCATCTGGCAAACGGCATGTTCGTCACGTCATTCGATGCAATAAAAAAACTCAAAATAAATACAAAACTCTGCCTAGGTGGCGTATTTGATATAAAATTCAACTTAATACCATTACGAGTTCTTGAGAAAAAGGGTGTTGACAGACAGACGGAACACAAAGTAATCCTATGAGGGTTCCTATTTTCCTTTTGAGGTAAGGAGCCTTATAAATTAATGAATTGCCTTTGTTGATCACAGGTTTAATTCGCAAATTATTTTCTTCGCCTTGTCTACAAGTTTTTCAATTCACAAATATTGATCAATGCAAACATTACGCGCGGTTCGAAGTAACGAAATCTTATTTAAATGACCCACACGAATAAATCGTTTCCTTTCGCATCTGCCGATCTTTATTACTGTTTTTTGCGCGTCTTACATAAATTGCAATGTGGGAAACGTCATTGAAAATAATTTTCGTTTTAAATTATAGCTATTAAAATTTGACAACGGTGATTTTAGTTAATGTTGATTGTTATTATCAGTTAGCTTGAGATGTTTTTTGTACATCTTAAGATGTAAAGTTATGTTGGTGTAGTTTGAAAATTTGTGTACAGTTATTACATAAGTAGATGAACTAATTCAAAATTTTAAATCTACGTTTTATGTTCAATTAAAAAAATGTTTTTCTTTGTGCGAAGTAAATACCTTTTATTTGATTTTTGTGAAAATAGAATAAAATATGTAACGAACACAATAGTGTAAAGGCGATTTTAGGTTTGGTTTTGTTCAGATATTTATGTGCTATTAGAGTATTACGGACTGTACTATGAGACATATATTGTCTCAAAGTGGTGAGCGCAGCCGTAAGTGATACGTGCCATCTGGTGAGTTTGCTCGTCTCGTCATTTAGCTGTAAATAACTTCTTAAATCACCTGTTCGGTGGCGTGGCGGAACGATTGCAATGTTGAGGTCTATGGTTCGATCCCCAGGTCGGGCATGGGTTTTTAGCTCAGTATCAGTCCGTTTGGAATTTCTTCCCGATATGCCGATAGGCTCGCCCCCTATCGCATCATGGGACGGAATATGCACGGCGAAAAGTGGGTGCACTAGTTTCACCTCTGCTTCCCCCTTCAGGAACAAAGGGCGTGAGTGTTGATGTACTATGTACCTACGTAATTTGTTAAATGATGTATGACATAAAGTTATAACTTCACATCAGTTTGCTGTGACACAGTGTTGCTACCGGCCGAGTCTGCCCATCCATATTAGATATTTTTTCCGGGTAAGCAACTGCTTGTCTGTGCTTCTGGCATTACTTAAAACCATGGGCGGCTGATCCTGCTTACCATTAGAGAGATCGCCTGCTCATTTGGCTATTAAGACCGGGTTTTTTTCAAATGTAGTTATATTTTTGTCAGGGTCTTATTAAGCTGGACGTGTTCGCAGATCTTTGAGTGTTCCAGCTGCAAGCACGTACAGCTTAATAAGACCCTGGCAAAAAGATAACTACAGTTAAAAAAACGCGGCCTAAGGCAATAAAAAAGAAGCGAATGTCAACAGTATTGCTCGACATTTTAAACATATATAATTGTAGTGTAGTTCAATGTCTTACAATATTGTTTATCAAATTAATGGGAGATTTTGCTACTATAGGCAGTGGTGGCTCCATCAAAGAGCGGCAGTGATACCTACTAAAAAACAAAAATTTTTTTTCCAAGAATTTACATTTTCGAAACACTTGTAAGGCCCTCCCGGTTATCAATGTAAACGGTGCTAATCACAGATGCGTCTACTTTCACTTCATTCATGTTCATGTGAGTAATAAAGGTGTGTGCCTGCGTCATCGCTATGAGAAAAGGGTGGGCCGTGACGAATTCCAACATAGTTTATATACTTGGATGTCTCTTTCATTTAAATAGCGGTAAACGAAAGTACTGACGCAGAAACGTTTGTTTTTATTAGTCTTATTAGGGTTTTGTATTTTGCTTTGATGGAGGTAATAGTGACCAAGCATTGGTTATTAGTTAAAAAATATTTAATACTATGCCAATATCATTTAGAACATTAAAATTACAAAACATTGCACAGCACTGCGCTCTTAGTATGGAAACATTTGAAGTTCAGGAAGTGAAGTTTTATTTAATACAATCCTACTAATATTATAAAGGCGAAAGTTTGTAAGAAAGTCTGGATGTATGGATGTTCGGATGTATGGATGTTTGTTGCTCTTTCGCGCAAAAACTACTGAACGGATTTCGATGAAATTTGGCACACGGGTAGATCATATCCTGGATTAACACATAGGCTACTTTTTATCCCGGGAAAATATAAACCGGGATTTTTATCCCGGAAAAACTTTTTAATGCGGGCGGAGCCGCGGGCAAAAGCTAGTATGCGATAAAACTGTAAATATAAATTATATTATGAATAGTCTCGATCCCGCTTACATACCTTAAGTATCATGAATTACTAGGGCATTAAGAGACATCCGAAGTGTCAAATATACAGGGGCGTAGTCCAGATGCGTAGACTCCATGGCAATTATACCAACAATATCATCGTTATAACAAAACTCAGACTAAGAACAAACACCCGGCAACCGCGATTTTACCAGCAGATGAAAATTGGGCACATAGAATCCTTTTTCAAGATCTGGAAATAGAAAGAGACAAATTACACACACACTCACGCACATTTTCAGGCGAGCCTATCGCTATATAAGGCACAAATTCCAGACTCCAGGTTGATACTGAATAGAAAAATCCTATACTACTTTGCCCGACCTGGGGATCGAACCCGAGATCTCAACATTACAATTTTTTATTTTTATTTTACATCTTTATTGTACACCAACAGAAGTAACAAATTAATCAAAATATATACAAGTAATATTAATAATATAGGCAGCGGTGATACAGTTGGCGGTCTTATCGCTCAAGGCAATCTCTTACAGACAACCATTGGATGGAGATAAGAGAAATGACGAAAAGGGCAGTCAGGGGCGTACATAAAAGTTACTATAGAATACACTAAATGTAAATAAATAAATGCATACGAGAGCACAAAAATATTTACAGACAACATATTTATACATACATACATAGATACATACATAGTCATACGTACAAATACATATATAATATAATACATATATACATATTATTATTATATAAAAGTATACATATAATATTTACTACACAAAAGTAAATGGGTACTTATATATGCTAATCATTGACATGCAGATCTGAGAGATTCTAGAGGTTGAGGAAATGTTCCTTTACCATTTTTTTAAAAACTGGTAGTGATTGCGCGCGTCTTATGGCTAATGGCAGAGCGTTCCATAATCTGACAGCGACAACAGTGAAGGATTTCTCCATGAATGTAGTAGCATGCACAGACATCTTCAATTTCAAGTTCTCCGATGATCTAAGAGACTTCTCGTGCGTCTCACGAAGAAATAGGAATCTAGATTTAAGATAAAAGGGAGTTAGAGGATTAAACAGAATACTATAGAGAAGGGAAAGAATGTGGGCATTCCGGCGAAAGCGAATAGGTAACCACTTACAATCGTACCGTAAAACAACTACGCCACCGAGGCAGTCAGGTAAATAGCTAAATTGATCATTGTGTTTATTCCCTAGTTTAAGAAAACAAATCATTTGTATTCACCACGAGTAAAATTACCGTTGTAAAACTATCAGCAGAATTCTCGAGGTCAGTCCGCACTGTGTTCATTAAACAAGAGAGTAATGTGAATGAGTTGGTATAAATTCTGGCTTCTGGTTTTAATCTAGCGAAATACTGAGGAAAATTAAAGTTGGACTGATGCATTAATACAAACATTAATAGACCTTTTATTTATTGACTCCATTTTCTATCATTCTATTTGGATTTAAGGTAGGTATTGTGGGATGACTTTCTTCGTGTCAATCGTTTTTGTAATTAAATTATTTAGAATCCACTTAGATGAACCTTCATATTTGAACCCTCCTTTAGTAGCTTATTGTATAGTCATTGATATCTTTGGAAGTTCCGTGCTTAGGTCCCAAACTAATATTAAGTACCAATTTGATTGTGTACTAGATTCTGCCTATCAATTTGCACAAAGCAAATTGGATACTAAATTTTTTTTTAATCCATTACATTAACCAAAAGATTGACAAGGTATTTGTCCGGCAGGGTACTTATAATCTCTAGTGAAACGTAACTCATTAGTCATTACCATCATGACTTCTTATATTTACGCGAATGTTAGACATTGAAAAAAAAACTATTTTGAAAATTTCATCGCGGTTTTTTAATTTATACTTTCTTCCGATGTTCCGAAGGTTTTGCAGCACTTCGTAGTCATAGGGCGGACTGCTGACTGGGTGAAAATATAAATTAAAAAACTGCGATAAAATCCGCAAAATTGTTATATTTCAATGTCATTACCATCACTTTCTTTATTCGAAATTTGAAATATATTCAACTTTTGCAAAAGTCATCCTACCATTAAGCAAACACCACTTAACCATCAGTTGATATTCTCACCTTTTCCACACGGGTGAAACTCTAGCACTCAGTAATAACCGTCGATACAGATGCTGCGGTGATTACTGTATATTTTCTATACTAGTGTGTCATTACCGTAATAGAGATCGGCACGCGTTCATAGTGATGTGGAAAATCATCCATGTGCATTATCGATAAGTCCAATCGAAAGATAAATTTGAAAAAGTTTCATCATCATCATCATCAGCCATATGACGTCCACTGCTGAACATAGGCCTCCCCCAAAGATTTCCAGATTGACCTGTCAAAACCGGCCCGCATCCAGCGCGTTTCCCTCTTCCTAACTATTTCTCATTACCAATGTTTTAGTACTTTATCATTACTTTCTAATAAATATTACGTATATAAAATATCACTTACGCTTAATATTTTCTTGGAAACATTAATATTTACTTTCACCGGTAGTAAAATTGTTCATATTTTCTTAACATCGAGGTTTTCATGCGGATAGCCACTGGCACTCAAACGTGTAGCAGCCACTTAGTTAATTACAGTCATTAGCTATTAATTAGCATGTTAGTAAAGGACCTGTCGTTGATATTAGAATATTTATCGTTTGCTTATCAATTACTCATTAGAAATAATTACTCCGTATGCTGACACCTTAAAAAATTACTGGGCATTGAAAAATGGTAACAAATGGATAATATCATTTACACATGTAATAAAATCATAGATTTTAGATTTTAATCATTGACTTAGAACACTGGTAGTAGGTCTCTCATATGTAAGAGTCCGTCTGGCTGGGTACTACCGCAATGTCTATTTCTACAGCCAAACAGCAGTGCGCATGTACTGTTGTGTTCCGGTTTGAAGGATATTGTAGCCAATGTAACTACTGGACATAATGAGACTTAACATGATATGTCTCAGGATGACGAGGACAGTGGAATGCTACACAGTACTTTGTAACTCAACGTGCTGGTTGATGTCGCTACTGTTTATGGGTGGTCGTATCGCTGACCATCACGCAAACGGCATGCTCGTTTCGTTATCCAATGTAATAAAAAAATATTTTAGGAAAAAGTACCTGGAAGTGGCAATGAATGAACTGAACCTAGGGCTGCCATCCGTCCGGATTTCCCCGGATTTGTCCTAGTTTGAAGGGCGTCCGGGGGCCGTCCGGCCGGGGTTTTAAAAATTGTCTGGGCAAAACCCGGACACTTTTGTTGTCAGGGGAAATACATTTTTTATAGATGAGCCACAAATTGAAATAAATCTTAGTTAAAACTTCATGCATTTCCCCGCATTCAAGAAGGAACGGCAAAATATTTTTCAGAGGTGTCCGGGGAAATACCCATATTTCGCCCAAATTTCCGGGATTTTTGCCGTGTTTATCCGGCGTCGGCAATTTAGATGATGGCAGCCCTAACTTAACCAAGAGGCCTGAACTAAATGGTTCAATAATTCATATTTCTGTCGCACCATTAAGCTGTAGAACAGTTTGCCAGCGTACGTGTTCCCTCCTTCCCACGACTTGCGGTCCTTCAAGCGGAGCGTGAAGAAGCAATTAAGCAGGCCGGCATAACTGTGCCGACCGATGAGGGATGTTTATCTCTTGCCGGTCGACATTACTTTTTGGGCTTCACTTCATTTACCATCAGATGCAGTGAAGCCACTCTGTCGAGCCTTCGATAAAAAAAAATAGTTAACGGAATGTCATCCAAAACGATTGCGGCCACAAACTGAAAAAGAGTGTGAATTATCCTACCCACTATACCGTGGCGCAGCTTTACCATCTACAAAAAAAAAATATGTCCCCAACTTTAAAGTTGCAACACTATCAACTATCGCGTGATCTCGCACGTCAACTGCTCAACACACGACAAATTGTATTAACAAGCATTTCTTTGCCTACATTTGATGTTACGTTAACTGGAACGCCTATTTTCTAACATTGTGTTCCTAATTTGGTAATTTTGATAATGAGCATCAACGAGAGTTACGATTTGTAAGAAATTACGTGTAATGATATCTTACGTAAGATCTAGAATCTGTTGTTTCTAAGTCGAAATTTGGTTACTGAAAAATAAAATCTGTTATACTCACGTTTTCTTTATATTGTACAAAAAACTTGAGTAATTACATATTATGACAAAATATTTTATAGCAAGTAGAAAAATAAGCTGTATCTTACAAGCTTAGAAAGAAACAATTTTAGACGTAGCAATTAATGATGGACAAGATATTCTTACGGGTAAAATGCTTAAATCTTGCCTCGTTTTACACACATACACACACACACACACACATACACTCACGCCTGTTATCCCCGAAGAGGTAGGCAGAGGCGCAAATAGTGCACCCACTTTTCGCCGTCATTCCGTCCCATGATGTGTCAGCAATAGGGGGCGAGCCTATCGCCATATCGGGCACAAATTCCAGACTCCGGGCTGATACTTTATTTTATTTATGCACTTTATATACAATCAATGTACATAGGTGGACTTAATGCCGTAGGCATTCTCTACCAGTCAACCTTAGGGTGGTGCAGAGATAAATAAGGTAGGTGCAGCAAAGTTATCGTAACCGGTAAACATATTTAATAATAGACATAAATATTATACGATAGATATACATATTAATTAATTATAAATATATTATTAAATGAAGACGTTACTAATAAAATAATAAATATATAGAACGCATACGATATATAAAAATATATAATGAGTTAAGGAGAATATACTGAATATAAAAACTCAATATCACTTTGCCCGACCCGGGGATCGAACCCGAGACCCCAGCTTTGTGCTCGTTTTATTTAAGGCTTTAAAGTGAGGTAGGGTTGGCTGAATGGCTGATGCACATTTCAAAATTTAAAAAATGCATTTAAAAGAAATATAGTTGTCAATTACAAGAGTGAAGGCAAGAGCCGACAAATTAGTCGTAATTAGACCAATCAGAATAGGGACGCTAACATTGGTTACTGGCCAAGAACTAATCTTAGTTCAGCTAAGCTTGCATGGCTGAGAAAATTACACATAAAACATAGTTTGCGGTCTGAGCCAAGGTATTTGATTGGTTGCAGAGGATTTACAGATATGTAAAATTATAGTGACAGAAGATCAGTTCAAAGTTTTCACTGATAGTAAAACTCACTACAAGACATTCTAGAATCTAGATATTTTGATTGTGTTACAATATGACATAAAAACCTTTTTAACAAAAACTGACTACTAAGGAAGTATTTTGATCTCCTTAGTCCGGAATTCGGTCCCCCGACGCGAGGCCGCATGGGTGCGTAAAAATTACGTAGGCATACTTAATATTAGTTTAAGAATTTAGTTATTAAGGTTAAATTTTTTTTATTATTTTATGCTTTTCAGTTTTTTCGGCGGCTTAATTTTTTATGACAATTTCTTTTTTATATTTTTTTGTGGCTATAAACTAAATGCTTAATTTAATACACAGCTAAGCATTAAAATCTGTGATAAACAGTAAATCACCCCTTTTTCCCTCGTTTACGGTAGATTTTTTTCCAAATTTACATGAGACCAATTTCGAGGTTATAATACCCTATCAAATAAAAAAAGAATTATTAAAATCGGACTACTCTTAAAAAAATATACATCGTCACGTAATACATAAAAAAATATATACGTCGACTTGAGAACCTTCCTCTGTTTTTTTTCGTCGGTTAAAAAAAGTTCCGCACCGCATTTGCCTGAACGCAATAAAGTAAAAAGCTACCTACTGAATTTCGATGAAATTTGATATGGACATCTTGGGACATAACTATTTTTATCCCGAAAAATATAAAGCGGGAATCTTTTATCCCGGTAAACCTCTTGCACCGGAACCTCGAGTATAAGCTAGTATTATAATTGAATGGTCAATCGTAAAAAAAATAATAAATAATCTGAGTTAACGCATAGGACATAAACTAAAAAAAATCTCATCTTTTCGGGCTAAGCTAAACTATGCTTGGTTTTCGATCTACAACCGGCTTTACTCGGTCACCAACACTTACCGCTTGCGTTAAGATGTAAGTGCAATTAAGGTGCACCAGTTATTTCATTACCAGTCGATGCCTTATTACGTTGAACAGGCTCGGCGAGTACGGTGATTATCACATTACCATCACACGTGATTATAATTTGAAAAGTTAATTTTGTTTTATATTTTGCAACCGCTTTGTATGTGTTTTTATGGCATTGAATTACGAGACGAGCATGCCGTTCACCTGATTGTAAGCGATACGATACCGCCCATGAACTGTTGTAACACCATCCAGCACCTCGAGTTACAAAGTATTGTGTGGCATTTCACTGCGCTCGTCATCCTGAGACATAAGATGCTACGTCTCCTTATGTCCTACAGTTACACTGGCTACAATGTCCTTCAAACTGAAAGACAACAGTGCATACACACTGCTGCTTGGCGGTAGAAATAGACATTGCGGTTGTACCCACCCAGATATACTCTTACATATGAGAGACCTACCACCAGTAACATCAATGTAAGCAATAGCAAGTATCATAAAATATAAGCCGTTATTGCTGTTCTCTTTCTCTGAATTAAAGTTACAGATAAAACTCTATATCACTTTGCCCGACCCAGGAATCGAACTCGAGACCTCAACATTGTAGTCGTACCATAATACAACTACGCCACTGAGGCAGTCCCTATTACTGCATCCTTTTACAAAATATTTTGACAACGAAGGATGTGTAAAGAGACACGGACTATCTTTTGGTTTTAATAATTATTTTCCAAGGAAAACCAATCTACATGAAGTAACACAGTATTCATAAATTCACAAAAACAAAATATCGCAAGAGGGCCACATATAAGTACAAATTCTCGTTATAAATTAAGTACCTAGAGTAAAACCCCGTGAGATTTGTAGAAACGTGTAAGTAATTTAGTAAACAGCGTAAGCACCCTTTCACTGTGATGCCAAATGTTTCCACGAACTTTATAAATTTAATTATATATTCTAATCAAAACGTAACGTAAAAATTTAAAACTGTTCCTTCTAAAAGAAATTAACCGAATTTAAATATCATAATAATTACAATTACTTTTTTACGTATAACTGGTTCACAATTATTCTAAAGTAGCTCCAATAACCACTTCTTCACAGTGATCCCTCCATGATCGTTTAAGGTTGGTTACAAACAGTATCATAAGCACGCCATTTTTTTAATTTGACACGTCAACATTTTCGGATTCGAAATTTAAATTACGAGGCTGTCAAAAGACGCCCTTCTCTGTCGCCCCTGTGCATTGTTCGTATGTCTCGATTGGTGCGTGGGAACGCGCCCGATTCGTTCCTGGAAACTTCGCTTGCGGTCAATTTGCGCAATTTTAAAAAACTGAACATGTTGGTTAGGGAGGTCATGTCCAAAAACGGGCCTAAAATTCAAACCATGAAGGTTTATATATATTACAAAAGATCTCCTAAAAACCAGCCTTTTACAATAAATCGTTTAATTTTAAACACCTTCGATTTTAAGATTTATGTAATTTTATTTAACTTAAAAACGATACTCAATATGAACGTTTTTAAAGAAGTTGGTTATAAACGGTAGGGTAAATATTTTTATAATCGATCTGAGATCCATATTTTGCTGTTTTAAAACCCTAAAAATTTTATTAAGATTTTGAGGCTCAGCACCCATACAAAAAGCGGACATCTTTTGTGATGCTTTAACATAGATCAAGTATAAGAGATAAAGGTATCTTTATGTTTGTCCGGGTTTTAATGAAATATAGTATTGCAAAAATATTTAACAAATGATTTTACTTAATACTAAAATGTTTATATATAATACTAGCTTTTGCCCACGGCTTCGCCCGCGTTAATAAGTTTTTCCGGGCTAAAAGTACATAAAAACCTTCCCGTTGAATCACTCTATCCAACACATTTATTTGGATAAAGATTAATATTATGACGGTGATACAACTCTTAACAAATAATGCATTAATTTCGAACAAATTTGATTACCATAAAAACGGTTCTAGAGAGTTAATCTTAAAAGATAGACATATACTGTCCCGGACATTTTTTTAGATCATTTCAAGAGGAAGAATTCTTTCATACATATATTTTTGGTATCTTGAACCGTTTTCGCAGCGCACGCAATGGAAGCCCTCAAGGATGAATAATTTTCCCCGTTTTTTTTCACATTTTCCATTATGTCTCCGCTCCTAATAGTTGCATCGTAATGTTATATAGCCTAAAGCCTTCCTCGATAAATGGTCTATTCAACACAAAAAGAATTTTTCAATTCGTACCAGTAGTTCCTGAGATTAGCGCGATCAAACAAACAAACAAACAAACTCTTCAGCTTTATAATCTTATATATATAAAAGAAAGTGGTGTTAGTTACACCACTTATAACTCAAGAACGGCTGAACGGATTTAGCTGAAAATTGGTGGAGAGGTACCTTAGAACCAGGAGACGGATATAGGATACTTTTTATTCCGGGAAAATATAAACCGGGACTTTTATCCCGGATAATCGTTTTCTGTCAGTGGAACCGCAAGAAAACAAGTATAGAGATATTTCGAGATCCAGTTGAGGACATAATTACTCTTATCCCGGAAAAAGATAAACCGGGAATTATATCCCGGATTTTATTTTCCCGCGAGTGGAGCCGCCACGACTAAACCGCTGAACCGATGGCGATGCAATTTTGCAGGGAGATAGTTTAAAACTCTGGGAAGAATCTAGGCTACTTCATATCCCGGGAAAATATAAACCGGGACCTTAATCCCGGAAAATCGTTTTCTGTTAGTGGTACCGTATGAAAATAAGTATGGAGATAGTCTGTGATTCAAAGGAGGACATAGGCTACTATTATCCCGGAAAACAGACACCGGGAATTTTATGCCGGAATTTTTTTTTTCGCGTTTTTTTTAATTTTAAGGATATGACCCTACATCTCTATTTATTTTAAAACAAAGGCCCCTATCGCTTCTGTCTCTTCGACGCGATAAACTCAAACACTGCTTAGCGGATTTTCATACGTTTTTCATCAATTGACGTTGTGATTCAAGAGGAATAATTGATAATATTTTGTACGACAGAAAAATAAATGTAGGTATACAGTATTATGCTTTGCTACCTGTGCTAAGCCAGGGCGGGCCGCTAGTATTAGTATAGATTGATTTCAAAGTGGTAGGCCGTCTCCAAACCTACTACAACATTAAACACTTTAATAACCATTAATAACATTAATGAAACCGTAATGACATTTTATAGACGTTTTGACTGATTGAAAAATAGTTACCAGTTGACGGTTATGGCATTTTAACGTTTTAAAACATTCATAAAGGCATTTTTACCGTGGCTTATACTATGCACAGACGACCGGATTTGGTGCGGCTGCACCAATTGGCTGTGCGGTACGGTTGTCGCGCCATACCACCACACCGTACCACCGCGCCATCTAGTTGTTCCTGTGCTCGCAATGCGTGAACACCTCTCACAGTATGCCTTCTATTCTCTCAAAAAGCTACATTATAGATACATATTGAAGAAAAACTAATATGAAGGATTTTCATTAGAGCATAGTGATAAATTACAGTCTGGAATAGTACATAAGTCATTTTTTATCCTGGAAAAATATATAGCGGGACTTTTATCCCGGAAAAATCTTTACTACGCGGGCGAAGCAGCGAGCATTTAGGATAAAAAGTAGCCTATAGCACACATGATAACGTATCTTCCTATTAGTGAAATAATTTTCAAATTGGTGCATTAGTTCCTGAGATTAGCGCGTTTGTAAATGCGCGCGTGGTACTTGATCATTATTTTATTGCGGAGTTATTTTAAAACTATGATACCTCCTAAGATATTCATTGAAATCAAATGATGTCAAGGGCAATTTTGTTAAAAATGAAATACTTGTGTTAAATAAAGTATATATTTAGATAAGGATCAATATCATAATTATAAAAACTCCTTCGCAAATAATGCATTATTTAAGAACAAATTTGATTACCACAAAAAGGTTACAAACTTCAAAGATAGACATATGCCGTCTCAGACTATTTTTAGAACTTTTAAAGGGGAATAATTTCTCCATACCTAAATTTTGCGTAACTTTAACTGCTTAGGCAGCGCATGCAAAGGATTTTTTATCCTGTTTTTGTAATACTGTACTTGAATGCTACGTTCCTATTGGTTGTAGCGTGATGTTATATAGCCTATATCCTTTCTCGATAAATTGACTATCCAACACAAAAATATATTTTCAACTAGATCCAGTAGTTCGTGAAATTAGGGCGTCCAACCAAACAAATAAACAAATTCTTCAGCTTTACAATATTAGTATCGATATAATATATATGGTATAGATACAGACAACAGAACAGTTATATGTGACTCATTAAAGATTTGATGGTGATATTTTTCGTGTGTATCTTCGACCTCATTATAAATTTGTTCTCGGGAACAATGTTGCGCTCGGAACCCATAATGATTTATGACGATAGATAACATGCTGCGTGTGCGAAGGTTGAATAGCGACTTAACCGCCGAACGGTGCGGTGCGTCGCGTCGTCCAGACGACGGGATTCGATACGAAGCGCACCAAATTCGATATGCAAGTGACCGAACCAACCTTATCAACAATAATAATAATTTACAGCGGTTCGTGCGCTACACCATAGAATATGGTCCGGTGGCGAACCAGGTCCGTGGTGCGGCCGGACCAAATCTGGTCGTCTGTTCGTCCTTTAAGAAATCTGATGCGAGATCACTATCAGCTAATGCGCTTTCATCAGAGAAATCATGAAGGCAAAACAGAACAAATCCGATGATGATTAATAGCACTAACGATAGCGTTGTTCGTAGGTTTATTTTTATTTACAAACTAACTCAATCGCTATTGGGATTTATTTAATCACATACTAAAATCATAATTAACTAATTTCTGGAATAAGACCTCTTAAACGCTGTTAAAAAATGCTAATTATAATGAATGTCAGTACCATTTAATAAAATGCTTTCAATCCGATGTTAAAATAAATATTATTGTTTCTGGTTGAGGTTGATTTTTATAAATGTATTCTCATCTCCATATTTATTTATTCTTTGCCTATTCGAAAACATGCATGGTGTTGCCAATCATCCAATTTTGGCGTAACCGTATCATTAAAATTATTCGTTGACCATTTATTATGTTTACACTGGCCTTATTCGGGGAAATCTATAGCATGTGCAACTTGCTGGGAATTGCGAAGCATATGAACTTCTATGCTTTTGCCAATGAAAATTCGACCTTAACACTTGGACATACAGACTCGAATCTGGGAGATTTTTGTGTTATAAACAATAATTATGCGGTTTATGCACAAAGCTCGTTACTTGATGATGGAATATGCTTTAGTATAGCATTGTCTAACGTTTTGTTGCAAATCTCATTGTTATTGTAAACTTAAATTACTTTAATATGGAAGCAAATTGAATTAATGTATGCGCTGATTTGATCTTTAAATTCTTTGAATATTTAAAACTAAGTGTTATTGAGATAAATATGAATGTATTACAATGTTATTATTAATTTAATTGTCATTATCACTATTATAGTTTAACCCGTCAAACCCCGCTTATATATATATAGATGTGTGGGGAAACCCTATACACTCGGACGCCGGCGTCCGTAGCGCTTGACGAGTCAATTTTTTTATGGTTTCCAACCGTTTTAGTAGCCAAAGGCATATTTACTGCTTCTACAGGTCGCAGGGACACTCTGGATGCAGGCCGCTTTTAACAGGTCCATATGGAAATCTTTAGGGGGGCTATATTTGACAGTAGGTATAGTTCATGCGGCTGATGATGATGTGTTGCTACTTAGGCTGTGTATGTCTCATTCGATAGGAGATTAAAATTGATTTCGACAATTACATCTAGACATCTCAGACGTGTGGAAATTCGTGTTTAATAAAAAAAGTAAAAAACAAAATATAATCGCCGACTACGGAAAAAAAATTGTAGGATGTCCGAGGTACAACAGCATTGCAGTCGTACCTAAATACTAATACGCCGCCGAGGCACACAGTCTTACTTGTCTAGTCCGTACTTTTTTATACCCAGTTATTGAATTGCAATAACAATACACACAATAAATAAACCATTACTAAGCTAGTCATAAAGCACTGAGAAACAATCACATTGCGAGGACTATCGCGATCGTAATTCTATAGAGATTCCACACAATGGCATTTTATGACCGTTCGGATGATGTGATAATTTCGCGTATGTGTTTACTGTGGAATTTTGTTTTGTGCCTGATAGAGTTGAGAAGTATCGATAGATTTTGAAAGCAAAGCTTATTTTATTCCATGGAGACGGCCGCGTTCAGTTCTAACTGATCCAGAGGAAGATATCACTCTGGGCATTCGCAGTAAGAACGAGTTGTTAAAACTCCTACACCCCACACGATCGCAGTTCCGTCTTCTCCGCTGCGGACTTCGCCGCGTCCCCCGTCGCCCCCCCCCCCCCTCCCCCAACAGTTCCGGCCTGAGTGCGGACGAAATAAATGGATAGGATTATGTTAAACACCAATCTACCCCACTAATCGCTGATGTCTCATCCTCTCCCGGTGGCCGTCCTGAGCTGAGGTTCGTAACCCGTTAGTGGGTTGCCCTCATTGTGGTCACTTAAATTAAAGAGTTGCGAGCGCCTAAAGCACTCACCCTAAAGTCCGATGTGGCCAGAAAAGCCGACTCGCGTCAGGCTACTGGCCGGTAGGTCTGCGTTAAGAAAAGCTTATTTTATGTACTTTATTATATCCGGTTTAAACAGGCCAGCGTGTTTCCTGGCGAAGGTAATCATCTCTAGTCAATCTGAGTCTCACTCCATTTACCACCGGGTACAGCGTGGTTAGGAACTTTGCTGTGCGTTATAAAAAAAAACATGGTTTTAAGCATTTGGGTTCCTTTGAAGTAGTGAACACTTGCGTATTTTAGGTATTAAAGTATTCTACGTGGTTGCCTTTGAAGTAAACATTAGCTATATTAATTGAAAAATTGTTATAAATTATAATAATATGGAATAAAGACCACTGGATTTCATGTATGTATGATACTGACTAGCCCATGAGAGCTTTTTAAATCACCCTTTATAAAAAACTAAAGGGTTGCGAGCGCCTTCTGCGATCACTCTAAAGACCGTTGTGGCCAGAAAAGCCGACTCGCGTCAGACTACTGGCAGTAGGGCCATTATTAATAATAAAAAAAACCCTTTATAAAGATTCAATCATCAATATTGTCGACAGAGCTGCGCAAGCGCAGGCGAGTTATGGCCAATGGACAGGCCGGACGGCATGCCGGTGATCCAGTCGCTGGAGGTGATGTGCGGAAAGGATCACATGGACGTGCATCTCACTTTTTCACATCCCTTCGAAGGCATCGTATCTTCTAAAGGTCAGTATCTACATAAGTTTGTTTTGAAATTCTTTCAAGAGGTTACTATTCTTGTTATATTTGAATTTATTTTGAGGTTTCTTCAAAGAGATACTTTTAAGGTAGTTTTTAAATTATTTTTGAGATTGAACGAGAAATTTTTAAATACATACCAGTCTTGTTAAACTGGTTGAATCTATACCTGTAATTAGTCCTGACATTATCATGATTGTGATAATTAAAGCAATATACCCGTTATACACTTAAAATCTTGGAGTTATAAGCAGTCCTTCACGAAAAAAATTGCATTACCGGGAGATATGACCTCTAAATACTGAATAGTACTACATAATATAGCTTCCCAATAGTCAGATAAATTTAATATTGAGTAGGAAATAATTGGTGTATGAAGTGGACGATAGCCTAGTTGCGAATGGAACGGTCTGCCGAGGCAATTACCAGAGGTTCAAAACCCAAGGCACACACCTCTGACTTTTCGATGTTAAATGTGTGTATTATTTATCAATTATTGTCCGCTTTAACGGTGAAGGAAAACATCGTGAGGAAACCTGCATACCTGAGAATTTCGAGGGTACGTGAAGTCTGCCAACCCGCACTAGGCTAGCGTGGTGGACTAAGGCCTAACCCCTCTCTGTAGTAGAGGAGGCCCGTAGTCAGCAGTGGGCAGTATATAATACAGGACTAATTGCATTGCATTTCAATTGGTGTGTCGACTCACTTTTTAATAAATTTACGAGAGTAATCAAAAAGTTTACCGACTGCCTCGGTGGCGTAGTTGTATTACAGTACGACTGCAAAGCTGAGATCTCGGGTTCGATCCCCGGGTCGGGCAAAATGATATTAAGTTTTTCTATTCAGTATCAGCCTGGAGTCTGGAATTTGTGCCCGTTATGGCGATAGGCTCGCCCCCTATCACATCATGGGACGGAATACCGGCGAAAAGGGGGTGCACTAGTTGCACCTCTGCCTACCCCTTCAGGCATAACAGGCGTGAGTGTATGTGTATGTGTGTATGTAATCAAAAAGTTTTCTTTTGCCTTTAAGAAAAGACACTTGAGTCTATCGAGCCTACGAGTATCATTAAACCTACAGATTCCATTAAAGATTTTAAAACAGTGCTCCACCCTTTCCGACCCACAATCACGTACCACGTACGAGTAACTACGTATTCAGAGCGGGTCTAATTGTGCTAGTTAATTGCCGCGGTTTCACTAACAATTATGACGGTAACATGCTGAATTATTAATAATGCGCACGCCCCAGTTTCAGACTTACGGTTCTTTTACGCCGTTCACGAAAGCAGGGGAATGATAATGCCTTGTTAAGATAGCCGAGAGGTTTTTCTAATCAGTTATATCAGCCCTTTTAAATGTCTGTCTGATTAGGGTACGCTTCGCTACTAAGTGCTCTATGTCGCCATGATCAAATAGTTGTGATATATTTTGGGTTTTCTGATGCAAAAGATGCTGAATAATCGAAGCACACCCGTCCATCATATTACTATGGAACAGTTGATCATATAAACCGTGATTCAGATACTTGCCGAATACAGAGGAATAGTGACGAATAGAAATGAGTAAACAGCTGATCGATTCGTGTGTATTCGTTATTTATAATTCTAGTTATATTTATTTTCCAAGTTATGCGGCGAATTATTGCCAACAGTCTAAATGAGGCACTAAATTATTGTTTGGCAGCAAAGTATCTAATTATGAAATGCATTTCTTCTCCTCAATGCTCAATATAAATGTTTCTTGTCGGCTAACTGCACCAAGACTTCATTAAAATCCCATTAGTTTATTACAACAATTGCACATAAAATACGCCTACTTCATTGTTTTATTTTTATTGAGGTACTTGGAGGCGTTAATTGGTAATTAACTTCACATTACAGCATGAAGTTTGTAACAAACTACTAATTACAAGGTACATGTATTTTTCTTTTCATGCCTTTATTTATTCTATTATTATTATATTTTTCTTTTATTACTGTAATTATAATTAGGGAAAGTATAGAGACTACTCTGTCCACACACGCTACGCCATCGTCTGGGAGCACTAATAAGCCTCACAAATTACAGCGTCATAACATAACATATTCACAGTTTGTATTTATCCCAAGCACCACCATATCCCTAAATCTACGTCGGTAAAACTACAACTAAACTTTGCATCTAACCAAAATTCAAACTCTAAGTAACTCATGAGGTTGATTTGGGCTCATGTTCATGTTGTGGGGCGTCTTTTTCAGCACTTAGCTCGTAAAAAGTCGGGCCGTTGTGCGTGATGTGCCAGCTAGAAGTCTAGCCAGCTCAACTCCTTCCAGAAGCGCAGGATCTTCCTGGTTCCTTCACAGGCTTCTCGGAGTGACCCTGGTGTGCCGAGGATTTCAGCCTGTTGTGCAGCTATTCCTTCGCATTCCAAGATAACGTGGGAGGCTGTTTCGAGAGCCTGTGCCCTTTGATCCATTGTAGGGTAACGGAGTTAGACTTACTTATACACTCTAATGCAAATCCATCCCTTTGGGCTCACTGAGACTCGATTTAAAGTCGCATAATGATATTTACTACTTGTGTTGTGAGTTTCTAGTAACGACTTGTGGTACCGATCCAAGTGTAATTTCGCGTACGGGAAACTCAACAGTAAGAACTATCATTATAATAACCGTTAAATGATTGAAATGCTTGTAATGGATATAATTAGTTCCATGTGAGATGCAACGTCGCGTTGGTTAAGGTATCATTCCGAAGATAAAGACACGCTACCGATTTTGTCTTTAAGTATAGGTTACCTGGCTTACATTTGAACTGATTTCTGAACGCGAAAGCCGCAGTTGAGATTTTCATCCTTATCTCTGCGTTTTGAAATCATAATTTCGATAAACTGTTGTATTAGCAGTCTTTTTACGACAGTGCTAGTGCTTATAGTAGTAATATTTATATTGTTTTATAACTGATTAGCTTTTGCCCGCCGCTGTACGTGAGAAAATATTTTTGGTAGAAAAGTCCCCCATATATTTTTCCGGGATAAAAAGCAGCTTACTGTACTTGCCGATAATGTAGCTTTATATTGGTGAAAGCTTTTTAAATCGGTCCCGTAGTTTTTGAGTTTATCCATTACAAATAAGCAAACAAACAAAAAATCTAACTTTCTTATTTAAATATTAGTACAGATAGATGAAACTATAAGCGATCCGTTTATTCTTATATAATGAGATGAAATCCTAGAACCCGAGAACAGCGCCACCTGATCTAATTGTTAATGTAAACCATTTTTGAATGCTCCTGAAGGCACACAAAAAAAACATTAAAATCGGTCCAGCCGTTTCGGAGGAGCTCAGTGATATACACACGTACAGAAGAATTATATATACAAAGATTTAGGTCGTACTACATAGTACTTCGCTCATCACTACATAGTATAAAACAAAGTCGCTTCACGCTGTCTGTCCCTATGTCATGTCCCTATGTATGCTTAAATCTTTAAAACTACGCAACGGATTTTGAAGCGGTTTTTTTTTAATGTCACAACCAATTACATTTATAGGTGTTTCAATTCAAATCAATATAGATAGAGTGATTCGAGAGGAAGGTTTATATGTATAATACATGCATAATATAGTAAAGGAACACTGATAATTTAAAAGGTTTCTAATGTGATGTCGTAGATAAACACATTTTTTTACGCTTAAATTGCAGACGCTGGCTAAACTCTACGAGATAGATCAAAATAATGTACTACACTTTTGTACACCTTAAAAAGGTCTACAAAAAAGTCCGGGATGGTATATGTCTATCTCTTAGGGATAACCCACAATAACCATTTTTTATCCTTTACTTTTGACGAGAAATAATGCTTTATTTACGAAGCGATTTTAAGCAATACAGCATTAATCCTTATCCAATTAAGTACCATAAATACATTGTGCATTTAATATAGATCAATATGGCCCTTTACAACATGTAATTTAAATAAATATTTTCGAAGATATTACAGATTTAAAATGCAGGGACATAGCGGTCGCGGCGGTACCGACCGGAGGGCCGGCGGCGCGTGTCTATAAATGAGAAAGTATGGAGATAGTTTGAGATCCTGAGGATAGGCTACTTTTATCCCGGAAGAACATAACCCGGGAATTTTATACCGGTTTTTATTTCTCACGAGTGGGGCCGTCACGGCCTAACCACTGAACCGATTTCAATGAAATGTGGTAGGGAGATAGTTTAAGACCCTGGGAAGGACCTAGACTAATTCTTATCTCTGAAAAACATCACCAATGTATGGAGTGATTCAAGCTTCTCTTGATATACTTATGTGTATATTACATAAATATTTTGTTTGACAAAAAACTAATTTCAGCATGTAATATGCTTTGCTACCTGAGCGAAGCCAGGGCGGGCCGCTAGTTATTTACTAAGATATAGTTAGTATTATTAAAACCTTAGCACATAAATAAGACCTTAATAAAACACAGCGAATCTTTAATCGCATCAATCAGCAGCATTAGCTAAAACACGGCCTTAAATCTTTGAAACGCCTATAAATGTAATTGGTTGTGACAATCGCATTCATAGAATTAGATATATTCAAAACTAGACCTTAAAATATATTCGTGACGGTTATAATTGTAGCGAGATGTTAAAGGTCAGGTTGTTGCAGGCCAGCACGGCGACCCGCGTTGTGTGTACGTGCCGCCCTCTACCGGCCAGACCTACTTCTCGTTCAGGATTGCGTACGCCAAGTGCGGCACTAAACCAGGTGAGTTATTATTTCTTTTTATTTTACTGGTGGTAGGTCTCTCATGTGTAAGAGTCCGTCTGGGTGGGTACCAAGGTACTTGGTATCAAGTAGCAGTGTGCATGCACTGTTGTGTTTCGGTTTGAAGGACATTGTAGCCAGTGTAGTTACAGGCCATAATGAGACTTAACATCTTATGTCTCAGGATGACGAGCGTAGTGGAATGCCACACAGTACTTTGAAACTCATGGTGCTGGATGGTGTTTCTACTGTTTATGGGTGGTCGTATCGCTTACCATCAGGCGAACGGCATGCTCGTCTCGTCTTTCGATGACATAAAAAAAATACAAAATCTATATACTGCGTAACTACATGTGATAAAACTACAAAGATCAGCCAAAGATTTCCAGACCAACCTGTTAGGAGCGGCCTGCATCATCGGGTTCCTGCGACCTATGCAAGGTCGTATGCCCACATTATAGGAGGACGTCCCACGCTGCGCTTACCATTACGAGATCTCCACTCGAAAACTTTCTACCCTTATTTATTTAGTTCCGGCGATGTCTGCCAACCCGCACTAGGCCAGCGTGGTTGAGTAAGGCCTAACCCCTCTCATTAGTAGAGGAGGCCCGTGCTCAGCAGTGCGCCGTGTATAATACAGGGTGGATTCCATAAGGCAGAGTTATACAAAATGTAATTTATTCGTAAAAAACACACAAATATACAAACGAACTTATCTCTTAATAATATGAGTCCAAAGCAGTTACTATTATGTCACCTGCCTAATTTTATAACTCGAGATTACGGACTACATACATCCATCAAGTGAAGTTGATTCAATTCTAAATCTAGACACGCGGCAGCGTGTCAAGCCAAGTTCAAGCAAAGAAACTGGCTAGCCAGCGCCTAGTGTAATATTACACGAACCACTTGGTGCCACTTTTGACTCTTCTATAACTCAAAACCTCTTTAACGTAAACACATAAAACTACGTATGTTTAATTATATCCATGTGGGCATCTAGATTATTCTTATCTCGAGCATTCTATGAATTGTGGTGACGTAAAGCAAATTTTATTTTGCGCAACTCCATAAAATAATTTAGTATTAAGACATTACTTTTATCTTCATCTTATTGTTATCAAATGTTTATGTAGATTACTTGAATAATTATCATAAATCACAATATAATGATTTTATGCGTTGTGCTTCTTATAGCTACTGTGCATAATTATATCATAAAGCAAGGTTTTTTATTTATTTTTATTTACTCTATTAAATCATATAACTGTCTCAGTACTGTAGTTTGTACTTTGTACACATTGTCTTCCGCAACAAGTTAGCATCAATTACGCGTCGCCTTAGGTATGTACCTAGTTATGAATGTTATCTTTAAAATTGAAATTAAAATTCGCAATATTAGGGTGCATTATTTGTCATCTAAATAGCCCGCCAGTCTATCTTGCCGGCGGGCGTCGGGCTTTATTGGGGTCGAATGTACAAGAGTTCAAAAGGCAGACTAGTCAATAAAGACTTTCTGAAGTATTTATCCACTGTGAGAAAATCTCTACTCAATTATTCAAAAGCACCCTCTGGCGCCTATGAACGTTTACTAATTCGATATGGTAATGAAACAAACACTTCCACTGCATCTTACTGACATACAATTGTTTTGAAATAATTGTATTGCTAGATATTATTCCGAAGTATTTATTGGATCGAAAAAATGTTGTTTAACGTAAGCGAAATACGCAAAAATGGTTGAGATATAAAATAAAGTTCACCTTAGTCACTGTAATATGTTTGAATATAAAGCATAATAAGGCTTAGTTTTCTTTGTCATATACCTTCTTTAACCTTTCTATATGAACAGAGTTTCGTTAGAATGAATGAATAAAAATTTCCCAATTAGGTATCAATCTGTTAAACTCTGTTTTAATTACTTGAAAATATACAATACTAGCTTTTGCCCGCGGCTCCGCCCGCTTTAAAAAGTTTTTCCAGGATAAAAGTCCCGCTTTATATTTTCCCGGGATAAAAAGTAGCCTATGTGTTAATCCAGGACATGGTCTACCCGTGTGCCAAATTTCATCGAAATCCGTTCAGTAGTTTTTGCGTGAAAGAGGAACAAACATCCTTACATCCAAACATCCAAACATCTAAACATCCAAACATCCATACATTCTTACAAACTTTCGCCTTTATAATATTAGTAGGATTAATTGCCGTATTGAGTGTATAGAAACTTCCATTATAGTTACTATCATTAGTTAACTAATCAAATCATGTTCCGGTTAGATGGGAAGAAATGGACCGAAACTAGTGTGAAATCGATAAATACGTTCCAACGCGCTGTAGCGCCAACTGTGGTATTTAATCGATAATAAATCGTTTCTACGAATCGATTTCTATAATAGTAATAGGGTAGAATTTAAGCGTGATTACGTAGATTTGAAAAATAAAAAAATAATTTTGAATTCAGAAAACTTTGTTTATTACACATTTATTATTTCAATGGAGTATTTATCAGAGTATTATTTTGTGCAATTATTATTTGAAAGTAAGTAATTAAATTATGGAGTAACTGTATTTGCTAAAACATTATTAAGTTGTAAAACCATAATTATATGTACATATAAATATAATATAAAAAGAACTGTAATTATATCTTGAACAAGCATGTTACATATTGTGGTATACGCCTTCGAATGAATTTAATTAGTATCTTCTAGCCATAATCATAATATAACAATAAATCACGCTTAAAACATTAAATGTTACTAGAACCCTGCAATTCGTGTAACAATGTTACCGTTTTAAACAAAAATTTATAGTTATTTTACCTTCAGAATTTCCCGGAAAAATGTAATATTTCGAGCTTTATTAAAATATTAAATAAGCAATTATTACTGGATGTTAAATCCCTTTGTCACCTGTATCATGTAATGCAGGGAAAAGATTACTTTAAATACTACACCATTAATATCGTTTTAATTATTGGTTACCACAATTTATCATACATTTGGTTCTTGAAAAAAAAAACTACCACAATAATAGAGGGATTTAAGCTTCGGCGATAAAAGCTTAAGGTTATGTTCAGAAAATAGCAAAACACCCAGCCCAGGGTTGCCGAACTACCACAAAAAATACAATACTGGCACGCCAATAATAATAGAGAATACCAACGAAAATATAGACGATATCTGAAAAAATACAGAAAAGGACCCTTGAATAGCTACGGCCGGACCCTAGATGGCACGTTACAGGCACATTTTTTTTATTAATGGCAAAAATGTGTTGACAAAACAGATTCGCAATCCGTGTCCCTTTATTCAAAAAACGATCTCAATGTTAGTTACTCAAGGTTTAGTTCATTTATCACAAGATACGTTGGAAACACGATGTTCTTATAATTTATGTGACAAATGAATGTAAGAAACAGGCAGTTAGTAATGGCGTTTCCGTCCTGTAAGGGATATATTCCTGCAATTCGTTTGCATTTCTATGATACTAATTAGTTGGAAATGATTTGTTGGATCTAGTTAAAGGTACGAGGTTTGTAAATTCTGTTGTATACTAAAAATTAATTACGAGACACAAGAATTTTTGGAAAATGCCATGGAATAATATTATACCAAAAAGATTTATTTTTACAACGCATTTTTTACTGAAGATTGAAAGTAAACATGTCCTATGTTAAAAAAACCGTAAATTAAATCATTGGCATAAAATTTTTTTTTCGTATGTTATTGTTAGTGATTTTTACCAGTGACGAAAAGAAATAGTCAGCAAATGTCTTTACCAATACCTCAGGGCGTGTTTCAAAGACATCTCAAGAGATATAGCTTAGGTTTTGAGTTATAGCTGACGATGTTTACGAGTTGTTTGACGTACAAATTGCATTCAATATTATTGCTGATTTAACACGTTGCAAATGTTTTATCACCCAACAC
This sequence comes from Lapara coniferarum, assembly GCA_949316025.1. Taxonomy (NCBI): domain Eukaryota; kingdom Metazoa; phylum Arthropoda; class Insecta; order Lepidoptera; family Sphingidae; genus Lapara; species Lapara coniferarum. The sequence continues at coordinate 14,381,447 of OX438929.1, forward strand.
TGTTTTTGCAGTGAAATATTAAATCATATGAGGAATAAAGTATATGTCACAATAAATTTCTTAAAGATTTACGGATAATGTGAGGATGTTTTTTGCTAAGAATTATGTGACTGCAATATGTATTTTGGATGAAGAAGATAAAATTTAAAATCCATACAATTATTATCTATACAATTTCAGATAAATTGCTGATTGGTATCTGAAAAATATTGGAGACTATAAACATATTTTTTAGATGCTTATACAATACAAAAATGATAACACAGAACGCGAAGTCTTTCGCTTTTGTACACAAAAAGAAAACAAATGCCTACTTCGGAAAGATATATGCATAAATTATGAGACTCGCATCCTTTAATGAGGGCAAGAATTGCCTTGCCATTACGCATGTACAAACGGGGTAACCTTTTGAAGCAATAATTGCGTACAATTATTGATCTATCTAAATGAAGATCATGTCATTGCGGCGAGTTTTTTAACGTCCAGTCACGTATCCTATATCACCACAACTTTGTCTTATGTCTAAAGATATTATAGAATTACTACTTAGTACTTTGATACATTCCTCCTTCCAAACAAACTGACTAACCGTTCGTTGTAGTAGAGTTTACATGCGCTATCTAAGGCTCTCTGTAAACAAATAGATCGATCGTTATCAGATCGAAAGCAATTTATTATCGTTCATTCTGCAGCCAATCTCATAAGGAAGACTTCTAGGAAATCCGGAGCCAAATTAGGATAACAAAGTATTTGATATCCGATAAAATTTGATTCGTTATTCATTTTTATAATTTAACTTGCCACAAAGGATTTGGACATATATCGATCAACTAACCGGCTACGAACTTCTCGAACGAATTGCGTTAGAAAAATTCTGAGGCGTCGCTTAAACGCTGTCAACTTGTAGCCGAAAGATACTACATTATATTAAAATAACGAGGTGTATGCTCCCGGCTTCACCCGCGTAAAAAACGTTTCTCGGTACAAAAATCCCTAAGATACAGTGGGTAACCATAGAGCCGTCGGTGCGATATTATACAAACCAACAATTAGACGCAAAAATCAAATATTTCCCATGAGAGCAAAATACCGGGATAAAATTAACCTATATTATGTCAATCCAGTAAATGTCTATCCATATGTCAAATTCAGACCGAATCCGGATTTTTCCGAAATTTAGAATCCGTTCAGTGGCTACAGCGTTTGCTTCTAACAAATCCTACTAATATTATAATGGCGAAAGTTTGTAAGAATGTATGGATGTTGGGATGTATGGATGTTAGTTCCTCTTTCACGCAAAAACTACTGAACGGATTTCGATGAAATTTGGCACACGGATAGATCATGTCTTGGATTAACACATAGGCTACTTTTTATCCCGGGAAAACATAAAGCGGGACTTTTATCCCTGAAAAACTTTTTAACGCGGGCAGAGCCGCAGGCAAAAGCTAGTATCAAATAATTTTTACAAACATTTAAAATACTAATATGAATTATGATAAGATCATTAAAATACTATCAGGGACCGTGAGAAGTTTATTTTAATGTCAGAAAACATGAAAAATGTTCTTATAACAGCTTAGGTTTATCTTTCATTTAAAAATATCAGATGATTTAGATTCAATGTTATTTATATGTATATTATCAAAAATGGCTATCGCTTTCCTTTCAGTATTGCGACTAGTGTAAGGGTTATCTGATGGCATTCGGCTGATGAATGATTACATTAATGCCCGTTTATGTGTTTATTATGCCGCTAATTTGTACGCGGATATAAACGATTACAGTAATTTATTAAACGGATACGGCATCTTTGCAATCAATCATGTTTATAAAATATATGCAAATTATTTTCTTGGTGTAATTCTTACTTTTTTCTATTGTAGATAATGTTTTCATACACTTTGATGAATTTTATGTATACGTAAAACCAATACTAGAAATATATAAATTGAGAATAACAACATTTTCATGCCGCGTAATCTACACACTTACACATACTCACGCCTGTTATCCCCGGAGGGGTAGGCAGAGGCGCAGCTAATGCACCCACTTTTCGCCGTTATTCCGTCCCATGATGTGATAGGGGGCGAGTCTATCGCCATATCGGGCACAAATTTCAGACTCCGGGCTGATACTGGATAGAAAAACTCAATATCACTTTGCCCGACCCGGGGATCGCACGCGAGACCTCAGCTTTGCAGTCGTACTGTAATACAACTACGCCACCGAGGACACAACAATATTTATTTCATTCGTAATAAAGTCGCTCCGTACAATTACTCAAAGGAAGTGAAACACAAAAACCACCACAGCACACTTAACTTAAACTTTACAGCCACAATCTCCATATTAACTTTCTGTTTAAAACCTCGCTTTAATACCACGTAACCGTCGGTAATTCGCAACAATTTAGCTATAAATCTGCTCATCGAGTTTACCGCGCCTTGGTCCCATTTCAACAAAGTCGCTGTGAGTTTTTCTCGCTGATTCCTAGCTGCGTTCACCATGGGCAGCCAGCTGGCGTGGTAACGGGCGTCCCGCTCATTCTGCGAACGTCGCTTGTGCGCATTGTTTCTCAGAACCGACTCCACACCGACCGCATTGCGCACCACACAAAGCCCATATTCCCATAACAACTCCGCTGAAAGATACCATCCCTCAATCCTTTCAAGCTCTTCGTATCGTTAAACGTTCTGAGGACACCCTCAAGCTATTTTCAACTTTAAGTGCTCTACTGATGTAACCAACTCGAGTGATTAATGCTAGTTCATCGACGCGGGATTTAGCTGGAAGCGCTTAGGGGTCAGTTTCGCTTGAGAGGCTCCGACCCGTAGTCGGCCCGATCCGCGTTCTTTGGACGGCATCAACTTTTTATACGAGTACATCCGCATAGGTGCAATCCTACCAATAATAAGGATTTAAAAATTAACTTTTTAGTCACGAAATATCTGCGATTACTGGGAACCTGTTGGGAAGGCGACCTGAGTATCACGTTCTAAGAATGTTTTCAAAGATGACCTCACCGTTATATTTCTGGTTCTGTTGATCCTCGGAACATCACGGAGCAGTTGTTTTAGTACATCATGTTTTAGATCCTCGACGTTTTGATAAAATTTTTCTGTAAACTGTTTTTTGTAACATTCGCAAAAATTGTAGATAACATTGGAATTTATTTAAAACATGATCCATGAACAGGAATTATTGACAGCTTAGTTTTATAAAATTTTCAACAACTTTGACAATGTACAGACTGGCTTATTTGATTGATAGTACACATGAAACCTCAAACAGTAAGAAGCAACGCTCTACAGAACTTAAAAGACAAAAGCATAGCGTTGCCCTATCCTCATCAGCTTAAAATATCATATGTTTATTTAGGTCTCACATAACTAAAGTCATCATCATCATCATCATCAGCCACATGAAGCCCACTGCTGAACATAGGCGTCCCCTAAATATTTCCAGGCGGACCTGTCAAAAGCGGCTCACATCCAGCGTGTTCAAAGTTCAATAGTACAAAATATAAAATGTCAAATATATACTCCAGTATTTTATTGAGTCTAGAAAAGAATATTTAAAAGATTATTCTACTTTCAGACCTCCACGGTCAGTTCTACGAGAATACGGTGGTAGTTCAATACGACAAGGACCTATTGGAAGTGTGGGACGAAGCGAAGAGGCTGCGGTGCGAGTGGTTCAACGATTACGAGAAGACAGCGTCCAAGCCGCCGATGGTCATCGCTGATTTGGACGTGGTGCAGTTGGATTTTAGAGGTGCGCTAAATGTATACTTACATAATATTATAAATCTGAAGTTTTTTTATTTGATTGAACGCGCTCATATCTATTTCTCTCTTTCACTAATAGGAAGCTATACTCCTAAATGCTATAGAATGCTTTTTATCCTAGGAAAATATATTTCACGCGGGCGGAGCCGCGACCATCGCTTAGTTTATTATATTTCAGCTGGATTTTAGACCCTAACTTAAACTTATATCATGTATGCCTTAATATTAGCCGCAACGTGTTATATGATACTGAGATGAACTGGAAATGGCAATTCTGAGCTCAATTCTCTTGCAAAATTTGTGTAAGTTTCAATTTGTAAATCATATAAGGTAGGTTTTAGTTGTTATTCTTAATACAAGTCCAAAAACGACAAGGACATGCTGTCAAATACTAAGATCAACTGCATATATGTATTTTATTTTTAATTCTAAGTTCTGTTCTAGGGACGAACATTGTGTAAAATTGGATCCAAAAGCATTATGTTCCTGGAAGTAAAGGCTCCTGAGAAGCCATCAACAGAAGCCGTAGAAACATTTATGAATCATTTGTTGATTCATGAATGTTTAGATTTTTTTTTTTGAAAATATAAACCCAAAGTCGGGCGGAGTAAGGATTCAAACAATCTTCAAGGAATTTGTAATCGAAAGATTTATATCAGAATACATGTATTATTTTCTGCAGGTGACAATGTGGACTGTTGGATGGAGATCCAGGCTGGAAAGGGACCCTGGGCGCCGCCGGTGTCGGGAATCGTCCCGTTAGGATCCACCCTGACACTCGTCGTGGCAATCAACGATTATCGAGGTACGATCCTTGAAAAGTTTTAAAACAACTATAAACTTATATTGGATGCAAATGCTCGTTTCTGACCATCTGTATGTAATTTAAGAGAAATCTAATTACACCATCATAATTCATAACGCAAGGTTAACATTTTACATGTTTCCATCATTAGAGGAAAGAAAATGCAAATGTTGAGAAAACAAAAATTATTGAGACTTGACTCTTGAAAATAGGTTTGGAATTCAAATCATAAAAGTAAAAGCTATAATACGACAGTTATTAATGTGTAGGTCATCAATTCAGATCGAGTAGGTTCGGATAATTTATTGCGGTAGGTATACAAAATATTTTGGATAATATCACCATAAAATTTCTTAACACATTTAATATTAATAGTTGGAATATTAATTTTGCTTTTCCATGTATTATATTTGCATGTATGATGTTTAATACATTATGAATCGTAAATTTAACACATTCAAACTCGTTTATTTAGAAAGTTATATGTTTTTTTTTTTCACGATAATGATAGTGAAGAAAGAGATACGGGATAAAGTGAGTAAGTTGAATTTAAATACAGGACAAAAGCGCAATATCTAATGAACTAAATATTTGACCATAATAAGAAACTACAGAATTCAGAGCGACGATTCCAAGTAACTAAAACAACATAATTAAAATTAGCAATAAAAAAGTATCCAGATAACCATATCGTAAATACTAACGAAAGAATCGCGAAATATTGTATTCATAAAAACTACAGGATTAAAAACACAGGAAATGAAAAAAAAAATATGTTAATTAATACGAAATCGATATCATACGAAGTATTGTTAACGTTCACCGTTATTGCATTGACATCGATAGAACGACATCAAACTCTCCGATTCGTAAATGATATTATACTTTCACCCAATCAGTTGGTTTTAGGTATAATGGAGGCGCAGATTTGGAAAATACCAATGAAAAGAGTCTTAATTGAGAATAATTAATGAAGCTGGGAAAGGAAATTTAGAAATACTTACAAAGTTACAAAGTTGATATTATACTGGATGAGTATGAAACTTGTTGAATTGTTGATTCTGTCATTTTATCATCGGTACTCTGATAAATGCCTTTTCGTATTCTTTTAACTTTGATACTTAGGTGTTTTAAGAAAAATAAATAAGAACCCTTTTTAAATGCACGTATCATTTTACCTGCTGCGTATTTTTTATCCGTACTATCATGGACTTTAACACAAACACGACAAAACAGCTAAACCAAGACAAGAATTTAAAAACTTCACAAAATTGGGTGTCAAAACATAACTCAACAACTGTTAACAAAATCTCACACACACGGACTATTCATGTAATTGTGGTCCAGTTTTATAGTTAGGTACGTTCAAACAACTTTTGTCGCTAAATTGCCTATTGTTGTCGGTAACATCTGAAGCGGTTATGTTGTTTTTCTCCAACATAAAATTTTTATTGCTGTCATTTCCCAGATGTGTAGTGTGGAATTTCGCCTCATTAATTATTAGGGTTCCGTAATTAATAAAAATTGTTACAGTGATTTTTTTTGAGGTTATAGTGACTGTTGTTGAGTGGTGAGATGGTCACGGTAGATGGTGGTATTAGTAACACTTGTTGGTGTTTATTTGTGTAAATAGTTTTACATATTAGAATATATTCAAAACAGTAGATGTGATGCTGAGTAGGTACTAAGATAGTTATTATGACTGGGGTTTATTCACCAAGTATAGTGAACAGTGTTACTCGTTGTCGATTCAGGTACAAAATATAAGTGATACTCTCTTACTAGCTATTGATATACTATAAACCAGTCTTGTGGGTTTTTAAAACCGCGGTTTTGAAGTCATACTCGAGCAAACTTAATCAGTGACATCACAAGGAAGCCGCGATTTTGCTCATAGGTTTTTTTTATTCTTATTTATAATCTAAAGAATACTATTTTTTATATTCCACTGAATATTAATCATGTAAGATTACAGTATATGGCGGATATCCGCCACTTGATAGAGCCATAAAATCATGGCGGGTTATGTCAATAAGATGTATTTGGTTACATTTCATCTATGGACATTTTTATAACAAATTAGAATGTTTAACGTCAATTTCCTTTGAAGTGGACAAACGCGATAATTGAACACATGTTTAGCTTGTATTAGACATAAAATAATAAAAGATGATTATTATGTAAGAAAACAAAATATTTTGCAACTATAAAAAAATTACAACTGATTTTGTAGTCTAAATTTTTCCAAGTTTTATAACTGCGACTTGTTATTTAGTAAAACTTTCTAATAAAAAAAATGGAACTTTAAAATATAGTATCAATTTTCTGGTTTTCAAATATAGTAAAAACATAAGTATGCGTTGGTTTTTATATATCAATGGTACACGTGTAATAAATCACCGGATGAAAGTCGTAATTGAAAATTTTGTTCATAAACATCATATTCATATGAATGTAATAAAGCAAGTAGTTAATGCTTGAAGCGAAACCATAAACTTTGATGCTCCATTAACATTGATGATGTGTGGATAGCAATGAATTTCTTGTTAATGATGAATCACACCATGAAGCCTACATCCATCTGCATAATCAGTTCAAAGAGTCCCATTGATAAGTTTAGGGACGACAATTTATTTTCTTGGAATAGCAATGTATTGATAACATTAAAAATGGGGTCACTATAAAAGCAAAGGAATCGTGGCTGTTATGCCTATATAATTAGACTAAATGAAGCTGTTATATGGCACTCGAAATTTTGAAGATCATAGGTACTAATAAAGCTGCTAATTTACAACATTTTTTTCAGAGATAAACTGAAATATTTTCTATTAAAACATTTGAAGAATACGATTTGCAAATCAGTGATGTAATAAGCGTTCAACTATTCGGTACACCATAATAAACTATAGAAATGCGAGAATAAGGAAAGTATCTTACCGTATAACCGTACAATTATAGTGAAATTGAACATGTTGAGTGATAAAATGGTGTTGCAGGAATATCTAGAGACAACGCGCGGTGTCTGTGGTCGGTAGATTAGTAAAATTAACAGGCCGAGGTAATACACACCATGAGAAGGAAATCACCAGTGTTTATAAGTTGTTGGAATATTAAAATGTCTAGTCATGGAGTCATGTCAAATGAGGGGTTGCCGTGAGAAACTTCGTACTTAACTTTATAAGAAGTAGTTTCTGATTTTGCTTGGAAACTTAACGTTAAATGAGAGAGAATAATTGCTTTGAGACTTCAGATTGTTCGAAATACATTTTAAGATAACGGAAGTCCAGCTCTACAAATTTGTGAGTAAAAGGCAACATTAGGTATATTAAGAGCACGAGAAGATTTTACAAAAAAAAAAAATAATAATAGTGTTTCATACAGCTCTCATTTGAATTAATAGTATTTAAAAAAATCAAGTATTATAATTTATGATTTAAAGAATAACCCACAGAAATGAATTCATATTGCAATTGGAATTCTATAAGTCAATATTTACACACACACACACATATATATTCGCCTTTTATCCCCGATGGGGTAGGCAGAGGCACAACTAGTGCACCCACTTTTGACCATAAGTATTCATTCCCATGATGTGATGGAGGCGAGCCTATCGCCATATCGGGCACAAAGTCAATATTCATGGTGACCGAAAAAAAGGCTTTGTTGACTTTCTTTATCAAAATAGATTACGATAAGTTGACGACTCCAACTTTCATTAAGCAGTGAGTAGCTCCTCCATGATTTCATAATTAGAATATTTTAGTCGCCTCAAAATTCGTCTCTCTTAAGCCGACTTGTTTATAAAAACAAGCCAAAAAAATTAGAGTGACATTAACATACACACTCGTAGACCTAATCAAATCGTATGAGTAAGTTTTTTTTAACTTTAATCTTGTATTGCGATAATATTCAAATAAAAAGAAATGCTAAGCTGATTACTAGGAAACATAGGTATTGAAATATTAGAGAAAGTATCTGAATGTGTTACCATAAGCAATAGAATGTACGATGACAAAGTTATCAAAGTTTTAAATTCGGTGCAATTTAAATATACCGATGAGAAGCTAAAAGCAGTCGATGTGTCGATTCAGGTACTTGCTGGATCATAGAAAGTCAGATTACTCGCGTACAATAGGGTAGTTGGCTAAATATTTTAAAGTAACATTCTTTTTCGTATTATTTTATGTTTAGAATATAAATATATAGAATAATGTAGAAAATTAAACATAGAAAACTATCCTATTGTAACGGAATGCTAAAACCCAGCAACGGCAGGCCTTCACCAACTTCCGTTAATTATTAGATAACAATGGAGTTGATCAAGTCAACAGTACAAACTTAATTAGGCCATTTACGTTTGTACTTACGCGGCAGACGGCAGACCGACGACGCCAAATGACGCCCGGTAGGACGTCACCTGCCGCGCGACATTTGCCGTCTTGTGTTGAATCGGTCTCATACAATTTAATATTTAATATTAGTGCCGTCTGCCTTCGCGGCACGTGCTGTTGCCGTCTGCCACGTTCCGCGGAATCACAGCTTTACAGTTACATAAATTAGTTATTATCGCTGTACAAGCTGTTAATGATATCATAACCACCAACAAAAAAACAGAAAATCATAATCTGAAAGAAATAAGCTTATAAAATGAAGATAATCAAAGTGAATCAATCGATGGACATCGTCATTAACCTTTACCATAAAACTTCAAGGCTTGTTAAAGAAAGAAGGTCATATTAAGGTGATTTACAAACGATTAATAAAACATGAAACCCTAACCCGTCACGTGCTAATATCGAAAGTCGTAAACTGTATGACGGCAATAATGGTGTGTAAACACGGTTTAACGGTACAAAATAGTAAAAAGTAAACTGTACAAATATGTAGGGGTTTACTTAACGGCGTTTATGTTGGGCCCGGACCACCGCCAGACTCGACTCACTTTCATACAATGTCGCTTGATAATTAATTTGTTTTATCATCATTGGAACTGGTGTGGACCTTATTTTTGTAATTGGATCTGGTTTGCGATCTGTGCATTTATTATTCCGCAAGATTATACGGTACTTGTTGATAAGTTCAACTTATTTAGATGACGTTGATTAACGAAACTCTGTGAGCCTATATTATAATTAAATTCAGTTGTTGATCTGTGACAAATAATCCTACTAATATTATAAAGGCGAAAGTTTGTAAGAATGTATGGATGTTTGGATGTTTGGATGTTTGGATGTTTGGATGTATGGATGTAAGGATGTTTGTTCCTCTTTCACGCAAAAACTACTGAACGGATTTCGATGAAATTTGGCACACGGGTAGATCATGTTCTGGATTAACACATAGGCTACTTTTTATCCCGGGAAAATATCAACCGGAACTTTTATCCCGGAAAAACTTTTTAATGCGGGCGGAGCCGCGGGCAAAAGCTAGTATTTCATATTTTGAGAAAAAAATCGTGTGTATTTCGATGTATTAAGTTATAATTTTCTATATAACATTCGTTTCTTTAAAATAATTAATCTAAAATTGATTTTCGAATATCCTACTAATATTATAAAGGCGAAAGTTTGTAAGAATGTATGGATGTTTGGATGTTTGGATGTTTGGATGTTTGGATGTATGGATGTAAGGATGTTTGTTCCTCTTTCACGCAAAAACTACTGAACGGATTTCGATGAAATTTGGCACACGGGTAGATCATATCCTGGATTAACATATAGGCTACTTTTTATCCCGGGAAAATATAAACCGGGACTTTTATCCCGGAAAAACTTTTTAATGCGGGCGGAGCCGCGGGAAAAAGCTAGTGAAAAATATTTATAAAATTATCACGGGCATTCCCAAGAAAAGCCTCATCGATAAAAGTAATGCGTGCGTTAATAACTAAATAAATAAATCAAACCGTTTCCAATCACAATGAAGTATTGATGATGATCATTCGTGCGTTATGATCGGTTCCGTTGTTTGCCATTTTGCTCTAATCAATCACGGCAGATGCGATCAAGCTTGATAACTATTGTATGTGCAGTAACATGTCGATTAGCAACACGTAGTAATCTGTTCATGTATCGAATTGCACACGAATGTAAAAGTCAGTAATGTTTTGGGATTGTGGGTTTTGGAACACGTATTTTTATCTGAAAACCCATTCAGTAGTAATATCTTTTAGAATGTTTTGATACATCTGTGATCCGATGTGACAACTAAGCACAATGCATAATAGATATTGTTTAATTGTTTTTATATTTAATTAATTTTTAGGAGACCTATAATTGTGAATATTTTATAGTGAATTTATGCAATAAGTTGGTAAATGATTTTCTTATATTACTTCGAAAGCCCAATAAAATTATTGGTTATTTATGAAATGCACTACTTCATCTAAGTACTTCCAATATTCAGTCAATGAGTAAAACGCAACGATATTAAAGATTTAGCAGGCACCTACTTCAAAAATGACAAAAACGTGCGAACAAAGCCCTGTTTCGCTCTTTTGATGCCGTTTTCCACACAGTAGGTTTACTTCACCTACTAACTGTTTTGAGTAGCCTGGCAAAAAGCCAGCATACAATTGAGCCAACTGAAGCGCTTAGTTGGCACTTCTCCTAAGTCAAGTAAAAATATTTCCACTAAAATGTATGTATTAGAACCTCTGATAGTAAAGCTGTAAAAAATATCATGATGCGTGATGAAATATTATATGTTGCAATATTCAGCATATTTTTTTATTCTTTGTTTTTTTATGTATTTTATACTTTGTAAAGTATTTTATAAAGTCATAACCATTCATGAGAAAATTTAAATGATAGAACAATTCTGTTTCCCAGAAAACAATCATCCACACTACAATTTTAAATATAAAGATTTAAGCACCATAAAATATTATCTTACTGCCCATGTTGATTTGACAAAGTAACTGACAGCCGATCGATTCCAGATTCCAGGCGCCATAGTTGGTTCCATTTATGGCTTTGTAGGGAATACGAGAATTTAAAACGAGTTTTACGTCGCAATGAACGGCTTTAAGTGTTATATTTGAAGAGTCGAACGTTGTGTATCTAGAGTTATTGAGTGACGTATAAAACTACAGCGTTCGAAGGCAATTTGTAATTTAACTGTTTGTTTTTGAATTTGTAGATATTGTTTGCTTTTGTCATCTACTCTGTCACACTCAAAAACTTTCTCATATTTCGTATCTTTGATTGCATAACTTCGTCAAATTGATAACGATTTTCACTATTATTAGTAAAAGGATTTAGTGATCATCATATCAAATATGTTTCGTAAAAACTAAAGATTGTAAAGCAAGCTGCAACTAAGCAAATACAATGTCGCAGCACCAATGAGCAACAAGTTCCATACATAAACATTAGAAAGGCGTCACGAGCGCCTTTTCGTTGGCGCCGGCAAGCACTTTAATTCTGCATCGTCCCTGCTTGCTTTGTATAATGGAATGTTTGTTAACACTTTTCCCTCGTTCATCGTCGGTTTGCGGTTAGCCTCTTAGTTCTATTGTTTGTGTTGTTATTAACATTAATGGATTAGCTGTAAAAACCACTAGAAAGAAACCACTTAAGTACGCCTCCTGATTGGCTGATGCCAAAATCTTATTTAGAGCTATGTTCATTTCGCAAGTGTAATGATCTTATGAACTTTCGATTATAGCTTTAATTAGAGTAATAAAGTAGAAAGGCATCAGAGACAAAACACTGGATAAAAAACTACGCAAAATTGGCTTATGTTAGGAAAAAGTCTTCTCCGTGAAATTTTATAATTGGTTACTTAGGCCAGTTCTATGAAACAGCAGTGGTTGAAATCATGAAACTAACATAGTCTTCTTTTTTAATTTCAGGTGAGTTCGACATGCGAGTGAAGTCTTGCGCGGCTTCAGATGGTTCGGGTCATATCATCCAATTGTCTGACGAGTACGGATGTGTGTTGCGACCTAAGATGATCTCCAGGTAACTATGCAATCTTCAACACATTCCTTAGCTCATTCGCTCAAATGTTTAGTTGCTGGTGAATTTAAAACCATATTTACAGCGATTATTTTATGTCGCAATCAGTTAGCCACAGATTGGTCTGCTTTTTCATTACTAATACCTCGTCTGTAATTTGTATTATTAATATGCATTTGAATAACTATTACTGCCTTTCACCTAGTAGAAACTTATGCAACAAAATATTTTCTTATAGGTTCCTGAAAGCCAAAGCAGCAGACGAGCGTGCGACAGTTATAACCTATGCTTTCTTCCACGCGTTCAAGTTCCCCGATGCTCTAAGTGTTCACATCAGATGCAAGGTCGAGATATGCAGGCATGGCTGTTTAGATCACTGTCAATTGGCCGGTGTCACTCCGCAAAGACATGGCGCGTTAGACAGAAAAGACGATAGAACCCACCAAGATCATAATGAGATCAAGTAAGTGTTGTAAGGGCGATAATAGAAATTACAACTGAATTGGTAACTGCTATACAGCGGTGCTACGTGCAGCGTCCGCCATGAACTGCTATAATTATAATTTTAATTGTTGTAATAAATAAAGTAAGGTCGAAATAAAGTAGATCATTATACCTAATGACCTAGACCATTATACCTAGTAATAGTAGTAATCTACTTTGTAAATTGTTAGCAACTAGAACAGTTAAATAATGCACAAACCGCACATATTGGTTTTAGATTCGCATACAAGTCCTTGAGAGAACTACGCGTATACTTATTTCGTTTAATGTAACTTTGGAGTTAATAAATATCTCATCAAATTTTCATTGTTTTTTAAGCGATTCATCAGCTGAAGACGGTTCAAGCCTAATAGAAGAGCAACGTCTCCCGCTTGAGGAGGCGTTTGGTGATGAAGTATCGGGAGATGCTGTCCCCGCGCCAGCGCCTCTGCCGCAACGAGCACCGGCACCCGTCGTCGAACCTGACGAGGATCACATGTCTGTTGTTGAGGAGCTGGTTGAAGCATTTGCTAGACCATTTACTGTAAGTATTTTGTTGAAGATGTTTAAGAATGTTTATCAATTTTTACATTTTTTTATGAATTACCAGAAACAATGTCTCTTTCATTTTATTACGATTAACGCTAGGTGATAGTCCACATTATTTTTCCCAAATAAAATGTTTATATCGAATCTGTGTGGCATGTACGCCTCTAAAATATAGTAGCATATAACTTACATCCCGAAATAAATCGCACTATTATTCTAAGCTTGCCGTATTTCAAACATTTCATGTGTCAACAGGAACGTCCAACCAACCTTGGTGATAGGGAGCGTTTCCCCCACGGGCCTCGGAACCTTAACTCCAACATCCAGCCAGAGCCGACCGGTGATTCAGTAATTCCAGTGAAGGCCCCGGGACCAGCCGTCGCTGGTCCTAGGTCCTTACGCAAACGACGCTCTGTTCGAGATGCAAGATCTGCTGACGTGGGCGTATCGGGGATATACGAAGTAGTCTCTGAAGCGGATCTTGCGTTTGGACCAGCGAGGGAATCTGTCACTGTGTTTAGTGGACGAATTCGTGAAGAGGTAATTCAATTTAATTTCTTGTAATCTTTATCACAAAATTCTTGAAATAAAAAAGTGGTTCTAGTATTTCTTATAAAATTTCAAATTATTACACTACGTACATACCAATGAGATGACACTGCTTAGACTTAATCGCAAATGATCATTGAGATCATAGTCATTGAATATGATAAAACCATTTCTACCAGGATCCTTATAATAATTATAAATACGAATCAACTGGCACAGTATTTTAAAAGAATTATTTTAATTTATAACCACTGAAATTCCAGGTGGTATACGGCATTTGTATGGGTGCAGTAAGCTTTGGAGCATTATTTGCCTCCGCTGCGGGAGCAGCTGCAGGCGCGGCCTTGGCTGCAGCCGTGATGCTGCAGAGACTCCGCTCAAGGATGGCCATCCAGCCTCCGCCACCTATCTCCCCAGCGCCTGCCTCCCACTCCTTAGCCGCGTGGATGGCTCTAAGACTCTTGGGATCACCACCCCACCCCCATCTTTCTCGCGAAGGCTGACTCAAGTTTATGTGAAAGACTGTTAGTTTCTAATGTTGTGAGTGTGTTGTGTCGTTGGGTGTTAGTAAAACATAGTTTATCGTGACGTATTTGTAGTCTTATATATTAAGTTATATTTTCATTTAAATAACCTTAATATTTCTGATTAAATAACAAATGGTGCTGTATGGTGCTTGTATGTCGCCAATGATAATAAATTTTGTTTTATTAACACCCAATTTATTTTATGTAAATCGATATTTTCAAATTCATAGAGTTTTCGATACCTGATTATTTCCTTCTGTGTTTAAAAGGTCAGTCTCTTTCGAATGAGTAAACACATCTAAAATGACACTATTTTTATAAGTTACGTTAGTTGTAAGTAATTCAATGGTTCTAGAGTGTCGAATGGTGCTAGGTCGTGCTACGGACTAAGTCCTAAGAAACCTGATTATATAAAATTTTTCACTGTTGTGAATATACATAAGTTGTACATATATATTTTTCTACATTTTATACTAATTTCGTGTTCTTTAGATTTTAGCGGATAAGAATAAACGAGTCATGCCATTAGAGTAAGGTTTAGTTAATCCAGAATATTCGGTACTTTTTATGCATTGCTCATTTATTTTTGTAGATTTTAAGTTTATATCCGAAATGTATTTATTTTACTTATCAGTTAATTAATCGGAGGCTCTGATGTATTTATTCCTTAGCCTAATCAAGTTTATTTGATTAAAAACCATATTCATATCAATAGGAGCAAATTTTTTGAGTTTTAATGCATTTTTTTATTGTAATCTATAACACAATGGGCTGAAACGACCTTGTAGAGGTTTCATTTATTTATTGTATTTATCATATTTACAAAAACATTAGTAAGATAATTATTCGTCAAAACCTATATTTAGTAGATTTATTCTATATCATTAATGACGATACACGTCTTGTCTATTATATCATAATTTTAATCGGAACTGCAGTCTGTTCATACTTTATTATGTTGTGTTTAATGTGAATAAACATTGGCGAGACTGTTACTTCGTTGTAAGTTATTTATTTAGGAACTTCAGGGCCGATTTCGCCTTATGCTGATAAAGTCTCTGACATCCTATTCGCGACTTATCATGTAAACTACAACTTTTGGTTTCACAGGTTGCGAATAGAAATATCTTTCAGAAAAAAATCACTAGTAATGTGTCACATGTATTTGTTAGATAGCATTATATGTCAGATAGTTATCTGGAATTTTATCAGGAACCGCTAAAATCTGCCCTTAGTGTTAGTTTAAGATTACTGTATACCTGGGGCTGTACTCCGATTTCACGAGGTCGATACTAAAAAATTACAGGAAATTAAGAATTTAATTTTCCAACCAACACAATCCCAACTCTGCTTTAATTCTGTTATCAAAATGTGGGCTTTTGACCTGAGAACCGCAAAACAGAGCTTTCGTAGTTCGACCAGGGAGCTTAAAAGCCATGTTGATAATATTTTTTATCATACACTACCTAACAAGAAATTGGTTGTATAAAACGCCACCAAAATGCTTCAATGTAGTATCAATAAATATTATTACGACGTGTTTGATTTTTACAATTCTCAACTCAGTTTCCTAATTGGGTAAAATTGTCCGACTATTAGGAAAAAAAAAATGTGTTCTAAATTTATCATGGGTAGCTCTTTCATTGAATTCTACCACGGTTTGGAAATATTTCCTGCTTAAGAGTATTGATTCTGGGATGGCGGCATGTACAAACTTATTTGCTGCAATGCAGTAATGTCAAAACATGTTTGGATGCAGTCGGACGAGTGCAGGTCGAAGAAGCTGTTTATCAAATACATTTCGTGTTTTCGGAGTACGCCTCATTAACTTTACGATATTTTGAAACACCAATGAATGATAATAATAGATATTTCCTATTCTAAAACGTGTTGCATTTACTCTGCATTTATTTTCCTACTTATAACCCCTACGTTGCTCAATAATGTATTTTGTATCTAATTAGTCTAAGTTATTTTTAAGTGTTTATAAATAGACCTGATAGTGGTTTGAGAGATCAAAAGATTAGCACTTGGTAGCTGGAAATGCGTTTGTGCGTAGTCTGCAGAAGCTGGAAGATCTTTAGTGGCATGTGTTGTGTGGTTTAGGTTTTTTAAATCATTTAGTAAATAAATAACTTATTATTTACAATAACTAGATTTCGAGGGAAAAGTCTTTCTCGCTACAAAAACCCTTTAAGAACTGCGGCAATTCATAGTGCTGTATGTAGGACGCCTGCGCCATTAACTTAAAAAAATCGGAGCATATCTCGGTTAGCCTATATGTCAATCCAGGACATGGTCTATCCATGCGTTAATTTTCATCCAAATTCATTCAAAGTTTACTTCTAATAAACATCCTAACATTTTTACGAACAATCGTATTTTTAATATTAGTAAAATATATTTTTTGTTTTTATAAAACAATTTGTTGAATAATATTTTCTAGAAAATCCTATAGGCAGTTACAAAAATGAGATGCATTTCTGAATTTATAGTTTGAATACAAACTGAGGCATTGCATTTATTTTTAGAAAATTCATATGGTATCCACATTGATCTCTCAAGCCTTAAAACATGCTACCCAAAAATAATGCATTTATTAATAGAGAAACTATTATTTCATAAGTAACGTGTGGTTTTCATTAGGAAACTAATATCCCTAAGTGCAATTTATGTTTATACAGATATTTAGTCTCCACTTAAGAATCTAAAAGGTTGAGGTGATCGTTTCTGTCTTATTTATGGGGATTTATTTCATACATTTCTTATTTATAATATCTACTTTGAGAACATTTGGTAACCTAAGCACCTGTTTTGTTTAATGGAATAAAATTTATGTTGAAACATTTGTGAAGTTTTCCTGATTTCTCACATTTATGGCTGACTGACTAGCTTTTGCCCGCGGCTCCACCCGCCTTAAAAAGTTTTCCCGGGATAAAAAGTAGCCTCTGTGTTAATCCAGGACGAGACCTACCCGTGTGCCAAATTTCATCGAAATCCGTTCAGTAGTTTTTGCGTGAAAAAGGAACAAACATCCATACATCCAAACATCCATACATTCTTATAAACTTTCGCCTTTATAATATTAGTAGGATTTTACCACTTGCTGATAAACGCTATTCCACATATAAATGTATGACAACACAAAAGTCAAGTCAAGTGTGGCTTTTGTATTTGGCCGGCTTATACGTTGATGTGAAAACGGTCTTTAGTAACTTCGTATAATAGCTAGGTAGTTACAATAAGTGTTAAGGGAATCAACATGAAAGATACTGATTTATAGGTTTAATCAATCCTGACATTCTGTTAGGTCCTTTTTAAATACGTTTCTACGGATAAAAATAGTGCCTGTCCCATTTGTTTTTCTTCACCAAAAGTGTACACCAGTGTATTATAGTACAGAGAGAAATAACAAAATAGGCGCTACAATAAGTTACTTAGAAAGAAGGGGTAGTTTTCAAATTACAAAAACGAAATGCACGTACTAATGTGTTATGTGATGTGGCCTACACGAGCCTTATTCTCTACTAGCTTTTACCCACGGCTTCGCCCGCGATAATAAGTTTTTTCCGGGCTAAAAGTACATAAAAACCTGTTGAACCACTCTATCTAACACATTTATTTGGATAAAGATTAATATTATGACGTTGATACAGCTCTTAACAAATAATGCATTAATTTCGACCAAATTTGATTACCATAAAAACGGTTCTAGTGAGTTAATCTTAAAAGATAGAAATATACTGTCGCGGACATTTTTTTAGATCATTTCAAGAGGAATAATTTTTTCATACATATATTATCATATTTCATACATATACGTTTTCGCAGCGCACGCAATGGAAGCCCTCAATGATGAATAATTTTCCCCGTTTTTTTTCACATTTTCCATTATTTCTTCGCTCCTAATAATTGCATCGTGATGTTATATAGCCTAAAGCCTTCCTCGATAAATGGTCTATTTAACACAAAAAGAATTTTGCAATTCGAACCAGTAGTTCCTGAGATTAGCGCGTTCAAACAAACAAACAAACTCTTCAGCTTTATAATATTAGTATAGATGAGAGTGTCTCTCGTAACTCGTAACACGGTCTTACGTTATCTTCGTGAAATAAGTGTGGAATGGTATTCTGTACATTAATTTTGACTGCCATAAAAGCGGTGATGTGCGGTACGTGCTCGTTACTAACTGATAAAATAACGTGTGGCATAGGGCATCTGGGTATAGGCTTAGGAAAACGATAGCGAGATAGGCCTATTACGCGCCTATTCTTGTTCATTGCAATATGAAATATGGATTTCTAACTTGTTCGCTATCACCTAGTCAATTTTGATATTGTTTTTCGGGAGGACTTATTTTTCCCATTAGTGTTATGTATAACCACCATAACATACCGTACTAGCCCTGTATTATATACTGCCCACTGCTGAGCACGGGCCTTCTCTACAACTGAGAGGGTTAAGGCCTTAGTCCACCACACTGGTCTAGTGTGGGTTGGCAGACTTCACATACCTTCGAAATTTAGAGAACTTCTCAGGTATGCAGATTTCCTCACGATGTTTTCCTTCACCGTTAAAGCGAGCGATAATTCACAAAGAATACACACACAATTTTTTAGAAAAATAAGAGGTATATGCCCTTGAGTTTTAAACCTGCGGACATTCGTCGTTATGTAAAATATTTTGTCCAAAATCAAACACATACATTTATTTACCCAATCGTAGTGAGGAGTGACATATTGGTAACAATGTAGTTTTTAGATCACCAGTCACCAGGAATAAAGACTTATTTATTAAATAAAAGCCCGATATTTGTCTATGAATAAAACAAAAAAGTTTTCTTTGTATAAGTTTAATTTTCAAATAATTGTTACAAAATCGTATTCATTATAAAAATTTTGAGGTTTGCATAATGTTAAGACGAAATAGGGACAAAAATAATCGGCATTTGTAACAATTAATAAACTTCACTGTATGTAAACGTAATGAACATAGAAGAGGAGGTACTCAGGTGGTATACAATAAATAAATACTTAGTCATGACTACAACAAGAACTTAACTACAAATAAATATTATTTATTATTAATACTAATGACAAGTTATTTTAAATTAAACATCTAGCGGTTCACCTACATGTTGATACACCACGTATTGTGACATTTTCCGTTGCCCCTACTTCAAAATACATTCGAAAAGAGGTAACAGAAGATTGTACTAATATTTTAATACTAAATTTAATCGTAATCTGTTCTACACGTTCACAAAATCGTACATCTAGATTCAACAAATCAACTTGTATGTTGAAGAAATCTCCAACAATGTTAATTCATGTCACTTCATCCGTTATGTTAATCAATAATTCAATTAAACCTACATTAATATAGAATTTGTAACTAACATTGAGCACTCAAACAACGCGCAAGTAATATAATTGGCATGGTCTAACGTCAGTCTCATTACACTAATATGTACAAATTAAATTACTTAGACTCTCTGTTACGAGTAGAAGCGGCTTTTTGAGATTACGTGAGCTGTAGGCGGAGGGTGCGGTCGAGCTAGCGTGGTCACGGCGGCTGTCTTCTTCTTGAGCGTAGTTATAGGTCTTAACTTCAAGAATAGAATAGCAGATACTGCGCAAGAACATAATAATGTGGCAAGCAGAGCGCCAAGTGTTGCAGCAAAACCAGGCGTTGTCATACACACAAGGCCTGGAGTTGGAACTATTTTCGGCGCTGAAGGTTCCTCTGACGTATCTAAATTTAAGTCTCCAGCAGATACTACACGGATGACTCGGTTCACTCCAACTTCTTTCTCTGGAGAAGTGGCACGTCGTTGCCTCCTAACTCTTCGCTCATCTCTTCTTGCCTCAATACCAACAGTGTAAGCGTCGATCTGAGGAGGTCCGTATTCAGCATGAGGAGCAATTACATTCGGGCCGCCATCTGAACATTGTTCTGGGCATCGGTATCTGCAAATCTGAATTGTGCACTGGAAGTGTACCTCCATTGAATCAGGGAATTTAAATGCTTGGAAGTGAGCGTATGAAAGAACGCTAGCACTAGCACCGAAGTTCTTGATCTTAGTGAATCTGGACATCAACTTCGGTCTCGTCACACAGCCTCGCCTATCAACTAACTGGATAGGGGCGCGTTGACCATCGTGAGCTACACAGTCTCGGACCAGCATATCGAACTTCGCATCATCATCTTTAATAGCCAAAACCATAGTCATAGTTTGTCCAATCTTTACAAGACCTGACACCTCAGAAGCCCAAGGTCCTTTGCCAACTTGAATTTGCATCCAGCATCCAACGTTATCTCCAGCGAAGTCTGCTCTGACAACATCCAACATGTCGACTGGGAAGGGTCTAAACGTAACAGCCTTCTCATATTGATCGTGCCATGTGCAACGCAGTTTGCGAGCTTGATCCCAAACTTCTTGCACTTGAGGATCATATTGGATCACAATAACATTTTCGAAATACGTTCCAGCGGCCGCAACGTCTCCTCTGTACCTAGGATCGCCACTGCCAGCCGTGCCACAAGCATGTGCTCCTATTTCAAACGAAGCTGATGCCCGTCCTAGATTAGGAGGTAGGTGGACGCATTGATGGTTAGAGTAGTGGCCTTTAGAGAAAACAATCCCAAAGAACGGCTTATCGAAGCTGAGGAAGACTCTCATGGCATTCTTCTCACATTTCACGTCCAATGAGACAATTTTTGGCATGTCTGGAGCAGGCGCTGGCCAAACGTCTCCTGCCCCGCTGAAAACTTTCTCGCTGGCTGATGTTTGTGCGTCGGCGGGTGGTGCAGGTGGAGGTGGTGGTCCTCGGAAACCAGGTCCTATGTCGTTTTTGTGATGGTTAACTGGCGGCCCGAGAGCGAATGGTTTCGTATGTATAGGATGATGATTCGGAATTCGAGGCATACCTGAAAGTAGAAAGTTATCATTTAGTATATTTCATTTAAGTCATTATATACTGTTTAATTGCATGTGCTATGATTATAGGCATTTTTGCGTCTTACAATAGTAAACTTTGCAATATTGATGTTGAACACACAAGGCTTTCATTTATAATCCATTACAGCCACTTTAAACTGACAGTCTATTGTGTTTGAAGAACAAAACATCGTCGAGTGGCTAATTACACATTCGGTGCGAGGGTCCATTCATTCGAGAAGTGGATCAGCACAGTCGTGATTCTAGTTTTACGAGAGTTGTGATGTAAATTAATCCGGGACTACACAGCATCATTACATTGTTTTGTTAGTGTATTGTGTGTATTGGACATAATATTCTGACTCATATTACTTAATTTATCCAATGTGTAAGAAAAGCAGTTGAGAGTTAATTTAGCAATACAATCTTTTATTTATTTACACTTATTTCTTCTAATGAGACTTCTGAAGGATTATTATTTTTAGTCGGTATTTAAATTATGTAGAAATAGCTTGTCTAATGTAATAGGTGTAATTACTCAACGCGATGCTTTTTACGGGTTTGTAGTTAGATACATAATTGCTCGTGGATGAAGTTTAATATTTTTTTTTTAATATTACTGTTTAATTGTGTGCTCCAAAAATATTCATGATTATCTGCGGTACCAACATGATTACTGCCAGTAGACTTTCCAGTCTCCGTCAGCTCGCAACTTATTACTCAGTATCGAACATTCCTGGGGATCGTTTTTTAGTACAAATTTTATAAATTTTAACAGTATTTGCTACATAACTATCAAGATAACTTTTATATTAGTTTGCAACATATTTTGATATTTACCTAAAGTATGATGCCCTTGGTGGTGGGGTGGGTTCTGCCTCCTATTGTGTGGTGGTGGTGCTGGCGGTGGTGGGCCATTATACGCATGGCTCGGAGTATCTCGTTCAGCGGACTCCATGGCGAGCTGGTCTGCGCTCGGCTCTGCAGCATTGCTGGCGTCGGAGCCAGCGCTGCCTGATGCTCCACCGCTTTCGTTCGAAGACTGATCGGTTAGAGTGCCGCTCTGGAACACAATGAATTATATATGAATATGAATTCTAAATTGCATTTAAATCAGTATAAGTAGGCATTAATCTGGAAAAAAATTATTCAAATATTTGCAGAATTGTACAAATAACTGTAAACAGGGAATATTAAGTTGATCTATGGCATTTTGGTTGTCTATGATAATTTTATTTTAAATATCACAGCTTCATAACATACATTATATTGCTTTGAAATTGATTTTAGAATTGTAAGGGTAAAAAACGCATGAACGAAATTTAAAATTTAATTATACCCTATCCTGTGCTTTCGTAGCTTAAATATAGAGATTATAAATTATGGCCAAAAATATAAGGCTAAAGTTTCCTATTTACATTATTATCGCGATAATCGGAAAACGGCAATTTAAATAAAATAAATCTATAGAAATAACCGTAGCAACTGTGAGCCGAGCTAAATTATATCAAATGCCAATCGATTCATAAAAAAATATTAAAATTATAATCAATATATGAGAGGTGATGAATAAAAAAGTGCCGTAAGTAATTACATTTTAAGTGCTTATTACAGGCGCAGAAATAAATTGAAATAGCAGAGGCAAGGTGTAGCCTGTTTGGATGGTTCAGCTCGACCAGGATGGTCGCACTATTACAAAGAAAACCGGGATAAAATTACAGCTTTGCTGCGTTGTATTGCCAATGAGAAAAGAAGCCAAACACCACTTCCCGAAACTCTGGCAAAGGACCAACTATTCATTTGGCATTATTGGTGTTTATAGACAGTGTCTTATCATCACTGTATCACACAACTCCCTCGCTCGTGTCCTTTAATAATGTCTCTTTACGCAATAAAACTCAAAAACTGACAAATAGATTTCTATGAAATTTGGTATGGAGACAGATTAAGGCCCTAGGAACGTTTTTGGATTTTTATCCCGGGAAAATATATAGTGGGGCTTATATCCTGGAAAAACTCATCCACGCGGGCTAGACCGCGAGCAAAGGCTTAGTACGTTATAAGAATTCGTGAATTAATCTAACACAAGTACATAAATATCGACAAATTTGCATTTTGGTGTGTAAAATCATTAAAATGCAAGTTTATTCGAAATATGTGAAATTCCGTTGTTTTCCACCGCGGTCCGCTTTCACTCGTGTCGTTTTGGTAATATTTTACAAGGTTATCCAATACGACATACTGACCTCTAAATATACTGTCCACAAATATTTCTCTATACTAATACTAATATTATAAAGCTGAAGAGTTTGTTTGTTTGTTTGTTTGTTTGTTTGAACGCGCTAATCTCAGGAATTACTGAATCGATTTTGAAAATTCTTTCACTAATAGGAAGCTACATAACTCCTGAGTGCTATAGGCTTTATTTAGTGCTATTTTTTTTATCCCGGAAAATTTGTTCACGCCGGCGGAGCCGCGAGCATTACTAGTGTTTAGATACATGTGTTAGTAGAAACGGAAAATTAAATACTTCATCTATATTAACGCTGTCCATGAACTTGAAAACCTTGAAAAATTGTTACCTTTGAGTGTTAACGAGTCTTCAGAAATATATTTCCCGGAATACCGCACAATTTAAATCCACAGCAGAGTTTGTAACAATCTTTTTCAGGATACCTTTTTTGCCAATATTTTATTTTTATAACACATCACATCACCCCTACAACATCATGGGACGGAATACGCACCGCGAAAAGTGGGTGCACTAGTTGCGCCTCTGCCTACCCTTTCGGGGATAAAAAGCGTGATATGCGTTTCCGATTGCGCCATTTTTTAAAGATTTTGGTTAAGTTTCTACGTCAGAAAATTTAACAATTATTTGGGTTGCCTATTTTAATAGCCAACGAATCATTTACATTAGTAAATTAGCGTTCAATAGTAGTGAATATTCTTGGTGGATTCTTTATTTCCATCTCTTCCTTCCCCATTAGGAATAAAGGCGAAGCTTCCGTTTTTGAGAATATCGCGAAAATTTACATAACAACCGTAAATTATTTTTATAACTAATATATATTTAAGCCTATATTTATCTAATCTATATGTAAATTCAAAAAGTAGTTTATTCTACATCATCAATCATTCGGCTGCTCCGGTTACCCAATATTTTCGATCAAACTGGTTAACTATTTTCTAAAATATTTGTAAATCAGGTAAACCGGTATTAGAATGTTACAGGTTGCAATTTATATTTTAGGTTATGGTAATAAGGACTAATTATACGTAATTTTTCAGTGTCAAGGAAGCTGTTAAAACCTTTTTTCTATTTCCCAGGTCTTTTAATATATGTAGATGATTCTCGTTTTATTTAATTTGTGATACACATTATAAACTGCTACTCCCATTAACATTAATCGCGATGCTCAAGACTCAAGAGACAAGACAGAATAATTGAGAAGCATTTCTGTAAGAAGGCATTTTTAACCGGCAAGAATGATTGTGAAGCAGAAAGAATTAATTGGCCTTAAATTATTCACCATTATTCAAATCATAAAGATTAAACTAATGAATAAACTGTAACTTCCTAAAACAAATAAAAAAAAATTATCTTTTCACCTCAATTTACTATTTAAATAGATCTTTATATCTATAGGTCGAAGGTGTAAGTAACTGTTATATTTCCGGCAATAAAGAAGTGGATTTTTACGAGGTTAGATATCTTTCTTACTTTTTACGAGATTATCTTTCGGTTTTCCGCGATCACTTATAACATTAACTGTTTTATAACTCTCATTATTTTCGTCGTCAGATTAGAAAGTGTTAGATTGATCTTCCTGGTTTTTCTTTTATAAAGATGGAAGTATATCATTACGACATTTGTTTAATGTCATTTCTTATACTTGACTAGCTCACGGTGTCACTTCTTCCTAAGTAGTTGGAGCTATTGTATTACCATCATTTGTTTCGTCGAAAGAAAGTGTTCTCAACAGAGATTTATCATGCTATGTTACAACATTGGGATACGATACATCAAATTGGGAATTCTATTGCGCAATCAAAATGGATGGGTGAAAGTTCTCTCGGTACGGGTTATAAAATTTTAATGGTAGGAATGTAACATCGTTAAATAAAATATGGCGTGACGTGATTTCAATGTGAAGGACACTTAAATTTGTTGTTGGAGTAATTATTTTTTTTACTATTTGAGGTTTTAAATTGGATTTTACGATATTCTAATTTTGGAGATGTTTCAATTGTTAATTAAAATAAAAAATCTACAGAAAAAAAAAAAAAAAAAAAAATCATTTATTGGTCAAATAGGCTTATAAAAAGCACTTATGACAGGTCATGACATGAAGGTAGACACAATAACAAAGGTACATAATAAACCAATGAAGTAATTTAAAGTTAAATATCGAACAACCAGCACGGGCTGATAGGTACAGAGGACACGGACATTAGGGACGGGAATAGGGCTAGGGAAAGGAGAACTAAACTGATTATATTGATTTGTTGTTTAAAACAACAAAAACGCGTTTTAATACAATACATTCTATTGCATCATTGAACCTATTAATTTGGAAATTGACACAAGTATTTTCGTATTTTTTAAGTTAAGTAGAAATCCATAAATGAAACCTAGTTTACAGTTTAAGCTTATCATAATAAACTATTTCTTCTCTTTTCCTGGCTCATCCTCTTAGTCTGTGCCTTCTGTACCTACTACCTGGTGCTGGTCGTCCCATTTTATATTTAATTTACAATTGACGATTCCCTTCTTTGTGTTCACCTCTAGACAGTCTAGTAAATGCTTTGTACCTACCTGTTATCTATCTGAAATTATTAAAGATTCTTGTTAAATTTATTTGAGTATAAAGAAACTATATTATCTAAAGTAATTACATTTCACACGAGAAAAAATATTAGAAGTAACGCTAGTATCAGGCAGATTTAATTAACTATATAATTATGAATTATGTGGGTCAGGCTGATTATATTTAATTTTGATAATACGACATAATTGGATGAAACATACAAGCAACATCCGCATATAGCCGTATAGTAGCGCACGCGCAGGCTTCAAGAGCAGTGTGTCAGCGGCGGCGGGGTCGTTGCTCTGACGCTCATTTTACTTTCATTATATCGAGCATGGGTACATAGTGCGCAACCGTTGAGGAAGTATTGGATTCTGAATCGGTCTCATCTTGCTCTTAATAATATTATTTAAATTATAAATGCGAATGTTTTCGAAAATGTTGAGCTGTTGGTTTGAAGTAAACGCGGACATCGCTGAACCAATTTGGATGAAATTTGGTACACGAAAAGACCATGTTCTAGATAAGCATATAGGCTCCTTGCTATCTCAGTAAATTGCTCCCGGAGTGAAATTATAAATATAAAAAAAAAACAGATTTTTAAAAAGATGGCGCTGGCGTCGAGCTCATGGTGCTACGGATAGCTATAGTTGTCTATGGACTTTGGTAGAGGGAAAGCCTCTTCATGCAACCAATGCCGTGAGCAAGACCTAGTTTTTTTTTTGTCCGCAGCAAAGTAACTCCACTGTATTTAATTATAAGTGGAGAGGCGTATAGATATGTGTCTCCTGAAGTCCTCAGACTGTCGCTAGAACAATGCCGTCTTACTAGATGTACAGCGGCTAACCTTGGCACGAATATTTTACGGAATGTCATTTCGGTAAGTTCTTCGCCATTTGTACATACAGTCGCCATTCAGTCGGAATATGAAATAATCGGAAAGACATTGCGAAGACTTCGGGAGTGCAATTTAAATCATACTAATATTATAAAGGCGAAAGTTTGTAAGAATGTCTGGATGTATGGATGTATGGATGTTTGTTCCTCTTTCACGCAAAAATTACTGAACGGATTTCGATTAAATTTGGCACATGAGTAGATCATATCCTGGATTAACACATAAGCTACTTTTTATACCGGGAAAACATAAAGCGGGACTTTTATCCCGGAAAAACTTTATAATGCGGGCGGAGCCGCGGGCAAAAGCTAGTAGATTATAAAGAAATTAAGGAAATTATTTTTAACCCCCGATAAAAACGAGGGGTGTTATAAGTTTAGGGTATGTATCTGTGGCATCTTAGGTCTCAAATGAATGGACCGTTTTTAACGCGGTTGTTTTGTTTGAAAGCTGATGTGATCGAGAAGGTTCTTAGCTATAATTTATTAAGATCTATTCACGAGTTTTAAGATTATCAGCTCATTTCCTACTTTCACAACTCCGATTGATTTAAAATTTAGTGTACTGTGACTTCGGTTATATTTTTAAGACATGTCAACCTTGAGCTGATGCTGCAGCATCAATTATTAGTCTGCGGGATACCCAACTCTTTAGCAACTTATAGCAGATATAGCGTGTGTCGGCTCATAAGAATGGTCTTAACGAGTAGGTGTTAGATAGTTGATTACGAAGGCCCCATGATGGAGAATGTAGTAGTTTAAAAAGTTTAAAATAAAAATTTAAATAACCGAACTCCGGGCCAGGGAGACGCAAATACCTCTTTCGCGGTCTCCCGAGGCAACGACGCGACGCTTGGGTCAAAATATTATTAGGTACTTAAACGACAAAGACAAGTTTATTATTTTACTTTAAAGAGGCCTTTGTGTTGGGGGTTATTTAAATTTTTACTTTTTTTATTACTACAATAAAGAAAGAGATAATTTTATCCATTGTGGTCATCAAGTAAATTCTCATAAAACACCTTCCAGTTTCAGATACAACGTAGTTTAAGAATAGAATATTACACTTTACCGCTTTCTTATATCTTGCGCAGCACTTGGAAAAATTGCAGTTTTAAACTGTTAACTTTAAAGTTCACAAGTCGTAACTACATTGGCTAGTGACATAAATTTGGGAAGATAAACGGAAGTTTTTTCTTACTACCATTACGTTGTAAAAATATAGCTTTATTATTTCTTTTAAACTTTTTTATTTTGAAAACTTTCTTAGGGTTTTTCGAATGCTGCTTCGTACCAGCATTGTTATTTTGTTTCATATATACATACATCATAATATACAGTCACACCTTTTATCCCCGAAAAGGTAGGCAGAGTTGTAACTAGTGCACCCATTTTTCGCCGTGCGTATTCCGTCCCATGATGTGATAGGGGGCAAGTCTATCGCCATATCGGGCACAAATTCTAAACTCCGCGCATTTCTATTCTGAATAGAAAAAATCCAATATCACTGAGCCCGACCCGTGGATCGAACCCGACACTTCAGCATTGCAGTCGTACCGTAATATAACTACGCCAGTGAGGCAGTCCAGAATAACTAATCGTTTTTAACAATTTGACGCTAGCACATCACCTGCAGATACTTCTTTGTGTGATATTTTGCTAAAATTATTTTTTTACGGTCTATATTTATATACTCTAAAATTTTCTACGGATCAAGACAAATCCTAAAACTTTCTTTTTTAAATCGCTTCAATTGTTTAGCCTATCCGAGCTAACAATCTCTCTCATAAAAATATATAGAAATTCATACTTCCTATCATAGCAATTAAAACTCATAAAAACAGGGTAACACGTATAATAGCCGGACACAACGGCGAGCAGGATTTCAATGTGTGTCGTTGCTGTAGGTCGCCGTATGACCGGGCGGGAAAGCATGCCCCACTCTTTCCCCTACCTATTGTCATAAATCGTAGCCCAGTTTAATACTTGCTCCTCTTCACTTACAAATTACTTTTCCTACACGTGTTTATGTGTTTACATTTGTTCATAGGTGGATGAAATTGGATCTTACTCAGCATTTTTAATAAAAGTTACTGTATTTTGTGAGGCAGTTGAGAAAACAACGAACGACAGGTCTCAGACACGCGCATCTTTAAATATTGTGTATATTATGATTGGTGTATTTATAAAGTTATTTTTTGATGATATATAGTTCTTAACCTTTATGTTATACATTTTCTTATACCATAATTAATTATACCAACTCATTAAAGATGTTTTGTTAGAACAAACACCCACTGCGAGTAAATTATATTGACACAACCCACTTAAAAGTTTTCTTTATAAAAGAAAACATTTTGTGAAATCAAGGTAATTTACTTCCATTCGGAGAATTCACTCAATCACAACATTTCCGTTGCGACAATCTATAGTGGACCAGTAGAGCCGTGCTTAGTACCCTTACTTTCCACAGTAGGGTAAACAGGTAAATAGTGGTCGTAGACGGAACTGGCCGCAGACGTCCGTCATCGCGTCAGTGGGTCGACATGTGCCCATATTTGGTGCCTTTACCCGACAAACGTATTTGATTGCCTCTCGCTTTATGTCTTCAGATTGATATGTACCGGCCGATTATAGGTTTTGGTTTCAGTGAAAGCACTTTATATTATTTTGTCTATTGTTTGTCAAGTTGTTTTGTAAATTTATAAGGCTTATGGAATGTTATAGGAGAAACTGTTGGGTTGTCACAAATAGAATATCTTTTATCGTAAATTAGAAAAGAGATTTATTTGCTATCTTTCCTTAGTTAGCTACTAAATCGATTTTCATCACGGAATATGTCCTTTCACTCAGGGATATCCGATTTTACGATCGGCCATCTGTTTAAGATCGACCATAATTCCAGAAGCATAGTATTATTTTCGGTGTTAGACCGGTACATCCAACCTCGGGTTTTATTTACAGTCAAATAATGTCGAGAAGTAAAACAAAAAATTAACCGCGATGCAGAAAAGGGTAAGGTATAACATCTGTATCTATATGCAGTTCTCAAGATTTCAATTGCAACTAATTGCAGGATAAATGGAAGACTAACTCATCGTCGGCAATCTAGTGATGTACCGCGCGGTGTGTGTCGATTAAAACAATTAACGTTTATATGCGTCGCTCTACTTGCTTTCAAACGGATACGTTTTTGGTGTTGGATTTAATTTCTGTCATTGTTATACACAGTCGGATTTATACGTCATAATATGAAAAGCGTGTATCAAAAATAATGCAGTCTTATTTTCCTTTAGATGTGACGATAGTGAAGGAAAACATCGCGAGGAAACCTGCATACCTCAGAAGTTCTTTGAATTTCGAATGTATGTGAAGTCTGCCAACCGCACTAGGCCAGCGACCACGCTGGCCTTAATGGCCACATCACTACGGCTTTAATCCGCTCAGTTGTAGAGGAGGCCCGTGCTCAGCAGTAGGTATAAGTTTCAAAAGAAAAACTGAATCTGCAAGTGTTGAAACGGTTGAGATAAGCTCCGTTTGTTTCTGGTCTGATAATTTAGCTACTGTGCAGTCATACGAACATTCAAACCTACTGAATTTCAACAATATTGAACACATTCTTTTATGCAGAACAATACAGATTTTATTACTTTAGTACCATTTTGACTTAGTCTAGTATTGTCAGCGTCTGTATTTATGACTTCTAAAGTATAGACTGTTTTTATTTTATTTATAGTCCATCGACATAAAGTTGATATAGTATGGAGACATACTTACGACGGTATAAAAAACTGACTTTATAAAACATATTATATAAAATATAATGACCACCCACTCATTCACTCATCACGAAATCTTAGAAACTACAAGTGCTAGGAGTCTCAAATTTTGCATGGGGGTTCCTATTATGACATAGGGGCTCACTAGCATGGTATTTTGCAACGCCTAAGGGGGTAAAAGGGGGATGACGATCTGCGAAAGACTGCAGGCAGATGATGCATGCTGGATGCGGCAAGCTGAAGACAGGGCGCTATGGCGCTCATTAGGGGAGGCCTATGTCCAGCAGTGGACTGATAAAGGCTGATGATGATGAAGGGGGTAAAAAGGGTGGCAAAGTTTGTACGCAATAAACTCAAAAATTATTGAACGGATATCGATTAAATTTGGTATTCAGATAGTTAAAGACCCTGGGAAGGTTTAAGATACTTTTTATCCTCGGAAAATGTATAACGGGACTTTTATCTAGGAAAAACTGTTTCATGCGGGCGAAGCCGCCGGCAAAAGCTAGCTATTGTATAATTGTAAAACATTAAATATTCTAAGCTCGAATTTTAATTGCGCCTGTTCCATTCCCATAAATACAAAGTCAAATGCATTCTGCACTAGCGCCTTTTTGTTCTTCCTTTATAAGGTTGAATAAGGAAGTCAACGTGTTGAGAATTGTAACATATAATCACGCCTATTGTTATTGTTTAATGTTTATATCATATTATTATATCAATATGCATAATGATTACTGTTACACGTATTTAGGCCTACATTCTGTCACGCATTGTTACTATTGTTATATCTACAATGTAATGATTGATTGTTTATCGAGTTAAAACTGCTAATGTGCTCGTAAAGATAGTGGTTGTGTTTCCTTGCACTAGTTAATGTTTACAACTAGGTTTAAAATCTACTTCCGTCGGTTTCGTAATTTTTAGTTTGTAAATACATTGAATAAAAAATAGGAATACAAGTAGACAGGTCACCAGCAAAAGTATTGTAAATGTGTTGTAAAAGTAATGGCTAAAAAAAGATCACCAATTCTTCATTCAGTTGTACTGTAGTTCTGTAACAGCGTTACCTTCCGTGTTGTCTGTATTCTACAATCTAAATTGATTACTGATCCACCAGACTTCTTAGCCTTTTTTCTATGCAGATCGTGGGAAACCAATGGATTCGGTCAGCATGGCTTAGGTGCCCGATCTTTTAAATTCTTCGCAATAATATTAACTTCCTCAATTCACCTGTGTATTAATTAAACTTTAGTAACAATTAGAACTTTATAAACTACAAATAACTTACCAAATGTAATATGAGCAGGACACCTATAGTAACTCCCCTCCGAAGCCGCATTGTGACCTGAAAAGAGACCCTCGGTTAGTGACGTGGTTTGAAAGTTTTTAGCATCGTTAGCAGCTCATGATTTAGCAATTTCGACTGTTTGCGTTTATTAACATCCGGACTTTTATTTGAAAAACTAGATCGTTCATCGTCTGAGGTTTGATTTGTTACTGATAGAATCAGAGTTTCAGTGAGTTACGGTTTGTAATTATGTTAGCTATATTTATTGCACTGCCTAATAATTAGAGAATTAATTATTAAATTAAAGTAAAAAAATATTTATTCACTAAGGTGTAAAACACAATTAAAGAAACCTTTGTCCACACATCCAGAATTATAATATGTTTAATTTTATATGTTAACGTACTGGAGAGTTGCACTAGCATTTTTACGCGTTCAAGTTATGAGTAAAGTTTTTCAACAAATTTATTACGGAATAGACACTTGAATAGTTTCTGCTACAAAAAATATAACTTCTCTATGATTTTAAAATGAAATCATCAAAATTATCATTTGTTATTAGTACCTTTAAGTAAGTAATTAATCGAACTTGAACTTGAACTTGGACTTTAAAAAGAATACAAGCATTATTTGAAGTATTTACACAAATATCTTGATTGTTACTGATTATATATAAGTGGGTAATTACTTTGTATTCGTGGGTTAAAAATAAAACCATACCGTACCATACCAGCCCAGTATTATATACTGTCCACTGCTGAGCACGGGCCTCCTCTACAAATGAGAGCATTAAGGCCTTAGTCAACCACACTGGTCTAGTGCGGGTTGGCAGACTTCACATACCTTCGAAATTCAGAGAACTTCTCAGATATCAGGTTCCCTCACAATGTTTTCTTTCACCGTTAAAGCGAGCGATAATTCACAATGAATACACACATATTTTTTTTTTAAATTAGAGGTGTGTGCCCTTGAGTTTTGAACCTGCGGACATTTGTCTCGGCAGTCCGTTCCACTCCCAACTAGCCTATAGCCGCTTTTTAAAATAAAGCCGCCAGGAGAAAAAAAAACGAAATCAAATTGTTTTGAGGTTACTTCTCAGTTTACAATTTAAGTAAAATCAACACGTAATTTGTTATTTCTATAATCAGAATCAACTTCACAAAATTTACTTTACATTAAAGTATAGTATTCGTTTCGTAAACACATTTTATGAAGAATGATTTAATGTACAATCTATATCAAGATATCAACAGTAATATAATTTTAATACAATCGACATTCGAGCACAGTTCACGAGCTTGTTCGCCACATTTCCCATAGGATCGGGGACAAATTCCGGTGTTTCATTGTAAACTTATACCCATCATTACTTATTGTGTTTGTAATTAGTTTTCGCTGGAATTTTGATTAGCAATAGTTTTAATTACGTGGAAATAGATACAATAATAACTGTGTGATTTATGCCATTATAATTTTTAAACTCTCATTTTTTTATGCCCAAAGAAGGTATAGGTACAAATACTATCCACTTAGTTTGTAGCTAATTTTATTTATCACTTTATTAGACAAAAAATCAAATTCTAGACAAGTAAACTCAATATTTTCGAATTGATAAACATGCTTTTGGTTACAAACATTATAATAAAAACCAGGACATTAAGTAATAAATAATGAAAACAACCCAACAAATACTTTTAAAGAGCGTATATAATGTTCAAATTTACGCAAAACGAAGAAAACTAGCCGAATTTAGTGAATACCTCAAATTCAACACTACGATGAATACCAACACGTACTGCCGCTCCATTGTCATGAGCAGCCAATCCATTCATAAATCATAGTAATACAAACTTACTAGAAGCACGTTCCCACGACGCCACTATATGATCTGATAGTGTTTTGTGTTACAAATAGATACTTGCGTTAATATAATACCTTTATTCAGAATTTGTGGAAAGATATTTTAATTATCATAGGGTAGGCATATTCTACCCACGTTAGTTTTTTTGTTAGTACCTAACTGATGATTAATACTATTCGTCGTTCTTATTCTAAGAAAACTCATCATCAACTATGCATTACCTCATGTTTCCTATTATTATTAATTTATGAAGCCCCTCTAACATCTAAACTTTGTGATCCAGGCTAACCACATGTGCACGTGGTAGCTCCAAAACATCCTACCCATGAGAAGTTGGAAGAAGTTTGACCAATTTCAGTCTAAGACGTTATGCAGACGCTATCAGCTTTTTACCGAAAAACTCCACTACTATGATGTGAGAGATGCCGAAGGACAACATCGCCTCAAGGGTACTTATAGTCTAAAAACGTTATCTAGTGAACAATTGGAAGCCTTGATTCCTAAATCAATTTTCCAACCAAACACCTCGGTAAAGAAATTCCTTCCGGGCGTACAACTTTTATGAAAACAGCGATATATAAATAAGTATATAGGTATTATGAGAAAGTTATAGACATACCAATGGCTCTTCGTCATGGCAATTTACTCAGAATCGGGGGAACACGAAGTTTCACGGTGTGAATACGGCACACGAGAAATGTTTTCTAATTATTGTATAAGATTATATCGAATGTGGATAGCCTTAGGTAATAAATACAGCTAGGTGTATCCATCACACACATAGTTTTGTGAACTGCTGAATAAATTCGAAATATTGCAATATTAAGATGATAAGTTGCATGTAAAGGGAACTGTCCATGAGCTTTATGATATAAAAGAATATGTTTTATCTGATTTTAATGCAGAATGTAACTTTTGGTAATTCTATGACATACTGTCCAAATACAAAAACATAGATAAATCCTCTATAATTATAGAAATGAGACATTTTAAATTAGTTACTGGGAGGCCGCTCATCTAGTGGTGGGCCCGACTTCATATATAACTGAATTTGAGAGTATTATTATTATGCCTCAAATGGTCACTAATTAAATTGACTACAATACTCTTCAGACTTAGTAATTCTGCTTAGCAGCAAAAACATACAGTGCAGCGGTACTAAAGCCGGCATTCCTTCGCAATACAAAATCCTACCACCTAGTAACAACATTTTTTCAACTCTATGATTCACTTAAGTATAAGTAAACTTTCTCACAATAGAAATAACACAAATATAAACGTCCGAAATAGCTTTAGGACTTTCGATGTTTCGATGTTACTACCAGGTACTTAGGATCACGATGCACCTTAAACCTAGAAACTAGGGTCATGGGTGAAACCGTCCGCGTACCTTGTTATCGGAAAGTGAAATGGCGTGGAAATAGCTTTACTTCATTTTAACTCCGTACAGAAAATTGAGGTGGTTCGAAGGACCAATAATAGTTTTATAGTAAGCTTATTTTAAAGATATAGTTTTGTGATTACCTTCGTAAATAGAATGTGTTGAGAAATAACGTATTGAAAAATGAGCACGTGCAGCATATAAGCAATAAATTGACATTCACGTGATACTAGAATCTGTAAACTTAGTACGATAATAATTAACGTATCTTAAATCTGTAAATACAAAAACATCCACTGTAAATTTAGAATTCCCTCATGTTTCTACACAACATAAACCATTTTAACAAACACGCTTAAAACTACCAGAGCATGGCCCATAGAAATCATTAAGAATTCACGTATTACGCATATTTCAGTAGGCACTCCATTTGTCGAAAGCGTCCCAACGGCATAGTAAGTGACGGTAATGGACTGTATTAAGATTCGCACTAGCCTTGAAACCTCGCGAACTGCCAGCCTAATTGCGGGAGCGAAAGTAATGGCACGGGCACACTGGGCCAGGTTAATTATCGAATTTTGGGCGTTCCTGCTTGACGGGTTGGACATTCGAGCAAGTGTGTCATGGGAGTGAGAAAGTGGCCGGATCTATAGTTTTTTTGCTGGATATAATGAGAGGGTGCGGTATTTTTAATTCCATGATCAATATTTTCCACTCGACTGGTTGTTAACAGATTAACGCGCAATGAGTCGCTCCATTATCCCTATTAGCGCGCTTGTTAGTTCGTGTTGCATTTTTTACTTTATTTTATAGCTCTTAATGCTTAATTTGATTTAATTATATTTTCATATAACGGATTATTTTGCAATAGAAAACGTACTGTTTCAAAAAAACTAAAAATCTCAGTATATTTTTGTAGAAGAATTTCGAGGGTATGTGAAGTCTACCAACATGCACTAGACTAGCGTGGTAGACTAAGGCCTAACCTCTCTCAGTAGTGGAGGAGGCTCGTGCTCATTAGTGGGTAGGTATATAATACAAGGCGGATTGCATTGTATTGTATATTTTTGCAGTCAATTGCAAGTTGCAACCATAAATCAACATTGAAAATTACTCCGTATCAGATTTAATTTTCAAATCACTACAATACGCTCACCAAATCCCACTCAAGCGCATAAAAGAAGTCCAAATCGGACGACTTTTAATCTATTATCCCACAAGGTCAATTTCCACGGTCAACGACTCATTCATTCCGAGTAAATGATTAACAAAGCGGACGCTGGGTGGTGAAGCTTAGACTTTCACTCACTCGACCCGCTTACGGCCCTTCATTCAAACACACGTTTTATTATTTAACACTCGAATTTAATGGAAATTTAGTAAGTACAAGACTTACTATTGAACATTTTAATGTTAAACAGATAACTAATTACCATCTAGTCACCATGTTCAGTTTGAAGACTAATGTCACGTTTAGTAACGTTGATTAATTTAATTGTAAAATATAAAGACAGATAAAGAAAAGACGTCAATGAATTACATTGTAATAATTGTATTTTGGAATTGCCTGATGAGGATATAAAGGCGGTAATGATTAGCACTACGACAAAGAAGCAGTGAAATGAAATCCTCCTAGCCAGTTTCGGCCACGGTGGCCAATCTCAACGGAGATCAGCCAGGTACGCAGGAGATATTATAGTGCACAAGTGTGTGCGCAATACACAGGTGCACTCGCTATTCCTTCACTCTCATAGTCCGGTGAGACAGCAACCCGACATGACCGGAGAGAGATCAGGCGCAGGACCAACGGCTTTACGTGCTTTCCGAGGCACGGGGGTATCACACCGCCAACTTCCTGACTCCAAGCTGCGACTGAGTAATTTTTTTAAGATGGAAAAACCCAGTCACAAAGTTTTTTTGGCCCGACCCGGGATTCGAACCCAGGACCTCAGCGCGCAAATCGTACTCGTAACGCGTACGCAATACAACTACGCCACCGAGGCAGTAATAGTCGCCAAAAAAGCAGTAATAGAGCTATGAAGCTAACGAAGAAATAGAGCTGTGAAGTTAGCGCGGAGAACATCACTGCGCTCGCCGCGTTCGTACATACTACTAATTTTACTATGAACTATTATAAAATTATTAACTAGACTTCTGCTGCGGCTCCGCCAGCGTGAAAAGGTTTTTCCGTTATAAAAATATTTTCCCGGGGTAAAAAATAACCTCTAGCACTCAGGAGTTAGGAGTAGTTTTGAGTTTATCAATTTTGAGTTTATTAAAACACACCGTAAATCATAGTATTACCTTCGTTATAGATATAGTCAGTATTTATTCCGTAAAAGTACTCAATGTAGATAAACTCAAGGTCTGTCTAGAAATCTTTAGACGACGCCTACGTTTAGTAAACTTCGTGTGGTTTATGATGATGGTGACGATGAGCTTAAAAAATCGTCAACTATGTAGAGTCAATCAACCATTGCATGACGTGAGCCTCAACAAAAAATCCACTGTAATCTAACTTTTCGTAATCCTACTAATATTATAAAAGCGAAAGTTTGTAAGAATGTATGGATGTTTGGATGTATGGATGTTTGTTACTCTTTCACGCAAAAACTGCTGAACGGATTTCGATGAATTTTGGCACACGGGTAGATCATGTCCTGGATTAACACATAGGCTACTTTTTATCCCGGGAAAATATAAAGCGGGACTTTTATTCCCGGAAAAACTCATTCACGCGGGCGGAGCCGCGGACAAAAGCTAGTCTTATTATAATATGCTACCAACTTTCATATTATTCTTATTAAGAATTTATGCGTGGCGTTTGAGACCATTTTGTACGCGATTGCTTTATTTACCACTCAACAGTCGCAGACAATCCTCATCATCAGTCACATGTGTCATGGCGCCCACTGCTGAATAGGCCTCTCCTAAAGATTTACAGACGGACTGTCCAAAGCGGTTTGCATCCAGTGTGTCTCTGCGACCTTCATCAAATCGTCTATATCACAGACCATATTCACCTTAAAATGGTCCGTATCTTCCTACTTTAATAAGCACAAAATCATGGTCAGATAACGATAGAGCCCCGACTAAAAATTGAATTCAACTGAAGTTACGACTTTGACCACATGGCTTGCTCGAAGTAAGTGAGATCGTGCAATGTTCTCGAAAAGTTAATTTGTTTCGGTGTCATGGACTATGTAGCGAAAGTGTATGCTGTCTGGGCTGAACATTCCAATTACTATCCGCTTAGCAAAGTGGTTATGATTAGTCGTTTAATATCCGCATGTTACATACATACATACATTCATATACACTCACGCCTGTTATCCCCGAAGGGGTAGGCAGAGGCGGAACTAGTGCACCCACTTTTCGCCGTTATTCCGTCTCATGATGTGATAGGGGGCGAGCCTATCGCCATATCAGGCACAAATTGCTGACTCCGAGCTGATACTGAATAGAAAAACTCAATAACACTTTGCCCGACCCGGGGATCGAACCCGAGACCTCAGCTTTGCAGTCGTACTGTAATACAACTACGCCACCGAGGCAGTCTGTTCCGCATGTTATTTTATTAATTGATTTATTTTGTCGTTATTCGGGTATTATTTAACAAAAAATATGAACATGGGTGTAGTAAGTATGTAATGGGATAATGTACATGTAAGTAATAGAGTAACTTTTAATTTTGAGTACGTAAGAAAGAGGCTCCAAAGTTAATCCATAAATTAAAGAATATAATATCAGGTCTTAACAATGAAAGTGGCGGTTAGTATACAGAAAGTAACTCTTTTTTTTTCAAATATTTCTTTTATTTCTATCAACCAAAATATACACTCATGCTATCGATGCATCTCTACCAGCGCAATGGTAATTTTTCAATGCGTTTCTTGAAGTAGTAATGTGTAAGGGAGCCTACAAACAGTTCAAAGGCATTTTGTACTGTCTCTCGGATATTAGACAGAAATCCTACAACAGACGGTCTCTAAGCTACTAGAGTTAGGGTTGGAAGTTTTGCGTCATCCACCGTACTCATCAGGTCTCGCGCCGATATACTTCTACTTTTTCCAAAATTTACATCTTTTTGGCATTGAAAAATTGAATACCCGAGAGGCAGTACGAAATACCTTTGAAGAGTTTGTAGGCTTCTGTACACTTGACTTCTTCAAGAAGGGCATTGAAAAATTATCACCGCGCTGGCAAAGATGTCGCACTTTTAGAACAAAAACGACACAATTCAAAAAATAGAAAATTGATTTGTCAATTTTAAATGACTATAAACTAGTTCCTTATTTATAAAAATATAATAAAAAAGGGACCGATATAACAGTTTTGTCCTTTTCCTGCTTGAATATGGCTGTGTTTGAATTATCATTGTATTGAGAACTTCGTTTTAAGTAATTTTATGACGATAACTCAATTTTCTGTCTTTTTGAATTGTGTCGTTTTCATCCTAAAGGTGCGATGTATCGATAGCATGCGTGCATATCTTGATTAATAAAAATAAAAAATAGTTATAAAAAAATAGTTTTAATAAAACTTTCTGTAGGTATGCTAAACGACAATTTCATAAGTAAAGACCGAATTGTATAAAACTGTAAAGAACTCTTTGGTATAACTTAGATGTTAATTCAAGTTCTAAAATCAGCAATGTCTAGGCGTCAATGAAAACGGGAATTACAACCGACGCGTGGTAGGTACCTATCGTACTAGATCTCAGGGCATTGACCCTGCGCCCGCGCACCGAAAGCGAAACCGAAAGCTAATCTCAATGGGTCCTAAGCTTTAACACAAATATGTGTAATTAATCATGTATATTCACATAATGATGTTTCTGATGACGTTCTATGTGAAAAATGAAAAACATAGGCCGGCATAACTGTGCCGACCGACCAGGGATGTTTATCTCTTGCCGGTCGACTTTATTTTGGGCTTCATTTCATTCACCATCATATGCAGTGAAGCCACTTTGTCGAACTAGCGACAAAAAAAACAATATATCCGAAGCCTGAGTATAAAATGACCACAATATTTTAAGATAAAAAGCATGTTAATTTCGTAAACATTGTTAAAGTTCTGTAATACTTTGTCAAAAATACTCTATATTATTGATAGTAAAATTTAGAACGTAACTCTATAGCCCAATGAAAATGATATA
Organism: Lapara coniferarum; assembly: GCA_949316025.1. Taxonomy (NCBI): domain Eukaryota; kingdom Metazoa; phylum Arthropoda; class Insecta; order Lepidoptera; family Sphingidae; genus Lapara; species Lapara coniferarum. The sequence continues at coordinate 14,422,233 of OX438929.1, forward strand.
AAAAATGCTAATTCCATTTGCTATGTTAATTACTTAATAAGCTATATCCAAAACTGGGTTATGAGCAAGCAGACCGCCAAACTTCGCACAGACAGAGATAAAATATAAAACACTAATTAACAAATTTAATAACTTGTTGCGGAACTCGTAAAATTTCACAGTGTTCAACTTTATGTTCATTAAACGGCAGTTCCACGTCAATCCTTAACTGAACGAATTTATTTATATTTTATGAAATTATCACCCGAGTGCCAATTAAATGCTAATATTATTAGTGACCAAAAAATTCAAGTCAGTGGACACCATTATTTCTTTAAGCAAACAAGAGTAGTTCCGCTTGAAAGTCTTTGTTTACACTTTCTCCTAAATTGACATTTCTAGGATCTCGAGGATCTCCGGCTTGTCAACTTGTCGGCATGAGTCTCTGACGTGTGTGCGAGTGAGACTTACAAAAATACATACGCAGGAAAGAGACAGAATTATGTTACAATTTGACGGTCAAATTTCTCATGACTAGGGTCAGTGACATTGAATTTACTCTTGCTTTCGCTTTCTGTTACCATGCTGTTGTAATTTAATTGGTAACTATTACTTTAATCTGAGCTTTCTTTACATACCTGTTGATTGATGGAGTCCTTAAGGTAATTGATGGATGTTTTTTGGATTGCTTTTGTTTATTACGTTTTTTACTAGCCTTTATAGTCTTGCCGAGCAGATGTCTCCCAAATTTCCACGATTAGGTGAGTTGGGACCGTAACCACATACCATACTTGTCTGTAGTAGGTTGGTGATTCACTGATGTCGTTCTTAGCAAGTTATCCATCTGCTAATAAGTTTAGCTGAGGCCTCGAAGGTATAGAAAGGATCTTAAACATAATTTTTGGGTAAGTTAACGAAGATCGGTGGCCTTCCTATATCTTTATTTATTTTGTTCTTTTTTTTGTTGTAGTGGAGTCCAAAGAAATCGCCCGGTAAGAGATAAAATATACAAAACACCGTAGAAATACAGCTAAGTTGAAATAGTGGAATAGCGGTAAAGATAAAATTGCTCACACAGATATAAAATTTCAACGAGCTGATATAAAAGTTTGCACATTCCACTATTCCCCACCATTGATTCCCTGGGTGGTAAATCTCTATGATACATTGTAGTTACCCTGAAGTTGTAAACGACGAATCGTGCAACTTATAGTAGTATTTTTAAACTACTAAATGATGAGAAGTTATTAATTGCTGCATACTGACTTAAGAGCAAAAATAGACAACTTAAGAATATGTTACAAGACCTTGTGTATGCGTAATGCAATACAAAAACGATATTTTTTGCAAATAACACAAGTCCTCAATTTAAAACGTAGTGTAAAAAATCTATACTTAATATTATAAAGCTGAAGAGTTTGTTTGTTTGAACGCGCTAATCTCAGGAACTACTGAACCGATTTTGAAAATTCTTTCACTAATAGGAAGCTACTTTACTCCTGAGTGCTATAGACTACTTCTTATCCCGGGAAAATATTTTTGTCCCGGAAAAACTTATTCACGCGGGCGGAGCCGCCAGCACTACTAGTCTAAAATATTTAGTAAGAACAAAGTCCATCTGATCAGCTTAATCTGAGTGAAAACGACACTGATTGACCATCCTTACACATTAACACTATTAGTCTTAGAGCAGTGGATAAAAGCTCTAAGCCATTAGTCAACAACCTTTGACTAATTACCGTTACTACAATAAAGCATTGAGAAAATCCCAGATCCATTCAAAACTGGAATCAATAAAAAAAGTACAAGTGCGCTCCCATGACAGGAACGGTTGACGGTTAGAACTAATTGTTGCACAGACAATGCCACTAGTACGAGATGCCTCGTAAACCTACATAGTAGACCTGTTGGCACAGATTGTGGGGACGGTGTCACCGAGCAGGTTGATACCAGATGGGTGCTAAGTGGAATAATTTGCGATAATTTGAATTTTATGGTCTAAAGCTGGCTTCGATTTTACAGGAATTTACTGAATAATATTCTAGGTATTTAAAAGTATAATATGCTTCATTTTTCGACAGGCTCGCCCCCTATCACATCATAGGACAGAATACGCACGGTAAAAAGTAGGTGCACTAAGATGTGCCTCTGCTTACCCCTTCGAGGATAAAAACGCGTGAGTGAGTGAGTGTGTGTGAGTGTGTGTGTGTGTGTGTGTGTGTGTGTGTGTGCGCGAGCGTGTATGTAAAAAAAGTAATCCTTCTAGCCAGTTTCGGCCAATCTCAACGGAGATCAGCCAGGTACGCAGGAGATATTATAGTGCACAAGTGTGTGCGCTATACCCATGTGCACTCGCTATTTCTTCACTCTCATAGTCCGTTGAGACGGCAATCCGACATGACCGGAGAGAGTGCTTTCAGAGGCACGGGGTATCACACCGCCAACTTCCTGACTCCGAGCTGCGACTGAGTAATTTTTATTCAAAAACCCAGTCACAACATTTTTCCCTCGACCCACGATTCGAACCCAGGACCTCAGCGCGCAAATCGTTCTCGTAACGCGTACGCAATACACCTACGCCACCAAGGCAGTCAACATATCACAGTACTGCTCATCGGAAGGCATTGGGGATTACGTCTAATGCCCAAAATTATACTGGTAATAATTTCATCAACTTAGGAAACAATAATGTACTGCTGGTTGCTGGTACAAACAAACATAAGCGTTGGTGCCTACCCAATATAATACTTGCCTATGAAATACCTTTGACCAAAATAATAAAAATAGAAACAGAACGTATAAAAATATTCACTGTTATTATTTTGCTACAATGAAATGTCCATTGCACGAATAACAACTAAATTGGTTCTATCAAATTCATACATATTTCTATAACAAAAATGATCAGTTATTTGAAAGGCCTTTTCCATTGACTATTTATTCAACAGCTCATAAATCGCTTGAATATTTCATGTTACAAATGAGAGGGCCGCTGCAAATTCATATCAGAATGAATAAAACCGAGGGAATAGCAGTTGTAGATCTGTACAACGTTCATCTAATTTTTATATTTTATCTATTGATTTTTTGAGTTCGTGGACTATGTAAACTGACTAATCTAAGAGTTTTATGATTTTTTCTGGTTTTGTGTACGCGTTACAAATCTACTGTTTAGGATAAGGAGAATTGTAAGTCTTGGAACAATTTTGGATGTATTCATCATCAACATAGATCATGATCATATAGACAGCAACTCATCTTCATAAAAACTCACAAGTTGTGATTGACATACCTTCTCAACTAATCTACAAGAGATATATTTAAATAAAACACAAGTTTCAATTACTTTAAACAGTGTTAAAATTCATTAAAAACTAATATCAATGTTATTAAAATTGACTGTCGATACAAATGTTACCAATATTATAATTACAAAACACATTTCAAATAAACTAAAAACAATTTAAATCTGCCACGTCGATATGAAATAAATCAACACTCGTAGTGAACGGCAAGAGTAGTCAAAAACGAAAGTAGAATCGATCTAAAATCGGCACCGCCGAAACATCGGTTGGGTATCGGATTGTGGTCAGTCGGTCGGTAACTTTCACCAGTCAACTAATTAGCGATCCCAGCTATCGATGTTTACGTGCGTGCAAATGTCGATATCGATACGTCCACTCGTCTAACAGATGACATGTGGATGTCGGCTTCGTTGTTTCAAATTACTTTTCAGATCCTCCGTCATGTATTTGTGAAATTACATGAACATTTCTTGTTTATAGAAGTTGTAATATCAAATTAAATTTTATTAAAACCCTTCTTCATTTTTTTGAGACATATAAAACACTCTTTAAAATCTTTATTGTTGAGGTATGAAACAATGATTTCAATTGTAAAAGGCTAGGTACGCTTGAACAGTTTCTATAAGTTGAATCTTTATTAGCAAGAAGTAAAAAAATGCAGACCCCTTTAACAATAGCAGATTTATATAAAAAACATGCTCAACACTAATAAAAAACTTTACGCATCACAAATGTTAAATACATTCGCCGATAACTCAGCCCAACACTATCAAAAAGCTCGCCGCGCTGTGGGTGAGGCACGCACTATAATCGATTGGGCGGCGTTCAAAGCCTACGTTACGATATAAACGATTCATAATCGCATCGTACACGGCTTGTTTGAAACAGTGTTCCAATATTTGCTAAGAAATCGATTCGAATTGTAATTTTAAATGGAATTGAAACTAATAATTTGAGATGTAATCTGCGGTAAGTTTAATGAAAGTATAATATGAGATGTTAAGACAATAGATTATCAGTTTTAAAAGTTTTTGGGATGGTAGAGTTATATTGCATTTAATCATCAATTTTATATACCGTCCTTATATAAAATTAAAAAGACTAATAAAACTGGGAATTTTTGCCCGGTATGGCGATAGGCTCGCTCTCTATCACATCATGGGACGGAATACGCACGGCAAAAAGTGGATGCATTAGTTGTGTGTGTGACTAATAAAAAATCGACACAGAATTATGAAGAAAACCATTACTTATGTCATTGTCAGCTAGGTTATATATATAATACCTGTCATACCTGCTTTTATCTCAGAAAGATAATATTAATATTTAACTTGAACGTATTATAAATAATCTTGAAATAATACTTCCATATTTGTACAAGGAAAGTTATCAAAACTTGTTTGTCGCTGATTCATGTAACTCAACATAAGTTTTATCTTAATCCATTAGTTTATTGACTCAAGCCGATAGCATCACATTATTAGTGTCATTTCAATTGTTCATACGTTCGGCCAGTTGCACAACAAATCAAACAAAAGCTCGTTTCTAAACGCCAATTAGAGCTTTGCGAACAGCTTGCACGATTTAGCTTTCACTTGTGATATACACCCGCGGTGTAGTGATATTTTTGACAGTAATTTTAAGTGGTAATGAGAGAAAATTTTGAGTTAAATTTATTTTGACTTTATGTCCAATTGTTTTAAGGAGAGACCGTACGCTTAAAGACAAGGGACGGAGAAGTAAAAGTCACTTTGGTCATAAATGCATAAAAATATATAAAAGAAACAGAGCCGTGAAATAATTGCTTCCAATTGCAGACGCTTTGACATTAATATCACTACTAGTAAACTGATGAAATGTGTCCCTTCCTAGCCGATTTCGGCCACGTCGGCCAATCTCAGCAGAGATCAGCCAGGTAAGCAGGAGATATTATAGTGCACAAATATGTGCGCAATACACAGGTGAACTCGCACTTCACTATCATAGTCCGATGAGACGGCAATCCGATATGACCGGGGAGAGATCTAACCGCTGTTTGAACAGGTGAAATGACAAGGTGGTGCGACATCACAAAACCTGTATTGCTTACACTTATATTCACCGCCAGATATTATGATAAAATAAATTAAATACATTTAAATACAATATTTACTATTATCGAGTGGATCTGTACGTTTGTATTTAGAGTCTATTTTTCATAATTCATTTTTTTTAATTTTAATGAATGCAATGCCATAAAAAACCTACCATCAGTAAACTTTAAAATACAGTACATTTTTTAAATTTTAGCTTTAGCTCGTGTTTTCAATCGCGTAAAAGACTTTTCCGGGATAAAAGTGCCGCTAAATATTTTCCCGGGATAAAAAGCCTATCCAGGTCTCAACCTGCCTCTGTACCAACCATCGAAATCCTTTCGGTAGTTTTTGAGTTTATCGTGTTCAGATGTCTATCTCTCACCGTATCATATATCTATGTTCCGCGTCTGTCTAGACGCCGGTGGGTTACTGCTTTATAATATGAATAGATAAAATTATGTAGGTATCATGTCTCTAAAGTCATTCACCTTGCACAAAGCCGCATGAAACACGCGCGGTCGATAACTAAAGCTGAAATGCCAGTGGAATGATAACACTTTCGCTGCAAACGTAACCGATTGTTGGGAACCTGTTTGGTACTTAGCTAACGTCCTTACGCTGAGGTAATGAGATTAAGGTAATATAACGCTATAAGTAAGCCTAGACTCACGATTTTAAACCTAGAAGGGTTAGGCAGGCAAACGAGGTCACATAAAACATTATTAATAGTTGTTCCAATATGAATTCAGAGATGCTTTTGAAAGATGAAGATGAAGTATAAACACCAACACCGGTAAATTCTACATAAGTTCCAACCATTGACCGTTATCAGTAAGATGTTAATTTAAGTTTTAGCCAACTTCATTTTAAATAAATTCCGTGTTGTGAAGAAAATAAAAGCCAAACAATTACGCTTATTACATGTACCCACTTTAAAAAATATTTACTATAGAGTTAAAAAAATAATAGACTAAATCAAATCCATAGTAGAACCATAGAGAGTTCAAGATACGTGTAAACTCCACAGTATATTGACATGAATTCGATGCATTTCGATGGATGTCGTTCGATTAACACAATTCCAATTCGCTTGAGTTGACTGACGTAGAAAATTATAGCTTGTGACGTTTTACTTCTGGCTCTCGCATTGGAGACAGCCTGTCTAAAGCAGATATATACCTACTTGCAACAAACACGGTATCTACCTACAAAACTTAACATGTAATTTCAATTTATGAGATTAATGAATTTCTTGTAAGGTAGGATAAATGAGATGTCCTCAAACTTCATGGACATTAAACGGGCAAAAATATGGATTTTGAATACATTAAAAATATATTTTTAGATGCTCCATTTATAACAAACTTTTTTAAAAACGTTCATTTCATTGTAGTTTTTAAGAAAAATAAAATTACATGAATCACAACATCTGAGGAATTTAAAATGGTATAATTGGCAGCAACCTCCATATTATATTGGATTTAAATTGACTGGTGAGGTGTTACAACTCTGCCTACCATTGAGAAGGGTACAGGTGTCATGTATATTTTTGTAATTAGGTAAATAAATAAACACTTTATAAATGGTGATCAAATCTTTAATATTCAATATCGGTAGGTGGACCAATGATCGAAAAAAAAATACTTTAAGTCAATTAGCCTTTCAAGTCGAAATATTTTTTAACATTCCCTGCTGACCCTATTTTAACACACAAATAAAAATAAACACACGCCTCTCGTATCGAAAGTTCATACCGAGTCACTAGTAGTATTGTGAAGCGTTTCTTTCATTGCACAGCCCGGGGCGACAAGGTGCGATTGGACATTTCAATTGGCGGCTCAAATCACTTTTTATATGAATGGATCATTTTGTTTCTTATAAAAACTTGTTGGACAATTGAAGTTGATGAAATGTTTAGAGGTTATGGTGAGGAGTCTGACGAGATAGGCAATGTTGTTTGTAGGTCTCTTACATGTTACATATACACTCACACCTGTTATCCCCGAAGGGGTAGGCAGAGGCACAACTAGTGCACCCACTTTTCGCCGTCATTCCGTCCCATGATGTGATAGGGGGCGAGCCTATCGCCATATCGGGCACAAATTCCAGACTCCGGGCTGATACTGAATAGAAAAACTCAATATCACTTTGCCCGACCCGGGGATCGAACCCGAGACCTCAGCTTTGCAGTCGTACTGTAATACAACTACGCCACCGAGGCAGTCCTCCTTGTAGGTCTCTTGTATACGAAAAACGGGTTGTAGATACGCAATGTCCATTTCTGCCGCCAAGCATTGTGGTGATTCTGAAGTGTGTGTGATGTAAAACTGTAGCTTCATAATACCTAGTAATTAATAGACTTATCAATATAATTATGAGTGCAGAGCAATACCACGAAGTCTTTGTTCACCAAAGCCCGTTTTTGTTTATGATCACCGTTTTCTATTATGAGTGGCTTGCTCGTTTCGTCATTCATTAATAAAAAAATTACCTTGTATACTTAGAATAAATACGCGTTGGCCTGTGAACGCTTTTAAGTTTCTATAGAAAATTAATGTCATCAACGTACTTCAAGGAAACGCGTCATTTGAAAGATTTATAGATTACAATTTAAATTATATTATGCAGAGGAAATGCTTGTCAGTTTTTTTACGTTTGTAGGGGCTAATCTTGAAACTACTGAACGGATTTTAAAAATTCTTTCACTAACAGGAAGCTACATTACTCCGAACTACTATAGGCTTTTTATCCCGGAAAAATATCAAGCTGGATTTTTAACCCGGAAAATCTTTTTCACACGCGACTAACTGCGAGCAAAAGTTAGTCATTCATATAATTACTATGATCAAAGGAATGTCACCGTATTTGACATGTCATTAATGAGCATAAGCAAGACCAACCAAGATTTGCTATTTATGAGTGTTGGCTTAATTCTATCAAGCGTTAGTTTTTAACCCCCTACAAGAAAAGGGGAGTTATAAGTTTAGGGTATCTATCTGCGTATCTGTATGTCTGTCTATGGCATCGTAGCTCTCAAACGAATGGACCGATTTGGACGCTTTTTTTTGTTTGAAAGCTGATGTGATCGAGATGGTTCATAGCTATAATTTATAAAGACCGGTTTAGGCGTTTGAAGATTATCAGCTCATTTCCAACTTTAAAAGTCCGATTGATTTTAAATTTGGTGTACTGTGCCTTTAGCAATATTTTTAAACATGAGCTGATGCTGCAGCGTCAAGTAATCTGCGGGATACCCAACTCCTTAGCAATACGCATTTTTTAAAGTTTTGACATTTAAACAAATAAGTTTAAATTATCGCCTATATTTATTATTAAAGTTAAAAACTTAAGCAATACATTGTATCTAATATCAAATCATGCTCGTTCCGACCATTTTGTATGGAACTTTACGGCCAGAAGTTATAATATGGAAATTAGTTTTATGTTACTTGTTAGAAACGTGGTATTGTTATCTCAAAAGTTTTGTATCCTTTCATTTGCATAAAATTTGTTTGCCAATTTTGATTCAAAGATTTCGGTATAACATTTTGTTTCTACGGTAATATAAAATATTAGCCTTGATAATTTTAGGACACTGCTCGACACGGTACCTCTACTACTAACCACATCTCTGCCTAATCGTTTGGGTCACGTGGTAATCCTAAAAATACAATCGACACCAAATATCGATATATAAAAACGTATTTTACCCAAATCAACGTTGGCTGCCATAAACAATCTATTAACACCGATAGTAATGCCTTATGAACTGACCCGGCCGGTGAACTTTCTCTATACCGGGACCTGACGCGCAGCTTCTTCGGTTTGGTTCGTGTTGTTTTGTACCGTGAATGCTATTAAATTCTACATTTAAATTTCAGTTAACAATATTCTGCTTCCCTAAGCAAGGATATAGTTACAATGATAAATGAGTTAAGTCTTCAGTAATCATCATCATTAGCCACATACAGTACATTGTTGAACTTTTGACTGCCTCGGTGGCGTAGTGCTATTGCGTACGCGTTACGAGTACGATTTGCGCGCTGAGGTCCTCCTGGGTTCGAATCCTGGGTCGGGCCCAAAAAACTTTGTGACTGGGTTTTTCCATCTTAAAAAAATTACTCAGTCGCAGCTCGGAGTCAGGAAGTTAGCGGTGTGATACCCCCGTGTCCGGAAAGCACGTAAAGCCGTTGGTCCTGCGCCTGATCTCTCTCCGGTCATGTCGGATTGCCGTCTCACCGGACTATGAGAGCGAAGGAATAGCGAGTGCACCTGTGTATTGCGCACACACTTGTGCACTATAATATCTCCTGCGTACCTGGCTGATCTCCGTTGAGATTGGCCGCCGTGGCCGAAACTGGCTAGGAGGATTTCATTGTTGAACATAAGCCTCATCTAAAAATTTCCTGACAGAGTGGAACGACCTGCAACCAGCGTGTTCCTGCGACCTTTATTAAGTCTTCAGTAATTGATATCATTTTTTGTATATTTACGTTAGATAAAATTAAGAATGATAATTAGTTTATACGCTGATTAATATACGTACATACATGTATACACACTCACGGTTTTATCCCATAGGGATAGCCGGAGACTATTGAGCGCCACATGTTACGATCTTGACACACTTCTTTCGCCTTTTGCATATTCATAGTTCTTCTCATACATTTAAACTCGCTAAGGGTGCTCCTGACCTGCCCTTTTCGGAGAAGTTCCTTTATTTGATCTAAGTAAGTTCACCTAGGGTGTCCCCTTCCATCCGTATCATCCACATTCGCTCGACTAATATCGCTTATTAATAAAGAAGATGGAAGTGGACGTTAAAGCACTTGGGAAAAACAGTCAGTAATTCTCTATTGTTCATATTATCATGACATTGAGTTGGTTTCATGGGCAAGGATTACTCATCCTGGGAGTAATCCCAGGATGCCAAATTAGACCAGTTTGTCGAGCTGGCTAATTCGAAGCGATTGACCCCTAAATATTGTGTATACATAGATAGTATCGAAAATGGTGATACAATCTGCGAAAATATATTTAGTGCTTTAAAATCCTTTGAATGAAAAAAAGCTCACGGGTTGAATAACTGGGTTGATTTTATATAAATACTAGCTTTAGCCAGCGGCTCCGCCCGCGTTAAAAGTTTTTTCCGGGATAAAAGTTCCGGTTTATATTTTCCCGGGATAAGTAGTCTAGGTCCTTCCCAGGATCCTAAACTATCTCCTTACTAAATTTAATCGAAATCGGTCAGTGGTTTAGCCGTAAGGACTCCCAAGAAAAAAATCCGGGATAAAAGGCCTATTTCATATTTTCCCGAGATAAAAAGTAGTCTATGTGTTAATCCAGCACATGATCTACCCGTGTGCCAAATTTCATCGAAATCCGTTTTTGCGTGACAGAGTAACAAACATCCATACATCCATACTCACAAACATTCCCGTTTACAATATTAGTAGGATTTTCCAACTAATTTAATATATATTTTTAATAGCAGAAGATATCCCCTCATAACCGATAGCGTGAGATAAGTAAATGCACATTATTATTTTTTTCTTTACGCGGAGAAAGTGAATTATTACTACCGCCCAGTGTTCAAGGGGAACGACTGAGCGGTTATGTTGGGGTCACCGTGCCTTACGACCCGACGTTGAGCCGCCCGGAGAGATGGAAAACGTCGAGCGACCGCCGGGCCGAGTCCCTAACCTATGTACACCGCACGGCATATCAACCAAAACTCCGCGGTGGCCATTTTCGGCGCATTAGGGACGGCTGCGGGCTTCCTCTGACTCACGTCAAGTTGTCGTCCGCAACCGCCCCTGCGCGTACCGCTGTTGCGGTCCGTCTCCTGTTGTTGCGGGGGCTCAGAAGCTCCCGTACACCGAAGGACGCCCCCGGCGTCAAAGGCAGCGTGAGGCCTAACCGCCACGCTGCCGTCCATCACGGGGGTCACAAAAGTTGGCTAGACTAATAGGTGGACGGCCCCTTCCGCCCACCCGTGATCCCCAAGTAAATGCACCTACAAGAATTAATTTTAATAGGCCAATGCCCTATTTTGTAACAGGGAATGGGAATTTCACAGCTAAGTAATAAATGTGTAGTAAATGTCAAGTTTATAGTCACGCTGTGTTTAAATTTACCCTAACGAGTATTAGGTTTTTTATTACGTATACATTACATAATTATTTTTATAGAGGGCACCAGACCTGGATAACGCCTGGCAGAAGAAAAAAAGTACCTTTCGACCATTGATGTATTTTTTATTACATCAATGTTTTCGACTCAAAAAATACTGTTAAGTGTGCGCTCGCCATCCTGAGACATAAGATGCTTAATCTCATTACGTCTAGTAGTTACACTGGCTACAATGTTCTTCAAACCGAAACACAACAATGCATGCACACTGCTGCTTGCCGGTAGAAATATACATTGCGGTGGTACCCACCCAGACGGACTCTTACATATGAGAGTCTTACCACCAGTGGACCTTTTATAAAATGCTTCAACTAAATAGCCACATTATCATTCAGAAAGAGATAATATAAAAGCGGATATACGCGACCACAAACGCCTGTCTCCGTCCCATTTCACTTATGTAAATGATTGTATGTTATTCAAACAGCTACCTCGGTTAATCGACACCATAAAATCATCTCATGGTACACATACTTAACTCGCCACACTACTTTCCATTTTACGATCTAAAACAACCGAACCTCAGTATAAAATTCACGTGGTATCTAAGTCGAATGAATTCTCATATCTAATTATCATGTTCCCACGATGTAGAAGACCGTGGACAAAAATTTTACTTCATTGGATAGATTTTTGTTATAACATTTAACGTGGGGTTATGTAACATCACATTTACAGTAACATTTAACATAACTCTATGTTAAATGATAAGACAAAAGATAACAATAATGTTATAGGGGAAATTAATGTGAGATAAATTTGTAACAACCTGGAAATGTACATCATTTTGAATATTTATAGAATCTTTTTTTTTTTTGTGGTCATCTTCGGCGCATTAGGGACGGCTGCGGGCTTCCTCCGACTCACGTCTAAGTTGTCGTCCGGACCGCAACCGCCCCTGCGCGTACCGCTGTTGCGGTCCGTCTCCTGTTGTTGCGGGGGCTCAGAAGCCCCCGTACACCGAAGGACGCTCTTGGCGTCCGAGGCAGCGTATGGCACGCTACCGTCCATCACGGGGGTCACAGAAGTTGGCTAGACTAATAGGTGGACGGCGTCTCCCGCCCACCCGTTACCCCCGGATATTTATAGAATCTGGATTTTGAATTTGAAAATTTTACTATTTCTGGATTGATCGATATCGTATAATGCATTCGCACTACATTACCAAAAAACTTGAGGTAGAGTACCAGTGCTTGGTTCCTTCCGCAAGACCAAGTCGCTGACCCCCTCCTTCTAGCAGAAGATCACGTTTCATGTCTTAGGAAACGCCGTTCAGTTTTACGCCATTACTTTTAACAGCTGTGGTTTAGAAAAAGGAAAACTTCAACAACCTCCACGTCATTGTCAATAGTTTCTAATGTAGACTCACTTATCACGTCTGGGACGTAAATACTCGCCGATCGGCAAAAAGCAGACGTCAATCAAATCTAGCACGCGCCCGCCTTTTTGTAATAAATATGCAAATGTAATCGAGAACTACATGTGTTTTACTTCATATTATCATGTAAATCTAATGGATGATAAGTGAAACTTTAATGAACTGAACAGCGGAGTACCAGCAAATGGTATGCATTTCCATCAACAATAGTCGAATACTCAAATTTTCATCTTTAGGATGCAGATTATAATAACACACAGACTACCTCGGTGGCGTAGTTGTATTACAGTACGACTGCAAAGCTGTGGTCTCGGGTTCGATCCCCGAGTCGGGCAAAGTGATATTGAGTTTTTCTATTCAGTATCAGCTCGGAGTCTGGAATTTGTGCCCGATATGGCGATAGGCTCGCCCCCTATCTCATCATGGGACGGAATAATGGCGAAAAGTGGGTGCAATAGTTGCGCCTCTGCCTACCCCTTCGGGGATAACAGGCGTGAGTATGTGTGTGTGTATTATAATAACATTTGTCACGCCGGCCTAGTACGGGTTGGTGGACTCCATACATCTTCATAGTAGAACTCCCCTCTGTGTAGTGTTTCCTCATAATCATTTACTTCTTCCTAAAACAGGTTAATAGTATAATCAATAAATACACATAATGTCGACAATATTAAGAGTCTCTAATATCGTATACCATCTCAGCAGTGTCTCCTCCAAACCGTATAAAAACTTCTAGCACGAGAAAGTCCGTGAACAACAGCATGATTCCATCGTTTCACCTATTAACTCAACGATTAAACCACAATTAAACGAATACCAATAGCAAAGCACAGTTTGTTTCCTGTTTACTTAATTAGCTGTTCGGATGTTGGACTCGTACATGCATCTGAAGTAGTAGAAGTTGTAATTTTATTAAAGTTTTTGTTAAGATTGAAATATGCGTTGGTCTGTATGTTTAATTTTTCTTCTAATTTCTGCACAAAACATAAAAGGTGCAAGCGCGTTGTTCTTTTAGGAAAAATTCTCGTTTTCAGAATTATGTTAAACTATAATTTAATAAGTTTTACGTAAAGGTGTGTGTGTGTACATTCTTTAAATAATTTTTCAGAAAACTTAAACCGAAGAGCAAGAGTTTTGAATGAAGGAACATTACCGGGTTAATGACGAGTTCCATCTGATATCTTAAGATGAGGTGTATTATGTTGTTGTTTAATCAGTTTGTTTACCTATGAAGCGGAAAGTGTTGCAAAGAACTGTTCTTGATTCTTATCATGAAAGTGGGCTTGAGATTGAAAAAGAAAATGGTAAACTTATAAATGTCATTTACTCCAAAACTTAGTATTAAAATATGTTTAAATCGAAGCTGAACACGTTAATATTTAATTTCCAATAAAATGATTCCAAGCGGTAATAAATCTAATGTAAAAATATATTCCAATTAATTACACAAAACAAAGTTCAAGCAGCTCACTAGAGGTCACTTGGTCATCCCAGAGCAAACACGATACTGAGTCTCGTATTTTATCTAGAATCACATTCCGAGTTATCATATACGAAAATCTCAATACAATGAAAATTCCTGTGAGATTATTCAAGTTAAGCATTTGAATTTACCTCATAGTAAATTCATTTACAAAAGAAACTATGTAACAAAACTTCGTTTTTGTGAACTAATGAACTAACCAACAATAAACTTACTTTATATACTACATAACTATACTATTATATACTACAACCTTTCCCGCTACAAACGTCTCTAGAACACACTACGACGCCAGCGACATCTATTTCAAGAACATTAATATTATTTTCCATGCGAGCAAATTATCGATATAAAAAGTATATGTTAATCCAGGACATGATCTACCCGACTGCCTCGGTGGCGTCGTTGTATTATGGTACGACTGCAATGCTGAGGTCTCGGGCTCGATCCCCGGGTCGGGCAAAGTGATATTGAGTTTTTCAATTCAGTATCAGCTCGGAGTCTGGAATTTGTGCCCGATATGGCGATGGGCTCGCCGCCTATCACATCATGGAACCGAGTAACGGCGAAGAGTGGGTGCAGTAGTTGTCTGCCTACCCCTTCGGGGATAAACGGCGTGTGTGTGTGTGTGTGTGTGTGTGTGTGTGTGTGTGTGTGTGTGTGTGTGTGTGTGTGTGTGTGTGATCTACCCGTGTGTAAAATTTCATCCAAACCCTTTCAGTAGTTTATGCGTTTATTTATTTATTTCATTTTATTAGGAAAACAAACAAGTATACAGATAGATTACAAATAGAAATATTTTAAGATTAGATTAGTGTACACTCCACTACGTTTTCACGGTTTACTTAAAGTACAGTAAAAATTAAGGGACACTAGGTATAAGCACATTCGCTTTACGTGTTTTGGTGCGTCATTAAAGCATCTGTAATTTGTTTTTAAATACGCATTTTTTGCAGCAAATATATCTATGTTACCAAAATGGTCATTATATATTTGAGCTAGTCTATAAAGGGGCGGCTCTGGCAACCCTGAGGGGCGCACGTTCACCCGCATTTGTACGACACGTAGATGTGGTGGCAAAGAGCGGGTAGACGCGCGCTTCTCGTCTTAATATAGTCCTAGGTACGACATAGGATATATTATTAACTAATTCTGGACAGTCAAATTTATTACGTATTTATCCAGGGAACATCATGGCCTGGAGCAACAGGCGTCTTGATTTCAGAGTTAACAATCTGTGCCTTGCGAGTGATTCTTTATTTAAGATACACTATCGATAGCTACACATGATATTTTAAGATATAATTTACTTATAGGATATACGTACATAATTTCCATCTAAGCTAAGCAAATACATGAACAAATATACGAAAGCAATGTTCAATTTAAATTAGGCATCGACTCCAAATATACCTACATATATAATGTTAAATTATTTTTTGGTTTGTCGTGGTTTAAGTTTTTATATTTATAGCCACAAGCACATTCGAAACACTTTGTGCTCGCCAGAAATGCTCTCCGCTTTATTTTTGCTTATTATTAAAATGTAAAGCTATCGTAATTCGTAGTGGTCGCTAGTTATTTGAATATTTATTTTTTCGTGTTAACTTTCATTCGCTGACATTTCGCTCTCGACTTTCCCGACCTTAGGTTTCAAAATTTAATAAATTCACATTAGTACCGTACGCTCCAAGATATAACTTTATGTTTAGTTCTGCGGGTTTTACTTTGTGTGAAATGTTTATTTGAATATTTTAGTAGTTTGCATACACATCACGTATTATTATGAATCGTCATTTCTATTATTATAAGATAAAAAGCAGTATTTAGAAACTCTAGAGTCTAATTTAGTTATTATAAAGTATAAGCTGATCGATAACTACAGATTTATTAATTAAAATAAAATGTATTATTAAAACATAATTTCGTGTAAACGTCCAACTTAATTAATGTTATTAAATGCAAAACTTTTATTTTGTTTAAACATCTAGGAGATTACAGAGATAAAACATTAATGTGGTGTAAAATTTATGTTTGAAGATTAAGTACTTATAACATCGTAATTTCCGATTCATAGTACATTATAGAACACAGGCTGCATTACCTTATTATTAGGTTATTGTAGGAAAATCCACATTTTAATATAAGCACTTAAATTCTTGCATAGAAACATGTAATATTGGAGTTGAGCTAATATTTATAGTTCGTTTTTTTTTTCCTTTTTTTTTTATCACCAACATAATGTACACTAATACATAGCAATAAATTAAAATCGTAATGATCAGCCTATCTAAATGTCATTGTAATTATAGGTGAAGACTGCATGCAAATTGCATAGTATAAATAATTTAACTTATCTGATGTTACTCATATAAATTAGAAAAATCTAATAACTTTAGTTCAGTATACCTACACCGAATAAAAAAGTTTGAGGAGTTGTTTCATCGATTCTGTATTCATCTTTGTCGCTTTTGTGTCCTATAATCGAAACTTCATATCACATTGTTGTTGATCATTCGTATGTAACTTATTATTGTATTATTATATTATTGTAACTTATCTATTCGGTACATGCTTATCGAATAAGTTGAGCGGATTAGAGCTATCATTAATTTCACACAATTATGTGTATTTTAGTAAGTAAACCTTAATAATATAATATAATACCAGCCCTGTATTACATACTGCTCACTGCTGAGCACGGGCCTCCTCTACTACTGAGAGGGTTTAGGCCTTAGTCCACCACGCTGGCCTAGTGCGGGTTGGCAGACTTCACACACCCTCGAAATTCCTATGGAGAAAATTCTCAAGTATGTAGGTTTCCTCACAATGTTTTCCTTCACCGTCAAAGTGAACGATAGTTGATAAACAATACACACGTAACTTTGAAAAGTCAGAGGTGTGTGCCTTGGGTTCGAACCTCCGGACATTGTCTCGGCAGACCGTTACATTCCCAACTAGGCTATCGTCCACTTTTAAGTAAAGCTTAGTATAATCGTATTATGATCTGTGTCATATAATTTTTTCCCGTGGTTCCGTAGTCCTTGACTCTTGTACTATCTTATTATTTTGTACCCATTCATTATACGCACATTTTCATCATATTTTCTCTTCCGTGGTTTCGTAGTCAGTCCTAGTTCCTGTACATATATATACATACATATACACTTACTCCTTTTATCCCCAAAGGGGCAGGCTGAGGCGCAACTAGTGCACCCACTTTTTGCCATTATTCCGTCCCATTATCTGATAGAGGGCGAGCCTATCGAAACTCAATATCACTATGCCCGACCCGGGGATCGAACCAGAGACCTCAGCATTGCAGTGGTACCATAATACAACTACGCCACCGAGGCAGTCTGTTCCTGTACTGCCTTTTAAACCGTTAAGTTACCCATACTTTATTATACTCGCTGTTAACACTTCACAAAAAAACATTCTTATAATCATCACCTAAAACAAGGTTTTCAAAATATGATTGTTGGTTATAATTAACATCACCTAAAACAAGGTTTTCAAAATATCATGCTTGTTGATTATAATTAATTAAAGGTATTCAAAACCATCACTTACTAATAGAATATTAAAACATCTAAACTAATTTTTTTATAAGTAAAAATTCCAAACTGACATAATATATTTCACAATACATCGATTACTCAGAACAAATCGATTCAGTCACACAAAACAATCGATAAAGTAATCAATGAATACATTGCGATGAAAATGGGTTAGACGAAACGATTGTGTTTGTGAAATTACGCGTTCGATCCAATCTCGAGATTGATAGAGATGTCTCTATTGACATCTTGTTGAATGAAATTACGTAGGTACTCGAATTGTAATTGTATTGACATGTCTTTTGAAGTTGTTTACTAAAATATCATTGTTATAAGAACAGGAACTCTGCGACGTTGTTTGCTTAATTTATTTTTTATTTTTGTATAAATATATTTAATGATTTTTGTTAACTGGATTTTTGTTTAACGTATAGCAAAACTTGCTTGAAATACGTTAAGCCGTATTGGATGTATGAAAAAAAATAAAAGGCTTTACTATTTTGTTCCAGGTGAATTACATTATAAGCAGATAAAACGATTTGACAATTTTACTAATATTATAAAGGTGAAAGTTTGTAAGTATGTATGGATGTCTGGATGTATGGATGTTTGTTACTCTTTCACGCAAAAACTACTGAACGGATTTCGACGAAATTTGGCACACGGGTAGATCATGTCCTGGATTAACACATAGGCTACTTTTTATCCCGGGAAAATGTAAAACGGGACTTTTATCCCGAAAAAACTTTTTAATGCGGGCGGAGCCGCGGGCAAAAGCTAGTTAAAAATATGTTCGGAATAGATTTGTTGAATAAATTCTGTCATATCAAATATTCATTTATGCATATCTAATTTTGTTATATAAATCGTAATTAATTCACAATAACTCTTTAAAGATTAGAAAGCGAACTCAAAATAACACAGACACAATAAAATCATTTACAAAAGTATATTATGTTAATTTTCGAATGCAGCTTAGTATGTAAATGATTATGTCTGAGCTAATGGATATGCCCCTATTCTCTATGTCACGTTATTTTCTCCGCTCGTAACAAGCGCGTAACGTAACTCATCACGTTTATCACTATGGGAACTGGCATACAGAATACCATTTAATGCTTATAACATGAAATTAACGGAACGCGGTCGCGTTACTAGTTAATGCTGTCATAGAGAATAAGGAGGTAGTTCAGTTCCGTTCCAGTGCGCAGGCGCATGCGTTGCGTAAACTTGCCGCTTCGACACGCTCTTGACATTACCCGTAATGCTATTTTATTTATAACTAGGTTATGTTAATTTTAATAGAGGAGCGGGAAATGAACAAGTTGGTCAATTATGGGAACCAGCCACCGCCATTCCTGCTCATTTTAGAATATTAATCGATATTTAAACTATGCAAGCTTTTATAATTTGTATACAGAAAAGTCTTGATCCAATTCTGCATACAGTCTCTATTTAAATGCTCATCTCAGTTACTACAATAATTAGGAATGTACTAAAACTTTCTCTTTTACCGCGACCACGTGATTCCATATCGGCATTATAAGGTATATTTCAACAATATGAATTGTAAAACTCATAAGTAAAACTTATCGACATAGAACCTGATTCTGATATCAATAAAGTGATACGAATTCTTTCGTGAAAATCTGAGTGCATTAAAGTGAAAATGGCGCAATAAATCATAGTGTTGTAGGCGGCGCGAGGGCGGGCGGCGCGCGACCCACTAACCGACGACGCGCTCTAAATGCATACCGGACATATTTCACATGTTTCATTAATTAATTATTAATTAAATTAAATTATACATCGTGCAACAAACCATATTCTATGTAATCAGCTACGACACGGTCGATAGTGGGCTCTAAATGCATACATGACATATTTAAAATTTTCATTACTTAAATTGTAAAATGTGACTATACAAAGTCCATTTAATCATAATCTATGTACATTGGCCACGAGGGCGATTATGCGCTGTAAATGCGTATTTATACATTAATTTATATATTTCACATGTTTCATTAATTGATTATGAATTGAAATACAACATAAAAATAATAAATAGTGCAATAAATATTAAATTATATTCTTCGTACGTTGGCCACGAGGGCGGGCGGAGCTTGACCTACTGACCGGTGCGCTCAAAATGCACGTCTAAACATATCTCAATATAATTATTTAATCAACTATGAATAATTTATTCCGATGCACTGTATCGCTGTTTTATGAATGAAGTATTAATTGTAGTGTTTGTAGTGTAACTCCTTATATATTTAGGTCGCATGTTAGCGATAGTCATGAAATTTCGTCTTTATTTTGTAATAATAACTAACATTATCAATGTGTCACGGCATGTACAATAAACTAAAGGGCTATTTTCCATTCCATTCAACCATCCGACATACACTATAAAAAATCATTCCTAATTTAAATTAAATTCAATAAACATCCAACAAACGTACCGCTTTATTTTCAATAAACACCGTCAATGTTCCAGCAAAACACACTCACAGTTCGCACAAAACTCACTGTAACACGCACGTGCGCACGCGGCTTCAGTGTTATCGCGCGTGGATGCGCGCGCGCCGGACGGAGAGTGACAAGTGGTTATCGCGCAGGTGCCAACCTCCCTCTAACAAGGTCGCTCGCCCCTCTCTTCACACCCATTTCTCCCGGAGAAAGTCTGCCTACATACATACCAAATTTCCGAACTCGTCGGTGTTTGTAATGAATGAATCGTAAGCTCGTGTATTATGTACTTACGGTGTTGGTACTGAAATTATTCTATATGGTTTAAATCGAGTATTGCATAAGTTGTTCAGTATTATAAAAGGATTCTTTGTCATTGTCATTTACAGATTTTGTCTATATTGTTAAGTATAATTAATTGTAGTATTAAATGCAGTGAAACAAGAGTCATTCGACATCAGTCAATATATGGAGAATTACCATAATTATTGCCTTGCTATAAAGCTAACGTCGTAACATATTTAACTTCCGGAAAAATATGAGTAACAAATCGAGATTGAAACCGAAAACTACATTTAGTTCAATATAATATTCTAGTAAGCGGCGATAGCCTAGGTGGGAGTGGAACGGACTGCCGAGACGAATGTCCACAGGTTCAAAACCCAAGGGCACACACCCCCGACTTTTCTAAAAAGTTATGTGTATGTTCTTTGCGAATTATCGGTCGCTTTATCGGTGAAGGAAAACATCGTAAGGATACTTGCATACCTTAGAAGTTCTTTGAATTTCGAAGGTATGTGAAGTCTGCCAACCCGCACTAGGCCAGCGTGGTAGACTAAGGCCTTGACCCTCTCAGCTGTAGAGGAGCCCCGTGCTCAGCAGTGGGCAGTATATAATACAGGGCTAGTATGGTTATGGTGTTCTAGTAAGCATAAGAAATAATTATAGCTAAAAACTTTACTATTCAATGTTATATAGTTGAATTGAGACTCAAAGCTAAAACACGCATTGTTAATCATCATCACCAATAAAAGCATTAATTTGAAGCGCCTTGGACGACGGTAAATGTAATTCATAAATGAACTTTATCATTTACGATTACAATCATGAAAGGCGTACCGCAAAGAGTAATCCATCAATCATCCGACGGTATTGTAAATTAAAACGTACGGATCAAAGTTTCATCTTCCGTGATGTAGGACGTTACTCACAGAAATGGTTTTCTCCTTTATCCAATATTTTGATAAGAAATGAAGTTGTTAGTATACTGCAATAAGCAATGGTTTTGTCTAAGTTTAAACCCATTCTCGGGATATAAAATAGTATTTTATGCACTTTCAGAATCGAATCACCATTTAAAGTTTACTTCGTAAATCGAAATTTACAAACTTTACCTCTTTCTATTACATGCCAATGTAACGCTCTAAGCTGTCGTGGTGTAAAAAAGACCTTAACTTCTATAGTAATGGCCCAATACTCAAACAATTAATACATTACTGGTGGTACGCCTCTCGTATGCGAGGGGCCAGCTGGGTGGGTACCATCGCAATGTCTATTTCTACCGCCAAGCAGCAGTGTGCATGCACTTTTGCATTCAGGTTTGAAGGACATAGTCAGCGTATATACTGGGCATTATGAGACTTGACATCTAATGTTTTATAGTGATGAGCGCAGTGGAGTACCACAGAGTACTTTGTAATTAAAAGTTCTATATGGTGCTGCTATTGTTTAAGGGCGGTCGTATCGCTTACTATCAGGTGAGCATCAAGCTCCTCTCGCCATTCAACGGCAAACAAAACAACATTGCGTTAGAGCTTTGTTTGCGTAAGGGTTACTGATATCCCCCGTCCCCATTTCGTTGTTATAGACCGGAAATACATCTTCCCTTTAGTATAAAGGTGTCCATGAATTATGATACCCTCATATGAACCACATGTTTATGAATTTCTGCTATTAAATTAGCTATTTTTAAAAACATTATTTATGGAAGTAAATTATCTATAGCATTTCATGTACCCTTTGACATTTCAGCATTTGCAAAAATCTTGTTAAGAAAGCAGATTTTGTAATTGATTATTAGTAATCGGTATACTTTCTACATCTATTGGCCGTGTAATAATAAAATTAACGATAGGCACAATACAAGTAAATGCCAATTGGCGATGCCAGCCATTTGGCTGGCATGATTAATAAATATATTCAAGGAAATTAGCAAAAGTCGATGAACATTATGTTTTTTTTTTAAACGCGCTAATCTCTTGAATTTATTTTTAATTCTGAAATGAATAATGCACATTATTTATATGGAACTAGGGGCCAGTAAATATTGCTTAAAGCTATTAATATTTTTTTTGGAAATATATTACAGGTTACACAGTAAAGTAAGTTAGGCAGGCGCTTCAACATTATTCTACATTCTTATGTTGCCGAAAAATCTCTTGATGTATGTTTCATATACCCAATAAATTATTTATCGTGTGTTATTTTGTGGAAGTTTTGCAATAAAAAGTATAATTTTAAATTCCTCTGATTTTGAGATTTATTTAATTTTATTTTGCTTGAAAACTACGGTACTGCCTCGGTGGCGTAGTTGTATTACAGTACGACTGCAAAGCTGAGGTCTCTGGTTCAATCCCCGGGTCGGGCAAAGTGATATTGAGTTTTTCTATTCAGTATCACCTCGGAGTCTGGAATTTGTGCCCGATATGGCGATAGGCTCGCCCCCTATCACATCATGGGATGGAATAATGGCGAAAAGTGGGTGCACTAGTTGCACCTCTGCCTACCCCTTCGGGGATAACAGGCGTGAGTGTATATGTATATATGTAAAAACTACGTTTAAAATGACCGTTTATAAAAAAAGTTAATTATAAATGGAGGGGTGTAAAAATATTTTTAATGGATCCAAGGTTTTCGACCCTTTATAAGCTTAAGCCTGAGCAACAGTATAAGTTTGAGCCTCGTTAGATTTTGAGGCCAAGCACCCATACAAAAAGCGGACATATCCTTTATTGAGAACGTTCATAATCTTCGCATAGAGCATCATTTGTGCAGTATCAAAATCTTCTCAACATCTTACATTTTCGAATGACCTCCAATAGCCTCCTGACCCACATTTTATGGCAAAACAGATGGAAATAAAATCTATTCGCCACACCAGTTTTTTATTACTTACGATTTGCATAAATATATCAACTGAAAAAAGACGAGATGCACATTAATAGAAAATGATGCTATTTAGGTGTGTCATAGTAGAAAATTATTCCGCCAATATCTTTTATTTATGTAAGGAAAGCGAAAGTCTCTGCGATATTTGTCTTGTATGCAAATATTAGAAAAACGCGATACTTGTAATGTGCTAATGAATGTTTCAATGTTACTACCAAGCTCACGAAGTAGAGATCAGTATATTTTATTCATTTGTTGTGACTGATGAATAAAATATGTTGATGGTGACAGTATTTGCAGTAATTTTTGCAGTAAGCAAACAAGCAAGTGGCGTCTTATTTCTACTATTTTCAATAGTTTTCCTCCTGTCTATTAGATATCGTGTTTCAAAATTCTAGTAAAAATTCTTTTAAATTTTAAGAAATCTATTGCATTGATTTTAATTTTGATATTTTATTGATCATTTTTTTGCAATGCAGTTTAATAGTATACATACATACATATACACTCACGCCTGTTATCCCCGAAGGGGTAGGCAGAGGCGCAACTAGTGCACCCACTTTTCGCCATTATTCCGTCCCATGATGTGATAGGGGGCGAACCTATCGACATATCGGGCACAAATTCCAGACTCCGAGCTGATACTGAATAGAAAAACTCAATATCACTTTGCCCGACCCGGGCATCGAACCCGAGACCTCAGCTTTGCAGTTTAACAGTACATACATACATACATCTTTTAGTAAATAAATAAATAAAAATAAAATACATACATACATAGTATCACGCCTCTATCCCATAGGGGTAGGCAGAGACTATGGATCGCCACTTTGCTCGATTCTGGCACACTACTTTCGCTTCCTCTACCTTCATCAATCTTTTCATGCACTCCCGCCGGTTCAGGGTACTTTTGACCTGGCCTCTACTTAGAATGTCAGATATCTGACAGTATCGAGGTAATAATTGTTAAAGTTGCGATTAAAATGCATACGAACCAAGTAAGCTTAAATTACATCTCATTACATATTAATGAGGATGCGGCAAGCTGAGGACAGGGCGCTATGGCGCTCATTAGGGGAGGCCTATGTCCAGCAGTGGACTGATAAAGGCTGATGATGATGATGATGATGATGATGACATATTAATTATACATTACATAACATATATTAACTGTCTATGTATGCAATAGAAACAGTATGAATATGAATACTTATATTAAAAACGTTGGAATGTTTCAAGCGCTTTTGTGAAAGCTTACGTTTCACTGAATTATATTAACAAATATGTAAAATAGTAACGAATATTTCCTCTACGATTTTACGAATGACCGATGACTACAAAGGAATCTTCAAGAATTTTAAGCATAAATATTGTGTACTAGCTTTTGCCCGCGGCTCCGCCCGCGTTAAAAAGTTTTTCCGGGATAAAAGTCCCGCTTTATGTTTTCCCGGGATAAAAAGTAGCCTATGTGTTATTCCAAGACATGTTCTACCCGTCTGCCAAATTTCATCGAAATCCGTTCCGTAGTTTTTGCGTGAAAGAGGAACAAACATCCATACATCCATACATCCAGACATTCTTACAAACTTTCGCCTTTATAGTATTAGTAGGATTATTTTTTCGCCAATAAAGCATAACATGTGCCGAAAGACCGCCTATAAGCGGGTTTTCAACCCATACATTCTTTATTATGTATATGATGACCAGTTGATGATGACCATTTTGTCGCTTATTGCAATAAACTTAAAGTATTTTGTTTAAAATTGGTTGAAAAATAAAGCAGTTATATTTGAAATATTGTTGTGAACAAAAATGGGGACGAGGGGATATCGCGCTATCTCTTTCGCACGCACGCAGCTTTATGGCCGATGGCGCTTGGTGACGTCACAGTCTAGTATTGCTGTTATTTGACAGCTACCCCTTCCACCAAATTTTAAAGCTTTATAACTTAATTACTACTGCGGCAATCTTGAAAATTCTTTTTCCGTAAGATATTGGATGGCATTTATTTTTCATAATTGTATTTAAAAAAAATAGTCATATACCCTATTCAATATTCGTTAGAAAAAGACAAAACATCCGACAACTTAAATAAGCTTATAAACTGTTTATGAATTAGGCCGTAAAAATATAAATTTCTGTATTTATGCATATGACTTCCGTCTCGCCTGAGTTGGAAATAACATCCCTTATGGTTCTTACTACAAGCATAACAATCAGCATATTGTGTTTCGAGGAGTTAGAACTCCTATTTCGCAAACTCATTTACTAGTCTGCCTCGGTGGCGTAGTTGTATTATAGTACGACTGCAATGCTGAGGTCTCGGGTTCGATTCCCGGGTCGGACAAAGTGATTTGGATTTTCTATTCAGTATCAGCTCGGGTTCTGGAATTGGTATCCGATATGGCGATAGGCTCGCCCCCTATCACATCATGGGACGGAATACGCACGGCCAAAAGTGGGTGCAACTAGTTGCGCTTCGGGGATACAAGGCATGAGAGTGTGTGGTCATTTATTAGCATTTAGTACGTCCTCCATCGATAGGGGACGATAGCCAAGTTGGGAATGGAACGGTCTGCCGAGACAATGTCCGGAGGTTCAAAACCCATGACACACACACCTCTGGCTTTTCGAAGTTATGTGTGTATTGTTTCGCAATTATCGTTCGCTTTAACGGCGAAGGAAAAAATCGTGAGAAAACCTACATACCTGAGAATTCTCCATAAGAATTTCGAGGGTATGTGAAGTCTGTCGATCCGCACTAGTCTAGCGTGGTAGACTATGGCCAAAACCCTCTCAGTAATACAGGAGGCCCGTGCTCAGCAGTGGGCAGTGTATAATACAGGGCTTGTATTATTATTATATGTCTTCCATTGAACCGTTCCAGGGAAACGTATCTCACGTTTATCATAAAGTATGATTAA
Source organism: Lapara coniferarum (assembly GCA_949316025.1). Lineage (NCBI taxonomy): Eukaryota > Metazoa > Arthropoda > Insecta > Lepidoptera > Sphingidae > Lapara > Lapara coniferarum. The sequence goes on from OX438929.1 coordinate 14,448,769, forward strand.
ATTACAACAAAAAGAGTAATCAATTTTGCTTAATTTATATCCTACTAATATTATTAAACGCGAAAGTTTGTAAGAATGTATGGATGTTTGTTCCTCTTTCACCCAAAAACTACTGATCGAATTTCGATGAAATTTGTCAGACGGGTAGATCATGTCCTGGATTAACACATAGGCTAGATCTTATCCCGGGACAATATAAACCGGGACTTTTATAACGGAAAAACTTTTTAACGCGGGCGGAAATAGCTAATCATAAGTTCATAAGAATTGTTAGCAAATACTTTAAACATGTAACGATTAACAATCAAGGCAGCGGTTGTTAATATGGAAAGTCGAGGAGTACATAATTTATTTGTTTTAAGATGCATTTTCCCACGTTTCACAATTTCTTATATCTGGAGGACATGTTTTCTCCGGATATTTCTGTTTGTTAGACATTTGTATTCGTTCATTTACGGAGAAAATATAAACAAACCTTTTGTACATCTGTTCTGCGTAAATGTGTTTGAACGAAAAACTATTACGTAATTTTTACTTCCATTTTTCTTTTTAATGGGGTGTTGTATGAAGGATAAAATGATTCCGTTTATTTTGCAGGGTGCAATTCAATGCAATTCAATCAGCCCTGTATTATATACTGCCTACTGCTGAGCACGGGCCTCCTCTACTACTGAGAGGGGTTAGGCCTTAGTCCACCACGCTGGCCTAGTGCGGGTTGGCAGACGTCACATATCCTCGAAATTCTTAGGGAAAATTCTCAGGTATGTAGGTTTCCTCACGATGTTTTCCTTCACCGTTAAAGAGAACGATAATTGATTAACAATACACACGTAACTTCGAAAAGTGTGTGCCTTAGGTTTTGAACCTCCGGACATTGTCTCGGCAGACTGTTCCATTCCCAACAAGGCTATCGTCCACTTTTTTCTTTCATTCTTTTCTTTCTTTTTTCCAAGGTAGTAGTATGAAATGTCGATTTGCATTTTTGTAAATTTTCATACCACAGACCTTATTTATTTGAGATCGTCGCAGCATAACGTCTTTCTATTATGTACGTCACCTCACCATCCACTTTCTTTGGTTATATTATTTTCCACACGCAATCCGTCTACCTATTCTCATAAATTATTGAAAATATCCAACACTCTTGAATAATTATTAAATCATAGACCTATCACCTTCTTTATCAGCCTTAACTTTGTGTTACTTTTTTATTTACCTACTTATGCGTCATTCTTAACTGAGCAATTAAATCCGGGTGTAAGTATACTGTTACTATGTATTGACTCACCGATATGTATTAGAAATTAACTAACATCCGTGGGTGGAGATTGTGTAATGAAGGATTTTTTTACACGAACGAATGTGAAAGTGATTCTTACAATGCTCTAACTTTTTTATACACATACCAATGTCATAAATTGAATATGCATTAAATGTACAATTGAGCTGTCTACGATCGGTCAATGGTAATGTATTTAATTTTAAGTATGAAACCCATAAAAAGTTATTAAACCAACAGCACTTTTGTCCCAGGTAGAGCCAGGTTCACCCTGTGGATTGGCGTTAGAAGAATTACATGACGGTAACCTCTGCCTGTCGTAAGAAGCGACTAAGCGGGGTTGAGGGCGGGTAGTGGGGGACTGCGACTTCGTCCTTTGAACATTCGTCCATCGTCAAACCCCGAGGTGGGCGCCAGTGCTACTCCATTCAGTATGATGATGGCATAGCACTGCCGCAGACGTTTAGGACATCCTTTAGTGTGTGCGGGTTTTGGAGCCCCTACCACTCATAGAGATGGACTGCAAGGCGACATTGCGCATTGGTTTAAAGTTCGGGGTCTCTTAGCCCCCTCGAGAGAGGGGCCGCAAAGCGGCATCGCGCCGGGGCAGTTCCGTGCAGCTATCTTCGTGCAACAAGATACCCCGGGGACGTCCCGCATGCGCTGAAGAAGGCACCGCGGGTTTTGGTTGGTATGCCGGTGTAGGGTGTAGATAGCATTAGGGACTCGGTCTAATGCTCGCTCAGATGCTATACTCCCGAAAGTCGACATTGGGCCGTAAGATTGGTGAAACCAACATAACCATTTTACTCTCCCCACAATGGTGGTAGCGATAACGCGTTTTTTCCCAGCGAAAAAAAAAGGCGGCATTGCGTTGGGACGATTGCGGTCGTTATGAGGGCGCCCGTCGTCGGTCTCCGCAGTCACCCTTTATGCTCTAGAGATGGCCACCGCGGGGTTTTGGTTGATATGCCGCTGTAGGGCGTATATAGTGTTAGGGATTCGGTCCAGCGTGATGTTCGATCGGAGGTTATTATTCCCGGAAGATCTAATGCTGGGCCGTAAGACCGGTGAGCCCAACACATCTTTTTTTTTGTTAATGGCCCTACTGCCAGTACCCTGACACGAGTCGGCTTTTCTGGTCACACCGGTCTTTAGGGTGAACGCAGAAGGCGCTCGCAACCCTATGAATTAAGTGACCATGCTGAGGGCAACCCACTAACGGGTTACGAATCTTGGCTCAGGACGGCCACTAAGAGTGGATGAGACATCAACGATTAGGGAAAGATTGGTTTTTAGGCCTAATCCTATTAGATTGTGTTGTCATCGGCACGCGGGCCGGAACTGCTAGGAGGATCGGGGGGTGGGGGCGACGGGGAACGCGGCGAGGTCTTCGACGGCGAGGACGGAACTGCGGTCTTGTGGAGTGTTGGAGTTTCAAAAACTCGTTCTTACGGCGAATGGCCAGAGTGATTTCGTCCTCTGGATCGGTTAATATGGAACGCCCAACACATCGGTAATATAGTTTTGCTCGCGAAAAAATTTAACGATAGATATAAACGTTTCAAGACAATATACCAGAAAAATCGAACAATTAACATATCATCCAATTTTAACGTTTCAAGACAACTCGACAACATAAATATTTAAATTAATGTTAAATGGCTAGCTTGGATCATGAAACCGAATATTATCACCGATATCGTATTACATACAAAATAAATGTGAGAAATATACATGAAAATTAGAGTTAGAGAGTTGCTTTTCGACTTGTTTCCATTTATTAATGCCACTTGGAGCAATATTGACGTCAAGAGCCAATATAAATTATGGTGTATGACAATATTACAAAGATCAAATTAAATTAATATTCTAAAGTATAACGGCTCTACAGCTGAAACCTATGAGGCTAATATTCTAATGACTTGGTAAAAAATAAATTTCTGTCTTTGTAATTCTTTCAATCTAATAGGTTTAATAACGCTTACTCACGCCTCTTATCCCCGAAGGGGTAGGCAGAGGCGCATCTAGTGCTACCCACGTTTCGCCGTGTGTAATCTGTCCATGATGTATGTAATAGGGGGCGAGCCTATCGCCATACAAATACATATACATACGCACTCACGCCTGTTATCCCCGAAGGGGTAGGCAGAGGCGCAACTAGTGCACCCACTTTTCGCCGTCATTCCGTCCCATGATGTGATAGGGGGCGAGCCTATCGCCATATGAGGCACAAATTCCAGAATCCAGGCTGATACTGTATTGAAAAATCCAATATCACTTTGCCCGACCCGGAGATCGAACCCGAAACTTCAGCATTGCAGTCATACCGTAATACAACTACGCCACCGAGACAGCCTAAGGCAGGTTTATTAACTCAACTCTAATTTTACCTTTACCTTCCCCCTTATTCTCTATGACACGCGTTATTTTCACCGTTCGTAACAAGCGCGTAACGCAACTCATCGCGTTTATCACTATGGAAATTGGCATACAGAATACCATTTTACGCACATTACACGAAGTGAACGTGACGCGGCCGCGTTACGAGTTAACAATGTCATAGAGAATCATGCCTCTTATTGTTAATAGTATTTTCAAATTGTTAGTATCAATCACTCTCAGTGTTGTCCAAAACATGAATGTGCGTAACTAACTCCTAAATATGTAAGCTTTGTAACCTATTTTATAATAAATAAGTAACTTGTATCGTTGCAAAGGAAGGGGACGAGCTATCTCCTTACCTGCCCCCTACCCCCAAAAACTTAAACAATGTAGTCTCAAATATTGAGACCAAATATAAAATAAGTATAACCATTTTGACTATCTTTGGTTTTGAATTTAGAACTTAGTCAAACTTGTTTCCTTCATAAATATCACGGTAAAATCCACACAAAACCACCCAGTAGTCTCCAATTTCATCTAACCATCATCAACATCCCATTCTTACGTCAACTACAGAGGCTAGAGCCGATCTTGTCGAATTTTTTTGAGTACGTTGAGGAAGTGAAATCGCGGGGTGCATGTGTGCCGACAAGGTCGTGAATAGGATGCGCGGCAAGTGGGTTGATGTCGCCGTGTACTCACATGACACCGCACGACTGGTTTATGTGCAGGCTTGTATTAAGTGTTAACATTAGTCCGTACACGGAATAATGTATGAATAAAATTATGACCCTCGACATTCTTCATAACCAGTTCGGCTCATTAAAAAAGCAACATGGCGGATTTTTATATAAAATACCAAACACTACTACTACTTGTTTGTTATTTTGTCACGTAATTTGCTGTGCTGTAGGTACTGTCAATGACGTGAGCACATAGACTTGGGCTAGTGTCATAAGTTAAGACCTCTATAATAAATCAAGCGGTCAGTTTGGTATGATGGATCCAAATACTAATTTAAACTTATGTTATGACAGCATTTGCGATAACTCACATAGTTGACGAATAATGTTCTATAATAACCTTAAAACCAGGCCAATCTGTAGGTTACTACATAGTAATATAAAATCATGGGGCGAAACACACTTGGCGAAAAGTCGACACTGTAGTTGCATCTCTACATGACTCTTCGAGCATAAAAAGCGTAATGTGTGTTTTTTTATAAACAATTAATTACAAAGATTGCACGTAAGTTCGTCGAGCGTCGTCCGTCGGTAATGTGCTCGGCAAGTGTCGCGTGCCACGCGGCCCGGATGCCTCGTATCTAGGAGACCAGCATTTATCCTGGGCTGGCTCACCTGTACTACGCTTATTGATTTGTTTGCGAGTAGCTATTGTAATTATATAGTGCAATCATGCTGTGTAGGCATATTGCTTTTTTTTTAATATGTACGAACTTTGTGTGAAATAAATACGCATTTTCTTACATTTATTACGTACTAGCTTTTGCACGCGGCTTCGCCCGCGTTATAAAGTTTTTCTGGGATAAAAGTCCCGGTTTATGATCTCCCGGGATAAAAAGTAGCCTATGTGTTAATCCACATCGTTACCCGTCTGCCCAATTTCATCGAAATCCGTTCAGCAGTTTTTGTGTGAAAGTGTTACAAACATCCATACATTCTTACAAACTTTCGGGTTTATTATATTATTAGTGGGATGTAAATATGTTAAGTTTATATTTACAAGTTAGAACCGAAACTGTTACTATTGTTATTTTGTTGTAATAAGTTGATATTTTGTGTTGCCTAAGAATTGAAATTTCCTATTTTATACATTGAGATATTTATTATTATATATAAACCTCAATTGCTGTTCGTTAAGTCGGCTAAAACTCGAGAACGGCTGGACTGGTTTGGCTAATTTTGGTTTTGAATTATTTGTGGAAATCCAAGGAAAGTTTAAAAGGTGACCTTATATGAAAAAAATGCTTGAAATATAGTAAAAGAGCGTTTTTCAAAAAAAAGTTGACCGTTACAGAACTGGAATGCAATTTTTTTGTATTAGTTTTACGTTACATAAAGTTGACCATTACAGAACCGGAATGCATTTTTTTATATTAGTTTTACGCTAAATACCTGCCGTTACGAAAGTATATTTTATGATTTCACAGACCTCCATTTTGAATTTGTTTGTTTTAAGGCCAATCGACCTCAAAATCAATATCTAAGCATAACCTTAGTTACAAAAGATGGATCCAATGTCGGAATTGATGAAAGAGGTCGCCGTTTTGAATTTATGTATTTGAAGAGCTATCGACCTCAAAATTGATATGTGGCAATGGATTTAGGTACAAAAGGTAAATCCAATGTCGAAATTTAAAAATGGCCGCCATTTTGAATTTATTTGTTTTGAGGCCAATTGACCTCAAAATCGATATCTGGGTACATCTTTGGTTACAAAAGATGGATCCAACCCCAGAATTGAGAAAAATGGCCGCTATTTTGAATTTCTTTGTTTTAAGGCTAATTGACATCTAAATCGATATCTGGGTATATCTTTAGTTGTTATCTTCTAAAGTGGAAACATTCTGCATTTATCATTCAGCTTTTATTTATTGATTCTGAGGTGGTACGAAGTTTGCCGGGTCAGCTAGTGTGTATATAAATATTCAATCAATTTTGATTCAAATCTTGGTCACAGAGGTTTTTGCCATTTTGACCTAGTCATAGCACCTCTTCTGTTATTTCTTTTTGAATCATTACTGTTTGTCATTATTATATTGGGCATATCATAAATTACAATTAGGTACTTATATCTTAACGGTAATATTATAATAGAAAGAATTTTGAATCGAGTTTGAAGGACGAAGACGAAACAATTTATAACTGAAATAGTTTTATAAACTGTTTGTGAATAATGCTGATAATCTTCTTTTCAACAAAGTTATGGATGATATACCGCCATAAGTATAGATTATGAAGTGAAATGTACTAACTACATAGTCACTATGTACGATACTCGTGTAATATATAGTTTTTCTAAAAAGTTAAAATTACTTGGAAAGTTTACGTTCATTATTTTGCGAGTACTGGCTAGCGTTTACATAAAACATGTATTTTTCCAGTTAACACTTGAAAATATAACACGAAAAGAGGTCGGTAAGGTTAGTTGTGAATTTTGGTTTCTGTTAGACTGACTCGTATTTTAAATATTCATGTGACGCGACGAGCGAGTGTCTTAAGAGATGGTATGTTGACGAGACGAGTAAAAGGCTTAATAAGGCGCTGTCCTGCAACTTCCAAATACAAAATTTGAAATTACACGACAATGCATTTTCTTTTTATTACTTTTTTAGTCATACATATTTTATGTATAAATACAACTTATCACTTTTTATAAGATAGGTTGTTGCTTATAGAATAGATAAAAAATTAATTATAAACAAGTGATTTTTTTTATTTGTGCAGAAAAGGTAAATGAGCTTTTTTAATCGATAAATATACTTTATCATTATTAATTCGGGGAAGTTAATGAAGTCACCATAAAATAAGTCCATTAACGAATATTTATAAATTTTACTAAACGATGCTATAAAAGTATATGAATATGCCAGCATTATGCATGCTTTACTGACCAATTTGTAAAGACATATAAAGCTTCTTCTATTCTCAGACAAAATTATGAACAGATGTGTCAATGTTAACAGGTCGAAAATTAAGCCGGTATTCCGGTTCACTAAATATATGTGACCAAGTTTTGTTAAGTATATCAATATTAAAATGGATTTAATTAGAATGGCGGCTTTTCCATCGCGCAAAGCCTAATGTTTCTAGGTTATTAGCAATACATTTTTAGATAGCTGTCCTAGTAATTTAGGTAATTAAAAAAAAGTACGCGATAAATGATAAGCTTTGCATTCCATTGAATTTGTGGCAACATTTTTCAATATTTTAATAGACCTTTTATTTTGGTTACTTATTCACTGCTGTGGTGAAATACAGGCGAATTGTTTGTTAGCCCAATATTGCGCACGCAACACTACTGAATTTATTTGGCATTTTGCCTTCGATTTTTATTTTGTTTATATCGTTTATGATTAAAAAAAATTACATCTGCATTTTGATTATGGTTTTGGAGGTACAAATGTTTTTGTACTATGTCGATTATATCAGTGAATCTAATTTAGCTCTAATTTTGACTGCCTTGGTGGCGTAGTTGTATTATGGTATGACTGCAATGCTGAGGTCTCGGGTTCGATCCCCGGTTCGGGCAGTCATATTTAGTTTTTCTATTTAGTATCAGCTCGGAGTCTTGAATTCGTGCCCGATATGGCGATAGGCTCGCCCCCTATCAAATCACGGGACGAAATAACGGCCGAAAAGTGGGTGCACTAGTAGCGCTTCTGCCTACCCCTTCGAGGATAAACGGTGTGAGTGTGTGCGCGCGTGTGTGTGTGGTCTAATTTTGCAATTGCATGTATAATCCTTCGTTTTCGTGGTATTTATATTATTTAATCCCGTTCTACATTATATATTTTTTCACAATCTGTTTCACTGCAGCTTTCAGCTTTGATCAGTATATAAACGAAGTCAGTTCAGCAGCTTTTAATACAAAATTGCCAAACCCTAAAGTTTGACATGTAGTTGATCAATTAACATTCAGCTCATCTCAAGCGCCTGAAGAAAAACTTAGAGTACCGGCAAGCACTCAACCCAAATACGTCGGTGAACGATAAGGTCCGCCTACGGGCTTTTCGGCCAATTTCGTTTTATCACCTTCATCGTACTTAAAGCCTTTAGTATAAAGGTTGTTTTGAGCGAACATGTTTTTTTTCTGACAAGTGCACTCCCAACTTTCCAACGTGTCAATAAGAGCTTTCGCTATCTGTGCCCGAACGATTTGTTTGTTTTACGCGCTCGAACGTACTTTGGTTTTGGGACTTTCGTTGGTTGATGGTATTCGAGTTAAATTTATTTTGTAACGGAGCGTAGCATATAATTTAACTATTGTTTTTTTGGTGTGTGTTTTATGCAATGAAGCACCTAAAAATAGAAGATATGGCAAATATAAAAACGCCAAATCAAAGTTGATAAGGATGTTTTTTACCACAAAAACGCAAAATGAAAGACCATCTCAACATTTAGCATATTGCAGTCTAGTAAAGTTTGAATAAATAATTATAATAAGCAAAAGAAACTACATTGTAACATTTAAACTTACGACGTCAAACATTTAAAATAAGCACTATCATTCTTAATTTTAGCCATCAGCAAGTGTTATGAAAATGCAATGTAATGAATGTATGGGTATCTGAAATTAAATCAACGGGCACGAAGCATGATATAAATTTACGATGGTAATTTACATTTAAAATGGAGAGTCGGCAAGGGTTGCACCTCAATGAGTTCGCAGAATGAACGAAACAAAAAAACATTACACTCTCCATTGAATTTTCGTGACCGGTGGCTCTCACTAGTGATCTGGATGTTTTGGAAAAATATATCAGACTGGGTGTAGTTTGCGGCTTCTCTCGCACACAAAGGTTTCCAGGTACAAAAGCTCCTAAAACACACGAAGCCAGCGCTATCTAGTTAAAAGATCAGATCAAAACATTCAAATATTTCTCATGGAAGCAAATTACCGGGAAAAAGTAGCCTATATGTTAATCTCGGGCATGGTTTACCCGTGTGCCAAATTTTATCCAAATCCGTTCTGTTTGTGCGTTTACTTTTAACAAACTTACAATCATCCAAATATTATTCACAAATTTTCGCATTTATAGTGAAAGATAAGATTTGTACACCGTAAACACTTGCTAGAAAGATCAATGTGACTTCAGTACTCTCAGTGGCTATTCTGGTTAATATACGCTCACGATTTGATAGAACTCTCAAAACAATATATTACATATTCAAAGCTATGATGACAAAACATGTGGTGCATGTACCTCGGTTACAGGAATCATTCATGCACCATTGCTTTTTAGAACTATCTTTATTTTCGTTTTAAAAGAGACTGGTGTATACTTAGAAGACAAGAAATAACAAGAATTTTGGACAGATTGACCACAGCATCGCATAAGTAACATAGGTGCGACAAAATAATTTTAATATCAATGAGATTAACTCGTACGAGCGTACTTAGTAATTCAAGTAGCAATCTCCATGTTTTATATATTTCAAAATTATCCAAATATGAATAGTATCGGTAAATCTTTCAACTACACCTGTACCAATACTAACTCAACTTATTCATCTGAATTCTAGTATATATTTAGAATTAATTTACCTATTTTATTATCTACACCCTTCAACGTGATAGAATTCCTTTGCGGAGTTTTCGTATTCGTATCCTTTAAAGCTATTTCATGCATTTCTGGTAAACTATAACCATATTTGATTATTTTGTTTTGACTGTAGTAGAAATTTGCAATATTACGTATTTACGGAATAACACTCTATACTTTGTGGGTCTATGGGTCTGGGGTTGGGATACTTTCTGGAATACCACTGTATATAAGTCACTGACGAGAATTGGATATAACATGTAATATTCTTTGATTAATACATTGTGGTCGGTACATCTGTGCTTTGACCTTAACATTTTTTATTGCCTTAGTAGACAAACGAGTAAGAGGTCCGCCTGATGATAAGCACCATCCGCCGTCCATGGACTTAAGTAATGCCAGGGCACAGCCAAGCCGTTGCCTACATTACCATAAAATCAAACTATTATGATCGTAGATCATTGATTCTTTCAATGTACATTGATCTGAAGTAGACCTGAGTTTTTGATATACATTTCAGCTTGGTATCTCTACGCGTTCCTGAGAAAAAGGGGCTTGACAAATAGACAGACGGACAACAAAATGATTCTATAGGGGTTCCTTTCTCCTTTTGAGGTCCGGAACCCTAAAAATACCCATAAGAAAAAAGTAGATATCTATAGAATAATTGTCAAATAAAACAATACACTTATCTATTGTGAATAGTACTTTCACTACTCCAGTGAAAACTATGATTGCGTTGTAATGATGGGATATATCCTTATTGGCAGAGATCACTGCGTGGAGGTTAGCTACCTTTGAACCGAAACAAATTGCAGTCATTAAAGCAGCGAGTGCATTGAATCGAATAGAAGAAGTATAATAGCCGTTCAAATAATATCCTGGAGATATCATTATAGAGCTTGATGATGATAGATTTTTTTTTATTAATAAAATGTGTATCGAAAATAATAAGTAATATTTCATTATTAAGGTAAAAAAATATAGCTAAACGATATGTTAATATACTAAAAATATGAAGTAGTGGCTAAAAAGAAAAAAAAACTTGGGAGGTGTCAAGGGACACCCGGATGGAACGAAGTTCTTTTCGATTAATTAGTGAAGATATTGTAATAAATTTTTATTTCTTTTAAGTTATAATAATAATTGTATATTTCATTAAAACGTTACCACATCAATGAAAACATTTACTTCTACCTACACAATAGATATGTCATCGAATCACAATCATCACCTAAGCAAGCATTGACATTAAAATTAATTTAAATTTCATACATATTTTTTCGTTCCAAAACTACTCTAAAAAGCATTTAAATTGTCTTTTTTTATTTAAATTTCGAATGACACTTTTGAAAAAGTGTCGTTCAAATTTCCTGAGAATTTTTTCCGTCTAGCTCCCTTTCACAACGCGCAATAAGGAACTTCGTTCCAATAACTAATTTTACCTATATCTAATTACTCTCCATCAAGAAGAGAGTCAAAAAGATAAAGCACTGTTAAGATTTGGTTCTGTCTTTCAGACTAGAATTATCACTATCACCGACCATATTTTAAACCATTTAAAACAAATGCATTGCTTTTCAAAAGCAGTCTTAATAACTGTTGGGGAGATTCCGAGATATAATATGCTGACCGCGGTATTAAGAAATTAGTTTCTATGCTACTGCCATATTACTATAATGAAAATATTACATTATTCATAGGGACAAACAAGTCCGTAATCGATGCAAAATTTGGTTGGTCTTTGTTTTCTAGTAATTAAATACGTACAAGATTCAGTTTTGTGTCTTCATGTATTAGCAAATTGCTAATGCATAAATTATATATGTATACTTAATAGGGAAACTGATGATTCGATGAATATGTCTAACTAAATACTATATATCAGTAGAGGGTTTCCAACCGTAAAATTTGTATGACATAAATACTAAAATTATCACCATACAACCCACATTTAAAAAAATAAAATAAAACATGTTGCGCCGACCCCAAGTAATTTGGGACCAGGGCAGGAAGATGATGATGATGATGGCAGCCCACATTTATATTGATGGTTAGCGCCTTCCACCATATTTCGTATAAAAATGTCATGTTATCACTTCGTAATTTGTTCCCAAATTATGTAACTTCTGGCTGAATAATAATACTCAAAATATTAAAACTGTTTATCAGTTTCCATCACAATCGCCAAACGACTTTCTTCAACAATTCTCGAAATACGTTCCAAAGTTTAATTTACAAGTTTATGAAACCCGTCGAGCAGCCCTAGAGGCCGGTGCCGGACGTTCACACACTGACCCACATGTTTTAACGCCTCACTACGTGTTTACGCATTCGTATAGCATCCTCGCACGATTAGTAAGAATTAGATTTGGTTTTATTGTCTCCGTATTTGGAACGTTTTTACAAACTCCGGTAGCTTGAGAATCGAAAGTGAGAGGTCGAGGACGTTGGTTGTAGGTACGTGGCGTTGGTTTGATATGGTCCCTGTTCCTTGAAGCATCTGCTCCAGGGAATTTGATGTTCTAGAATTTTGTGATTTTATGGTAAAATATTATGATTCTTCAGCTTTGTGTCAGATAGTATGCTTATGATAAACTCATCAGCTTGTTTTTGTAATAACATGTATGAAGACCATGTTTCGTCGACCACAAAAAATGAGGCAGGAAGTTATTTAAAAAGCAGGCTAGAGCATTCTAGATAATTAAATATATAAGTAGGCACTATATCCTGTAAGGATTTGGTCAAACCGGTTATTTTATTAAACCTACTTTTCACATCATGTCAGATGATAAACTTATCAGTGACTTCAGCTTTAATGTTTCAATTTAAAATTATAATTTAATTGAGGCTGTATTCTGCAGGTTTACGCGCTTTGATTCGCTACATCATGATATAAATAATAGCAGTATAGATTCTGTATTTTTTGTAATCCAGCAAGTAAGGTGTATTGGCCAAACCAGATAATTATTTGAGTTATGTAGTTATAGTATATAATATATAAGAAACAGGAAAATTATTCATTGATTTCAGAAACTCTTAAGTAAACTGGCTTGAAATATAAGACTTTTCTAAGGTAACGGTGTAGATTATGAACAAGAATTGATTTTATTGGGATCAATCTTCATAAGATGGGATTTCACGAGTTTTTAACGCGGGAACCACGAGAAAATGATTATTACAGCTCAAATTCTTACAAACATAAAACTTAATTGTTCGCTGCAGGAATTATGTAACGATGTACATGCATGAACAAATATGACTGCAACGTCATATCTTTCCGTCACCCTTCATTCCACCTCCAATATTTTCGAGAATTAAATTGGAAAATTGCCTTATACGATAAGTATAGCGTATTTAATCGATAAAAGTAATCGTTTATAGTCCACACCCGATAATTTATTCGATGTTGAACACCGTAATCGATACCAACTGTCGAATACTATGCGATGTAAAATTACTATGGCTACGAATGGACATAACCAGTTTTGTCAAAGGTACTCGCAATAAAATCATTGACTTTCTCTTAGAAAATTTCGATTAGTACCTACACATTATTTTTATAACAGCCGATAATAAATATCATGATTTATTACTTGATTATATTTTGATCGGACAATTCATGATATATTTTCTAATGTGTCAAAATGTAATACATCGTGTACAAACATTTTGAAAGTATTATGTATTCTACATCATTTTTGGTTTTTAATCTGCAATTAGAATAACATTAAAACTACATGAAACAGAGAATATTTTGAATCTAAAAGCTTCAGGCATACTAAAAATACAATATATGTAATATTTTTATTTGCATAAATTGATAATAAATTATTTTAGTTACATGATTTGACAACAAAAACCCCTTCTGAGACACCACAGAATCCCATGAGTCCATTCATACGACGGTACCAATTAAAAATGCTCCATACAAACACTTTCTAAGCACCGTGTGTGGTTAACTACCAGTTTTCTAGTTTGTTTTAATTTCTAACTACAAATAAATGGCAATCAAGTGGGTTAACACTCTCCCAAAACAATATTTGCCGTGACAACAAAGGCGTGTGACGAGTTAGTGAAAAGTTTTTGTAATTAAAAATATGCATGTTTACGGTAATGAGGTAAGAAAATATGCATGTTTACGGTAATGAGCTAATATATTAACATCAGGATGATATGTGTTATCAAACTATATGTATATGCTAAAACTATGCTGTATTTAGTGTTGTGTACATCACAATAAAGTAGACGCGAAGAGGTGATTCATCATCTTGGTCATCATCTAAAGGATGTTCACTACTGAACATTAGCTTCCTCTGAAGATTTCCAGACTGACCTAATAAACGCAGTTTGTACTTGAGAATTTCTCAGTATTATTAGGTCGAGTATCCACCGTGTAGGCTTGCAATAAGTATCAAACTCTTGTAACCTCATCCAACAATTTGATGAGATAGTTTCAAAAATAGACAAATGTGTAATCTGTAGATAATTATTTAATACCCACGTGTGGTAAATGTAGGAAGTTTTTAAGGTCCCACCTACGCCCGAAAGTTAATTGCCCACAAGCCAGCATGATGAAACCAAATTAATATTTACATACTTACACCTGCGTATATCCAAGTGTTCGTTTGTTTAGTAAAATGTATTTTTAGATTGTATAAGTATCTGCCAAGTTAAGTTTGGCCACATTGAAAGGATGGATGAAAGGAGAGTAACGAAAGAAATTTATGTCGCTAAGGTGAGTGGTAGTGTCGGACGGGGACGTCCTAGACGTACCTTTATGGACCAAATTGACGACCTCTTGAGGAAGGGTCAAATAAGGAGTTCTCGTAACCGACGAGCATGTATGAAGAGACTGATGACTGTGGAAGAAGCGAAAGAGGTATGCTTGGATCGTAGCACTTGGCGCTCCATAGTCTCTGCCTACCCCAATGGGAGAAAGGCGTGAGTTTATGTATGTATGTATGTATAAGTATGTGCATCTGATATTGTAGCTATAATATTTGTAGGTAAGTATGAGTTTATTTTCCTGTGCTAGATAATTAAATTAATTATATAACACTGGACCAATCACTGAAACATTTTGAGTTGTTTAGTTCAACTTAATTCTAAAATTATTAGCATAAAATTATCGCAATAGTATTCAAAAATAAAATAAATTACCGTTACATTGGTACAAAATCGCAGATTACACAAACACCTATAGCAAAAAACACAAATCACAATTTATTGAAAGCAAAAACAATAAATGCATATAATTGTTGAAAGTTACTGCGAGCATCCTGACATGAAGGGGCCCACAGCAAGTTTGCGTGCGGTCGTAGCGATATTGTACCGGTCATTACCATTTGTTGCAGCCCGTTGACATCGTTAATTAAAAGAAAAGAGATTCCGAGTGTCATTATAATAAAATAACTGTCTTATGCTCTGTAGTTAAGTATAATAAACGTGATATTAAAATAATTTAGTTAGTTTAATTTTATCTTTTATAAAGCGTTTTGTGAAGCAGTATTTAGTTCTGAAACTGTTAAAGTTTATAAAAATGTAACCATATATGTAAGATAGCTATCTATTTTAGTAACTATATTTAGAGATAACAACTGAACCCTTTACTATTTTCTAACGTGTTTTAACAAACTTTCTTTAATAGTATCCAGTTTTTTGTAAATAATTTGGATCCAGAAAACAGACACAAAATAACAGCGTTGTCGTTTTTATTAAGCTTTAGGCATTAAATACGTTCATTGTAATTGCTGAAAATTCAACGCTGCCCTTCAAAAGTTTTTGTGGATTCGAAGAAATTGTACTTTTCTTTAATATCGTTATCACAATAATGATAAGATTGTTTTCACACAATGTGTGCTCAATGGTGGCTATCAATACCATCCGTTGACCAACTTCCTTGTTACAATCACACACACTCACTCACGTCTTTTATCCCTTGAAGGGGTAGGTAGAATCGTAATTAGTGCACCCACTTTTCGCCGTGCGCAGCGACTATATGACCTCGCCGTGCGTAATGCGTATCCTGTCTCATGATGAAATAGGGCGAGCCTATGGCCATATCAGGCACAAATTCCAGAGTATAGGCTAATTCTGAGTATCGAGATAACTTTTGTTATAAAATGCTCTTAATTAAATAAATATATTTGAATATGATTAAATATGTTAATCCTTACTAATATAATAAATGCGAAAGTATCTGTGTCTGTCTGTCTGTCGTGCTTTCACGCCAAAACCATTGAACCGATTTCAATGAAATTTGGTACACAGATATTCTAGAGCCTGAGAAAGGACATAGGCTACTTTTTATCCCGGGAAAATATAAAGCGGGATTTTGATCCCAGAAAACCCTTTCACGCGGGCGGAGCCCAGAAAAAAAGCATGATGAATATCCAGAAATACATGAAATAGCTTTAAAGGATATCAGTAAACGAAAACTTCACAAAGGAATCCTATCACGTTGAAGGATGAAGATACTAAAATAAGTTAAGTAAATCAATAGGTATCAGAGATACGAAGGTGTTTTGTCTTGCGTAAACATTGAGACAGCCCTAAGAATCAATCATTCTAGAAGTGTCTTTGAATCTTTGGAATAGTGCCTGCTTTCGACACGCTATTGTTTTGTCACTTAGCAAATTAATTCTAAATACATACTAGAATTCCGTTAAATAAGTCGAGTTACTAATGGCACAGGTTTAGTTGAAAGATGTACCGATACTATTCATATTTAGATAACTTTGAATAATACACAAAACATGAAGGTTGCTACTTGAATTATTAAATAAGCTCTTACGAGTTAATTTTATTGATATTAAAATTATTTTGTCGCCCTTGTGTTGCTCATGCGATGCTGTGGTCAATCTGTCCAAAAGTCTTGTTATTTCATGTCTTCTAAGTATTCACTAGTCTTTTCTAAAACGAAAAAAAGATAGTCTATGATGATAAAACATGTGGTGCATGTACCTCGGTTACAGAAACCTTTCATGCACCATTGCTTTATAGAACTATCTTTTTCTTTGCATATGTAATATATTGTTTTGAGAGCTCTATCAAATCTTGAGCGTATATTAACCAGAATAGCCACTAAGAATACTGAAGTCACATTGATCGTTCTAGCAAGGGTTTACGGTGTACAAATCTTAACTTACACTATAATTGCGAAAATTTGTGAAAAATACTTGGATGATTGTATGTTCGTTAGAAGTAAACGCAGAAACAACAAAACGCATTTAGATGAAATTTGGCGTACGGGTACACTATTCCCGGGATTAACCATAGGCTACATTTATCCCGGTAATTTGCCCTCATGAGAAATATTGGAATGTTTTAATCTGATCTTTTAACTAGACAGCGCTGGCGTCGTGTGTTTTAGGGACTTTTGAAGCTGGAAACGTTTCTCATGCGGGCGAAGCCGTAAGCAACATCTAGTTAATAAATAAATATTATAATTACCATAACATACTATTAACGATCATTTTATCGGTTAAGATGAAAAATCACATCAGCCTACATCACACGAAATGATAAATCCAAACTCATCTGGACCATTTTCATTACAATTTCCACTACTCGGGGAAGGCATCGTTAACATAAAATAAATAGTAACCAATTTACAATGACATCTACCTGGGTGTACTAATGTCTGTATAATTCGCTTGGTAGTGAGATAGTAGATAAAGTTCAATTAATACTGGTCGGTTAGAATCTAGATTAGTAAGGGCAAACGGCCCGGATACACATCTTGTGTTGGACCGTCAATGAGAGCTATATAATTTTAAAATAGTAGTCATGCTGTTGGCGTATTTGTATACGGTATGAATGGGTTGGCTTGACTGGGGATGTACCACTGTCTCACAGAAAACCGTCGTGAAGTGACAGCTTTGTTACGCTTCGTATGAGAAAGAAGATATGTAGTCCGTATATCCAACATACTAATGCTTTCCTTTAAGACCAGCCCATACATGATTATTTTGAAATTGTGGGATTTTAGTTGGTCATAGGAATATGGTGACAAGGATGCTTCCTTGCCGATTTACGCCGTAGATAATTTCGAATATTTTTTACTAATACGAGTTTTTACAAGTCAAGTTTATTTTCTCAAAAATGTCTATTCGTCCCAGTTTTCGCAAAGGCTAAACACGTTTGAATTTCTATTAGCATCACCGTTGAGTGCTTCGATTTGGATTTGGGTGACATTAGTACAAAACCTGTATCGAATGTAAAATGATGGAATTCTAGAAAAACTCGATGACAACTAGTTTTGGTTTCTTTTATGTTTCATGCAAGTTTTATATTCTTCCTTACTTATGAATTCAAAATGAATGCATAACCATTTCATGGTTATTACCTATTCTCAATTTAGAGTTGAGAGATGTTATTCTGGAATTTAAGTCAGTGGCATTTTAGTACAGAACAATTCAAAAAATGCTAAAGTAGTAATGATAGAAGAACTAATGTTGAAACACAAATCAATCTTTAAATACTTACCATAAATTTACCTCGCACTTCCGAGTTAATCTCGAACCCAACTCGAAAACCACTAAAACACATAAAGGAATGTTAAGAAAGTGTGCGAATGAACCCCGAACGTGCTCTGCCTGTCGGAGTTGACGATTGGCGATTCCCGACGCGCAAACTCATTAAGATTCGCCGAAGATCTGCTGGACGGTAGTAAAAGCTTAGCAGCTATAGACATGGCTAAAGGCGGATATTTCATTAACTTGTTTAATAATAGTTCGAATGTTTTGAAATGAGTATTGAATTGTTTGCGACTAATAGTGAAAGCTCAAAATAATCATTTTTTATAATGCGATTATACTCAGTATTTCATCTTATAACGAGCACCGGATGTACAGCTTTTTAGTTCTTATTTAAATTCTCTTTCTAGTGTAGTAATTCTTTTGGAAAAAATAATATAATAATAATACCAGCCCTGTATTATATACTGTCCCACTGCTGGGCACGGGCCTCCTCTACAACTGAGAAGGTTTAGGCCTTAGTCCACCACGCTGGCCTAGTGCGGGTTGGTAGACTTCACATACCTTCGAAATTCTCATAAAGAACTTCTTAGGTATGCAGGTTTCCTCACGATGTTTTCCTTCGCCGTCAAAGCGAACGATAATTGATAAACAATACACACGTAACTTTTTTAAAAATCAGAGGTGTGTGCCTTGGGTTTTGAACCTCCGGACATTGTCTCGGCAGACCGTTCCATTCCCAACTAGGCTATCGTCCACTACTGGAAAAAAATAATCAGTTTTAAATACGGTAGGCAACTGTTTGGTTGTGCCTCTGGCATTGCTTAAGACCATGGGCGGTGGATGCTGCTTACCATCAAGCGGACCAATTGCTCCTTTGTCTACTAAGGCAATAAAAAAAATGGTTGTGTCATCCAGCATCATATTTTGCCTACAAAATATCAAAAATGTTTATGATCAAGCTACTTATAAAAGTCTATTCTACGTATATTGTGGTCACACAGCGCGCAAGAAAAAGCACCTAACGCATCGTCAGGTGCGCATACTAACGCACGTCCCGCTGACCGCCTTGAGATAAGGACTGACAAATCGGTGAAAACTTAACCATTCTCCGAGAAAAGTAAAAACACTTTCGCACACATTGTTGGATGATGATCCTATGATATCCGGATATAGAAGGCGTGATTTTTTTTCTCACTACCGTTTGTTAGCCCGACGTGAGTCGGCTTATACAAACAAACTGGACTTTCGGGTGAGCGCGTTGGGCACTCGTATCCGTTGAATTAAGGACCAAGACGAGACTATTAAAACATTTTGGGTTGTATAGGTCCATCGTATGTAAGTCTGTTTTGGTACCACCGATTTTTCTATGAGTACCGCCATGTAGTATAATTATTTCGCTTACGCGTTCACTGCTAAGAAGGACCCATTCGTCATGGTGCCACAGTTCCAAGGAGTTTCTCTCCACATGTCGAATAGCATTGGGATCCTCGGCGTCGAAATTTCCAGTGACGTCAAGTATGGGAGTCATTTGGAGGAAAAAGCCAAATTGGCCAGCAAAAAGTTAGGAATCCTCAACAGAGCCAAGCGGTACCTACTTCGCGTCCGGCCACAGACTGGCGCTTTATAAAGCGCAAGTCCGACCGCACGTGGAGTACTGCTCACACCTCTGGGCAGGGGCCCCCAAACACATGCTGAGCCCACTTGACTCCCTACAACGACGGGCACTTCGCATCGTCGATGATCCCAATCTCACGGACAAGGTGGAGGCGCTGGGTATGCGGAGAGACATTGGTTCTCTTTGTATATTCTACCGCCTCTTCCATTGGGAGTGCTCTGAGGAACTGTTTAATATGGTGCCTGCCTCGCCTTTTTACCATCGCACCACTCGCCATCGCAGTGGAGTTCATCCGTACTACGCCGAATCCATCCGTAGTAGCACGGTGCGTTTTCAACGGTCTTTTTTGCCGCGCACGTGCAAACTGTGGAATGGACTCCCTGCATCGGTGTTTCCCGAGGGCTATGACCTGTCCTTCTTTAAACGAGGTATAAAAAGAGTACTCACCTCCCGGTAGGTAACAGCTTGGTTGTGCCTCTGGCATTGCTTTAGTCCATGGGCGGCGGATACCGCTTACCATCAGGCGGACCGCTTGCTCGTTTGCCTACTATGGCATTAAAAAAAAAAAAAAAAAAAACACGCATAATTATTGTTGCAGTCTATTATTTGGCTTCTAATATGTATAGTATAGTTCTAATATGTATAGTATAGTTACCTTAAATAATGACATTGTTCAAAATTTAGAAGAGGGCGAGCTACGTATCAAATAGCGGAATCTCACCTTCAACTTTTTCCCAACGTCCTATACATTGTAATCGCACCAAATACCATACCACCATACCAGACCTGTATTATATACTGCCCACTGCTGAGTACTACTGAAAGGGTTTAAGCCTTAGTCCACCACGCTGGCCTAGTGCGGGTTGGCAGACTCCATATACCTTCGAAATTCTTATAGAGAACTTTTCAAGTATGCAGTTTTCTTCACGATGTTGTCCATCACCGTTAAAGCGAGCGATAATTCACGAAGAATACTCACATAACTTTTTTAGAAAAGTTAGAGGTGCGTGGGTTTTGAACCTGTACACATTCGTCACACCAAATAATATGACCAAGTATTAAAAAACCCTCTACAGTGTACGAGTGAAGAACACAATGCATTGCCATCCAGCGCTTTGGAATTCAGAGTTTTATATCATCGAAGTAAGTAAAAGGTCTGATAATATAAAAGACGCACAGTTTCAATACAGATCAAACTTTTTACCGTTAAAATATTTCGATTTTGACCCGTACCGATTCTGTTATTGAAATGCCAAAATAGAGGTGCATCTCGTATAATTGTTATTGAGTAATTTAGAAAATATGTTACACAGAGATGTTTTACGACTACGATGTATTCGTCTTCGTAATGGCCGTTTGGTTACTGGTGCGCGTTTTGTATAAATCTGTTACGAATACATAAATATCAACTCTCTGCTCTTATTAGATCTGTATTAAGTTTTGGGCTTGATTTATTATTGATAGAAATACTTTTCGTCTACGCAGATCGCCATAATAATAATGATTGATAGATTTCATACACGTTCAAAATTATTATCTTGAACAATCAGATATTTTAATAATATTTTGCGTGTCGGTAAAGCGATAATTAAAACAATCTATACTAAAACAATAATATAATAAAAAATTGAGTTCGTTAATTGTTTCGGTACGCGCCAAGGTCAAACGGATTGTGATACAGATTTGTTAAAACAACACGCCAGGATATAGAAAACTGGAATAATAAGAGGAGATCATCATCATCATCACCATCATCAGCCACACGACGTCCACTGCTGAACATAGGCCTCCCCCAAAAGATTTCCAGACGGACCTCTCAAAAGCGCATCCAGCGCGTTCCTGCGACCTTTAATAATAAGAGGAGATAAATAACACAAATACCTAACATTTGCATTAGCTATTAGTGTAAAATAACTTGTAACTAAAAACCTACCTTAAATGCCACGTTAGTGTCAAATAGTTTACAGAACACAATACATTAATAAAGTGCAGCTTCATCGCTCACATATACACCTCGAAACATACCTAGACTTTCTACTAGAAGTCACAATAATTTATTCTCGGTGCGTTACCAAGCTGATCAGGTCTCATTAATTCTAGACCATTAAGTCAAACGGCAGACCTAAAATCACGAATACTTCCGAGTGAATCAAGGACATTATCCGATTTGAATGTGTAATTTTCCTTTTAGAAACTTTTTGTCGTCACCTGTTAAATTTTATGACGATAAATTGCTGTGTGGTCGAGTTTATATTAAACGATTTATTGAGATTCAAATTATTAAAATGTATAATTTCATCCAACTGTGACATAGTAGGTTGTGATTCCAGTGAAATAAATGTATTGCATCGAGAAACTCATTTCACATTATCTTAAACAAAAATTTATATTTGCTGATTCCTCCTGGACGCCTAAAACAAAACCTTGAGAACCACTACGTCGCATGTTTATATTTTAACATATTTTTTAGTCTAGGTAGTAAGTGACTTTGTTTTTGATGTGCATTGTTACTGTTTATTTTCAAACGTGACGCATCAGTCTGGCAATAAGTTGGTTCCGTCGTCCAATCTTTAAAAAAATCCTAAGGATTGCCTCGGTGGCGTAGTTGTATGGTATGCGGTATGACTATCGCGCTGAGGTCTTGGGTTTGATCTCGGGTCCGGCAAAGTCATCTTAGGTTTTTTTACAAAATTGAAACCCGAAATCTGGTAATATACCTGCCAAATATGGGTGTGTTACACCTCTGCATACTCCTGAAGAGTGGGAAAAGCCGTGATGCTATATATGTATGTATGTATGTGTTGAAATTTGTTCGGTCAGAGAAACAAAACTTAAGGTCGAGAAGTGGTTATGTTCCCTTGAATACAGTGACACTGAAGCACTAAATAAAATAGTCTGGTAGACAAAGAGTCCATTCAAAGTAAATACACACACCCATACATAACAATCACGCACACACACTCGTTTATATACGTGTACGCGTACACACGCTCACAGAACTAAACTTTCATTATATTACTTATATATTATAAAGCTTGCATTAATGTTTCTCATTTAATTTTATTATTCCAGGTAACTTGGAATGTAAATTGGTCGCCTACGATACAAGCAGTGCCTACTGTAGGGACCAGGCAACGGTTTTTAACTTCCTTTGATCTCAATTTAATTTTATTTCTACGTAACAATTTAATAGCAATATTTTTTAGTTCGTAAGGAAAACATTGTACTCTTTTTTGATAAATAAATATTTGACTATTTGAAAATGGGTAACATTTTTATCCAGATTTATTAAAGAACCAATTCCAAGTATTTTTTGATCTCCAGGAAGTCTTTTACATTAAATAGCCTTTAATGTTGAAGAAACCAATAGACTCCAAGGTTTCTATTCAATCAGTAGCTATTCAGTTTTGCGGGTACGTCTATCCTCATTGACGGTTACAATTCAGAAGGTAAACAGTTATAAAAAAAAGCCTCAGTAGTTATCAGACTTTTTATATAAGGTTCAATGGTTCACTCGATTAATATACAGCAGGATATACACCACCGTAAATGACGCCATACCACCAGAGCAGGCCGGTTTCAGGGGAAACAGAAGCTGTGTTGATCAAGTCCTAGCTCTGTCCACATATATTGAGGCCGGGTATCAACGCGGCTTAAAAACCTCAGTTGCCTTCGTTGATTTAAGTGCCGCTTACGATACTGTGTGGACAAACGGAATGCTAAGTAAAATCTATGATATCATTCCATGCCGCAGGATGCTTAGCCTATTCAAAGCCCTTCTTAGTCCCCGTTATATAAAAGTCCATCTGGGCGAAAGCAGCAGCCGCTACCGCCTAGTTAAAAATGGGCTGCCACAGGGGTCGGTTCTGGCACCGCTTTTATTTAACATATACATGCACGATATGCCAGCCACAAGATCCAGCAAATTTGCTTACGCAGACGACCTAGCGCTAGCCTACCAATCTAGGAGCTTTGAAGAGGGAGAGATGACCCTGACCCAGGACCTCAATAGTTTAAGTAACTACTACACTCAGTGGCGTTTGCGTCCTAACCCGTCTAAAACCGAAGTCTCATGTTTCCATCTCACCAACTGCTGGGCTAAGAGGAAACTGAATGTCACGTTCTGCGGTGAAACTGTCAAACACAATTACACACCAAAGTACCTAGGTGTAACACTTGACAGGTCTCTGACGTTCCGACCACACCTTGAAAATGTCAAGCAGAAGGTGAAAACGAGGCTCAACATTATCCGCAGACTAGCAGGCACAAGCTGGGGAGCTTCTGCGACTGTTCTTCGCACGTCTGCTCTAGCGCTAGTATACTCAACCGCTGAGTACTGCGCACCTGTGTGGTATCGTAGCGCTCATACTAATAAGGTAGACACTCAGCTTCATGAAACCATGCGTATTATTTCTGGAGTAATAACATCAACCCCACTTCCATGGCTTCCTGTTCTGGCGCACATTCCACCCCCTGACCTACGAAGATGCAAAGCAGCTGCCAACGAGTGGGAGAAATGTTTTCAGCTAAACCACTCTGAACCCATGCCCATCCGGAAAACACTGGACGAGCTCCCTCGTCTCCGTTTAAACTCCAGGTCTCCAATCTGGACAGACGAGAGGATCCAACACCAGTTTCAACTCAACGAGGCATGGCGTTCGGAGTGGGGCCTCTTTAAAAACTTTAACTCGCACCATGTTAAGGACCCTACAAAAAAGCTACCCGGCTTTAATGCTGACCGAAAATCGTGGAGCCGCTTAAATCGATTTCGGGCTAACCATGGGAAATCAAACCACCATCTACACAAATGGGGATTGAGGGAGTCACCACAATGCGACTGCGGAGCACCTGACCAGACCCTTTCCCATGTGGTGAATGAATGTCCGCTTCGCTGTTTTCCCGGCGGTATAGCAGAGCTTCACGAATTCACGCCTGCCGCAGCTAACTGGTTGAAGCAACTAGACCTAGAAATTTGATCCATGCAGGATAATAAGCCATACGCAATGATGATGAATGGTTCACTACGTATATTTATATTACAATGCCCTTCAAACCCGAACACAACAGTGCTTGTACAATGCTGCTTAGTCGAATAAAAAGTCAATTATAACCAATTCGACTTTCATATACAAATCATTTACTAATATAATAATGCATTTCATTACATCACAAACAATTTCTTCAAAGTGCTTATGGACAATATTTTTTACTACTTCCTTATAATAAAATATTCTACAATGTTACTTCAACCATACCTATTATGCCATTGTATTACACTACTATATCTCGTAATAAACTTGCATATACTTAATTTGTCTCAAATTAAAAATCAATATTATTTTGTTCATATGTTTTATGTTTATGATATGAAGTCAACGTCTTGTCACCAATATAAACATTTGATAAACGATCTATAAACAGCCGCCATCTTTGTTTTTAGTCTTTTAACCAACCCAAACCAATAAAGTGGGTTATCGGAACTTCATCTAACGGCACTAATTTCGCTAATACCTCCAAAACAGAACCAGTCACCACACCTGTTGTAGGTATGTGGCTCAAATAATTAAAACATGTTTTATTAGAGTTCATTATAGATGTGAATGAAACTGCTTCAATTGAGGTAAGCATGACCGCTTGGTTAACCAGTTTTCTGATATTTGATGATATTAAAAGGGAAATTGATGTGCTGTTAAAACGTGGAGATACTTAAAGTGTTGTTACTAGCTCGGTACTAGGAATACAACAGATATTAACAATGCTTTTTAGGTAACACTTAAAAAGTGTTACCTAAAAAGCATTGATTAACCATACACACATAACTTCGAAAAGTCAGAGGTGTGTGCCTTGGGTTTTGAACCTCCGGACATTGTCTCGGCAGACCGTTCTATTCCCAACTAGGCTATCGTCCACTTCGATCAGATCGTTTACGATATTTATAAACATCAGAATAAAACTAAAAATTTTAAGTAACGTAAGGGATCGAATTATCTCTGTTATGCAAGCTCGTTCATATTTTACTCTCAAGAACCTTAATACGCCCGCGTTTTCCGTTTTTGAAACGTCAGCACCAGATACTGTGATAAAGATCGTACGAAACGGGATAGAATTTATACGAACTCTTTTAAGAATTTCATTTTAAATTACTATGACCAGTTATTTTACAGTGCTTAAATAAATACGTGGTCGGGCAAAGTGATATTAAGTATTTCTATTCAATATCAGCCCGGAGTCTGGAATTTGTGCCCGATATCGCAATATGCTCGTCTATCACATCATGGGACAGAACACACTTAGCGAAAAGTGGGTGCAAACCTCTGCCTATTCCGTCAGGGGTAAAGGACTTGATTTGTCTTAAATGAACTTAAATCGACGGTTATGACATAGCTCATGAGGAAAGTATTTCATTAAGCATTGCTTTTTAGAATAGTTGCTGACGGCATGACTACATATTATATAGTGCGTTTCAACTTTAAGTTCTGATCGCGTTATGTTGGCACCAAGGTATATGCAGTGCTGCTATATCACACAAAATGTGTTACCTTAAAATAAAGGATTTTTTGTATGGGAACATGTTTTGTCTAGTAACAAAATACTAATATTTTCAAATCAAGTTTTAAAATATATAGGTAAGCGTTAACTATGTACTCACTTTTTAAATAATTTATTTTTCAAATTGTTGAATTCTGTCGTAAATACGTAATAATTAACCAGCTTTGTAGTTTCCAATAAATACTTCTTTTTTTCTAAGATGTATGGTGCAGGACAAATAGTTATATCACGAAATTACACTATGGAATTAATCTGCAACTTACGGAAGTACATCTAACACTATAAACATAACTGATGGGTGGGCATTGATGTATTAAACTACATCAATGTGGGTGGGTAAAAATTTAGCAGCTAAATCAACTTTAATATGTTTATTTGCTAAACCATTATTAATAGAAGTGGTATAAGCTAATATAAGTGTGTTAATGAAATATCTAAAATATACATATTTTTAACCAGATATGCTATTGAATCCAAACTGCTGTGAATATAGATTTTATGTATAATGTTGACACAGAATACAGTAGGTATGTCATCTTAAATTTATATGCGAGACTAATCGATTAATTTTAACTTCACGAGGTTATATTTTATGTGTAATATAGTTGGCATGAACTTGTTAAAAAATAATCGCGATACATTTTATTTTACTGCTTTGTATGTTTTTATCGATGAAGTTAGAGTGCGTGCCGTAAAAACATACAATTTAATGTCACTAATGTATACTAAACATAAAGTATCCATGCACAAAATGATCCTATATATGTATATAATATATATACAATAGAAAAAATATTTTATATTCATACATTAAAATAAATATGTTTTAAAAGTGTAAGTGAAGGAAGGAAATTAATTAAAAAAGTAGAGGTCAAAAGAAGACAAACAAAGCTTCTCTAATCACCGCACAATTTTTACTTCCTCGTACTAATTTTGGAGTCAAACAAAACAGTGTCAATAAAAATATTTATTGTCCGAGCGTAATGACTCACCTGATAATGGTATGCTGGAAGCGTTCTGGCGACCATTAACAAATGTCCCATACAAAATGATAACTATTCCCTTTTGTTAGTCCCACTGTAACACTCGAAACATCGATACGTTGTCAGAAAACGAAATATTTAAGTGGTAACAATGGTGAAAAAGATTCTATGCTTGATGTTTGTAATTGTGCTGATAAATATGACGTCAGGGAAGATCGTGAATAAAAGAAAATGTCCAGAAGTGAGAGCAGTGCCCCATTTCAACTTGCCGCAGGTCAGCTATAATTCAATATTTATAGTCGCATAAATTTGACATTGACATCAAAAATATACGGTATCGTATAAATGTTTGGCATCGATTAAACTGTAGCCAGTTCCGAATTTCATTTGATACGAAATGAATTATGAGCTATAAGTCGGTATGATGTTAAAGTTGTTAGTGATTGTTTATGTTCTAGTGACATTATTTGCAAATGTTTAGTAATCAAAACTGAATACACAATCGGTGTATAAGATTATAAGTCTTGAAGAGCTAATGGGAGAAGAGATCGAAAATATTTTTTTTTTCAAAAAAGAATACCTACAAATATTTGCGTAATGATCGTTGCTGTATAAAAACCCCATATCAGTGGTAATGATTAATGATGTCAATATTTCCTAAAATACAACCTTTGGGACAAGCCACGATACAACGTTAAATACAGCCTCAAGTAATGGCCTGATACTTTTACGGGTTAAGTGCGGAAAAAGGAGCCAACAACCAATACCAATACGGTCTCAGGTGCTTGCAATGCAATCAGCCCTGTATTATATATTGCCCACTGCTGAGCACGGGCCTCCTCTATTACTGAGAGGGTCCTCTATTACTCAGGTGCTTATTTTCTATCAAAGTTACACTACTACTCCTAACAAGATCAGAAAGAGTCATGCCAGCAGTGGCATTTCTACAAGCATTTCTTCGTCTCGCATGTCAAATATCATAATAATAATTCTTAATGTTTCTTACTTTTCACTAATTCTTACTAATTAGAAAGGCGAAAATTTGTTAAATGTTTGGATGTTTGTTAGATGTAAACGCAGAAAGAACTAAACGGATTTGAATGAAATTTTGCACACGGGTAGATCATGTCCTGGATTAACACATAGGCTACTTTTTATCTCGGTAATTTGCTCCCATGTACAGTAGACAATAAATATTTTCATTTGATTCCTTCAGTAGATGGTGTGGTGTAGGGACATTATGTAGTGGAAAGTGGACGAAACCGCGAGCAGCACTTAGTCCTTTTAATATTATAAAGGCGAAAGTTTGTAAGAATGTCTGGATGTATGGATGTATGGATGTATGGATGTTTGTTCCTCTTTCACGCAAAAACTACCGAACTGATTTCGATGAAATTTGGTAAACGGGTAGAACATGTCCTGGATTAACACATAGGCTACTTTTTATCCCGGGAAAATATAAAGCGGTACTTTTATCCCGGAAAAACTTTTTAAAGCGGGCGGAGCCGCGGGCAAAAGCTAGTAATATATATTTTGGCTAGTGGACCGTCATTCACTATTCATAGTTCTAAGATTGACACTTATATTACCGAACGAATGTTTCCTCATTCGTTTAATGATTCATGTCCAATTAATAAGCTTTCGAGTGTTTGATTGAAGTTAGCCCAATTTTTAAATAACTGTAAGGGACAAAGACCGAATCTGTTTGTAAACAAATATATTTTCATAAACATCTGTATATATTTATAAAGGGACGTTAATCGAACCGGTTTGAAAGATGAATAACTATTCTGGCACCTCTTATAGACTTTGTTAGGGCGAAATTTATGAACTCAACTTTTTATTATTATTTTACAAGTACGCCAAAAGTACGCTTTAAAATACTCTAAAAATACGCCTACTTAAAAACGTAATATCTAACACCTATGATAGATGCCACTTAAATTTATTTGGAATAATATACGTGTATATCTACACACATAAAAAATAAGAAGAAATCAATGACAGAATCAAGTGTAGAGAAATCCTTGTGTCTAATTTAGTCTTTTTTTGAAGGACTTTCTAACTGAATTATTATAGTAATCTTCCAATTTTCCACTTACATAGTAGCGTGGACATTCTGTAGATAAATCTACCAAGAGCGAGACTTTACCGTTTACAAAAAATATTAGTAAATTCACTGGTAGCAAGCATGGGTGCGTAGGCGCCGGACGTGGGAATGATAAGCACACGCGCTATCAATATTGTATCATACAAAACAATATTACTCTTTTCATATGACTATACATTAACAATTAAATTAATTAAATAAGTAATCAAAATTAGTGTAATTAATTTTTACTTTCGATTGTTTGAAAGGTGCATTAAACTCTATAATAGAGTTTAATGTAACAATTTACATGCAGGTATACTTTTCAAAGTCTTGCTTTTTCATTATGAACTGAGGATTCATATAATTTAATAACACCCACTGACTCTTTGTGTCCCAGAGAGTTGCATTTACATTTCATTTTATTGTAGGTAAATCAAGGATAATGGTTAATGTTTTGTATATTACAGCGATCGGGCTTCAACTATACACAAGTATCGTATTTTCTTTAATTCATTCAGGGTATTAAAATTTGAGAAAAAAAGAATATTTTGTCGCCAAGAGCGTATGCACACGGTTGGACAGAGAATTCGCAAAAATATATAAAAGTCCTACTAGAGCAGATATTCCAGAGTCGTGTTCTTGGATTAGCTATTATAATTCTGGCAACACTTAAGGGACGCAACTTTTCTCGTTAACCAACGTCAAAAGTGGATTTTAATGTTATTTTTTACTTCTGATTTTTTCCACGTAAAAAAGACAGTATTCAAATTATGAACAATGTAGGATCACTCCATTACCTTGAGTCACGGAGGTGCCGCGACGTCTGCCATTTCAATATATTCATTTGCATACAGCATGCAACTTTATACACATAAACTCAAACAATATTTGCGCATGACTCAACAGTAGGAACTTCACTTTCTGCGTAAACAGTTTCGCCATGTTTTATTTTGTGGCGCAACATGTCCCTCAACATTTTGCATTAAATCTAGAAAAATAGTATTGCTGTCTATACGAGGAGATATTATAGTAATCCCAGTATGTTTATCATCTGGAAATCACTGTATTAGCCCGGAGTTTGGAATTCGTGTCCAATGTGGCGATAGACTCGCCCCCTATTATATCATGGGACGGATATGCATAGCGAAAAGTTGGTGAACTAATTGTGCCTTTGCCTATCTTTTCGGGGATAAAAGGCGTGAGTATTTGTGTGTGTATCTCTGTATTAGCGCATCGAATTAAGTTAGAAAATTTTTACCATCAAAAGCAGGTGAGCGCCTTGATGGTGAGTGGTCACGGTCGCTCATAGACTTCGGTAATATCAGAGACTAGATGGTAAACTAAGCCACTGCTTATAATAATTAACTTGGTTTGAAAAAGAACATTAAATAGTATTGAAAGACACCGTGTGTATCTATTACTATCTATTACTTTCCCAACGGTTTATAGTGCTTAAATTGCTGCCTAAAATAGAACGGCTATACAGTAGGTAAAAATATAATCCAACTAATATTATAAAGGCGAAAGTTTGTAAGAATGTATGGATGTTTGGATGTTTGGATGTATGGATATTTGTTCCTCTTTCACGCAAAAACTACTGAACGGATTTCGGTGAAATTAACACACGGGTAGATCATATTCTGGATGTTAATCCAAAATATGATGAATATGATAAAAAGTAGCCTATGTGTTAACATAGGCTACTTTTTATCCCGGGAAAATATAAACCGGGACTTTTATCCCGGAAAAACTTTTTAATGAGGGCGGAGCCGCGGGAAATAGATAGTATATAATATTAACAAAAGGTACGAAGTGAAGGCAATGGTTTACGCATGAATAATATTTTTGTTAAAGGTTGAAATGAAAATCTTCCCACAAAATTCAGTTATTTTTTTCTTAGTAGGGTTGCCAAAACTGTTGACATTGTATTATTTGCAAAAGTTTTTGCTATATTGTATTATGTTCACTAAGTCAGTGCATAGATTGCTACTGCATTGAAAGTAGAGGCCCAAAAACGGGCTTAAAGTTCTAACCAATACACTTTGTATATATTTGGATAATACTTTTAAAAACTAGCATTTGCAATCATTATCATCATCACCATCATCAGCTACACGACGTCCACTGCTGAACATAGGCCTCCCCCAAAAATTTCCAGACGGACCTGTCAAAAGCGGCCCGCATCCAGTGCGTTCCTGCGAACTTTATCAAGTCGTTTGTCCACCTTGCAGGTGGAAGGCTGACGCTGCGCTTGCCAGTACGTGGCCTTCACTAGAGAATTTCAATAAATCCAAAAATTTTGAGATTTATGTAATTTCATTTTGCTTAATGACTACACATATACTATGTGAGCGTTTTTAAAAAGTTACAAATAGAGGAATCTAAAAATATTCTTTCCATGATGCATATTTTTGGCCCTTTGATATCCATAAAGGTTGAGCCGGGTTAGATTTTGAGGCCCAGCACGTAATTTGGTACGTACCGTAGTGACCTTTGAGTATCTAGCAATACGATAGTCTAAGGTAATGACAATTATTAAAACGAATTACCATTTTGAATACTCGTGAACGGGTGCTGCTTGTGTGGACTGGTCTACCCATTTCGCTTACTATGTCTCAGAACTAATAGTTAATAATACCTTTATTGGATAAGTATAGATCATCAAATTATTGCGTGATTCCTGAGAGGGTTGTACACTCGAATGGGAATTGAGAATTTATTATTATGCAAGTAAATATATGAACTGCTCTAAACAAAGTAAAAATTAAAATTATATCATATATTCGTATTATACACTGTACCTAATTTATACCTTTGTACTAGTTTTGAAAAGAGCAACCATAGAGTTTCTTGCCCGTTCTTCTCTAGTGGAAACTGCTTTCCGAACTGGTGGTAGAGTAAAAATTTTATTGAATCTCAGTAACGTTTAACATTTTATGGATTCGAATGAATGATATCATTTTATTTCATTTCAAATAAAAATAGTTTGTAATACCTAACTTATGTTTGTCAGGATTGCTTTGATAGAATCTACATTTGTCGCTTTACTTAATAAAATCTATCATATAATACTTATAAATTGCATACCTAGATCCTCCTTGAT
The DNA here is from genome assembly GCA_949316025.1 of Lapara coniferarum. Taxonomy (NCBI): domain Eukaryota; kingdom Metazoa; phylum Arthropoda; class Insecta; order Lepidoptera; family Sphingidae; genus Lapara; species Lapara coniferarum. The sequence goes on from OX438929.1 coordinate 14,481,544, forward strand.
CTCTACATTTTAAAGAATATGAAAATGCAACTGTAATACAACAAGTAGGTACATGCATTTAGTTTTAAACTTGCGATAAGCTTAAAGACGGTAATAACTACGTCTGATGCATCATTCTCTGATATAATAAATTAATATTATAGAACATTCCTAAAGATATTTAAAAAACATAAACTTTCAGTATACTTACTCTGCTGAACTTAAGGACACATTACAAATATGGCGACAATATTTTCTAGCAATATCATACCTATAAAGCCTCACCTCTGCCAACCCTCTATAAACCAGGTATCGCCAAGTTTAATATTAACACATAGATTTATATTCAGCGAATGCCTGACATAATAGAGTCGGCAATATCTCCGCAGTCAACCGTGCTATTATATAAACAGTAGGCGCTTACATTCCAACTTTGTTAAGTTTTGTATGTAAAATTGATTCTTAAACCAATACATTTAAAGTGTATTATTGTATGCAGATGCTCGGAGACTGGTATGTTGTGGAATATTATGCGAGTGACGAAGAAGCCCTCTCCTATAGTTGTATGAGGGCTGTGTTCAGCGAAGACGACCACGTGCCCGCTGCAGGTAAGAAAAGGAACAAAGAGATAACAGACCTTTGTTTATAAATGTAAAGTATTTTAAAAATGCAAAGTACCTTATCGTGATGTGTAGGTGTCGTAAATCTTTGCTTAATTTATAGCATTTTTACACTTTTGAACAATGAGCAAATATTATCGCTTCTCTATTAGTAAGTCCCATAATAGCAACGCTATCTAGAACTTTAACTGGCTGCGATCATCACCCTGACACATTTTCAATGTATGGTATTATTTTATTAACCCCCGACAAAAAAGAGGGGAGTTATAAGTTTAGGGTGTGTATCTGTGTATCTGTGTACCTGTGTATCTGTGTGTATGTCTGTCTGTGGCATCGTAGCTCTCAAACGAATGTACCGATTTGGACGCGGTTTTTTTTGTTTGAAAGCTGATGTGACTGCGATGGTTCTTAGCTATAATTTATGAAGATCTGTTCAGGCGTTTGAGGATTATCAGCTCATTTCCAACTTAAAAAATTCGATTGACTTTAAATTTGGTGTACTGTGACATTCAATATATTTGTAAACATGAGCTGATGCTGCGGCATGAAGTAGTCTGCGGGATACCCAACTCCTTAGAAAGTTATAGCAGATATAGTGTGTTTGGGTTCATAAGGATGGGCTCAACGAGTAGGTGATAGATAGTTGATTATCAAGGCCCCATGATGGAGAATAAAGTAATTTAAAAAGTTTGAAATAAAAATTTAATTAAAATTTAAATAACCCCCGACACAAAAAATCTCTAAAAAGTAAAATAATAATAGTGTCTTTGTCGTTTAAGTACCTAGTAATATTTTGAGCCAAGCGTCCTCACGTCGGGGGACCGAACTCCGGACCAGGTAGTTGAAAATACTTCTTTAGCGGTCCCCCGACGCGACGACGGTTGGGTCAAAATATTACTAGGTACTTAAACGACAAAGACACTATTATTATTTTACTTTTTAGAGATTTTGTGTGTCGGGGGTTATTTAAATTTTAATTTGATTTTTATATGTAAGAGGGTTATAGGAAAATTATTAGTTTTATGTGAAAATACAAAAACAAGAACCTATACCTAAGCTTTGTAACTTCTCAGAAAAAACATACCGACAAATTAATATTTCAGTAGAAATATTGAATAAGTACAGTTTTTGTTCAATAAGAGCGTCAGATGGTAGATTCTTTAGCCATACATTTATTTCTAGCATCGAAACTCAAGGTATAATAGGTTATCATTGCTATGACGTCACAATATTATAATACGTAGGACCCCTACCAACAAAAATCGAAGATCTTTATGGAACTTTATGGTTTATAGGTAACCCATATCTATACTAATATTATAAAGCTGAAGAGTTTGTTTGTTTGTTTGAACGCGCTAATCTCAGGAACTACTGAACCGATTTTGGAAATTCTTTCACTAATAGGAAGCTACATAACTCCTGAGTGCTATAGCCTACTTTTTATCCCGGGAAAATATTTTTGTCCCGGAAAAACTTTTTCACGCGGGCGGAGCCGCGAGCACTACTACTCCGTAATATTTCGGTTTTGACGACTTTGTATGATTGGTTTAATATTTTATATCTCAGGATGATTTCTTGATTTATCGCCCAATTTCAATTCTATCAGCTTTCCCAAAAGTGTTTGAAAGTATTATATATCCTTATCTTTTTAGGCACATATCTCATAAATTATCTAATAGCCAGCACGGGTTTATACAATGCCGTTCTACAAATACTAATCTTGTGGACTATGTTGAAACTTTGACGTACTATATGGATCGTCGTATACAAGTGGACGTTATTTATACTGACATCAGCAAAGCCTTCGACAAAGTCGATCATAAGTTGTTACTACAAAAATTATCAAACCATGGTCTGGGTGACCCTATATTGCGCTGGTTTGGATCCTATTTGGAACACCGTAATTCTTATGTAGTAATAAACAACTCGCAGTCTGCATCTTTTGAGGTTAAGTCAGGAGTTCCTCAGGGATCGCATTTGGGACCTCTACTATTTATCATATTTGTAAACGATCTAATTAGCTGTTTATCTACTTCCAATGCGTATTTATTTGCTGACGATCTAAAAATTGTTAAAGCTGTATCGGGAGTTTCAGATTGTGTATTACTCCAGAACGATATTAACAATATTTTTCGTTGGTGTGTCAAAAATGGTATGGATCTTAATATTGATAAATGTCATTATATATCTTTCACAAGGAATACAAAGCATTATTTAAATCACAAATACTACATCAATAATACACCACTCAATGCTGTTACATACACTCGTGACTTAGGTGTCTATATGGATAATAAGTTAAACTTCAATACTCACATCACCAACATTATTACTAAATCTTATAAAATGTTAGGTTTCATCACGAGGAACTCTAGTCAATTCAAGCGCGCATCTACAAAAATACTTCTTTATAATACACTAGTGAGGAGTAACCTTGAATACTGTTCCCAAGTCTGGTCTCCTTGTTACGATATACATAAAAATAGAATTGAAAATGTCCAAAAAAAATTTCTTCATTATTTATCCTACAGGATGAACCGTAATGGGTTTTTGACATCCTACAAAAAGCGTCTTGATTTTTATAAGATGCAAACGCTCTCTGCTCGCAGAAAGTATTTGGATCTGGTTTTCTTATATAAACTGTTAAACTCAAACATAGATTGTCCCCAGCTCCTTTCTAAAGTAAATATTTCCACCCCGATTCGTTTACCTAGGTCTTCAGTATATAAATTATTTAAAGAAAAGCCTTATCGAACTAATTTAGACCGTCTTTCACCCATTAATAGAATGATAAGAGCCTTTAATTTCTTACCGAAGTGCATCGATATTGACATCTTCGGTGATAAGATTCGTGCATTCAAAAATAAATTAAAATTGGAAATTTATGAAAATTATAAAAAACCTAACGATTTACTATGTAATAGATAATACCGTAATGTGTGTGTGTGTGTGTGTATTTTTCTGGACAGAATTAAAGGAAAAATTCAAATCCACATGGCTGCTTAGGTTAAAAACCTATCAAATTATCCATAATTATTATTTTTTTATTTTTGTTGCTTTATCTCAGTTCTTGGATTTTTGTTTTTTAATTCTTGTGGCAATAATTACCTTAAAAGCTTAGTATGTCATGTCTATCAGTATTCATATATATTTATGTTAGCTGTAGATACCTTCAAAAGGTAAACATACGCCTTTATACTAAATTGCTTTATATTAATATTGTACTGTATGTATTATCTAATGGTATCTCTAATAAATAAAATAAAAAAATAAAAAAAAAAATAAAATGACAAATTCAGGGTAGTTTCAATTATTATTTCGTAATCTAATCTTGATGGAGTTTTTACAGAAAAAGACAGTACGATGCGTAAAGTAAGTCGCTTAAATGAAGAGCGACTTACGTGTGTCGTTATTAAGCTGTATTTAAAAATCATCCTAAAACCTATGACAATATGAATTATTTTCAGATGGCACAGTGGAATGGACACCAGGAGTTACGATGAACTTCACGTACCGCTTTGCTGACGATCCTGCCGGGGAGACTCTCCTCGGAAATATTACTTGGCGAGTGGATCTCAACGAGCCAGCCCACTGGACGCACGCCGAGAGGACATGTTAGTTTCGTATTTATTATAACTTTCATAAATAGCATCACGCAATTTTTTTACTGCATTGTATGACGAGACGTGCATGCCGTTTGCCTGATGGTAAGAAATACGACCACCCATAAATAGTAGCAACACCATCCAGCACCTTGAGTTACAGAGTATGTGGCATTACACTGCGCTCGTCATCCTGAGACATAAGATGTTGTCTCATTATGTCCAGTAGTTACACTGGCTACAATACCCTTTAAACCGAAACACAACCGTACATGCAGTATGCACACTGCTGCTTGGCGGTAAAATATAGACATTGCGGTGGTACCCACCCAGACGGACTCTTACATATGAGAGACCTACCACCAGTAAACCTACTACCACCAGCATTTTACGCTATCCCAGGGGTAGGTAGAGGTACATCACACCCAAATTTATTATTAGGGTTAATACTTTATGGTAAACCTGTTGTTTTTTGATTTACAACAACGTAGATCGTGAGGAATCTGTGATTGAAGTATCCGACTAATATAACATTTTTCGGATGATACTTGCATTGCCTTAAATCAATTGCCGGGTCATATAGAAAAAAAAGTGAATGTAGGCTCAGCAAAAAGGTGCACTTTTCTTTTCTCTGCCTATCTTCTCGAAGATACACGCATGAGTTTATACTTAGTGCTATACTTGAAAACTTGAAACCTATAATCATAAAGCTAAAAATGTTTCTGTATTGATCCCAGATCCATTCCCCGAAGTGAAGGGGAGTCTATATACTGCAGTTTGAACATGTTTTTTTCATACCAATCCGTTACTTGTTTCTACGTTTCATTCTAACAAACATATAAACATGGAAATATTTTTACAACTTCCGTATTTATAATATTAGTAAGACTTGAATTAAGATCATTGATGTATTAAAAACCCGTAACATAGTAAAACTAGTAAGAATTAAAATTAGCTCAACGTCAATTTTGGATCTTAGAAGCGCGTAACGCATTCTATTTAACAGAGCCCTAAGTGATTACTATCATATAGGTATAGCAACTACTAAAACTTTAAATGAAGCAATTTTGTTTTTATTTTAGCAAATTGTTTAAAAGGTTTAGAATCAACTCCCGTAATTAATTTACATATTATTCTAATAAATTACATTAATCTAGATTAATTTGCGACTTATTAAATTCCTTTACAGATTGTACCTAGACACCTACTACCTGATATGCAAAAAAATATAAGACATCAATGACCTAGACACATTATTTCAAATTATAAAAACTTCAAACGTGTTAATAAAAACGTAATACGAATCGATAGATACCTCATTTGTCAAAAGCGGTTCAATAGGAGCGACGCTAAAGTGGAGCATAAAATGGATTCATGCATACATACATACATAAGGTGTGTTAGCGACGCAAATACTTTTTGATAGAATTGTAGTTTTGGTTTTTATACATATTTAAATACGGAATAGTGAATTTAAAAATGACATTTTTGTTTTAAGATTTTTCCTCTGTCTTGTATGATTTATGTCGTCGTATGAAATGTATTAAGTAAATTCTTTTGGAGATTTTCTAAAGATAGTTTTAATTCACGAACCGGGAACCGGGACAGCGGTAACAAAGTGGTCCTTCGAGCCGGATCGTATTATATTATGTTCCGCACGCCAAAAAAAATGGTCAACACTAGGAAAACGCGCCGTGATCAAGAACAGAAGCTGCCGAAAAATGGTGACCTCGACCAAGGAGTGTCTGTAACTATTGATCAGGCAACGATAGAGGAACCCTCCGCGGAAAAGAGTGTGCAGCCAGTACCTGAACCAACTGTTCCCGAACCTGAGCCAACTTGCCACGTTCCAGATCCGCTCCTAAAAGCAACATCTTTACCCAGGAGTCAAGTATCATCAAAGTCTTCTATAAATATCATGAAAAAGAAATTGCAACTAGAAGCGGAAAAACGGAAGGCACTAATCGAAATGGCCCTTATTGATCGAGAAACTGAATTAAAACTGGCGGAACTTGAGGAAGAGACCTACATTGACTACAGTCCCCAAATCGAAGAAGAAATTCAAAGGTCTCAGCTTCAAGTAGAAAATTGGGTAGAAAATCTTCACACTACATTCGACGTACCACTGAAGGACCAGTTCGCCCCCGATCATGGTAATACAACGGGCCAACTGTACAAGGTATCTCCAGCGTTTGTAGCTAAAGAGAAGAAAGCAACTATATCGGGAGGTCCTGTACCACCCACATACAGCACAAGCAATGCTGTAGAAACTCTTGCTATGGTAATTAAAAATCTCACAAGTGCCACTGCCAATACCACCAATGCCAGTTTACTGAGCCGCATGTCAACACCGAAAGATTTACCTGAATTCGCAGGTGATCCTATGGAATGGCTCCAGTTTAAGCAGGCGTATGATGAGTCCACAGAGGTGTGCAATTTTACGGACAAGGAGAATTTATGGAGATTACGTAAATGTCTTAAAGGGTCAGCAAAAGAATCAGTCAGTGCTTTATTTATCAGCGCCACGTCACCTGCAAAGGTTATGTCGACATTGGAGCTACGTTTTGGAAACCCTGACTGCATTATATCTCGAATTATTTATGACCTGAAAAAACTCCCGCCGCTGCACCAGGATTACCAAAAGGATATTGTGATATTTGCAGTGAAAGTTCAAAATTTTGTAGAAGCTGTTCAAGCTGTTGGACGCCAGGAATATCTATATGGGGTAAATATTGTCTCCATTATTTTATCGAAGCTGCCTACAATACTTGTTTCAAAATGGTCAGATTATAGTTATAAACTAATCACAGAAGGCAGTAAAGCGAGATTGCTAATAATGTCCGAGTTTTTACACGAGGAAGCTATTAAGTTGTCAACAACTGCGAGCATCCTTACTAACATTCGGCATGTCCCTATGAAATATCACAACGAAAGTGCAACCCGTAATACATCACATACATTTACCATCCAAGAAAACGAATCCCATTGTCGATTCTGTAAAAAATCTGTTCACATACTAACCGAATGCAAACAGTTCAAGAAAGCGCTGCGTAATGTAAGATGGCAATTTGTTAAGCGTAACGGAATTTGTTACAAATGTTTATTATCACGTCATGAGCGCGATACATGCTCAGCGCCTGTATGTGACAAAGATAATTGCGGTCAAGCCCATCATCGACTTTTACACTACACCATGAACGTAGTTCATCGAGAGAACGATCGCCGGATGCATCGAGCATCTATACCAATAGCTGCAAATGCACGCCAGGAGCCTGAGCTGCAAGTTACCTCTCCCGCATCACAGTCGTTATCGCCGCCAGCTACGGAAAGTGTAACGCATATTAGCGCGAGTGATCGTAAAGTATTGCTAAAAGTGGTTCCCATACGTATACACGGTCCTCTCGGTGAAGTGAATTCGAGTGCGTTGTTAGATGACGGAGCAACCGTGTCGTTCATAAGCGCCAGCCTCGCAAAGCGTGCAGGGCTGCACGGGCGTCGGGAAACAATGCATGTGCGCGGTGCTTGGACTGATAATGAACTGGTTTGCGAAACAACTATTGTTAATATGGACCTTAGTGGTATGGAAAATAAAATGTATAACATAAGAGCTCGTAGTGTCAAAGAGTTAAACTTGCCTTTGCAAAAATTGTCTTTTGTTAAATGTGATAATTATAACTACTTAAATGATATAAAGAATGAATTATGTACCGCTGATTTAAAACCTGAAATGTTAATTGGTCAGGATAACTACCATTTGTTAATGCCCTTAGAAATAAGGTTAGGTAAATTAAATGAGCCGTCCGCTACACTTACCCCTCTAGGTTGGTGCATTCACGGTAGTGTACCCGCGCCGCAGCACTGGCGCAGATCAGCAGTCGCTACTACTCTCACTGTATCCGAGAGTACAGAGGAATCTATGTCAAACGAGGTTAGTTTGCAGCGTCTACATGAGGAAGTCCGATTTTCTTTTGCCTTAGACTCACTAGGAATATATAAGCCGCGCCAAAATGCTGACGATGTGCGCGCTATCGCCGAGTTGGAAAGTACTGCGCTTCTCATAGACGGTCGTTGGTATGTTTCTCTGCCGTGGAAGGATAAGCAGTGTAAGATGCCAGATTCTTATGCTGCCGCATTGAGGAGGCTCCGAGGTATTGAAAATAAAATGGAGAAAGATTTAGGTTTTGCTTGCAGATACAGAGAACGCGTTCAACATCTTCTGGATAATGGATTCGCGAGGGTACTAGAGAACCCCGAGCCTACTCCCCGGACATGGTACTTACCTCATTTCGGAGTGGACAATCCGAATAAAAAGAAACTACGGCTGGTATTTGATGCTGCAGCGACGGTAAAAGGTTCGTGCCTTAATGATTATTTACTTACGGGCCCCGATTTGTTGTCATCTCTGTTTGGTATAATGCTGCGCTTTAGGGAGAATAAGATAGCAGTAACAGGTGACATCAAAGACATGTTTTTACGCATCAAAATACATAACGAAGACCAGCACGCTTTTAGGTTCCTTTGGAGAAACAGCCCTAAAGAGGACATCAAGACGTATGTAATGACGTCACTAATTTTCGGAGCGAATTGTTCACCCTTTGTAGCGCAGTTCATTAAGAACAAAAATGCTCAGCGGTATGTATCAACCTTACCAGACGCTGTCAGCGCGATAAAGAACTCGCATTATATGGATGATTATATAGATAGTTTGCCTGACGACGACACAGCAATAGAAGTAGTAAAAAATATAACTAATATTCATCTGTCAGGTGGGTTTGAGATTCGTAATTGGACTAGCAATAGCGTGGCTGTATTGAACTCTATACCGGAGGCAACTTTAGGTACTGCTGCCATTAAATTTAAAACCCATCAGCAGTTTGAAGGTGAACGTATTCTGGGCCTTATATGGTATCCTAAAGATGACGTGTGGGGTTTTGATGTGTCTCTAAAACGGATACCTGAAAGCATTATTCATGGTAAGGTGCGCCCCACGAAACGATTGATGTTAAAAGTAGTAATGTCAATTTTTGATGTTTTAGGCTTCCTATCACCCTTCACTATACAAGGAAGAATTATGCTGCAGGATACGTGGCGTCTTAATATCGGATGGGATGAATACATATCAGATGATATTTATAGTAAGTGGTGCAAATGGATTGATCTTCTTAAGTCTATTCGCGAGTTACGCATACCAAGGTACTATCAGGCACAACCGACGACAAAGCACAGTAACGAGCCGGCCCCGAACCTAACACCGTGCGATTCGCCGGCATTTATGGCACTCACTGCGCCGCTAGTACCACCGCTTGTTAAGAGCTGTGACGTAAACTCCGTGACGGAGGCCGCAGGTGTTATGTCAGTGAACGTCGGCTATGACAACCTACAATTGCATGTGTTTAGCGACGCGTCAAGTAAAGCAATGTGTGCGGTTGCATTTTGGCGCTGGAATAATAATGATAAAATTTGTGTTTCATTTATAGCGAGCAAATGCAGAGTTTTACCTGTCAGGCCTATAACTATACCGAAGGCGGAACTTGAAGCAGCCCGTTTGGCAGCAAGATTGACACATAATATAATAAGAGAGCATAGATTAACTCCGACCGCAAGATATTTTTGGTGTGACTCAACCACAGTCATCCACTGGATTCGGAACAATACACGCAAGTATAAAACTTTTGAAGCTAATCGCTTAGGAGAGATAGACAACTTGACGTGTATACACGAATGGAAATATGTTCCTTCGAAGTTAAATGTTGCTGATTTAGGCACGCGAGAGTCTTATGATTGCTCTGTTTTCGAAAGCGAGTGGTTAACGGGACCAGCCTTTTTATTCAATGATATGTCTTCGTGGCCTCAGGATCTACTATTCCATGATTTGGTTGAAGACAATCTGGAACACGTAGCGGTTACACATACGGAATCGGAACCATTAGTAACCTTAAGTCACTTACCTGTACCTGATACTCAACGCTTTTCTTCCTGGCTACGTTTAAAGAGGTCCGCGGCTGCAGTACTAAGATTTGTCGATAAATGTAAAGGACTTTCCGGTGAGTTAGACTGCAAGATGATGGATCGAGCGGAATTTTTATTGTTGAAGAGTGCACAAAGAGAATCTTTCGCTAGCGAGATAGCCGCATTGACGCAAGGCAAATGCATACCAAAAAATAGCAAATTGCTTACCTTGTCACCATTCTTGGACAAACACGGCATAATGAGAGTTCATGGACGCATCAACTCTGCTCTCGGTGTGGACCTGGAAGTGAAAAATCCTGTAATATTAGATGGGCGGCACCCTGTGGCCAAGTTGATAGTCCGACACTTCCACGTAATGGCCGCTCACGGGAACCAAGAATCCATTGTGAACGAGCTGAAACAAAGGTATTGGCTGTTAAAACTTAGACCTACCGTTAAAAACGTCGTGTCTCGATGTATGTTGTGCAGGATTCGTAAAGCTAGACCACAAGTACCTAGGATGGGAAATTTACCTTTTGCTCGAGTGGCCCATCATAATCGTCCATTTACGTTTTGTGGGTTAGACTTATTCGGCCCTATGGAAGTTACAGAAGGAAGGCGACGAATGAAAAGGTACGGAGTCATTTTAACATGTTTAACAGTGCGAGCCGTACATATCGAGTTAGTGAGTTCGCTTACTGCGGATTCCTTAATTATGGCTTTGCGACGTATGGCGTCGAGACGCGGTTGGCCACGACACATATACTCAGACAACGGCACGAATATGCGAGGTGCCGATAAGGAGCTGCAGCAATCTATACGAGAAATTGATACCGAAATTTTAAAACAGGAAGGTGTTAACAACGGATTTGATTGGACTTTTATTCCTCCTGCGAGTCCTCATTGGGGTGGGGCATGGGAAAGGTTAATCAGAACTATTAAAACTTCGCTGAGAATTGTATTAAAAGAGCGTGCTCCAAGGGAGGAAGTTCTAAATACTTTCATGACAGAGGTAGAGAATATCGTGAATAGCCGTCCCTTAACGCATGTCAGCGTCGAGGCGGGTGACGTAGAGTCTCTCACTCCGAATCACTTTCTTCTCGGAATGTCGTCGAATCTACCTATGTTAGGTAGTTTTGATGACATGGATCTATGTCTGCGCAAACAATGGCGTAAAGCCCAAAGACTAGCTGACATGTATTGGCGCAGATGGGTAAGGGAGATCCTTCCTGATCTCTTACCACGAAGAAAATGGTGTGAAGAGCAGAGGCCCCTGCAAGTCGGCGATCTCGTTTTGGTCGTAGACCAAGATTCACCGCGTAACATATGGCCAAAGGGTCTCATTACCAAGATTTTTCCAGGTAACGACGGTCGAGTACGGGTAGTGGAAGTAAAAACCAAGACAGGCGTTTGGCGGCGTTCTGCGGCGCGCGTCGCTCGTATTCCTCTGGATGAGGAGTGCTGTTCCAGCACTGGGGTGGGAAGTGTTAGCGACGCAAATACTTTTTGATAGAATTGTAGTTTTGGTTTTTATACATATTTAAATACGGAATAGTGAATTTAAAAATGACATTTTTGTTTTAAGATTTTTCCTCTGTCTTGTATGATTTATGTCGTCGTATGAAATGTATTAAGTAAATTCTTTTGGAGATTTTCTAAAGATAGTTTTAATTCACGAACCGGGAACCGGGACAGCGGTAACAAGGTGTTCAAATCAAATAGATGGCGTTGGCGTCGTGGTGTTTAGATATTTTTGTACCGGGAAAGGTTTTTAGAAATAAATAATAATCACCGATACTAATAATCTTAAGTAGTAAATACCAAACACTACAAAGGTTATCGATTTTGTAAATATAAAAATACATCCGCCATTTTGATTATAAAATTTAAATATTCGCATTAAAATAAATAATTGTTTTGTTAATGAAATAAAACTTACATTGCCTCATTGTAATATTCAATTTTCATACCTGCCTTTTAGAAAAATAATATTTCGAAATAGTGTCAACTATTTTATCTGTAGTACAATGACATCGCAAACGCGATTAATTTATTAAGTATTTTGTTTTTAAAAAAAGTTGTACCTACGCCCGTGCGTCCTCGGCCGCGTCTCAGCGCGGAATGACAGCCTGAAATTGGAAAATGTATGAAGGAATTCTATTTAGGTTATAATTTTTCTCATAACTTTAACAGTATTTACACATATACACATACATACACTCACGCCTGTTATCCCCGAAGGGGTAGGCAGAGGTGCAACTAGTGCACCCACTTTTCGCCGGTATTCCGTCCCATGATGTGATAGGGGGCGAGCCTATCGCCATATCGGGCACAAATTCCAGACTCCGGGCTGATACTGAATAGAAAAACTCAATATCACTTTGCCCGACCCGGGGATCGAACCCGAGACCTCAGCTTTGCAGTCGTACTGTAATACAACTACGCCACCCAGGCAGTCTAACAGTATTTAATTTGGCTTAAAAATAATTAGCAAACAAGCGAGAAGACTATATAGGCCATCATATTATTTCGGTTTTATATTAAAATATTCATTAGTTTTAGATATGATATTTCCTATTCAGACCCTATTTTTGTCATTTTCAGCGATTATTGCTCCAGAATAAACATAATATTTACGTGACAAGGTTGTATGGGAGCATAAAATTTCTATATGCTACGTTTGAAGAGGAATGTTTAATCTTTATTTATATACCAAGATCTCCTCATTAGCATGACTTCTGATCCTATAATTGGTACCTCAAAAAAAAAATATGTAAATACGTCTTTAACTAATTATTAAAACAGTTATAGCAAACAATCTAAAGTGGCAATTAGTATTACATGTCACTGGTTGTTTCGCATAGTAATTGCCTTGTATTGAAGTTGGGGACTGAGCAGCTTTTGGTGTATATTTGGACACCAATCTCCGTTGTTTATAATAAAACCAACTTTTGCTTGCAACTTTGCCAATATGAGTTTATTGCAACCAGACAGACAGATGCGGCGGGAGACTTTTTTTTTTTAATATGTAAGGATTCTTTATAACATCAGCAGATAGTACAAATGGTGACAATGCCACAAATTTACACATAAAATAATTGTATTAATTAATAAAGTGGTTGGTATGTCGTAGAGGGCTTTAAATCGACTGAGTAAGAATAGACTGCAGGTCTGTACCGACCTAGCAGGGGCGGTTGCGGACGACAACTTAGACGTGAGTCGGAGGAAGCCCGCAGCCGTCCCTAATGCGCCGAAGAAGGCCCTACAAAAAAAAAAGGTCTGTACCGACACAAATGTTTGTAATAGGGAAGTTTCCTATGTTTGACTTTTGTACATTATTTTAGACGTAAAAGAAAAACGATAAAGAAATTCATCTTTTTTTTGGCATTAAATGACGAGACGAGCATGCCGTTTGCCTGATGGTAAGCGATACGACCACTCATAAACAGTAGCAACACCATCCAGCAACTTGAGTCACAAAGTACCTACTGTGTGGCATTCTACTGCGCTCGTCATACTGAGACATGATGTTAAGTATCATTATGTTCAGTAGTTACACTGGCTACAATGTCCAAACCGAAACACAATAGTGCATGCACACTGCTTCTTGGCGATAAAATTGCCATTGCGGTGATACCCACCCAGACGGACCCTTACATATGAAAGACCTACCACCAGTAAAATCCATATGTTAAATCAGCATCAAAATCGATTGAAAATGAAGCAGTTATTCAATTTTCGAATATTCTTGTGATCAAAAGTGGGAGAGTGGCGGGGATATCGCGCTATCTCTTTCGCACGCACGCATCATTATGGCCGACGGCGCTTAGTGACGTCACAGCTTAGTATTGCTGTTATTTGAAAGCTACCCCTTCCACCAAATTTCAAAGCTTTATAACTTACTTACTATTGCGCCAATTTTAAACATTCTTTTTCCATTAGATTTTGGATAGCATACATTTTTCACAATTGTATTTAAAAAAAGTAGTTAACTACCCTATTGAAAACATTTGTTTCGTTACATGAGATTTGATGACAAACATCCCTCTTTTTTATCCTTCTCTTTCCTATTATTCCCGATACTTATTATATCTATTGAGTCACTGTATGATTGAGAGCTTTACTTTTATTTTTTTTAGATGACGGCATCTACAACACGTACGTTTTGGACACGGAATACAAAACATGGGCTCTGTTACTGCATTGCGCGGAAAAAACAGAGGCTGAACGGTACCTGACTGCGTTTGTCCTCTCCAGAACTACATCCTTGCCCAAAAACGTGATGGCCTATTTGAGGGATAAATTGCCAAGGTGAGTTTATTTAACAACTTTAAAACGATACCCATCTTAATCTTCTATCCCCTTCCTAGAATATAATATAATTTTCGCGATGTATTAAAAAAGAGAATGAGATCATTGGAAAACGCGACTAACTTTCCCTATATTATGTAGAACAGTCTCACTGTTGGACACGAGTATCCTCTGCTAATGAAGGGATTTTAAAGCATAAACGAGAGTAATATACTATTGAAATCGAACACGGTCTCGTTTTTGCCTTATAAGCATAAGCTAACAATATTTTTTTTTTAAATAGAATATGTAAAGGCCTGCAAAGATGTCGAACCATTTTATGACACGCGTTCTTGATATACTCGCTCTGCGTGTTTACAGCACGCACATATTTTGTATGTAAAAGAAATTTGTTACGGATCATGTTTGCTGCACGACTTAGACGCATTTGAAGCGGGTTAGCTTGTTGGTAAACGTCTTGTACATTTGCTCTAATATCCTATATGACGAGGCGATAACAAGATTTGAATTGTCCCATTATCCTAAACGTGGTCATGGATTTAACAAATTAGCAGTGTATCAAGAAGCTAATTGCGTTTAGATTACCTAGTATCGGGAATGGTTATCGCTGTTCGGATAGATAGCGGTCGTCTAGTCACTCATGCTAATTAGCATTGTTATTGTAGCTTGTCTTAAAAAAGTAAATTAACTGCTATAAGAGCGATAAATTTTCTTTTCTTGCAATCTTTTTTATTATATTTTTATTTTAAAAATATATATTTTGTAAGATTATTATCATATGTATGAATCCAAAAATTTAAATCAGTCAGAAATTTAGAAAATTAGAGGCAAAGAACGGCCTCGACTACAAATGAAGCACTGGGAAGCATTACCGCTGCAAACCAAAAACCGCTCACAAAGGTGAATGATAATTGATAATGATAACAAAATGAAATTATAGCCACAGAAATATAAAAAAAATAAAAATCAATTACATTATGCTGAATGGGTTCCTAAAATTGATCATTAATTACAGATACGACGTTGATGTGAAATATGTATTCCAAATATCGCACAAGGACTGTTCCGAAAAGCCGGTGCCGCGAGGTTACGGCCCTATGGTCGTAGACGTTGGGGGCAAACTTGTGAAGAGACCGAACATCAGCTACAAAGTTGGATTTGGACATTAAAACATTTTTAACCCCATGAATTCGACATTTTGTATCTTTGTTTAATAAAGATTTATAATACTTCGTTGTTTTAATTAGCATTATATAACTAAAAGACGAAACAAGCAACTCGCTCGCCTTATCATAAGTGGCACAACTTAGTTTTTATGCAATTTAATGACGAGACGAGTATGCTGTTCGTCGGATGGTAAGTGATACGATCACCAGTGCCGGATTAAGACAACTTGATGCCCTAAGCTATTCACGCCTATGGGGCCCCCCTACCATAAGTAAACTAACATCAGTCTTTAATCGCGCGGATTTTCAAACAGCTTTACTTTTATGTGCTAGCATTTTTTTGTGCTGTTTCTGGTGCCCCCCAAGACGTGATGCCCTAAGTAATTGCTTAATTTGCTTATGGGCTAATCCGGCACTGACGATCACCCATAAACAGGTTCAATACCTTGGAAGAGTGCCCAACCTGGGACTTACAACACAGCGTTCTTAGAACAGTCGTCGGAGGAGACCTCTCGCTGCCGGCCGTGGTCGCTTCCATGGTCGGCGGCTGGAGGTCATAGCAAGCGATGGCTTCCTTCAGTGAGTGCGTCATCTCGCAGAAGGAGAGTGCCGAGTGGGATCGTGAGTAGAACGATCCCGCCCGCAGCCAGAGGCGACGAATGAGTCGTCGGATGGACGACTGATCAGCGTGGCGCCTCGTAGCCTGTGGCCGGCATCTAAAGAATTCCACCACGGTATTCACTGCCTGTCGAAGTGAATAAATGGGATAAGCGATAGTCGCAGGGCGAGCAGTGGAGGTCTGCTCGCTTGACTACTCTAATGAAAGGGACTCCAAGGTGGACGATAATGCGGGTGGTCGGTCTCCTGCAGTCGTAGACTTCAAAGGCGTTCTGTAGAGCTCGGGGTATCTTAGCCCCCTCATTTAGAGATGGGCTGCAATGCGGCATTGTGCAGGGGCGGTTCTGTGCAGCTATCTACGTGAAACAAGATACCCTGGGGCCGTCTCGTAGGCGCCGAAGAAGGCCACCACGTTTCTTTGTTTCTCTTTATTTGGGTCAACAAACAGTTACACAGAGATATTAGTAATACAGATTTGAAGTAATAAAAATACATAGCTGTGGAACCAAACATCGTTAATCACTGATAAGTTATAGGAACCAAGTGAAAGTGGATGTACAGTTTTGGTTAGTATGCCGGTGTAGGGTGTACATAGTGTTAGGGACTCGGTCCAATGCCCGCTCGGATGATGCTATACTCCCGAGTGTCGACATTGAGCCGTAAGATGGGTGAAACTAACATTCACTTATCCCCCGTTGGTGATAGCGATATCGCGTTTTTTTTTCTCCAACAATAAAAAAATTGTATTATTATTATAAAACTCCCAAGACCTAACTGCTGCTGCTATAACCCAGTAATTGTAAATTAGTACAAGAGTGGTACAAGTACTAAGCGTTATTTGACATTAATATTCACTTATACATTATTGAGAATTTTGAAGAACATGATTACAACGAAAAACGAACATTGCAAAATTAAAATATTTAAATACATTCGTCTCGGTTCGTCTCTGCACTTGTTAATAACGTTGTCCTCAAGGTTATGGTGAAAATATGTAAACTCAATATCAGGTTCCTTAGAAAGGGTCATGGGCGTATAAAGGGGTGGTTTTGGGGGGCCCGGACCACCTCTCGGCTTACAACAAAAATAATTCGTGCCAAAAACATGTGCACATTACAACATCTATGTGCACTTTAATTAAATAAACATCCAAAGACTTATAAACTTTTGGATTTATAATAAGATGAAATAGACCCAACGAAAGCCAACGCAAAAACATCACTGAATTTGGTGACGAGGGGGGGGGGGTGTATACGTGATTCCGGTAAATTTTGGCATCCTTCTTTTTCTTTCGCGGAAAAATCGATGTTATCGATACTGTCCAGTCCCTGGGGAAAGGCAGACGGTTATGTTGGGTTCACCAGTCTTATAGCCTAACATTAAATCGTCCGGGAATATGGCATCCGATCGACCATCACTGGACCGAGTCCCTAACACATTTTGGCATCCTGTGACCCCCCTATGTAAAAGCTATAGCTACGCCCGTGGAAAGGGTAGTTGTATTTAATTCAAAAGATAAGTAATGAAAATAGGTGACAAACTATTGCGCTAATGTGAATAAAGTTTTTTTTTTTATGATATAGGTGGCAAACGAGCATACGGTTCACGTGATGGTAAACACTGCAAATTAAGTTACACCACAAACAATTCTATGAAGACGCACAGTGCGCCCGAGCCAATGATTTTTATATACGCCATATAGTCTACGGGCCAGTGACTGATTTCCATGACCAATTTCCTCTCAAATGATAGTTGATGAGACGCATCAGAGAATGAAGCCTCCTGAACGTCAGCTGCGGTTCCGTGCGGAAGATGAGCTGTGGTAGCCTCTTACGCGCGAAGAAAAAAAACATATATTCAGTCATTTCCTCCTAACTAAAAACTTGTTTAAAGTGTAGCTTACCCAATATGAGGAACAAATATAATCGGCGATTATCTTCCTTAACTAGGCGTTGTATTATGGGACGCGCAACAATTTGACGTTCGTGTTAATTTTAATGCCGGATTAACTAGCGCCCCTTAAATAAGAAATTGGACCAAGTGTTGGAGATTGATTAGCGATTACACTATTACACTCTTTTAAAGATGGACCATGTAACAATAAATGATATAATATCAACCAGTATCCCAATTCTAGTAAAAGTAAAAGTACTATTTTATTCTTAGCTCAGATCTTGTGTTATGAAATATAGTCTATAGTCTATATTTGACCAACTGTTCACACAATACATATTGCACATATATAATTTTACCACGGCTTCCAATTTCGTATATTAAGAAATTGTTAAGTTCAATATGGAATATTATATTTATGGCTTAACTAGGAATACCTAGTTAAGTTATAAATATAATATTTCGCTTTTATTTAGCTTGGCTTCACCCGTGTTAAAAGTATTTCCTGCTTCAAAATTAAAGTCGTTCATAAATACCTTCGCTTTCATAATTTTAGTAAGACAAGTAAGAAGTAAAATATTTAACTCAAACCAACTTTAATTAGACAATTCTAATGGCCTATATTCAGCACTGAACTTCATGTTGCTGATGATGATTATGGTGAATAGCCTAGTCTTCCCGTTCAAAACAATTGGCATTAAATATGAGTTACGAAATGAGCATAATGGAAAGCTTAAAGCCTCTTCCATAGAAACATACTAGACATCTCCGTTCAAATGTATACAGGTTAATAATGCTATTTTCTACATCACAAACGTCTCAACAAAGAACATCAGGAGAACTATAAACATTACTATTTACCCATGAGTATACAATGCCTTCAAAGAACTGATAGGGCATGCACATTGTTCAAGTCATAATTAGTATTCCGCAGAGTGTTCAATACAACACAATAGGTATATACATATAGCTATGTCATACAAACTTTACCGTGTCTGATACGGCGTGCAATAACCAAGCAAAATTTTAATACACCTTCAAGGATGTTTTCTTTTAAAATCTTTATGGAAATATGGACATGTAGCTGATATGAATTTGTTTTTTGTTTTGTATGATGAACACCAAAATGTGCATGAAGCTAACATGCTTATATTTTGTGTTTAAAGTTTTTAGTAATATTTTTGTAGCCTCAAGGTTTCGATATTAATAAAGTCTTCCAGACATTTCAAGCTCAAAATATCTCTGTGTTTAACAAGTTGTGACCTCAACAGCAACATATAACTCCTATGAAATAGTAGTCACGAATGAGACTTCTTTGGTATTATATAACATGATATTAATCTCTGAAATTAAAACAATGATTTAGTAGTGTAAAACCATACTCAATCGCAAATTAATTTGAATACATGCAAGATAATAATATTTATTCTGCTTAAATAAAGAATTATGTTTTAGATCCTCTTCATACAAAGGTTTTGGTCTATACATCCATTGCCTTTAAGTTCTAAATTTCTTGACACTGTCACATAACAAAATCTATTCATTATAACGTTCTTATGAAGTTGTAATTTGAATATCTTTTGCAATTATGATTGCTGATTCAATCTAAAAATATGAATAAAGGCTAACGGGACAAGGGAGATATCTCTACCACCCAACAAACAGAACGAGGCAAGGAAAACCTACATTCCATATTTGAAATTCAATTCAATCATTTCATGTCAATCAAAAAAATTACCGAGTTAATTGCCTCTATTGCAGCAATGATATTTATTATTCCACGATATCGCATTCACAAATACTGGATGATTTGGCCCTGAAGAAGCGTCCTTAAACGCATATCCACTGAATATTCTGTGGCAATATTGTTACGCAAACGTCCGTTATAAGTATGAAAGAACTGAAGTAAGTTTTTCACGACAACGCTACGAACATGGGAGTTGTGCGCGCGTGTGGTTATATTTTTGTGATGCTCGTGTCCTGCCAACTTGTTGCAGGGAAGGTGTGTTTTTTTTTATAGATTAACGGCCCTTTACACATTACTTAATACATTGACCAGTGATAAGTATTTTTTTTATATTTTTTATTGATTAACGACCATTTACACGTTACTTAATACATTGACCAGTGTTAATCTAACCATTTGTCTCATGGTTTCTCACTATTTTCTATTAAAAGAATAAGAAAAATTTTATTACTTGAAACTGATAAAAAACTTTATTTGTAATGGGGTAACTACACATTATTTTAAAATATTTTTATTAATAATATTTTAGTTTTAAACTCACAATGTAAGTTAAATTTCTCCTTCAATGGCAAGGCCCAAAACTTGAATCGTGATTAAAAACTTAGGATTAACGGTCACATTATTAACCAAGCGTCTGGCCATAAATAAAGACTAAAGAGTATTGTTATATTCTCCAAATCCAAATGAAATTGCTGTTTATTAATTTAGACAATTTATAACATTTGTTTTAGCCATTTTTCGGTTCGTTGTTAATGTTATGCGCTCTATGCGACGACGATTATGACGATGCTACCAGCACCACAGCTAGTTATGAAGACCTGGTCGACTATCTCTGCGATTGCGGTCCACGGCCACGACGGACGACGACGCCTAGACCAGGCCAGCTGCCGAATAACATCAGGATGGCCATACGTAAGTATGACAAATTGTATTACGGTACGACTGCAATGCTGAGGTCTTGGGTTCGGTCCTCGAGTCGGGCAGTGATATTTCTATTCAAAACAAAAAAAAAAACTAAAATTTTGGTTTATTTCGTTTAAGGTGCGACGTATTTGGCTTAAAGTGTTATGCATACAATTACGATATATCGTTTTCAAAATGAAAATCATTAGTAAGTTTACGGCGTAGGATTGTATTATTTTATAAACCCCACACAATAAGATCACAACCCTAGTTCTAACAGGAAATGCGCAATAGATTTCAAATGTTATAGTTCTAATAATTATAGTGAGAACCGGAAAATCCTGTGTATGATTTCTAAGTAAAATAATAAACTATTGAGTAGGAGTTTTTTGGTTGAATAAGTTGTTTCGTAATCAGTAGGTATGTGATATTGCGCTAACGCCACGTATCTATAACGCTTGTCCTTCATTTCATCATGGGACTTAAATGGACATTACTGGTGGTAGGTCTCTCATATGTAAGAGTCTGTCTGGGTGGGTACCACCGCAATGTGTATTTCTACTGCCAAGCAGCAGTGTGCATGCACTGTTGTGTTTCGGTTTGAAGGACATTGTAGCCAGTGCAACTACTGGACATAATGAGACTTAACATCTTAATGCACATCGTAATGCCACACAGTACTTTGTAACTCAAGGCGCTGGATGGTGTTGCTACTGTTTGTGGGTGGTCGGATAGCTTACCTTCAGGTGAACTGTTTGCTCGTCTTGTCATTCAATGCCATTAAAAAAATTGTTTAACCAACAGAAAGTCCGTTTCATAAACGTTACTTAGCTAAGTAATGCTGTAATAATAAGCCTGGTTCTCATTGCTTTTTGCATGACAGACTTTGCAGTGCATAGGCATAGGGGCGCTGTGGAAGGAGAGTGCCGAGAGGGATCGCCAGCGCAGTGGTGATCCCTCCCGCCGCCAGACGAGACGTAGGAGGCGTCGGGTGGACGACTGACCGACGTCTGCCGCCCTGTGGATTGAGGGCGTTTGGAGAATTCCACCACGGTATCCGCTGCCTATCATAAAAGGTGACTAATAGGGGCCACCGGGGTTCGCGGGTGGGCGGAAGGGGCCGTCCACCTATTAGTCTAGCCAACTTTTGTGACCCCCGTGATGGACGGCAGCGTGGCGGTTAGGCCTCACGCTGCCGTTGACTCCGAGCGTCCTTCGGTGCGCGGGGGCTTCTGAGCCCCCCCCCCCCCACAACAGGAGACGGACCGCAATAGCGGTACGCGCAGGGGCGGTTGCGGACGACAACTTAAACGTGAGTCGGAGGAAGCGTGAATCTACACATTACATTTTTCAATTGATTTCAGCGCCAGCCAACGGTGTAAACTTTACAATGACGAATGTGAACGGACTTTGGGAAATGGTGATGTCACCGTGGGGAGGAGCGCCAGGTGCCCCTGCAACTCCTGCGCCTGCTGCAGCTGCTCCAGTGGCACCAGGTGCTGCCGCAGCACCAGGTGCTCCCGCAGCACCAATGCCTGCGGGTGCGACGGCGGCTACCGAACCACCCGCGGCTGCACCGACCCCTGCTGCGGCAGGCTAACCGATATGACTAGCTTATATAAAATATTTGTTATATTTGTCCATGTGGTATTGTATAGTGTTAACGTAATTAAAAGTTAAGTTTGAATAAATATAGATGTTAAATTAGATGTATGTATTTATCATGCTATAGTATATAGGTAAAGATGGAAAAAAAGATGGAATAAAAAAAAACTACTTCGGTGGCGTATTTTTTTGCGTGCGCGGTACAACACTGCTTTGAGGTTCAGGGACCAAATTTAATTTCGGGCAGTGATATTGTATTGATCTGCTCAGTATCTACCCGGGGTCTGGTATTCGTGCCCGCTATGGTGATAGGCTTGTCCCTATCACATCATGGGACGAAACATACATGGCGAGAAGTTGATGCCCTGGGTGAATTTCTGTTTACCCCTTCGGGGATAAAGGCATGACTTGAAGCTATTTTGTGTATAATTAAGAAGTTAAACATAGTAAGTATTACTCAAACGTAGGTCAGAAATCTTCCATTTTAAGTTAATTTCCCTAGTGACGTCGACTAGTATTTGAGGATGTATAAAAAGTTGTCAATTGCAATGCTATTCATACATTGATGTATTAAAAAACCCTATTCATATGATAAATTATGATGGTAGATTTGTGAATAAAATCAGTCATCTATTATATAAAAATGAATCCCTATTTTCCTGGTCACGGCATCACGCGTGAACGGCTGGACTGATTTCGTTATTTCTTTTTTTGATGTGTTTATTATTGTCAGGAGAAGGTTCTTATGAAAGAAAAAATTAAGAAAATTGCGCGGAAAAACGGCTGGACCGATTTTAATGAATTTTTTTTGCGTGTCTTCAGGTGGGTTCCAGAATGGTTAGGATTTTATTTCCTTTTTAGGACAGGACAACGTCTGTCGGGGCCGCTAGTTATTAATAAAATCATATTACATTAAGACACGAAATTTAGAGACACATAAGTATATAAATTTTCCGATAAATATGAAAAATATCCTTTACGGCGCAACCTTGGTTGCAACACTTGAAGCTCAACAAGAACAAGGCGCGTCATTATAAGATACCCACTACAGGGGCCGCAACCAAGATACATTTCCGTAATCGTGGACGCTAATGCAAAACAACAAATGTATAGAAATGACATAGCTTATCGATAAATCCATCGCTAATATCCTTCACATCCATAAGGTTAACGTTTACAATTATAGCAAGGCATTTTTGCTACGACTCCAGGGTGCTTAGAATGTCATAAAAAACACAACACAACGCCGTTTCGTTTGGGATTGGTTGAGAGACAAACACGTGACTGACGTATTGGTCTCTTGATCAATCACAAACATCAAAATTAAACGACGTTGACTTACGAGTTGTGTTTTTAAAGATATTATAAGCACACAGGCCTACGTAACATCTACATGTCATGTAACATAGTGCAACACTGTAGAACATGTTGCGCATCTAACGATGCTTTGTAAGTACAAGGTCCTGTAAATTCTTTGTGAAGCTCTGGCCTTGGTACGACATAATGATGTCACCCGTTGGCAGGTCACGTTTCTCGTTAGTTGACGTTGTTTCACCCTTATTATCACGTTATCAGGTCGTGCCATTGAAAAAAGAATAATCCTAAGTATATCCCTTACAATTCAATTATCTATGATAATAATGTACTGTTGTGTAATCAATAGAATGCTATTACCTATGAGGCTTGCGCGTAGCTGCCGCTAACCGCTGCATTTCAGGTTTATGTACGATCGCAAACTTCTAGACTTAAGCAAGCTTCTTTCTAAACTTAAGCCACTATGTACTTCTTTATCTACAAGAAATAAACGGCTTTATTATTATTATTATTTATGCGATCACAATATCTTCGCATCGTTGATCGTTGACGTAGGTACTTGGTGTTTGGACTGTGAAGTTTGAGCTTCGATTCTGAGGTGGGTATATTATAAGGTATTCTGAGGTCCAGATTAATTTTGGCACATTTTCAATGTTGTACAAGTTTCGCCTCCGTCTAACTCTGCGGAAATTTTGCAAATGTACTTACTTATATTTTGCTTTGACTTATATTGCTTATATTTTGCTTTTTTTGTCGCAACCACCGGCCGATATAGGTGGGCATACTTAACAAAAGTCTCAACTGAATGTTATCTCTTTAACTCACGCCTTTTGACTGTTGATCATTATTAGAATCTCATCTTATTGGTATTTGAAACAATTACCATACAATAATTATTGACTCATCTAGCAACACGTGAATATCTCGAGATTTAACCTGAATTAACTTAGCGACTGACTCACCAAATACTAACTGATATCACCATAGTTACCTCTTACGGTCAATTTATATCCCATCCAAAACATAAATGTGAAATATGGAAGCCAAGTCCAATATTAAAAATATGCATGCTTGTAGACTTCACCGACAAAAGAATTGAAATCCAAATGGGTGCCAAGCCCTGTAGTCAAATTATTTACACAAAGCAGATAACTTAGTATAAATTTAAGCTCAAGATTTGTCTTGGCTAGTCTTCACACACAATTTTACTTATATTTGGCTAATAAACTTACCTTCTTTATGTTATTGCTTTTATATTGCAAGGTAACATAGTATCCTACTCTTCTAAAAATATTGTTTTCTGGTAAAACTAGCCAAGACAAATTTTGAGCTTAAATTTATACTAAGTTATCTGCTTTGTGTAAATAATTTGACTACAGGGCTTGGCACCCATTTGGATTTCAATTCTTTTGTCGGTGAAGTCTACAAGCATGCATATTTTTGATATTGGACTTGGCTTCCATATTTCACATTTATGTTTTGGATGGGATATCATTACTTTTTGTAATGAATTGCTTTTAGGAAAATACTGCGACTGGTACGTGTAACAATGTTAGGAAGCAGTTTTCGGATGTAAAAGCCGTAAACCGCTTCATCGTTATGCCTCTTTTTCTACCTCGCGTATGTGCACGCGATGAAATCCTCTTAGCATAAAAGCTCTATGTTAACAATTACTTAAAGTCTACGGTTCGCAAGTGTAGTAGAACGTCCAATGTCATATCATCTGTCAAAATAATAAACGTCTTAAGATGTAAATAAACATTATAGAAATCAGAAATTTTCAACATGAGCTCGAAACAGAAGTAAATTTATAATATAAAAGACTGAAGAGTGGGCACGAGTTGCTGAAGCCTATAACGTATCTATAGGAACCTACCTCCGGATCCCACAACTAGCTAAAGTAGCTCTGTCTAAAGTCTGATAATTTAAAGAAAAAGCAAAAGCGGTGCCCTAATACGGAAGGAACGTAATAAATGGATCAAGGTAAATAGTATTTAAATTAAAATAAAGCATCAATGGACGTGTACATCTGAACGTTCGTTATTCTAAAGATAATTTATAGATAGTATGCAGATTTTCCGGTTGGGTGGAAAGTGTTTCAAATCTTAAAAATGTACTGTTTTCAGATTTTTTCCTTTGTATACATACAATTACCTAGCTGGACACCAAATTTCAACTTTCTAGGTCATCTGGAAGTGGGTTAGGTTTTTGATCTATATGTCAGTCAGTGATAAAAATGCCGATTTTTAGATGTTAATATCTCAATGACCGTTTGAGCAGTATTTATGAAATTTGGGATTCTAGTTAACTTAAGGAACTTTAATAAACAAACCAAATCTCATGTATTTACGTTAAGTAGATTTTGAATTATAGAGGTGTTAAAAGTCGCTCCAAATGGTTCGGGTGAAACTACACTAGGCAGCTTCGACTCGTTTTTTTTTTTTGCTTGGCTTGACACGCTGCCGCGTGTCTCGATGAGCGCACAGTCGAGGTGCATCGAAGCGAAAATCTGAAACTATCTATAGATATCCCTCCACAACGTAATGCTCATTTTTTTTCTGCAATAAAAACAAATGCGGGAATTGGATAGTATTCACGCATATGCAGCGCCTTGACGTGATTGGTGCGTTCTCATTCGCGCGAACCCACGCGTCGTCACTCAACATAGTCGAAATAGGCAACTGATGGTCGGAGTTGATCACTCTTTTTTTTTGTTAATGGCCCTACTGCCAGTAGCCTGACGCGAGTTGGCTTTTCTGGCTACACCGGTCTAAAGGATGAACGCAGAAGGCGCTCGCAACCCTTTGAATTAAGTGACCATGCTGAGGGCAACTCACTAACGGGTTACGAGCCTCGGCTCAGGTCGGCCACTGAGAGAGGATGAGACATCAACCATTAGGGAAAGATTGTTTTTTTAGGCCTAATCCTATTAGATTGTGTTGTCATCGGCACGCGTGCCGGAACTGCCAGGGGGGTCGGGGGGGCGACGGGGAACGCGAGTCTTGTGGAGTGTTGGAGTTTCAAGAACTCGTTCTTACGACGGATGGCCAGAGTGATTTCGTCCTCTGGATCGGTTAATACGGAACGCGGCCGTCTCCATTTGGCGCGGTCGAAGAGTTGATCACTCGAATGCGCGCGAATTCATGCGAATACGCGTGCATTCGTGAGACTTGTGAAAAATTAGACGCTTCTATACGCTTCGAGTCTACGCTCGTATGAATTGACCTTTAGTATTGAACTCTACCGAATTACTTATTTGTTTAATAGATTATACGATTTTAATAAATTAATTATAGATATACTAATACACAATAGTCATCTCATATGATTCGGAATCCTTTTAATACACCCATTTATCACACCCACTACTAGTTTGATATCAAATGGTTTTTAAACAATAATTGTTTTAATGTACCCAAATTTAAAGAGGTACTTAGTGGCGTAGCTACACCCTTGAAGACCTGTGGCAAATTTATGGAGTGGGTTTCCTCAAGCCAAGGGTCCCTTAAGACCGAGGCCCATAGCACCCTATAGTTACGCCATTGTGTATATTATTCTGACACCCTCGATGATATTATTAAACATCAAATATCCGTCATATATAACATGTAAGAATTTAATAAATTATATACTTAAACCTTTCCTGAAAAATATACATTTCAATATTGAAAACCACATCCAAATCGGATCAGTAGTTTTTGAGAAACACGCGGCCATACAAACTTACATACATACATACATACGGATCGATTACAGAACCTCCTTTTTGAAGTCGGTTAATGAAATGGTGGCAGGTCTCTCGTATGCATGGGGCTATTTGGGTACCGACCTAAAATAATGTCTATTTCTACGGCCAAGTAGCAGTTTGCATGTACTGATGTGTTCCGGTTTAAAGGACATTGTAGCCATCGTCGTTACTGAGCATTATGGGACTTACAATCTTAAATCTCATGGTTATGAGCGCAGTAACGTCCCTTTGTAATTTAAAGTTTTGTATGGTGTTGCCACTATTTATGGGCAGTCGTATCGCTTACCATCAGGCGAGCGGCATCAGATGCGTCATTGAACTGCAATAAAAAATAATTATTATTTTAAAGGCTGTTTAAACGTGCGTCTGCCTAATGGAGGTATCAAGTGATGATATGTACCCACGCCTACAAATGCAGAATTTTACCGAATGGGTAGACCATTCTTGAAACAAAAACCTTGATATTGGAATTTCTTCGACTACTAGAAAGTTATATCTCTGAGAGTTATTTAAGCTTCATTTTATTTCAGGAGTCATTTTTTGCTCCGCCGAATGTGTGTAATATTACTGTCTACTCTATAATTATGAAACTTTACATAAGTAATTTGATATTATTATGTAATAAGCAATTATGATTAGATGATAATTAATAAAGCAAATCGACCGAATATCCTTAAGTACATAATTTACACGCATATAGGTACTGCAGAAAATTAGGAATAGGTACCTACTTGTACAAATGTTTTACGGAAATCATATTTCAAATCGATATATACATTCGATTATAATATTAGCTTTATCGGGCGGTAGAGCATCCGCTGTATGTGGATGTTAGAAATCGAGTAAATTTTTTATTTAGATTTGCCGTGCCCGAATATAAAAAAAAAGATTAAAATTACCTGACACTATTTGATAGTTCATAAATAATAATTTTATGACTAACTGAGTACAGTATTGATCTAAAAGTACCCCTATGGGTATTTCATCATCATCACCATCAGCCACACAAAGTTCGCTCCTGAACAAAGATCACCCCTAAAGATTTCCAGACGGCCCTGTCAAAAGCAGCCAGCATCCATCATGGTCCCGCGTCTTTATATAACCTGGCAGGTGGACATCCAATGCTGCGCTAGTCGGTACGTGGTCTCCACTGGTGAACTTCTTTGTCTTATCTGCCGTCAGTTCTGCGAATTATATGCCCTGCTTACTGCTACTTTAGTTTGCTAATCCGCTGGGCTATATCGGTGGCTTTCGTTCTTTTCCGGATCTCCTCATATCTGATTTGATCGCGTAGAGACACCAAGCATAGCTCCCTACACAGTTCGCTGAATATTTATAGTCTGCAAAATTTATTTTAAGGTATGTATATTGTGCGTGGTGGAAAGTGGAAGGTGGACTGCCTTACCCCCACTATTGTTATCTTCTCCATAAAAAACTCATTTTGTGAAAATATCCCGCTATCTTTTATTTATTTGTGTTACCCCAATGCGGTAATAGTAGGGGAGGTTGCGGACGACAACTTAGACGTGAGTCGGAGGAAGCCCGCAGCCGTCCCTAATGCGCCGAAGATGGCCATTTAAAAAAAAAATGCGGTAATAGTAGTAACGAGTTTAAAGTAGGGTGAAGCTCTTTAAAGCTCAGATAGACTTAGTTTCTGTTGGTGACTTTGGATACGGAACCTTAAAAAACCTTTATTAATATTCCGCCTTCTATAATTCGGGTAGTAAATAGCATTCTCCGATCCTGAACTGAATTAATAGTATGTATTCAAGTGTCATAATATTTTATAGTCATGATGCAAAATTATACTTGATATATAGGTACCTAAACAAAAATTATTATGTAAAAAAAATGTATTTCCAAACAATGGAAATTCGAATATGGTTAGTAGTTCAATGCTAGAATTGTTAATACATAATTAAGTATTTTATTTTATTTTTTATTTTATTTTAGTTTATTTGGGTGGCTCACAGCTAACTAATACAATAAACAAAAGTAGGAACTAAATGCAATGAGCCAATCACGAGCCACCACAGATAGAATATATATAGTATTGAGCTATAGTCATTATTACTAATAATTTTGAAAAATATATTTGCATATTAAAACGCGAAAGTTTGTAAGAATGTATGGATGTATGGATGTTTGTTCCTCTTTCACGCAAAAATTACCTACTGATCGGATTTCGATGAAATTTGGCGCACGGGTAAATCATGTCCTGGATTAATACACAAGCTACTTTTTATCCCGGGAAAATATAAAGCGGGACATTTATCCCGGGAAAATCTGTTCAAGTGGGCGGAGCCGCGGGCAAAAGCTAGTACAAAATAAATCTACGTAAATCTCAAAATCAGAGGTCCTTAAAATTAAACGATTTATTGTAAAAGGCTAGTTTTTAGAAGTTCTATCCAAATATATAAACTGTCTTTGTTAGAATTTTAGGCCCATTCATGTACATGTCCTTTGTGATGAGTAGCATTTATGAACAAGCGGTGAACTTGGCCCTAAGAGTTACATAAGTCTTAACAAAGTAAATAAAACACGTTATTTATGAGAAAATTAACATTGGCAACGGAATCGTGCAGTTTAACTGTATTTGACTTTCAAAAGATTCACACACGAGTGCGCGTTCACGCACTCTTACTGAAAACAGTCACGTATTTGATTAAACAAAATACGGGGAATATACTCTCAGACAGGAGTCTACCTGTTTTCCCAGATTTTTCTACAAATGTAGAAACGGTTTTTACATTTGTAGAAAAAACTTAACTAAATTTAACCTCATACGCATGGTCTTTGCAAGGTGCAACTATCATCTGGACAAATGGGGCATTACTGAGTCCAGCCTATGACTGCGGAGCAGCAGAACCAACCGTCCAATATATCGTGGAGGAATGTCCCATCAAAAGCTTCCAAGGGGGTTTGCAGGGCCTACACCAGGTAACACCGGAGGCTGAAGCGTGGCTGTCAAAGTGGACATCGAATTTCAACTTCAACATCGAGTTTTAATTATTAACTTATACCAAGTGATGCCATACGATGACAATAATCCAAAGCCTTATTATTTCAGGAGCACCAACTCTCAACTAGTTTACAATAAGATTTCCTGCTTGTACAAAGCGTTCGCAGTACCCGTTGGACGGGTGGGCCAACCTGCTCACCTTCCAAGAGGCGAGACGAAACGATCGTGTTACACGCACCCTCCTACTACATTTTGTAATGTTTATTTACATGAATGTATTAGCATTTGTTGGTGAAACTCTTTTTTTAGAGTTCGACCTTGATTCTTCCTGATTTTAGTTCTGCCAAGAAGCTCTTGTTTGTAAGAACTAACGGCCCTTTATTTTTTGAGCGGTATGGTTTTTGAACAACTGTTGGCCAATACGTATTGGTTTTTTTTTTTTTTTTTTAGGGCCTTCTTCGGCGCATTAGGGACGGCTGCGGGCTTCCTCCGACTCACGTCTAAGTTGTCGTCCGCAACCGCCCCTGCGCGTACCGCTTTTTTGCGGTCCTTTTCCTGTTGCGGGGGCTCAGAAGCCCCCGAAACACCGTACCGTGTCCACCTTTTGGCTAGTGGGGGTTGGCAGACTTCATATGTACCCTCGAAATTCTTTTTGGAGAATTCTCAGGTACGTAGGTTTCCTTACGATATGTTTTCCTTCACCGATAAAGCGAACGATAATTGTTAAAAAGTTCGAAAAGTCAAGGTGTGTGCTTTAGGTTTTGAACCTGCGAAGTTAGTACCATAGGACTGTTGAACCCTCCATCTCAACAATTCGTTTTCCTTTCGATCTCCGTTTTCATTTCGATATATCCATATGATACAAATCACTAAACATTGAATACGAATAGACTTATTAAACGTGACAATAACTAATCGCATTCCATTAGCGTTCTCGAACTATTTTATAACAAGAAAACAGTTACAAACTACGTACTTAATAAGCCTTGAATCATCTGTTCAGCTTGCAAGATATTCGCATGAGATACAAATGGACGTGGTAAATACGCAGTTCCATTTAAATTGCCTAGACGGGTACTATTTCGAATGGCCCCAGGCAGTTAGGCCATTGATATACAAATTATGACTGGCACAAATTGAAAACCAGGACATGTTAATGTGCTTTGGAGTCGTAATGAATCAGTATAAATGTAGACAGTTTAGAGACGTTAGCTTTAAATGATTGGATTTAGGTGATAGATTTTATTTAATGCTGACGCAGTTTTAAAAATCTAAGCTAGAAGATTATACATGTACTACTATTTTTATTAATCGAGGAAAAAAAATGTAGGAAGGTTCTCAAGTCAACGTGTAGGTATATTTTTTAGCCGACTTCAAAAAGGAGGTTCTTTATTCGATCCGTATGTATGTATGTATGTTTGTATGTATATATGTAAATTTGTATGGCCGCGAGTTTCTCAAAAACTACTGATCTGATTTGGACGTGGTTTTCGATGTTAAAATGTATATTTCTCAGGGAAGGTTTTAGTATATAATTTATGAAGATCTGATGAAGATCATCGGAGATACACAATGGAACTCTTCAATAACTAACAGCAAATGACTCGCGAATGCTCCAATCGTATATCTATGATGTATTGTTTACAACATTTCATAGTTAAGTAACAAAAAAGCAATAAATAAAAACTTTTTAACAAAAAAAAACCGACTTCAAAACCACTACAAATAAAAAAAATATTAAAATTTGTATTCGCTTAGTATATAAGTATATTTGGAGTCGGTGGCTAATTTAAATTAAACAATGTTTTCGTATGTTTGTGTATTTCCTTAGCTTAGCTGGCAGTTTAAATTAGGCATCGACTCCAAATATACGTACCTATATACTAAGCGAATACAAATTATTTTTTGATTTGTAGTGGTTTTGAAGTCGGTTTTTTTTTGTTAAAAACTTTTAGTTATTGCTTTTTTGTTACATAATTATGAAATGTTGTAAACAATACATCATAGATATATGATTGGAGCATTCGCGAGTCATTTGCTGTTAGTTATTGAAGAGTTCCATAGTTAATTAACATTTACGATAGATATTATTATAACTAAATTGAATCTGCGGAACAGCACACACACACTCACGTCTTTTATCCCCGAAGTGCACTCCAGTTTCCGTTCCATGGTGAATGCATGAAGGTGTATGCACACAGACATACACACACACGCCTTTTATCCTCGAAGGGGTAGGCAGAGGCGCAACTAGCGTACCCACTTTTCGCCATACGTATACCGTCACACAATGTGATAGTGAACAAGCCTATCGCCATATCGGGCATAAATTTCAGACTCTGGGCTGATACTGAGAAGGTAAACCCAAGATCACTTTGCCATACCCGAGATTTGAACCGGAGACCGTAGAGCGAAAGTCGTATCGCGCGGGCAATACTATAATGACTGTCTTCAGCGACATAATAGTATTCCGTTTCGCGCTATAAAATACGATGCAAAATAGTATTTCACGAAATCATAATTGTTAAGCTACTCGTAGCGGCGCGGCGGCACAAACTACGTAGGTCTTTTTTTATTTTGGTTTCGCGGAGAAAGAGCGTTACCACTATCGCCCGGCCTTCGTGGGGGACGACTGCGCGGTTGTATGTTGGGGTCACCGTGCCTTACGACTCGACGTTGAGCCACCCGGAGAGATAGAAACGTCGCGCGACCGCCGGGCCGAGTCCCTAACCTATGTGCACCGCACGGCATACCAACTAAAACTCCGCGGTGGCGTTCTTCGGCGCATTAGGGACAGCTGCGGGCTTCCGAGTGGACGAAAAGTATTTAAATTGTTGTCCACAACCGCCCCTGTGCAGTGCCGCCTAATGCGGCCCGTCTCCTTTGTGTGTGGGGGGGGGGGGGGGGGCTCAGAAGCGCCCGTGCACCGACGGACGCTCTCAGCGTGTACGGCAGCGTGAGGCCTATCTGCCACGCTGCCGTCCATCATGGGGGTCACAACAATATGCTAAATTAAACACAAGATTAAAGACGAAGAGCCCCCGCCAGCTGCCCTCGACCCCCACTGGCCCCTATTAGTCGCCTTTTACGACAGCAGGGGATACCGTGGTGGAATTTTACAAACTTCCCCAATCCACAGGGCGGGAGACGCCGGTCAGTCGTCCACCCAGGCCTCCTTCGTCTTCTCTGGCGGCGGGAGGGATCTTCGCGCTCCCGATCACACCGTTCGTTAGTCACTGCGGCGCACTCGCGACTGTTTGGGAAATTAATGTGTACCAAACTCGAGGAGCTTAGGTATCACTCGCGTTCCGACCGTTTGTATGAAGATATTCTACTTTATAAATATGTAGATTGTGACAAAGGTCGACATTGCTTGTGATAAAAAAGAAATCCAGGCAATTATCTTGATTGACAAGAATTATAGCAACACCCTTATCAAACGAAGCGATCTCATACTGAGAATTGAATGTTTTTATTGATTTGTTGCTCGCTCCGTTCATAAGTACTATCAGATTAACTCGCCTTTTATGTATTACTAGCTTGTGCTCGCGGCTCCGCCTGTGTGAAAAAGTTTTTCCAGGATAAAAATACCGCTTAATATTTTCCGAGGATAGCTTATGTGCTTTTTAGGGTTTCAAACTATCTCCATACCAAATTACATCGATATCCTTCAGTTGTTCAGAGATGTGCAATGACAAAAAAATAGCCAGTCAGACAGAAGAGAATTATAAAAATCGATGATTTGTTTTCCATTACTTTTCTTTAGTCATCCCCTTTCTTTTTTATAACGTTTCTTTCAATGTACTGACACACAGAGATCTACTGCTTTATTATAGTATAGATATATTTTATCAACATGTTGCTATTCAGATTGTGTTAAGATTTTATTTTATTTAAAGCAAAGTGTTGTAACATAATTTCATATACTTAGTGGTAGAGATTTGCTGTAGATATTTTGTCAATATACCGACTGAGATGCACCATTTTTGTATTTGTTCTCTAGCTCATTTTGTCTACGACTTGTGGACAGCAGCACAAAGTTCTTATGTCCTTCAGGCCCCACGGTAATCAAAGACAAAAATTTAGCGAAATCTATCGGGTATATTGGAAACAAACGAGTTTCTTTCTTCACAAGCGACGCTATAAGATCTGACTTCATATGAATTAAAGACATCGTATAGTAGTCGCTAAAAAGCTCGCTTTTTGTCCAAGTTATTACTACTTCTTACAAACACTAGGCTTTGAAATATCTCTGAATTTGCTTCGCTAAAAATCAATTCATTTAAAACTCTTTGCATTTTTCTAAATAAAGTTGAACCTATCATTAGTAACATATCGCTATTAAGTTATATAAATACATAAGTATATCCGTGCGAACAATTTATTTCTGAACGATGCATTTTCCTCATTCTATTGTATAAGTACCGAGGCTTTTGAACCTGATCAGTAAGTGTTTATACTAATGTTTTTATACTACACACCTATCTATTTAAGTATTACTATTTATAAACATGATAGATCTAAGGCTGGGTTTACATTAGATCGGAACGACAGATTTGTCGTTGACCGTCTGTTGACTCATTGTTTTTTTAGTTGATGAATGGTTATTGTCTAGCTAATTTTAAATTAGATGGGATTTATTCTTACAATTATATTAGTATAAAAGGAGTGTATCGTTGCTGTATAACATTGTAATATATTTTATCACATTGTTTATAGACAATGTGATAAAATGCCCGGTAATTGTGTCGTCGCCGATAATTTTATCGGATCGTACTAATGTAAATAATGATAGTGAAAGTGTATAGGAATAGTCACGATTTATATAATAGAAATGTTTAACGCTCCGACAAATTTGTCGGTGCGACCTAATATGAACCTAGCTTTATTTTCGATATAAAAAATCTATTGTCAAACTTCTGTTGCAATATTTGGCGGAAGTACAGTTCACATATTAATATTGCCGTCTTCATAAGTCAATGGAGTTCTATTAAATTAAACTTAGGGTTACCACAAACAACCAAGTGCAATTAATTGTTTATTGGTCGGAATTATAATGGATATTATGATTCAATAGTGTGTGCATGGCCTTATACTAGTCTAGATTTTAAAATATAAACGTATTATTCTACGACGCAAAATTTCTACACGCGTTTAAAATACCAATATTTATACAAGTAAGCGATTAATTAGTTAAGAATGTTTATCACGAAACAAATTTGAACAATTAATTTGCTGACGCACGCAAATCTATATAAACAAAAGATAATCCCACAGTAAATCTCCAGTTGGTGACTTGCAATCCATCAAACGGTATTGATAAGCGAATCAAAAGCTTTTCTACACGAGGCTGACAAAAAATACCACCCAGATGGCAGAATACACGTTATTGTTTCGTTCATTTCGGAGAAGGAAACGACTCTGACCTTTAGATGTAGCCCTGAGTTATCCTATGGGCTAATACGAGTCATTGTATTAATTGAGTTGTTCATATGTAGTAGGTATAAGTTTTTTTTTTTTTTAGGGTAAGAGTAGTAACAGCTTTTTTACAATATATCTTACTAATTCTTCAAAAATAATTTCTAAGCCAATGACAACTACTCATTTTACTTATAATATAAAGAAAATTACAATTCAGACGGTTTTGTGGAAAGAAGAAGGTAGGGCAAACTAGTAGCATACTGATAGAATGTGATATATAATGTATAAAATAATGCTAAATAAATGACGATAAGATGACACGCACATCTACGAGTTGAACTTATCATGTATAGTTGAGTATGATTGTTTAGATTATACGAAAGTTATTTATTCACTCGCTCACTGCTCTCATCCCCTTTTTGCTGTGAGTATTTCGTCCCATAATTTAATAGGGGATGAAGTTGAAAGTTATTGTTCTGCCCTAAAAAGTCACCTTCGTTCTGAGTTTTGAACATGGCTTATACATAAGTATAATTACATTAATCTTCATATTCCCCGCTACAAAAGATCGCTGTTTTCAGCTACAGATTGTACAGCATTAACTGAAGGAAATTATATCATAATAATATTCATACCGTGCATAGAATATGTGACTATTAAAGACACCATACATTGACAAATTGTTTGTTATTAAATGCACTACCTCATATTAACGCGAAAGGTTTTGTTCATCGATTCGTGTAGATTTTACCGTTGTTCTGAGAATTGAAAATCCTCTTAGCCAGTTTCTGCCACGGCGGCCAATCTTAACGGAGATCAGCCAGGTACGCAGGAGATATTATAGTGCACAATTGTGTGCGCAATACACAGGTGCACTCGCTATTCCTTCATTCTCATAGTCCGGTGAGACGGCTATCCGACATGACCGGAGAGAGATCAGGCGCAGGACCGACGGCTTTACGTGCTTTACTGAGAATAATAGTTGTTTCAGTAACTGACAGTGAATAAAGATCATTACGGAATGTTTTTATTTATTAGTTTTAGACACTAATTTTCTTTTTATCGTAATTACAACGATTATGTTTTCGTAAATCTGTGACACATATTATTTAACTTAGTTTTTTTCTTGTGGCCTTAGTAATTTGTATTACAATTATTTTAAAAGGAAAAAACGTTTCATAGAGGACCATCATTTTTTATACTAAAAAAGTGCACATTAATGTACTCTATACTTTTAAAAATAAAACTCCATATACAACTAGTGAACAACAACATTAAAGAAATAATGAAAGTCGTCAAACGGCCACAATATATCAAAGTACGATCCATATTTACAACAATGTCAAAGACAAATCCTTTGAAACATGGAATCAACGACCGGTTGATTAAAACTCCGGATGCCCTCCCCGAGTTTAATTAGCGCTGCACTGTTGTCTGGGATTAACAATTTAAACTTAAATCACGTGGATTTGATATTGGGACTTTGAGATTTTAATAACTATAATACTACATTGAATTGCATAGGATTAGGATACATTATAATCGCAGGAAAGGTTTAATAATGTGCCAAGGTGGATTTGAGGTAAAAACCAAGGAAATATATTTTTAACATAACATTTAGGTATAAAATATATTTCAGATTTATAAACCCATAAACCTCGATAAAAATTGGTAGAGTTAATTTAAATTATTTATTGAAAAATATCTTCAATATGATATTCAAGATAATATAATCGTTTTTAGGCATATAAGCAACTTCTTGGATGAAGATTAAATAAAGCCTTTATTGCCATTTTGGACCATGCTATGGTCCAGATGACGGACCTCCAATCTTATAAGAACTCTTTCACCAATATAAAGCTACATTATGTGTGAATAGCATAGGCTACTTTTTATCCC
This sequence comes from Lapara coniferarum, assembly GCA_949316025.1. Lineage (NCBI taxonomy): Eukaryota > Metazoa > Arthropoda > Insecta > Lepidoptera > Sphingidae > Lapara > Lapara coniferarum. Next base: position 14,519,281 of record OX438929.1, read on the forward strand.
AGGAAAATACAAAGCGGAACTTTTATCCCAGAAAAACTTAATCACGCGGGTGGAGTTGCTAGCAAAAGCTATTCCAAAACAATATACCAGTTAATATTGAATCTTGATATTCTGTACTAAATCATGTTAATTGTTCAGTCATTAATTCGCATTATTAGATTAAAGATAATCTGTTGATAAAACAAGGATCCCTCATTTACCTAAATAAAGTAATGACTTCATTTATATTTATTACAAATAAAAACGTGTAAAGTTTCAATCGCTATCGATTCTAATTAAATGATAACTTCTACAATACAAGGCTCAATTAAGGCAATCTAAATACGCACTGAAGCACCATGAGGAAGGAGCTCCACTACGTTTTAGGGATCAGTCACTGTTGGTCTTAAACTGGTCATTGATCCTTTTTATCCATCCCTTGTCATGTAATTGAGCAAAATATTTAAATGACGTATAAACACGTCCGAAATAAATATTATCAAGTTTTTATTGTGTGATAAGATTAATTACAAGGCAGTTTAATTAATAAATATATAAATAATAATACCAGCCCTGTATTATTATACTGCCCGCTGCTGAGCATGGGCCTCCTCTACTGAGGGGGTTTAGGCCTTAGTCCACCACGCTGGCCAAGTGCGGGTTGGTAGACTTCACACACCTTCGAAATTCTTATATGGAACTTCTTAGGTATGCAGGTTTCCTCACGATGTTTCCTTCACCGTTAAAGCGAACGATAATTGATAAACAATACACACGTAACTTCGAAAAGTTAGAGGTGTGTGCCTTGGATTTGAACCTCCGGACATTGTCTCGGCAGACCGTTCCATTCCCAAATAGGCTATCATCCACTTGTTTAATTAATTAATTTTAATCAACTCCATCCAGATACACAATCGACCTATCAACACCAGCGAGCTATTATATTATAATAATATACGGAACTCAAGATATGATCTAGGCTCGTACTTGATCGGGCTTATTTTTTCAAATTAGGAAACCGGCTGGTAAAAGCAGCCTTCCGTCATTCGCATTCAGACAGGAAAGCATCATCGATGTGTATTAATGAAGTTGGAACACGAATAGACGATGCGCAAGCGCAGTCAGTGTTGCCGCGCATTTCAAACGATACAGTCGCAAACCGCTCTCGACTTATCCCGACGTATATCGAGGTCAATGACACATTCGGGAATCGATAACGCTATGGATTTAATTGATTAAAGATAATTGATCGAGTTTTTTAAAGGTGAATTCGCAATGGCAATTTTCTGTGTGCAGGAAGTAGTGTTATTAAATTAATGTATTTTTGTACTGATTAGTAATGTGTTTAAGATATTCATCCTTAATTTTATCTGCAGTAAGTGATGGATTTTTTGTAACTAGATATCTACTGGGAGTTTCAATTTAACTTTGGCATAAAAATATAATAGCAGATATAACTCTAAATTAAGATGAAAGTAATTTAAGTTATTGCTTTATTTCGATTCACATGTGATGGCTATAATAGGTACCTATAAGGATATTATTATTACTAGTATAATTAAGCAATTAGTCAAGCTGTTGCCGTGGAATACTATCTACAACAATGTATTTTTTTATGAATTAAACAGTACAAAACCCATTTAGATAGTAACTACACACGTAGATAACCTTTTCTACTACATTATTTAATCGTTTTTATTACAAAATAACCAAATGTTTACAGAAAAAACAACGTGTTATGAACACTAACATAAGACCGTCAGTAAAACTAATAAAATACCGAATTATTGACCATTTTATAAATGAATAATTATTTAATTAATGAGAAAATCTAAACATGGGATAAAAATAAAACATTGTATTATATAACTGCATGTTATATTAATGATATGGTGTGTGAACGAAGTCTTCTGAATAAATAATTTTGCATTGGTAGGTATGCGACAACACAGTTATTTTCCTTTTTTTTTAATCATTCCATATTAACTAATACTTTATTGATAATATTAATTTTCGCACTATAAGAATAACATTGATATAAAAAATTTATGGCGGAATAAAGGCAAATACAATCTCACTACAATGTCGAAAATATAAACACGAAAAATATATACAACTTTCACTTACTTGACACTTGACAATAAATAAGAGGCGATTTAAAAATGCATACCTTACAAGATCTTTGAGAGCCCATGTTAATGTAGGTTACTTATAAATATCAATTAACTTTAAATTATTTTCGCATCAGTGTAAATTCTCGTAAAGAGGCCATTAAAAGTTGTTCTATATTGTAAAAATATACAGCCAAAAATCACATGCAGCTAACATCGTAATACTCAAACACCACGCGATGTGCACATGTGTACATCAATACTTAGATACTAAATACCATTTGTATTTTCAGAATATGTATAAACATTGATCGAAGTAATCACTCACAATGCAATCAAAAGTGATTGTTGTTTTGGCGGCATTGGCCCTTATTCCGGCAGTCCTAACCAGAACTAGAAGATACTCGAGAATGCAAACCAACTCTCTGTCCAAGACTCGGTGTGATCTCATGTGTTTTGACAGAGAGAAGGAGAGTAAAGCCCAGGTAAGTTGAGCATAAATTAGGTAACGTAAGATGTCTGGTGTAATGTTATAAATAAAATTTTATTATTATGTGTCTCCAAAAACACACAGCATTGAGATGAAGAACGCAATCATTTGATTCGGTTAATCCAAAGATAATGTCAGTTCAATACATACCAGAATGTCCAATCTTGTTTCCCACCATGACACCAGAAGGCGCTGATCTGCTTTCGAGCGCAACTCTAGCTGTCAACTCATAGCGTCGTTTTGATTCGAACAGATCAGTTCGGTAAAGTTATTAATAATTAAAACTTTACCAAATATTAATTATAAGTGACAACAAAAGTGTTAAAGTGTGTGTTGTACACAGCATTGTATTTTTGGTAAGTTTTTGGAGCCATTTAGTAAAGACGACACGCGAAATAGAAGCGCAAACAGAATAGGTACCGGTCAAGAATATGTTGCCTCGGATGGGGAACAGATCACGACCCGAAGCTTATGCAAAATAGGTACCTGTAGGTCACCAATTTGTTGCCCCAGAACCTTATGGGGAACAAGTCTCGACCTGAAACTCATGCATATCGGATATCATTGAGTGGGTACTTCCTCATCCTTGAAATAAGAGGGCATAGCTTCACCCTTATCTATGAAACGTGCGAGTACTTCTTAGCGCAGGAACAGGCACAAACATGTGCGTAAGGTTCAGATACGCGTGTCAACTCGCTAATGACTCAGTTTTATTTAGCTAATTATTCTTAAACTATTTGCTCCAATTACCAAAATTTTCTTAATATGTCCCTTTAAAATAAACATGTTAGTTACATTTAACAATAATAGGTTTCGTGATAGCTCCACACAACCTGTTATTAGATACACCTATATTGCCTTGGGACAATCTAGAATATAGTTGATATGAAAATAATGACATTCCATTCACATGTATAGAATAAACACAAAGTAAACCTACAAATCTGTTGTGAAAAGCTTAGCTCAACCATGTTTTTAGGCTTAAAAACCAGTAATATATTAAGGCATTTTTATAAAATTATTGGTTACTAGCTTTTGCCCGCGGCTCCGCCCGCATTAAAAAGTTTTTCCGGGATAAAAGTCCCGGTTTATATTTTCCCGGGATAAAAAGTAGCCTATGTGTTAATCCAGGACATGATCTACCCGTGTGCCAAATTTCATCGAAATCCGTTCAGTAGTTTTTGCGTGAAAGAGGAACAAACATCCTTACATCCAAACAACCAAACATCCAAACATCCATACATTCTTACAAACTTTCGCCTTTATAATATTAGTAGGATTATTAAATTACCATTACAATACTATGATTATACATGGTATTATGTAGTAAAGTAGAATTGACAATAGTGCACATAGAATTGCAGTCCATAAATGAGCATAATCAATGATTATAGCTCCGAGGCCAACCAAATTTGGCTTACATTTTTTATTTCAAATTATTGACTAATAATAAAGATAAAGGAACTGGGACTAATATGTGCCCACATAATCAGATCTTAAACAAACCAATATATCAGGTTTAGAATTACCTTACTTTATGATATACCAGCTTCAAAACTGCCTGTGTATAATATATAGAGACACTACTGTCTATCTTCCAGTAACTTTCTGGATTTGTTGTGTTAAAAGTTTTGTTTCTGATAGTCTTCTTTTGTCACAGTAACATTAATGATAATACCAGGCCTATCAGGGAACTTCAGATGAGAAAGGATCTTTTAAGCCTTCAGGGTGAATTAATAGATATATTAGCCCTCTGCCAATTACTCAAAAAATAAAACAGGTGCTTAATTGCCATTTATTTGCACTCATACATGGACATCTGAATTACCTACAACACAAATATTCTTTATTGTAACCATTTTAACGTAGAAAAATAATTGAATATTATACAATTTTCTTAAATATATTATGGTGTATAATGGAGCGGCCTTATCAATGCAAGCTACCAAGTACAAGTACCTTCCTAAGAATTCTACAAAAAAGAAATTGGTGTGTTGTAAAGTTTGCAAACTAGCGCTAAACCAATATGGTGGTCAAAGGCCTATAACCTCTCAGTTGCAGAGAAGGTCAATTCCTTGCAGTAAGATAATATATTTTTCATAACAGCTATTATCATTATATTAATTGTACCTCTGAGAGAGATGTTAAAGATTTTCTCCTAGGTAAGTACTACTTTATGTTAACGCCACCCTCTTTTTTATCTAAGCATTGCAGAAGTGCACTCCTTCATTGGTTACTTAGAACGGAGAGATTGCCCAATTAACCTACTTTTGATTTGGCCTATCTTGAACTCCATGTACAATTTGCAGTAATTATGAACTGGGTTGTAGAAACCCTACACTAGAGAGGGAACAAATATGTATATGGTAATAAGGTTCACCTGCTTATTAAAAAAAAAAAAAAAAAAAAACAAGCAGGCTGCAAAGATCTCGGAGATGCTTGCAACCTTGAAATCTTGGGTTTGGTATGTTAATTATCAATTGTAACAACCTAACATTTTACAGCTAAATAGCTATATTCTGAATTGACTTCAAAGTATATTGAGCAGGCATCAACCTTGCAAACCATGCAATAGGCCATTGGTGACTGTACTGTAAAACACTGTTGCAAGACACAGTTATTTTCTTGAGAATTCACATTGTGAGACCAAAGAATGATACTGCCTCACGGAGTACCTCAGGAACTTAAATGATGGTTTGATACAGTGGAGAACAGTTAAACTCTACTGTGCAAAAAAATAAAAAAATAAGTGAGCAGCTGCTCAAGAATTAGCCACATAATGTTCTAATGCTCAGTAGTACCAGCAGTGGTCAGTGCCTTGTAACATAAAATCCCAACCAAGTGGACATTACCAATAGGTTGTGTAAGGTGGAGTTCACTCTATATATAAAATTGACATCATTGTTACTTGATAGGTACCAAGCAGACTAAACAGTGGTGCAAATCATCTCTGAAGAGATGGACCTACCTACAATGGCACTTATTACCAACAGCCTCGGAGGCAACTTTTTATAATAAAAATGGTGGTTGTCTTAGAAGTTCAGGTCAAGACCGAATATTTGACAGAAAATATACCACTATTGTACAGGTTTACACAAACCCAAATTTTAAATAATTATGTGTTGGCAATATGTACTGTTTACTTTATATACTGTTTTATTACATTGCCAACGGGGTTTGCCCGCCACCCACATGAACCCCAAGGTCCCTGCATATTTAAACTGTGCAGAAGGAATATATAATAGGCAATTAAATTGACACAGTGCTTTTTAGCGCCTTGAACAGTAGGCGTAGTGGTAGTAGTATGTACTTCACTAGTAAGTGAAAGCACTAACTCACCCAATTCAAATAATGAACCTACGGAAGGTTCTTATTGATTAAACCTCACTAGTAAGTGAGAGCATTAACATACATAATTCAAATTATAAACCTGCTAAAGGTTGTTATTGATTGAACCTCACTAGTAGGTGAGAAAATTAACATGCATAATTCTAATAATGAACCTGCAGAAAGTTCTTTTTTATTGAATCTCACTAGTAAACAACATTAATCACTATTATTCAAATAATGAACCTGTGGAAGGTTCTTATTGATTGAACCTGCGGAAGGTTCTTAGTGATTGAACCTGCGGAAGGTTCTTAGTGATTGAACCTGCGGAAGGTCCTTATCTACTGAACCTCTGGAAGGTCCTTATTGATTGAACCTGCGGAAGGTTCTTAGTGATTGAACCTGCGGAAGGTTCTTAGTGATTGAACCTGCAGAAGGTTCTTATTGATTGAACCTGCGGAAGGTTCTTGACAAAATGTCTGATCAGGCAAAACTGGGGGGGTGGTGCATAGCTATTTGGAGCTAGGAGAAGAGAAATCACTTATTTAAGGAAAATTTGTCTTTCACCACCTTATCCACCTTTAGTGTCCAAATAGAAAATTGTTAGTCTAGTGCAATGATAACAAATCAAAAGACATAAGGTCTAGTCAAGATGCAGCTTGATTTTAATTTGCAGGCAGTACTGTTTTATTACACAAATTAATGGTGTTAGATTCTTGTATAACTACTGTAGAAAAAAGTTATCAAGAGTCATCCAACAAATCCTAGATTTTTTTCTATATATAACCTATGATAATTTTCAAACACTTGATTTATTATAAATACCACTAGTACATCATAACTAACTTCAGGCTATGTATTTCATACCCTGATCCCCATTTTGGAACCGTTGGGGAAGAGATTATCACTCTGCTCAGGCTGGTTCATGGGCCAAGATCTGGGTAAAGAACAAACAGCTGTGTCCAGACTATCAGGCAGTTGCTAAATAGGTATCCAGAACCCATATTATAATCTCAGCTACTCAGGTGAAAGAACTAAATTATGTGTCTCAACTCTCAGAGCAGTTAAATGACACAAAAATGTTTTATTTTATTTTTTATACCAGTCATAGAAACTGTTAAATTAGCATCAAATACCAGAGTGGCTGGCTGAATATTTGTATTTTTAAACAAATTACTATTCATGCATTTCTGTGTAGATAGATAAAATAGAAGTAAAAGTTTAATTTGACTACAAATAATACATTGTATATACATAGACAACAGTCAAGTACACATCCATTTATGAAATATTGTAGCCGCAATGAGGCCCCAGCTTACCAATATACCTAGTATTCTATCAACGGTAGCATCAAAAGGGTAGTATAATATGAATATTATAATGGAAGATATTCTGAAAAGAGCTAACCGGGAATCTGTAAGCACTTTATTAAAGATATCTTGTCAGGAGATTTACAGACTCAGTGTTCATACTGATGTTTTATTGTAGGACAATTTTTAAAGTGTTTCAATGTATAATTTTTTGTTTTTATAAATTTTTGATCTCATTTCTCATGATACTCTTGATTTGAGTGTATAAGATACCACTTAACTATAAAGTGTTTAAAATTGTATTATTATTACTATGATCTCTTAATATGACAAATAACTAATAAGAGTTTTTTAGTTTTATCCAAGCTTTCTTTTTGTTAAGTTTGTTTTATGGAGTTTTTCATAAACAATTCTAGAAGAAAAAATAGTACATTCACAAATCATGTGAATTATTTCTTTTTATATTCACATAGCGTCGATTGTATTACACCAGCAGATATCAAACAGGTCTTCATCTCAATGCTGTGTGTTTTTGGAGACACATAATATAACTGTTTTGCATTAAAACAAAACAATTATTATGTGTTGAAGAAAACACACAGCATTAGTACAAGGATCTTGCTGGTGATGAAGACTTTATGAGTTGACAGCTAGAGTTGCGCTCGAAAGCAGATCAGCGCCTTCTGGTGTCATGGTGGGAAACAAGATTGGACATTCTGGTATGTATTGAACTGACATTATCTTTGGATTAACCGAATCAAATGATTGCGTTCTTCATCTCAATGCTGTGTGTTTTCTTCAACACATAATAATTGTTTTGTTTTAATGCAAAACAGTTATATTATATATTATTTATATAACTGCCTCGGTGGCGTAGTTGTATTATGGTACGACTGTAATGCTGAGGTCTCGGGTTCGATTCCTGGGTCGGGCAAAGTGATATTGAGTTTTTCTATTCAGTATCAGTTCGGAGTCTGGAATTTGTGCCCGATATGGCGATAGGCTCGCCCTCTATCACTTCATGGGACGGAATACGCACAGCGAAATTGGGTGCATAAGTTGCGGCTCTGCCTACCCCTTCGGGGATAAAGGGCGTGCGTGTCTGTGCAAATGTTATACACCAAAATACTAATTATTATAGTTACAATAAACATATTGATAATATTTCAAGAAGATTGTAGTAAAAAAATATCGTAAGTAGCAATTAAGTTTTATAATGACAACTGCTGGTAAACAACGAAGACATAAATTAAAGCAATTACTATAAACGTTAATACAACAAGCATCAAGATTATTTCTTTCATTCAAAAACAAGTCCAAACAAAGAACAGATTCATGTAGACATTCATTAAAAGAGCAGACAAAGTTATTGAGTTGACCCTATATAATAAATTCATGAGGCATTGACAAAAGTTATGAGAGTACAATAAAAATGAACTTGTTTAGATACTGTTTCCGAAAAGGTATATCTTTTGCGAAACATTTACAAATAAGAAAGTTCTGTAGGAACTAGTCTGCACGATCATTGGTGTTTAATTTTTATCATGCACTATAACAAATTGCGTCTTGTTCATAGGTATTTGATGACATTTCAAATGTTATTTATGTATCTATATCGCGACTTAGTTTTATTAAGACAATTATAAAGTATCGCGCAATAAGGCAAGAAAATAAGGCAATCGAAAATAAGAAGAAAATAAGGGTATCGCGCGTCCCATGAAAGAACACCTAGTTAAGGATGACAGATAACAGAATGTTAAAGTAACTAACGGAGCGTGATGACATTAGGCCTTAAACGTTAAAAGTCTCAAATTATAATCTTGTTCTAAGATAAAAGCTAAACATCAAAATTCTACAAGAGTATGGGAGCAATAAATCTACTTAATTATTAACTTAGATGTATAATATGATAAGAAAATGTAATGTGATTTGTGGCATACGCCCATCCTATATCGCTAGTTATATCCATTACATGGCTGTAGCGTGTGTTATGACATGATAAGCCATAAAATATGAAATGAACATCATCCTCACATTTCCCATACAATGAAACTTATATTTAGCACACAAGTTTAACGAGTTTTTAACACGTAAAAAGTTTAGTCAGGAAGATATCTTATCACTCACGATTGCATGCTCGTATCCAAACATGAAAAAATTACTCCACGAAACTCAGAAACTACACACGTTCACAAAAAAAATATTTATTAAGATAGCAAAGCGAACACGATTCAACAAGTTCCCAGAACGTCAGACAAAACAACATACGCAAAAAATTGGAAAATGAACGTACACAACGAAATACAATCAACTTTGAGATCTACAAAGTTTCTTCTGCGGGCCTGGAAATCTGTTCTTAAACCTCAATCGACCCTAAATCAACTCCTGCGGATTTTAAGATCAAGTACCGGTAAATTCCAGATGTGCAAAAGCGGTTTGTGCGAAATGCATTAAGAGAAAAAACAAGCGAGCGAGACTTGATGTAGTGACAAAAGACAATCGCATTTTGATTTTATCGCCGGCCGCAACTTAACGAAGTAAATGTTTGAAATTGCACTCATAAACATTATTTTTTAAAGATGCAGCTTCATTTCTGGGCAATTCTTTTCTGGAAGTCTTTGATTTTTGTTCTCAGTCACAACTTGGAGATTAATTGTTTCTGACATCCAACGGAATGCGCTTATACTATGAAGTATGTGTATCGAGCTTACAGAAATAAATCTAAGGTTTATTTAGAGTCAATGAGCATGTAATCAATAAGTTCTACAAACGCTTACATAACTGAACACGACTTAAAATAGATCAAATAATATTCATAGGCAACAGATAATGAGAAAATTTATCACATAATTATTTTAAAACCCACGCAAAATCAACCGTGGTTTTAAAAGGTACATTGATTGAAATCATATAAGGTTTGTACACATCTACTTTTGATTTTACATTGACTAATTTTAGATTATGGCTGGTATTTATAACAATAAATCACAGAGAATTGATCTAAAACAAAACTTATCTAGAGGCACTTAAGCAGTCTATTTATGTAGCTAAGCTCGTGTAGTGTTGGGCCTCATTTCACATCCAGAATGAAGATAACATCTCGTCATATTAAAATGTCAGTTAAGAGCATAATGAATCACAGAACTTCAAAGGAATCATTATTCTAAGGCTAATGCTCGCGCGCTAATGATGCTTCACTAATGAAATTGAGGTAACGGAAGTTCATTATATCGGTTCTGTATTTTTTTTTAAATATGGTCGCGTCTTTAGGAGAACAACCCTGACGGTACAATCGTTTTTTTTATTGGACTTGTTTTGGTGTAATAATTTTCACACACACACACACTCCCGCCTTTTATCCCCGAAGGGGTAGGCAGAGGCGCAATTAGTGCACCCACTTTTCGCCGTTATAATTTTGATTTGTCTAATAATAATTAATATTTTTAATTTTTGTCTTACAAGCGTATAAAACGTCAAAATGTATTTTGTTAAAATTGTTAGGCTTACTCTACAGGGATGAGTTAGATAATAAAGATCTTTAAAAGCAGGAAAAGGTCACCGTCAGTAAGAAATATGTTTATTGAGGTATTGCCTACTCATTTATAATATTATAATGTGATGTGAGAGCAGAGCCTCTTTTAAAGTGGGCTATACTTAAAATGTGAAGTCCAGGTATATGAAGTCTGCCAAACCGCACTAGGCCAGCGTGGTGGACTAAGGCTTTAACCCTCTTAGCCCTGTAGAATGGAGGCGTGATAGAATACCACAATGGTTAACCCTGCCTGTCGTAAAAGGTGACTAATGGGGTCCATCAAGATCATTGTACATACACTCGGGGCTGTATGTTCGCCATAAGTGACCTTGAATTGCAATAGCCTTATGTGCAGACCTCGCCGCTGTTCGTAGATGCCAATTGCGTTCCACTTACCGATGGGCTGTGTACGCCGTTTATCGCAGAGACTGTTCCGGTAGCGATCTTAGGTAATGCCTTATGGTAGGTACCCCGGAGCCGCCTGCAATGCGTTGACGAAGGCTACCGCGAGGATTTAGTCGGTATGCCGGCATGCGTAGCATGTCGGAAACCCCGACATACCCGCTTCGGTTCCTCGGACTGACGCGGGATCTTAAAGCGATTTCCCAGCGAAAAAAAAGAGAAAAAAAAAGGCTTTAGCCTTCTCAGTTGTGGAGGAGGCCCGCGCTCAGTAGTGGGCAGTATATAACACAGGGCTGGTATGATGTGGTATGGTATGGATACCTAAACTTGGTAACGTACTTTACTATGGTACTAAGGTTAATGATTCATAAATCGCCTGGGAAACCCCTGCGCATATATGAACATCAAAGTAGTTTTAGAACGTACTTAAGGCTTATCTATTCTAATCTTGTAAAAGGAAAGATTTGTTTGTTTGTAATCCATACACTCAGAAGCTACTGGATCGACTCTATATTGATCGATCTAATAAATTTATTTCATCATTAGAAAGCTACTTTATCCAAAAGTAATATAGACTGTATTATTTTATTAAATAATAAAAAGATTTCAATCTGAATAATATTTTAAAGTAAAGGAAAATCCTGCGCGATAAGAGCATCGTGTGGTAAGAAATAAAATATTTTCCTTCGTAGTGCCGATCACAATGCCGCAGCCAAGAACAGAAGCCTGGCACGTGTCCCAACTCCGATACTCCCAAGTGGGCGGCGGCGTGTGTCGAGGCGTGCAACACTGACTCACAGTGCGATGGCACGCAGCGGTGTTGCCATCACGGATGCGGCTCCACCTGCAGCGAGCCATTGGATCTGTTGACTTTGCCTGGTGAATACTGATTTATTTTGCAATTGATGTTGTTGTAATATAACTGATTGAAGAGAAGAACAGCTTGATTAAGCTTCACCTTTATTCATAAACAGTAGAAATTTTGAACTTTTAGATACTAAATTGAGTTGTGATTTTTAAATACAATTTTGAAAATTCTAGAAATACGGAACTCGATTTGTCTATTTCATTGTATTTTTTTTATACCTACGTGTCTGTTGCTTTTACATTTGCATTTTATATAGCTTATTAGATTTCTCACTCTTAAATTAATTGACCACATTAATTAAATGCTTGAATAATCTGCAGCAAGTATGCGCTCGGTGAATAATTAAACGTATAAAGTTAGTTAACTGCACAGTCTATGGCTAATTAAGCACTTTTCGGAGCCGAGGTATTTTTTAATAGTTTTAGTTTAAAAAAGAATTCCCTTATTACAGCGTATAGTAATTAATAGCTAAGTATTAATTGTACGAAAAAGTGCACTTGTTAGGAGAAGCTACCTTGCTTCATTCGCGCTATATGCTATAAATAAATCAATCTCAAGTTTGAGTTACATCTCAAGTAGACATAATGTATTGAACTATTCATACATTATTTTCACTTGAGATGTAACTCAAACTTGAGATTGATTTATTAATACCGCCCTAACTTGATTAAGTGTAGGGGGATAGTATAGTCAAAAAATCTAGCAAAAGTGAGGCACAGTTTTATGATATCAGGTTCGTAAATTGATGACTACTCTCCATTCAATATGTTATCTAAAAAGAGGACATATTGCACACATTTTGCGTTATAAACATAATCAATAAGGCAATACACTTGAGGAACGAGGTCGTTGTGCCTGGACACTTGTGAGCGTCCCACGCTGTTTGCTATGCTAGTTCGACAATAGATGGGGTAAATAATATCAAATAATGACGTAGACAGCTGTTCATTGCTATATTAAAACGATGGTTTAATAGGATACTTTATGCAGGTACTATGTAGAAACAATTTTAATCATTTTTCATTGCCTTATAATTATTGTATGCGCTAACCGATGCATGCATTTTTAGTAGAGCATTTAAAGTTGAGTTTGTAATTAATTTTATTTACAGTATTTTTATTGCATTCAGGCCGTTTAGCAAAAAGTTACTTATAATGCCATTTAAATAAGAACTAAATGATAATAAATTATAATAGGTTCTAGCTTGTAACGGTTTGTGTGTGTACATTTATTTTGTGATAACGCAGTTATACGCCTTAAATGAGTCTCCTAATACTTTTGGTGGATTAGCTATCCGAACATAAAAATCTTCGAAGTAACCTTGACTCGTCAAGGCCCGCTACGGACGCCGGTTTCCGAGTTGGTATATAGGGTTTTCCCATACATAAGCTATACATATATATTATATAACCGGGGCTTGGCGGGTTATAACAACACCATAAGTTGCAGGTCTGCCGGCTCTACCCACGATGGAAGAAGCGAAAGAGAAACGTCGCTCTGTCGTAGTAAAATGGACAGACGGAGTAGGAGACGCCGCAAGAGCTGTCCCAGGACGAGTGCTATACTTACTAGAAGAGCAACATCATCTCGGACCGAAGTACGAAGAGACAAGACTAGGCGAATGGAATTTATTACTACGCACTAACAAGTGAGTATTACGTGCGCAATGATGATCTTTGGGAAAATATTATACGTCACTGACATGTTCTGATAAGGTAATTGATGTCAACGAGAGATTACGAGGTGAGTCACTAAACGGAAACTATTGGAATAAAGTAATAAGTGACGTTGCGTTAGCGACGTGAAATAATCTGGTTCATTCAAAATTCTTCCGTATACCACTGAAATAGAACTAGAAAGCAGTTCAACTCACTTTGAATCACCAAAGCGTGAGTTTTGTTTAAGCACTACCTATAAATCGATACATGTGTTACATCACGTGTTACGTGTATCTAATAAGTAGTGTACTGTATAGATTTTTTATACTTGGTAGGTTCCAAAAAAAAGACAATTAACACATTTTTCACACGCAATATAAAAACGTTTCGCGTGACTCCGTTTGGTAATGTAGACTACGTACTGGCGTGGTATCTAGTTAATACGTATCTATTACTTCGATTTCATGCTATTGTAAATAATAAATCGCACATTTGAATACGAAACCGTTTCTTTGAAAATACTGTTATAATTACAAATGAAACCGAACTATTATCCATTTCATAGCGTTCGGAAAACACAACGTAGCCCTCTCAACAACGTTACAGGAAATTTCACTTTAATTTGAGTTTATTGCTGCTATTCACGAGTGATGTAAGAACAAAGAAATTGCTCCACTTGTGTTGTTAGAGATGCGACGATAACCAACTCGCTAATAGCCTTCTTTTGCAAACGTTCCTGTTTCATTTTATTCTAGAAGGTTTTCACACGAGAAATGTGGCCACTGGCCAATTAGTATTTACTACACGGGAATACATAATACGTTTACGGCTATATTTTCTAATATTTAAATTACACAGCAATTATTAACATACATTTCTTAATCTACTGTAATTAAAACGTGCTCATTGTATCGGCCTTAAAATTTGCAGTCGTTTCCGTTCTTAGTTCCCTTAGAAATCACATATTTTATGTGCTGTACTTTTGTTTCCTAAAAATAATATAAATAAATACATTGCCAATTTACTTCTTAAACTGAATGATTATCCTTATAATCATGAACTTGGCTGTTCATACTTCATGTGACAAGGCAAATAACTCATACAATCGATACTCCAGGTGTGCCTTCAACGATAAAATTGCTATCCTAACGTTTGTGTCGTCCTCATTGGCTCAGTGCCCACGTTTAAGCCTGGGTGGTGCGTCTGATTCATAACCAGTAGTTGTGTTATCTGAGTGAAGTAGAAAAGTATGCCAAGGCTCGGTTCACTGTTTGGGAGTAATGTTGAATGAAGTTCAATGGATCGTCTAGGTCTGTCCCGTGTTTCCAGTACTTATTATCTAAAGGAATGTCATGCGGAAAACGACTGATTGTATTTGAATGGGACAACTTCGTGTATCGTGTTTTGTTGTCGCGCAATTTCAAAAGGGATTATGTCCAGTTGTGAATTTGTGAAGAGCTTAAATGATGGTCCTATTCTCGGGTGTTGTTCTACATAGGTGCTGGAATTCAAAATAAGGCTGACACTCATTTGTAGTGAGTAATACTAATGGAGCTATCAATTGTGAATTAATAATAGATTTTTTAAGATTAATTCTTTGTTGACAGAACCAAAGTGTCCCTTCGTAATTTGCTGAAACCTGGGCGATGGTATCGATTTCGAGTGGCCGCAGTCAGTGCATCGGGCACTCGAGGCTTCTCCGTACCAAGTGCTCCGTTCACACCTCGTAGAGGGCCCCGACCACCCCCAATGCCTAAGAAGTTGAAAGTACGACCTCTCAAAATTGAGAATGGTAAGTAATAAAGATTATAGTATATTCAAACATTTATATAACATAAGTGAAGAAGGTAATTTAATTATGGTGTATGGTCTTATGTTATTACAGTCTCAAGATTTCGTGTATGTCAAAGTGAAATTAAAATAATGAAACGTACTAATTAAGTGACAGTGCCATTGGCGTATAACAAGTAAAATAATCTACTTAACTATTATGTTTAACAGCTTCGACGTACTAATAGCGTTAAATATCACATTTAAATATATTGTGATCATAGAGAAATCTGTCCAAGGGTACTTAACGTCACAAAAATGTCTTGAAAAGGAAATTTAAATGCCGCTTAATAACTGTCCATTCTATCTCACCGTATATTTTAGTTTGAAGCCTGTGAAATGATCCCATTACACGTTTAACATCAATGCTGCCAATCAAAGTTAGTCGTCGTGCGGGCCATAATCATTGCATTCCTTCATAATAATAGAGTAGACGTTTGTTGTGTCCTTTCTTAGAACTACTTTTATCGAAATTGCTTTTTCAAAAAACAAGTCCAAAGAACTTTTGTATATCTTTCCATTGAACATACAAGGGATTGCACAGTCATTGAGCAAACTGTATCTTATTTTTAAGCGGTTTTTTCTGGTATCCATGTTAGTGATCGGTTAGTCAATGAAACACCATTTTAGTATGTTAAGTAAATTATTTGATTCTTAGCACTTTTTTGCATATTTATTAGCATTGCCTTACAATTGAATTTTCAATTTAATTTAGAGAAGCTTCGAAGCTTTCTTGTGGGCGTTTATAGAAACTGTGAGATGCTTTACATATTATTTGTATTATTCACTTAGGTGTTAAAAATGCCGCCATATTTGGTTATTCTTTACTTTATGTAAATATAATTGAGATTTTCATGTAGTAATGGGATTTTTATTGTAAATGGTAATTTTCTTGTTTCGTTTCATATTAGGGAATTTGTACAGCCATAAAATTTTTTTTTGAAACGACTTAAAAAAAAAAGGAGGTTCTGTATTCGACCCGTATGTAATGTATGCATATACCTATTATGTATGTAAGTTTTTATGGCCGTGATTTTCCCAAAAACAATCTTATCCGATTTGGGTGGGGCTTTCGTAATTCAAATGTATATTTTTCAAGGAATATTTTAGCCTATTATTTAAAATTTATAAAATTGCCAGCTAAGCTAAGCAAATACCCTAACAACTATAAGAAAACAATGTTCGATTTTAAGTTATGCACCGACTCCAAATATACGTATATAAATTTATATTATTTTTTGGTTTGTAGTGGTTTTGAAGTCGGCTTTATTTTTTGTTAAAAAGTTTTTTAATAATTCATTTTGCTGTTTTCTATTTAAATAAAATAGAAGGTGATATAGAATATGAATCAATCAATGGTAAATGATCACTAATGTCCACCGTCATCCACATAGCCAGATGAGTTGGAGGACGTTGTTGACATTGAGCAGAGATGAGAATAGGAAAGTGGTAGAAGATCCATGGGGTGATCAGCAAACCTCATTCTTACAACTACCGTTGTATTATTACTTGTCTTTAGTTTTTTTGTATTTTATTTTTTTGTTAATAAAATTATCTCTTGTTTTATATTGCGTTTCCTGCCAGCCCGCGCTGGCTCTTACTTTTTATTTTTCATCATTTATTTTACTCCTAATAAAAATGTCTGTAGTTATATAAGTAATAATAATAATTAATTAAATGTGTCTTGACTTATCATAAGTGCAATAATGTTCGCCTACATGATGAATAAAGTATTTTATTTTTATATACTCAATTTCAATAACTTTTTCACGCATCTTATTGAAAATTGAGCTAGTTTTTACGATCAGCCTCCTCCCACACCTCGACTCCCACTGCGAATTAAATCCCGGGTATAACGTATTACAAAACGGCGTATAAAATGTCCAACCTAGGAATCGAAGCAACGATCTCGCTGTCCTCAGCCTATATAAATTGCAACTAGACCAAGCAGGCAAATTAAATATAAACTACTCGATAATTTATCGGTCATCGTCTAGCGCACTAATTTTCTTTATCGAAGATAGCCGTACCTAAATATTTCGTAATAATTCAATTTGATTAATTTTCGTTTATTTTGTTTAAAAAAGGGGTTAAATTCTCTAAGCTATTTCGAACGTAAAATAGCAATTGTAATAAAAATGAAGTAGGTTTTTGTAATTCATAAAATCATATATTTATAAAAGGTATCGTTTATCTCCTTTGATATCTGTATTAAACGGGTAATAAGTATGGACAAAATACTTGTCTTATATACCTAGCGTTTTTTTTTTATTCTACATTTGACGCAGTTAAATATACAGTATGTTCCAGACATGAAGAACACCACCACCGCACCCACTTTAGTTTAATTGTTATTGATTCTAGGCACAGTTACAGTGCGACTTGAATGGAAGGAGCCACGTTCGGACCTGCCAGTGATAAGATACAAAGTTTTTTGGAGCAGACGACTGCGCGGCTTAGGCGGTGAACTAGATTCTGTGCTAGTCAACCATCAGACCGTTCCTAAGGTATCAGTAAATTTATAGGTACATTATGATGATTATTAATATGCACTACGATAATATTTGATACTTAATTTCATTGTGATACTTATCGGTACTAGAACGAAATTTTGTACGGGGCTCGGGGAAGCACGACATTGATGTCTGATGGCCAGTTACACCTTGATATTCGTGCGTAGTGCGTACCTAGTACCGACGCACGGCATGCCTATGCCACTCCCAGAGACCTTCTTCTTCTTCTTCAGCCTTTAGAAGTACACTGCTGAACATAGGCTTCTCCCAAAGATTTCCAGACCAACCTGACAGAAGCAGCCTGCATCCAGCGGGTTCCTGCGACCTTTATAAGGTCGTCTGTCCACCTTGCAGGAGAACGTCTCACGCTGCTCTTGTCAGTACGTGGCCTCCACTCGAGAACTTTTCTACACCATCTGTTGTTAGTTCTACGAGCTATGTGCCCTTAGACTAATTAGTGCTCTCAGCGACTCGCCGAGCTTCACCGCTCAGTGTCATCAAATACGCGCCACTGCCGATCCTGGCTATAGGAGTTGCAGTGAGTGTGAGGGCAGGATAGTCTCGGAGCTATGTGCCCTGCCCACTACCACTTAGCTTGCTAATCCGCTGAGCTATGTCGGTGACTTTTGTTCTTCTACGGATCTCTTCATTTCTGATTTGATCGACCTATTTTTACTAATGTATAATCATGAGATACTTAAGTCTAAATAAGTACATTTAGCGACTCTATTCTTTGTTAAAGTAAGCAATCGTTAATCATTTTCAGGATCAACACTTCATCGAAATTAAAGACCTACAACCAAAGTCTATGTACTTTTTGCAAGTGCAAACGATTAGTCAGTATGGGTTGGGGAAGCTGCGCAGTGAGAAGGCGTCCATTTTCTACAATACTACCAGTACCATGCCGCCTAATGGTAAGATCTATAACAGCTATATACTAGCTTTTGACTCAGCGTAAAAACCTGTTTTCGGCATAAAAACAGGTGAATTGTAGGTGAAAGAATTACCTGTAATTCTAGAGGAAGAACCTTTAGAATCTGGTCTAAAGTTTCGAAAAATAATTTCTACATGGATTCAGTACTCATATTTTAAAGGTGTATAATAAAAAAAAACGTATTTTTGTAATTAGTGATAGCCAGTTGTATTGTGATCGTATCCTGTATAGGAACTATTTCCTGAAGTGTGAACTTCGGACTTTTAAGATTAAGGAATTTATTATTTCCTATAAATGCGTGGAAAAGAATCAATCTTATCTAAAATATACAAATCTGTAACAATAAAATTATGGAGATTTAATGACTACCTACATAAGTAGGACTATATCCATAAATCAAGTGGAATTATTCTTAGATATACCTGTCTACTATCTAAGTATTATAGATTTTACATCATTTTGTGATATTAACTATATACCTGCATATATAAGATCCTTTATCCTTATAAGCTGATATACCTCCTTACGTAGGTACCTTAAGTACCTACAAAAAAAGAACAAAAATTACGCTATGTATGTTTCCTTATTTCATTTAACGTTATGTTGGTACCCATATCGACTACTGTTGATTGTTATGGGAATAAAATGCAACAATTTTTTTTTACATCTTCCAAGAAATATTCTCGAATCAGGCGAATGCAGATTTAAGTCTCCTCGGAGATCTTTATAACAAAACTAACATGGATGAACTAAACTTGTCTATGTACAAGATACAATTTTATTAAAGGATTAAGTAAGCACAGTTGCAATGCTATGCTAATACGCACTGTTGATTACGTGCCTACCACAGACCACTCTGTAGTCACTTGTACGATTTTTACTTTAATTTTTATTTTACTCACACATAAAATTACTTCTGAACCGGCAAATAATATAACAACTCAGTCAATTATATGAGTAATATAATTCATTTTCAGACCCCGAACCAGAGAAATTACAACGACGGGAAAGAAAAATAAAAGGTTTAAAGCTAAACAAAATTATATGGTACAATCAAAAATTAAAGGCTAGGATTTCATGGGAACCTATACCGAGAGTACACGAAGCCCCTGGAAGGTAATTATAATTTGTAACTCGACAATGTACTTACATTGGAAAAAAGGATCTTATATGAGACCGATCTAGAAATTAATACGTTTATGTTCTCTTTATCATAGCTTTTTATATTATTTTAATATCAACTTTCCAGATACTACGTGCACTGGACAACGATAAAGTGCGACAATCCCAATAAACCTATTAAAGATTTGTCTGCGACTACAGAGGTAATTATTTAATTTTTAATGCGAGCAGCAGCGACGTCAAGGAATCGTAACTCAAGTCTCAAATCAATTATGCCGCCAACCGCCTAGTCACTCCGGTGAAGTTAGCTACAAGTATGCCAAGAGCGCAAAAATGTATTGCCTGCTTTCTATGCCGACAAGGGAATTAAACTAATATTTTTTTTATAGTGTAATTTATTACTGTTTATTTTTTACTTTTTTATGCATTATTTAATTTTTTGACAGCAGACTGCCTCGGTGGCGTAGTTATATTATGGTACGACTGCAATGCTGAGGTCTCGGGTTCGATTCCCGGGTCGGGCAAAGTGATATTGAGTTTTTCTATTCAGTATCAGCTCGGAGTCTGGAATTTGTGCCCGATATGGCGATAGGCTCGCCCCCTATCACATCATGGGACGGAATAACGGCGAAAAGTGGGTGCACTAGTTGCGCCTCTGCCTACCCCTTCGGGGATAAAAGGCGTGATAGTATATGTATATATGTATATGACAGCAGTACTATTAACTATACTTATATCTTCGTTTTTCAGCAACCCACATTTGAACTCTACGAGTTAGACTATCACTGCAGCTACAAAATCAATATTAACAGGTCGATGAAACCCAAAATTCCAGAATCCGAGCTTGTTATTAGTGTTCCTGGTTGTGAATATTTTAAACGAAAAGTTAATTCCTCTCAAATAAATTGTCAATCTTGACTATAACCACATAATCTTAATTAGACTAATCGGTTAGGTTATTGTAAGATTTTTATAAAAAAATGACAAACTACATTCTAATACATACTTAGAGTTATTACAGTATAATATGATTAAACATATTGGTTATATTGTATGCTTGAAAATAAAATCACAATGAGCTATGCAAGTAAATACTTTAAAAACTACTATAAGTTACTAATATGAGATTTATAGACTGTATAATGATAAATTATAACAAGTACCTAGGTATAAAATATTACTTTAATGAAATGTAAAATTAATGTAACTTTTATGAGTGAAGCTTACGTAGTACGTGTCTTATTTATTATGAATACAAAATTATAATAAATCTTTGCATTATTTACTTCATACTTCTTTATATTATCAAGACACTCCTCAAAAAGTTTTTTAAATCCATAATCCATGATATTGTAACAAAGTGTTACATAATAAATAATACCAGCCCTGTATTATTTACTGTATAAAACTCTTATTTATTTTATTATTTATTATATAATGTCCCACTGCTGGGCACGGGCCTCCTCTACTACTGAGAGGGTTTAGGCCTTAGTCCACCACGCTGGCCTACTGCGGGTTGGTAGACTTCACATGCCTTCGAAATTCTTAGAAAGAACTTCTTAGGTATGCAGGTTTCCTCATGATGTTTTCCTTCACCGTTAAAGCGAACGATAATAATTGATAAACAATACACACGTAACTTTGAAAAGTCAGGGCCTTGGGCTTTAAACCTCCGGACATTGTCTCGGCAGACCGTTCCTTTCCCAACTAGGCTATATCATCCACTTCCACAAAGTGTCATAATGAAAACTATTTGATAAAAATGAAAAGTGAATATTATATTAAGAAAATAATAGACATTTAAAACATGAATAAACATAAATTAAGTTTTTGAACTTACTATTCAATTTATTTATTTACTTTCAAAATATTAAATAATCAATACTAAATATTTAAAATTAAGAATCATATAATATTTAGTACAAATTATGACATATATATATTTAATATTCTCTAAATTTTATTTTTAATCATTATATACGTATTTAATTTTTCAAATTTAAACTGAACTTTATTTTATTGACCGAGTATACTATTCTTTTCCAGTCTTTATATCATTTTATGGTAATTAAATATTTGCATGCAATTAAATCTATTTTTTTAATGATACAAAAGAAGTATAGTATACATACCGACTGCCTCGTTGGCGTAGTTGTATTACAGTACCTACGACTGCAAAGCTGAGGTCTCGGGTTCGATCCCCGGGTCGGGCAAAGTGATATTGAGTTTTTGTATTCAGTATCAGCTTGGAGTCTGAAATTTGTGCCCGATATGTCGATAGGCTCGCCCCCTATCACATCATGGGACGGAATAATGGCGAAAAGTGGGTGCACTAGTTGCGCCTCTGCCTACCCCTTCTGGGATAAAATGCGTGAGTGTATATGTATATATGTATGTACCAAAGAAGTAGAACTTCTCACGCGCTTACATAAGTACACGAACCGATTTTTTATTTTAAGTAACTCAATCTACAAAAAGATTGATTGTTCGCTTAGAAAAGTCTACTATGACTCTACGAATGTAAGTTTTAAAGGAGCCGAGCCGAGCGGATAAGCTTAGTGGAATTACAAAAAATCTATTTCGTAAATATCAACATGAACTTCTGTAATAATTGAGAGATAAAAAGAACCCTAAAAATTACATACAACAGGTTCTAGTTGGCGCAAAAGGTACAATTTTTAATTTTAAGCTGGTAACATTCAAGTCATATGCTGATAACTTCATTTAACATCTTTGCAACCCTAGAAATGTCAAGAGTAAATAGAAAAATAGCTCAAAAAATGAAATATTTTATGATTAATCACAGTTTTGCTAATATTTATTGATCAGCACGTATTCTATCAATAAGTTCTATATTTCTTCCTATTATTGTTGTTGAATAGTGTCATTTACAATTCTTATTGGAAAATTTCACATATTATGAATTTTTATCACATAAAATGCACAATTTACTATTTTACACGTATTATTGTGTGATAATTTTGATTGATACACAAGACTAAGTGTTGGAATATCGTTTAGTGTTCATATAAATAATTGGTGTCGTTGTGAAATAGGATTTTCCTCTCTGGGCGTAACCTTCTTAAAATCCGATCGAAGGCTGTGCGAAAATGATATTTTTTACCTTTTTCTGAAACATAGTGAACTGTGGCTGTGTGAAAAATGGCTGAGGACGAAGTGTTATTTGACGATGTGTACGAACTTTGTGAGATTATTGGCAAGTAAGTATATAGTGAATTATTTAATATTTGAAATCGTACCTAGGTGTAATCAGGGATTCAGCACAGTATTCTTATTTATTAAACTATATGTTATTCTGTATTAATTATTAATTAATTATCTAAATTCAGACTTTAAATATAAATTGAACCTCAGACATAACTGTAAATGTTAAATTACTTTTGTGACATAATTTGTCTAATAAAATTCACTAAATGCTACTAAAGACAGTAATATGCCTTGTATTAATTTTTAGGCATTTATATGCTTAATTTATGGCCCATGTTTAAGAAACCATTATAACCTTACACTTGTTTCAATCTTATATTATAACTAGTAGTGCTTGTGGCTCCGCCCGCGTGAAAAAGTTTTTCCGGGATAAAAATATTTTCCTGGGATAAAAAGTAGCCTATAGCACTCTGGAGTAAAGTAGCTTCCTATTAGTGAAAGAATTTTCAAAATCGGTTCAGTAGTTCCTGAGATTAGCGCGTTCAAACAAACAAACAAACAAACTCTTCAGCTTTTTAATATTAGTATAGATTTATACCATGTCATGGTGAATGAAGTGGAAAGTTTGTAGCATGCCTTGCTTTGCTAGCTAAATGGGGATATTTGAATGCTTTATATATTAAGTTGTAACATCCAGGGATTACTTTAATTAATGTTATGAATTTTACTGATGGTAGAGCTCTAATATGCAAGAGTCCGACTGGGTGGGTACCACTGCAATGTCTATTTCTACCACCAAGCAGCAGTGTGCATGCACTGTTGTGTTTCGGTTTGACAGACATTGCAGCTAGTTTAACTACAGGACATAATGAGACTTAACATCTTATGTCTCAGGATGACGAGCGCAGTGGAATGCCACACAGTTGGTGAAGTACCAACTGTGTGGCATTCCACTGCGCTCGTAACTCAAGATGCTGGATGGTATTTCTACTGTTTATGGGTAGTTGTATCGCTTACCATCAAGCGAACGGTATGCTCATGTCGTCATTTGATGCAATATAAAAACAAAAAAATAGTTGCAAGCAATGTAGTGTCTCAGTTTTTTAGTGTTATAAGTAATGTTTGGTTTGTATTCTAAAGTTTCATATTTTACATGCATATCCGTATGATAAAAAGAAAAATAATATTTTGTTTTGTCACAAATAGATTACGGAAGTGATATGTTCTGTAAAATAATATTTGTACATGTTTGTTAAGTACTTATGTATTTAGACATGTATAATACCTCATATGAAGCTGCAGATATTTTTAACAGCCTTAAACTAACTATATTAAATCTAAGTATTGATTATCATGTGATAAATTCCAAATACGCTGGATTTAGGTTGATTTTGACAGGTCCATCTCGAAATCCTTAGGGTAAGCGTATGTTCCCCCATAATATAATATGATGATGATTCTGTAATACTACTTAGCTTCAGTTGGCCATTAGGTTGTCTATCATTATTGGCAATAATAAAGAAGTTCAGTCCGTGGTAATTTTTGGGTGTTCATGAGGAAAAATTATCGTATTTAATTATTTAAGTGATATAATTTCTCATCCATTACGTTACCCAGTCTGCTATCATCCTGTGCAGAGATCCCAATTGATTAACTTGAAATAAGCATGACCATATAAATATAATATTACCATGGTAGAATGTTGTAGATGTATCTATACTAATATTTTAAATCTGAAGAGTTTGTTTGTTTGTTTGTTTAAACGCGCTTATCTCAGGAACTCCTGAACCTGATTTTGAAAATTCTTTCACTAATAGGAAGCTACATAACTCCTGAGTGCTATAGGCTACTTTTTATCCCGGGAAAATATTTTTATCCCGGAAAAACTTTTTCATGTGGGCGGAGCCGTGAGCACTACTAGTTTCTTATAAAATGCCAGAGGTATTATTCCTTTAAATCCTTGACTTCAAGGACTGAGGCCTGGAGGCTGAAGCTGCAGTACACAGACTGCAATATCTATACTAATATTATAAAGCTGAAGAGTTTGTTTGTTTGTTTGTTTGAACGCGCTAATCTCAGGAACTACTGGTTCGAATTGAAAAATTCTTTTTGTGTTGAATAGACCATTTATCGAGGAAGGCTATAGGCTATATAACATCACGATGCAACTATTAGGAGCGAAAAAATAATGGAAAATGTGAAAAAAGCGGGGAAAATTATTCATCCTTGAGGGCTTCCATTGCGTGCGCTGCGAAAACGGTTCAAGATATCAAAAATATATGTATGAAAGAATTATTCCTCTTAAAATTATCTAAAAAAATGTCCGCAACAGTATATGTCTATCTTTTAAGATTAACTTACTAGAACCGTTTTATGGTAATGAAATTTGGTCGAAATTAATGCATTATTTGTTAAGAGTTGTATCAACGTCATAGTCATAGAGTGATTCAACGGGAAGGTTTTTATGTACTTTTAGCCCGGAAAACCTTATTAACGCGGGCGAAGCCGTGGGCAAAAGCTAGTAATAGATAACAAAATATGGTAGAGTGTAATTTGTTAGGAAATAGGGTGGGTACCAGCCTCATTTTTGTTCTTTACTTTTTTCAAATACTTTCGAAAAATATTTTCTAACCTAGGAAGTATTATTAAAATCTTTACTGGTGGTAGGTCTCTCATATATAAGAGTCCGTCTGGGTGGGTGCCACCGCAATGTCTATTTCTACCGCCAAGCAGCAGTGTGCATGCACTGTTGTGTTTCGGTTTGAAGAGCATTGTAGCCAGTGTAACTACAGGACATAATGAGACTTAACATCTGATGTCTCAGGATGACGAGCGCAGTGGAGTGCCACACAATTGGTACTTCGTGACTCAAGGTGCTGGATGGTGTTTCTACTGTTTATGGGTGGTCGTATCGCTTACCATCAGGCGAACGGCATGCTCGTGTGGTCATTCGATGCCATAAAAAAAAAATATTGGGATTCTGCTCAGTAACCCTGAGTCTAGAATTTGTGCCTGATGACCATATCCTCGCTCCCTATACATAATGAGATAGAATAAGCATGGCAAAGATGATGCACTAGGTGCGTCTCTGCTAACTCCTTGAATAAAAGAGCGCTATATGTATTTATTACGAAACGAAAATCTGTTTTGAAGGGGACCATTCAGTCTGGTCCGTCGCTGTGTGCACCGCCAGACTGGACAACAGTTTGCAGTGAAGATTGTGGATGTTGCCCGCTTTACTGCAAGCCCTGGACTAAGCACTGCAGGTGAGTTACCACAAAATTATTTGGTATGCATTCTACTGGTTACATTTATTGGAAAGACAGGAGAGATTTGGTTATAAAAAATCACATTTTGTTTTATCACAGAAAATAATAGTTATTGGTATCCCTCAATAATAATTGCTATGAATTTTCAAGAAATTACCATTTTATATTTTTTTGTCCAAATATTGTTTCGTTACTTTGAATTTGAATGTTTATTTGATTTCAGATTTGAAACGCGAGGCGACAATATGTCACATGCTAAAGCATCCACATATTGTAGAGCTCCTCGAGACGTACAGCTCCGAGGGGATGCTCTACATGGTCTTCGAATAGTAAGTTATACAATATAACACAATATAGGCTTTAAGTTTCAACTGGTACCATAGAAGGGTCTATCCTGGATTATCAACCAAATGAATTGTAAACCATTGCTTTCCTTTCTACTAAGCTAGTATTCTAGAACTCCTAAATTCTTATTAGTCTTGATTAGCCCCAAAATGCATAGCGTCGAACACAGTATTTTTTGGATGTGTGTATTTAGACAATTGATTTATATATGTATCCTTTTACATTAATATTTATATTTTTGTCCACGAAAAAGTGTTTCCATCATGAATTGCAAAATCTAATTTACACAGGGCTTGAAACACTGTACATCAACAGTTACCATCGAGTTCTGTTCAGAAATAAAACAAATATCTCATAAAAAGTACATGATGGTTGAGTGCTCGTCTAATTCAGTTCTCGTCTATTTACAGTATGGACGGCTCCGACCTCTGTTTTGAAGTGGTCCGTCGCGCCACCGCGGGGTTTGTTTACAGCGAGGCGGTCGCGTGGTGAGATACCTTTACATTACATGTTGCTTCGTTAATTGCGTACTTACAGTTGTTTTAGTGTATAAATTGTATAAGTTCTTTTTGGTGAAGCGACTGCCTCCGTGGCCTAGTTGTATTATAGTACGACTGCAATGCTGAGGTATCAGGTTCGATTCCTGGGTCGGGCAGTGATATTGAGTTTTTCTATTCGGTATCAGCTCGGAGTCTGGAATTTGTGCCCGATATGGCGATAGGCTCGCCCCCTATCACATCATGGGACGGAATAACGGCGAAAAGTTTGTGCACTCGTTGCGCCTCTGCCTACCTCTTTGGGGATAAAAGGCGTGAGTCTGGTGGTATGGTACATTTGAAGTCTTGGATCATCAGTTTGAAAGTTTCTTTATTAGGTGTTTCCGTTGAAACCTCTATAGCTTAATATTTAGATTTATATTTTTGATGGACATAAAAAACGTGAAACTCGTTATTGCGTGCTCGATCCAATTCCAGGTGATTTAATAGTTCTACGCGGACTTGCTTATTCACATGTTCATGTTTCCAATATAAGCAACTCGTACGCAAATATGACGTCATACTTGCATGCAAGACTTGACTAATGGAATCGCGCTTTTACTTCTAACCAACATCCAAATATTTTCGCAAACTTTCGCATTTATAATTAACTAAGAAGTAAGATAACCCCGCTATGTTCCAGCCATTACATGCGTCAGATATTGGAAGCACTGCGTTACTGTCACGAGAATGACATAGTCCACCGTGACGTGAGGCCCCACTGCGTACTCCTGGCCGGGAGGGACAACTGTGCCCCGGTCAAGTTGGGAGGGTTTGGAGTGGCAGCTCAGCTACCCACACCGACTTCGCATCGTGCTCCTCCTGGTAATTATATAGTTTATTACGTAGTTAGTGTAATGTTTAACCTACTATTAGCCTATTTGTAAGGGATCAGTGATTGGTTTACTATGTCTAAGTAAGTTTTGATTGTTAAGGTTGTAAAAGTTTTAGAGAAGTCGCCCACGCAGTAGCTATGCAACCGCGAAACGGCCGCGATACAGTAGCTATGCAGTCGTTGCTGTCTATAGCAATCGCGCTCGTGCTTCAATAGCGATACAGACGCGATGCAAAAGCGCAGCTGTGGTGATAACTTTAATAGAAGAATCAATGTGAATGCCACAGTTGCAAGTCGCACTTTGTATCGCTAACCCGTTGTCCTAGGTGAGCGACACACGCGGTAATGCTACGCGACGTGCCGCGAAAATGTCAAATATAGTATGTACAGTCAGCAGCATAAGTATCTGAACAAAATCTAAATTTCAAATAGCTTATATACGCGTTATGCTAACTGAAACATTTTTTTTCTTCGTTTGAAATAACGCAAATTTCTTGTATTTTATTTTGTGACAGGAAAAAAGATTAGTAAGAATAGAAAAGTATCTAGACAATTTAAAATGTTGAATTTGTTCAGCTACTTATACTCCTGAATATACTTGTGGCCTACGTTGTCGCCTTAATCAGTGTGACATGAAGTATTGGTCGCATCGCGTCGCTACGTGTCGCAGCCCATCGCTCACCTAGGACAAAGGGTAAAGTAGCAATGCTGTCGCGCGTTTGTGTCGCTTCCAACACTCGTAAACACGACTAACGCGCCATGGTAGTAAATAGATGCAGAAGCGCATTACGAAACGTGCGACAGCATCGCTATAAAACACTGCTGTGGGCGACATCCCTTATATAAACGCTTGTGAAGTAGATCTAATGTGTGCCATAGTAATTTTTTTGTAATTTTTATTGGCTAGAGAAAAACTTAATATATGATATTAAAGGGACCTATTTCTAACGATATTTTGATTAATTGCTCCTTGATTAGAAATTTAGTTAGTATTATAAAAAAATATACAATGGGTAAATGGATGGTTGGAAAATCATGGAATAAAATTTATGTTATGCATTGGTTATAGATAGGGGATTCATTATTTTCCTTTTTATTTTCATATAAATCACAGTCTATTTTCATGCTATGTTTACTTTAACACATGGTGTTTCAAAATGTACAAAAGTTGTGTGAGGAAGTGATATTTACTGATTAAGTGTTGGTTCATCAAATAGCTATTTGAATAATAAGAGCCGATTTAACCGCTAGCTGATAAAATGTTATTTGTCACATAAATATAAATGTATAAGCCGACTGAATAGAAAAGTTGTTCTATCTATGTTTCTTGATTAGGGTGTGACTTTTGCATTTGGTCGGCTTATATGTGACGAATAGAATTATATATCAAGTGGTGAAATCTGCCCTTAGTGTTTATAATATTTCCGTGTTACTAATAAATGTCGTATACGTCTGCTTTAGATATACAGTGTTTTGTCTTGCTCTTCCGAATGACATTTAACGTTTGAGGAAGCGAGACATGACATTGTATAACTATGACAGATCCATACAACGTCTATTAGTAAGACCCTTTAAGTGTAAAGTGAAGTTATTGTCAAGTCAGTGACAGTAGGTTGTATTGTACAGAACTGGTGATGGACAATCGACCGCTAATGGGTCCAATGGGCCAAGCGTATCTCAAATCAGACGAGTACGGTAAGACCATGTGCCCAATGAGATATGTGCCCTAACTGCATGGACATAATGTGCATAATTCATCAGCACAATGTGTCTTCACTCATGTGTCACAGATTAAAACACCACCTGTCTTTTACGACGGACAAATGTGCAAAGTTAGCTTAATTATAACCACTGCGGTTGAATACTGAAATGTTATGCGATCCGTTCTATTATGAAGAGTTCTTCGTAACGAAGTTTGGATGAAGTGCAAGTTAATTGGCGGTAAAATTACATACTTCAAAAGTTCCAGATTAATGGAATGAGCCATGGAATATTCAGTAGTAATTTCCAGAAATTGTGTAATATATTATGATTTATATAGTGTACTGTATACAGGTTGCTAGTTGTGGTTATGTTTTGCTATATTGCCTTTGTAATATTAAAACTATATTACTTCAATGTCTACATAGACGTGGAACGAATGCAAATATACTTGGCTAATACAAATATAAAGTTTCAATGAAATCATTGCCAGATCTTAGGTGAAACAATCTACATGTTTTTTTTAAATACTATTATTATTTGTTTATATTTTTACAACACCCTATATATGTGCTGACATCCGATTTCTATCAAAATATGACTGTTTAAGCATCTCGTCATATGGTGATGTTAACTCAAACAAACATTGCATTGTATAGCAAACAATGCCATTTCAAGACGACGAGATAAAAGAATTGTATTTCTGTAGAAAAATAGATTTTATGTACAATGAAATAAAGCATAACATTTCTGTATTCAACGCTCTAATTAAAAACACATCGGCACTTACTCATTATAACACTAAAAATGAATAATCAATATCCATTATAATCCAAATGTTAAATGTTTCATTTTTATTATTTGTAAGGGTTTTTATTTCGATCGTGCACCGTCCACTAATGTTTTCATTGTATTAATAGGTATTATATAAATGCTTAACACGCTGAGTTTGATGTTGATTTTGGTGTTTATAAAATGGTTGATATAAATAATGAAACTTAATTATATTGCTTGAGAGATGAGGCTCGGAACTGGTTATGAAATGAACAGAATGTACGACAAAATTTTTTTTTTGTGAAATTATCCGACATTATGGTTTTTTCCATGCATACTAATCAAATTGATCCTCAATACACACATACATACATATTATCACGCCTCTATCCCATTGGGGTGGGCACAGACTATGGATTATCACTTTGCTCGATTCTGGCACACTACTTTCGCTTCCTCTACCTTCATCAATCTTTTCATGCACTCAGGCCGGTTCAGGGTACTTTTGACCTTGCCTTTACTTAGAATGTCAGATATCTGACATTTCGGTGCGGTCGATATCTGCCGGTGCTTCCATCCACACTCGCCTTATATATTCTCTTTGTCAGTCTCGTATCATCAATCCTTTCCAAATGGCCAAACCACCTTAGCATACCCTTCTCGATTTTGGTCACTACATCCTCTGTCACTCCACACACATCCATCATCACAGTATTCCGCACTCTATCACACACAGTCACCCCACACATGCTTCTTATCGCTCTAATTTCCACTGCTTTAATCTTACTTTCATGAATTTTCTGCCATACGCAGCCTTCACTCCCATACATTAGAGTTGGTAATAATACTCCTCTATAGAGATCCAGTCGTGCCTTTTCGGACACCTGGCTACCCATAAAGGTGTGCAACGCTCCATTCACCAGATTACCTCCACTCTCTCTTCTCTTAATATCACTGTCATACCTATCATCACTTGTGTTCCTCAATACATGTCTTAAATACCACACCTTCTCCTACATCATGTACATCAATTAACGTAAATTGCTGTGTTACTTGAAATAGGTCCAAATTTTCCGGATTCCGAGCCTTGTTACCGTACCAGTACTACCTTTTATGTTATTAATAAACGTGTGATTTGGAGTAGTAACGCAAAATATATGGAGAAAATGCAAATATGTTGCGTCATCCACACGTTTTTTGAGTAACGGGAGCCTGTTCTTACTATGTCTGATTATTTACACATTACAGTAGCTTTTTCGACCCCGCAAAGACCAATCAGATCTAATTAAGGGCTGGTTTAATAATACCAGCCCTGTATTATATACTGCCCACTGGACCTCCTCTCCTACTGAGAGGGTTTTAGGCATTAGTCCACCACGCTGACCTAGTGCGGGTTGGCAGACTTCACATACCTTCGAAATTCTTATAGAGAACTTCTCAGGTACCTATGCAGGTTTCCTCAGGATGGTTTCCTTCACCGTTAAAGCAAGCGATAATTCACAAAGAATACCCACATAACATTAGAAAGTCAGAGGTGCGTGCGCTTGGATTTTGAACCTGAGGCCATTCGCCTCTGCAGTCCGTTTCATTCCCAACTTGGCTATCGCCGCTAAACGGCTTTACAAACGACTTATTTCGATTGGTTTATTCTCTGGATCGGATCGACAGTTAAGATTAGGGTCGCTTATTCACAGTTAGTCTAAGTTATTCACATTGCTCGTTATCATATTCCTATTTTTGTTTGTTTTTAAAAATATTACATTTTCTAGATTCGTTGAAACGTCAGCAGTTTTTAACAAACTTTAAATTAATTAACTGTCCTTTACTAAATCTCTTCGTGAAATGACCAGGCATACAGAGAACAGGCACTTGGAAAATTCAGCATTTTCATGATAATCATTCCCCAGGTCGCATAGGAACACCTCACTATATGGCACCGGAAGTTGTATCGAGCCAGTTGTACGGCAAGCCTGTTGATGTGTGGGCTGCTGGGATACTCCTGCATGTACTACTGGTGGGGTATCTGCCCTTCACAGGCACTAGAGAGAGGCTGTTCGAGGCTATATGCAGGGGGAGATTGAGAGTAAGATGGTTTTGATGTGTGCTTTGGTGTTTTTTTTTTAGATTAAGAAGCTCGTTTATTTTGGTATGATGGCAAAAATAAAGCAAAGTGGTTAACGAAGAATTACATCACGCTTGTAAATATGTAGTTGTTGCTATTAAAAGCTAGTCTACTAGAATATAAAATTATCTTTATTTGCCGACAGTCTTTGTAATGACATTTTATTATACTACTCGGTGTTTTTTTCCTATATAGCTTTTTTTATTTATTTATAGTTCGACGCACCACTCTGGGACGATATTAGTGATGCGGCTAAAGATTTGGTCCAGCGGATGCTTACTGTCGACCATACGCAGAGAATCAACATCCAAGAGGTGCTCAATCATCGATGGATAAGAGTATGTTGGATTTATTTATGGAACTTTGATGTTGGTATCGGTCGATAAACAATTATCGGCATATTATATCATGTAAATAAAATGAATCTATACTAATATTATAAAGCTGAAGAGTTTGTTTGTGTGTTTGAACGCGCTAATCTCAGGAACTACTGAACCGATTTTGAAAATTCTTTCACTAATAGAAAGCTACTTTACTCCTGAGAGATATAGGCTACTTTTAATCCTGGGAAAATATTTTTATCCGGGAAAAACTTTTTCACGCGGGCGGAGCCGCGAGCACTACTAGTTACTATTATACAGCATGTTCCAAAATGAAGGTACAAACGTCGATAGAACTTTTTTAAACTTTATAAAAACATAAGATTTTCCGGGCTAAAAGTACATACAAACCTTCCCGTTGAATCACTCTATGACTATGACGTTGATACAACTCTTAACAAATAATGCATTAATTTCGACCAAATTTCATTACCATAAAAACGGTTCTAGTAAGTTAATCTCAAAAGATAGACATATACTGTTGCGGACATTTTTTTAGATAATTTCAAGAGGAATTATTCTTTCATACATATATTTTTGATATCTTGAACCGTTTTCGCAGCGCACGCAATGGAAGCCCTCAAGGATGAATAATTTTCCCTGCTTTTTTCACATTTTCCATTATTTCTTCGCTCCTAATAGTTACATCGTGATGTTATATAGCCTGTAGCCTTCCTCGATAAATGGTCTATTCAACACAAAAATAATTTTTCAATTCGAACCAGTAGTTCCTGAGATTAGCGCGTTCAAACAAACAAACAAACTCTTCAGCTTTATAATATTAGTATAGATATGCATAAAATCGTTAAAGACACGGTCTATCCGTCAAGCATTCGTATTTATAATAGTAGGAAGTCATATTAAATTCAGTCCGTTTCCCCAGGATCGCGACAAGCAGAACCGTATCCACCTGGCTGGTACCGTGGAGGAGCTGAAGAAGTTCAACAGCCGCCGAAGACTGCGCGCCGCCACCCTCGGCGCCGCCGCCGCTGATGATGACGATGATGAGGAGCATCCTCGCAGGCAGGCGCTGTTAGAGGAGGCTAATGCGGCAGGTCGGTAGTTAAATGTTTGTGACGTCACCATTGTGGAAACGAAACATTCAACAATTAATAAAAATTACAAACAGTTTACATTCCAATAACAAAAAAATTAAAATATGATAAATTATTGCACATCGTTGAAACTTTGTTTAATACAAGTTCATTAAACTGAGTCATTGGAAGGTTGCTGGTACTTATAGCTCAGGTCTTCCTATTTTAAGTAACAGCCGAACATAAAAATATTTAATATACTTGTATTTTAAAATACTTGTAATACTTTTATCAGAAATAAATTATATTATATAATTTAAAAAAAAAAGAAGTTTACATTCCACGTAATGACGCCGGTCGTGGGAAACTTAAAAGCTCGGAAACAATTCATCACTCAACACTGTCTTCATGTACACTCGCATACTCTGTACGGCCCAATACATAACCTTGAATCCGTCAATGAATTTAATTTCTTAGTACGATTATCACCTACAATTGGTGACCCCGACAACACCGTACAATTGGTGACCCCGGCAACACCGTACAATTGGTGACCTCGACAACACCGTACAATTGGTGACCCAGACATTTAAGAACGCCAAATTCAAGTCGGACAATATCGTATATGTTTATAAGTGTATAGCTCGACGTAGATCATAATAAACGTTGTCTAGTGGCGCCGTTGCGGGGAAAAATAGAACCAATTTCTTGTGGTGCCGCCGAAGCTAGTTTTTAATAATACCCACTTGCATTTTTTTTATGGCATCGAATGACGAGACGAGCATACCGTTCGCCTGATGGTAAGCGATACGACCACCCATAAAACGTAGCAATACTATCCAGCACCTTGAGTAACAAAGCACTGAGTGACATTCCACTGCGCTCGTCATCCTGAGACATAAGATGTTAAGTTGCATTTTTATCCTATATTTAAAAAAGACGTTCAAATGTACCTATGTTAATTTGAAGTATTACTTTTAACTAAAATGCTTGTTACTAGGGTCATAGTACTTGTTTTCGTGAGACCTTTGAAGTAGATGGCGCTGAGAGTTCTTTAATCAGTCGTTTGAGCGCCCTCTAATGATAAAACATGGAACAAATTCGAAGTGAGAAACGAAATTTTTGTATCAAATTCGCTCTTACGAAACAGTTTTCTTGTTTAACAATGCAATTTAATAGTGGTTGAAAACTCCTTCCCTAAAGTTGTCACGGAATGCTACAGATGGCATTGTACTCGAAAAGTTTTGCTGAAAATGGCCACATAACTGATTATATCTGTCTCAATAAAATGATAATGGTGGATTTCGTATTAACCGTAGGGATTTCATGAAATTATGGACTTTGTTTTATAAACTAACTGGCTTTCCTATCTCATAGCATTTCGAAGATATAAAATACCGAATTGCTTCATCAGACTTTTGTGCTAACCAACCTATAGGTAACAGTGGAATGACTTTTCCATGTTTTGTTTATATCTGGAGAGTGATGTATGATCTAAATTTAAAATGACAATCTACCTCACAGCGTAAGATGAGGCGGCCATTGGAATTTTAAATAAATACATGTCTGAGAACAAGACCATTGATTGTCAAAGTAGTTCAAGCGATTAAATTACTGTTACTTGCTGGGGTTCGATATAAACAATTAACATACTGGTATTGCGATAAAACACCAATTAGGATTTTATTAGTACTAGAACATTTCTAAACAACAAAAACACTGCCCTAGATACAGCTATAATTAAACACCCAAATACGCTTATAAAAATCACTCACTATACGTTCAAACGCAAACCACAATATTCGCCTCGAAATCGCTTGGAGTTATCGCTCGCTCTTGTAACAGAAACTGAATGCCCGCCGCCTTTTATACCCGTCCGCCGGTACCGTCGTAGTTTGTGGAACGTTCTCGAAGGATCCAGAATATTCGGGAACTCTCTCGCAAATTAAGGTCAATGATTGCGTTTCCACGACATTCTGGAGACATCGAGACCTTTCGAGAACGTTCCGTCGCCGAACCTTCCACAGTTAGATAGTCCTCTTCTCGCCAATAGATGGCGCTGTTTATTGGCGAGTACTAGCGCGCGTAACATTACTATTGTAATAATATTGTTACAGCTGTGAATCTCATAGTGGAGTCTCTGGACGACATCTCCGTTCTTCAAGACGGGCCCAGCTTCATGGATCCGGATCTGTTCCACAGCGTTCTTGATGATCTGCAACTTAGAGCTCTTTTAGAGGTAATTTTATTATTTTTTAGTAACGGACGTATTGAATAGATTTTTTTTTATTTGTTTGTGATTCATAATTGAGGGATCATTTGGGTTTTGGTTTGGTTCTGATTTACGTACGAGCTTTTAATTATATTCTGGTTTACATGGTGTTAAAGTTTTTTAAATGTACTTTTAGTAATTAATTAGGTAGTATTTTAATGTATTATGTTTTTAAGTTGTTTCATTTGCTATTTATTTTTATAAACACCCTGTATAATATAAAAAAATATTTTTTTTATGTTACATTCCGGCTAACAGAACCGGACCGTATAAACGGACTTGTATTCAATATTATTCCAAGTAGTCTAATATTTTATTGCAAAATACGAGCAATTGAACACGCGTCCTCTGACGTACCGTGCCAGTGCTAAGCTATTTCAACCAACTTTCGCCTATTCAATTTCAAGTTCCCTATTTATATTATTAAAGGAGACGCCAAGTGAGGTACGCGGTACGCCGGAGGTCGCGGGTACAAGTCCTGCTTTCGACTGTTCTTTTTCAATGTTTCCATAAAAATAAGAACATTGTCGAGGCACTACATGGTTCTTAACATGTTCTTATAAAAAATCATAATCCGGTATCGAAATCCGGACCACCCCCTATATACGCCCATGCTTGTTATATAAGGTGTACGACCGCATCGCGTGCACGGTGGTGGTGTCAAGTCCGTTTATGTTATTCAAATCCCAACCTTATTACGTAAGGTGTATGACCGAATCTCGTGCACGGTGGTGGTGTCCCTGTATAAAGCGAGCCCGTTGTTATTCAAAACTCAACCTTATTACACAATATGTACGACTACATCGCATGCACGGTGGTGGTGTCAAGCCCGTATAAAGCGAGCCCGTTGTTATTCAAAACTCAACCTTATTACGTAAGGTGTACGACCGAATCGCGTGCACGGTGGTGGTGTCGTCGGGTCGCGCGCCCGCCGCGGAAGGCCGGCAGCGTTGGCGCGCCGCGCTTGACGCCGTCACGCGCGCGCGCACCTCGCCCGCCCCCGCCCCCGCTCCCGCGCCCGCACCGCCGCCCGCGCCCGCCGTCGGCGCGCTGCACGACCTGCGACGGCTGCTCGCTCTGCCACATATCAAGGTTAGTCGGATGTACTTTACTGATTAGGGAATAAGGTTTAAAATTGCATGATGAACTGTTGAATGTAAAGGAGATGGATATGCTAAACAGGCTCAAACATTAGGGATACTAAAGGTTTTTTTTTTTGTTGACGCGGAGAAAGTGACTTATTGCTACCGCCCAGTATATGGAACATAGATCCATTAAAAAAATTTTTTAGACTTCCATTCGTAACCAACTTTTTTGAAAATATATTAAGTGTAGTTTTCAAGCCTAACAATATTACCCGTATCTCAAAATCGGAGGTCTTTAAAATTAAATTATTTATTGCATAAGGCTAGTTTCCGGGAGTTCTATCCAAATGTATATAAATTGCCTTGTTTAGATTTTTAGGCCCATTTTTGAACATCTACTCATTTGGCGATAAGGTTTTAACTAGCATGGTATTGTAGGTCAGGGGCGGTCCCGTGCAACTATCTTAGTGCAACAAAATACCCCAGTGGGGCTAGAATGTGAAAAAAAAAACACAATGCGTCGCCGCTTCGTTTTATTGTGATTGGTTGAGTGATTGACATATCGGTGTTTTGATGTTTGTGATTGATCGAGAAACCGACACGTCAGTGTCTTAACCAATCACAATAAAACGAAGCGGAGACGCATCGTGCTTTTCTTTTCACATCCTAGCTCCACAGGGCTGTCTCGTATGCGCCGAAGAAGACCACCGCGGGTTTTGGTTGGTATGCCGGTGTATGGTGTACATAGTGTTAGGGATTCGGTTCAATGCTCACTCGGATGATGCTATACTCCCGAGTGTCGACATTGGGCTGTAAGACCGGTGAAACCAACATAACCATTCCACTGACCCCCCAGTGGTGGTAGCGACAACGGGCTTTTTCCCCGCGAAAAAAAGATAGTATAGGTGTTGTGTGAACTGTTAAATATAACTTTACTGGTCTGGGGAATAAGGTTTTGATTTGCTTGGTGTTATGGATAATAATGTAACAGCATAGCTCCCCCAAGTTCTCGACGCGCTACACGATCTGTACCTATATGTTAAAGTTTGAGGATTATAGTTTTATTATTGTTGAGGATGAAGTTGTGACGGCACATTAACCATACACCGCCAACTATCAACATGGCTGGGAACTACTGAATTAAGTGGTCAATTGGAAGACTCGGTCAACTCACCTAACACAGTGGTATTGACAACCAGAATATAACGTCCAATAATACCGCTAGATGGCGACACTCAATCCTAGATTACGATAGCAACGTATGCGCGAAGCACAATATACCACCTCCGAATAGGAACCGTCGGAAGGGTCTCGGCTGGTCAGGCGCAACATTTGCCTGACTGAAAATCTTTCCTTTCCATAGAGGAACGCAACCATCTGTTCCTCTACAGCAGCGGCGACCTTATACCGCCAAAACTGCTATAACCTGTAGGTTATACAGGGTCATTTTGACATTGCGTTAATAAATAAAACCACATACTTATCTCGTCAAAAATAACACTTCCCATTAAGTTATTTTAACCATAGATGTAAAATAAAAAAAGTGTAAGTTGCGAACAAAATAAATATCAATAAAATGTAACTTTAAGTTTACACGCCCTAATGCCACTATGACTGCTCTAGGAGAATTCGTCGCAGCAGCATCATTATACTTTCAGTCAGGAATACACTTACGCACACCTCATATTCGCACTAAACTACAAAATGATTAAAAAAATACAATCCTACAACCGGGATTTTTGGCAAAAGTATTCGTAATTCATTGATAATTCTTAGCACGATGTTAGCAGAGGTATAGACGAATATGTGGTTTCATTTAGTAACGCAATGTAAAAATGACCCTGTAGAAGTACCATATGGACAAGGGAATGGTATGATAAGTATAACTCCTTGGCCGGGGGGGAGCTGCATCATCTGTGACGGCTGCTCGCTCTATCGCCTATTAAAGTTGGTCGATTATAGACTTATTGGTATGGGGCATAGAGTTTATATTCCCATGGATAGGTTTGGTGAGAAAAATCTCTTCTATTCTCGACGCGCTGCATGCCATGAAAAAAAAATCACGCTTTATAGAAAATCCAACTAAAAATATGGATATTTTACTCATGTGCGGTAAGACAGTGGATTATATTTTAACTATTGATTTCTCTTTATAATCATAAAATAAATTCAGATTACGTCAGCGACAAACATTATAGTATCATGAAAAACACGATCTTAAAAACCTTTTTGAGAACCAACCTTGAAACTTCTAAAAATATCTTTGTATCGATCTTATGTTTACCGTGTACTTTGTCCCGAGGTTGCGTTAGAAAAGACAAGATCTGAATACGTAATGAACCATCGTTCAAACGAAATTCAATATGGATGTAGTTTGTGGTTTATAACAGCCTGCTGTGGAATGACGGTACTTGAGAATATAGTTTTGGTATCGTGTAAAATACTTCTAAGTCAATGCTTTTTTTGTCCCTGACAATACTCTTTCTAGCCTGACGAGGGTCGGCTTATGAAAGAACACCGGTCTTTTGGGTGAGTGCAGAAGGCGCTCGCAACCCTTAAAATTAAGCGACCACGCTGAGGGCGACCCACTAACGGGTCACAAACCTCGGTTCAGGGCGGCCACTGAGAGGATAAGACATCAGCGTTTGGGGAAACATGGTTTTAACCTAATCCTATTCATGTGTTCGTAGTCTTCGGCACGCGGGCCGGAACTGCCAAGAGAGGTCAGGGTGACGGGGAACGCGACGAGGTCCTCGACGTCGGTACAGCGGTCTTGTGGAGTGTGTGAGCTTTTGATGCTCGATCTTTTCGCGAATGGCCAGAGTGATTTCGTCCTCTGGATCTGTCAGTACTGAACGCGGTCGTCTCCATTATGTGAATGTTGAGGCAACATAACACCACATAGTAAATGACCGTCGATACTCTATAGCACAGTAAGCTACCTACTGGTGGTAGGTTTCTCTTATGCTTAGGGTCGTTTGAGCAGGTACCAGAGCAATGTCTATTTTTACCGTCAAGCACATGAGAGACCTACCACCAGTAAAATTATGTAGTGCAGTGTACACTATTTAAGTAAGTGTAGTGTATAAAACTATCCCAATTGGGTTACTTTTGAGTCTTCAAGTTGCGCCTGTTGATGACATATCTGCCTCTTTGTTATATGGAATATCATTGCAGTAAGTTTTGCGGGAGAGGGCGCCGCTGTGCCACTGCTAACATCGACTCCGCTTGTAAATTGATTTATTAAATAGTCTACGGAATTATAAGGGTTACAGTTTGAAAATAAACATACGCCAAGTGAAAATGTACCTAAAAGTGTGAAGACTCAGTGAAATACGAACAAACAGTGACAATAACAACCTAAATACTAGTGACACTATATCACAAAAAAATAACCATATTTCTCAGTGTTGTACTTTATGAACTAAATTTTAATGTGAAGTGAACCAACATCTACATGCTCCGCATTTTACCAGGTCCGTCTTTTACTCCTACGAAGCATCTAAAACTAACATAACCTAAAATAGTACAAAAACCCGTCATTCACGACATCGATTAAAAATAAACTGAACAGTGCCTTCTCACGGTCAGCGCCGGAACTACATAGACAGACACTAAGCAATAAGCATAGAACCATTAAGATTCAATTACTGTCATTACTGCACCTAATTAAGTGCTTCCGCCAACAACCAAAAGAGGGCGCTACGCGTACCATCATCAACTTGAAACAGCATGGACGAAATTCTGAACGCGCTCATATCAATAAAAAATGATTTGAACAATCAACGACAAGAAATCCGGGAAACAGGAAAAAATGTTACAGAGCAAGTAACACAGAATATAAGTAGGATGTTTGAAGAAAGATTCTTAGCAATAGAAAAAAGTCACGAGAACCTGAAAATAAAGGTGGAAAACCAAGAAAAAAGGCTGCAATATTTAGAAAGACAAGCAAGAAAAAATAATTTGGTATTTTTCGGCATAGAGGAAAACGAAAAATCGTACGAGAACTTGGAAATAAATCTCATTAACTGGGTGGAACAACATCTTTCTGTAAAATTATGCAACAGTGAAGTCCAGGAAATAAAAAGAGTAGGGAAAAAAGAAGAAGATAAAATACGCCCAATAGTAGTGACTCTCTCAACTCTAGGCACAAAAATAAAAATCTTGAAACGGAAAAGAGCACTAAGAGATACGAATTATTACATCAAAGAAGACTATCCAAAATACGTACTGGAGAAGAGAAAGGAACTACAGGAACAACTACAACTGGAAAAACAAAAAGGAAACACAGCTAAAATAATATATGACAAACTGGTAATTTCGAAAAACAACACTAAACGAAAACTGCCTACCTCACCCGAAAATGTCACGGCAACAAATATAGAGAACAATTTGCAAATAAATAAAAAGAACAAGACACAAAAAATGAAGGATTCGGTCAAGAGATCTAACAGCTTTTCAGAGGGAGTCATAAAACAGGGAATACTAAACTATGTAGTTAAAAATACAGCAAATAAGAATAATAATCAAAACAAACCAGCATAGCAACTATGCGCCTCCTCCTCCGACACAAAACAAACAAACACAACAATAAAAACAAGAAACATACACGATCTTCCAACCCGGCTGGTCACCGTGGAAGAGTATGACCACAACCCTCCAAAGGTAGACACCTCGGCTACAAAAAGCAAAAACAAAGATAAAACCCATCAATTATACATAGCAACGTACAATGTTAGAACCCTATCGTCATACGAACGCTTAATAGAATAAAATTAGAAGAAGCATTACAAGAAATTAAATACGACGTTATAGGAATATCCGAAACAAGAATGGAGAGAAGCATGCTTAAGGTTAAAAAACTAGACAAGATCCAGCACACAAAAATAAGAGCGATAACAAAAGCCACTAATGCTTTAAGCTATGCACTAAGATTGAAGATGGCACAGGATAGAGAGAAGTGGGCATCCTTGGAGGAGGCCTTTACCCAACCTGGGGATCTCGCTTAATTAGCACATATTTGTATTTACCATGAAGAAAAGAAGAAGAGCGGAGGTGCCGCAAGGCGATTAGGTCATGTCACCATCAACTAAGGTCATGACGTCACAGTAGGCGGGGCCTAAAACTGTAGTCCCGAGTGAGTCGTCAGTGCGTTCGGATCGGATTCATCTGACGTTTAAATAGGTATAATTTTTTTTTAACCATGAAGTGCGCTGTTGCTGGGTGTAGAAATTGCTCAGGATCACAAATCAAACAAGATGGCATAACATTTCATTTGTAAGTCGTTTAAATTTATGATTATTTGCATTTTGAAACACATTTTATTGTTTTATTACAAAGTGACATCTGTCGTCAAAAAGTTTGGTTCTTTAGATTTCTCACTGATATCATGATTTTAATGTTATAAACGCATGTCATACGAATTTTCGGCAGAAATTAGTAAATTTAGCTTATTCTGCCTGCTAATATATTAATTATTTCAAAGATTTATTACTTAGTTACATAAAATGTGAAAAAATATATTAAAACATGTAGTGACATCTGTGGGTAAGTATTCAGAAATAACGGATAGCGAAAAACATGTGCGTCATGCGAGCGACACCCAACATCGAATATAATTCGACGCTTGAAAGGCAATAATATCTAAGCGACAAATATACCGAAAATGAGTTATATACATATTTGGAATCGCCAAATTTTTTTGCGTCGATTGATCCGGGTTTCGTAGCTCTAGGACAACTTTTTTGCCGGTTAGATATTAGATGATTCCGGTAAATTTCACAACTTTTTTCTCGTTTACCGACAAGAAATTCACGACTTTTCGGATTTATAGTAGTTGGTACACTTAAGGAAATTGATTTTGAACTTATCGTGTCTCACTTGAAATCGTAATATTACTGTTTTGCATTAATATATGTTTACTTGAAATAAAAAAAAAATGCTCACTATTTAATGAGTTGTTTAAACACAACAAAATTATAGCATTGGCGTAGATATATATTTGTCTGCACCCATACTCACCATATTGATGTGCTTAGATATTTTCAGCTTAATGAAATATTTTGTTAATAGTACATATATACAACTTTACATAAAACAAAATAAAAAGAGATTAATCGGTTAGATAGTTTTACCTGAATAATATAAGTTCTATTTTTTATGCTTAGATATTTTTACTTGTCAACCTTTAACTTCAATGATGTCGCATAGTTAATTTTACCGGGTATGTTCAGGTGGTTATACTTATTGTTAGGAGATATTCACCTGTTCGTAATAAAGAAAATACACCCGCTTGCGAATCACCTAGTGTTTTGAAAGTGTCGTTGGCTATTCTCATCTAGCCATGTACTTTTCTTATATTCCATGGCCTCTTTTACATCGTCCCACATTCTTTCTCGTGTTTGCAAAGTACTATAAAATCCTTTGTGGAAGACGTATGTCAAAATCGTAGAATGTGGTGCTCCATAGTCTCTGACTACCCGTATGGGATAAGGGCGTTAGGTTGTATGTGTGTGCTTTCAGCAAAAATAAAATTTGAGTGAAAATTACGAG
The DNA here is from genome assembly GCA_949316025.1 of Lapara coniferarum. NCBI lineage: Eukaryota > Metazoa > Arthropoda > Insecta > Lepidoptera > Sphingidae > Lapara > Lapara coniferarum. The sequence goes on from OX438929.1 coordinate 14,563,430, forward strand.
TTTCCAACACAATGAATAAATGATAATATTATTGTTTTTTAGTTCTGCTTGAGGCGAGAACCTCCCTCCAACGAAATTAGTTAACTATTAACAAATTCTATATCAATATGCTATATTTTGGATGTAAGTATGTTTATCTAACAATAAAATTTAATTTTCATTAAAGTTTGCTGTTTATTAAATAGTTTAATGTTGGTGCGAATAACAATATTTACAATATTGTGCACGTATTTATGTTTTTCTACTTTCGTGTGACCCAATAATTTAGCTATAGATATTTTTAATTGATTTTATTAATATGTTTAGTTATCCTTATACGATTCTTACCAACTGCGCATTTTTAAATATTTGATATTTCTTTAAATTTACTTGTTACGGTATCCATAAAATTATCCATTTAGATGATTTTACCTGTTTGTAAATTAAGGTAATTTTTAACTAAGCGACAGTAACTTTTTAATTTATAATCGTCAAGGCTGTTGATTTAGGTCAAAAAATGACAAAAATTAGGAAGTTCCTAAAACAGTTACAATTATTTTTGTGCAGCAAATAGTTTAGTTATGATTTTTTTTGTCAAAATCAAAACTTTAAAACGCTCTACTGAAAAAATTAGCTAAATGTCGCTTAGATATGATTGCCTTTCAAGCGTCGATATTATTTTTATTAATTTCGTTGTATTTGTAAGTTTTTTTCGTGTTATTAATTTATTTGTTATCATTTTAGATTCCCCATTTTTTTTTTGTTTTTGCGGAGAAAGTAACTTATTACTACCGATGCTGTAAATACAGAAAATAGAAATGCATGAATACGTGTTATGAATAGACGCAACAACTGGACACCAACAAAATATTCGAAAATATAAAATAATGCTTGAAATATAGTAAAAACAACAATTTCGCTTTTCTTTAGAAAATATTCCTACCTGTCAAACATTTGATGTTCGTCCCGTCGTTTAGAAATCAATTAAATTTACAAGTTAAAATATTACTAAAAGTGGAGTTTTATTCTTCTTGTTTTGGTTTTGAATGTCAAACGTTTAATATTCGTCCCATCGTTTAGAAATAAATTAAATTTAGAAGAATACTTTAGTTTTTTTATTTGTTTTTGACATTTGACGTTGACAACTAACAATTTCTGATCGCAACTATAATACGGACTTTGGCGGGAACCTGGGCGTAAAGGTTGCGTTGTTTCGGTTGAATTTGATTTTTATGTGCATGATGCGGTTTGTTCAGTGGCCAATAAGGAATACATTCATTTTTATCATAATACTAGGTGTTTCTTGCGGCTTCATCCGCGTGTAAAGCCTTTCCGCTAAAAAAAAGTCCCTACGAAGAGATTAAAAATATGCATTATTTCCATGGGGGTAAATTACCGGGATAATAAGTAGACTATGTGTTAATCTAAGACATGATCTACTCGCGTGCCATTTCATCTAAATCCGTTTTGTTGTTTCTGTGTTTACTTCTAACACACATGTAAATATCCAAATATTTTTATGAACTTTCGCATTTATAATATCATCACAGGATACTGAAGTAGATATTAGTAAGATTATCGTAATTATTAATTTTAATCAATAAAGATTTTTTATCAACAACTTTAACAACTTATTTTATTTTGTTTATTCCCTAATTTTCCTGTACGTATGATAAAATAATTATAGACATATATAATTATTTTATCATATATGTGTCACCTATGTAATGTACCTATATGCTGAAAAAACGGCTAAGCGCCAGTAGAATAATAAATAATGTGGTCCGCCATACTAACGCACATAGAATCGTCTGGAACAAACACTTTTGCTTGTTACGCCATAGGGGTGAAAAGACGAACTAAATTATTCATAAGTTAGCTTTGTTACGCTGTAATAATGCCATTCACCGCTAGATGGATTTTGATTGGGGGGAGGAGCTATCGTTATATTTCATCCCCCGACCCCCCGCATTTAGCGACGCTACGTTCTAAAGAGATTTTGGCTTGACACATCTCCGCTCTTCTTCTTTTCTTCGTGGTATTTACTCATATAAAACTAGAAATAAGTCATTTAGTAATATTAATATTAATTAGAGAAATATATACCTAGAATTTAGTAAATAAACAAACTAGAAACTAAGATAAAATTGTGGCATGGTCAAATAAAGGCTTTTTTATTTTTTTATTTTTATTTTATTTTTATAAGCGTAACTTGTATTCTCGAGTGAGATAGCGAACTCCTGTTAAATGTTAGTAAGTTATTGAGACCGACCGTTACAGTATCTTGTTAATACTGTTATTCCAATAGGTTAGGTCTGAACATTGAAGTAGTGCTCCTAAATTCCATTTTGCTTCATTAATTTGGCACAGTGATATTAGAATATTAATTTTGTACGACTTTTAGAATATTAATTTGGGGCAAACTATTAACATATTTTTTGTAAAAGTCGATAGCGGAGGCAGTCACACTAAAATCTGGAATGTCGCGTATTTCCCGCCTGTCTTTTCTCACATCGCGTGGTTGCCCTAATAAAAGTTTTATGCCATGCAGCCGTTTCTCTTGATTTGCATATTTCAATAGGGTCACCACTGTATATCACAATGACGGACTATCTTTAACGGAGAGGGTCGAGGGATTTTATTTATTTACAACTAGCTTCTGCCCGCGGCTCCGCCCGCATTAAAAAGTTTTTCCGGGATAAAAGTCCCGGTTTATATTTTCCCGGAATAAAAAGTAGCCTATGTGTTAATCCAGGACATGATCTACCCGTGTGCCAAATTTCATCGAAATCCGTTCAGTAGTTTTTGCGTGAAAGAGGAACAAACATCCTTACATCCATACATCCAAACATCCAAACATCCATACATTCTTACAAACTTTCGCCTTTATAATATTAATAGGATAAACCAAACAAGTCCGTAACCGTTTCCTTATGTTATTACTACTGTCGTTACTGTCCGGGCAGTATTTATATTGACAAAGGCGGTATAGTAGTCTGCATTATATGTGTTTAATTATGAATTAGGTAAAGATATTCAATAATTATCTTTATTTTTTTATTTTATATAACAATGTCGATTGAAGCACGGTCTATTGTCACATAAAATTTGATCGTAACCTGTTTTGTGTAAAATAAAATATTATATCTTCGGAAAATAATTTTTTTCGTCTAATTTTGAAATCTGATTTTAAGAATGATATAGAACATCTATCCGGGCAATGACAGGTATTGGCCGGATAGGTTTTTCATTAATCTGTCTTTTCTGAATTATTGTAGCGATAACATTTTCTATGTTAAGATCCGCATAGTCACTTTATCTTTTTTCTTGACAAATTTGTATGACCCAGTTCTTCTTAGCCAATGTACAGGCCAAATTCTACTTCTAAAACCAAAATTTTTGTCACACTGTCATCTAGTTCAAGACGAAATGGAAGCGAAGTCTAGCCCGCGGCGTACATCCTATGCAGAACACGTACATTGTTTTTAAAAATATCACAGTATGTACAACTATTCGTTGAATATTTTATGTATATCCATTTTGAATTATGATTCAAGAATTTACTCAGTTGTGCTTACATCTATCCCATGTTTATTGTAAGTGCAGAAAGTTACGTAATTAAAATATTGAAACTGATAAATAAATAATAATTCCAGCCCTGTATTATATCCTGCCCACTGCTGAGCACGGGTCTCCTCTACTACTGAGAGGATTTTAGGCCTTAGTCTACCACGCTGGCCTAGTGCGGGTTGGCAGACTTCACATACTCTCGAAATTCTTATGGAGAATTTTGAGGCATGTAGGTTTCCTCACGATGTTTTCCTTCACCGTTAAAGCGAACGATAATTGATAAACAATACACACATAACTTCGAAAAGTCAGAGGTGTGTGCCTTGGGTTTTGAACCTGTGGACATTATCTCGGCAGACCGTTCCATTCCCAACTAGGCTATCGTCCACTTATTGAAACTGATATATACATTATTATTTCACTAATTACTGTCTCCTTAGTCCTTGTATCACGCATTGTGTCGTGGATAAACTGGCATAATCTACTTACTAGTAATTTCGTTAAAACTTGATGCAGTTTTTAATTTTTTCCCAATATAACGTGTATGATCAATGTATATTCTCGTTACATTATCTTGTATCCAGCAAAGTTTACAACAAATAGTGTACCCACCAAAACTAAAGCAAATTGAAGCTTTTTTCGGTACACCTGTATAAGTCGAGAAAACAAGTTTCATGTCATGACCAAAGTTTGTTTTCAAATACTCATGAAAGAAGTTGCGTTTTTGGAAGATCAGTGTTGTTGGATTTTGGCATTCGGTTTAACAATCTGCATGAGACAATGTAATGATGTAACTTTAGCGTCTTCAAATTAAACGTTAATATGTAAGGTATGGTAATTTTGTTGAAATTAAGAATCTTTGTAAAATAGTAGGTACCTATTGAAAGTAGTATAATGAAAAAAGTCTTACACTAATTTGAAATGTTCGCTGTGAACATTCTAAGGAATAGTTGTATAACAATGCAAAAAATAAGAAAAAAATATATAGAATTTAAAAAAAGCCAGCTATGTAAACAGTAAAAATAAATTGATTTAACTTGGATTACAAACTATATCTATTCCCCGAATTCCTAAATCTTTTATTAGCACCAACGACAAAAATTGACAACAATATTCATAGTGTTGTTCTTTATCACTTACCAGGTGATTCAGTTGCTAGTATTTAAAAGAAACAAGAAGTAAACTACTTACATAAAAGTAGTAACAATCCAGTCATATGTGAACATGGAAATATTTTGCAAGGAATTTTCATATATTCCACGCGGCTGCCGAAAATTCTTATGCGCCGAATTGTCGTCCGCATTCAATTCTGCGGTTTCAATTCACGCTATTCCGCCATCGGGATATCTGCGAAATTTCGTTGGTATATTTCGACCGTGGCTCCGGTGGGCACGTTGCACGCATGAGAGGACGAATTAAAGTGATCTGAGTGCACAAAGGTGTTCGGAAGCGAACCCAGAAACAAAAATATATTAAATCCTATCACCGACTGTTGGCACTCTGTTGCTATTCGAAATAGCTGTATTTATATTCAATCGATTTTATCGTGAACGGGTCGTTTTGTAATTACTTTTGTGGAAAAAAAGTACGTACTTTAAAAGGTGTTATTTTTAAACTTTGTCTAATTTACTATGCAATAGTTTAGTAAAAAGAATTAATTAAGAAATGAACTGAGTATGATATTTTTATTTTACGAGCTTTTGCTCGCGGCTACACTCGCGTAAGTTTTTTCGCAGACTAAAATTCACAATTTTCCGAGGAAAAAAAATCGTTCGCAATCCGAAACTTAACTGTTTGTACTTTTTTGTTTGTATTTATAAGAAACGGCAAATAACTTAAACTACGCCAGATAAAAGTTCAGTGTAGTCCCCATACAGTGTTTACCATTGTCCCTCGATTGTAGCTACCTAGGTTATGCCAATTTACTACCCTGGATGTACAACGGCTGAACCCGGAATTCAATCTCATGGCCAAATCTTGCGAGTTACATTATGTAGGTATCCTCACTACTGAATCGTGCTATAATGAAATAATACACTCGTACAAATTATCAGTTGTGTGGGATGCGTCTAAATCTATACTAAAATTATAAAGCTGAAGAGTTTGTTCGGTTGAACGCGCAAATCTCAGGAACTACTGAATCGATTTAGAAAATTCTATCACTAATAGGAAGCTGTATTACTCCTGAGTGATATAGGCCTTTTCTCCCTGGAAAATATTTATACCAGAAAAACATATTCACGCGGGCGGAGCCGCTAGCAGTACTGCTATCTAATATAAACAGTACTATAACTCAATGTCATACGTAACCAAAACACCAGCGGTGATCTAGTTTTCCCCGTTTGTTCCCAAACTGGTTCTAATTAACGAGCATTGCACTTGTCACCGAAATAATAATTTATCTCAACTCAGCGAAACGTCGACCCTCTTTCGTCTAATGAATGGGATTAACTTTGAGAGAGAAGATAAGACTTGTAATGTTCTTACTCAACCCTTGTTTGTTCTGACGTTGCCTTGGTCATGTACCCAAGAATTGTGGAAATTAAAACGTGGCAACTTTGTGATCTCAACGACCTAGAATTTGTCGTGAAGATTGTTCAGATGTCCCGAGTAATATCTACTCCTCCATAGCCTCTCCTGAGATGATTTTTGGCGGTTGATAGGAATTATAATTAATAATTGTAATAAGGATCACTTTTCTTCGCAATTAGTGGTACTAAATGCAAGATCATATTTTTGCATTAATGACGTCAAGACCCTAATTTTGCTAAATAGTTTTTCTGTGTTACACAGCGACTCCATTCTAATTTCTGTTATAATTAAGATTGAAATTATTATTGTGAGGTTTTGTTTATGGTTTATAAAGAATAAAACAGTCTGTCACGCACCGCTCTTGGTTTGACATCTCATTGGCGACGAGGACAAAAAAATTTTACATTTTACATCTAAAAATTTCAAAAATATTAATCAATATTACTTCGAAAATGCCGATTGGCAAATTAGAAGAGTTTAACTTGGCATCGAAGAGGTGGCCGGCGTATATTCGACGGGTTAATCAATTTATAAAATTGAATGACGTCGGTAAGGACTTTGAAGTTTCATTACTAATAACGGTAGTTGGGGCGGAGACCTACTCTCTAATGTGCGATTTATGTTCACCAAAACTTCCTGAGGAACATTCTTTCGATGAACTAGTGGAGATTTTGACCGATCATCTTGAGCCCCAGCGGTCAGAAATAGCCGAACGTCACATTTTCAGAATGCGTCGACAACGTAGTAATGAGTCTCTCACTGAATATTTGCAAGCACTAAAACATCTGGCAACTACGTGCAATTTTGTCAAGTGTCAGTCATGTGCGTCTCTTGAAGAGAATCTGCGTGACCAATTTGTTTCTGGTTTGGCTGATGACGCAATGAGGGCACGAATCTTTGCGGAAAAAAAAATGAATTTAAAGAGGCAGTGGAATTGGCTTTAGCGCTAGAAGCGGCAGTCAAACATGCCGAAGCGAGTAGCTCTACGGTGGTGAAGGCAGACTCATCAGGGGTGGAAGGCGAAGGCAGTGAAGGCCTGCATAAGTTGCATGGCGGGCGTTCTGGTCCGCGAGCACGACCCCGACATACGACACGTGCGTACGCAACAAGTGGTGCAGACGGCTCGGAGGCCGTGGGTACCTGCTGGCGCTGTGGAAAGGTGCATAATCCGGACAGGTGTCGCTTTAAGAGTTACAACTGTGATGAATGTGGACTGAGAGGACATCTCAAAATAATGTGCAAGAAGGGAAGCGGTAGCAATGGAGGCATTCAGCACAATTTTGTGAGCGACGGGTCGGTTGAAGACATTATGTTCAATATAGAAGTGGTAGCTCAAGGTAACAAACCGTATTTGATTAAATTGTTCATAGAAAAAAAAGCAATCGTATGTGAAGTAGACACTGGTAGTCGTATCTCGGCGATTAGTGAGGACATGTACAGTAAATATTTTTCGCATAAGGAGATTATCATGGACAATTTAATTTTGCGCAGCTACTCAGGTGCGCAAATTGTATCGCTCGGTTACATTGAGGTGGATGTCAGACTTGGTGACGTTTTTAGTAGTGCACTTAAACTTTATGTTATTAGAGGTGGAGCGCGACCTCTTATAGGGCGTGACTGGATATGTGTTTTAAAAATCACCAAAATTTACCTTAATGAGATCGATGATGACAATTTAGTTAACAGACTGCGCAGTGAATTTCCGGAAGTTTTTTGTGATAGACTTGGTTTTTGTAAGCGGACCATTCAATTACAACTTTCGGATAACGAACCGGTATATGTTCGTGCGAGACCTATACCTCTGGCACTGCGTGGACGCGTTGAGCGTGAACTTGCACGGCTGGAAGCGGATGGCTCCATTTATCGTGTAGAATATGCAGACTACGGTACTCCTATTGTACCCGTTATTAAAAAAAATGGAGATATTCGTATTTGTGGTGACTACAAAGTGACCATTAACCCAAAATTGAAAAGGGACTATTACCCATTGCCCCGAATTGACGAATTGTTCGCGAATTTGAGCGGGGGAGAGAAGTTTTCCAAAATTGACCTGACACATGCTTATGAACAGTGCTTGTTGTCTGAGGAATCGCAACCATTTACCGCCATCACTACACATATAGGTACTTTTGCTTATCGCCGTACTCCATATGGTTTGTCATGTATTCCGGAGAAGTTCCAAAAAATAATGGAGGAAACTCTACGCGGAATACCTAGGTGTGTCGTATTTCTGGACGATATTTGTGTTACTGGGATAGATCGCGCTCGACACGAGGAAAATCTGAGAGTTGTACTTGTTAGGTTACGCGATATGGGTATGACTGTTAATATAACTAAGTGTTGTTTTTTGCAGGATCGTGTAAAATATTTAGGTTTCATTATTGATAAGAATGGTCTGCGGCCAGATCCTGAAAAATTAGAGGCCATTTCCAGTGCGCCTAGACCCAGCAACGTGTCGCAACTTAAGAGTTTCCTAGGAATGCTAAATTATTATGGGCGGTTCATTCCGCGTTTAAGCACCTTACTAAATCCATTGCACGGTTTGCTTAAAAAAGGTGTCACCTGGAAGTGGAACTCCACGTGTGAGCAAGCATTTGTAGAAGCGAAACGATCTCTCCTGAGCGAGCGGGTACTGGCTCACTACGAAGAAGGCCGCGAACTTGTGCTATCCGTGGATAGCAGCGCTTATGGGTTGGGCGCGGTATTAGCACACCGATACTCAGATGGCAGCGAACGCCCCGTTAGTTGCGTATCGCGTACTCTTAGCGCAGCGGAGTATAATTATAGCCAACTCGATAAGGAGGCTCTGGTGATAATTTTTGGGGTGACTAAGCATCACCAATACTTGTTTGGTCGGCGATTTACGCTGCGGACTGGTCATCAGCCGCTTACTTATATCTTTGGGAAAAAGGGAGGAATTCCACAAACGGCTGCTAGTCGTTTACAGAGATGGGCGGCGCGCCTAGCTGCTTATGATTTCGCTATAGAGTACGTTCGTTCGGTAGACAACGGTCCGGCTGATGCCTTATCGAGGTTACCTTTACCTCAGGAGGATCGCTCCGTGGAAGCTGTAGACTATATGAATTTAGTGGAAGATTGTTTACCTATTAATTGTAAAGATATAGCCAAAGAAACTGAACGTGATTCGTTTTTGTGTAAGATTAAAGGGTATATTCTTTTCGGTTGGCCATCGGTTCCAAGTTGTGAAGCAGAAAAACCTTACTTTAGTAGGAAAAATGATCTTTCGGTTAATCAGGGATGTATTATCTATAAATATCGGATTGTTATTCCTTTAGTCTTGCAAAATAGAGTTTTACATGAGATTCACGAAGGTCATTTAGGTATCAATAAAATGAAGAGTTTATCGCGTAGTTACATTTTTTGGGCCAATTTAGATAGTGATATCGAAGATTTATGTAAATCGTGTGTTGCCTGTAGCTCAGTACGCGACGCGCCGCCGCGGGCACAGCTGCATCCCTGGGAGTTTCCGCTGCACCCGTGGCAACGTGTGCATGCGGATTTCGCAGATTGTAATGGTACACGATACTTGGTTTTAGTTGATGCACACTCAAAATGGATAGAGGCGATTTCTATGCGTAGTACGAATGCAATTTGTACGATTAGGGTGTTGAGAAATATATTTGCGCGTTTTGGTTTACCTTCGCAGCTTGTAACGGACAATGGCCCACCTTTTTCTTCGCAAGAATTTAAGTCATTTTGCGTAAATAATTGCATTAAACATACGACTTCGGCTCCATATAGACCACAGGGAAACGGTGCAGCGGAAAACGCTGTACGGTCGGGTAAAAAAGCGATAAAGAGGGCTCTCTTCGAAGGTAACGACGTAAACGCGGCTTTAAACAAATTTCTTTTACGATATAGAAATTGTGAGCATGCGACTACAGGAGTTTCACCGGCTGTGGCGCTGCAAGGACGGCGACTGCGTACTCGGTTGGACGCATTGCGACCCGATGTGGCGGCCACGGTACGGGATAAGCAAGATCAACAAAGCAATAGAGTCACGGGTTCAAATAGACAGTTTAATGTAGGGGATATAGTGCTGGTTCGCGACTATACGGTGGGAGGAGACAAGTGGTCTGAAGGAAAAATTACCAAAATAACCGGACCAGTCTCTTACAAAGTGGATGTAGGTCGTGGGGTGGAGTGGCGTAGACATGCCGATCAAATTATATCTGCAGGTGTTAATAATAGACACGCGTTATCTCGATTGAGCCGTGGATCTGATGCCGCACGCGTAAAGTCGGATACTTTTGCACCCGAGTCTGGTAATGGAGTCGAGGGCGTATCTTGTAAGGATACGTCTACTGGACGTGGCGAAGTTAAGGTGCAAGGTTCTGTACAGCTTGAGCCATCAGAGAGGGAGGTATCGCCTCACGTGCATGCAAGTCAATTGCCGGCAGAACCAACGCCACCCCCAGTGGGCGCATCGGCTCGAGCACTTCGTGCTTTCACGAGAGCTAAGCGTTATATACATTTTTAGTTTAAGTTTTTGTTAATTTAAAGAAAAGTGTTTTAAGTTTGTTCTATTATGTTTTCTAAACTAGAGGGGAGAAATGTGAGGTTTTGTTTATGGTTTATAAAGAATAAAACAGTCTGTCACGCACCGCTCTTGGTTTGACATCTCAATTATTATTCATTACATAATTTGTCCCTATATTAACAGATACGGTAGAATTGTAATTAATTTGATCCAATATCAAAGTATGTCAAAAGTATTCAAACAATTTTAGGTCCCGACTAAATGAAGGTAACATTCGTTGAGGTCGTCTACGTTTACGACGTTGCCTTTAATGAACATGAGAACACCAAAAACACTAAAACTTGAAATTTTACACAGTCCAAAGTCTGTCACATTGTGTGGGAATTAGTCGGGGCCACGTTAAAAAAAAACAATTCTAAAGTCTAAAGTCCTAGTAGAAACTTTAAATATTGTTTTGAATTTGTCATAGACTTTTACGGTTCTATTACTTTACTGGAAACAAGATTGCAGATCAGAGATCATGTCACACGATACTGCTGTGGGATCCACCCACGTACCCACATATCGCCAAAGCATTCCAACTAGGTACGACGGGTGCGGTCTCACACTACATGCATGGAGCGCGAGAGCGACGGCGGAACAGCGAACGACGAAATACCAAGCTTGAACTCGACGTGGCCACTGTTTCCATACAGTCCAGACTCCTACCTTTCTGGAGAGAAATTCCTCGAGCATGGTTCGTGCAATTCGAAGCCGTCGTCGACCCGCTGAAGACCTCAGATGATCAAAAATATCGCTACGTGTTGCAACAGCTACAGGCAACAGACCTCCAGCACCTTACGGACATTCTTTACAACCCACCCGCAACTGACAAATATAATACTTTGAAGAATCGCTTATTGACCGCGTACGAAGATTCGGACGTCAGAAACTTCCAGAAACTCACAAGTGGCTTGGAGTTGGGTGATCAAAAACCCACTCAGTTGCTGCGCAAGATGCGAGAGCTGGGCAGAGGAATGATCACGGACGGAGGACTGCGAATAGAGTGGCTGAAGCATCTACCCGCCCAGGTACGAGTTGTGCTCTCTGTCAACACTGAGTCATCGCTTGAGACACTGGCTGCCATGGCCGATGAGATGGTAGAATATTCAGAACCTGCCACAGCAAACATTCAAGCGGTATCAAAGGAAAACAGTGACCCGGGAGTACCCACACAATTAGAAATGTTAAAACGATTTATATTTCTAGTTAGGACTACAGGCATCACCAAATTGCAAAGAAGCCTTTCCAATTCTGCGTCAGATTTGGTAGTTTTTCTAAGCATCTATTATCTATTTAGACGTAAATAACTTAATTTCAGTGTTGATCCACACTCAATTTAGAGTCAGTGATACTTATAATTGAAAAAATAATAGGACCAGTCGGTGTATCAACTGTACCATAATCCTTAAATCCCGGAGAAAATGACGTAAAAATTGAAATGTAGTTAAAAAAGTAGATATTAAAATGAGGTCCCGCTCTCTTATGCAAAGATGGTGTGGTAAAATTCAGCAGAATAGTACTCGGAATTTTTAAAATGTCAATTTTTAGGCGAAAATTGAATTCTTCGAAGTAGGGCAAAAATAATTTTAATATATTCCTTGGCTGCACTAGTCTTAAACGCGCCGGCGAGACGCGGGCAATAAGTATTTTAAAGTGCGCTCAAACAACTTCGTCAGTTTACATACATTTTTTAAACTTTTTGTGATTTTGTTTTGTACTTTTATGGTAACTTTTACGCTACAATGTTTATAATTGCCATCGCGTTCGACCTAACAGTTAAAAGTGTTTTTATAGTTACTAATTACATCGATACTGCTTTGAACACACGTAATATAATTTGCAAAAAGACTTTCACGATATGCGGCATAAAAATAATGACCACTGAGAAATGTGAAATTTGACCATAAACATTCTACCTTACAATATGATTGGACAAATGTAATTAATACGAACTATTTAATATTCAACCAGCACTCACCACCTACTAAATTAAGCGTAGAATTCGAAAGTTTCCCCGCAATATTAAATTTAAACTTTGAGAGAAAAAAACTTGGCCGTTTATTTTTCTGAGCTTCAGATAGGGTTCGTTTTTTTCTGCGGAATAAGCGTATAATCCTCACGGTGCCGGCCATTAATCAAACACTAATGACCTGTGGATGTGGTTTTTGAAAGTGCGATGTAAATGGTCTGGCGTCAGCACACATTTGGGTCCAGTTTTGAACTAAATGCAGTTTGTGATTTGTTCCCAGTAGAAATTACGTAATGTCATTGATCACTCTTAAAATGGTTAGCTGACGATTCCGTTGGTATTATAGGAATTTTCGAACGTGTAATAATTTTTATTGCATGTCCAACGTATGTGTTACAACTTCCAATTTATTTATGCGGCATAGGATATCAAGTGATAGATACTCTTAACGCCCCTTACAAGCTACCGGGAGTTGCGGAAAAAACTTAGCAGATGTAATGAAAAAACTCTATCACACTATTTTATCCTTTGCGTGAGAGGCTTGTTGTCCTGTAATTTGTAGCTGTCTTTATATATTTCATTTTTGTTACCATCAAAGTTTTATGTATTAAATATCCTATGCAAAATGGGACAGGAAATACATTACGTACAAACTTACTAGTTGCTGGCAAAGTTCTAATGACATAATAGATATAAACTCCTTAACCAACAAACTGATTTGATCTGGTTTTGTTTAATGTAATCGTGATAATGGAAACTGCCATTTCTCATTTAATTGTTTCCTCGCAAACTAAAATCGAATTTTAATTGGATAGCTAAGATTGGTCATTGTTCAATTGGGAATGAATTGAAACTTTGGAAATGTTATATTCAATTCTGCGTTACAGGAGGGTGATCTGTTAGTTATGACACCGACGTCAGCAACATTCTAACTGTGGATTATGATTACGCTATGGAGAATTGGGAATATTTTTAAACTCGCTTTGCATCATTTGTTTTTTCTTTCTGTCGTTATAGCGGCTTGATGCAAGACTCCGCCTTTCTATTCAATCTCTGAGATCGTGTAGTATTCGGCATCCTGTGCAGTAAGAGCATTGACTTTCATTTTTTTAAGGCGCCTGCCACTTTTTGGACCTCACAGTTTCGACCTCATGATGCGGTATGGTTTCAATTTACTGTTAGACTTTATTTTAATACTAGATTTTGCTCGCGGCTCCGCCCGGCTTAATAAGTTTTTTCGGGATAATAGTCCCGCTTTTTATTTTCCCGGGATAAAATGTAGCCTATGTGTTAATCCAGGACACGATCTACCCGTGTGCCAAATTTCATCTAAATCCGTTCAGTAGTTTTGGTGTGAAAGAGTAACAAACATCCATACATCCATACATACTTACAAACTTTCGCCTTTATAATATTAGTAGGATTGATATAACAAAATTGCTCCATTTTTCAAATAATATGTATGTACCTATATAAACATTAATGTTGCACTGCCTTAATTTAACATGTAAAATAGAAGAAGCGAAAGCTTTGACGCAAATGCGCTCAGTTAGCCTTGATAAATGTTGAGTGCACGACGAAATATGAAGGCAATATTGTAGCTCATACATCATGAATTTTGTAGCCGAAAGTCTTTGTACATAGTATGAACAGAATATTTTGCTTACAATTAATGTTAAAAGAAAATAGCTGTCAGAAGTAATTTTGCATAAAATCTTTGCGTCTTTTGTAATTACTATCGTAGCGAGTATCTGCATTGAAGGTCGCTAAAATAAGACGATTATTAGTGCCATCAGCTGAATGTTAAAGCAGGCGTTGGGAAAAGTCGCTTCATTTATTTTTGATTAAAACCGATTCACCGTCGTACATTTCTACGATATTGTATTAACTGAAAATATCTTTATTATTTTTGGCGTTGGTTGTGTTTAATAATTTGACATAATTTCGAAATAGTGATTTGTAATTAGCTTCTAAACTATTACAAATAGTCTTTTTAACTTTGTTCTTAGATTTTTGCACATGGCTTATAGTGATTGTACAAGTTTAGTATTACAAACAAACTAAACGCGAAGTAAGGAGGGATCGACATAAAGCTCGTGGACAAACGTAAAACTAATAAACCACAACTTTACTAGGTCATGGAAACGGTTATATTAAGGTCGTCAATAGACCTCATATAGTAGGATAAAAGGTAATGCTATTAACGCGCTTAAATGCTATTTCCAAATAGAAATCAATATTTTTATTTAATCCGTAAATATCTACGCGTTCTTGTTTGTCGTCATCAACAAGAAATTGAAAAAGTATTATCAGATACATTTCAATCGCAAACATAATCTAAATTCAATTGAATAGTGCTTTTGCTTGTTATTTAAGTGCAAGTGGATGGACTCCTCTTGTTAGACTTAATTTCGTATAAAGCGTGCAAGCTTCGCTAGTTTACTAAATGAGACTGCCACTTTCAGTGATTCAATCAGAAAATTCAATCTTGTCTAAACCAACCGGTGAATAACTTATTTCCACGTTGAATAAACCACGATATCTGTCCCGGGAGATCACGTGCGTTTTATCAGAGTCAGAAGACATAAACATACATCACACCTTTATCCCCGAATGGGTAGACAGGTGCAACCAGGGCACTGACTATAAGCCATGTGTTCCGTCCCATGATGTGATAGAGGGCGGGCGGGGCGACTGCCTCGGTGGCATAGTTGTATTGCGTACGCGTTACGAGTACGATTTGCGCGCTAGTCCTGGCTTCGTATCCCGGGTCGAGTGAAAAACATTGTGACTGAGTTTTTCCATCTTAAAAATTACTCAGGCGTAGCTCGGGGTCAGGAAGTAGGCGGTGTGATACCCCGTGCCTCGGAAAGCACGTAAAGCTGTTGGTCCAGAGAGGCTACTGCGAAAAACGAAATCCGTAGTTTCGGCTGACGGATCGCACGTTTTCTTACTACGAAGTGTTACGGATCCGACGACGGATTCGAAGACGGATCCGATGTTCGGATTTTGACACTAATGACATTTTTACTTTCGTTGGCCCTACTTTGAAAACCAATTTGACATAAAATACGTCGTTTCTTCGTTTGGGTCATAATAAAAAAAAATTAAAAAAAAAAATAATCAATATAAATAATTAAATAATAATTGGATCCGAAAGTAACGGTGACGGATCCAAAGTAATTTGGTAGTAAGGTTAAATACGAAGTTCGTCGTTTCTTCGTTTTTTGACCGACGTTTCGGATTTCGTTTTTCGCAGTAGCCTCTCAGCGCCTGATCTCTCTTCGGTCATATCGGATTGCCGTCTCACCGGACTATGAGAGTGAAGAAATAGCGAGTGCACCTGTGTATTGCGCACAAACTTGTGCACTATAATATCTCCTGTGTACCTGGCTGATCTCCGTTGCGAATAGCCGCCGTGGCCGAAACTGGCTAGGAGGATTTCATTCATTTAATTCATTCAGAAGGCGAGCCCATCGCCATGTCGGGCACAAATATCACCGGGCTGATGCTGAGCAGAACATCCCAATATCACCGACCCGGGATTTCGGACCCAGAACCTACCCACCGAGGCAGAAGACGCGAGGACATATTATTATAGTACTAATATTCAGACTAAACATTAACTAAATTCCCCACGATAAATGCACTGTGAGACACACGAGACTTCTAACCGGTTTAGCGGTGATTAACCGAATATTGTGAACTGGGTCGCGGAGAATTCAATTTTTAACTCCACATCTACACGAGGAAGCGGCTAATGGAGTTGGTTTCGCTCAATCTCATGTCTGTTCCAATTTGTATATTATGTATTTAGGTATAGTTGTCATAATGTGTTACAACACGTGGATGTTAGCGAGGAGGCGAGACAAAACGTATAGTTGCTTGGCTTTGTCAATTTAATTAGTAGTCTGTTGCTTCTTTTGAAGCATTGTCTTCTCGCTAGCTTTATTTGAGACTAGTATTTAAGATGTGAAAATACGTTTCGTATGTCGTTAGACTTCCGATTATAAGATTTCATTAGTAGTTCAGTTATGTTTGGAGCACAAAGAATAAATATAATCCAATAGATACGTAATTGCTGTTCAACGTGTTCAACGTTAAGTATTCATATTATTCAATTATTAACAGCAAATCGCTAAAACAAATGGAAAAAATGCATAATATTTTTCACCGACACCTGTCCCGGTTAAGAATTTACATAAATTTTAAAATTTGCCTTTTCGAAATCGTTACGTGACGAAAACAGGAAGCCTGTGAGATTTAAAATGAAAAAGTTTCATGCTTGTTAGTCGGATTCACTTGCTAAGCTCCCACTTCCAAAAAAGGCGTCATTAAGGATTTTATTTTAATCGTTATTCAATCGGAACTTGTTTTGATTAAGGATAATGTTTTGCAAACTCAATTATTTGTTTTAATTTTGAATGTTAATTCAAAGCAATTCATATTTTAATGTAATATGTTCGCGAGATGTTTTATGAATCATTTATGATTTAAATCATAGCTTATAGTACCTATACGCCCTGAAATTGTATAGATCGGAGTACAAAATTCTTAAGAGTCGAAGACTACAGAGTTTAAGGTACCTGTGAGTCTTAAACCATATATATCGATTAAATCTCGTGCCCAGAATTTCAAATTTGTCTTCAAATTAAAAGTTGCTCCAGATATTAAGTTAGGGCGAAAAGCTTCTATCACACCATAAATAGTATTTTATGAGCGCTGAATAAGCGTTGTGTTTCAACTATAATAAAAACAGTAGCAGTAGTTGTTACCACAATTTACTAACCTACCTACTCCGCGAATACAGAAGCTAGTTTATATTTATATATAAAACTAAACTTAAGAGTTTTCATAAAATCATAGTTCGAAATATTTAAGCCAATGTTACGACTTGGCAGAGTTGGTGAAACCGTTATTCCCAACGATGAAGCTGTGCGCTGGCGACACTGAAAGTTTTTATCCTCACGTTGTAGAGGAAAACAAAACTATGCTCGCACCGTCGCCATTAAATGTATTTATTCTTCAACTAAGAACCAATAGCGAGTAGTGCCCGTTTGTTGAAGCGAATTTATTTACTTTTGGTTTACAAAAGCTTGGTGAAGTTCGGTATCTTGTGTGTTTTAATTAACCGTTTCCTAATGTATGATGTGAAGTGACCTTATAACGTATTAATGACAATGTAAGCATTTAGAAAATCGTCTCCTAGGTGCGTTGAGTCAAGTTACGTGACAAGCTAGCGTAGTATCAAATTTAAAAATGTTATAAATTTAACCTAACCTAACCTAACAAACCTTTCAAACCAAGAACGGCCAAAAATTATCAGTTACGATCCACTTTGAATATTCAACAGTGCTGAAACTCTTTTCATGCTAATCAAACCCTGCCTCATTGTGTGAACACTGAATACATCTTTATTATGGACTAATTGCGAGATTTTACAGTAGTATACCAGCAGACAGTTCCATTCCCAAATAGGCTATCGTCTACTACATACAAGGCAGGTATACAAGTGGGCGGGACGTGATTCCTATCGCCTACAATCATAAAGCGGGTGACATCGTGGATGTTGTTTTTTATGCCAAAGGTCTGCCAACGAACATGGGTCACTAATGATATGTGATCTTCGTAATCCATAACATCGGAAAAATCTTAGTTGTCTTATTCGGCTTATAGGAAACAAATGTGGATCAGGAAAAGGATTCGGGTTTTTGGGCCTGTAATTAAATTCTGCAAGTACACCATGAATATTTTAGAATCAAAATGAAAAAAAGTGTGAAATGTTGTTCTTATATTTTTATGAAAACTTGAAAAAGAAAAAGTCGAAGGCGGTATTTGAACCCACGACCTCCAGCGTACCGTGCCGGTGCTCTGCCAATTGAGCTACTTCGACCCCACCCTCGACTGTCCAATTTGAAGTTCCCTATTTGAATCTCTTAAAGGAGATGACCAGCGACATATGTTAGCAATTATTACAATTACTAACTCAGCGTTACTCCTTTACAGGGGTAAATTCGCTGAAACGAAGTCACCTAACTTTTTTGTAATCCTATATTATGATTTTTTATACATGTTCCTGGCCATGTAGTGCCTGGATAATGTTCTTATATTTTTATGGAAACTTGAAAAAGAAACAGTTGAAGGCGGGATTTGAACCTACGACCTCCAGCGTACCGTGCCGGTGCTCTGCCAATTGAGCTACTTCGACCCCACCCTCGGCTGTCCAATTTGAAGTGACATCTGTTAGCAATTATTACAATTACTAACAAATCCCGTCTTCGACTGTTGCTTTTTCAAGTTTCCATAAAAATATAAAAACACTAGCTGACCCGGCAAACGTTGTTTTGCCATATAAATAATTTCCTAGCAATTTCTAGAAACTAAAATGGCTATTAAAAAATAAGGGTTGATCGTAGAGGGGTGAAAATTTAGGGTTGTAGGTATTTTTGTATGTTGTATCATAAAAAAATTAAAACAAAAAATTTTGTCTGAAAAATAAAAAAAAAATTTAGGGGTGGTCCACCCTTAACATTTGGGGGGATGAAAAATAGATGTTGGCCGATTCTCATAGATACCGGATAAGCACAAAAAATTTCATCAAAATCGATCAAGCCGTTTCGGAGGAGTATGGCAACGAAAACTGTGACACGAGAATTTTATATATATAGAAGATTATCCAGGCACTACATGGCCATTAACATGTATAAAAAATCATAATATAGGATGTGAAATGTTGGTTACAATGTTCCTGAAAAGGCTAGATATTGTGATTCATCGGCCATCAAAGCCATATTATAAAAGGGTTGGAGATACATGTCGTAGTGTAAACACCGAGGATGATTATGATCAATTAACTCAACGCGTGTCCACGTCGATGGTATGGAAACAATGACCGTGTTCGTAATAAGGAAACGGTGACGTCATTGTTGCTATAATCGTTTGGATTAGTGTACACCTCTAATCAGATTTGGGCATGTCATGCCTGAATAATACATGGGTAAATAAGGTATATGTTTTGAACCACGTGGCTCGTGTTAACTGTGTTTAAGATTTATTTCAAATCACGTTTTGATTAACTATGTAAAACAATAAATGCTAAACGAAAATACAGTCATGTACCTATTTGGAAATCGACATATTTATTTATTTATTTAATTAAGACGCAAAACAGAGTACAATCATA
The DNA here is from genome assembly GCA_949316025.1 of Lapara coniferarum. Taxonomy (NCBI): domain Eukaryota; kingdom Metazoa; phylum Arthropoda; class Insecta; order Lepidoptera; family Sphingidae; genus Lapara; species Lapara coniferarum. The sequence continues at coordinate 14,583,206 of OX438929.1, forward strand.
TATTTTTTTTTGTTGACGCGGAGAAAGTGACTTATTACTACCGCCCAGTGTTCAAGGGGAACGACTGAGCGGTTATGTTGGGTTCACCGTGCCTTACGACCCGACGTTGAGCCGCCCGGAGAGATGTAAACGTCGGGCGACCGCCGGGCCGAGTCCCTAACCTATGTACACCGCACGGCATACCAACTAAAACTCCGCGGTGGCCATCTTCGGCGCATTAGGGATGGCTGCGGGCTTCCTCCGACTCACGTCTAAGTTGTCGTCCGCAACTGCCCCTGCGCGTACCGCTGTTGCGGTCCGTCTCCTGTTGTTGCGGGGGCTCAGAAGCCCCCGTACACCGAAGGACGCCCTTGGCGTCAGAGGCAGCGTGAGGCACGCGGCCGTCCATCACGGGGATCACAAAAGTTGGCTAGACTAATAAGAGTACAATCATGACAATTTTATATAACATAAAGGCTTATACTAAAACTAGATTGCATTCCAAAATTAATAGTAAAATTATTAATCATAAGTAAATAATAAAAAAATATAATTACCCTTTTAAAGTTAAGATCTTCGACCATTTAGGATGGATCATGGAACCTTATTTCCTCCCTAGTCTTTCCGTGGTCTCAGTTCCGGATTCTCACCGGGTCTCCTTCCGCTGTTTAAAATACATGAGTTTTGCCGTAAAATAACTTTTTTTAAATATGTATGTATCAGTAGCATACTACGAAAAATAAAATATCAACAAGGCATACACCTGAGGCACAATAAAATGTTCGCAAAATTTCCTGACAAGAATTGCAGTATCTTCCTTTACTACACGTTTTGTGTACAATTCACGCACATCAGCAATGTGATCACGTTCGGATGGTATTCGGGCTGTCGAAACATCTTGCCTTTTTGCGAACGCACGATCGAGCCCTCACAATAAGGGTCGACTGAACGGAACAGAAATTACGTGGTGTTTCGTCGTATCTGCTTGGGTGGCGTAATTATATTATCGTGAGTGGGTACGATTGGGTATAAAGTCTCGGGTGCGAATCCCTGGTCGAGCAAAGTGATCTTCGGGTTTTATGCTCAGTATCAGCTCGAAGTCTAAAATCGCACCTGGTATGGCGATAGGGAAATTTTGCCAGCGATTTTATTTTATAAAAAATATCATTAGGCAAATGCGGATAGCATCCAGCGTCTTCCTGCGAACTATATCAAGTCGTCTGTTCACTGCACTTTAGAACTTTTGATATGACCGTATGGAAATCTTTAAGTGAGGCCTATGTCCAACAGTGGAGTTCTTTGGCTGATGATTATTATTTAGTGGTTTTATGTTGAATTAATAAACTAATTATCTGCGAGGGATTAGGTCTTATTTTATTTTTATTAAGCCCTTGGGGGTACATCGGATTATAATAAGCTGGCCATGTAACTAGATATTTTTCCCATTTATGCGTGTTACGGAGTCGTAATTCTTTCGTAGTTCCCAAACAAACACATTCTTATAAGAACTATTGCTAACATTGGATTATTTGTTTATTAAACACAAACTATACCCCACAATTCTCATCTTATCAAGAAAATAGTATAGAACTTGAATCGAGTGTGAATAAAGTAGTTTTACACATAGGGCACGAATAAGAGATTCCGTTGTACGTGCAAAATATTGAGTATTATCATAAACCAGGATCCCACTTGTCAATATAACTAACGTTATTAGCTTATATCAGAGTCCGGACTCCTTTGACACGGGATTATGAGCGCGGACCAAATATAAGCCTCCGATATTGATTCTTTAATAGGACACCGTGTTTTATCCATCCAGCCGTGTCGTTATTAGTTTTTTACTGTATAAATTTACTTTATGAAAACATATTTCTCATACGATATGCGATTTTATGGCATGTATTAAACAATGCAACATTTATTTAAAAGGATGATATTAATGCTGATGAAAAATATCCCAGGTTCTTTATTAAGAATTTTGGAGGTGTGCACTGCACTCACATTAGTGTTGCATGGTAACCTCTTTCGTCAGTAAAAGGCTTGTGCCAGCAGTAATCAAGTTAATGGTGCAGGGTTCATAATATTAATCATTAAAAAGTATACAAATAGTATATTATGCGATTCTCTTGCAAAAAATCAAACAGTGAACATTTTTGCGCTGTTAAATTACTGGTGTGACTACAAGGAAGCAATAGTTTTCTGTTCCAAGATTGTTAAAAATCTTTTATTTCCCGGGAAACATTTTCACAAGAAATACTCGCCAGTTTCATGTCTAAGATTAATATATTATCGCCGTCTTAAATTTTATAGATTTTATACGTATTATTTTATAGCTTCATGTTCATGTCAGGCGATGTTTCCTCGCGTTTCTTACAAAATGGTCTTTTAAATCTTAGCGCGAACCCCGTCGTCTAGTGAACTGTAATATTTACGAAGGAGCGAACCCTCGCTTAATAAGTACACTTCAACGGTCACAGTTATTAATGTTGTTATTTTATTTTGAGTAATGTTGGTCGGAACGTTTGGACCATCTTGGGAAAACTCATTATGCGCAGCTTATATTTATTTACAATGAAGCTTCTTTTCTTTAGATGCTACCTCGATAGAGGTATCTTTCGTTAACGTTTTCGCTTCTTTTTTTGACTCGTCAAGCCCCGCTACGGACGCCGGCGTCGGGGTTTAGACAACTCAATGAGAGTACCCCTAACACGAATTATGAATTGCGCCAAGTATTCGTATCGAGTAAGTTAACGTTTAAGTGTTTCTTTATAATTGTTTCATATTATAAGTCGAAAAAGAGACTCGTGCTTCCGATGCCCATAAATTTTGAGTTAACCGTTACCATGGCTGCACCATTACCTACTACTCGAGGCTTGCCTAATGTTTATGCTGTCCAATTTTAGTTCCAAAGACGTTCACGTGGCGCTGTTTCAAATACCTACAAAAAATTAATTAAGCGAAACTGTAACTTGACGAATAATAATAAAAGCCTTTATTCAAAGATGTTTACCATTTCCCGGTTCTTAATAACTAATCACTTATTTCTAATGACATCGACAACTTCGTCTGTTTGCCCAAGGTTGGCAAAGGCCTCCTCCAACATTTTCCATTGTGCACTGTTGCTTGCTGCTCTTGTCCATAAATACCCAAAAGGAAATTTATGGCGAATACTATAACGCAAAAATTCTTAGTAGGGGTATCTTAAGGTCTACGCTTGATAAATGAACAATAACAACACCACCAACTATTTTCAGGTTATAACTAGTTGATTTGCATTTCGGTTTCGAGCGATAAGTCTATCAAATATCACCGTTTGTAATGGGGAATTCATGTACAAGTCGGTTTTCACAACGGCGCGGCGCTAGTTACCGACCAAATTGCTTCATAGAGCTGTGCATTCCATTCGCAGGTTGTAATGTGTATCTAATGCAGTCGCATTCATTGTGGTTCAGTAGACATTTGTTTGAAAATGGTTAATTTCATCCAACGACCAGTCTTCTGCGGTTGATAATTTTAGACAATGTTAGGCTCGTGACTACGGTTGCTTTTTCCACTACAAAAATCCCTAAATCACTGTAGCGATCCACAGTGCTCCTACAGGACGTCAGAGGCGTCACTTAAAAAAGAAGTCGATAGCTATATAACTTTGAGGTTTGGAGACCAGGGTTCTGCTGAAAGTCACATTAGATCGTAATTGAGTATTGCTTAAAGGTATTCGGTCATTTGATGTAAATATAATGATTTTATCGACAATGATTTGGATTTGAGAAATTCCAAACCGTCGTATTAATTGGATAACATGGTTTTCCGTATCTGTAACGTATTACATTATCATTTAGGGAGTTGTATACATTCTTCCCTCTATGTATAGATGTTTCTGGATGATTTAAACGAAATTTCCACATCATTACCTTGCTAGATTTCCGTTTGTCCTCATTTATCATTCGAACTAACTCGGTGAACATCCAATTTTGTAAAAAACTAACCCCAATTTCTAAAATGGAAGGAAATGTACTTTACCCGATCGATGTATGAAATAGACGTTGAATGCTGTGATAAATCGCCCATAAATTCAAATTGCAGTTCAGTAGTGACTGGAAAGCTTATAAATACATGTTCATTAAAAAATAGTATCCACTACGACTGCAAGCAGGCTTTCTTTGCCGCGTGAAAAGCGTCTTTCGCTCCAAAGCGCTGTGAAGTATACAGAACGTGTTGGTACTGGAAAACATTGCACCATAAAAAAGGTGTACAAAAAAACGAATTGCAATATTGGGTTCGTGGACTATTTTTCATGTACTTTTGTGGTTATTTTGTGAGTTTTGTAGTTATGTTTTTTTTGCGAGAAGTTATTTTCCTGCCCATTTGTTTTTGTATACGAAAAACTTGCCTTTACTGTCACCCCAAAGGATTTGAGTTTTTGTAACGGCCTGTATATCGTTGATCCCTAAGAATATTAGCTTGGTGTTTGTAACAAAGTTCAAGGGGATAACATAAGGTAGAGGACTATCCCCACATACTCATCTGGGGTATTATTATTATGATTTTTTGGTTAATATAATGGTAATGCTAGATAAATTAACATTATGTTAATTCTAGTGTTTTTGTTAAAATTTTCGTTTGTACGGAACTGATAATCCGCTGTTTCGTAAATACACCAAGAAACTTTTTATTATTCAGAATATTTTATAATGACTTAAAACTCTATTAAAAGGTAAAAGGAAAATAATTATTATAAAATATGAAAAACGACTGCGGAATAATCAACTCTTCGTTCCGCGATGAATTATGAAATCATTTCACACTTTTTGTCATACAATTTTTGTTTTTCTTTTGTAGGAAAATACTGTTTATGCGAATGAATTTAAATTGGTATCACCTTTTTACCTTTAGCTAATATGTGACATATTGTAATGTTTGTTTAGTAGTACTCTGGTTATTGTATTTTATACTTATTGTTTTATGTATTTTTCAGGTAAGTCAACAGCCTTCTACGATGTAAGTAGGTGCTAAAATTACTTAGCCATTAAACCGGTCAATTAATAACCAAGGCTTATAAATATCAATTTTTTCAGCGATTTTCGAGACGCTCTGACGCTGCACTTGTAACGATATGTTCTCGGTTGTTCTACGAATTAATTGTTGTAGGCTATAAGCATTTGATATAAGCATACTTCTTTTCAAATTATTCAAAGTTTTTTTAAGGAACGTAGATTTCTGTGTAATACAAAAATCAATCTTAAGCACAAATTATATCACCAATAAAACTGAAATTACAATGTTGCAGTGTGAAAACCTTAGATCTACACTACCACAAACTGTTGAATTCCGTTCTCGTGAATCCAGTTAACGTGTACTTTATTTTGCGGAGAATTTAGCAATCTGAACTGTGGAAACCGAGCGTTAAGGTTTGCTAAATGCGGTCTCCACTCTAGAAGTCGTTTACTCTGCCGCTCCTCGGTTACGCGACAGATGCGACAAATCCAACCTTTTTTAACCCCCGACAAAAAAGAGGGGAGTTATAAGTTTAGGGTGTGTATCTGTGTATCTGTATGTCTGTCTGTGGCATCGTAGCTCTCAAACGAATGGACCGATTAGGACGAGGTTTTTTTTTATATGAAAGCTGATGTAACTGCGATGGTTCTTAGCTATAATTTATGAAGATCTGTTCAGCCGTTTGAGAATTATCAGCTCATTTCCAACTTAAAAAATCCGATTGATTTTAAATTTGGTGTACTGTGACATTCAATATATTTGTAAGCATGAGCTGATGCTGCGGCATCAAGTAGTCTGCGGGATACCCAACTCCTTAGCAATTTATAGCAGATATAGTGTGTTTGGGCTTATAAAGATGGGCTCAACGAGTAGGTCATAGATAGTTAATTATCAAGGCCCCATGATGGAGAATAAAGTAATTTAAAAAGTTTGAAATAAAAGTTAAATTAAAATTTAAATAACCCCCGACACAAAAAATCTCAAAAAAGTAAAATAATAATAGTGTCTTTGTCGTTTAAGTACCTAGTAATATTTTGTCCCAAGCGTCCTCACGTCGGGGGACCGAACTCCGGACCAGGGAGATGAAAATACTTCTTTAGCGGTCCCTTGACGCGACGACGCTTGGGTCAAAATATTACTAGGTACTTAAACGACAAAGACACTATTATTATTTTACTTTTTTGAGATTTTTTGTGTCGGGGGTTATTTAAATTTTTTAGCCATATACATTTCTGCAATTTTCTAACAAGACAATTGGCTGTTTATGAAATTAAACAGAATGAAATGTTTCGCCTATAAATTATATCTCACTTTTGTTTCTGCATAAAAAGTAACTATGTCCATTCGAGTGTGGTTCGTCGACCTAAATTTTTATTGAAACAAATCAGTGAATACATCGCCGACGTGGTTAATAATGATTAATAATAATATTTATGAGATCATAACGAAGGAGATTAGCCTGATTGAGCGGAGGGGGATAATGAAGTTATCAATTAAGGCCCCCCTTTATTGCGTCGTTAATGTGTTTAGAGTAAATAGATTGAAAATCTCATTCCGTTGTTATTAGCAACCCGAGTTTGATATGAGTAACAGTTATTGCTATGAATTTCCGGTATTATTTTCACGACGGATTATAATATTTATATTGTGGTGCATCAGGTTTTCGATTTTGTTTTTAGTAATTGGGACGTTGATTTATTTTTTTGCGTTATGATGTTGGGCCTCAATGCAGAACAAGCGATAGTTTGTTTAGGCCAAAATTTTTCTAAGATGCAGATTACTTATTGAAGTAAAAACATTGGTTTTTCCAATGGTTTGAAGGAACTTAAAATTATAATAATTACGTGAATAAGACACCTGCCCCAACGCACTACTCAAATGTTTCTTCCTGTTATGGAATAGTACCTATAGGGTAGTTGACTACTTTTTTAATACATTTATCTAAAATGTATGCCATCCAAAATCTAACGGAAAAATAATGTTCAAAATTAGGTCAAGAATCAGTAAAGTTATAAAGCTCTCAAATTCGGTGGAAGGGGTAGTTGTCAAATAACAGTAATATTACATTGTGACGTCACCGAGAGTTGCCGGCCATAACGCAGAACGAGTGCGAAAGAGACGCGATATCCCCTCCACGGCGCCACTTTTGCTCACAACAATATTTCAAATATGAATAACTGCTATATTTTTCAACCAAATTTGATGCTAATTTCAAAGAAGAATTTATTTTTCGTATTATTTTCTGTTACATATAAAGTAATTTACAAAATCAAATATAGAAAACTACCCTATTGTGCCTCTCTTGATGGCACTAAGGTAACATACTTTTACTGAGTTTATATAGCACAAATAAATGCGGTCCCGTACAAGCAGTAACTTAACCTTCTTTACAAACAGCCCATATTCTTTATACATACTCGTATACTTCGGCAACGGTTATTGTTATTTTCACTCAACAGCTTCCGTACACAGCACAAATTTCAAGGATTGTAACTTCCACGCTAACTATGTTTGCTGTTGCGCCCAATACGTATATTCATACAAGAAAAAAAAATTATCGTCTTCGCACACATATAAAAGTTTGCGTTCGCGAGACGACCTGAAGCCCGGGGCGGTCGCAATTCAAGCTGTATAAACAGTGCAGCTCCTATTCACTGAACTCGGTTGTGGGCATATCGATATCGTGCTGCGTACTATTTCCTTGTGTGACTCCTTTGTGTCACGACACTTCTTGTTCACTGGCTTTTTTGGCCCTATACACGGAATCAATTTTGTGTGTGTTTTTGAGCTGTGGTGCTAGAAACGCTTTTGTGTGCGTTTTTTGTGTTATTGACTTTCTGGGTTGTTTTTAAATCTGGACGATATGTTTAAGTATGTTTCATGTATTTCGGTTATCGAGTTACTTGCTTGTGTGTGTATACTTAAGGTCATATAAAAGCTTTATTAAACTCATAATGGAAAAGGTTACGTGTAGCGCCGTAACGAAAAATATGCGGGGGAAGTTATTACATCCACATACTTCTCATGACGTGATTATATGATAATTTTAGGATGGTCCTAAAGACATTTTCTAAGTTATTCAAATCGGTCCAAAAGCTTATCAGGTATCTTCGTTATTACATAAAAACTTTACTTGAGATAGGTACATCGAAACGAAAATAAATTTAACTGCAATCATGGTGAAGATTTGTGATTTGCTTAGGACGATGTTTTGTGATTAACTACTGATATTATATGCTTGGAAATATTCCTAAAATAGATAATAATCTACACATGATAATACCCTTACATAACAAAGTAAATCCAAAGATAAATTACCCGTTTGAGTTTGTTGATTTGTTCCACGTAAATCGCTAACGTGTGAAAGCCGTGCAATCTATCGACATGTGCACTCCCCCTCGTCCTTATCAACCCTACAAGGCGTGTTACCGCTGGCCCCACGGCCCCATTTCCAACACGTAAAAGCGAAAGTCGACGCTGCACCGTGACCACGTCAGAAATGCGGTTAGCGACGCGCTGCGATATTGGCTTCTTGATCGCGCCGCTCGATCGTAATGATTACGCTTTGATGTTGCTCCTCGCAGCGATGGATTATTACGTTCTATGGTTTTATTTTGTGATATGTTGAGTATGGTGGATGCTTGATTATGGTTTACAAATGTCTATGAAATAACTGAAAGAAATTAACTTTAATTGATCAGTTTAGTTGAAAATGTTATTCTTCATCGTGATAGTGAGCTATAACAATTTTGGGTACACATTTCACATATTGTAAGTCCTGATGTGAAACTCTTGATCCGGATGAATCTAGAGGATGTCATAATTACCCGGGCATCTTTCCTCAGTCGTACTCATTAAGTATGAGATATTGCTTGCAGGGTTAAGCTTCGGAATAAACAAAACTACTCTGTATCTGTATAGCAAGGGCTGTATTGTCTTTTATTTTGATTACTGTTATTCCGATAAATTACTTTGGAACCTGCAAAAGTTATAGATCAATGTAGGATATATAAAGTGACTAGTAGTGCTCGCGGTTCCACCCGCGTGAAAAAGTTTTTCCGGGACAAAAATATTTCCCGGGACAAAAGTAGCCTATAGCACTCAGGAGTTATGTAACTTCCCATTAGTGATAGAATTTTCAAAATCGGTTCAGTAGTTCCTGAGATTAGCGCGTTCAAACAAACAAACTCTTCAGCTTTATAATATTAGTATAGATTGGTAACTGATATGTTTCGGTTACATATTCCAAACACGTACAATATTGTACGTACGCGTTTATCGCTTCAATTTATTACTGAGCTCTAAGTGGAACGGTTTTGTGTGGAACTCAAATTTATTATAGATATTCAATGGACTAATGAATGCATTCGATTTTGGAATGATGGCACTGCAGGCTTAATGCAAATGAACGCTTTGACGAGTTCGAGATCGTAATGAATATATTTTGAAAATTAATATTGAATATACTCGGACTATATCTGTGGGATAACTAGGTGATCGGTCTTGGAGGCATTGTCTATTTTTTCCGCCAAACAGCAGTGGTTGCTAATTGCTATTAATGATAAGTCGTGCTTACCATCAAGCGGGTAGTGTGCTTGTTTTGTCATTCAATTGTATAAAAATTCAAAAGTCATTACAGTGGCTTCAGTTTACCATAACCCACATTAAATTTATTATAATAATTTCCAAGAATATTATTTACGTATTCCATTGCCTGTTCAAAATTGATTGCATAAAATATCCCACTTCTTTGAATTCATGCATATTTATATTTATTCTGATTAGTGTAACTATCTGGTTGTACCAAAAAATATTTTCACTAATGGAATAATGAATCATTCACGAGAACTACATATCCATATTTTTGAATAAACTTGCGCCAGTAACAATAATAAATTAATTAATCGCAGAAACTAAAAACGTACTTTAATTACGAAGTGAAATTTGAAAAACCCAAACGCGTCGTTATCTTAGACTGTATAAAAAACATTTTGATGATTTATTCGGACAGTTTCAAAGCACGCAGCGTCTGCCTAAAAATATGTCATAAATCTTAAAAAAAAAAAACGTCGGCACACAAGTGTCCAACAGCTGCAAATGTTGGGCCCGGCCCGCGGCAGTATTTCATTCCGCTCTGTGAAATCGCTGCGGGTTGCCTACGCCTTGTGTGTTATTTGTTGAAACTTGTTGTCTTTGAGATTTTCATATACTCTTTGCTACGTACTTACTGATATTATGCGGAAAGATTTTACATTATTGAGATTAAAATTCCCTTTTTTAACGCGCCCTTTGTTGCGAGCTCGTGTTCTCCCCGAGGTACTTATTTACGCTATAAAGATATCCTATTCTGCTTTATTACGTAGAAAAACTATAAAATGAGATAATATAATCGCCACGGCTTTATTGCGTACATTTTCTGTGTAGTTTTGAATATCAACCATCATTATGAGAATTTATTAAATCATATGTTATTAGACTATGAATTGGATAGTATTTTACTAATATAAATCTAAAACATTTTGATCTTGTCTATAAACTTACTGAAGGTAACCGTTAAAGATAACCAGCATACATTATATTCCCTTAATCGAAAAATAAACATGACTGCCTCGGTGGCGTAGTTCCATTACGGTAAGACTGCGATACTGAGGTCTCGGATTCGATCCCCGGGTCGGGCAAAGTGATATTGGATTTTTCTATTCAGAATCAGCCCGGAGTCTGGAGTTTGTACCTGATATGGCGATAGGCTCGCCCCCTATCTATCATATCATGGTACGGAATATGGCCGGCAAAAAGTGGGTGTTTTAGTTGCGCCTCTGACTAGCCCTTCGGGGATAAAAGGCGTGAGTGTCTCTCTGTGTGTGTAAAAAATAAGCATAACGAGAAACGAAATTATGGGAACGGCTCCTTAATCCTCATACAAGCAAATGAGATTTAGGGACTCAATTGACAGAACGGTTATCATGACCCTAAGCCTTGGTGGAATTAATGCTATATGTAATGGACCAAGCAGGTGATTAAACGGGGTGTTAACACGGTGATCTCGATTGTGAGATTAACGCTGGACCATTTGCGCGGACACCCATCTTTTGTTCTTCCTTGTTAGTCAGGCGCAATCACGAATTAAAGATAGAATGGATAGAGTTTAGCATCAATTTACTAAGAAAACCAGTGTCGCCAAACTCACACATGCATATATTCGCATACTATCATCTCTTCATTATGATTGGCCAAAATCACCAATAAAGATAAAGCGTATAATACAAAATCATTTGCATTAAATTTAACCTTAATGCCATTATATAAACTTCGTATTCTAAAAATTCACATGACTTCATACGACATTATTCCTTCAGTCTGAATTTTGATTTTAATTCGATTTCATACCGCTAGTCCACGCGAGATGGCGTATAATCGCAATGGCATTCATAAGAACTCAATGGCAGTTGTTTTAAGATAAGTTATTGAATGACACCCAGTACGCTACGCATGCCGGTAATAGTGTTGCACCCATACGTTACCTTTTTGTAAACCTATCGATGGTGTTTGTTTTATAACTAACATTAATAAATGAAATGGACTTATAACAAAATTATATAATATTAATTTGATAAGTACTGGAAAAGTTGTTGGAACTGTCTTGAATACAATTTTAACTCAGTAAATTAAAAATTATTTTAAATTTTGAGTATATATTTTAAATTTCTACTTTATAATTTCAATACTGCAGATATGTATGTTACACATACTATATTAGCTACACAGCTTATATAGCTAGTTTGCAATAAATTATAATGAGTATATATACTTATCATAGTGATTTCACTGCTGGGGTTAAGAGAGTAAGAGTAGACTTCACGTCTAAGCAAGGACATGTCCGAGGCAGCGTGTGTCACGCTGCCTCGGACACCAAAAGGCGGACACGGTACGGTGTTTCGGGGGCTTCTGAGCCCCCGCAACAGGAAAAGGACCGCAACAGCGGTACGTGCAGGGGCGGTTGCGGACGACAACTTAGACGTGAGTCGGAGGAAGCCCGCAACCGTCCCTAATGCGCCGAAGATGGCCTTTTAAAAAAAAAAAAAAAAACGTCTAAGCAAAACGTCAACCGGCAAGGCAAGAAAATATCCTTTGACGGACAGCAGAATTATGCCGGCCTGCTAATAGCTTCTGCAAGTTCCGTTTTAAGGACTCAATATCATAAGACTTGGAAACATTCGTGCCCGGCAACTGTTCCACAGTTTAATAGCAAAATTACGAACTTCTTAACCCGATTGATATGGGCTGAGATAGAAGAAATCACTAAGCAGTGGTTTCGCAAGCCAGCACGCGTGGTTCCCCTAAGGAAGTGTGAGGATGGCCTAAGGTTAAACTTTTGTCCAGAGCACTCACCAAGACACGGACGATAGAATACACTAAGTGAGGCAATGTCTCGGCGTAACTGCATTGATTCCAAACTGAAATGTGCTTTGTGCTGTTTATGAGTGGTCGTATCGCTTGTTGAGCGACATGCTCGTCTCGTCAAGCAAAAGTTGTTTAATTTTGTACCTGGATCTGACTCGGTAATATTTTACGCTTTTTGGGAGCAACAATTTCTTGTGCTTCGTTTGAAGAAGATACGCCTGCGTTTAAATTTATGATTTCAGGTTTACTTTGGAATCCACCACCCTAAGAAATAACATTAACGATGAGATATCAAGTAATACTCATAATATAATATCAAGTAACATAGCTGATCAAACATTGTTAACCTATAAAGCAGACAGGCACATTTATATGTAATTAAAAACAATTACTTAAAACTATGTGTTGTCTCAATAAAAAGCTTTTCCCGTTAGAAAAGCCCCTAAAACGCAGTACGACGCATAGAAAAAATATCCATTATATCCCATGGGAGCAAATTACCGGAATAAAAGTAGCCTATATGTGTTAATCCAGGGTTTTATGATCTGGCTGCGGACGACAACTTAGACACTTTAGCCCGGGGAAACCCGCAGCCGTCCCTAATGCGCCGAAGAAGGCCACCGCAGAGTTTTAGTTGGCATGCCGTGCGTTGTACATAGGTTAGGGACTCGGCCCGGTGGCTCAACGCTGGGTCGTAAGGCACGGTGAACCGAACAAAACCACTCAGTCGCCTCCCTTGAAAGGCTAGGTGATAGTAATAAGTCACTTTCTCCGCGAAAAAAAAGGGTATTATGATCTACTCGTGTGCCAAATGTCTGAGTTTACTTCTAAGAAACATACAAACCAAACAAACATCCCGACATACAGAGATCCAAAAATTTCCACAAACATTTGCATTTATGATATTACTAAAATAAGACAAGAAGTAAGATAAGATTAAAAAGGGTATTTTTAAATAATAACCTATAGTTTTTTTAATAAATTTATGTAGTAAAATAAAACAATAAAATAAATATTATGGTGTGTGGCTTTCTTATAATTACTTATTGATTGATGAATTAGAATATTTATATGAGCTTCTGCATTCACTTTAAAATATTGATTTCCCCTTTTTTTTACATTACACATCTTCTACAAAATGTTCTGAACATATTACGGAAAATTTGGAAGGAAACCAATTTAACCTTCCCGTAGCATTGATCCAACTTTCCTTAATAAATTGATCTTTTGGAAAACTGAAAATTAACAATCTAGTATTGTTTCATTAATTAATTATTATATCGACCACAGCTATGCATCACAAGCGGATCATGCATCAGATAACTTTTCGTACTTTTCTGCATAACATAACGCTTCAGTGAAAAATTAATAATTATCGATAATATTTTATCGACCACGCATGCACTAATTGAGTAGCGATGACATTATGAATTGGTGACAAATCATTCTAGAACAACTGATTTTCGTTTGCGACAATTAACCATATAGTGAAAAGAATAAGGAACATTTTAAATTGTAATTTTTGTGTCATGTTTGACATAGAAAATCAAGATACATTTTTCAACTAAATAGCAATATACCAGAAAATATTACTTACCGATGGTACGAAATACCTCCGTGGGACACATTTTTGGTACGGCTGTTATTTTTGCATTCCAGAATAGCATAATAGGGCATTTTAATATTTTTAAATATTTTTTCCAATCATTAAACCTTTGACAATGCGCAATGACGACTGAGACCGTTCAAACAGTGAGTTTGTACTGCATTCTAAACTAGTGTATCAAAGGTTACGCCCACTTTATAGTTCTATCTCTATCTCTGTTCTGTGGGCGCAATCGATACCGTGACAACATTTGTAAAGACTAAAACAGAACGACGTGTTGAACACATTTTCAGTAAAGTCGTGGTGTTACATGTGAAATCGGCACAGCACACATTTTAAAATGTTGTTTTCGACCTGCCACCTGCTAGACGTTAGCCACCTGACACTCTTTGGAAGATGTATTCCATACAAAGTGTCGGTCGGTCTGAGATTCGAACACTGGACTTCCGGGTCCACAGCTACTAGTGTTTGGCTATTAGTGACAGTAAAACGTCATAAAATATGATAAGTCTTCTAGCTCACAACATTTCCAAAAAAAAGTTCTTGTGAATTTTAACGATTACAACAAAACAGGTTGTCACGAACTTACAAGTTCTTTCTGCAATAGGAAAATGTGACTCCTAGCTGAGCATTACGTCACAGGCTTTATTCAGAATGTGTTACACATTAAGCACTCGAATAAAGACGGCAACTGCCGAACAAAACCTCCTCGGGTTCGTGTCAACCAACCCGCAACACTTTCAAGAATATTCTGTGTTTTTCTCTTCTAATTTTGTTTTCTTCACTTACATTATAGCAGTAAACGAAAAATATGCGACGGTTTCTTGTCGAATTTACTGTTGTTAATGCATTCATCGTATCTTCTCGTTCACTGGTTTTGATAATGGGATGCAATGTTCGTTTTTTGAGCGTGTACCGGGTCCTTACGTTGCAAAATGTAGGTCAGACGTCTTCTAGTTTGTTCGTTTGCTATATTTACTCCTATAACGGTTGAGTTCAAAAATTCTTTTAATATTTCCATTTGAGTTTATGAATTCCTTTCTGAGTATTCCATTACTCACAAATGGTCCAATAAATATAAAGTCATATTAGGGAGTTCCATTGAGGCGCACATTTTTCACCCAATTTGCTTCCTTATTGAAGCTTTTGCCTTTTGAAAGTACGTAAATAAGCAACCTTTAAAGGCTGGCTGTGGAATATAAAAGTTATTGACATTGGAGTACAGTCAGCCACATAAGTAGCTGAACAAATTCAAAACTACAAATCGCCTCTACACTTTTGTGTTCTTATACATTTTAGTTTTCTGTTCACAAAAATAAAATACTGCCTTGGTGGCGTAGTTGTATTACAGTACGACTGCAAAGCTGAGGTCTCGGGTTCGATCCCCGGGTCGAGCAAAGTGATATTGAATTTTTCTATTCAGTATCAGCCCGGAGTCTGGAATTTGTGCCCGATACGGCGATAGGCTCGACCCCTATCCAATCATGGGACGGAATACCGGCGAAAAGTGGGTGCACTAGTTGCACTTCTGCCTACCCCTTCGGGGATAACAGGCGTGAGTGTACACATACACTAATAATAAAATAATAATGATACCAGCCCTGTTTTATTATACTGCCCACTGCTGAGCACGGGCCTCCTCTACTGAGGGGGTTTAGGCCTTAGTCCACCACGCTGGCCTAGTGCGGGTTGGTAGACTTCACATTCTTATAAGGAACTCTTTTAAATTCTTATAAGGAACTTCTTAGGTATGCAGGTTTCCTCACGATGTCTTCCTTCACCGTTAAAGCGAACGATAATTGATAAACAATACTCACGTAACTTCGAAAAGTCAGAGGTGTGTGCCTTGGGTTTCGAACCTCCGGACATTGTCTCGGCAGACCGTTCCATTCCCAACTAGGCTATCGTCCACTTACACACTTGTGTGTGTAAAAATAAAATAAAACGGATCAACTTTACTTCACACAAAGAAAAAAAACATTTCAATGAAACTTAACGCATAGAGGCGAATTGATATTTTAATTTTTTTCAGCCACTCATGTTGCTGACTGTACATCCTTATTCTAGCGCTGAAATCATTCCTCAGTTCAGTTCGTTATGGAATGTTAACTAAGGTTATGATTTTGATTATTTTTGTTTTGTGTTTATAACTTAACATATTTTTTAATTAGTGTACAATCAGCAGCATAAATATCTGTACAAAATTAAATACGCGTTAAGTTAAACTGAAAAAAAAATTGTTCCTATGAAGTAAAACAAATCTCTGTGATTTTATTTTTGTGAAGAGAAAAAAAAAACATTAATAAGAACACAAAAGTATGTAGGCAATTTGAAATTTTGAATTTAGTCAGCTACTTATGCCGCTGACTGTACAATAATAAGTACACACAGTTTTATAAATTTTGCATTTAAAAGTACCTACACGAGTCAGGGACATGGCAACTGATACATTTTGTATCAGACTTTGTATCATTAGGTTAAACTAGTGAATTATTGTTGTTTTATCGACTTCAATTATACTTGGAGTATAATGCTCTTAACCTCATAAGTGCCAAAGAAAAAGAAATGGAGCGAGCTAATCTGAATCTTGCAAATATTATAGGTGAGACAAATGATTTCAGAATTAAATTCTTGCACTAAAATATTTAATACATCAGAATTAATAAGAATATCTCTCCAGTTTTTTCAGTAGGTACCAAATATGGAAATTTAATAATCCATTCCAATGTAGTCAGTGGTATGAAGCCATTCGAACAGATTATCCGGGATATATTCAGTTGAATTATAGACCTGGACTGGATTAGAGGAAACTAAAAGGAAGCGTAATACTATTTCATTTTAAGCTGGTCAGTAACAAAAAACCAGTTGTGTTTTATCTGACCGTTGTGAGTTTAGTTTGGATCGCGTTTTACATTCAGATTATGGCTGCAATGTCCCCCGACGTGATGGTAAAAACTATTTTTTTAATATAGTGTTTTGAGGGTTTAAGTTCTGCTTATTTAAATATTAGGTTATATTGTGGATTTTGATCCTGTTGTAAAACGAATTGCTCTAGAGGCGTATTTTTTTGTATGCAAAATTTAAAAAAAAAAACAAAATATATTTGGTAAATGACTTTTTTATTGTATATGATTTGGTTTGAGCGACATGAATGTCAATATTTGTACAATTGTGAACAATTGTACAAATATTGTCAATTTCAATACGCTGTGTTATTTTAGGGCTAACTTTTTTTTATATCATCGAATGACAAGACGAGCATGCCGTTCGCCTGATGATAAGCGATACGACCACCCATAAACAGCAGCAACACCACCCACACCTTGAGTTACAAAGTACTTTGTGGCATTCCACTGCGCTCGTCATCCTGAGACATAGGATGTTAAGTCTCATTACGTCCAGTAGTTACACTGGCTACAATGTCCTTTAAACCGAAACACAACAGTGCATGCGCACTGCTGCTTGGCGGTAGAAATAGACATTGCGGTGGTATCCACCCAGACGGACTCTTACATATGAGAGACCAACCACCAGTATTAGCCCCTAGAAATAATTGTAGTAAACTGTTTTAATTTCGCTATTTCGCATGTAAAGGTGCTGTATGCTGTTACTACTGTTTATGGGCGGTCGTATCGCTTACCATCAGGCGAACGGTATCCTCGTCTCGTCACTGAATGCCATAAAAAAAAACAAATTAAAATTTTAATTTACGAAGCTTTATACATTAAAATATTTTTTTTCACTCGTAAAAGTAATGCAAATTTAATGAACTTATAAAATAAACGCTAACGGAATTTCACATTTCCTCGTACGAATTCGAAGTTCGCAGTTTGTAATAATCTCGATGGTTTCAGCAATCAGATCCAATATCGAATTCCGTGCCACTCTAAGTGGCTATTAAACAGGGTCGTTGGTGGAAGTTTTCGTGCCAACTTTATGATCATCACTTCCTCCCCTGTTCTTACATGCCAGTAATAAATTGCAGGCTTTGTTGCTCTCTGGCGGATGACAATTTGAGTACCTACGTTTAACTTTATCACTGTGTCTACTTCTGCAGTTTCTAGAAGTGTTTTTAAGTAGTGTTTGACTTTTTAGCTGGCTCGAGCTAAGGAATTTGAAAAGCAGTTTACGACTAACAATTTAAGTTATACTTTTTATTACGCCGTTTATCCCCGAAGGGATAGGCCGAGACGCAACTAGTGCACCCACTTTTCGCCGTTATGCCGTCCCATGATGTGATAGGGGGCGAGCCTATTGCCATATCGGGCACAAATTCCAGACTCCGAGCAGATACTGAATATCATATTGCCCGATCCGGGGATCGAATCCGAGACCTCAGGATTGCAGTCGTACCGTAATTCAACTACGCCACCTTTTTTTTGTTATTGTCCTTACTGCCACTAGCCTGACGCGAGTCGGCTTTTCTGGCCACACCGGTCTTTAGGGTGAACGCTTAAGGCGCTCGCAACCCTTGGAATTAAGTGACCATGCTGTGGGCAACCCACTAACGGGTTACGAACCTCGGCTCAGGACGGTCACTGAGGAGAAGATGAGACATCAACGATTAGGTAAGATTGGTTTTTAAGCCTAATCCTATCAATTTATTTCGTCATCGGCACGCGGGCCGGAACTGTGGTCTTGTGAACTACGCCACCGAGGCAGTCTGTCGAGCTGTTTAATATAATACGATAATTGTGATTTTTTTACCCGAAACGTGTGAAATAGAGGCCCTAAGTGTTTAATGTAACGGATTCTAAGCTAAAATTAGATTTTATATGGAGTTCCATGTACCACTTTTGTTCTCATAGTTATTTATGGACTTGGAGTGAATGTCGATGCTACCATACAAAATTAATTTAATATAGTTAGCATATTATGCACCAGATGCTATTCGGTTAAGGCCAGGCTTCCGTGGTTGAAGTTGATGCATGAATGAATTAGTCCAAAGTTTGCTGGTCCGATTCGAATTATTGTCGACCCCGAGTGGTTGCAAACTGCAGGGTAATTGCTTAGTTCATATCCGTCAAGTTCACGCTCTTAAGATCGACAGTCTACACTCTACGCGCCCTACGGCTTCCCCTGTTTATCGGTATACCGGTTGGCATATTTGTAATAATTGTAATGTACGTAACTGGTAATTTAGGTAATATTTAGGGCCTGTTGCACACGTTTCAAATGAATTTTATTTGTCGGTTACCGTATGGAACAGCGTATATAGATAATACTCATTTAATTATCATTTACCTGGAAGCATAGAATAGAGTGTAACTTTTGTATTTTATCGGTTTATACATTGACGAGAAGTATTTACTCAAAAGTGGTGAAACATCGCCTTTAGTATGGTACAAAGTTACTCATACACACACAGAGAGAGAGAGAGACACGCATAATATAGTATAAGTGTACTTAGTTTATAAGCTTAATTTTATTTATTTATAGCGATGGTTTTGGGATGTGTATCGGACTTGTCGCCGAATTAAAAAAAATAAATATTTTTGTTAATTCTTATTGGTCACTGCGATACAGGCTTAGAGCCTAGTGCAGCGGCCGCCGTGAATTGCTGTAATTATATAATTGTAACTGTGTAATAATAAATAAATAAAAAAAAAAAAAAAAAAAAAAATTTATGTCCTAATAAATGCACATGAAAAATTTTGTTGTACCTATTTTCACTGCCTCGGTGGCGTAGTGGTATTATGGTACGACTGCAATGCTGAGGTCTCGGGTTCGATCCCCGGGTCGGGCAAAGTGATATTGAGTTTTTCTATTCAGTATCAGCTCGGAGTCTTGAATTTGTGCCCGATATGGCGATAGGCTCGCCCCCTATCACATCATGGGACGGAATAATGGCGAAAAGTGGGTGCACTAGTTGCGCCTCTGCCTACCCCTTCGGGGATAAAAGGTGTGAGTGTATATGTATATGTACCTATTTTCAGTTTTGACTCGTCAAACCCCGCGTCGTACGCCGGCGTCCGAGTATATAGGGTTTCCGCATACATCTATATATATAAGCGGGGCTTGACGGGTTAAAACTCACCTATTGAATCTAACTTTTGCTCTCGCTTCGGGTCATGTAAAAAGTCGTTTCGGAATAAAAGTTCCATTATTCTAGTTTCCGGGATAAAAAGTTGTCCATATATTAAATTTATTGCAAATATACAACTATTTTTTCATGACACGATTGAGAGGCGTAGTTTTTGCCATTTTAGCTTAATGATGAAGCTATTCCGCCATCGTCGCGTTGGTAATATAATCTTAGATATAGGAAATGTCGTAGTACCTACACCATTTTCGATTTTATCGTGTGTCGATCGAGTCAGCGTGTAAATGGAAATAAAATGGCAATTTATCGTATGGTTATTGTGAAAGAACTTTCTTAAAACGATAAAGCGTATGACGTGGTCATATTGCATATTGTTTATCGTAAAGTGAGCCTTATTTGTGCATGAAGGCAATGCAATTTACATAACTTTCGTTTCAAATACATTGACATTCCATTTTTCCTGTAAAGAACAACAAAATATCTTTTTACTATGATACCTAATCTTAAAATAAAGTTGGAAGAATATTTATTTTCATGTATGAATAAATATCCATAGCTTTACAATAAAAAAAATGAAATGTAACTATTTGCCTAATATTTATGTTTAATCGGCTTTAAGATTTGTATTTCCTATCGATTTTCAAAATAAATTTTGTTTTCTATTTCCCAATACGTTTAATTTACACAAAATAAATCATAGCTCTTTATCTGCATAAAGTTTGCTCAATTGTTAGATAGTGCACATGAAATTATCAGTTTATCCGCTAAGAGTGTATAGAAATGACGTAATAATTCATATCCCTTAAGTAGCCACATTGTCGGAAAAAGAAGGGCATATTCTTAAGCCACTGTCTTGTATACTCTACATGCCACACTTTCTTTTGTGAAGTATACAACATCAAAAGTGTGATATTTGTCGAGTGGAAGTACTCGGTGACGTGTACCAGTGAAAACTGATGAGGGTGCGACCATCGGTGACAATGGCCAAGGCCGCAATTCCACCGTAGCGAGAAACGTACGATGCGGTCTCATAATACGTTTATGTTTACGAATACGTTTATTTTCAAGTTGGGATTGAGTTAGAGCCATCAACTAAGAATTCGGGGTAAGCATTGGTGCTGAATCTAGTGACCGAGTATTCACTTTTATAATCGACTAGTAGTGCTCGCGGCCCCGCCCGCGTGAGAAAGTTTTTTCGGGATAATAATATTTTCCCGGGATAAAAAGAAGCCTATAGCACTCAGGAGTAAAGTAGCTTCCTATAAGTGAAAGAATTTTCAAAATCGGTTCAGTAGTTCCTGAGATTAGTGCGTTCAAACAAACAAACTCTTCAGCTTTCAAATTCAAATTCAAATCATTTATTCAGTAATTAGGCCCCTAAGGGCACTTTTACACGTCATTTTTCACAATGTTTTACTTAAAGATTCTACCAGTGCTTCGGAAAAGCCCACTGACCTGAGAAGAAGCACCAAGAAACTCAGCGTAGGTCTTTTGTCATTTTTTTTTTAAATATATATTTTACAATTTACAAATTACAATATTACTTCAATTTTAAAGATGGATATTAAGTGCGAAAATTAACGGAAAGTCCTAAGTGAAACAACCTCCTACATGTTTAATTTTAAGTAAAAAATGAAGTCAACCATCAAACAGAGCAGACCAATCCACACAAGCAGCACCCGTTCACGAGTATGACGCATGTGCCAGCCATCGGCCTCCTCAACCATGTTACAGGGAAGTGACCGACCCGGCACACGACGCCGCCGCAAGCACAGACATTAAAGCGAGCGTGACTACTCAGATTGTGGCTAACCAACAGAAAAGAGATGCAACAAAGCGGTATATCAAATGAGTAACGTAGTATATTAACAAATATACTCTTAGGACTACCCGGGAAAGTCGCACATATCCATCTGTCACAAATCACTTAAGCTAAATACAATCGATCTTATCCTTGCGTAGCGAGCAACTATTCCCATGGGTTTTTGTCATTAAAATAGTCGTCGACAGTATAGTAACCCTTTTTTAATAATTTGTTTTTAATAAATTGCTTAAATTTGTTCAAGGGTAAATTTAAGACAGTTGGTGGTATTTTATTATAAAGTTGTATACTCAGTCCCACAAACGAACAACGTACCCTGTTCAATCGGTGAACTGGTACTGTTAATTTATCTTTATTTCTAGTATTAACATTATGATGATCACTATTTTTACTAAAACATTCAATGTTTTGTCTTACATACATAATATTTGCTAAAATGTATTGTGATGCAACTGTCAAGATGCCTATTTCTGTAAAGCGTTCCCTAAGAGAAACTCGTGCCCCTAAGTTATAAATAGCTCGTATTGCTCTTTTTTGTAATATAAAAATTGTTTCAATGTCAGCGGCTCTGCCCCAAAGTAAAATTCCATAGGACATAACACTGTGAAAATAACTAAAATATACAAGCCTAGCAGTGTTGACATTGGTCAACTGTCTCACTTTGCGTATCGCAAACGCCGCTGAGCTGAGTTTCCCCGCCAGGCAAGTAATTTGAGCGTTCCATTGAAGTTTAGGGTCCAATGTTATTCCCAAGAAAACTGCTGAATCGACTGGTTTCAAAGATTCATTATTTAAAAATAAGTCTAACGTTTGCTTTTGGACGTTAGGCAACGTAAAACGAATGCATTTGGTTTTCTTTGCGTTCAATAACAGATTATTGGTAGTAAACCAATCTAAGATTTGCGACAGTGCACTATTTACGTCGTCAAAGTTTGTTTTGTTACGGTCAATCTTAAATACAAGAGAGGTATCATCGGCAAATAGCACAATATCACACATACCTCCAACGAAGAAAGGCAAGTCGTTAATGTAAATCAAAAATAACAAAGGACCTAGAATCGAGCCTTGTGGAACCCCCATATGCACTGGGGAACCAGAAGACTTGACTCCATTAACATCGACGCACTGTGATCTATCACTAAGGTAAGATGCTATTAAATCCAGAGCGGTATCTCTAATGCCATAATGGCGTAGTTTACACAAGAGTGTGGCATGTTCAACGCAATCGAAAGCTTTAGATAAGTCACAAAAAATACCAATTGCGTTTTGCGAATTTTCCCAGGCATCAAAAATGTGTTGTAGAAGAGCAACACCGGCATCAGTAGTTGACCGACCTTTACTAAATCCAAATTGTTGACTGTGCAATAATTTGTTTGTTTTAAAATGTTGTAATATTTGATTTAGTATAATTTTTTCAAATATTTTACTCAGTGCCGGTAATATAGAAATAGGCCTAAAATTACTAGGGTCACTTTTATTACCACTTTTAAACAAGGGTATTATTTTGCTATATTTCATGAGGTCTGGGAAACTGCCCTCATCAACACATTTATTAAATATTAGTGCTAGATTTGGGGCGATAATATAAATAATATTACTAACTAAACTGACTGAAATTCCCCATAAGTCAGAGGTTTTTTTTTGGTTAATTGACTTAAAAGCATTTACTACGTGGCCAGGATTTATATGCCTAAAGCAAAAGGTTACCGAGCACTCATTTATATTATTTATTAAAAGTAATTCAGCTTTAGATGGGCATTAATTCAAAGAACTTGTAGTGGTTATAGGTATACTACTAAAAAAGTTATTAAAAGATTCAGCTATGTGAACGTTGTCACGGATGATTTTATTATCAACATTCAATTCAAAATTATGATCGCGTAGCTGAGTCCGTCCAGATTCGGAATTAATAATATCCCAAGTTGTTTTTATTTTATTATTTGACTTTTCTATTTTTTTACTTATGAACAATGATTTAGCAGCAAGACAAGCCTTTTTAAAAACTTTAGAATAATTTTTAACATAAGTAACGAAGGACGGGTCATGCTTATATCGCCTCATACCATATAACTCATACAGTCGAGCTCTACTTCTATGTAAACCTACAGTAGCCCAATCACAAAACTTGGTCTTTATTGTCCCATTTACAGATTTCAATTTAAATATCTTATTAAATTCTGTATTTATTAAGTTAAAAAGGTCACCATAAAGTCTATTTGGGTGGCCCTCTGACTCTATTTTGGTAACCTTAGAAAAGATACTCTCTTTAAACCTATCTAAGCGATTAGCAGTATATAGTCTGCTTGTAATTGTGATATTAGACAGTTTATTCTGTTTTGAGACACAGAATACTGCTTTTTGACCACAGTGGTCAGATGTTAAATCACTCAAATTAGCTCTACACAGACATTGACAGCTGCAGAAAATGTTATCAAGACAAGTTGCTGTGGTAGCTGTGATTCTAGTAGGCTCACAAAATAAATTTTTCATGCCAAAGTACATAAATAGATTAATGAGCCTATCCTTTAAGGGTGACTGTTCCAATAAATTAATATTAAAATCACCACATACTATTATATGCTTATTACTAGAACCTATACGTTTTAGAGCATCTTCCATAACACCTTCAAATACATTCAGATTGCTCGAGGGTGGGCGGTACACACAAACTATAATATGTTGCTCAAGCTCAACACAGGACAGTTCAGCAGTGCGCTCAATAGAAAGTTCTAAAATATCTTTACGTTCCTTACACTTAATACTGTTATTTACAAAAATTAGTGAGCCACCATGTATTGCTGTCTTTCTTATGAACGCACTTTTTACAGAGTAATGACTGTTATTAAATATCATCTGATGAGTCTGTAGCCAATGCTCCGTGACACAAAGAATATCAATTTTATGATTTTCTATAAATAAATCTATTTCTAATTGTTTGCCAGATAAGCCTTGTATATTTTGGTGAGCTACAGTTAAAACAAATTGCTTATCTGTTGTCTCACCTAATAGTTTAAACTATTGGGTGTGTCAAAAACTGCATTAGTAGTACTACTAATGTTCATATTAGATTTACTAATGTCATTTTTTATATTTATATTAATATTATAGGCTACCAAAGTAGCAATTGTCTTCTTAAATCTAACAGGCAGATACATAGTATCTTTTGTCAATTTATAATTCTGTATAAATTTATTAATGTCAAAATAAAAAATATTGTCACTATGACGACATGTCAAATTATGTATATATGTATTAAGATCATATATGTGCCTATTTTGTGAATCGGTTAAGTTCTTTCCATATGGTAAGGCACATAATAATAATTTACATTTAGACTGCTGTTGGATAGTCAATAACTTATCCAAAGATTGAATTAATTCTTTTTTATTTATATTAAGACTACTTCCAAACAGCAGCACAACTTTGGTCAATGGGTCTAAATTAGTTGGTTGCAACTTATCTACTAATTGACTGTAACTGGCCCCAGGAAAACAATTATTGATAACTTTATGAGCGTTCATACTATTATGTAAAAATGAACCAAAATCTTGTCCTAACCTATCTGATAAAATAACAGTTTTATAGACTTTTTTTGATGAAAGATGACACTGACTATCTGATACATGTGAAATATGATGTGCCCCTATAACCGGTGTATCTGCTAGCTGTGGGGACAAATCTTGAGATGTGTTATTACAATTACAATGCATAATATGATTATTTGTCAATGAGTCAAGTCTGTCCATATTGTAATTGCTCATTTTTACTAATTCATTTGCAGCCAATATATGTTCTCTGATTTGGTTCTGAGAATCCTCATAGTTGCTAGTCACTTTTTGTAGATCTAGCTTGAGTTTTAATATCTCAGATTCCAATTGTTGACTTTATAATATTAGTATAGATTTCTCGGGTGCTTAAATACTAATTTGTGAACGTTGTGTGTGTTAAATGTGTACCGCTTTATTTAATGGCAGGTTTTCGTAGAATCGTGTCATGCTGTATGTGTGGGTTTGCTTCGGGAAACTGGTAACTGCGAGCACACAATCCTTTTTGATGGATGATTTACGTATGCTTTTAGTCATGTTATTTCCAGCATTCATATTGTATTTTTATTACCTAATCAGCATTTTTAAATGATTAAAAAAGAGCCAATACACAATGAAACGCATTTGGATCCATTGATTGAGTATTACGCGAACGCTCCCGGTCAATTCCCAACATTTATTTATTTACATTGGACACCTTGAATTCCAGTAGGTTTATGTGACATCGCTACGCGGATAATAAAAAACCGCCGCGTTTCCTTTGTTCGTTTTGTTATGAGATACTGAGCCTTATTGTCGATATAATATTGATGGCTTTAGGGCCTCAGTTTTGATTTATTGTTTAGGCGAAATGTTTTCACATTTGTTTTGCTAGTGTAAGTTTTTTGTAAACATGTTAGAAGTATAACCACAGAATATTGAATAGTACGTACTAACGTAGTATAACTTTGTTACATGGTATTGCTAGCTATTTTTTACGTAATTATAAAGATACAGGACATTTTTTATATTGAATAAAAATTGTATAATGGATGGAAATATTTCGAGGACAATTTTCTCTGGATGAAAACAATACGCATAGGGATGTAGTTTTTAAATTTTCTTCGCGTTTAAATCATGTACATATAAAATCGTAGATTTCCCATTTTTAATATTATAATCAGTAAAATAGTTTTTCCTATTCATTTGCTACGTTTTAAAGACACGGCCTTTGCCACAGTAACAGCATTCAAGTAAAATTTAATGAAAGGAAATTCAAGGGAATCACTTCAACCGTCCAGACGGCGTAAAGAGCCAAACCCACGGAAAAGAGATGTACTCGTTAATTACTTTTTAAATTGATGTAATTACAGATGCAGTAATAAAAGAAAGAGCAATTTGCACTTTTGACTTTTAATTGCTTCAATTTAGTAGTGGATGTCACGGAATGGTATTTATGAGTTAATTTTCTCGTAGTTGCACTCCTAAATGTTCTCTTCTGAAATGAAATCTTAATTATTTGCCAAATAGCACCTAAAAAAGTGTCGGCAAAGTTCCTGTTGTTTTTAACTTTCGACCTAACATAGACGGACAGGCAATATACAATATGCATTAGGTTTTTGTAACGTCTAAAGAAATCTGAGATAGGGAAGAAGCAATAATTTCGAAATCACGAATATCTATAATTCGTTTGATTTAATTAGTGCATGCATGTAATTAAAGTCATCAAATTACAAAGTGTTAAATGTATATTAATCGCTATAAGTAATTACGTATTATTATAGCGTGTTATGTGAGATCTTGTGTTATTTATAAATGATAGGTAAATACAAGTGTAATTATAATTAAATTAATTGCATAATGGCTTATTAAGCCGTAAGTATGACAAATGCTCAGGTAACTAGACTGTTATAATCACATTTATGATGGAGGCCTTTTAGTATTAAACTAGTATCGTGGGACTAATCACAATACGGTTTCATTTGACGGTGTTTAGGACTGACAATGTAACTTAGTGTGTTAGGTATTTGTCTTTAGTAGTTAGTTATGTAGTTATCATTGACGATGGATTCATATAATACGATTTCTGGCGCATTACCTATGCAAACTTGTGAATTGTTGACTTCGAACTACTACTGTACACCAATCTTACTATTGTAATAAATGTGAAAGTCTATGGTGATATTAATTGTAAGTTTGTGAGAGGTAAGTGCAGTAATTTCTGAATGGATTTAGATTAATTTTGGTCTATAGGTATGCTCGTGTCTTGCAGGTATAAAATTTAAAAGGTTTCTATCGACGGTCCCATAGAACAAAGTCGTATATGCAAAATGAAGCTTTTCAGTAGAGCGCTTTGAAAGTCTATGTTAATTGTGAAAATCTCAAATTATACATGAACGAAACATTATATTCTAAAGGGTTCAGTAACAACTTTGAACCTAATGTGTGAAAATAGCACTAATTCGCACATGAATACAAACTTACGACTTTCAAAGCGCTCTACTGAAAAGCTAACATTTTGCATATACGACTTTGTTCTATGGGGCCGTCGAATTATGCATTGGAGATCTAGTATCAGTAGAGCCACTTGTTAATTTCTCAACCTAAACCCAAAGAATAGTTCGCTGGTGTATTCATTGACTAATGACCATTCTTTAAAAAAACATTGCAGTATTAGTTTACTATATTAGAACGGAGATGATTATTCGTGCCTCACTTAGCAGCGAATATATAAATGAATTTTTACTTTTACTACGAATAAAGCGTTATAACTTGAACTTTTCTTGATATAAGTATTCCCGTATGATTTGCCTGGTGTCCATAAATCTTGTTTTGTACCGCTATATGGTTGAAGGTTCTTTCTGCGAAGTAATATGTTATAATCTCGTACATATATGAAAATATCTTGAAATATATTCTAACTCAAGACTATAAATATGGTAATTCGACACATTCTACGAAATTTGTTTCGATACGCAACAGTAACTTGAGATGAGGTGTTTTTTATAAAGGACTGTGAGATAAACAAAATTTGATAATTGTATCATCCTCCTCACTCCATCATGATGATGATGATGATGATGATGGTGTTTAAATTCGATACGATGTTAGGTTTGTGCCTTTCATGTCATGGGACAGATATAAGCTCGGGAAATTTGCCCAATTTGCGATACTGCCTATCCTTTCGAGGATTTAGACGTGGATTAATATCGTTTATATAAATGAAATATAGTATTGTAAATAAAACTTTATTAAAAGAGAAGTTATAAAAAAGATACATATGTTACCTAATACGAAAACATGCAAAAAAGGTATTCCTAGCATTCTGCGTTTATAGTTTATCTATGCAAAGGCTGTATAGTTGAAAATATAAACATACGCGATAAATAAGCATAGCTCTATATTTAGGGTTTCCGCGGCACTGAAAAGGTCGTCCAAACAAAAACAAAAAATGCCAAGCAACTGCACTCGTCGAACGACCTGACCCGCAATAAACCGGGCAAACGGAAAGAAATTTTCATTTGATACACCATTTTTATGGGGTAACTCGGCGGTATTCCGTAAATATCGTTAGGGCATGCGGTGTGCCTGTGGGCGGGCAGCGGTCTTTATAATTATTAGTTACTAGCTTTTGTCCGCGGCTCCGCCCGCGTTCAAAAGTTTTTCCGGGATAAAAGCACCGCTTTATGTTTTCCCGGGATAAAAAGTAGCCTATGTGTTAATCCAGGACATGATGTACCAGTGTGCCAAATTTCATCGAAATCCGTTCAGTAGTTTTTGCGTGAAAGAGGAACAAACATCCATACATCCATACATTCTTACAAACTTTCGCCTTTATAATATTAGTAGGATAGGAATAGGAAATAATAGGATTTTTAAATTATATGTAGGTAGAAAAATAAAGTGTAGAGTCAACTCTATGCTTCGCATTTTAAGTCATTATTCAGTGTAACATCGTGCCAGGATGTAAAAGTAGGAATATTGGTATCGTAAGTTGACATTTCAGGTTTCATGTATTATATAAATATACATTATAAACAATATAATTAATACTGTTCGTTGCTTACCCCATCGGGGATAAAGGGCGTGAGTGTATGTGTGTTTGTGTGTGTATGTGTGTGTGTGTACGTTGGTAACTTCAGCATCTCATGGGTTCCTTAAATATATTATTTCAAACTCTACCTAAAAAACGTGAAAATACGTTATGTAGCTGTTACCAATATCAATCAATCAATTAGTCTGGCGCCGTCTGGTGCTGAACGTAGGCCTTCCAGTTGAGTAACCAATATATTAGAATAAAAAGAAACATTAAAAATGTGCATGTTAAATTACCCATCTCCCTTTCAGAAACTCCCTTCCTTTCCTTGAAACATAATACTGGATTTTAGATATCTGTAGGCGGTAGATATCACTTTATTCATTTGGTATTTCGCCGGCTTGCGTTATAAAATAAATACAACTCATTGTATTTTCTAGTATTGTAGGTGTCTTATGAAAAAATAATATTATGAACTGTGAACACGCCCCCGCTCCGCCCACAAACGCACCGACGCCCTAGGGTACAGCAGAGTAATGTTGAATGAAATGGAATCACCGTTTTGTTAATGTCGTGGCAATTTAAACACAAATACCACCATTACGCAGCGTACATCAAGCTACGGTCGCAGATGTGGAACGTTTTACTTTTGCACATTATGTGGGGACTTTCGTATGAATGTGTGTATTTATGATGTCGAATGATTTTTTTGGTTTGAGTTTTAAATGTTAGTTGCTTTGAGTATTTGAGACACCGTTTGGGCAGGTATTTATTTAGTTGGTCTCCCTTTTTGCACGTGCATGTTGCAGGAACACTTTTCTTCGTTTTAACGACCCGTTTTATCGTTGTGCCTGATGTCAATGCTCAGGGGATCCAATAGTCTTAAAGAACCCATGGAAATGGAAACTACTAGACCAAAGAGACTACTTTCTTCGTGACATGTTGGTGACATTTTAGTACTATCTATGCAGGAACGAAAGATGATAAACAGACAGTCGCCAAAGGGGTGATTTCATCGCTTGCTGAATGCTAATCGTCACAAAGGTATAAACTAGGGGTTCCCAAAGTATTTTTAACATGCCACCCTATTGCCTGAAATAGAAATGCCCACGCTCCCTTCGCTTCGATGTAAGGCAGAGGGAGCCGGGGGATCACCAAGTATCCTAATGTTATGAAAATTAGTTTGTTTGTTACACTTTCACACCTTAGTTACTCAACCGATCATGATGAAATTTTCGGTATACATTGTCAGGGGCACGAATTAGGAACAGAAAAGCACACAGGGTTCATTCAGAATAAAATAGGTACTGTTCCCGAGGGACAGAACATGACAAATCCATGCTCCCAATACAATGAGTACTTATGTTGACTGTTTCATACGGTAATTGTCATAAAATTTACTTGCAATGCAATCAACCCCGTATTATATATTCCCCACTGCTAAGCACGGGTCTCATCTACTACTGAGAGGGGTTAGGCCTTAGTCTACCACGCTGGACTAGAAAAAAAAACTTGAAACCTGCGAATTAGGCGTTCAGTTTACTTGCAGTTACACTACCAATAGCATGAAATCTTAAAAACAAATACAGTATACTTAAACAGCTAGCTAGATTTTAGTGTATATCCGCAATGTTAAGCTACAAAAGCTTAGATTTTCAACATGGAGGATTATTCCATCACTCGCCGCACGTCGCGTCTTACCTACAACCATGTTTCATTTTATACCCCGCTAGTGGCACACTGTTAACAGTTAAAGCGATATTGAACTTAGATTAAATGGGAACATGTTTTATTTTTAAGTTTATAGTTCACTGCCTCGGTGTCGTAGTTGTATTCCGGTACGACTGCAATGCTGAGTGAGGTCTCGGGTTCGATTCCTGGGTCGGGTAAAGTGATATTGGGTTTTTCTACTCAGTATCAGCCCGGAGTTTGTAATTTGTGTCCGATATGCTGATAGGACGATAACCTAGTTGGGAATGGAACGGTCTGCCGAGACAATGTCCGGAGGTTCAAAACCCAAGGCCCATACCTCTGACATTTCGACGTTATGTGTGTATTGTTTATCATTTATCGTTCGCTTTAACGGCGAAGAAAAACATCGTAAGAAAACCTACATACCTGAGAATTCTCCATAAGAATAACGAGGGTATGTGAAGTCTGCCAACCCGCACTAGGCCAGCGTGGTAGACTACGGCCTAAACACCCTCAGTAGTAGAGGAGGCCCGTGCTCAGCAGTGGGCAGTATATAATACAGGGCTGGTATTAGTATTTATTATTATATATGGCGATAGGGTCGCCTCCTTTCACATATGGGACACAACGCGCACTGCGAACAGTAGGTGCACTAGTTGCGACTGTACCTACCCCTTCGAGGATAAAAGGCGTGAGTGTATACGTGTGTGTGTAATAGGTCACACAGTTTTTACCTTGAATTTTGTACCATCTCGATAGTACCTACCAAAGATGACTAGATATAGCATACACCGTGATATACCTTTGTAAAAAAAAGTTACAAAATAATCTATTATTATTAATTAAATAATTAATTTTGCGCAAGGGTATATATTATATTATATTATATTGTATGAGTTTCGTTTAACATGATTGTGAAATCAGCATCGAGTCCGAGCGGCATTTCCATGTTGCGTGTACAAATTAACTTACTCTATCATTTTATTATATGTATCTAGATCCCGAATTAATGACATAATCCCGATCCACTTCTGTGAGTCGGCATTTGTGATTTTAAATGGGAAATGCTCGTATTTATCCTCGCATGATTTCACTAAGAACTTAATAACAGTGAAGTTAAAACGTACTTTACGTGGATGTTCGAGGGACCTGTCTCACGGGGTTGTTATGGGCGTATAATTTAACTTGCGTAACTAATTAAAATCGATACATGAAAGGATACTGACGCTTTAATAGATTTAGATGTTTTAGTTGAGTGATGGTGCAATGCGAATTACACACACACACACACACACACACACACACACGCACACGCACACGCACACGCACACGCACACGCACACGCACACGCACACGCACACGCACACGCACACGCACACGCACACGCACACGCACACGCACACGCACACGCACACGCACACTCACGCACGCACACGCACGCACGCACGCACGCACGCACGCACGCACGCGTGAACATAGGCGACTGCCTATGCGCAAGTAATGTAGGTACCCACTTTTCACCGTGCGTATTCAGTCCCATGGTGTGGCGAGCCTTTCGCTTTATCGGGCCCAAATTCCAGACTCCGGTCTAATACTGATTAGAAAAACTCAATATTACTTTGCCCGACCCGTGGATGGAGCCTGAGACCTCAGCATTGCAGACGTACCGTAATACAACTATGCCACCGAGGCAGACAAAGCGAATTAGTTTTGATGGTTTTTAACCAATTCTTGGTAACGTGAGCCCTATATTAGATTGTACCATTCTTGTGCGTGAACCTTCTGTACAAATGGACAAGGATCAACCCCTGTGGTGTGCAGAAGGACAGTAGGATTTTTTAAAAATTATTATTGGTTTTGTTAGATCCACCAACCATTTGGTAGCAAATGTTAAGCATTTCTCAGTATTATTTAAATTTACATTAATTTATTCCAAACCATTCGCAAACGAGATTAATGTTTTCATAAATCTCTCCGTTTAAATAAATTTAACCTTTGTTAATGTATTTTCAAATTCGGTATTTGTGTATTACATTTTAGAAAGGGGACTATTTCAATATTACTTTTACTTTTTAAAGCTTAGTTAGCCAATGAAATAAATGAGGCAACATACTCCAGTTTTCTGAAAAAAGTAAAATCATCAGATTTATATAAAAGAAAGTAGCTGTTTGTAGTTTTTTATCGATTAATTAATCTCGTTTGATGTCAATCTCTTTGATAAATGAGATGCCGTGACATTTCACGGTAGTTTCTCATTAAAAGAAAATCAAACACCCGGTAATAAGCACAAAAAAATGGTAATTGGAATCCTCGCGTTGTCTGTTTTGATATGTATTTACAAGGTACAAATTTCATAAAATATGACATGTCAAGTTGATTCGGGTTCGAACTGTTACCGCAGCAGGGCTTTTACTCCCGACACTGACGGAGGCGAACGGCAAAGCCAGCGAGGTTGGAATAATTTTTACGAGCCAAGTTGTGGAGAACGAAAGCCGGACCTCGGCACTCGTTAAGTTCTCGTACAGTTTTTATAGCCGCAACTTCCTACACTCTAACACATAATTAAATTAGTTTAACCCCTTTTAGGAAACGTCCCGATATACATTTGTGGTTTCATTATGTATTAAGCTTTGTGTAAACATGTTCATAACACGTAGTCAGCTAAAAGGGAAATACAAAATGGAAAATGTGTGACGTCCTGGATATTTGGTTTTATGTACATTGTGGTATTGAATGTTGCCGAATTTGAGAGCGTTAATTTGATGACAAATTGTTTTCTTAAATATTAATAAATTATCGTAATTTTGATATCAAACATGGGTATTTCAGCCTATGTATTGATAAACATGGAATTTACATATCAAAATATAATATTTATTTATTCATTTTGTTCTGACTCTCTGTTTCAACAAATACTTGAAAAGCTCTTTAAATATGATTACAGCAATTTCTCTGAACAAGTAGGTATGGCTTCTTTAAATGGGCTACATAAACAAAATGACTGAGGATATCATTTGCGTCGTAGCAAAGTTGCTACGACGATATAAGTATATTATTTTGAAAGGAAATACAAAGCATAGAAACCAAATGCGCATAGAACCTTACTTTGATAGGCGCGATACTTAAGACTCACTAAGTAAGTAACTTTTCTTTGGCACTGACTGAACGAAGATAATGCTACGAAAGGATTAAAATGTAAAAAGGGTATAATAGCCATTCTGTCAAGCAACAGCATAAAACCCGTCCTTGAAAAATAATGGAATGTAAATTAAGGGACCCCTTCTAATTGTGGCTTAAAGAAAGGAAAAGAGTAAAGAAAAAAAAGACGCGTGGCACTCGAAGACTGCCACGGTAAAGCTATTGCATAGCATTTTTATCAACTTATGTAATTATAATTATTTATTTATTTTATTTTTTTTCTATTGTCCAAATTTTAGTCGTGCCCTAACGCCGTAACTCTAAGCAGGCAATTCTAATATTTATGACCTCTTTGAACAGATATAAAATAAAAACTTTTTAAAAATTCAAACTTAGAATCACGTCATCCCGCCACAGGGACATTCTCATCAACTGCGCGCGTTTGATATTTCAATACGTTTCACTGACTGGAATAATTTTTAAATAATAAGTTTAACATTCAGCTCATATCCCCTTACATATTGTATTCTTACAAGACTGCGATATTAAATTTATTTATGGAATTTTACACTCTACATGGTTGTGATAGAGGTGAAAATAGTGAGGGGTGGCAGGTTATTTTCGTTACGGAATTTCTCGATTCGGTGTCCACGCTCAAGGCCCGCGATAGAAGCTATGCAATAGCTTAATAACATTGTATGCAAATATGCTCAGTCAATACCACGATAGTCTACATCTTATATTTTAGTGTCTGGCTATAAATATTCGCACATTACTCGATTTTGGTATAATATCTAGGCAAGAGGCAATTTCTCCGAGTAAAAAATATAAATTACAGTGTTAAGAAATCACACACCAAAAATTATTGTAGTATAATGAAATATTTTTTAATAGATTCTTTTTTCTTCTTAATCGTATATTTCATCCCTGAAGGTAGTGTCCGTTCTGAAATATTTTGATGAAGTCGATGACGAGCCGTCTCCATGCCCCCCTATCTTCCCCCCTTATTTAATAGACAGCAGACAACTAAAACACAAGTACATAATACGTGTATTCCCCAGAACCTCTATCAATGAGTTTAGTAACTAAACGACAACTTTACCTATTAGAATAATCCGGTTAAATCATAATGTTCTAACCTGCTTCACCGGGACGATAGAATGCTGTTCAAGTTCAGAGCCCGCTGTGGGTTAACCGCAAGGTCTCCGGGGTATTTGGGTCAGGGTTTGGCATATAATAAGTATCGACTTATGACACCCCTGTACGTTACAGAATTTTGATATAAAAATTATAAGCCATACAGGATCAAAAGCTATAATTACTCAAAATAAAATGACGCCGTTTATCTCCGAAATGGTAAGCAGAGGTGTAGCTAGCGCACCCGCTTTACGCCGTGCGTATTCCGTTCCATGATGTGATGGGGGGCAACTCTATCGCCATATCAAGCATTAAATTCCAGACTGGGCTCATGCTGAGTAGAAAATCCCAATATCATTTTCGAGACCTAAGCACTGTAATCTTACCGTAATACAATTATGCCACCGAGGCAGTCATTTATAGTAACAAGTTTATTTAAATTAATATTGTCTATTCATTAATTTTCTATTAACAAAAAAATTTTATTTTTAACAGGAAAATGTTATTTATTTTTGTATTTACTTCGTTTCAGTGACAGAGTGGCAGTTGATTAGTTATAATTTTTATTGTATTTTCCCTTTAGTTCTGAATAAAGTAATAATCATGTGTTTGTATGATTTTACGTATACATTTTCTATTGAGGTGGGTGAACTTTCCCGATAGTTACAGTGATTTATTTGTACACATAATAAAGCA
Organism: Lapara coniferarum; assembly: GCA_949316025.1. Taxonomy (NCBI): domain Eukaryota; kingdom Metazoa; phylum Arthropoda; class Insecta; order Lepidoptera; family Sphingidae; genus Lapara; species Lapara coniferarum. The sequence continues at coordinate 14,619,278 of OX438929.1, forward strand.
GTAGAACCCGGTGTCTGTGCGTAGAAAGAAAAGTAATAATGTCCATAATATAAAAAAAAAACTTCACGTGACTAAGTTATTTCCATAACTTAATTTGTGTATTTATTGCAAATGTGCTAATATAAATTATGCGTGCATACAACCGTTACACTTGAGATTAATTTAAAAACTGATGATGTTTATCTTTAAAATAACGTTAAAACTTTCCAGACATCTTCACCTATACGCAAACGTAACTGGAGTTGACTTAAGTGTTAGAAACAAGTTTTCAGTTGCAACGAAGGATGCCACAATATCGCTGTTTAATCTCTATTTTAATTTACTCACTTATAATGAGTATACTTCGCCTAATCTAGTAAATGATATTTTAAAATGAATTATTTGGCAACCCTAACAATTTTCCCGGGAGTAAGTAACATTTCCAAGCAATTTATCGCTTTTTCCTAATAGAATGGCAATACAATTAGAACAGTGCCAAATAAATATCAACAGAGGTCTTACATTTTCTTTTAGGGGTTTCTAAACAACGCTCTACCTGGGTTTCAATTTCCTTAACACCTATAACTCGTGTCCCTCCAAGCAATTTTGTATAGTCTGTACTAAGAAATTGCTTTTCGAAAGACCATTTATTTTTATTCAAATTAACCAGCCGAGAGATTTTCCTAACATTATGTGTAAATGAATTATAGTGTAAACTAACCCGAGTTAACTAAATTCTAAACCCAATTCCGCGGAAGGTGGGCCGTGTTTACATGCCTTATATAACAAAGATACCGTTTTATAATTTACGTAAGACTCGTTTAATAAATGTAATTGATAATGCGCTATGGCGGCAAACTAAATAGCGTAGCATAAGTTCATATATTATTATGTAACTAGCTTTTGCCCGCGGCTTCGCCTGCACGAAAGAGGTTTTAATGGACAAAAGTCCTGGTATACATTTTGCCGGGATAAAGCCTAAAACCTTCCCAGGGTCTCGAATTATCTCCATACTAAATTTCATCGAAATCTGTTGGGTGGTTTTTAAGTTTATCGCGTACAAACTTTGCTACCCCTTTTTACCTCCTTAGGGGTTTAATTTCGCAAAATCCCGTCACTGTCACCGTCACCGTCACGTGAGTACCAACGTCCTAAAAGGAACTTCATGTACAATTTGAGACTCCTAGCACTTGTAGTTTCTGAGATTTCGCGATGAGTGAGTGACCGTTCGCTTTTATATATATGGACTACCCCTTTTTAACCCCGTTAGGGGATGAATTTCAATAAAATACGAAACACGTCTTCCATCAATTCTGTTAAAAAGGATTATGCAAAATTTGAAGTAGATTGGACCAAGGAATCACGTTGTCCCATACAAACTTTGCCCCCCGTTATCACCCCCTTGGGGATAGAATTTAGGAAAATCTTTTTTTACCAGATGCCTGCGCCATACAAAGAACAGACCCTCCAAGTTTCAAGTCTCTACGATCAGCAGTTTAGGCTGTACGTTGATCCGTCAGTCAGTCATTCAGGACAAAGCATTTTATGTGTAAAGCATTTGATATAATTAATTTCCTAAAATTTTCATAATAATGTAATTATATTAAACATAGTTTTTGGAAACTGGTAAGTAAGTATAAAATGTCGTCCAATATCTTTTTTGGAAATTCTCAGTCGATCAATAAAATACAAGACTATCGCTCGAACTATTATATTATTGGGTACATTTTCAAAGCGAGACAACGCCATTAAAACTGACTAACGTTGATTATTAAAAAACAGGCTGGGCGCGTTTTGTTTTAAGATTAAATAGGAGATTTGTCATAAGTCGTTTTGCGTGATCGGTCTTAAAATTGAATTATTACCACACGGTTCGGTCGGCATTTGGGTCATTCACGGTCGCGCGATGTTACGTCCGCAATTTGCATAGTTGCGAGGCGGGGTAACATCGCAAATTTGACTTGTTTAGATGCCGAGTTCGTGAACAGTCGGGTCTTTTTGTTGCAATAATTTTGTCTCCACTTTCAGGATATGGCCTGTTGAGCTTTCGGTTATTTTCTTCACTCTAGACAACTCATGACGCAAATTTTCCTTGTTCTCCATTTAGTTTTTAGTGGATCTGGACAATGTATATTGTATACAGTATAATCTTGTTTTGTTTACTTCATAGATATGTTATGACAGTTCTGGATGTATATTATTGCTATGGCCCATTTAAGGTTAAACTAAATTGGAGTTTGTGTGTTATAATAACGTCTTAATTATATACAGTAACATTTATATGAATAATACCTTCCACCAGATGAATGAAAGATGAATAGAGAAAATGCGTAATTTTTCATATTCTTGTGTTTGAAGAGCCAAAGGCACAAAGAGATCGTTCGCTATCCGCAATCACAAATAACGTAGTACACACCGCCTTTATGACGGCAAGATAAATAAGAAGATAATAAAGCTAATATTTGTTCGTATTAGAGTGAGATAATTACCATTTTCATATTGTTTATATCCCCCAAGGCGGGGTTTGTAAACACCAAATTAGATTGCGTACAAGACAATATCGTCAATGGACAATAGATGGGTGTTCCAACTTGGAAACTCTTATATTAAACCCAATTTTTGCCGTCGGCGTACACAACAGACTTATGTTGTAATATTTTCTTATTATGATACGAAATCTTGCAGCTAATTCATGTACGTTGTTCTTAAGTTGGCTAAGCATAAAAATACTGTACCTATTCTGTTCTAAAATCATTGCTTTATGAGTAAGAAATTAAATATAAGTATTTTACTTAAACTGTGTCCTTACAGTATGAGGTAGCTCGCGCATTTCTCTAGTGTTGTTTGATTTTGAGCGTAATTAGCTATAAGAATGACAGTCACACTGTAAATATTTTTTACAGGAAAAAATAAGTTATTGATTATCACAATCGCAATCGCCTAAAATTAAATCTTTTTGACATCATGAGAATAATAAATAATAATCTTACCTCTTTATAATATTAGTATAGATATATTTGCAGGAATCTATAAACTGCCTCGGTGGCGTAGTTGTATTACAGTACGACTGCAAAGCTGAGGTCTCGGGTTCGATTCCCGGGTCGGGCAAAGTGATATTGAGTTTTTCTATTCAGTGTCAGCTCGGAGTCTGGAATTTGTGCCCAATATGGCGATAGGCTCGCCCCCTATCACATCATGGGACGGAATAATGGCGAAAAGTGGGTGCACTAGTTGCGCCTCTGCCTACCCCTTCGGGGATAACAGGCGTGAGTGTATATGTATGTATGAATCTATAAACTATAGCTGATTAGCTACCGGATCTTAGAACTGTTACTTGATGGCATGGCAGACGCCTGGCTTGAAAATAGTTACGAAGTTTCGATACTGCTGCTTGTTGATAACGCAATATCATTAGTTAGTACGTGCCCAGGTGGTGTTTCAAACTTATATAATTAGGTTGAAATATGTAAATTTACGGGCCGCAGTGTTATCATACAGTTGAGCCCTTTTTGTATTCGGTTACCGCTGTTACAATAGTTGATAATGATACTGACTATACTTGTAGCGAAGCTCCAGTATCATTTCTGCAGAATGTTTATAGTTATTACTATATTTATCGTTGTGGGATTATATCTTTATCACGTTGACGACTCAAGTTGACTGGACAGATTTGATGTGCGATTGATGTTTACTTTATTGCAGGGTATAAGTATAACAATATATTAACCTTTTTTGTTTGAAAGAACACACTCTTTTAAACTCTTTTATTGTATGTTAGGTACATACAATAAAAGAATCTTGAATCGGTAATGCTGACACGGGGACCTGTGAACTGTGTGAAAAGAGCACATGCCGCATTAAAAGTCCGGCTGTTTGAGCTGGGCCTCGGTGAATGAAGGCGGGGGCGGCTTCTCCGCGCAGCCTCCGACGCCCCGGCCGCCCGCCAGTCGACGTCGCGCCTAGCGGGGACCGTCACGCGCCCGCTCCAAACTCGCACAACTACTCACATTGTGACAACCAAACGTGTGCTAAACTTCTTTGTTATCGTAAGTAGACGGTCTGACGCGGAGATAACACCAGATCACTGGGCCAGACTAGTGCGATCAAACAGAATCGATCTTTTCAAAAACTTTTTTTTATTAAACGGTTTGGCTGCATTCACAGTCGCGTTGATTTATTTTCTATGTACGAGCTGTCCGTAGTCACCTGCGTAGTCTAGAGGTCGCCGCGTAGACGATGCAGGTCGACAGGCAGTGCCCCCCAATCACGTGCCTTATTCAGACCGAATTTATATCTTGAGTTGAACTCGTGTCACCGCGTCCCTTCATTACTTTTTATTGAGATGAATGTGTTCTAATTTTCTTTAACGTGTCATTGTATGAAACGTTTAATTCTTTGACTGTGTAATTACGCGTAGATTGCTCACGTAAATCGTTCGAATTACGGAGACACCATGGGCAACTGGCCAATATTATAGCAAATGAATCGATCTTGCTTCGTTTCACCTCAGCTCAGTGGAGCCATAGAATGCCAAACCTACCGTGAAAATAGCTATTCGTAACAGGCGTATTTCGTTGCTTTTATGGACCTCGTCGCGTTGTTTAATAGCCTTATCTGTCACAAGCTGTTGCACAATGTAATAGAGATCGAATTAGTTTCATATTTTATGGTTGTTTCTCTCGAATTAGCATCAATGCGAGTAAATACCACTGCATTTGTACTTGAAATGTTGCACAGTGAAATGTACTCTTTTTATATTGAGTAAATTGTTACTATTACAATCATTGATGTATTAAAAACCCTTTTAATACATCAATGGTTACAATGAAACAATCAAAAGCTGGCTCATGTTCTAAATTGATATTTGTTAGTATTGAATAAAAATCTGCGAAGTCTTCTGTGTGTAAGTTAATTTATATTTAACTGTCTACTATCTTACGCAATTTTTTAATTCAACTGATTGGCGCTGTATGAGTTCATACCAACGTCTTAGAAACTCAAACTACACCCACACACACAAAATCCTATAAAAATATGAGATGCCTATATTTCAGTGGGAATTTTCTAGGAATAGTAACGCAACACTGGAAACGTTACAAAGGTTGAATAATAATATTATGCACCATGTACGTGGGTAAATTAAGTCGGTACGAAGAGAGTTTCTTACATTATTCATTGTATTAACGAAAATAATAACGTAAGAACGTCGGCACCAGTATTGAAGCCAAAATGTATTCTGTTCACTTGCTATAATTTTGCCAGTTGGCAACAATCTGACATTCCATTCTCTGTAGGGAGGGGGTTACATGGCAGGCTCTATCGAGTGGGATCGTAAGGCGGTGTTAACTATCGTAATCCCGCTGCGTAAGCTCACTGCCGGTTTATCTTGGGATTTAGCCTTTCCATTGTACTCGTGCCCTTTTACTTGAATCTTAGAGATGTTTTTCCTATTAGGTGAAATTTTGGTCGTATTTGGTTTTGTTCCGATTTTTGTTGTTTAAAGCCGAATGAGACAATTAATGCTCGTCATGTTCAGCAACGTTACTGTAGGATGAGTTGCTTAACCCGCATGGGCAATGTGTATACCACAGTAGTACAAAATATGACAAGGGAATATTAGGCTTTATTTGTACACATGTAGTTGAAGCTACGACGTGTCCAGAGTCCCACCTCCAAGTCTGAGAAACAAAAGCTATAGGATTTGGGTTCCAGAACATTTCTAAGTTGTCCGCATTGAAATAAGAACTAGATATGCCATAGGCGTGTGTCATAACACATGAAACTGCCTACACCCTAAAAATACAATCGCAAGACTTATTACATTGTACAGAATTATCTGCGTACTGTATAGCGTATTATGTCTAGCTGACAATAATTGCGATGGAGTATTAGAGACTCTGTAAACGTGTCTTATTCGGCAAGTGCTGTTGTTCACTTTGAGCATAAATTAAACGTAATTGGAATTAAACGCCGGAATTTAGGTAAAATAACACTCGGCAATGTTGTGGTTACAATTTAAGTTAAAATTCAGAGAACAATTAAACGCGTCTTTGTTTATGTGATATTTAAATCCACGTCGGCTCTGATGAGGGTTATGGGTTTCACAGATGCGGGGTTCTCAAAAAGGAAAATAGAAGTAACAAAACACGCTGTATACGAGTTTAGTTTCTTTTAAAAGTGTTCACTGTTTTGTGAATAGGTAGGTCAAATCAGTTTCTTGCGAGTATACCTATTATAACCTATGATGTTGTGCTAGATGGAGACCCAATTAAGATACACATTAATTCCAATCGCTGGGTATTATTATTAACTAATGGCTTGTCAAACAAAACATGATATCTTTAATGGTCGCATTATTGAAGCCTGAGCCAGAGGTTCGCCAGTTACTCCTATAGCCCAATTGGGTATATAAATTGCCACTAAATGATTGAGCCGATAAATTTGTTCTTAGAAGGAATATTGATTAAATATTTGGATGTAAATTTAATTCTTAGATGAACAGAATACTAATAAATAAACAGCTATAATTATACGGTACTAGATTTTGCCCGCGGCTCCGCCCGCGTTAAATAGTCTTCCCGGGATAAAATGTAACCTATTTGTTAATTCAGGACATGATCTACCCGTGTGTCAAATTTCATCGAAATCCGTTCAGTAGTTCTTGCGTGAAAGAGTAACAAACATCCATACGTCCAGACATCCATACATGCTTATAAACTTTCGCGTTTATAATACTAGTAGGATAATGTCCATTATGGAAAAGTGCATAATGCAACTTTTGCTTCGGGAAAAAACAGGGGTTGGGTTAACAATTTTCATACATTAAAAATTACAGCACGCTAGACACTTCAACAACACTAGCCCTAAAAATATATTTGATTAAAATGGCGCACGTAAAATTTCCTAAATTAAAATTCCCCGCCGAAACTTAATTCGGCTCGCAAACGTATAACCTCATTACTTTGCCCTCTTCACGGACGCTATCCTTGATGCGTTTCCGAGGTATAATCTAATGTCGACCCCGCCTGTCCTCTAATTCTCTAGATTTTCCACGCAAGGTGTGACTGCCGTAATGCCGTGGCTTGATTTAAGCCTTTTCTTCAGATATCTCATGTCGTTCTTTGGCTGTTTTTCCTTTGAAAATGTAATACGTACATGTTAGTTGTGTTTTGTAGTTGTCGTGAGCAGTAATATGGCTATCATAATGAGATATCAGTGTATTAGAAAATGAATTCCCGTAAGTTACGTTTCGATATATGTTGATAGTCGCAATGAAGTTATGATGTTTGGGTATACAGACTGTTGGTAATATGAAAGAATAATCACAAAAAATATTCCTAAAGTTGCAGAAACTTCGTGTATGTAAAGTATGGAATGATATGGCATTTTTTTATTTTTTTTTTGTTTTTGTGACTAATTATTTTTTATTGCAAGGGGACATCTGCTTTTTTTATACTATCGCTATTCTGAGAATTAATTTCTGTAATAGTAATAATGTTAAAAGAATAATTTCTCTGTTATTAAATAATAGCTATTCCATCCTACTACACTCTTTGTAGGTATCTAAATGTGATTAGTTTGTTTGGATATTCGGCAAAGCCACCCGGAGCCTGTCATTACAGGCCTGTCGTACTATGATCCCGTCGCTGTGCCTACATGTCATTATTTTGTAGGAGAGGATACTGTTGCTGAGGAGTCCTTTGTGTGGAGTGACGGTTTAGAACTGCATTAAAATTATAATTAACTTTATTAAGTAATCAGTTCCTAGAACATAATAATTTTTGATAATACTTATAATCAGGAAATTATTCAGGTTTAAAAACGACTTATCACAATAGACTCTCTATGTAAGTTATAGTCGGGAAAGTTCTTAGTTGAGGGAGCATATGAGCTCAACAGAATGACATTAACTAGCTCCTCTAAGATGGCAACATTGTACCTATTTGGCAATGTGAATGTGATTGTGATTGTTGGGTGTTCATTGATAGCGGTTACTATTTATCAAAAGACTCATTTGCTCGATTGATGACACGTTTTAAAATAGTAATATTATTTGTTTTACATTACGATATCTATCATCCTACTTAATCCTATTAATATTATAAAGGCGAAAGTTTGTAAGAATGTATGGATGTTTGGATGTTTAGATGTTTGGATGTTTGGATGTATGGATGTTTGTTCCTCTTTCACGCAAAAACTATTGAACGGATTTCGATGAAATTTGGCACACGGGTAGATCATGTCCTGGATTAACATATAGGCTACTTTTTATCCCGGGTAATATAAACCGGGACTTTTATCTCGGAAAAACTTTTTAATGCGGGCGGAGCCGCGGGCAAAAGCTAGTAATATTATAAAGGCGAAAGTTTGTAAGAATGTATGGATGTTTGGATGTATGGATGTTTGGATGTATGGATGTTTGTTCCTCTTTCACGCAAAAACTACTGAACGGATTTCGATGAAATTTGGCACACGGGTACATCGTGTCCTGGATTAACACATAGGCTACTTTTTATCCCGGGAAAACATAAAGCGGGACTTTTATCCCGGAAAAACTTTTTAACGCGGGCGGAGCCGCAGGCAAAAGCTAGTTAAATAATATAGTTTGCACCTGGAAGGAAAATTAAATTAACATTTGTATTTTATTCGGATAGGTAAAAATACTCAACTGCATAATTAATTTATATTATGATGGTAGAGTTTTTAAAATTCAAATGTAAAGTTATTTTGAAGTTTAATTGGTTTTCCCGCTAAAATTCCATATTCTGAGTTTAAAAAAAGTGAATGCTTTGCAGCACTCATGCAGGTTATTCGTAGTAACACATTCTCAAATATTTCTAACAAATCTCTTGAAATAATAATGACGTAATCGAATGAGAGAGGTGAAAAAAAACCGTTCATAATTTCCATTTCCGACAGTAACAATTTTGAACCTAAATCGATAAGTATTGTAGAAATTGAAAGGGATTCAGTAACCGTGAGTGAGCCCGTTCGCCAGATTACATTGGCTTAGTTAGCGAAGGTTGAAGTAGATGAAATTATTTGTTTTTAAAAATGAAACGTTGTCACTCGTAATGTATTTTTTTAGAACAGAATTTCGAAATTATTCAAAGTCCACTGATTTCCATTTGGTTAGAAGCCTGAAATGAAAAGGTTTATAAATGATGATGGTGATTGTGAAGACGTAATTTTTGTGAAACTGTTATTTGTTTCAAGTATATAGAATGTTTAGTGATGGCGTTAACGCTATGTTATAGCTGTTTGGGGTAAAAAAAATATTCTATCAACATATCATACATCCATTTGTTTTATAATGTTTATATAATTGTTCGCTTGCTTTATAATCATCAATAGTAAGATGTGAAGCCACATAAATTAACTTCATGTCAGTGTAAATGCGAAGTTCAAAGTTATGAAAAATGTTCACACGCGTGTAAAAATTCAAACATGTTTCTCTTTTCAAGGCTTAAAATGCAATTCATCCATTAATCATCCCATACAAGCCACTCGTCAGTGCAAATTGTTTCAATGCCAGTGGCAGGGAAAAAAATAAACGTTGTCCTTCATTTGCCAGCGCAGTTTGGAGGTCTGTTTTTGTCTTCCAGTTAATGTAATCAAGCATATAACCCCAATTCTGTAATCTTAGTTTTTAATTGAATTTTAAGTAGCCGAATCTTACGACTTTATTCCAGACCTAGGTTTTGCTCGCAGATCCTTACGTGTAAAAGTTAGTTCCTGGATTAATAGAACTCAGAGATAATGAGGCTATTGATAGATGAAAGAATTATTGGAATTGGAGCAGAAGTTCTAGAGACTAGCGCGTTTAAACAGACGAAATGTTAGCATCGTAATATTAGTATAGTTAGACGTGCAGTTATATAAGTGCACAATTCCTCGAACGTGTTTTTTTATAGTATGACGTTTCACAAGTTTTGCAGACATTGCACACAATTCTCAATTTCAATTCATGTATGTTTTCCAATGCAATAACTCGTACGAATTTTTATTGTCTGACCTTGGTCTATCATGAGAACTTATAGGGAGGGAACTCATTCAATGTGGATCAAATTTTGTCTAAAACCGTTAGCATCTTACTAATTTAAATTTTAGTGTATAACATAAACGCTGGCTTGTATCGGTGTTTATACGAGCTTTTAATTTTATTAAAACGCGCGTAGGAAGGGATAACCGCTGATTCCCGACTTTACGGCAAAAGGTTACGGCCTTTATTAAAGAAAGTGGGCCCTATAAAGAGTTTCCTCTGTTCGAAAAACACACTGCAGCCAAGAATGGATGATCGTTTGTCTATCACGGACCGTGACCTATTTAGCTGCACCGCTTGAGGTGACACCCTGATTAAGTACACGCCTGGGATAAAGTCAGTTTTGTAGAAGACAAGGTTTGTGCGGCCCGTGGTCGTGTATGTTGTTTATGTTGCTCATAAGTAAGTCGAGTGGAAGGGCGGTTTTTACTCAGTCCCCATGAGTATCATTGAAGTTAATGACTCGGTGTCATAAAATGATTGCTTTTGTCCAAGCTGGTTGAGTTGCATTACGGATGTAAAGATGGCATATAATGTGTGAGATTTTACTGTTACCAATGTCATAAAGTCAGAAGTGGAGTGTATTTCGTTGCGTTTGTTTTATTGCATTTGCTTCTAAACAAGAATTTGGTCTACCTGAGTGCCAAATATGTAAATCTGTAGTAACGAACATTCAATCTTAACAAATATCTTCCAACAATTTTGAATATCTCTCATATATTTTATAGCATTTCTAGTATCATTTGGATTTATCTAAATGACAACTAAAATACAAATGAATAAAAGTTTTCTGAACGTAATGAGTAGTCAAATGTTGTCATCATTTAGTGTCGTTGAAACTAGCGTACACACGAAAGCGCTGAGCGCGCCTTTCAAGGGTAAAACAAATAAAGGATAAACAAAAGCACTCCCGCATCATTTTCTGTTCCGTGGCCCAGAAATATGGGTCTCTCTAGCGCTCGTCTTATTATGTTTCCATTAAAGCTTGTTGACTTAACCCTAAAGTGAACAGTGACTGCGGTTTTGCCAGTTTCGCTTGAACGTGGCACGTATCATTTTTTTTAAATTCAACACTCGCTGCCCGCTGGTGTTGTTTTGTGTTAGCTGAGTGAGTGAAAGCAAAATTTTTTATAGGGCGGCTAGCGCGGTTTATTACTCTGTGGGGCTAGGACGTGAAAAAAAAAACACGATGCGTATCCGCTTCGTTTTATTGTGATTGGTTGAGAGACTGACGTGTCGGTCTCTCGATCAATCACAAACACCAAAATACCGATACGTCAGTCACTCAACCAATCACAATAAAACGAAGCGGAGACGCATCGTGTTTTTTTTTCACGTCCTAGCCCCTCTGCTGCTTTTTGATTGACGGTCAGTTTAGCTTCAGGATTTTAGCGCCGTAGCGCTCTTGACTTGGCTTAACGACTGCAATTTGGTTTAGCCGTGACTAACGGCTTCACATGTGCCCCGAGACATTGAGTGACTACGAGATTTTAGAGGCTGAACTAGGTCAATCACAATTCGCATTTAAAGCTCAAGTGTGTAGCAGTTGTTCACATTGTTACCAACAAACTTTGAGCACCTCCAATCTATTTGTACCTTAATAAAGCGAGAGTCACCGGCAGCCGGCGACAGTTTAAAAGAAATTTCATATTCATGGTTGCCGTCCGGTCGATTTTTTTTCGCCGGCGACACGGAAATTCGGTAACGAACCGCGGATGCAAAGCCCTGGTCGGTGCAGAGATATCTCATTGTATGACAGGCGACTACGGACTGATGACCCACTAACCTAATTCTAGTCTGCAGCAGTCACTCTGTATACCTTACTATTTGTTTCGAGTTCTGGCACTGATTCTCTGACCAAGTTATTCATATTCATGTTGTTTGAATGGCTGATTTGTCTGTTTATTACAAACGCTTTCAATTATCACAATCATGTTTATATCATTTATTTACCGCGCGGTGTTTTCCCCTTCTGTTTGTTTTCTATCTCGGCACGGGATCCTTGTTGATATATTAGGCAGGTCTGTTGGGAAATCAATAATAACACGAACGTCTCATGGAATTTCATTTCGTATTATACTGTATTTTCAAGTGTTCGTTATAATTTCCATATATGTTTGTTATCGTTTATTGGTATATGTACAGTTATAATAATTATGAATAGTTATCCGCTTGGGCTTGGTTACGCTGTAAGTACTAAGTTATATGCTTGAGTAATTACATTATTCCCCTCGTTATGTAATATAATAGTATCGATGGGGGAATATTATCTTTTCCTACAAGAATTAATAAAATTTCTATATTGTTAAGATTTAGCTCGAGACATTTCGATCGAACAACGTGATATGTTTCTACAATGTGTTAATACATTTATTTTCTCATACTTATTATATTCTTATACAACCCATTAATACTGAATGGGAATGGGATCGTTCGAAATGTTTTTCTTGGTCGTTGTACCGTCAGCGAAATTTGAGCTCGGAGACCCCCATAAAATGTGTATGAGGATCATAAAAAATAACGCTACCATTTCGCCTTCAGTTTAGAGGTTTTTTTAATTGTCGTTCGGCAATTGATATAAGCGACGTGGCCAAGTTTAATGATTCGCATTTAGGTCAAGGCTGGCGGTATTGAGAACGGCAATAATTCATTTAAGTGGGTTTTAAATTTGTATCAGATGCCTTGAAGGGCTACCCGTTTATTATTTATGAAATATTTTATGCTGATGGAAATTATGGGATTCGTGATACTACAGTTTGTTCAGAAATTCCAATTTGTGTGGGAAGGACTATTTAGTTCAAATTAAAATAAATCTGTGTCAGGAATTTATATACTGAACATAAAGCTAGGTAAAGATGTAACGAGTCCATTTACATTCGGACACCGGGATATCAATCTCATGAATAGGAGGCAAATATTATGCAAATGTTTATTTATTTAGAGTTTCCAGCTGATTCAACAATGAAATGAGCTACATATATTGACCAAATAATATCCAATCCGATACAATCGTAATTTTCAAATTTAGTAATTTCGGCCGAACTTAAAAATCTGTGTTTCATACTTTACGGGGCAATTATACCAATTTAAATAATATTGTTGATTCCAAAATCAGCAATATTATTTAAATTGGCGTGATTGTCCTACGGTTTATAATTTGTTTACTCATTTAGTAGATCCGGGTGCACCAAATGACCCGTTTTTTCGATTGATTTGTATACCAACAATTCTCACAGCCGATAACTACCGCCGCACTAGTAGGTATGGGCTGGGCCGCTTTAAAATTTCCCTTTTTCCAATTAAAAACGTGCACAGCCAGCGATTCTTTCAGTAGTGCACGACTTGAATATTTTATGCCTCCAGTCTCGCGGGAAATTAATGCTCGTTGCACTAAACTATTGTGGTTAAGATTTTTACTTGGCATGGTTCGTTAATAAAATTATGATAGGGGTTTTTTTCGCCGATTAGAATGGATTTGGGTTAAGAATGTTTTTGAGTGGGGAGTTTAATGGAATGGGATATTTCGTTATGGAAGTGACGGAGAATAATAGGGTCACAGGATTACTGGGAGTACATCTCGAGCCGTATGCTCGATCGCAAATGTTCCTGAGATGGCTGACAGCGGGTAGTAAGCGATGCTTTCCAGTCGCGGAAGCAGCCTTCGGTGGGAACGAGCTTATTAATCATCATACGCCGAGTGACCCACTTATTCCGATGAGGGTCACTACTAAGTTTGGGTATCTACGGGAATTACAGTAATTTTCCTTAAAAAATCGGCTAATTACTATTGGAGAAATCTCATAACTTTTTGGAAATACTGAAAGCTTTACATTGTAAATTTAGTTTCAGTTTTAGAAGATGCTATTAAGCATTATGCCACATACGCGTTCGATGTAATTAATTAGTTTGTCATAACAACAGAAGTTCATGTTGTCACAACTTGGGAGATACACACCGTCGTTAGTGAATAAATGAGTAGCTGTATCACACAGTATCCTCATTGCACATGAATTGAAAAATCTTAATGTCCACGCAAAACACGAAACAAATTGTATTTGAAAAGTTTACGCGCAAGGGGCCCCAATCAAACAGGGGAATTGGATTCGCCAGGTACACACGCCGCTCAGATCTAAACTGCGGCTTGCCGCAGCAACTCGAGTGCCCCCGGGACCCGTGCACGCTATTATTCCACTATCTCACTTTCCCCGAACGTGAGGACCTTACTTATTAACCTGGGTTACAGCACTTTACGCGTGCGAACTGCCTACGAAGAAATCTTTATCCAGCTAGATGAATTTTTAATAAATACCACGTGAGGTCGTTCTATTCTCAAAGGTTTGAAGCCTTTGCTGTGATTTACGTTTAGAAATAATTTCATTATTCAGTCGCATCGTAATAAGGCAATCACTTTGTATCAGAAAAGTTTATTTAATATCTATAACAGAATACATATAGAAAACCATCACATTGTCCGTGGTTTGTTACTATTGTAAGAAGTAACATCACTGAAACTCCTCTGGCCATTCCACAAAACTGCTTCGCGTACATAGAAACATGTTTTTGTGTACCTTATTCCTGCGCAGTACTCCGTCGAGGTTGGTAACCGCAGTTATAAAGTAAACACCGCTGTGGACTGGAGTCTGGACACAAACTAAAGTCAGTTATGATGTGTGAATGTGTGTTCTATGTACAGCTCAACTTTTACCAACTGTTGATGACGTTACGGCCCTGCGGGATTATTTCAATAGCACATTGCTAAAAATAAGAATTCTTTTAGCAAGTTCTGTTCAAAATGCAAAGTTGGCAATATTTGCGAATTTTAAAGTAGGTCGGTCGATTTTCTGAAACGAAACAGTAACTAAAATTCTCAGCGCTATAAAACCAAGCTTAAATGAAATCCTGAGCCGACTTGCAGCCTAAATTCTCATTTGTACTGTTATGGCTGTGAAATAAATGCTTTATATTCCACGCACCTGTATGCTCCACATAAATAATAGCGAATCGCTTCAGTACGGTGGTTCCGCAAATATTTTTTTGCTTCTGTCAGGTTGTAAATACGACCCATTTCACGTTCACCTTTTGTTTATTATACACTAGCTTTTGCCCACGGCTTCGCCCGCGTTAATAAGTTTTTCCGGGCTAAAAGTACATACATAAAAACCTTCCCGTTGAATCACTCTATCCAACACATTTATTTGGATAAAGATTAATATTATGACGTTGATACAACTCTTAACAAATAATGCATTAATTTCGACCAAATTTGATTACCATAAAAACGGTTCTAGTGAGTTAATCTTAAAAGATAGACATATACTGTCGCGGACATTTTTTTAGATAATTTCAAGAGGAATAATTCTTTCATACGTATATTTTCGGCATCTTGAACCGTCTTCGCAGCGCACGCAATGGAAGCCCTCAAGGATGAAAAATTTTCCCCGTTTTTTTTCACATTTTCCTTTATTTCTTCGCTCCTAATAGTTGCATCTTGATGTTATATAGCCTAAAGCCTTCCTCGATAAATGGTCTATTCAACACAAAAATATTTTTTCAATTCGAACCAGTAGTTCCTGAGATTAGCGCGTTCAAACAAACAAACAAACAAACAAACTCTTCAGCTTTATAATATTAGTATAGATTTGTTATTTACATTGTTCATAAATAGGGCTGCCATCCGTCCGGATTTTCCCGGATTTGTCCTAGCTTGAAGGGCGTCCGGGGGCCGTCCGGCCGGGGTTTTAAAAATTGTCCAGGCAAACCCCGGACACTTTTGTTGTCAGGGGAAATCCATTTTTTATAGATGAGCGACAAATTGAAATAAATCTTAGTTAAAACTTCATGCATTTCCCCGCATTCAAGAAGGAACGGCAAAATATTTTTTCAGAGGTGTCCGGGTAAAGAGCCATGTTTCGCCCAAATGTCCGGGATTTTTGCCGTGTTTATCCGGCGTCGGCAATTTAGATGATGGCAGCCCTATTCATAAAGTACGTAGCGATACATTTGGAACAATCCTATCTCATTAAACCGGTGTAGTCATAATTCTTGTAGTCTCATGTTGAATAAGTTGAAACCAAAAGCTCCGCTATCGAATCCAAATGCGGTCGTGCATTCCCGCGAAGTCCTCTTCGCGGGAACTTGAGACTGCACTGAATACTATTTGCTCCTAAATTGGAACTGGTCCCGGAGTTCACTTCTCGCGGTGCAAAGACAAACTTTAACTATTGTGAACATTATGCTGTATGCGGTTATTGCCTTCAGTGCAAATCGCAGTTTGGTTAGCGCGGCTTCTTGTTTGTACCGTTTATGCAATTTGTGAAAGACGCTATGAAACGAATGTAAGTTTTTGAAAAGATCGAAACAACTTCGTCGGAAGAAGTAATGGAGTCTTGTGCCGTATGCAAATCAAAATGCAAAGCTAGCGATAGGACTTGTCGCAATTAAACATTTATTATTGAAGTGAAGTGATAAGTGGTGTGAACGTTAAGTGGTAGAATAAGCACAAAGTGGTCTGGCGCAGTTCGGATGAGAGGATGCGCGGCTGGCGGTGGTCCGCTCAGCGGAGACGCTAGCGGGAGAAGTACCTGCGAGCGGGAAGGGTGTCGGGCCGGGAGCGCGACGACTGGTGCCCGCACGAGGCGCGGCGGCATGCGCTGACGTGTGCGCGGCGCTGCGCTTGCTGTGGCGCGGCGCGATGCCCCCCTGGGCCTGACATGGAGGAGGGTGGCTATTGGCGGCCGTCTTGTTCGACGCTGTCGCTCGCCGAGCATCATGGCAGCGCCACTCACCTGTGCGCACGACACGCGCCTCAGCCGGCGCGGCTCGCGCACCGGCATCCTGCGCACGCGCACCACGCACACGCTCACCAGCACGTGCACGCGCATCACCTGCCGCACGCGCAGCACGCGCCACATGCGCAACACGCGCAACATGCGCAGCATGCCACCTCGTGCCCAGTGCACAGCCCTTTCAGACAACCGACGCCTGAGTATTGTGCTGCTCATTCACAGGTCAGCTTGTTTCTGTAAAATTATTTTTATTTATAAGTTAGAGCTTAATGATGTTTAAAAACATCTGCGGTGCCATCTTGTGCTTCACGAGCACGTTATTTTAAAATATTAGTGACTGGCTACTGCTGTGCTGGTCAAAAGACACACACATAGTCTTGCTATTATCCTGCTCCGTCGCGATTATATGTAAAAATAGCATCATTGGGTAATATTTTCGTAACATAAAATACTCAAAGATATGTCTAGGCTCAAATGTAATAGAGTGTTATCGACAACTTAATGCGGTACATCTCCATGATTGACGAGCATCAGAATTCCCAGTTGAAAAAAAAATTTCTCGGTAATCGATTGTATCAGATTGAAACAAGCGCGAACGAACGGTTAACCGATCACGAGGTGGCGGCACCTGCAGCTAATTTATAAGCCGCCGAAAGAATTTCATTTCGATTCCGATTTGCATCTTGCGCCTTGATCTTGTGAAATGTTTGGGAATATTAAAGTTGTTATCATTGAATTTTTATGAAGGGTTTTGAATGTATGCAAGCTTATTAATATGAATATGAGACAATTTATTATTTCACGTCTCGAATGGATGTCATTTGTTTATAAGGACTGAACATGAGAGTAGGTAGTATTCAACTACACAAAGTACATGTCAGTAATAGCATCGCACCAGTGCCCAGTTTTGTTATCTAACCACTCTTCTACCAGAATGTTTCATCAAATATTGTGTGTCGTGTACATTGTTCGGCACAGGGAAGGACTATTTTTACTTTAAAGTGTATTTATTCTGCTTTTGGACTGCTAACAGAGCACAAGAATATTCTTAAACAAAAATAAGCGGTTGAAATAAAGGTTTTAAGGTTCCTGTTAATTTGGCAATAGTCGATATTTTACATGACGCATCACATATTATTTAGTAGGTAATTGAAAAGTAAATCACGTCATGTTGCGCATCATGTGGCGACGTCATGACGTTACAGAATGTTGCGCGTCTTGTTTTATGCATGGATGTCGCTTAGTGACTACAAAATCTTGTAGATTAATCATTTACACTTTAGAAAATATATTGAAAAAAAAAAAATATAATGTGAAACCTCTTTGTTTGTTGTCCAAATATCTGTTGTTCCCAAAGAAATGTAAACCTGCCAACATTTTTTTCAAACCCAATTCTAAAACTAATATTCTAAGAGCTTCTTCAGCTTACTTCAACCCAGTTGAAATAGTTACGCAACTTGTGAAATATGAAATGTTTGTTTTATTATTTAATTTATTTTCACGTTGCGATGAATATCTTTAAGTGGAATGTTACCATCATTCCACGTTGACTACAAAATGGCGGACTCTTCACAAGATATCGGACGAAGCGTGGGCACTTGAAAACATACTTGACATTCCAAAACATTTACATTCCATATTCAAGATTGTTAAAGCAGTTGTATTTTTATAAAATTTTATATCAACCAAATACGAATGCGATGTGACGAAGATCACATTCGGCTGACACAAGTTTGAGAGTACTATATCACACTAATGCGATACAGGCATATAGCAGCTGCCGTTGATTGATGGAGACCCGGTCCATAATGCGACGTAATGTGGGGAGATTGATGTGGCCAGGAAGCTGTAGATCTTTTTACGAGGGATAGTTATCGATTGCTTTGATAAAATATCAAATGTATAGATGTTAGTTTAGTATGGACTTTTTTATTTTGACTGATATTTTGTTTATTACTGTAGTATTCTTATAATCTGTTCAAATAGGTCTTCAGAAGCTCATTTAATGGAATAAAAATATGCTCATGTTTGTGCGTTTTTATTCCTCAATATAATGAAATATATGTATTTATATTCAAACGTTTGTACCTATGCGTGTCTACCTGTGTCTAATTATTGCCGTTTCTTACTAAATGTGTCCTATACAGAATCAAAAACAATTCTCTGATTAAAACGTTTAATTAAGAGCTATTTATGCAGTCAGAATAATCCTTTTTTACATTTTCATGAATTGTCCGCTTTGGCTTTGGACAGAGGAGTCTCTCCAGCCGAAATTGCTTTTCAGAAGCAAAAGGAACGCACGAAACGTTCGAAACTGAATTTATATTGGGATATAAAGCGAATAATAACGTCGGCATGAGTGTGCTTATGATTTTTGGGCGGTATCTATTTTTTTTTATTTATGGTAAAAATATGGGTGTGTAAAGTAAGTACTTATTTACATTAAAATAATAATTTGTTTTTCTTTGTTTATTAGAACATTACACTAGGCAGTAAATGATTAGATGAAAAAGACTTTAGTATGTCTATTTTGTGTATTAATGAAACTTGGGTTTACCTTTACTGTTATGGCGATTGTATAAGGATTTTACCAGTCGTTTGCATGCAAAACTTAGACAGTATTCGATTTACTAAAGTTGGGCTATTGGCATAACAATAAGCTAGAATTAAGATTGCATCGTATTTCTGCAAAGAAGGTAGAATAAAAAAGGTCCGTGTGTGTTTTTATAACTGCGATTTCGACATTACGTGTACAGACTCATGTATGTTTTTAATTCCAGCTTTTATAATATTCATAACATTTTGTGAACAATGTAGTGAAAATTAAGTAATAAAGCGTCTATACAGCTAATGTAGAAATTAAAATAAATAAAAATCACGCAATCTCCAGACATAAATCACTATAGCCAAAAACGTAATGAAAGAATTTTATCCCTAATACCCAACAATTCTGAATAACATAATTGAGTCTTTGGCTATCCTCTCAATGTTTAATCCAATTACTCTCGTACCTATTTATTTGTACAAAAATTCAAGGTTGAAATTATGGCAGAAAATCGGCACATTTCGTTTTCAGAATATATATTTTTTTGCTTGGCCATAATACTGGTTTAAAGCGCGAGGATGTGAATTTTTACTCAGAGAAAATTTCTCATAGATATGCGATTGTTCAATATTCCTTATTGAAATTACATTAGGCTTTCCAATAACCGTCAGCAAGTGATTTCAATTTATCTTAAATCTCACACTGAGTGGAAATGGAGGGCTTGTTTTAAATCAATATTAAAGTTGGATCTGAAATGTATTATATTCTGCAGAACGGATAACATTTCACTTGGAATGTTTCCAAAACATAATTTTTGCCAGCACTTCTGTGAAACGTGGCGTGCATCTCCGCAGTCTACGTTACAAATGATTGGAATCAAGTTCCTGCTCTGAAGTGGTTCGTACAATTCATTTGTAAAGTTAGAAAAAGCTTTATACAATATTCGTAATTAGTTTAATTTATGCTTATCCTTTGTCGTTTGATGATATAAGATTAAAGGACGAGGCAATTGCCATAGTTGTAGTCTATAATTATTTTGCAGTCTATTATTATAGGTATTCTAAGTAATTTAACTTCCTCATGACTGTTCCTAACTACGATGTATAGGAATGAGTCATTAGGACAAGACTTTCATAACTATAGACGTTATTCAAACAGGTTAGAGTACATTTCCGGCAAGCTAGGCTGCGGGTATACAGAAATCTCGATATACTTTCTCTGTTGTAACTCAGATTTTTAAAACATTAATAAAGCACATATAAACTGAACACCGAAAAAAATATTTAAAGTATATTCCAAAATATGGACAGGAATACGATCATATATTGGATTTTCGAGTGCAATATGTAATTTCTCCAGTGTGAGGCCACTTCACCCGCTCCATTGTCAAGTGTACCTCGTAGTCACACAGTCTAGGAATAGCTTGGCATCCAATACAGATAGTGACCATATCAAACTTTATTATAATTGTTACATTCGGGTCACGGAGGCGGTTAGCACGTCAAGCTAGATGAAAATTCAACGCGCCACGATGTGTTTCCTCGGGGGAAATTAAAAATCTGGCTACTGACACGGTATTGATGTTGTGAGTTTTTGTCTCATTACCAAATTGTGCATTGAGGTCGCCCTGTCGGTGAAATCAATAACCTATAGGCACTGAATGCGGTATACAAGTTCGGCGATGTACAAAGTGCGTTAATTTTTTATTCAATTAATTGACATTATTAACTATCCACAATTAATTACTTTTGCGACTGAATAACAGGCGTTGTTTCGAATAGCATAATGATTTGTTCAAATTATAATTAACCTAACATGGCGAGTGATAGTCTGTTATTGCATAATTCTGTATCGCTTTTCCATATGTTTTCAATAATTACGAAGTGACTAAAGTAATTCCGCTTTGCTTAGCTAATCTTATCTAGGAACCTTTAAAGTTCAACTTCAGGAATAGAAGATAATTAAATATATGTGACATTAAAAACAGTTTTTCAACACATCTGCTGTTCCCGTGAACAGAAAAAGACACGTAGAAATATATAACTACCCGTAAAAAATAAACCTCCAAATATTGTTAAAGTACAAAATCTAAACGCTTGATTTAACAAATGTGGTTAAATAGATACATTGAGCTCAGATTATTTGACCTAAATAATTGCGAGAGGAAATTTTTCACACTGGCAATGTCAACGTCGCTTATCGCTTTACTCATCAAAGTTGCACAGTTCATATCAAATTTTATCTTGTTTGAATATGATTCACCTTTAATAGAACGTCTCATTGCGAAGTTTATGCGTATTAATAATTATATATCGCTTGTTTTATCCACTGAAGCAACGCATCTTAAAAAAAACGAATGTCTCAGAATTCTACACACTTATGCATCCAGTTGCTGCCTCTTGTGCTAGTCATCCCGCCATCTGGCTAGAGGGTGTCCCACGCTACGTTCACCAAGACACGGTCTCCACTCCAGAACACGCTTACTCCAGCGGTTATCTGTTCTGCGACATATGTGGCCAGCCCATTTTGCTAGCTTGTTACATGGTGAAGGAAAAATCTTCTAGCCACTGAACGACTGCACAAGGCAATTTAAAACCTCTAATTCGAATTAATTAGGTAAATATTTTTATGTGTACATAGCAGTTTTTTTTTTGCAGTGAAAACAAAGTATCTACTTAAAAGCCACTTAGGACAACTTGCAAGGTTGTTCTAGAATTTTATAGAACTTTTCAGATCAAAAAATTATTTTGAGCTGTTAAGTATTGACAAAGCCACTAGATTGATTGAATTAACTGAAGTAGGCACGGCGAGAGCAACATTGATGCACAACAGACCGTTGCGGTTTAGCGACGCTCGTCGCCATCAGAAATCGGATGCGTGACTGCAGACCGAAATCGAATATGTTTAGTTCCCACTGGCGCAGCTAAATAATTGGAACCTTCAGAACGTGACGTAGGTGTTTGCGAACTAATGGATTGGATTTGAATAGTTGCGCGAGATGTTTCCGCTAGTTTGCATAGACATATGCATACCGCATATACATAATAAATATAACCATTCTAATCGGTATAGCAGTCACGTTCGCTTTAGTTGGTGTTTCCTGTTGAATAACAAATGAAGCTCTGACGTTCTGTGGCGGTTCAATGAATAAGAGACCCGTAATCTGTAGTGGCAGATGTATGACCTGTGCGTAACGTTTCTTTTCTATCTTGTCAGTTTGATGAAGGGTGGATGTTACTTCTTATGTTTACTGTAATGTAAGAAATCTTAATAACTCGTTTCCGGATTTTATTGCAGTTTTATGTTTTAATCCCGACATTTCATGGAAGCGAAACCCAAAAGACCAGGTGCCAGACCTCAAGATACTGTGAGCTGTTTCTGCATGGATGAAACCGCTAAACACTAATAAAAAAAAGGTATAATTTGAAGACCGCAGATATTGTAACATTAACTTTTCGGACGACCAACACCTCAATCCCCCGTGGCTTTGAAGACTGCAAAGTCACCGCAACGCCGCGCCGGGAGTAAAATTATTCGAAAACTAGTTTTATTTCGAAGGATGAATTTCTTTGGATTGTCTCTACCTTCAGTTAGTCTAATATTTTCAAACGATTTGTTAATATCAAGTCAATGTTCAACGAATATTAACCACAACAAATATTAATTTTATGACTAAAGTTTAAATTTTTGAGTGTTTTTTAAAGCTAATGGAATTATGTCAATTACAAAAATATGATACTTTCAGCTATTTAACTTCATACAACATTAATAAATGTTAGCGGTTTGAAAAAGAAAAAGTAATGCTACAGCTTTTTTTTCATGTTACAAAAAGTGGTAAATTACCTGCTTGATCTCCATGCAAAATTATTTTACTGGATATGAAGATGTATGTTTCTAACAAAGATTGTATGATGGTACGCACCAGCGATTGTACATTTGTACCGACAAACAGTAGCGTAAAATAACTGTTACGTTCCAGTTTGAAGGACACTGCACTGGGCATTATTAGACTGAACATCTTTTCTTAAAGATATGGGGTCCAGTGTGATGACACGTAGTACTTTATTATTTTAATGTATTGTATTATTTTTATTAAATGAGCCAAGTAAAGTGACCTTACTGCCCCTGATGGTAAGCGGGTCAAGATAGAACGTTGACTGACGACCTATGATTATCGAAGCATCGACTGACGAGGGTCAGCCCACGTAATTATGCCGGCCTGTTTAAACTGGATATACACTGGAAGGCTGATCCCAGAACGGTATCTGAACTCTGAAATAGTCCTTATCATTCAGCCAGCGCGTGTTCTTGCCCACATTTAGTCTTTATATATTTAAAATTCTTCTGTGCGTTTGTATGTCACTGGACTCCTAAACGGCTGGACCGATTTTAGTGTCATTTTTTGTGTCTTCAGGTGGATTTGAGAATGGCTTAGATTAAAAATTGGATCCGGTAGGTGGCGCTGTACTCGGGTTCTAGGATTTTGTTTCCTTTGTAGGGTAGGATAACGTCTGTCGGGGCCGCTAGTGTTATTATATACGTCTTTGCCCAGAACTTGTCTAATTAGATTCTTTTGAAAGATGCAGTTTTCTTTTAGTAAAAGACGCGGTGTAGCTCAATCACCATATAACTAGGTCATTACGTATTTGTACGGAGTAGAAATAACGAACCGAAAAGAAAACTTTTTTAAAGAAGATTCTACAGAAATACTTGGTACTTCCGTGCGTACAAACATTTTGGTCTGGAAATATTCTTGGCAGAGCGGTATCTTCGAGGCGAAACTGTAAAATTACAATAGAAAAATGAAGGCGGTTAGATATATAAAAAAACTTTTTACGGATGTGAGCCAAAACTTTGTATGGAATATAGTGTCTTTAAATGTACCGACAATCTAAGATAGAAGTATAATTGTTTGGAATCACCATGTTAACAAAATTTCTTAATGTGCAAAATATGCTCTACGAGAATAATCAGTTTCCAAAACTCAATTCGAAAACCAAACTCATATTATTGAAACAACATTTTTGTAGTCATATTTTTTTCCATCCGAATTTTATTGAACGCAAATGTGTATATGAATTTCTTATATTAAACATTCCTGAGATAACTTCCTTTAATAATTTCGCAATACCCAGCAAGTATATTCCGCTGTTTAAGAACAAATTGCTTCAGACTTGTTTCAGTAATTAGTGTCGTGTTTCTCTCTTTCTCACTTGACGTAGTCATTTTTCTGCTTCGCTTATTTGCGATGTGCCCCGTTTAAATTGTTTGTTATTTAGGACGACTCATCGTTAGTATTTATTTCTGAATAGCGAGAATATATAAATTGTAGAAAAATATTCACTTCATATTCGTGCGAGTAGGAAAGCTTTTTTTAATTAAGAATAAGAATAAATTTTAATTATGATATGAAATCCTCCTAGCCAGTTTCGGCCACGGCGGCCAATCTCAACGGAGATCAGCCAGGTACGCAGGAGATATTATAGTGCACAAGTGTGTGCGCAATACACAGGTGCACTCGCTACTCCTTCACTCTCATAGTCCGGTGAGACGGCAATCCGACATGACCGGAGAGAGATCAGGCGCAGGATCAACGGCTTTACGTGCTTTCCGAGGCACGGGGGTATCACACCGCCAACTTCCTGACTCCGAGCTGCGACTGAGTAAATTTTAAGATGGAAAAACACAGTCACAATTTTTTTGGCTCGACCCGGGATTCGAACCCAGGACCTCAGCGCGCAAATCGTACTCGTAATGCGTACGCAATACCACTACGCCACCGAGGCAGAAATTTTAATTAAGAATAGTGTAAATAAAAAGATATATTTATTTAAGAAAAAAAGGGGGGTGCTGTTTAAGATATTATCAAAATGATAATCCTTCTACTTATATTATCTGTCAATAAAATATTTATAACTATTGACACTATGCACCCCAACCTTTTTTTTTACAATAAAAATATTTTCTTATTACACTATTCCTAATGCAAATTTTTTTTGTGTTACGAGTACAATTTGCGCGCTGAGGTCCTGGGTTCGAATCCCGGGTCAAGCCAAAAAACATTGTGACTGGGTTTTTCCATCTTAAAAAAATTTACTCAGTCGCAGCTCGAAGTCAGGAAGTTGGCGGTGTGATACCCCCGTGCCTCGGAAAGCACGTAAAGCCGTTGGTCCTGCGTCTGATCTCTCTCCGGTCATGTTGGATTGCCGTCTCACCGGACTATGAGAGTGAAGGAATAGCGAGTGCACATGTGTATTGCGCACACACTTGTGCACTATAATATCTCCTGCGTACCAGGCTGATCTCCGTTGAGATTGGCCACCGTGACTAAACTCTTGTTAGCCTGACGAGGGTCGGCTTATACAAGAACACCGGTCTTTTGGGTGAGCGCAGAAGGCGCTCGCAACCCTTAAATTTAAGCGATCACGCTGATGGCGACCCACTAATGGGTCACGAACCTCGGCTCAGGACGGCCACTGAGAGGATAAGACATCATGTAGGAAAGCAATTTTATAATTTGTGCGTGGAAATCATTCATGCCGAAACATCATTTCGTTGCGCAATCAATGCAGGTATTAGCATTTTGTAATTTAACTATCATCCAAATCAGATATACTACTTTTTTATCAAATCTATTTTCGTAATTAAATATCAGGACATTTTAATAACAACATTACTTTATATTCGAACCAAACCATATCTATTTGGGTAATTTTAAACCGAAATTGCAATGGGTATCGCATTTAGCCAAACGTGGTTATACGGCTCGCGGCTACGTAAAACGATGACCTGCGAATGGCTGTTAGTGTACCGATTACATCTAAGAAACAGGTCCATTGTCGTGCTATTCGCTGCCGTTATTTCCGTATATAATAATTACATGTTTTACACGTAATGAATTTAAAATGAGCTAACTAATGATCTCGGAGCTAAACAATCGATTGCAATGAGCACTTGTGAATATAAATTCACAACAGTTTTTATACTACTCTTAGTTTCTATGAATAATAGTAAGTATAAACTTACTATTATTCATAGAAACTAAGAGTAGTATAAAAACTGAAACTATTTTATCCACTGGTGTACTCTATACCAAAACATACGTATGTAATATAAACATTCTTATCGTAAGTATTCTTGTTTTAAAATCCAATTATATGTCTACCAAAATATCCTTTTATGCTTGATTGTTTAAATTACATATTATTGTTTCGAGCAACCGTCACGTACCTATCTGATGCCCGCTTGGTTTAGGTTAAACAGATGTACGCAAGCGTTATGTTCATTTAACCAAACGTTCATTGTACAATACGCGCGGATGACGTCTCTTGCGTATCCGATACGATATCGTTATTGATTGTCTAGTTCACATGTTCAAAGGCTCAACGGTTTGTCGTTATCAGGTCCTGTGGCTTTGTGCTTATTGTGATTTACATTATGAGCACCGTCGGCGTCTTTAACAATCCGCATTTCATCGCCCACATCCTTATTTCTTGTTTCTGTACGAATAGCTTTGAAAATTTTAATTTGTGTCTCGATTTGTTGTGGCGCGTTTGGAATTGCATTTTTATATTTTCCACATATGTACGGCGTGCACTTTGTCTTCTTTCGCACAAGTTGGTTCTGAGTAAGTTTTAAATTGAACGTCTGTGGTTGTGTTCCAAATATTTAAAATCGCTTGCATTGTATCACTATTTTGTGTATTCATGTGAATTGATAAAATTTTTTGTTTTAGACTAGTTTGTGTATGATTAAATCTGGTTATCTGAAACATAATATTATCCTAAGAAGTCTTTGAAATGGACCAGTGTAATCAAAAATATTAATCTGTGAGACACATTACACCGAATCAATCCCAGATAACATTCACTTTATCTTTCTAAGTCCAGAGCTAAGCGTCGCATATTTAGTATCGAATATAGTAGTCACGACTCGACCCTAACACCGATATACCTAAATGAAAATTATTGTTCTCTCTGATATCGTGCTTTGTGTTATAAGACAAGTGTTACGTTAGGATTCTATAGTCCATCTGTTTAGGTATTTAACTAAATGTTAACAAAACATAAATACAGTATTTTACCTGTACATTTATCTTTACAAAATATGTCATTCTAAAATTAACTTCTTCATAACGTACACAACACTCAGCACTGTAATACCCGGTTATTATTTTTTTGGTTATTATGAAGTTATAGTTATTAATTAACAAGCGCGCATACATTTAATTATCATAAATCACTTTACTTGTTTAAAGGATTTGCATCTGTGTACTGTAAAAAAGCTAATACGACAGGCACGCTAAACATTTTTCCAATGGATCATAGTTCATAATAGATAACCCTACAAAATTTGAGAGGACAACTGTCACGTAGCACGTCATTAAAACTGACGGCCATTCAATTTAATCGGTTAACTAGAGACCAATTAGCGACACATTTCCGCATCGTCTGATAATTATAATCAGTTGCTGTTATTTATTTGTTTCGTTTCTAAAGTGAATTTAATAATTTTATGTGTTTGTTGTACGCCGTAGTTTCATTGACACAACAGTCTTTGTAAATACTTTCGTAAAAACATGTTGACTAACTGGCAATCATATGTCATTTTTGTTTATATTTAGTTAAATACCTAAACCGATGGAGTATAGATTAGTTCTCTTATGTTCTTGTCCTTACATGCTATTGTTTTCCTAACCTTATTCTCAAAAAAATGTAGGTAATTTTACCCTTATTATTTTAGTTGTTGGATAGTTTTTTTTAAATAAACTTGTGTACAAATAACTAATAAGAAAAATAAGTTTTTTTACGTGCTCAGCAATATACAGGTGGATTTTAGAGACGGGGCACAGCAAGGGGCGAGGGTGATAAAACATCCCAGGGTGGCGTAGGTTTCCTCGTCAATAAGGCCCTCTCTAACAACGTTGAAGAAATCTCCAGCGTGTCGACCAGGGTAGCGTACCTGATCCTTTGGCTGTCCAAGCGCTACAGCATGAAGGTCATTCAGGTTTACGCACCGACCTCGACACACTCGGATGATGAAGTTGAGGATATATATGAAGACATATCCAAAGCCTTACACAACACCACTAAGGCTCACTTCAACGTTGTTATGGGGGACTTTAACGGCAAGGTGGGAACCCGGAGTGGCAACGAATCACGAATAGGCCCGCATGGTTATGGACTCAGGAATCACAGGGGGCAAATGCTTGTCAACTTCCTTGAGAAAGAGGAGTTATTCTTGATGAACTCTTTCTTCAAGAAAAAACCTCAGAGGAAGTGGACATGGCAAAGCCCCGACACTGTGACAAAAATGAGATCGACTTCATCATGACGGATAGTAAGCACATATTCAGAGATGTCTCAGTGATCAACAGGTTCAATACCGGATCCGATCACCGACTTCTCCGGGGCTCTCTGAATATTAATTTGAAGCTTGAGAGAAACCGTCTGATGAAGTCCACGCTCCGACCTAACCCAATCCAAATCATGGCGGGCACCGAGAAGTTTCAGCAGCTTCTCGGGAATAGATTTGTTGCCTTAGAACCCACTGTTGACGCTGACGAGACCCTACACAATCTGGTCGAAACGTTGAGGGACGAGGGCATCAAGTTCTGCCAAAAGCAGCGTACGGGTAAGAAGTTTAAACTCTCGGATGAGACTCTCGGGCTGATGACAAAAAGACGGGAAACCACCCAAGCGACTTTGTCAGAGAGGTCAAACCTGAATAAGCAAATTGCGAAGATGGTACGGCGCGACCTTCGGAGCTCCAACACTCGCCTCATTGAAGAGACGATAGAGTGAAACCGAGGGTCCAAAGTATTCACTCAGCAGCTTGGCAGGAGCCACCTGACGAAGCTTAAAACGCACGACGGGAGGACCGTATTGTCGAAACCGGAGATCTCTGCAGAGATAGAGGATTTCTACGGCCGTTTGTATGCTGCACATGCCCCTCCTCCTCAACGAGAAGACTATGATTCCAGAGCCACCCTGACGCGCACAGTGACGAACTGCCTGACATCAGTCAAGATGAGATCGTGCTAGCTCTGAGGCAGCCTAAAAATGCAAAAGCCCCAGGTGAGGACGGAATTACTTCAGAGCTTCTGAAGGCAGGAGGAGCCCCTGTTATACAGGAGCTAAAGAACCTCTTCAATTCCGTCCTTCACAGTAGGAGAACTCCAAAGGCGTGGAGCAGGAGTTTGGTTGTGCTCTTTTTTAAGAAGGGAGATAAAACCCTTCTTAAAAACTACAGACCCATCACACTCCTGAGCCACGTCTATAAGCTGTTCTCACGCGTAGTTACGAACCGTCTCGCCAGGAGACTCGACGAATTCCAGCCACCGGAACAGGCCGGGTTCCGCGGAGGATATGGCACCATAGACCACATTCACACAGTGAGGCAGATTATACAGAAGTCCGAAGAGTATAATCAGCCCCTGTGTCAGGCCTTTGTGGACTATGAGAAAGCCTTTGACTCTGTCGAAACTTGGGCTGTTCTGGAATCCTTACAGCGATGCCAAGTACAGCTTGGCAAAAAAGAGTGTGGATTTAATGAGGGCGCCTAAGTCTAATATAAACACTAATATGGCAACCCAGTATACTACGACGTAAAGTGTTTAGATACTTGTTATTTTTCAATGAGTTTCACGTGGCACATTGTGTTTGGCCCAAGATTATAGTGGGTATAAGGTTCTTGGTTTGGCCAGAACACAGGAATCACAATTAAGAAAAAAAGCAACTTGGTGATGAAAAAATATTTCTTACGAAAACCTCTTGCTTGATGTAACTCACAGTTTTGTTCATTTATTGTTGTTTACCTACTGAGTCTTTAGGGATGCTTTCCAATCGTCATGTCAGGTAAATATTATTTGTATAAAAGAACAAAGAGATTTATAATACATGCAAAAGAAAAGAGGTTTATTTTTTGCACTAGGTCTTTGATAAGTTGAATTTGTAAGTAGAATTGAGTCCATTGAATTATGAATAATATTACATGGAAGCATCTGCTCACTCACGAAATTATTTGTTATCAAATAATTTAGTAGCCTTTCTTATTCTCGCGAGATTCGAGCTGGTGTAATCATCGTTAGAAAATACTATTGTAGTATAAGTATCCGTTCATCGTATCTTAAACATTTAGGAAAATTAAACACTTTTATATCTTCATAATTTATTTAAATAATACAAAATTTCTATTAAAATTAATCCGATTCTAAAACACTTTCATCTAAGTATTCTACCCCAGAAAACTATAATGTGACTTGGCTAGATGTTCCTGCAACAACAAAAGCATCTGATTCTGAAGCAGTGTCGCTGCTGCTGTCTTCTCTGTGGTTAATCACCAATTATTCAATATCATGATACATAGTCATACCCTTATCATAATATTCCTTTTCAATTTTCATAATATGATGGCAGGAATTCTTACAATCTTCAGCAGTAATAGCTAGAAGTGCTTGTTCAGCTGCCACCTGTTGGAGTAAAATATTACTAATTATGAGTTCAAGTTAATAACATTAAGAAAAAATAATTATGTACTAGATCTCTACCTTTATGTCAATGGACCCTACATTGGAGTGTATATAGCTTTCATCCAAATAAATAACATGTTTTTGTAATTCTGTAGGCAGATTTCTATTATGCATTATTATTTTTAAATATTGCTCTCTCTTTGGAACCTTTACCCCACAAAAGCGTTTTACCATGGCCAGATCCGGGACAAAAATCTAATATTAAATATATTTCATACCTGCTTTTTTACGGTGTAGAATAAATTAACCCTTTGTCTAATTGCGCATAAGTCAAAATCATCGAGATCTTTCTTTGGTCGACCTTTCTGATGTTTCCCAGGTGTAGAAAAGATGCCATTATTTTGTTCACCTTCTTCAACAAATGTTCTTATAGCATTGATTGATTTACCTAAAATAAATACCAAACATGCATGAACTTTTAAATTATTCATATTTTTTTTCATGTCTCAAGTATCAAAAAATTAAGTCAGTGTATAAGTGGTTTGTAAACATAACCTTTGTCAACAAAACACTAAAATATCGTAAATTTTATGTTACTCATGTTATAAACCAGTGCAAAATGTATGGTTCGACTTGTAGAATGTAAATAATTTGCATAAATACCTGTCATATCGGCAACTCTCTGATAAACATTGTCAATTTGAAACAAAATTTGTCCCGCTTGAGATTCAGCCAAACATCGAAAAAAACTTGGTATATCACTGCTCTACCATTACTACGAATCGTTTTATTCATTTTAATTAATAAAACAAGCAACGAACGTAGAAGAATTTACAGAATTCCGTCGAAAATAACTTAGCGTAAACAACGATGACACAGAATGTACTAACAATTTGACACAAATGACAAGTCTAATAGTGTTGCAACAAATAATTAGTTTTAGTTCTTATTTTCACCGCGTCATACTCTTTTTTGCCAAGCTGTAGACTATCGTTATATCGAGGTGTTGAGATGCCTCTATAACGCCGCCACCATGAGTGTCCAAGTACAGGGCCAGCAGTCTAAACCCATCCAACTGCGCAGGGGAGTGAGACAGGGTGATGTGATATCGCCAAAACTGTTCACTAGCGCGTTGGAAGATATGTTTAAGACGCTGGACTGGAAAGGTATGGGCATTAACATAAACGGCGATCACATCTCACATCTTCGATTCGCAGACATAGTCTTAATGGCGGAGTCACTGGAGGAGCTGAACCGGATGCTGGACGGCCTAGCTTCAGCCTCGCGACGCATCGGTCTTGGCATGAATTTGGATAAAACCAAAGTCATGATCAATGGCCACATTGAGCCAGGACCGGTGGTCGTACATGACCACCTTCTTGAAATTGTTTCCGAGTATACTTACCTCGGGCAGATTCTGCAGTTGGGTAAAAACAATTTTGAGAAGGAGGCCAAGAGGAGGATCCAGCTGGGCTGGGCAGCGTTTGGAAAACTACGTCGAGTCTTTTCGTCATCCATACCGCAATGTTTGAAAACGAAAGTTTTCAATCAGTGCGTCCTACCCGTCATGACCTACGGAGCCGAGACATGGACACTCACGGTAGGGCTGGTCCACCAGTTTAAAGTCGCTCAGCGGGCTATGGAGAGAGCTATGCTCGGAGTTTCGAGAAAGGATTCGCAACGAATACATCCCACAGAGAACCAAAGTTATCGACATAGCTCAAAGACTTAGCAAGCTGAAGTGGCAGTGGGCTGGCCATATCTCGCGAAGAACCGACAACCGCTGGGGTAAACGTGTTCTTGAGTGGAGACCGCGACTGGGCAAACGTAGTGTAGGACGCCCTCCGGCCAGGTGGGATGACGATCTGCGAAAGACTGCAGGCAGATGCTGGATGCGGCAAGCTGAAGACAGGGCGCTATGGCGCTCATTATGAGAGGCCTATGTCCAGCAGTGGACTGATAAAGGCTGATGATGATGATGATGATGACAGCAAGGGGCTACCTTTACCACTGTAGCTACAAGAAAACATTCTAAGGAGACTGTCCATTATTTTGAAGACGTTCATATCTGCATTCGCAGATCAGTTCAATTAATCGGGAACCGAAAGTTTCGCAAATAACAATTGTTGTGTTTTTCATAAATTTCAGTCCTTGTACCAAGCGTAAGCAGTTCAGAATCCATGTGAATTTTTTAATATACTTACTCAACAATAATTTTTGTACATTTTTCAGTTCCTGAATAGTTTTCTATTAATATTTGTTGATTAATCGACCCTGAATACGGTTAAGTATAAACGCGAATTGGAGACGCATATCCTACAAAATGTATGTAGAAAGTTTTTTGGAATAACTGCCCTTAAAAGTACTGAAACCTGTAATGGTTCCATATAGTTTCTTGATCTTATAAGCAACAGGATCGATTGGCATTAAAAAAAGTATTTTCATAAATTGCCCCTTTTCTTGCTAACTGTACTTTTAAAAAAATCTGTGCATGCAAATATTAAAGTTTTAAAAAATTATGGATAGCCTCCTTACAAAGTTTTCTTGCCGCTATAGCGGTTAAGGTAGCCCATGCCGTCCCATCTTAAAAATCCATCCTATATTTTGATTAAAATTTGTGCACACATATGAGTTATCAAATTCTTGTGTACATCGCGTTACACAGACTATAGAATACACCGGATTTGACTCGATGAATAGTATAAAAGTCTTATACAGCGATATACAGGATTTACTTAAGGAGAAAAGCCGGCTTCCATGACAACGGCCCAGGGCTCGGGGATCCGCTGTCTTATTGATTAATTGTTGACATGTTACCCCTGATAAACGATTTTCGGGCAACTATCTTAAATCTGTTGGGTGTTTCTGCCGATGACTTGGGGCACTTTCGGGATAAGGAATAGACGTGGAGAATATATTACGTAAATTGAGCAGGATGTTTCTGGTAATGACGAGACATGGACAGCTAATCATTGCTTTGGAAATCAGTCTGTACAGCACTGAATTTGACCATGATGCCAAGCGTCATTATAAATATCCCAGTTTGAAGTTTATTAGATGCAACCAATGTAGTTACTGGGCATCGCGATTCGTAAAATCCAATGTTGTAGGTTGGAGTGCAGTGCAATGATTTGTTATTCCAAGCTCTTGGTAGTGATGCTACTATTGACGTATGTGGTTATCAGACAAGCGACTAACAATCTCTCATTTAGAGTAGGTACATCTAGTACCTGTAACGCAGTAAAGTTTTAGCTGTTCGTTTTACGATCGGTTGAACACCCGATGCCAGTCCTTGGAAGTGTTTAATAATGTATCCAGTCTTCGTCAAATAGCTCATATTATGTATGCGATGAAATTTGCAGTAACATTCCAGCTATAATTAATGGATAAATACCGATCATTTTAGGATCTCGTCCCATATTGGATTGACGATTCTATAGAAAAAAGTTATAAAATATGTGTGACTAGCTTTTGCCCGCGGCTCCGCCCGCTTTAAAAAGTTTTTCCGGGATAAAAGACCCGCTTTATATTTTCCCGGGATAAAAAGTAGCCTATGTGTTAATCCAGGACATGATCTACCCGTGTGCCAAATTTCATCGAAATCCGTTCAGTAGTTTTTGCGTGAAAGAGGAACAAACATCTTTACATCCAAACATCCAAACATCCTAACATCCAAACATCCATACATTCTTACAAACTTTCGCCTTTATAATATTAGTAGGATAGTTGCAAAATTTTAACTCCATACGGAAACAAATCTTTGTGTTAGGTGTCAAGACCTAGGAGGAAGTTTCCATACCATTTACTACCACCACACACAAAGCCAAGGTAAATAAAATATGCTACTCGCTTTCTCCGCCACAATGGCTGTGTAAATCGGAAAAGCATCAGCTCCATGTTTAATTGAAAAAATCGTGTGCAGTATCTTCGATTGAGGGTTAAGTATTTCGTCCGCGACATTGAAATGAATGTATTTACTGAACATAATAATGAGCGAGTAACGCGTTAATTGTTTGATGAAATTGGATAAAATTTGGCATTGTAATATCTTCTCCAAACATGGAGGCTATCATTTATGCCTAGGGCTGCCATCATCTAAATTGCCGACGCCGGATAAACACGGCAAAAATCCCGGACATTTGGGAGAAATATGGGTCTTTCCCCGGACACCTCTGAAAAAATACTTTGCCGTTCCTTCTTGAATGCGGGGAAATGAATGAATTTTTAACTAAGATTTATTTCAATTTGTCGCTCATCTATAAAAGAATAGATTTCCCCTGACAACAAAAGTGGTTTTGCCCGGACACTTTTTAAAACCCCTGCCGGACGGCCCCCGGACGCCCTTCAAACTAGGACAAATCCGGGGAAATCCGGACGCATGGCAGCCCTATTTATGCCGGATCAAGCAAGCACACTGGGAATTACATTCCAAGAAAAGACTAACGCGGGCTAAAAAGCACTTGAAGCTACTACAATAAACGTAAACCACTCAAAAATTAATACAATATAATTTTGAATGAACACCGAATGACCCGGGAACGTCACTTTACAATAAACGCGTTATCTAAAATCGATATTAAAACAATAAAGCATCAAAATAATTGATTGTTTCCAATCGCCCGTTCGAGTTGATTGCGACCACGTGACTCGTGAGTTGACGGTTAGCGTGATGCGTGCGTTGTGCATATTGTTTTGCTCGTTGATAATTAGTATAGCTGCTGGTGTGTATGTACCGTATAGGTACTTGCATGATTACGTCAAGGACGGACGTGAGTTTCTGTGCTCGTTTATTTATGAAGATTGTCATGTTTTTACTCTATATCTTCTTTCTACTTTGTATATTGGTAAGGGATTGTAATAATTATAAACCCAGATGTAACAGGATAATATCTCCAATTCACTCTGTAATCGTATACTTATTTTGAACTTCCTGAAGACATTATGTTTTTGTGGAGCCATATTTTCAATGTAATGCTGGTTATACATTCTAGATAGTAAAGCCCTTCTATTTGAGCTTGCATATGAGTAGGTACGTCTATTTCTATCGCTAAACACTACTATATGTCTCAGGATGGCTGGTGCAGCTAATACTTATTTGCGATTCAAAGTTACTGATGGTGAAGCTACAGCAAGTCACGTCATTCAGTAAAAAACAACCACCTGACAAAAAAAGACCTTACCAAAACGTGCAACGTGCACCGTTGACAGTATTTTGCGCTTTAACAATCAGCTCTGTCACCGCTTCAGGGGCGCGTGCCGTGTCCAAGTACTCGCTCGACTACGTGAAGGATGGCCGCTTCTGTCACGCTTGTCCGTTTCACTGTACGAGAAATTTGCTTCAAAGATTTATGTCCTCACCGATGTTTTACAACTTGTTTTCTTGGCCATTGTTTTGAAAATGTCTTTGTCTGTGCCTAGGATGTTTGAGTATTCTGTTATTAAAACGATCACAAAATGAATTTGATTGATGTTATGTCTAAACTAGGTGCAACGCAGCTTTGTTTATTGTAAAGCCTTTTCCGCTAAAAAAGTTTTTAAACCACTATAGCGATCCATTGCTTCATCAGTATGTACAACGGCAGCGCCATAATCTGTTTTAAAAAATCCGATAAATAATTCAAATATTTCTCACGGGAGGCAATTACTGCGATAAAAATAGCCTATATTTTAATCCAGAACATGGTCTATCCGTGTACCAAATTTAATCCTAATCCTTTGATCAGTTTTTCCGCTAATACTGCCAACAAAAACCAAACACTACCTTATTTGGGCTTATAATTTAATATTGGTAAGATTTTATCTAATCAACGAGTTTTTATAACTTATAAGGTAGAATGTGGACCAGAAAACGTAGAATAAATTTTTCATCTATTTCTTATAACCGTTATCCAAATGGATGTGCTCAATTTATTTGCTCACATAGTATGAGAATGTGAACGAGCTATAGAGAAACATACTTCCGACACTTAAATAAAGTCACATTATTATATTTCCAGGCGCACTCGACGGGCCATTTCCGTCTAGTTTGAAAAATGTACCGTACTATTGTTACCAAGTGCCGTTAAAGGGTCCCTGCGACAAAATGTACTTGGTTTGGTTCTACGACATAGTGAGAAGGGAATGCATGCAGATGTTCTACTCAGGATGCGGCGGCAACGAGAATAGATTTACAAGCAAAGCCTCTTGTGAAATGCATTGCGAAAGCAAAAAACGAATATGACCCACCTCCGGCCACTGCTTTTGCCGTAATTCCTTTGTTGCAAACGGATGTAAATGTTCAAACTGGTTTAGAAGTTACTTGCACGACATAATAAATAGAGGATTTGCTACTCGGATTTTTTATTGCTGCTTTTGATGATGTCATTTTGTTTACATGACTATGTTATGACTTCTATTGTAGAGCGAAATTTAACGCAGGATCAGTTTATTTCTTCCCCCGTGATGGACATGTCCGAGGCAGCGTGTCTCACGCTGCCTCGGACACCAAAAGGCGGACACGGTACGGTGTTTCGGGGGCTTCTGAGCCCCCGCAACAGGAAAAGGACCGCAATAGCGGTACGTGCAGGGGCGGTTGCGGACGACAACTTAGACGTGAGTCGGAGGAAGCCCGCAGCCGTCCCTAATGCGCCGAAGATGGCCGTTTAAAAAAAAAAAAAAAAGGATCAGTTTATTTGTTTTTGTTAAACTAAATCTTGCTGCTGATGTCTATCTAGATACTTAATATAGATTATATTTTTTTATATGTAAGCGTCTATAAAGATCCTATTAAACTAGTTCATCATTGTGAAGGTTTTTGATTCAAGCTGCCTCCACAAAACTTCAAAAGGTGTTCGAGAGCACTTTCGCGTGTACTAGAATGATTTATTATGTCAGCACGCGACAAAAGCATTTTATGGGAACTGTTATAAAATGCGGTTTAGTTCTATGAATACGGCCACCGGGCGCGATATACTCCTTGTAAATATTATTTATGAGTTCCAAGACTCCGTCAATGCTAATGTCGCCTCAATCTGTTTTATGGACACTCATTTGACCCCATTTATGAAATTTTATTCATTCATAAAATTTTATTATCGTCTCACTAAACAGGCTCCTTTATCGGGGCGCTGTTGTTTACTCCACTTGGAAACTTGATAAATTATTCTAATTAATTTTATTGAAAGTGAACGGTGCAATAGGCCGGACAGAAACGTGCCTCGGTGGCAACTATTGTGAGGTTTGCCATTATCATATTTAATCTTGACTGGCGTCTGGAAATGTTCCGTCAATTTTGTAAATCAATTCTCCGCCCATTTCTGGTACACGAATTACGCACCAAATTTTATTATGGGATTAAACAGAATTCTGAACATGAAAAAGGAATCTGAAGTCTTATGCTTTGGAAATTTAACTTCACAATTTTATATCAACAATCTTGAAGGTTTCTTTTCATAAAGCAACACGCATTTTCCTCGCGTTGTTACGCCCACCTGGCTGCCACGAGGTTTTTGACATGAATAGAGAATTTTTCAGCACTCTTTTATTTAGCTCACATTTTTTATACGCATCGAGAATTTGTTATCAACCACGCACACCTCCGTATTTTCCACTCGGTTGAGAACAAAGCTTTCCAACGTGGTGTAAAGAAATGAAAACATTATTTGATCTTAAGCACCTAATTATTTACACATTATGTTCACAGGGCAAGTGATATACATAAAATATTCCATTTTCCGTGATGTTTTTTTATGATCAGACAGGATCGTATCCCTGTTATACTATTAACATAGAGAAGATGTTTATCAAGCTTTTCTGATCGTATCAGTCACCAAAACTGAGTATACGTTCCGAAGAACGGTGATAAATGTCCTAGCATAGATTTTATCTTCATAAATACACTTTTCGATTAAGCCG
Organism: Lapara coniferarum; assembly: GCA_949316025.1. Lineage (NCBI taxonomy): Eukaryota > Metazoa > Arthropoda > Insecta > Lepidoptera > Sphingidae > Lapara > Lapara coniferarum. Next base: position 14,657,992 of record OX438929.1, read on the forward strand.
AGCCAACAGACCAATCGATTCAAGCATTATCGCTGGCTGGGACACATCGTGCTCCAATGAATTGATCTCCTGGCCAAATTGCACGTCGTGTCGACTCACCTATTCGAGCATTCCCTTGTACGACACTAGATTAGTCAAATCGGAATATATGGCTACGTCAATTACTAGACTATACACATTTAGCATTAGGCGCAGGCTGTGGTCATTAGTTTAACTAAATGACGTTTACACAGGACTACGGATTATAATAATCCGATTCCCGCTGTGTGTTGTAGTCAATTTATTAAGTTATCACCTTTGTTTCCTTCTGATAATTAAGGTTGTATGTTAATTACTATTACGACATTTCTGCTTAGATTTCTTTGATAATAATGGAAAAGGGTGTGTATTAAAATAGTTACAATTTTTTTTTCAGTGCGTAATTGTGAACACAGTGTGCAATACTGATTTAAACAAAAGTTTTAATAATTTAATCTCAATTGTTCTAAAGTAACTCGACGGAAATTTCATCTATGTAAATTTGTACTTGTGTTTGAAATTTGAACTTCAAAGCTACGAAAGTAATTCACCGCGCTTATCTTATTTATAAAACCCGTAGCTCATTCCGACCTGCTAATGGTTAATATCAAGGTGTCCTTAATTAATTCCGAGATTTGATGCGATAAAAGTGGTCCTTTTACATAAAGTCCTTTTGATAGATATTTTCTCTGTGCGACTGTATGATGAGACGAGCAGGTCACTGGCCTGACGGTCAGCGTTACAACTACCCAGAGATTTTCTCTGTGCGACTGAATGATGAGACGAGCAGGTCACTCGCCTGATGCTCAGCGTTACAACTACCCAGAGATTTTCTCTGTGCGACTGAATGATGAGACGAGCAGGTCACTCGCCTGATGCTCAGCGTTACAACTACCCAGAGATTTTCTCTGTGCGACTGAATGATGAGACGACCAGGCCACTGGCCTGATGGTCAGCGTTACAACTACCCAGAGATTTTCTCTGTGCGACTGAATGATGAGACGAGCAGGTCACTCGCCTGATGCTCAGCGTTACAACTACCCAGAGATTTCTCTGTGCGACTGAATGATGAGACGACCAGGTCACTCGCCTAATGCTCAGCGTTACAATTACCCAGAGATTTTCTCTGTGCGACTGAATGATGAGACGAGCAGGTCACTCGCCTGATGGTCAGCGTTAAAACTACCCATAAACAGTAGCAACACCATCCACAACTTTCATACTTCGTTAAAAATATATTATCTACCTAAAGCAAACAAGTACCAATGTTTTACTAAACATCTTGATATAACAAACTTTTATGTTCGGCGTCGTTTTGTACCTATGTATTTCGAATTTGAAAATGTTTTATTTTTATTTATTTGATTCAAAATATATTTTGCTTTCACATCTGGCATGTTCGCGAGTGCAATAGGTCATTCTCGTTGGATTGAAACTCGAAGCAAGTATATAAAAGTATGTTTAGAATGTACTGAGTTTGAATTAGGTTTTATTTGAGGAATTGGGAGAGCTGTATTTGTGTACAAATTAGGGATTCGAAGTAAATATTTGTTTGAAATATATTGCGTTGTGATAAGTAGAATTGATTTATATTGAAACTTAAGATCAGTTCCATGAAATATTACTTTCGGTAGAGTGTAATGTACATAAGTGTTGGCAATGTAATTGATATGTTAAACTGTATAAAAACTGTTGAGTTTTTGTGCTTACAGCTTTATAAAAAAGAAAAGAATTTTTGATGAAATAGAAATCAAATTATGATGGATGATAAAATAGGCAGCGTTTAAAATAGCAAAGTAAAATATTCACTTAAATACATATAAATCTGAATAACGATGATATATGTATATTTACTTTTCGAAAATGTTTTTGAAATAATTTAATATAATCTATCCCATTTTAATTAATGACAACACTGTAAATTTTAACATTTATTTGTATATTGATGCGAGAATCAATGGGGTATCATACAAATTACTGGGACACTAATAGAATTTTACGACAGATAAGATTACACTTTTAATTGAAACAATATTTTTTTACGATGTCGTAAAACTCACTTTTTAATTGCACACAGGTGCACTTGGTAAGGACGTAATTTTGAAGAATATCGAAGTAGAAAAACTTGCTTTCAAAATATTATATTAAACAAAAGCAATAGTTTTCAAAAATGTTTCAGAAAGGAGTGTTGATACGGACGAAATGCATATGTAAAAAGTTCATTAGTCAAATTGGCAATTTCGAGCTTCATGCGTCCATACATCTGAGTTCGGTGTTTTAATATTGGATTACATTATTTTACTCAAGTTATTCAGTAGCGCCAACGGGAGAATCTTTTCCACAATATTGTAATATGTGCTGTATCTTGCTAGTACAGTATCTTTGGGAACAATAGCTGACGTATATTTTTGAATATATTTTCACTGTGTTTCACGTTACCACGAGTGCTGAAGTTCACTGAATTTGTCCATTTTGTGTAGAGGTTTTGTCACGGACTTGTTATACTCGTTTCACTTTAAACTTATGCTGGAATATATTGTGGACATTCTTACACAAATGTAACACATGTTTTTATGTACCTTCTTGAATTTAACAGGTGAAGTTTTAATGTTGTAGTTTCACTTATATTCTGATAGTGCGACTGTTACCAGATAACTTAAACTATTCCCAACCTGACAAGTGAGCAAATATAATATTATTTGATGATTGATTAATCTTGCCTGTGACACGCGCTGCTTGTTTGTATGAAATTTGAATACATACAATGTAATCTACATTTACCGAGTCTACGGAATACGCAATAGTGGATTTATCACGGCAGATGTTTCCGCCCACATAACGATATTGCCCACGATGTGTTCAAATATTGGATTTATCTAATGGAATAGAATTTGTCGATACATCGCCATTGATAGGAACTATTGTCTATATCGCACTGCGCGTCTGCACGCCAAACCAGCATTGTATTTTCAATTAATAAGTTGTCATCTTGGTAATAAAAGACTTCCAATGTCCATTAGTGTAACAGTCTTGATGTAATTGTGTCTCCTACGATATAAGAAGGCCTGGTTAATAATTATTAAATTATAATTTAAACAACATTTAGTTCAGTTTCTACTTCTGAAGATGCTTTTGTGACCTTAATAACATTGTCGAATAGTTTGGTTAAATTAAATTTAAGCAAGTGAATTGGTGTGAGTATAAGGGATCTATCGAACTCGACTAGATAACCACCGCAGACATTTTGTTATACCTGCCAAAATCGATTATTCCACTGTGTCACGTTGATGTATATTCAGTGAGACAGGAGAGTATAATTCTAGCGGCTGTCTATCAGGTGCTGCCGTGTCTGGATTACTCTGGATAAAACCAATAAACTAACAAACACGACATCCAAATGTCACAAGTGTTGTGTCGTGGGAAATATGTAAAATAAATTGGTATTTATTACAAATAATTATAAATCCTATTTTTTAATACTAAAATATATACACGACTGTATATCTATTACATAAATCGGTACGCAATATGAGTTAAGACATTAGATCTGACGACCCACCAAGGCTGAAATGTAGGGTTGAGCGAATTACCCCGTGCCGCGATTTAGCCTCAGCTTAATAAATCCGCGTGTACGAGGACACTGACTCCCCGCGCGTTAAAGTGACCAAGTGTTATGATGTAAATCTGGCCACTTTTATCTTTTTAAATTTAAACCTCTTTTGTAATTATGTAACGACCAGTTTCTCTATTGGCAGCAAGAGTTACTGGTATTTTCGTTGAAATGACGTTTATACTTTGGCACATTTTTAGCTTTTAATTTACTTGCTACTTTTATTGTTTATCGGAAACTGATTGTGAGAGTTGTAACACGTTTCTCTTTGTAATTTTAAACTTAAAAATGCAAGTGATATTTCTCAGATACATTATGCAGAGAGCGCAAGTCGGGAGTTGAGAAAATGCTAGCTGCATTCTTCTATTTCTGCTTCTTAGGAAAATTATGGTGGTAAAAATATCGACATACTTCATCTAAACTAATATTATGAAGAGAAAATATTTTATTTCTTGTATGTTTGTAATGTACAGGTACTTTTCTGAAGCTACTTTACTCCTGAGTACTATAGGCTTCTTATTATTCCGGGAATGGGCGTTAACGCGTTGTAGATTTAAAGAATTATTTTTATTTTTAAAATTATTTACCATACCATACCGGCCCAATATTATATACTGCCCACTGCTGTATATTAGGGCTTTCAGTCTCGGTACATTTACGAGTCTCGGGAAAAAAAAACGAGACTTGGTCAGGTCTCGAAAAAAAACGAGACTTTCGAGACTTTTTCAAAAATAGTCATTGTACTCGTAAGCCACGATTATAGACTTTTAAGGCAGTCAATACAAGATATATCAATAAAGTATTTTATAAATTACACTATTATAAAGCCATATGGAAGTTAAATTACCAATTACTTATACGACTTTTAAATTTTTATATCTGTCCCGTAAAAGATAAAGAGCGTTGGATAATTACTTTCAAAGAGAGGATTTGATTTTATTACAAACTAGCTTTTGCTCACCGCTTCGACCACGTGAAATAGTTTTACAAGGACAAAAAGTAGCCTATAGCCTTTCCAGAGTTTCAAACTGTCTCCATACCAAAATTCAACTAAATCTGTTCGGTAGTATTTGAGTAATTTGGCGTAAAGACATATATACAGACTTAGCGGGGGGTTTTGTTTTATAATTTTTAATTAAGTAAATCACATAAGAAAAAAAATCTCTAATTCTACGCTAGAAGTACGTATAGATTAGCATTAGTGTTTGGGTCCCAGGTCATCTCGTGTCTCAAAGTATCGGGACTTTTTGTATTTTTAATGGTCTCGCGTCGCAGGTTTTTAAGGTCGAAACATGTCACGCTATAGTAAGTGAAGACTCGCTTCTCCTAATAGACGTAGACGAGACGTCTCCAGCCTCTTTTAAATACCGGCCTTCAGACGGCGGTTGGGCGATCGGTGACCCGCTACGATATAAATAAAGTGTATGAGGGTGCCGCGTAGTGTTTCATACTTATTTGACATTTTATTCGAGTCTCATCTTCAAACAGCGAGAGACTCTGCTCAAGAGTAGACTCCTACGAAAGTTGCGATAGCATGTACATGTGCACTCCGTGACCTTCGACATGCTTAATTATAATGTTATATGAATGCTTTGGGTTGTCTCATGTCCTGGGATTTTCGTAACTTTTCAAACCATAATTAGCAGAGATTTAGCAATGATTTGAGTATTTCCCCCTATCGCTACCATTGTCAAAAAGAGATCTTTTCCCAATTTATCATAACGACAATGTAGTTAATTACAAAGACCCATATATTTTTCAACAAAGTTAGGTTGAGACTTCCGAGAGATTATCAAAAATTTAATTTTTCTATGTCGCCACTGATCCGCATTAAAAAGATCCTGATAGTTTAGTAACTTTTTCAATAATAATTATTATTTGATGTTAGTTTCGAAAGTCTCGTTTTTTTCCGAGACTGGAGGCAGCAGTCTCGAGTCTCGAAAATACAAAAAAATCGTCGAGACTCTCGATATTTTCGAGACCGAGAGTCTCGAAATGAAAGCCCTACTGTATATACTATTTAACTCCTCTACAACTGAGAGGGTTAAGGCCTTAGTCCACCACGCTGGCTTAGTACGGGCTGTACGGGTTAGTAGATTTCACATACCTTCGAAATTCAGAAAACTTTTCAGGTAGGTTTCCTCACGATGTTTTTATATATAGATGTATGGAAAAACCCTATATATATATATGGACACCGGTGTCCGTCGCTAGGCTTGACAGATTAAAATAGTGGTACAAATTCAAAATAATTTCTGACACCCAAACTAGCGTAGCTGTATATCAGTAGTCAGTAAAAGTACCTAAAAATATCGTCACACATTTAATCATCCAAAATAATTTTTAAATAAAATTCCTAAAAATGCGTCGGTACGGAAACAAAACCGTCGTTCATCTGGCCGCGTCACGCTCAACTCATTTACGTTAAGCACGCAACGTTCAATGATAAGATAGATTTTCACACGGGACTGTCTCACCGTGACCGGCAAGTCTATACAATGGCGATGACCCACTTCTGCGCTCATTAACGTGTGGCCACGTTGCGGCGGACACCACAATGTAATGGTTTACTTATTCAGTGTCGCAGCAAGGAGCCTTTTTTGGTACAAAGCGAACTTGGCACTCGACGGAAACTTGGCCCCGACGCGAATAAATTATATTAAGATTTAAGGTGTCTTGTTCAGGACGTTTACGACGTTTGTGTAGGTGTGGATTTGTGTTTTATAAATTAGGTATTTTTGTAATAATTGTTTTTTTTTTTTTTTCAAAATATCAATTACTCTTTTTTGTATCGAGATGAATCTTGGATTTGCATTATTTTACTAAGACTCCGCCTGAACACTTACTAATGTTTTGTATATTTATTTTACCAAGTAGTAGCATGCATCAACTCTAGATACTCCTGGACAAGTGCAGTATGATGCCACGCTCTACTTTCAAATTCAAAGTTCTGGATGGAATTCTGCTATTTATATGCAGACGTGGATGTTTACCCTCAGATAAGATCTTGTCGTTTTGATATAGTGTTTTACCTATGTATGTTCAAATATATAAAATACTAGCTTTTGCCCGCGGCTCCGCCCGCATTATAAAGTTTTTCCGGGATAAAAGTCCCGGTTTATATTTCCCCGGGATAAAAAGTAGCCTATGTGTTAATCCAAGACATGATCTACCCGTGTGATCATCGAAATCCGTTCAGTAGTTTTTACGTGAAAGAGGAACAAACATCTATACATCCAGACATCCATACATACTTACAAACTTTCGCCTTTATAATATTAGTAGGATATTAGTAGGATGTTAAAAATACGACATCAAATAAATTATCCAGCAGACAATGTTAGAATATACATAAATGTGTACGTGCGTATTTCAAGGCTGATGTATAACAGAAGAGTGTTAAAAAAATATTTTTGCTTGTTACAGGTAATGGCGCATGAAAAGTCTCACTTGTTTTGATTTATGTACGTATTGGTTGTTTAATTTCCTCTGCCAGCCCGCAAAATACAAAATGTAACGTTTGTTTTCGTCTGGCACATAAAATCAGTTACATTCTACATTATCTTTATAGGTTAGCGTGTATTTTCACAAGGATCTTAAATGAAAAAGATATAGAAGCTACCCTACATATCAGGTGAAATAACTCTGCGCTGTATTTAATACAATAATTCGTCGAAAAGAAAATATCCTTTTAATAATTACTGTTTGCAAAAACACAAAATCAATCACAATTGAATAATGCGAGGTTATTAAAACTTTATTTAAAACTTTTGTTATGCCCTTAATAATTTTATAATCTCAAGTAGTAAAATATCCTTCCGGGACGCCGCAACTCTGGCGGCGGCGGGCACCGGCCAAGTAGTTCGAAGAATCCACCGTTTAGGGTTGAAGGTGGCCCTCGAGAAAACCGAGGCCGTGTGTTTTCACGGACCTCGGAGAGGGCCACCGGCCGGTGCCGGCATCGTCGTTGGGGGGGTGCGGATCCCCATCGGCTCTAGCATGAGGTATCTAGGTTTAGTCCTAGATAGCCGATGGCGATTCCGCACCCACTTTAAGGAGTTGAGGACTAAATTGTCCCGGGCAGCGGGCGCTCTTTCCCGCCTGCTGCCCAACCTGGAAGGTCCTGGCTTCCCTTGCCGGAGGCTGTATCACGGAGTCGTGCGGTCCATAGCCCTTTATGGCAGCCCCGTTTGGGCTGACTCCCTGGGCCGCCCCTGCGTCGCCCTTCTGCGCGCCCCGCAGAGAGCTTTAGCGCAGCGGGCGGTCAGGGCGTACCGCACGGTCTCTTTCGAGGCGGCTTGCCTATTGGCCGGATTTCTGCCCTGGGACCTGGACGCCAAATCCCTTGCCGATGTATTCCATTGGCGGGAGGAGGCGTTCAGTCGCGGGGAGCGTCCGGCCCTGAAGGAGGTGGAGGCCAAGAGGGCCGCCTTACGGCGAGCCGCCGTGGAGGAGTGGCGTCTCAGGCTGGAGGCCCCGTCGTGGGGGCACCGGGTCGTAGAGGCAGTGCGTCCTGTCTTTGCCGAATGGCTGGACAGGCGCCACGGAGCGGCAACATACCGCCTGACGCAGGTGCTCACCGGGCATGGCTGCTTCGGTGAGTTCCTGTTTCGGGTGGTAGGTGTAGAGGAGTCGGCCGTGTGTCACTATTGTGACAACTGCCCAATGGACACGGCCCAACATACGTTGGAGTGTTGTCCAGCCTGGGATGAGGAGCGCAGCGCTCTCAAAACAGTCGTCGGAGAAGACCTCTCGCTGCCGGCCGTGGTCGCTTCCATGGTCGGCGGCCGGGAGGCCTGGCAGGCGGTGGCCCACTTCTGCGAGGCGGTCCTCTCGCGGAAGGAGAGTGCCGAGAGGGATCGCCAGCGCAGTGGTGATCCCTCCCGCCGCCAGACGAGACGTAGGAGGCGTCGGGTGGACGACTGACCGACGTCTCCTGCCCTGTGGATTGGGGGCGTTTGGAGAATTCCACCACGGTATCCCCTGCCTGTCGTAAAAGGCGACTAATAGGGGCCTCCGGGGGTCACGGGTGGGCGGGACGTGCCGCCCACCCATTAGTCTAGCCAACTTTTGTGACCCCCGTGATGGACATGTCCGAGGCAGCGTGTCTCACGCTGCCTCGTACACCAAAAGGAGGACACGGTACGGTGTTTCGGGGGCTTCTGAGCCCCCGCAACAGGAAAAGGACCGCAACAGCGGTACGTGCAGGGGCGGTTGCGGACGACAACTTAGACGTGAGTCGGAGGAAGCCCGCAGCCGTCCCTAATGCGCCGAAGATGGCCTTTTTAAAAAAAAAAAAAAAAGTAGTAAAATATAATTTTTTTTATTCACGATCATGAGGTGATAACCCTTAGGACTCATTTGGGGGATTTCGGCTTTACGGCCAGTAATATGACGGCAGCACAAACATTGGTGTTCATCGCTCGGTCCGAACGTGGCTGTGGCGTGAAGATAAGTTGCCCGTCGTTGAATATACATTAATTTTCTGGATACGATGCTCGCTGAAACTAAAACACTTTATAAAAAGCGAAAATGTTAACTATGCGAATTTGGACGGTTGAGATGAGATACTGAAAGTGGCCGACAAGTTTGCTTTGTATGTGTATTTTTAGTCGATTTATGTACACAGCTAAATCTGTGTTTAATATGGATAATATTTTAAAACTACTTCTATCGTGACTCGTCGTCGATCGTGACTTTAGACTTCTATCGTGCAAACTAATTGAGAAAGTGAAATTGAAATATTGTGAAATACGAAACCTGTGTGCGACCTTCGTTTCGTGTATGTGACTCGACTCATAAAGAGTTTATGCCAGGTTCGAAGCACTTAAAAGTAAAGTACATTTCATTCAATGTCAGTTCAAGAGCAAAAAGCAAAAAAGCCGTGGTTAATGACGTGAATAATAAGCTTGCAGCGAAGCGAGCTTAAAGTTGTACCCGAGATTTTATGTTTTCCTCTTAAGAGCGTTTACGTGCTGCGCGGAACGTCAGCTATAGGTAATTCTTCGCAAATTTCACTCACACAGAAGCGCACGTAGTTGTGTGCGTAGAGATGGCGCGTCGGCTATATTTATACTCAGACCAACCAATTTGATGCTTCGATTTTAATATTTAATTAGAATGTAACTTATGATTTTTGGATATATGATAAATGAAGATTTTTTATTATTTTTAAATGAAACAATTTATGCGTATCATCTCGTTTTATTAAAATTTATACATAACACATGTTAAGGGCAATTTTACAAACTTTGTTACTTTTACGCAAAAGTGAAGTATTTGCATTCAGAAAGTACTTACCGGACTGCCTCGGTGGCATAGTTGTATTACAGTACGACTACAAAGCTGAGGTCTCGGGTTCGATCCCCGGGTCGGGCAAAGTGATATTCATCATCAGCCCGTTGCAGTCCACTGCTGGACATAGGCCTCTCCCAAGATACGCCACGGAGCCCGGTCTGCTGCTTTATGCATCCAGTTGCTGCCGGCCCTCTTGTGCAAGTCATCCCGCCATCTGGCTAGAGGGCGTCCCACGCTACGTTTACCAAGACGCGGTCTCCACTCCAGAACACGCTTACTCCAGCGGTTATCTGTTCTGCGACATATGTGGCCAGCCCATTGCCACTTTAACCTACTAACTCTCAGAGCTATGTCGGTCACTTTGGTTCTCTGACGGATCACTTCGTTCCGAATTTTGTCCTTCAGAGAGACTCCGAGCATAGCTCTTTCCATAGCACGTTGAGCGACTTTAAGCTTATGGATTAGCCCCACAGTCAGTGTCCACGTCTCGGCTCCGTACGTCATTACGGGGAGGACGCACTCGTTGAAAACTTTCGTCTTCAGGCTCTGTGGTATATCCGACGAAAATATGTGGTACAACTTCCTAAACGCTGCCCAGCCCAACTGAATCTTCCTATCGGCTTCCTTTTCAAAGTTGTATCTACCTAACTGCATTATTTGCCCGAGATAAACATATTCCTTGACAACTTCGAGAGGTGTGCCATCAATGATTACTGATCCCGGAGCGACGAAGTCATTGAACATAACCTTCGTTTTGTCCAGGTTCATCCGGAGAACAATTCGTTGGGAGGCTTCATTTAGGCTGTGCAGCATTTCTTGAACTTCCTGCAGCGATTCTGCCATGACTACAATATCATCGGCAAACCTTAAATGCGAGATGTATTCGCCGTTTATATTGATACCTCGCCCGTTCCAGTTGAGAGTCTTGAAAACGTCTTCTAATGCATTTGTAAACAGTTTAGGGGATATCACATCCCCCTGTCTTACTCTTCGATGCAATGAAATCGGTCTTGTTTGACTGTTCCGTACTTGAACGGACATAGTTGCAGCGTCATACAAACTTCTCAGCACCTCAATGTATCGGAAATCGACTTGGCACCGCTGCAGGGAGTTCACCACAGACCAGGTCTCGACGGAGTCAAAGGCCTTTTCATAGTCCACGAAAACGAGACACAGAGGCTGATTATACTCCTGGGTCTTCTGTATGATCTGCCTCACAGTGTGTATGTGGTCTATGGTGCCAAATCCTCCGCGAAACCCAGCCTGCTCCGGTGGTTGGAAGTCGTCCAACCGTCGCGTCAGCTACTGGTGATTACCCTCGAAAACAACTTGTAGACGTGGCTCAGGAGCGATATAGGGCAGTAATTCTTGAGAAGGGTCTTGTCCCCTTTCTTGAAAAATAAAACTACCATGCTCCTACTCCACGCTCTTGGAGTTCTCCCTTTGTGAAGAACGGAATTAAATATACGCTGCAGCTGCCTAAGGACAGAAGTTCCCCCTGCCCTTAAGAGCTCAGTTGTAATTCCGTCCTCACCCGGGGCTTTTCCATTTTTTAGTTGTTTGAGGGCCAACTCAATTTCGTCAATGCTGACATCGGGAAGTTCGTCGGAATAGTGTCGGACTAAAGCAGCTCGGGGATCGCAGAGAACGGGTTCAGGTAGCGGAGATTGCGAGGCATACAACTGGCCATAGAAGTCTTCTACCTCCGAGAGGATCTCTGGCTTAGAGGAGACGACACAGCCATCGGCGGTAGTCAGCTTAGACATGTGGCTCCTCCCGAGACGCTTCACGAATACTTCGGAACCTCGATTTTGTTCTATTGCCTCCTTAATGAGGCGTGTATTGGAACTCCGAAGATCCCGCCGTACCGCTTTACGAATATGGTTCGTGAGGGCTCGCTGGTCTGCCGCCGCGGTCTGTGTATTTGCGCGTCTCTCTCTCATTAGTTCCAAAGTTTCGTCTGAAAGTTTGGACTTCCTGCCCGCGTGCCTATTCCGACAGAACCCGTTACCCACATCCCTCACGACTTCCACTACTCTGCTTAAGTCCTCGTCAACATCGCACTCGGTTTCCAGCACATCAAATCGGTTCTGAAGTTCCATTTGGAATCTTTCGGAGTCAGCAATGGTTTGGAACAGTGTTGGCCGGAGCGTGGACTTTATCAGACGGGTGCGTTCCAGCTTGAAGTTTATATTCAGAGTGCCTCGTACAAGTCGATGATCACTTCCGGTGTTGAACCTGTTAATCACTGAGACATCTCTGAATATATGCCTCTTATCCGTCATGATAAAGTCGATCTCATTTTTAGTCACGTTATCGGGACTTCGCCAGGTCCACTTCCTTTGGGGCTTCTTCTTGAAGAACGAATTCATCAAGTATAGCCCCTCTCGTTCTAAAAAGTTGACCAGCATCTGTCCCCTGTGATTCCTGTTTCCAATACCATGTGGCCCCATAACCGATTCTATGTCCGTGCGTACTCCCACTTTGGCGTTAAAATCCCCCATGACAACATTGAAGTGGGCCCTTGAGGTGTTGTGCAGGGCTTTACATATCTCTTCGTACATAGCTTCCACTTCATCATCCGAGTGTGTAGTGGTGGGTGCATATACCTGTACGACCTTAAGACAATATCTCTCGGTCAGTTTGAGTACGAGATACGCAACCCGTGTCGACACACTGGATATTTCCACAATGTTGCCAATGAGGGCCTTGTTGACGAGAAATCCGACACCGCCCTGGGAAAGGCTATCTTCTCGGAAGTAGAGTAAATGGCCTGATTCCAAGGTTACTGTGTCCTCCCCCTCTCTACGGACTTCAGATAACCCCAAAACATGCCATCTTATATTGCCTAACTCTATCTCCAGTTCGGCTAGATGTTCGTTGAGCCTCAGAGTTCGTCCATTATACGTAGCCAAGGTCAATGTGTGGTGTCAAAAGTGATATTGAGTTTTTCTATTCAGTATCAACTCGGAGTCTGGAATTTGTGCCCGATATGGCGATAGGCTCGCCCCCTATCACATCATGGGACGGAATAATGGCGAAAAGTGGGTGCATTAGTTGCGCATCTGCCTACCCCTTCGGGGATAACAGGCGTGAGTGTATATGTATATATAAAGTACTTACCATTTAGTGAAGTGGGCCTGATGATGAAGCCGAAAGACTGGCACTGGAACTCCGTAGACGTTACTATTTAGTACGACCAAATTTAAACAAAGGTGTTCTTCCTACTAGTTCTACTAATATTATAAACGCGAAGGTTTGTAAGAATGTGTGTATGGATGAATGGACATTTGTTACTCTTTCACGCAAAAACTAATGAACGGATTTCGATGAAATTTGGCCTACGGGTAAATCACGTCTTTGAATCAAACGGATCCTCCACTGCTAGTGATTCAATATTAGAACATGACCGGCCTTGACAATGTGTACATGCCAGAGAACAAAACAGTCAGACTTTTTTGCAACCACATTTAGCACTGCACCCCTTTTTGTAGTTGCAAAAAAATGTGTTCAGCAGTTTTTCCGGCGCAGGTGGAAGAAAAATTTGGACTAGTTCTAATGAATTGTTGACCAACTTCCAACCCCAGTCTGTAGGGTCTAGCTGATAACCAAGCCACACTTGAACTTGGTAATATACCCGAATAAGATGTTGATAAGCAGCAACTGAGGTTGGAGGAAGACAAGCTAATTGTACTTGTTTTACTTTTGGTATTTTTAACGAAACATGCATATTTATACTCTCTCGAGCAGAGACTGGCCCCCAGGGAGGTCAAGGCCTAATTGGCCTCTATCCGCAGCGCCGCCCTGGAGGAGTGGCATACCAGGCTGGAGAGCCCGAATGCGGGCTTGAGGACCGTCGCGGCAGTGCGACCTGTCTTCTTAAGGTGGCTTGACAGGCGCCATGGCGCGCCGACATTCCGTCTGACACAGGTACTGACGGGCCACGGGTGTTTTGGCTCGTTCCTATGTCGGATCGGAAAAGAAGAGTCTGCCGTGTGCCACCACTGTGGCAACGGCCGCGAAGACACGGTCCAACACACTCTCGAGGAGTGCCCAGCCTGGGATCTACAACGCAGCGCTCTTAGAGCAGTCGTCGGAGGAGATCTCTTGCTGCTGGACGTGGTATCTGCCATGGTTGGCGGCTGGAGGTCTTGGTGAGCGATGGTCTCCTTCTGCGAGTACGTCATCTCGCGGAAGGAGAGCGCCGGGCGGGATCGTGAGCAGAACGATCCCGCCCGCAGCTAGAGGAGACGTAGGAGGCGCCGGGTGGACGACTGACCGGTGCCTCGTGCCCAGTGGTTTGGGGGCATTTAGAGAGTTCCGCCACGGTATTCCCTGCCTATCGTAAGAGGCGACTAAATGGGGCTTCAAGAGAGTCGCGGGGTGAGCAGCGGGGGGCTGCTCAGTCCAATTTAAGCGACACCGAGGTGGACCACAATGCGTTGTCGTAGACGCCAAAGGCGTCTTTTAGAGTGTGGGGGCATCTTAGCCCCCTCGTATAGAGAAGGGCCGCAGCGGCATCGCGCAGGGACGGTACCGTGCAGCTATCTTAGTGCAACAAGATACCCTGGGGCCGTCTCGTATGCGCCGAAGAAGGCCACCGCAGGTTTTGGTTGGTATGCCAGTGTAGGGTGTACATAGTGTTAGGGACTCGGTCCAATACTCGCTCGGATGATGCTATACTCCCGAGTGTCGGCATTGGGCTGTAAGACTGTGTGAAATCAACATAACCGACCTACTCACCCCCCAGTGGTGGTAGCGCTAACGCGTTTTTTTCCCCGCGAAAAAAAAATACATATCTATACTTATCTAAGCAGGTAGTTTTTTAGGAGCTCCGTACATAGAAAGAAGAAAGCGAATGCAGTTAGTGATAATTTCTTGTCGAGTTGAATTACTATATTTAAAAACTTCAGCAAATTGAACTAAATTTTGTTTTTCAAACATTTTGAAAACTGTCATTTTACCCCTCCTGTAAAATGCAGATGTCGTATCACAGCCAATTATTGCGTGTAAAAATAGTACATGATTTTGACACTTAGCAAAAGTAGATAAACTTTTTGATATATTTCTGGTTGATGTTGAGCTTTTCCTAGTTTTGAGAAGAAAATAGTTTTTTCATTTGGAATTCGAGCAGTGAGTCAAGCGAGTAAGTCAACATCTTCACCAACAACAATAGTTGTATTTGTCAAATTGAATTGCTCTATATTTTAACATATATTACAACTATAGAGATGTACATACGTGGCGTACTCATGCATATTATGATGATTACAACTTTTCGAATCATTATATCTCAAAAACGGCGGCTCGTAGAAAAAAAGTATTGGCACATTTTTTGTAGATCATTTTATGATCTACAATTTTTGTCTGAAGTATTTTTATGATAAAACTTAAAGTCTTGTTGAAAATCGCGAAAAACTCATTCTAAGGATCTTTGACCTTGAATAAAAAAAATCCATACAGGGGAAAGATGGGAAACTTTCAAATTTTATTTCTAATCATATTTTAAACAATCTTACTGATTACTCTTATTTTTTGTCTAATTTGACCGGACTATATAAATGGCTTTGCTTTATTTCCCATGGTGTCTGAAACATAACTTATAGTATTAACACAATAACTTATAGTACTAAAAAATTATTGTCACCATCAATAAAATAAAAAATATTTACCCAAGTACTAAGATGTGCCGATCCCAATACAGACGTGACTATTTTTACTACGCACGGCAAAGGTCAACTGTGGCCAGACCGGAGCGACGAGCGACATGTCCTCTCTCTAGAAAGCCTCGCGGCGGACTAATTTGAAACGATATGCGCGTTGAGTTTTATAGTGGTTTTAAAATATTTATAAAAAATAATGGAAGTAATTTTGTTGAAATTTTTTAAATGTAAGTTTTTAAGGAGATGTTCTTCTATTATAGTAATCCAAAATTACATTAAATTAAGTAGGATATATTGGTAAAAAAAATCATTTTCTTGACCAACATTTCTGAATAATTTCGCATTGTTTGAATTTTTATTTCTCATGAATTAAACATAAAAAGATATTTTTTCCTAAGTCTCTTGTTTCCTAAGGATCTTTTTAGTTGGACGATATTTTTTTATTATTATTTTGTTTAGTAATTTGAGATATTTTGAGCTTCTAAATTGACGCTCGAAGCGAAAATAAGGAAACCTCTGTTCAGTAATCATTATAGAATTCACAAATACTCTATAAATATAAAAATTTTCTTAATTCGCTTGTTGGACGACAACATTTCCTAAAATGATTACTAATTAATATGCTTTTTAAATAATGTTTTGATGGGTTTTAACTGATTCAAAGAGTAGTGTTTTTGAGCCATACAGCGTATACGCTCTTAAGGCACGTAGAAAATTATACGATTGCGAATATGGCATGTCTATACTAATAAAGAGGAAAGATATGTTTGTTTGCATTGAATAGACTCCGAAACTACTGGACAGATTTGAAAAAATCTTTCACCAATATTTGGCTACAAGCTACATTATTAGCGAGTAACATAGGCTACTTTTTATCCCGGGGAAATACAAAGCGGGACTTTTATCCCGGAAAATTCAATCACGCGGGCCGAGCCACGAGAAGAAGTCTACTTTTATATAAAATAATATCAGCCTTTTATTAAATCCTCTTGGCCACGGAGAGGGTTTCCTCTATCTGGAGCTAATGTGGTTGACTTCACGTACCATCAAACATCTTTTGAAGAACGTATAAGTAGGTAGGCTTCCTTGTGTTTTCCTTTATTATTGAATGACATAATATGAAATACTAGTAGGTTATTAGAATTATTATTTGAAATTAAATCTCATTTTCGTTGAAAGGACTCGATACAGTATATCTCCCTAAAGGAGACTTGCGTAACAAAGGTATTCATACAACCTGATTGAGTAACGTTGCTTGCCAAACTTGCGAGATA
The DNA here is from genome assembly GCA_949316025.1 of Lapara coniferarum. Lineage (NCBI taxonomy): Eukaryota > Metazoa > Arthropoda > Insecta > Lepidoptera > Sphingidae > Lapara > Lapara coniferarum. Next base: position 14,674,854 of record OX438929.1, read on the forward strand.
ATCAGAAAATTTCGAGCAAACTTAGTTGTTTTATGAGAACAACAAATTGTGAAGGTTGATAAACTTTACAGTCTAAACGCAATAACTGTATTTCATTGTGAGCGGCTACAGAAAATGGAAAACTTTTGCATAGATCTAAGCGGCAATTTTCCATGACAAACTGCAAGATTTCCCGGGGTTTCTATTTTTATATAAGAGATTATAATTTGTGAATTTTGTTTTTTACTCCAATACATTATTATGATTCTGTAGATTACTTCCTTACGATATTAACTGATACTTTGATATGACGTGTATTGACGTTGCTGTATTCTGAATAACAATAACTCTTTTTATTAAATAAGCAAATTCACCCTGTTATTAACTACTTACCGATGTTAGTAATATCCCCAGTATCACAAAGATCGTCAGTCCTTAATTGAATTTGAGTTATTAATAAGTCAACTTCTTGTTGATCCTTAAATTGGCCTGGAAACACCAGTCCATATATAGAACGCATACCTTATTTAAATCCGTCAATAATACATTTACTTTGGTACTATTGTACGATTCAATGTGATGAAAATTTAACCGTATCTGCGGTACACATCTCGGTTTAGGCTCCAATGCGGCCGACCGATGCATCCACGTCGATAAATAATTCCATTTCAACTCTCCAGCGACGGGAACATCGAGTAAATTGTGAATTAGCGATCGTAAACGATTTTGATTACTAGTGAACTAGTCTAGCGGTTTGAAAAATGACAAAGAATTTTGATAGTTCTTTGAGTAGCGTCCGTGGAGAAGTGTACTGCTAAATTATCTTTTAAGGAAGTGTTACATAAGTTTTAATTTATTTTGACACGTATTAAACAGCTAATGTATACAGTATTTTATTATTATTTATTTGTGAGCATAGATTAGAGTCTAACTATTTTTCTGTACTTTTCTGGTGTATACAGAGAATCCATAACCATAATCTAGTGTCGAAATCCCTCAGTGCTGTATGTATTCAGTCTTAATTAATTGAGTGGAAGAACTAGCTTTATACCATAATTTATGTAATTAACTTGTGTTACCAAAATCCAATGAAAACAATGTTACACATAATTTCTTTCCATTACTTGTGTTACGTGGAAATTAACACAGTATTGTTTGGGTAAACCGTTTAATATGAGACTTTGGAACTGGCGCAGGCGGGTCTTTCTCATTAATAATTCTGTGCCAAAGCCGAACCACCCGCTGGTTTATTGTGTAACATCGATGTTATATGCGCCAACCGAATTGCCTTCAAATACTGCGGAAATTAAAAATAAATTAAAATTTCGCACTGTAACTGTTTCATGTTAGTATAAAAGCGTTGATTGATTACGAAAACATGATATCAAACATTAGGGATAAATATAGTCTAGAGTTCTATATGTTTTTCAAGTCGTTCGTTGCATCCATTTATCAGCCTGTATTCGTCCATTACGTTTGCCTTTTCCGGAATCCCACCTCTGCTGCCTAATCCAATTGCCTCCCGCAAAGTCCTTTACGTATACCTAACGGGTAAAACATGGGTCTACTATAGACATAAGGTATATCCACTCAGTACCTATCAACCACATAGCTATCAGTGCAGCGACATATACGGCCAGCACATTAAAATAATCCTACTAATATTATAAAGGCGAAAGTTTGTAAGAATGTATGGATGTTTGGATGTTTGGATGTATGGATGTAAGGATGTTTGTTCCTCTTTCACGCAAAAACTACTGAACGGATTTCGATGAAATTTGGCACACGGGTAGATCATGTCCTGGATTAACACATAGGCTACTTTTTATCCCGGGAAAATATAAACCGGGACTTTTATCCCGGAAAAACTTTTTAATGCGGGCGGAGCCGCGGGCAAAAGCTAGTAGAGTATAAGTGTATACCGAAAAAGGATTTATAAATTCATGATCTGTAACGGTGACTTAGCATATTTAGCAAAACAGAACAATGTAAATGTAAAAATGTTCGCGAAATTTAGGCTTTTCAGTATAGCTCAGTACTCGTTCGTTGAAGGGAGGTCAAAATCATGTTTAAAGGTTCCGTTACATACATACGCACGAAGCTAATAAAAGTGTGTTAAAAAGGTGCAAGCTCCGACCTCGGTTCAAAAAATTTAGCCGTAGAACAAAACGTACTTACTTAATGCGTAAGAGGTAACACAATTTACATGTGGCCGTAACTGAAAACATCCCGTTTGATGGTTATCGCATCTCATAATGTGAGTAACAACCTACAACTCGGCTTAACACGTCTATGTTCTAGTTTTTGTTTTCTCTGTTAATACTCCTTTTATTTCCAAAGCGTAATATACTAAATGGCTTCAATACCTTAGTGCGTAAGCTTCTGTGATATATAAAAGCCGACCTAGCAATAGTACAGCATTTGTGTTTACCGTTCTCGAATTCTAAAGGGCATTGAGGAAGTCAATACGGCAGTTGATTAATGATAGTGTGTATTCGTGGTCTTAAATGTAATTGACTCATTGCTTTAGTTGTTTAGCTAGGTTTAGAATGCATTAAGGTTAATTTATAAGGCCCATTATAGCAATAAATAAGACGTAAAACTCTTGTGTGACACACTAAAATTACATCTCTTGGTAAAATAATCCCTAAGCCAAAGCTTCGGCACAAATTATCTGATAATAATAGTTCGTAGTGTATCTCTGGCAATAACGGTAAAGGTGTTGGATTTATAACAAGAAAGGGCAATTAATACTTTGTCTAAATTTTCTGATTTGCAAAACGTGCCAGTTGCTTCCAACTAGAAATTGTCCAAGATATAAATAGGGGCGTAAATATCCTATGAGGATTCAAGCGTAAACTTACGCCTATGCATATTTCAACTGTTTATACGAACAGCCCATACATATTGAAAGTAAACCTCGTTGTAGTGGATGTTACAATTATAAGTATAACGCGGGTAGATATCAAATAAATAGTTGTTGTCCGACCATCGTTGTTTCATTACACACAACACTCGTGAATTTGCAATTCTATAGTTTACTTCCCTGGCAAATAGTAAATATTTGGTCAGTTCTTTTGGAACAATGAAAACATCGTTGTGATTAATGACTCTATATTCTAGACAATTGAAATTAATATTAAACATATTCATAAGCTTTTTTCAATATAACGTTATTCATTTTTGTTTTGTATATTTTTCTTAAATGCAGTGATTAGTTGAAATGCGAAGTAATATAATTTATTAGAGGTTGATTTGATTTTACATCGTTTATTACATATCGTCAGCAGAACTCTGTAACAACGTATTTCGCAGCAATTGTAGCGCAACACGTTGAGCAACACTGACCAGTAGCGCTTATCATGTTTTCTCAACCGTACAGGTAGTTCAGATCATCATATGGTCTTTCTAAATAATCGAAGTTCATAGAGATTTTTCTTCTATAGTCTCTACTTCATACAGTCTTTAAGGTTGAGGTTACGTAAAAAGTATATCGATCACATTTCTTCAGCATTTATCTTGCTTCCATGTTTCAAACTCAAGCTGTGCAAAATCGATACGTTTTATCGACAAGCGGAGTGAAGAAGGAAAATCCAAGCGCATTTTGTTTTCAAACATCTTAGATCTTTCATTGAATTAGAATACGAAAATGTTTTCTGACAAACAATGTATTGAAGGGGTTCGCCAGTCAACAAATAAGACAAATAATATTTCGGGTTCCGTAGATATGTGTCATTTATTCAAGTGGATTTTAGGAATTAGTAGATAAGCTCAACATCCGACTCTACAATACCTGTCAACCAAAATCAATAACGGCATGCTTTTTGATACCGAAATACACTTAACTCATAACCGCTGGAGTAAGCGTGTTCTGGAGTGGAGACCCTCTGGCTAGATGACGGGACGACTCTCATAAAAGGGCCCGCAGCATCTGGATGCATAAAGCAGCAGATCGGGCTCTGTGGCGTATCCTGGGTGATGCCTATGTCCAGGAGTGGGCTTCAACGGGCTGATCATGATGATGATGATGATACTTGACCAAACAGCAACATAAATAGCAACACCGAAAGTAAATTACTGTCCACAATGCAAATGGTAGTGCGATTTATCAATCTTGATATTTTGATGGCTACAAAATCAGTATTTTAATTAAAGTTCAACACATTAATTATTCATCGAACACTATCGCGGACGTGTCACGCGACGTTATTTCGTACTGCGCATTAAATTAAAAATGTTCACCGACTTAAGTTAAAAAAGCGATGTACTCGCGTGAATTTATGTGTGTATCATTGTTTTACACTGTCCAGATAATGTATTAATACATAAATTACTTTAATTGCGCTGAAAAGGCTATACTATACCATCAATAATCATTAACTTGCGAGAAAATAATTGGATTACGTTGATGAAAGAGGCAGTCCTCTTTCGTATTATATCATTTATGAAACTAAAATACTTCAATTTTAAGTTGGTTTACGGCGGATGGCAATTCGATAATCAAATTTAGCATTTTTTCTTTTATGATTATGATATTTTCACGGGAATGGTAGAAATAGTGTTTTCTTGGCCTAAATACTTCAATTTTCCTATGTTTAATACTGCTGAAATACATAAATAGAGCATCCATTGTGCTAGCGACTTGTTTTTTTTTCCTTTCGAACAAAAACTGTTGTGTCCACTCTAAAGAAGTTCACAAGTATTTTCTCGTTGAAATGGTACTGAAATTTTATTATCTTTTAGACTCTCATTTGCGAGATTTTATCGTGTTACCCTCCGGGAACAAAATGCTGTAACTAGTCGTTTATATTGTGCTTTATAATGCCCTATTTGTGATAAGTTGTGAATGTGTCTTCGAATGTATGAAAGTTTGTTTACCCTTGAATCAAATGGGAATGTTTACGAGATTTATGTATATGACCTTTGCGTAGTTCACTCTGCATGGTAATAACGACTGTATAATGAAGACATGCACCGAGTTACTGGTTTGAGGGAGATTGCCGTCTCCGAATCCATAAAGATGAGCTCGGTTCTGTCGTATAAAGCGTATAAAGAATTATTAATATGTTTACTACCCTCAGGGATGAAATCGAATATAAAAAGTACACTATAAAATATCCTTAATTTTTCCAAAGTTTAAGTAAGAAAATCTGCCTTACAATCGGAAAGAAAGACGAAGACACTCAAAACTCTCATTATTGAGAAGCATGGAAAACAGGCGAAAGAGAAAAGATTTTCAAGAAAATAGTCTAAACAACACCAAAAAGAAGTAGTAATATAGTAGTCTCTATCCTGATATCAACTTTATTAACCCGTCAAGCCCCGCTTATATATGTAGATGTATGGGGAAACCCTATATATCGCACCTTTAGGATGAAAACGACACAATTCAAAAAGATAGAAAATTGAGTTATCATTATAAAGTTACTTAAAACGAGGTTTTCAATACAATAATAGTTCAAACACAGCCATATTCAAGCAGAAGAAGAACAAAACTGTTATATCGGTCCCTTTTTTATTTTATTTTTATAAATAAGGGACTAGTTTTTAGTCATTTAAAAATGACAACTCAATTTTCTATTTTTTGAATTGTGTCGTTTTCGTTCTAAAGGTGCGATATATGGACGCCGGCGTCCGTCGCTGGGCTTGACGAGTCAAATGCTAACAAATTTACACGAAATAATCGTAGAAGCAAAGCAGACAATGAGCGACCTGCACAGCTGTCGAAAGAGAAACTTTGTCGTATTTATACGCACCACTTCTATAGTAAATAATGAATACAGTAACTCATTATTTAAATGTGTACTCATTATGTAGTTTCTATGGACATGTAGATACTATACTATACGTTGACGTTGATCACATGATTTGAGACTTCAATTCCTGAAATGAGAATGTAGGTCACATGTCAGCAAATATTAGCGCAACTCGTCGGCTTTCTGATCTCCGCCGATAGATTTGGATGCCTTGTCTCTACATCTTCAGTGAATTTTAATATTAGTGCATCGAGCGATATTGCGCGGGTACATATGATATGAAAAGCAGTGTCGATTTTGATAGGCAAATGTTCAAAGTCCACGAATATGTTGTCCATATAAATATGTATCTACAGTCAGCAGCATAAGTATCTGCACAAAATCAAAATTTCAAAACGCCTATATACGCGTTAAGTTTAACTGACACATTTTTTATTCATTTGAAGTAAAGTAAACCACTTTTATTTTGTTTTTGTGAAGAGAAAAAAAAGATTATTAAGAACACAAAAGAATGTAGGCAATTTGAAATTTTGAATTTGTTCATCTACTTATGGTGCCGACTGTACATGGACCGGTGTTTACAAGTGTGTTACATAAAATTGGTGTTCACATGTTGTGCATAATGTAGGGAAATTCTAGTTTTGATTTATTGTTACCTAGTAATTAATTCCTTAAAATGTTAGATTTGGTCAAAATGAAACCATTTACGAAGAAGTGGTGATATTAATAATATGGATTTATTTTGGAGAAGGTTCGTACTCAATGAGTTATTTTGTTAACTGCAATGTACTTTATTTACGAAATTGTAATAGTAATAGTTTCACAGTTAGTAGTAATAATAGTTTTAGAGTTTCGTTTTAACTATTATATTTTCCCTTTTATAAACAAGAGTTATTATTTTTTGGTTTCACAATAACAGCTACGTACTATTCTTAAATCAAATAATTTTAGTGCCAAAACACTAATTATTACCTACTCATCATTTTTATTGATAAAGCCCTTGAAGTTAAAATATATTATGTATAGAATATAGGGATCAGTTCATGTATTTGAAATGAAATGTCAGGTTGAATTTTTAATGACCATGTCCCAATAGAATCTAAAACGAGAATCGATCGTATCGGACGACAGTGTTCAAAGTTGCCTCGACCCAAATCCAGCCAGTACAATCCTCACCAGCTACCTGACGACTCACAATAATCTCACCAATAAACGTTTACATTTGCGTACGTAACCACTTTTAGAGGTATTTCTATCGTCTGGCTTGCGCCAATGTTTTATTGCCTGAGTATGTTCGACTCACTTTGAATGATAATACTCATTTACACTCACTCGGTGTGATGGAAAAAACCACTCGCCCTCGAATGAACTTATTACAATACCTACTTTATTCTCCTGTTTCTTTTGCGACGCTTCTTTTAGGAGTAATATTAAGATGAGCAAGTTATATAAGAACGGATTTATGTTATAAATTTTTAAGGTTTTTCGCATTTCGTCATTTTGTTGTCTTGTAATCAGGTGGTAGTGTGCTAGCTTCAATTCCGAAATAATGTAGCCGGTGAATTTCTGCCTAAGGGTAACTATGTATTCGGATTATATTATATTGTTTGCATTTAAACTGATATCGGTTTAGAAACACCTTCTAGATCTTTACCAGAAGATTATTTAGTAATGGATATTGTTACAAATTCATATCATGTAGTTTTATCTCATTTTTGTATTTAACACTTGAACGAAACTTATAACCAACTAGTAATAATATGAATTTATGAGTTGGTTGTGTTTAGTTCAATAGTAACTCACAATAGTTCTCATTTCGCTCTAAAAGCAAGCACTTCTTTTGATGTGTTGGTAATTAAGTAAGAAAAGGTAATCTTTTCTACAAAAGGAACATCTTTTTAACTAACGATGTTGACGGGTCGTTTAACACAGAACTCGGGTTTAAAATAAAACTTGTTAAGTTTGCATTGTCGGAGAACATTAATTAATAACTTTGCATTCACTCCCATTCTGGTTTGCGAAATTTTATTTTCTTTGTCTGTTTTCCATAATGCTCTCACAGGATTTATTATTTCAAAATTCGTCTTGCGAAAGTCTTTGTCGTTTTTCCGTAATGCGAACAAAAGGTCGTAAAGTTCACCGGACGTGTTTACATTCACTTTCATTGTAAGGGCAAAGGCGTTACAATGTTGGCTTGACTTCTTGGTTTTAGTGGTAGCACTAATCTTTATTATTTTGTAACAAGAATTACTGGGCATCCGTCTGGTCTACAGACTACGTAATACTGGATTGTTTTCATTATCTTGAGATATGCTACATAAAATCTAATGCCTAATAATTGTAACGAGTTCGTGGACTTTGAACTTGACTACAATAATGTCATCATCTTTCTTTGAGACAGTTATCCTGCTATATAATAAACTAATAATATAATCAGTAAATTAATAGTAATTAATATATTTGATAGTTTAAGATTATGCTAATGAACTGATAATAATTTTATTTTTACATTTGTAACGTAATAAAAGACTCATGTGTGATAATTCTTTAATTACTTCCAAAACTACGACGGCGGTAATTTTGTTCTGTTTTCTTTTTGGTTCAATGAAGCGAACATTGCGGACAAGCTCCTTAATATTTGCTATCGCGATGTATCTCGTGCAGATGACTATATCTATACTAAATATAATAAAGCAGTAGATCCCGGCATGTCTGTACATTGAAAGAAATGTGAAAAAAAAAGAAAGGAGGTAACTAAAGAAGAGTAATGGAAAACAAATGAGCGGTTTTTATAATTCTTTTTTGTGTTTTTTTTTCTGTTTGTTTGCTACTGCAAATCTCCAAAACTACTGAACGGATTCGATGAAATTGGGGATGTAGATAGTTTGAGACTCTAGAAAGGATATACTTTTTATGTCGGGAAAATATAAAGCGGGACTTTCATCCCAGAAAAACTATTCACGCGGGCGAGGCCTCGAGGAAAGCTAGTCTAATAACGTACCTACACGTGAATACATAAGAAAATATGAGCATTTTAAATAGGTTAGCCTTGCCCAATTATTTTTGGGCGGGCAGTCCCTTTTAAAGGATTCCGACGAATAACCAATATGTAAAATTCTATTTTGTATTTTGCCTTTGTCTTTCATAAGGAACAAAATACTTTCTCTTGTATGAAAATATTTGAGTATATAATGCCTATACATAATTATAATACCTATATATTGATAACAAAAAAATAATCCGGACCAATTATAATGTATTGAATGTTGGGATTATTCAGTTTCGTTATGGAATTGGAGCTTTGTGTAAAAATAATTTTCGTTCGATAGGTTATAATGAAACTGGTTCTCAAGTATGCTGATTGCTGATGTACTTATTATTTGAAGACATTATGCTTTAATTTTTTTTTCATATCCCATGCTGTTATACAGAATTTGCAAATGGTCATCACATTACCCATGTTCTCTTTTGAACGCCTACTGCAATAAAATATAAAATACCAATGTGAGTGTTGCAAGCAGCTTTTAATAATAATCCAAATATATTGAAAACTAAATTAATTTTATACATTGCAGTTTCGATGCCAATGTTATTGTTGCTGAAATTATTCAATGTGGACACAAAACAAAACTTTCGTTTCGACACGTGGTATAAGTGTCAACAAATTCAGCTGTTTAATAAAATTTATCTGATATGAGCACGGAACAGCAGTCGCTATGTTCGCGGCTGCAATTTCAATGTATACCAAATCCGAACTTCGTACCCTTGGGTATTGCTACACCGAAACTAATAAAAATATTGCCGCGTGGGCCGAAGCCAACGGGCAATGGTTTCTGTTTGATCTCTTTTGTCTTTCAAGATAACACTTTAGCGGTAAATCAATAAGGTCGAAGAGAAAACTATATTTATGCTGTTACACCCGGTTCTTTCACGGTATTTTGGCTACAGAAATGCACAAATTAGTGCCTAATTAGACGGACTATTTCAGTCTTAGGATCTAGTGCCTGGCACAATTTTATCAATCTATTAAACATTCAGTGGAAAAACACAACTTATTAACAAGTACTATCGCACGATAACATACTTACCTATAGCATTAGAGAGTCCGCAAAATGAACTGTTTTCCATTACTCTCATACTATAAACAAGAACAATAGACTAGACAAGTGGGCGCGGTTTTACAACTCAACATAGTGGTTTCGTAACTCGTGCATGTACTAACCAACTGTAAACTTTGTTACGGAAATTTGTATGCTCAATACGTCCTTGCCTGCCCTTGCAAACTGCAGTTCTGTATAGGAAATGTGTACGGAACTCCACAGTGCAGAGATTCCCAAAGCCGCAAATGCATACGTAGCCAATAAATTTACACTAATACGGAGTTTCAACTCTATAATGTGTAGTGGGCGACCAAATCGCACAAACACATTACTTACAATTTGTAAGGCATAAGATCTAGTGCTAGTCGTCAGTCGTAAATGTTCAGGGATTTTAAAGCTTTCTCAGCGGCAACGAGTGGAGTTCGGTAAATTATATTTTTATTTTCTCCTTTGTATTTGAAAAATCTTTGTACATTTTGAGTAGGTATATACATTTTTGTAGTACTTTAAATTTGTCTACGAATATCTAATGATTTGTTTGACGGAATACAGTATACTTTAGTCTAAGATAGTCTTCTTAAATATTTACTAAAGGTTGATACAATCTCAAATTTTCGGAAGGAAATTCGTTATCATATTTTATTAACATTCTTTATCAAAGGAGCGTAACTTGAAGCAAAAATTTTATGATGTCGAATGAATATTAAAAATTATTCTATTCATTTTAAAATTAATTTGGCTTCTCGCCCTGCAAAGTACGAGGCGTGATTTGCAAATACATTATCATTTGCATTCGACTTCAGCCGACAATTTGTTGTGTTGTTTAGGAATTTGAAAATGTCGATGGTACTGCTTAATTCGTCATAAAAGTTGGGGATTGGTGAATGAAATTACCAATTAAGCGAATTATTTCGTCGGTTGCGAATGTTCTCTCACAAAAGAGGCTGCCAGTAGGCTTGATAACGCTAATTAGAAGGAACCTAGCGGCAAACAAAGCTCCGCCGACTCAGTCCTTAATGGAATCTGCGAAATGGCACGTGCCGCCGTCATCTTTACAAATAATAATGGGCAGCTGCCAGATGAGGGTGCATTTTAGCCCCGGCACGGAACATCCGCGGAATTTGGGAGGGATATGAAATTAAATACCTCGCGTTTCATTATGTTGTAAAGAACATCTTATCAGTTTTAATTAAAACATCGTTATGACTGTCTGTTTTATTAATTAGGAGCGGCGTTTATAAAATTTTCGTATCTGGCATTTTTTTATTGGGAAATATAAAAATGTTTGCTGTATTTCTTTTTTTGTTTATTGTCGACAATGGACGATGAATTTTAATGAATTGTGTTAAATCTTAAATTCCTTTACAAATATATCCCAAAATACTTGTGACGTTATCTGAGAAGGCTTCTTGACATAATGGCATTTTTATAGCCATATATCGACCCTTTCACTTAGTTGCGAACACAAGCTATCGACAAGGGATCCCGAGGGTTGTTCGATATTGCCCGAACAGTTAATTGCTAACATGTTTAGGGATCAACACAAATAAATAGGCATCACGCAAGCGCCTGCGGACCTATTTTGTATTCGTTTTTCTCGGGATTATCTTAATGGTCCCTCCCAAGAGATCCTTTACGGATTGCAGTGAATTGCTTATTTCTTGGCAATATTCTTAAGTAATAGATATTTATAAGTAACATTTTCTCAAGTGAAGTCAGTACTTTTTTAGACCAAAGCGGGCGTTGCAATGGCAAAATGATTATATTATTTGTTTTTTTTCTTTCTTTTATATGTTTACTACCTAAGACGATTCGAAATAATATTGTGGACTTCTATAACGTTAACTAGGCTGCTGTCTATAACATTTTGGTGTGTGCTGATGTAGAGGTGATTATGTTAAAAGACATTCATATCAGAATCTACTTTTGAATCGTTTGTGTATCTGCCGAGACGAATGTCCGCAGGTTCGAAACCTCTGAATTAAAAAAAAAATATGTGTGTATTCTTTGTAAATTATCGCTCGCTTTAACGGTGAAGGAAAACATCGTGAGGAAACCTGCATACCTAAGAAGTTCCCTGAATTTCATAGGTATGTGAAGTCTGCCAACCCGCAGTATGCCAGCGTGGTGGACTATGGCCTTAACCCTCTCAGTTGTAGATGAGGCCCGTGCTCAGCAATGGGCAGTATTACAGGGCTGGTATGGTATGGTGTATCTTCCTTCAGTTATCTTGGCAGACGTATAGGTAATTGTGACATATTAATGAGCTATCTATAAATTTGTATAAAAGCCAAAAGTAAATTGGTGTGACGAGAGAAATAAAACATGGTTTGTTTTTAGTCTTGTTCTTAATTTTGTAAAACAATCCACGCTTTACGAATTATTTAATACTATATGATGCTCGCGGTTCTGCCCGCGTGAAAATGTTTTTCCAGGATAAAAGTATTTTCCCGGGATAAAAATTAGCCTATAGCACTCAGGAGCACCTAATGCAGCTTCCTATTAGTGAAAGAATTTTCTAAATCGGTTCAGTAGTTCCTAAGATTAGCGCGTTCAACCAAACGAAGAAACTCTTCAGCTTTATACCGGGTGGAAGGGAAACGCTCTCGGAAACGAATACAGGTGATAGTATTGGTGATTTCTGACGTGATAGCACTAAAAATTCGCGATCGCATTGTTACAATTTTAGTAGGATTTTCTCAAATTTCTGTACAGCTTCACGTATGGATAGATAAATCAAATTATTATTCTGAAAAACATAGTAAAAAAGGTCAATATTTCAAAAAAATCGTAATGAAACACGAACATCAGCTGATGGGTTAACGACCGCGGGCCGGTCCCGGAGCAGCGCGGTGGCCGTCCAGTTTTTTGTACGCTTTACATTGCGCGCGCATGAATTACGGAAATACTAAAATCGTAAGTATTATCGCTTAGCTTTGCAAATGAATATAGTTTTTCGTTAATGTTATGGTTCTTCTCTCTTACCGTTCCGGTATAGAGAGCATTTCCCTTCCACCCGGTAATATTAGTATAGAATATAGATTATTACCATAACGCGGCTCCATACAATCGGCACTCGTAGCTTAATTCCCAGAACGGTAATAAGACCGTGTTGATTAATGACCGCTCGGGGTGTCAAACGTAACGCCCATCGCGAGATCCTACATTTGTTTCTAACCAGTTCTGACATTTATGAGTCGGCGCATGTAATGTCTATAACTTATATGGTATGGGCTACGTTTCTTGGTCTCACTTTGATTACTTGTGATGTTTAATAACTGGCTTCAAATTCTAACCGATAAACTTTATATGTGTTTGGATAGTACCCCCAAAAACTAGGCATTTGTGAAAGCGCTCCGACTTTGAAACTTATGTAATTTTATTATGCTTAGAGCCTGGTTAGATTTTGAGGCCCAGCTCCCATCCAAACAGCGGACATCTCCTTTTGTGTAAGTTTTGTATTTGATTGTTGTTTTTAATACTCGTGAATAAAAGAGAAACGAATTCATCGAAAAAGCAATCACCTCGCAAATTCAATTTGAAAATTTTTAAAATTCGATGTGAAGTTTTCTGTATAAATCCGCACAGCTTCCCTCGGCAGTAGTCGATCTGTGATTTAATACTAGTTAATCGAACTTCATAATCTCTTACCGTGCTGTAACTTTGTCTAGTTTCAAAACCCGTATATAGTCAGTGAATCAGCTGACAGGATTAACTAGAAACCTTTCAAATCCCTACTGTTTTACAATACCCTTTCCTTATTCTTAACAGACAACGCATGTAATGCTCTTTTGATGGTGACCACCACCGACGCTATGGTGGTATACCATCAGCTGCTCTTTAGACAACAACTTCTCCGTGATAAAACTCTTAGCGCAATCTGACAAATAACACACAACTTCTACCGATGGGTCTGACGCCTAAAATGCACACGAGTTCCTTGTGTGACCTGGGTAAGCACTAAGAAATATTTTTTTGGAAATTCGTCTCCTAAAGGGTTAAATGTTTTCGTACATGTGTGACTGTTCCTAACTGAAATTGTTACAAAAATTTACATTAAAATTGTTAAAATACCTGCCATAAAATGAGAAATGTGATTTTCGTTTCAAAAGTAGTTAGGAATTCAATAACAGTAAATAAATTTTCGCTACAACAAACAACTCTACCCGAATTTTGGTTCCGGACAAGTTTTATCTGATTTAAAATTCTAATAGTCGACAATGGTATGGTTTCACAGAACTAGTCGAGTAAGTCCAATTTACAATACGAATATACTGAGTAAATTCTGATATATCCCATAGATTTGGTTATTGAATAAGCTAAGTCGATACACAAATTGTAAACTGAATGGGTTCGCGGTAAGCGGTTAATCTGTTGTTTGCAACATGCACATGGGCCGTGGTAATACTAGATTTGGCAAATTGCTAAGTGATTTCTGTATTTTAATTACAATCTGTACTTTAATGTGAATCGTTCCATGTAACAAGTTTGACGAATATTTGCAGACGCTTTTCTTTTTACAAATATTTGCAGTTTTGTTCTACTTTGTTGTCAGCTTTTCCAACATTCTTGCCTTAAGGTTATAAGAGCAGTGTTTTTTTTTTATGGCATTGAATGACGAGACGAGCATTCCATTCACCTGATGGTAAGCGATACGACCACTCATAAACAGTAGTAACACCATCCAGCCCCTTGAGTTACAAAGTGCTGTAAGGCATTCCACTAATGAATAAAATAAAATAAGCCGCAGTGAATAAAATAAATAACCTCATACATATGAAAATATATGCGATTGTGTGCTGGTCCTGATTAAACACTTGCAGGGACAGTTATGTAATTAATATTATCGTTTTTAAAAGCTCGCTACTGATAAACTAATAGGTACCGTAAATATGTAAAATGTAATGTACCAACAATTTAAAATAATTTATGCAAACTAATGTATTCATACAAACATCACTACAAATAACCACCAAACCGGAATGCGTTCACTGATTTTATTTACCGTTTTCCACGGTTGCTCTTCATAAACTGAATAAACGATAGCCAATTTTACTTTCGATTCAACCGTGTAATTCCGAAATCTCAACGCAAACAGGTAGAGGCGATTCACTAAATTATTCCCTCCTCTTTTTGTTCACTACCGGGGGAAACTGGGTCAAGGTGCGTGACAAATTATTCCGCGGCACAGAGTTCCCGCCGGCTGTGCAAATAAGTAAAGCCTTTTTCCAAATGTCACGCTTTTCCCCGGGAAGCGAGGTTTCCACGCACACAACTCGGTTTGCCGACTAAGTTAAATGATAATGAAAATGAGTTCATGAGATTTTAGCATTTCGCCTTAGCGCTGCCTACGCTGATAATAGGGTAAATGCTTTTAGGCATGTTTCATTCTACGACGTTGGCAGGGTGGAGTACGTCCCACGTTTGTTTGTATTACAGGGCTTGACTGACGCATAAAGTGTTCCGAGACACATCAGCTTCCCTTAAGTTTTGGCTACGAGATAGTGGGCTCTCCAAATGCTAGATTTCTATAACAGCACAACAATATGTGATGTGATATGTAAAAATATAAAATTTATAATCTCAAATTTACTGTAATTTTAAAAAGTTCCCTGTTTGAAAATGGATCGTATTCTAGATTTTTTTTAATATGTCTGGTCAAAATATTACTAGGTACTTAAACGACAAAGACACTTTTATTATTTTACTTTTTAGAGATTTTTTGTGTCGTGGGTTATTTATTTATTTATTTATTATACACTTTGTACAATGGTATAGTACCTATTTATTTATTTTTTTATTTTGCTTCGCTGTTTTTTTTTTATTTTTATTTATTTTTGTTGTACACGTATTTAAGTTGTGTTATGTAATTACATGATATTGACTTCTTTACGATTGTCGCAGTATTCAGACAAACCTGGACAAGGTTTTTGAGATACTTAAAAAAACAACTATGTTATGTTGTAATAAATAAAAAAAATTACATTTAAATTTATTTTTTTACAATGTAAACTATCAACATATTTTTCAATGGAGCCTGTTTTTACCTAAATATTACTTGGCTTTATAAACGTAAGTTTCAAAAAAAAAAATGGAGCCTAAGACTGGCTCACTGACGTTAATAAAAACTGATTGTGCCGCAATAGGGCTGACACCTGTCACGTCTGACTCGACCGCTCTATGTGAATTGGACATTTGATTTTTTTCGCCCACACATTAATAAACTAAGCGAATGTTTGATTGTTTGTTATAACACTCGTTAAATAAAATATTACAAGGCCATACAAAAGTCTTGTCTACTATGATGTATATTACGATCAAATTATTTAGTCATAAAATGTAGGTAAATATTTGTTTATTGATTTAAATATTTACGTCCCATTATTCATTTATTTCATAAATATTGAATTAAAAGCTCATGTATTTTATTTGTAAATATGAATTCCGAGAGTTTAATTTATATTTTGCACATCAATTTTCCATTTTGGTTCCGCAGATGTTCTTTCTACCGACCTACGTTATGCGGTACTAATCACGAGTGAATTGAATTTCATACGCTTAGGAAACCACTTTGATAATGATTTCTTATGTTTACGCGAATGTTTGACATTGAAATAAAACAATTTTTCGAATTTTATCACGGTTTGTCTTCATGGTCACGGGGCGGGCTGAGGTGTTGGTGGTCCTAAAATAATCTTTAATTGTTAAATCTTTTATAATCGTTAAATGTGGGTAGATATTGTAACTTTTACTTTTTTGGACAACCAACACCTTAGTCCGCCCCGTCACCATGAAGGCTGTAGACTTCGAAACGTCGTGTCGGGAGGAAATATAATTTAGAAAACCATGATAAAATCCGAAAAAATATTTTATTTTAACACTTTTGTATTCTCCATATTTTATATAGTTCCCTTGAAGATTGAAGTTAATTAAATAATTATGTAATTAATTTTAAAGCCAATATATTATTAAAAGCCATAAAACCCTGGTGCCGTTTAGATTAAGTTTTTAATTAAAACTTCGTTAACATAATAAACAGGGTTATGTTTTATAGGCATAATACAATCAAAATTATTGGATAAAACACAAACGGCAATACACGTTGAGATAATGTCGTTTACATTTTAGATAATGTCGTTTACATTTGAGATACTGTCGTTTACATTTTTAACGTACGTTCTAAAAGTCTTATCGATTTCATTTCACTCGGTTGATGTTATAGTTGCATGATAACGTTATTTGACGTTGTGTGGCAGTTTTAATGTTGATAATATGTCGCATAACAATTATGTTTTATCGTTTAAAAATGCCCATACGCGGTTTTATTATTTCATCTGCACGGCGTAAGCGATTAAATTGTTGGAAGGACTTTTTTTTATAGGTATAGCCTGCAATTTTCTTCAAACCGAAACACAACATGCATGCACACTGCTCCTTGGCGGTAGAAATTTTGAATTATATTCGTTATGATACACTTTAAATGAAGATGTTTTGTATAACATATATATTTATTAATAATAAGTCGGTAAATGCATAAGTATTTTTAGATACAATTGCTTGCTAGTTTTACTGTGATATAGTCCTACTAATATTATAAAGGCGAAAGTTTGTAAGAATGTATGGATGTATGGATGTTTGTTCCTCTTTCACGCAAAAACTACTGAACGGATTTCGATGAAATTTCGAACACGGGTACATCATGTCCTGGATTAACACATGGCTACTTTTTATCCCGGGAAAACATAAAGCGGGACTTTTATCCCGGAAAAACTTTTTAACGCGGGCGGAGCCGCAGGCAAAAGCTAGTTTAATATAAATTTTCGGAGTCTTTCTTATGAGGAATAAGTACACAATCTCATTACAATAAGCAAATGTATACTCGGTAATCTTTCTTTATAGAGTAGCGTCCATAAAAATGCATCGATTGGATTAACTTGCATCGATGTTGATGAGAAATAAAAATTAAAACTTGCACGGTTCTCGTGTCACCTAAATTGAACGTGAAACGAGTGTTCGTATTCAATTTGTGCATTTACATTCGCGATCAAAACATTCACGGCACCTGCTTCGTTGACTGCAGTTTGTAGTTTCTGGTTACCTGTTTGGAAAGTAATAAATGTGAGGAGAATTGTTTTAATTAAGGTATTATTCGTGGAAATTTATGTGATTATACTATTGTTTTTTTTTGCTAGGCATGTTTTTCATTCTTTTTTTTTTGCATTGAATGACGAAAAGAGCATGCCGGTCGTCTGATGGTAAGCGATACGACCGCATAAACAGCAACACCATCCAGCACCCTGAGTTACAAAGTACTGAGTGGCATTTAATGTTAAGTTTCGTTATGTCCTGCAGGGGCGGTTGCGGACGACAACTTAGACGTGAGTCGGAGGCAGCCCGCAGCCGTCCCTAATGCGCCGAAGAAGGCCATACCAAAAGAAAAAAAGTAGTTCAACTGGCTTTAATGTCCTTCAAACCGAAACACAACAGTGCATGCACACTGCTGCTTGGCGGTAGAAATAGACACTGCATATGAGACTCTTACATATGAGAGACCTACCACCAGTATGTTATTTACATAAGAATGTGTGTAGTTAAGATAGAAACCAAGCATAGATAGCGAAGCAAAAATGGATGAAGAATGTCGTGTTCTATTTGGAACGATGATAACTGATTGAGACTATACCAAATTATTCTGAATGGTGATATAAATAAATCTATGTTCTGGATAGTGTTAGTATTGCTGACATGGATACACGTGCCGTTTACTATCAACTACTACCTTACCTCGTCTTCGTGTTAACAAAAAAAATGAATGTTATGTATTGTATTATACTCATATGAATAAAGTTGAAGATTTTAGCAAAGAAATTATGTGTGAACAAAAATTGTCTTAAAAGTTCACTAAAGCTTTAAATAAACTATGCAATGACAGATTAGTCAGTAATAAAAAAATACAAAACTACACGCTGTAGTGAATAAACTTCGTCCGGCTAATTTAAACGTCTGCCTCCGTGCTCTTGAAGGAAATAGGCGTACAGTGGACTGTGAGGCATTGCCTCGTCGTGCGCTTGCCATAACATAACTTAAGTACAGCTGCTCCGCTACCATTTGGCAGCGCTTGCTACCGCACTATGCACAAATTGTTTTTGCAGTGCTTGAAACGTATGAACTATTGTTTGCTCGTGCTTCCGTGTATGTAGACGATGGCGTAAGAAAAAAACAGTACAAGTTTATCGCTCTTATGTATGGTGTTCCGTACTACGAGGATGTCAATCCACAGCTCTTATCACATTTAGGTAAGTTTATTTGGCAAAAATAATATTTCTACGTTTGAATTTTCAAATTTGAAAAGAAAAAAATTTACCCGGCGATTTATGTAAATGATTTTAATTCAGATTGCAAAGAAGTTATGAAAATCCTACTAATATTATAAATGCGAAAGTTTCTAAGAATGGATGTTTGTTACTCTTTCAGGTAAAAACTACATAACGGATTTCAATGAAATTTGGCACACGGGTAGATCATGTCCTGGATTAACACATAGGTTACTTTTTATCTCGCGAAAATATAAAGCGGGACTAATGTCTCGGATAAACATTTTAACGCGGGCGGAGCCGCGGGCATCATATTTTTATAGTTATTTCTGTGTCCCAATTTTATTAACTGATTTCACGAACAGTTTATTACATGTTTAAAAAGTATTTCATAATTCAGCTTTTTGTTGTGGTATTTCGCAGCCTGTGGACTTCAGCGGTATTTTGTTTCAGTCAATTATCCACTGAAACGCAATATCTTTTTTATGAGCCTATTTTGTTCCATTGTGGGACAAGGGTTCATTTCCCACCTTCCATAATTTGGGGTCATGAAGATAATATCTTAATGACGCTGACTTTGGTTAGTATATTTTAATTATGATTTGAATGCGTCTCGACAGTCTGTATTTAATTTCACCATTGTTATTGTGAATTTAACTGTAAAAACTTACTAGACTAAGGTAAAAATAATAACTTTGAAATCAGATAAGTACGAAAAAGATAATCCTTGTATTTTACTTTACTAAACACAATTTCACATACAATTTTCGACCATAAAACTGAAAGGGTAAAAATGCATCTTCATTGAATGCTTCGTTTGAGTCCATTAAAGTTATATTTACGACATTGCTCAGTGCCTCTGTCTCCTTTTCGTATTGTGGCGTCGAGTTGTGCCAAACGCCATTTCCTGGCCACGATTGGCACTTGCAACTCAACAATCACATTAAACGATCCAGTTTTATGATCAGTGACTGCGTATTTACTGTATCTGTTATGTTTATTTTCGATCGTTAGTCGTGAATAATGACTTGCATTAACAAATGGAATGCTTTATAATGTATACTCAGTACGATACAAGGTCTATGTTTGTGTATTTGAGTATTAAATTTTTGAAAATAAAATTAATAAGTTTTTCCGGGATAAAAGTCGCGCTTTTAGTTTCCCAGGATAAAATGTAGCCTATGTGTTAATACAGGACATGATCTATCCGTGTGGCAAATTTCATCGAAATCCGTTCAATAGTTTTTGCGTGAAAGAGTAACAAACATCCATACATCCAGACATCCATACATACAAACTTTTGCGTTTATAATATTAGTAGGATTCATACTGTTTTAAGTTTGTATCCTATTCCAAATAAACGTAGCATAACATAATATCGTATGTGGTTGAAAAAGTGTATTTTAATTTCAAAATTTTAATGGAATATTCGCGTACATTTCTGACCGCTGCCTCAAGTTACACACGACCTAACTTTAACGACGCGTCATTTAGCTACCTTTACATATATTTCCACTGTTTGAAGGCATGTGAATACAATTTTATAACGCGACTTCTTCAGTGAAACCTATGACGGGCTATGTTTGTCTCGGGAAAATTATTTTTCCGCTAAATATACTAAGTTTGCATATTAATGCGCTTTTTCGTATAATGCATTTAAAGCCGTAGCGCATGCGAGTAACGTAACTAAAAATCTTAAAGCATTATCATTCACATAAAAGGCATGTATGCATATTCATTTCATTCGGTATTTACGTGTACACACGGCGAGGTGCAGTGAATACCGAAAGTTTAATTCGAAACGGTACCACGGCAAATTGTGATTACTCGTTTCGTGTTGCAATTGTATTGATTCTTCATTTTCATACGACCAGCGGTCTATTCATTGGTAATTCGTTTTATGCCACGATATGGTTTGATAATGAAATATTCGATGTATCAGTTCAGTTCAGCTGTTACATTGGTTCCAGTAAAATGTGCGGCATAAATAAATATACACAATACATATATACATATACATATACATATACACTCACGCCTGTTATCCCCGAAGGGGTAGGCAGAGGCGCAACTAGAGCACCCACTTTTCGCCATTATTCCGTCCCATGATGTGATAGGGGGCGAGCCTATCGCCATATCGGGCACAAATTCCAGACTCCGAGCTGATACTGAATAGAAAAACTTAATATCACTTTGCCCGACCCGGGGATCGAACCCGAGACCTCAGCTTTGCAGTCGTACTGTAATACAACTACGCCACCGAGGCAGTCATCGCGATATTGCGAGTTATTGTGTATAGTCATCAAATATACACAATAACTCGCAATATAAAGTCTGTGTTTTACAGTTTCCCATTTTATTGGAAACGAAGATTTTGCCTGAAACCCATCCTGGTTCATTTACGTTTAAACCACTGTTTTAGTCGTGATTAATTAGTCAAGTAAGATTAAAGCATAATAAGTAATGACTTCTTCTATTTACGCGAATGTTAGACCTTGAAACCTTTGTTTTTAATTTACAGTCCTCTCCGTGACCACGAAATGCTGCAAAGCATCCGAAACGTCGGGAGAAAACATAAATTAAAAAACCGCGATAAAATCTACAAAATAGTTTTATTTCAAACTATAATAAACATAAAATCACAAACGGTCAATCTATTTCAGATATAATTTCTATCATTCAATTCATAATCTATACATTTATTGAAGGAGTAGAACTGGTGTATCAATTTGAAGAAATGTGATAGAAAAGAAAGCGGTGACTAAAGAAAAGTACTGGAACAAAAATCAGCGATTTTTGTAATTATTTTCTGTCTGTTCTTCTGATTGTTACCTACTGCACATCTCCAAAATTATTGAAGGGATTTCGATAAAACTTGGCACACGGGTAAATCACCTGGATTAACACATAGGCTCCTATTTATCCCGGGAAAATATAAAGCAGGACTTTTATCCCGGATTTTTTTTTCATGCGGGTGGAGTCGCGTGCAAAAGCTAGTAATTAATAATCGCAAGCTACCGATGATATAATTCTTGGCAAGCAGTTATACATTGGAATGGATTAGTGGGGTAAGCATCATCGTCGAATGCTGTAATCCGCTTGTCATGCCGTGGGATGGAATAGAAATCCGATTATCCCTTCAGACGAGCTTGTTTGCTCTCCACATTGCATTTCTATTCTTGCAATCAAAGTTGAACGTTTCTGTTTAATACATTTATTAATTTTGTGGAAATATAATCTTACATAGACCCTCACGCTTGTTATCCCCGAAGGGGTAGGCAGAGGCGAAACTAGTCCACCCACTTTTCGCCGTTATTCCGTCCCATGATGTGATAGGGGGCGAGCCTATCGCCATATCGGGTACAAATTTCAGACTCCGGGCTGATACTGAATAGAAAAAGTCAATATCACTGCCCGACCTGGGGATCGAACCCGAGACCTCAGCACTGCAGTCATATTGTAATACAACTACGCCACCGAGGCAGTCAGGAAATATAATCATAATTACAATTTTTAGTAATAATGTTTTGAGTAAGCCATGCATTGTAATTTTCGCTATTAAATTTTAAGTATGTAAAACGTGAGCTTACAATAGATTAAAGACCACTTCATTAATATATTTGTAGACGATAAATCAACTAAACTTGTATTAAGTATATTTAGAATCCACCCGATATCTTTATTATTTTATGTTCTGCAGTAGCTTACTGACGTAATTACAAAACCGGCACCAAAATTAGTTCTTGCTGTATTATTTATAGTGCTGTCTAGCGCACTCTAACACAATAGTGTATAATTATAGTCAGTACGTCTAAACCTTTGTGTATCAGCTCAGTGACGTTATTAATCTTGACATATAATCCTCATAGTTTCCTTCATTTTGCGGTCGTGTGTAGCCTCTAACGGATTATAGCAGATCCAAACCGGGTTTCTCGAAAGTGCTGATCATTCATTTTGTTTAAGGAACCGCTGTCAATTCTCTTAAGTTATGCCGCCCCAGTAGGCCAAAACCATAGGAAGAAATACATGTAGGGTCAGTACCCTACATTCTGTTAATTAACTATCTTCACCCTGTTCCTTTAATATGATTAATTAATGTTGACTTTGCTCCATGTTGTGATAGGACTCAAGCCGATTGAGTTCAAATTCCAAGACTGAAAAAGAAACATATTTTCTTTTTAATTGGACAAACAATATTTCAATCGTCGTCTCAGACATCGAATCTGGAACCCAAAAGCCTTATGAGTTTAACAACCTAATTACGTTGCCACTACACAAGGAGAGATAATTTTCTTTCTAAACACATAACTCCCTTTTACTCGTCTGCCTCTTTCTATTCATTTATATTTATGTATACTGACGCCGGTTTCTATTTAATTACACAAAATGCATGTATAGAATATTCAGTGGAAATAGAAAGTCACAGGATTCGTTACCTCCAGCTTTTCCCGAGCCTCCGGCGATGCCGGCAACGAAGATGTTAGCACGCGCCGACTCATTTCTTATTTGCATTAAAGCTTTGTTTATAAGGGACTTGATGTGAGAATTCGTCGATGTTGGAAAACAGGCCTAAGAGGTCTTTATTCGTGAAGTTAATATGTACTAATATTATAAAGCTGAAGAGTTTGTTTGTTTGAACGCGCTAATCTCAGGAACTACTGAACCGATTTTGAGAAATTCTTTCACTAATAGGAAGCTACATAACTCCTGAGTGCTAAAGGCTACTTTTTATCCCGGGAAAATATTTTTGTCCCGGAAAAACTTTTTCACGCGGGCGGAGCCGCGAGCACTACTAGTGGATGATAAGATGAGAAAGAGAAAGCCAGTTTATCGTAAAAACCAAACTTTGTATTATGTAGTCTAGGTTTGTTAATCTTTTTTACAAATTATCTTGCTTTTTGCTTTAATATGAAATATACTTAACATGTATATTTGAACGTATACAGTGTATAGCATGTCAAATTATTTTGATACGAATTTGACGCGAAAAAATATACTTAGTCATAGAAAAATTTGTTATCCTATCCAACGCATTTTTTTATTAAATAAATTCACAAAAGAGCAAGCAGTTACACCATAAAACAACCATACTAAGTATGTGATAGAGTTTCTAGATATAAAAATTGGTTATTAATGTATAAAAATTTACATAGAAATGCTTTAACCATAAGCTATAAATTGATAGATCAACATGCTTTCGTCTTTATAAAAGACTAGCTTTTGCCCACGGCTTCGCCCGCGTTAATAAGTTTTTCCGGGCTAAAAGTACATAAAAACCTTCCCGTTGAATCACTCTATCCAACACATTTATTTAGATAAAGATTAATATTATGAAGTTGATACAACTCTTAACAAATAATGCATTAATTTCGACTATATTTGATTACCATAAAAACGGTTCTAGTGAGTTAATCTTAAAAGATAGACATATACTGTCGCGGACATTTTTTTAGATCATTTCAAGAGGAATAATTCTTTCATACAGGGGAGGCCGGGGCTACAATTAACAAAAAAAGGATTTTTAGTTGTAGATTAGTGATTATTCAATAGCCATATTTGATTGTTATGTTATACGATGATTTAATTATTCAGGTATCGTATAATTATCTCAAATTAAACAAAACAGAAACGATGACGTAAATAGAACTCTTTTTCACAAAAGAGTTGTTAATTCTTACCTCGCGTTCGGGGCTAGAATTAACAGGTCGAGGGTAAGTATTAACAGAAGGGGTAACAATTAACATAATGATATGCTGACTCATGTAGAGGAAAACAAATATATTTATGACACATTTCTTTATTAGGTAATTAATACAGACTTGTATGGGTTATGCTTTCTTATAAACTGACAACAATAATCACAATTTACAAAAATATGTAATCATGAACGATACCAATTTTTTTTTCTAATTAGATATATTCAACGGTTTATAGTATATTTATTCTGTTATATATTACATATTAATCAGTCTCTGTTATATATTATTCTGTCTTGCATTATTCATCATTTTTATGGTATTAAATAACCAAAACAAACGACTTATACAGCATTATAAGATCCTGTACAAAACGGCTTAAGAAATAGTCGACTATGGTTTTTTTTTGTTTACGCGGAGAAAGTGAATTATTACTACCGCCCAGTGTTCAAGGGGAACGACTGAGCGGTTATGTTGGGTTCACCGTGCCTTACGACCCGACGTTGAGCCACCCGGAAAGATGGAAAACGTGTCCCTAACCCGGACCGAGTCCCTAACCTATGTACACCGCACGGCATACCAACCAAAACTCCGCGGTGGCCATCTTCAGCGCATTAGGGACGGCTGCGGGCGTCCTCCGACTCACGTCTAAGTTGTTGTCCGCAACTGCCCCTGCGGCTATGGTTGCCTCTTGTTCGGCAATGAAGCCTAACCGGGTTTTTTTGTAACCCATTTCTCAGTAGAAATGGGTTACAAAAAGCGGGTGCACACTGGTGCACCCGCTTACTTTTTTTCACGAAATTGAAGAGTGAAACGTAGCAGAGCTCAAATTCTTTTGCTACATTTCTGTTCTTCTCCAACACTTCTAGCGCAGCCAACTCGTAGACCTCTTGGGATGTAGTGCTCCGCGTAGTTTTTCGTTTATAGGTTCTCATAATGTCATAAAACAAAACATTTTAAAATAACTATACACAAACATTCAGATACCCTGTTAATAATAGCCCTCACATCCGGGGCAGCTATTACACGTTAAAACAAACCCCGCAAATTTGTTAATTGTAGCCCCAAAGGTTCATTTAAAGAATTAAAAAACATACTAAAATATTGATCAATAATTTTGTCAATTAAGCAAAGTAGAATTATTAAGTATAAAATATGCTGCCAGAGAATAATGAATATTATCATAGCACTGTATAATTTTTGTAGAAATCAAAAAATTGTAAACTTTAAAATGTTCTTTACCCGCGTAAAAATGTCACCCGGCATACAACTCACTTGTACGGCGAGTAGGCCGCAACTGACCGATCCTGTGGCATTCAGCTTGGTCTAGTTGACGAATTAAAACTCGCGTTGGAGATGTAGTGTGTATAGTTTTAGAGAATTTCGCTTGTTACTTACCTCCGTTAATTGTAGCCCCGTCCTCCCCCATATATTTTTGGTATCTTGAACCGTTTTCGCAGCGCACGCAATAGAAGACCTCAAGGATGAATAATTTTCCCCGTTTTTTTCACATTTTTCCATTATTTCTTCGCTCCTAATAGTTGCATCGTGATGTTATATAACCTAAAGCCTTCCTCGATAAATGGTCTATTCAACACAAAAAGAATTTTTCTATTCGAACCAGTAGTTCCTGAGATTAGCGCGTTCAAACAAACAAACAAACAAACTCTTCAGCTTTATAATATTAGTATAAATGACTCATTTCTTATTCATCTTTATAGCAATATCAACTGGATGCAGCAATTTGAAACAATCCAATATAAATAAAAACTAGCAGCTTACCACGTTACTGTCGATATTGGCAACAAATCATTATTTTTAATACAATGGACAGTTTGCTGAGCCCGGCATCCACTGACACGAAATATTACTACTTGCCTTTCATATCCCCCGTCTACGAGTCGAGTGAGGTGCTCATCGGATCAAATCGTGCATTCGTTTCGATATTTTCAGTTTGAAAATCAGTGTTGAGTTTATAAAAAAATCAATTTTGGAACGGAGATTGGTGTTTTTGTCTCAATTATATCAAACGGTTTTAATGGATAGCGAGCGAATAAAATTAGTGATGAATGAAATTATATGTCTAATGTGTAGTAAAGTTAAATGAATAAGAATCAAGTTAAATACATTGCTTCACTGATTTACATTCTTATCAGTGCAGCTGACATGAAATACACATGTTGAGGTTGTATTGAAACCATTCTCCTTTTAGTGTGTGTTCAAAATGAAGTATACTTTGATGTATTTTAGAAAAATTTAACACTTATACGATCACTTTGTTGTCCATCACTCTGTGTGTCGGTCTAGCGGTCTGTTTGTCTGTCAAGACCATATTTCTCAGGATCGCGTAGAAATATCACGTTGAAAATTATAAAAAATACACGGGTATACGGTCTGTTTCAGCTGTGAAAAATTTAAACTTGTAAGTCAACGCGATCAATAGATATGACCGTTTATGTTACGTTTTCGCAATGGAATTAAGTATATACGATATTTCCCGTTAACCTAAAATAATAAAATCTGGCAAGAAGCAAAGTCTTAAGGCTGAAAACTGTACATAATAAGTACTTTAGTACCAAAAAATTTACAATCTTTTAAATTTGATATCTTTACGCGTTCCTAAGAAAAAGGGTTTTGACAAACAGACAGACGGATAACATAGTGATCCAACATGGGTTCCTTTTTTCCTTTTGAGGTTCGGAACCCTAAACATCGACGTATTCTTAAGGTAAATGACAAGTTGTCACATTTAAGGAAATAACTTTCTTGGGTTTTATTTTAAGAAAAAAGCACCCAACATTCGTTAAAATATTGCATACCGTTGTGTAAATTCATTTTACGTAGCTACTTTTAAATATAAACACATATGAACCTTTCAATATATTTACATGTTTAATAAAATTACAATATCTCATTTTCTATCTGACTACAAAACATCTCAAATGATGTGGCAAAGCAAATTGCCACTCCCTTGCTATTCAGATTACCCCTTTCTTAGCCGTAAACTATACTTTGATTAGCGCCATTGTTTTCTGGTTAACTTTCGCGCTCTCAGACACAAAAAGATGATTGCCATAAAAATATCGTATATTTTATATCCATTCAAGAAAACGTTTCCAGAAAGTGGGCTAGAACAATACAAATATTTACGCATCCAAATATAATGCTTGCACAAATAACGTCATAAACATGACCCATTTACTTCCAGTAAAAATACTGGGCTATTGTCTGAAAATAATTCAACCAAAATAAAACAAAGAAAACAACTCAGCCCAAAAAGAAAGAGCACTTGTACATATTTCGTAGCAGCGTAGCACTGTCGTAGAATGCGCTACGTCGTAGCATTCAGATACGTCTACGGTTTGAATTACGTACATTCGAAGCCACACAATTTCTTTCCTGTTTTCCATAAAATATGACCGCTCTATTAATTTGTCTGTACTGTACTATAACACTAAAATATTCAAGCTTATCAGAGAATGTAAGAGAAACAGTATAGGTAATAAGTTTGTTAATTTAGATTATATTATCTATTTTACTTTTAAATCGAAATATGTATGGTTTGTGTTCTGTATATTAAAGCGGTATCTCATATTTACGAATGTTAAAATATATACGTATGTGATATATTATGCGTATTACATACCGTATGTTTTCAGCATTTGAGGTTTGCTTCGAATATTCATATTGCATCCTAAATGCGAGCACCCACAAATGTTATTTACACATTATGCTGGTTAGTAACTTTGAAGTGATGCTAATGTACGATTCCGTTGGAAAACTAGTTGGGATTTGTATTTACTATTCTACTAGCTTTTGCTCGCGGCTCTGTCCGCGAGTGCTATCTTGACTCCTCAAGCCCCGCGACGGACACCGGTGTCCATATATTATAAAGGGTTTTCCCATACATCTAAATATATAAGCGGGGATTGAAGTGTTAAGAATAAAATTAATCCAGTATTTATTTCATTTTGTGTCATATTTCATGCAAAACCGTTAAGCAGTTTATGGACAAAAACATGCATACACACAGTCACGCCTTTTATGCCCGAGGGGGTAGACAGAGGCGCATCTAGTGTACCTACTTTTCGCCGTACGTATTCCGTCCCATAATATGATGGGAGTGAACGTATCGCCATATCGGGCACAAATTCCAGACTCCGGGCAGACACTGAGTAGAATAACCCAACATCACTTTTTCACGACCCGGGGATCGAACTCAAGATCTCAGCACTGCACTCGTACTTCAATACAAGTACACCACCGAGACCAGTCTTCAGGCGGTTTATGCGTTTTCTTTTAACAAATAAACGAATTGGGTATTCTTGGACTAGACTTAGTAAACACGTCTATTTATAGAATCATGGGATGTATTAATTTATCTTTGCATGTCATTACTATTCTACCACTTTAAGTACATCTTTACCTTATGTCTGTCTCCAGAAAAAAAAATCTACTTTTACCATCCGCAGAATTTTGTACAGACAACAAAGGTTAATTTTTTCTTTAGTTTCGTTCAATGTGGAACTTGTAATGTTATACTATGCAAAACGTTCCCAATGTTCGCAGTTTATTAAAACGTTAACACAACAAAGGGGGTTGATTTGAATTTAATATTGTACCAACAAAAGGGCACGCTGAGTTAATATGGTAATATCTAGAGGGTACAACTGATAGTTCATTTGGAAAATGTGTTCTTTGAAAGTAACGTTGATTACAAAATGCGGATAGTTTTTTGAAATAGTTGTGGCTTTTGTGACCTTCAATGCGATTCGATCAATGCTTGAGCTTGTTATAGTTTACAAAATTTTAAAGTCGATTAGACTATAGCAACGCATAAATTATTGTATTATAATAGTTTATGATGTCCCAATATTGGGCAAAGGCTACCCACCATCCTATCAATCACAGTTCTGCGCTAAGGTGAACCATTTACTTTTAAATTAAACCGCTTCGTCCCGCCATGTCTTTTTTCTACATCAACGCACTTTTTAAAATACATAATATTGCAATGTTCGTTCAGTTCGTACCGCGTAGTCAACATCACGGAATAGAAGTATTACAACCACATTTATAACGCCAGCAACTATTGTTGTCCGTGGCTTCTCTCGTGTCGTGTTTCACCTAAAGAACTGTTTTATGTTCCAGAATGAATGCATTATATGTGACTCTGCTAAAGTATTTTCACGCTGTAAATTAATTTGCTAGTTTTAAGATATAGCAAATAAAATAAGACACTATTTGTGGATACATATTTTCCAATTTACTAGAATCATATTTTTTGTGTGATTTATTAGTAATTAGATCATAGTTGTAGATGTTCGTAGAATTCGAAACATGCATTTCTAAACACTAGCGTTGTCTTTCAGATATGAAACAGATACAAATATGAGCTTATATTTTTTCCAATCGGAAAACCAACTAAATATTTGGTCTTGCCTTCATATTACGACACGTAAGCCAAACAGAGCTACAAAGGTAATACCCGCCCAATAATACAACGTCTCAAGAACAAAGCCTTTATATACACCATCGTGTCTACATGTCATGCTATTCGCTGGATTTAATATCGAAGGGTCTCTTCTATGGCTGTGTAATACGTATTCTATTATCGAAATGAAGGAGGCGGCTTATTTTTGCCAAACGTCATGGCCCACGTCACGTGCGAAATTGGTTTTTCCACAATTGCATAGGAAAAAAGTTGTCTTCTGTTTCGGTACTTAATGAATATAAATATATCATTTAAACATACCCTTTTACTTACACATCATAAATCAGCTTATGCTGAGTTGGTTACCTGGCTGTCGCGGTGTGGACATATTTATTTTAAATTTTCAACCGACGTAATTTGTTTTATGCACTTTTAAAAACTCTACTTGTGATAATGTGTTCCTCTACTGCGACAATTAATGATTTTTCTTTCTTATTTACAATTGACTTAGATTTACAGGTTAAGGTATTCTAAAGATTTCATGATGTTATGTATGAGGTACACAAACTAAAAACAGAAGCCGATGGTTTTAAAGTTATGTGACAGAATGTGTTTGTCGCATTTCAATAAATCAATAGGTAAGTAGAACAGAAATCCCGCCTAGTAACAGCACAGTTTTGCGATGTCCAGAGTCCAGACAGAATGTAAACATACCAGACAAATAACGGATTTATTTGTCTGGCTTATCTCGGTATTTTTTTTTTTCTTGTATCGTGTTCGCAAACATGTCGGATTAATGGGCAAATTATTTCAGATTAAATTGACAAATATTCGTATCTTCAGTACCGATATATTCCCCGAAAAGCATTTTTTGGGTTTTATTTTTGGGATTATCGGTCGCCCATCCCGCGCTTGATACGATTCGCTCTCAAATTGGTTCGAGGATTAATGGAATATGGTTTGTGATTTTGAATTATTATTGGTTATGTTAATGTGGCATAAGTACATCGAATAATTTCAAAACAACTAAATTAAACACTTATTTCTTACTAAAATACAGTTTCTCAAAAACATAAACACACACTCATAGTAATTAAGGTCAATGGTACGTTTTATATACTTGTATGTATGGATTACTCGAAGGATTTTTACTCGTAACAAAGGAGATGTCCGCTTTTTGTATGGGTGCTGGGCCTCAAAATCTACCCAGGCTCAAACTTTAGGGATATTAAAGTAGCAAAATATGGAACTTAGACCCATTAAAAACCACTTTTAGACTCCTCCCTTCATGTAACTAACTTTTTTTCAAACTTTCATGTTAAGTGTAGTTTTTAAGCAAAATAAAATTACATAAACCTCAAAATCGGGGGTCCTTAAAATTAAACGACTCATTGTAATAGTTTTTAGGAGTTCTATCTATCCAAATATATTTCTGTAAACTGTCTTGGTTTAAATTTCCGGCCCATTTTTGGACATGTCCTTGAGGCGCATTTTTAATTAGCGGCGTTTTATGTTGCGTCAGAATAATTCGGCGGAAAGCTGAAAGCTCGCGTCGGCTGACATTTCTTAATTAACTGCGGAATGTTTGTTTGTAGAATTGTTGGCTGACACATTAGTCGATGTTATATGCAAATCCCTGAGGAGACGAGTGCGCATTAATATACCCGAACCCGCGTATTTCTGAACAATCTCTCGTGTTTATGAAGATTTGGGAAATTCTCAGTTATATATGTGTTACGCATTGTGTTTGAATGTACGTTTTTGTATTAAGTTTCTACGATGATTTTAGAGTAGATATTATGTATGTATTATTTTGCCATTGAAAGCTATGCAAAATACTTGTTGCGTAAGCTAGACTGATAAATAGACGGATGAAGCATGTTGGTCATCATAAGTTATCATCGACTATACTTTATGTTATAGAAATAGTTATAAAACACGCCATCGATCTGTAAGAAACGAAACTGGCTATCTATTTTCTAGGGTAGTTTGCATTAGCTTCATTCAATTAATTATAACCATTATGTGTAATTGTTATAATTAATTCTGACCTTTAATGAAGATCAAAAATTTAAGACTACAATATATATCAAAAATTTAAGACTACAATATACAATATAATATCTCTTCATACCGATCGCAGTTAAATTGGCTTCCCATCCGTCAACGCCGTTCGTTGCGTGCGCTCACTACCCTCTTTTCTATTCTCACTTCTCCTACCCCTCCTTCTTACCTGTCTTCCAACTTCATTTACCGTTGTGATACTCATGATAGAACCCTGCGTTCGTCTAGCAATCTCCTTCTTAAATGTCCCCCTCATAGCTCTGATTTCCTTCACTCTTCCTTTGCTATCCAGCCCATCCTTCTCTGGAACGCACTCCCACTCGAAATCAGGTCATGTACAACACGGCTGGCATTTAAAATGAGAGTTCGGCAATTACTCCTCGGCGAAGTAGCAGATTCTCATCATTAGCTTATTAAATACGTATTTATTTGTTTATGTATGTATTTATTTATGTATGTAATTGTTTATGTATATATGATAGATAATTATATATGTAGCAAAATTAATGTAAGTATACATATATTATGTTTGATAATTATCATTGTATTTTATTCACATTTTTAATTTTCATTATTTATAATTTACACCTGCCTCCGTCTTTCTGCACCACCTTAAGGTCGACTGGGAGAAAATGCCTTTAGGCATTAAGTCCGCCTGTACTATACCATTGTACAAAGTGTCAAATAAAATAAATATAACTAACGTTCATAGTACGTAATCAATCTTGGAAAATGTGTGTCATATGTACCATTTGGTCCACTTTCATCCCAATAGAACTTTCAAGATTCGATTTGCAGCCCGTGCAATCCATTCGCGTAATGGCTTATGTCGTATATGTACTCACGTAGCTATAGGCCACGACCGTAATGTAGGGTGACGCACGCTTTGAATCCCATATTGAATACGTGGTATAGTCCGAATTGGTCGTATTGTTTGATACGGTCTGTAGATTGGCGTGTATTGATTATGATGAACCAATGATGGAAGCAATTTCAAGGCAGTAATGTATGTTAAAATTAATATGCGTTATTGGTTTAGTAGCAGCGTTCAGACTGAAAATGTATAAGGTTTGAGTTGAGTACCTGTGCTGGGAAATTAAAACAAGATTCAAATTCATGCTAAATATGACTAAGCAGCGGACACTGAAGCAAAACGGGAAAGTATATTAGCACTGCAAGTGTATCGTTTGCGAAGTATTAGGTATTGTTTATAATAATAACTAGCGGCCCCGACAGACGTTGTCCTGCCCTAAAAAGGAAATGAAATCCTAGAACCCGAGTACAGCGCCACCTACCGGATCTAATTGTTAATCGAAACTATTCTCAAACCCACCTGAGGACACAAAAAAATCATTAAAATCGGTCCAGCCGCTTAGAAGGAATTCAGTGACATACACGTTTAATATGGCGGTTAAGTATTCTTAAATTTTCAAATTTTCCGCGTAATTTTCTTGCAAAAAACCTCCCTGCCACCAAATGAGTCCTTATTTAACGAAATTTTAAAATCCCTAAACACCCCCACCCCCCCGTAAATAATACCTAACCATATTTTTTTCCGGAAAAAAATCCCGAATAAAATTCCCGGTGTCTGTTTTCCGGGATAATAGTAGCCTATGGGCGGTATTAATAGGTCAATCTCAAGTTTGAGTTACATCTCAAGTAGACATAATGTATTGAACTGTTCATACATTATGTCTACTTGAGATGTAACTCAAACTTGAGATTGATTTCCTTTGGATCACAAACTATCTCCATACTTATTTTCATACGGTTCCACTGGCAAAAAACTATTTTCCGAGATTAAGGTCCCGGTTTATATTTTCCCGGGATATGAAGTAGCCTAGATTCTTCTCAGGGTTTAAAACTATCTCCCTGCCAAATTGCATCGCTATCGGTTCAGTGGTTTAGTCGTGGCGGCTCCACTCGCGAGAAATTAAAATCCGGGATATAATTCCCTGTTTATCTTTTTCCGGGATAAGAGTAATTATGTCCTCAACTGGATCTCGAAATATCTCTATACTTGTTTTCTTGCGGTTCCACTGGCAGAAAACAATTATCCGGGATAAAAGTCCCGGTTTATATTTTCCCGGGATAAAAAGTCCTATGTCCGTCTCCTGGTTCTAAGCTACCTCTCCACCAATTTTCAGGTAAATCCGTTCAGCCATTCTTGAGTTATAAGTGGTGTAACTAACACCACTTTCTTTTATATATATAGACTAGCGGCCCCGACAGACGTTGTCCTGCCCTAAAAAGGAAATGAAATCCTAGAACCTGAGTACAGCGCCACCTACCGGATCTAATTGTTAATCGAAACTATTCTCAAACCCACCTGAGGACACAAAAAAATCATTAAAATCGGTCCAGCCGCTTAGGAGGAATTCAGTGACATATACGTTTAATATGGCGGTTAAGTATTCTTAAATTATCAAATTTTCCGCGTAATTTTCTTGCAAAAAACCTCCGTGCCACCAAATGAGTCCTTATTTAACGATATTTTAAAATCCCTAAACACCCCCACCCCCCCCGTAAATAATACCTAACCATATTTTTTTCCGGAAAAAAATCCCGAATAAAATTCCCGGTGTCTGTTTTCCGGGATAATAGTAGCCTATGGGCGGTATTAATAGGTCAATCTCAAGTTTGAGTTACATCTCAAGTAGACATAATGTATTGAACTGTTCATACATTATGTCTACTTGAGATGTAACTCAAACTTGAGATTGATTTCCTTTGGATCACAAACTATCTCCATACTTATTTTCATACGGTTCCACTGGCAAAAAACTATTTTCCGAGATTAAGGTCCCGGTTTATATTTTCCCGGGATATGAAGTAGCCTAGATTCTTCCCAGGGTTTAAAACTATCTCCCTGCCAAATTGCATCGCTATCGGTTCAGTGGTTTAGTCGTGGCGGCTCCACTCGCGAGAAATTAAAATCCGGGATATAATTCCCGGTTTATCTTTTTCCGGGATAAGAGTAATTATGTCCTCAACTGGATCTCGAAATATCTCTATACTTGTTTTCTTGCGGTTCCACTGGCAGAAAACAATTATCCGGGATAAAAGTCCCGGTTTATATTTTCCCGGGATAAAAAGTATCCTATGTCCGTCTCCTGGTTCTAAGCTACCTCTCCACCAATTTTCAGGTAAATCCGTTCAGCCATTCTTGAGTTATAAGTGGTGTAACTAACACCACTTTCTTTTATATATATAGATAATAAATAAATCTTTATTCGCCCAAAGCAATTACACCATAGTCAAAATTAACAAAAAATCACTGCACTAGGTCAGGCCTGTATCGCAGGAATTTTTAAATATTAATGACAGAAAGAATTAACATGGGTAGACATCATTAAATAAACAATATTTTGTTTCGTCAAATAGTCAACGAATATTTTTTTCCCATAAAACTTTTCAGTTAGAGGCCAAACCTTTTTTACATTACTTTTTTATAGTTTCGTTTAGTTAAGAAAAGTAAGATTTTTACAACAACTTCCAAACACCAACTACTATAAAACGTTTACGTGGGAAACAAAAAATACCATTTCATATTCTACTCGCAGAATTAGTAAACATAGCATGTCTGAAATCCAATATAAAGTAATATAACACGGGCAAACTGACGCAGCTACGAACTATGCGTTAAGAATAAATAATATCATTTGGTCATAGTTTTATACATACTGAGACTTTAGAGAAGCTTCAAAATTACCTGTTAACGTAAAGGCTGCTAAGAGGTAGTTCACTATCAGATATGCGAGACCTCGGCTGGGTAGCGAC
This sequence comes from Lapara coniferarum, assembly GCA_949316025.1. NCBI lineage: Eukaryota > Metazoa > Arthropoda > Insecta > Lepidoptera > Sphingidae > Lapara > Lapara coniferarum. The sequence goes on from OX438929.1 coordinate 14,710,974, forward strand.
CATTGCAATATCAATAACTGGCGTCAAGCAACATTGTGCTTTAACTGTTCTTCCGATGTGAAACACGCGATAAACAGTGGAATTACATACATACATAGTATTACGCCTCTATCCCATAGGGGTAGGCAAAGACTTTGGATTGCCATCTTGCTCGATTCTGGCATACTTCTCTCGCTTCCTCCACCTTCATCAATATTTTCATGTATTCCCGTCGGTTCAGGGTACTTTTGACCTGGCCTTTACGAAAAATATCAGATATCTGACATTCGAAGGTTCGGTGCGGTTGAACTCTACCGGCAGTCAGTGTAATTGCTTACCATCATGAGACCTAATATCAGGGCTAGCTTGTACAAAGGCTTACTAAATATGTTTGGAGTTATTAATACCTCCCGCTGTCACTGTGATCTAATGGAGTTGACGAAGACAGCACCATAATTAAAATATATTAAGCATTAATTATATTTAGTAGGCTGTCGTGTAAGCCAGCTCTAATGTGTCAAGGTGATTATAGCAGTAGGTGGATTTCTACGCGGTGATACTGTTAATTGACAGTCTTTTCTTATATCATCAGGAGAGGGGCTTGTAGGTATCATTATTCATTTATAAAAAAATCCTTATTAGTTGTTTCGCGGTCATAAACTCGCACTTTAATTACATTTATAGTACAAAACATACAGAACCGAATTCGAAAATCAGTGGCAATATGGCCGCAAACGGTGTCTTAATTTGCAAACGCGTTATGCGGATTGTGATGTGCAGATGGCTTGTTTAAACTGTTTGCGTGCAAATCGACTTGCATGTTTTGATGTTTGATGTTACTGTATATACTTTGGGTAAAGACGTTGGTTAAAAGTAAACTCCGAAGCCGCTAAACGGATTTGGATGATTTTTGGCCGACGACAACTTGGATTTATATATAGACAACTTCTTGTTCTGGAAATGGTTTCTCACTTGTTCGTTTCGAGAAACACGCATGAGTTGTCGGCAATTGCAATTTTCGCTCAATACTCGGATATACCTAAACTCGTCAAATAGAGGCTGCAGCTTACGTGTAATGTATAAATTAAAAAAAAAACAAGCAAAGCCACAGGATGAAACTATACAAAATAAAGCCGTCCCGTGTACTTAATTCAGTAAATCACAGCATTAATGATAGAATTCAAATTCTAACACGTAATTTATGCTCCGTAACCATTGATCATTTAATTTTCTAAGTGTTAATGGCGCGGCGGCAGTATTTATAGAACTAAACCATTCCTCGGAAACGGTAAATAACAAATAAAGCCCCGCAGGATCGGGGAGCGAAAATTTACACTATTTAGCATAAGTACCTGTCTACTCCCCAATTAATGTGGATAAAGTTTGGCAATATACAGACAATTGGAGCCCGTCCCTACAGGTAAAAGGGGGATCGGTCCCGCGAGCGTTGATGTAAAGCTGCGGCGACGCAACGTGGATGCGACCGTTGGGCTAGCTCGTTACACGCAGTGATTACAAATGAGGGCGTTTGATGGTGCCGTGTGCTGGCGTGCCAGATTTATCGGCTTTGTGCTTAATCAAAACGAGTTTTAATGTCTGAGCTATGTGATGTGGTGGGAATATTACGGAGAATGTATGATATATGGTAATGTCACATGCCTCGGTGGCGTAGTTGTATTACGGTATGACTGCAATGCTGAGGTCTTGGGTTCGATTCCCGGAACAAAGTGATATTGGGTTATAAATTTAGTATTACCATATATTTTATAATATATGGTAATGTCACATGCCTCGGTGACGTAGTTGTATTACGGTGTGACTACAATGCTGAGGTCTTGGGTTTGATTCCCGGAACAAAGTGGTATTGGGTTATAAATTTAAAATCAGCCCGGAGTTTGGAATTTGTGCCCGATATGGCGATAGGCTCGCCCCCTATCACATCATGGGACGGAATACGCACGGCGAAAAATGGGTTCACTGGTTGCGATTCTGCCTACCCCTTCGGGGATAAAAGGCGTGAGTATGTGTAATGTCACATGAAATAAATGTGTACGGACTATTTTTAGTGTCGATAGTAATTTATCAACCCTAACCGAAATCGCTAGTCCTTTATACATTAGACCAGTACAAAAATGAGCAGCAATGACAAAATATATCTTCGTAATATAGGTCAAGTACCTGTTTAAAAGATGTTTTTTTTTGTTTTATAAAAGGTTAATAATGTAAGCGTAATGGTGGGATGATTTACGCATTAGAATAATGTGAAAATAACGTGAAAAACTGGCGACATTATGAAACCAAGTGTCCGTGAAAAAATCCGACGTATAAATCATGTTTACAGTGCACAAGAAAACGCGACAAAAATGACCGTTTATTTTGCAACACAATTTGCTACCAGTGTAATTCACGAATAGGTAAATTAATGTAAATTTCATTGTTTTTATACTGTGTAAGCGGAATCATGTTAATATTTTCTGATTCTCGGGATACTGTCCTATGGTTTCCTAATTATATAATACTAACAGCCCGCCCTGGTTTCGCACAGGCAGCAAGGCATAATATTATATAACTGCATAATTATTCTGTCGTACAAAATATTTATGAATTATACGCATAAACCTTCCTCTTAAATCACACCGTCCATTGGTGAAAAACGTCTGAAAATCCGTTCGGCAGTGTTTGAGTTTATCGCGTTCAAGAGACAATCAGATGCGATAGGCTGAGGATGACTTTGTTTTATAATAAATAGAGATGTATGTAAGGACATATCCCTAAAAATAAAAATAAAAAACAGCGAGAAAAGAAAATCCGGTATAAAAGTTCCGATTTATTTTCCCGGGATAAGAATTAGCCTAGATCCTTCCGAGGGCCTTAAACTATTATCCTACCAAATTGCATCGCCAATAGTTTGGCTGTGACGGCTCCACTTGCGGGAGAAAATGAAATCTGGGATTCAATTCCTGGTTTATGTTTTTCCAGGATAAAAGTGCCCTATTTCGCCTTCTGAATCTCGAACTATCTCTATCCTAGTTTTCTTGTGGTTCCACTCCCAGAAAATGATTTACCGGGATAAAAGTCCCGGCTTATATTTTACCGGGATAAAAAGTGTCCTATGTCCGTCTCCTGGTTCTAAGCTACCTGCCCACCAATTTTCGTCCAAATTCGGTTCATCCGTTCTTGAGTTATAAGTAGTGTAACTAACACTACTTTCTTTTGTATACCTTAACATAAATATATTATAGATAACCCTTGAGGGTATTATGATAGTCGATAATTTGACCCATCCACTTCCAAGACGAGAGTCCTATTAACTGCTGGATTCTTTGGATAAAACTGCGTAAAATTTACATAACTACCTCACCTACTTCAATTATATTATTATGTCATAGTCAAAGACATGTAAGCATTTATGCATTATCTAAATCACTTTCTGAAATACCAGTATACCTCCAGAAAACCTTATACTGAGCATAAAAACTTAGAAGCTACTAATGAAGCCAATATAAAACAAAACTGATTGTTGTTGATCATCTAATCACAATCTATCACAATCTATCGAGCAAAACTAATAAGTTTTGCTCGATAGATTGTGGACAATAGCCTAGTTGGGAATGGAACGGGCTGCCGAGACAATTTCGGGAGATTCAAAACCCACGGCACACACCTCTGACTTTTCGAAATTATGTGTGTATTGTTTATCAATTATCGTTCGCTTTAACGGTGAAGAAAAACATCGTGAGGAAACCTACATGCCTGCGAATTCTCCATAAGAATTTCGAGGGTGTGTGAAGTCTGCCAACCCGCAGTAGGCCAGCGTGGTAGACTAAGGCCTAAAACCCTCCCAGTAGTAGAGGAGGCCCGTGCTCAGCAGTGGGCAGTATATAATACAGGGCTGGTATTATTATTATATTATATTATCTATTAGTTATAATTTAGAACGTAATTCAGTAATACGAAAATTGCCCCTATTCTAATTTAGTAGCGGTTGATGAAATATGTCTCCATACATAATTAGTAACGTATCTATTATCTACATTCCAGCAAGATATGCAGACGCTTCATTAAACATGCCAATAGTTACAAGTGGAGTTCATTGATATATCGACGAATTTCGGTTATGTAATAATAGATTTAATTCCCAGATAGACTACTCGATGAAACACCTACGCTCACCACTGCATGAATATAGGTACTTGAGTATTACAGAAGACAAGTCTGGTAGTAATGAAATATATACGTACGTATGTTAACGGCCTTATTCATAAACAGTTTATTAACTTATTTTAGTTACAGAATGTTTTGTCTTCTTCGAACGAATTTTGAATTGAGTTTGCAGGAGTTTGTTACCTTTGCAGGTTGACGGCTGACACTGCGCTGGCCAGTACGTGGGCTACACTCGAGAACTTTATTGCCCCAACTGCCGTCAGTTCTTCGAAATATGTGCCCGGCCCACTGCCACTTCATCTTGCTAATCCGCTGGGCTATGTCAGTGCGAAAGTCTGCTTCTACGGATCTCCTCATTACTTATTCGATCGCGTAGAGAATATCCCGCTCCATAGCTCGCTGAGTGACCGTGAGCCGTCTTAGGCGGCCAATAGTCATAGGCCGCATCTCAGTGCCGTATATCATCACTGGTAACACACGTAAAAATAGTTGTCACACAAATATTTGTAAGTTAACAAACATTGTCAACCCTACATTTGGATTGCGTCGACAAGGTGAATCTTCCGCGTCGCCGCACATCACTAATATTCATAAAGGTTTGGATCCGCTTTAATTATTCCGTCACTTTACTTTGTATATTGTTGCTTGCTTGGCGTTTTCCGCTCTATATCGGATATTTCCGTCTGCCTTTTTACATATAAACTAAGGTAATTGAGAGACATATCGCTCCGTATCCATTTTTATCGCAAAAAACACACATTTTACAAACATCATATATTATTGTACTAGAGATGTTAAGATTTCATCTTAAGCTCCTCTATTTTTTCTTATATTAGATGCATCAAATAATGTAGATAGCGAAGTATTCATTATTATAATTACTATTACTGCAGTATCGCCTATAGATATGTTATATCTACCAGCAATAATACATCATGACTAATATTACCCGTACAAAATTTTGTCTACTATTGCCAGTACAAATACATTTTTTTTTGTTGAAATTTGCGTTTTCACTAAAGCGTTTCTAACTTTCCTCTCTGCAGTCGGAACATACTTCATAATATTTTAGTTTCGAGCAATAGAAATTCCAAGTAATAAAATGTTTCGAAACTTGCGACGTTGGAACTTGAAAGGATTTTATTTCCATTGTGATCGGCGCTCGGGATTTTAACTTATAATATATGAACTGTGAGGGAATGATGTTTCAACTTTTTTGCTTTGTATAATTAATAATAATGTGATGGATTTGACGTCTAGTCCTTTTAATAAAATATAAGTATAATTACAGAGATATCGTTTGCAGGAGAATAAAATTTTAATTCATTTAAAAAACCGTTGTTGGGTAAACCGTCATCGGTTAGTCGTTGGTTAATTTAGTTGGATATTTTATATTTGTCCACATTCAAATTTTTCTCATTCATCTATTAAGGTATTATAAAAGTCTTGCAAAATATTTTAGAATATAAAATTTTACGAAACTAAATAATGACACGCAAAACCGAATATTTGTACAAATCGACGGTTCCGTAGAACAAAGTCGTATATGCAAAATGTTAGCTTTTCAGTAGAGCGCTTTGAAAGTCGTTAGTTTGTATTCATGTGCGAATTAGTGCTATTTTCACACATTAAGTTCAAATTTGTTACTGAACCCTATAGAATATAATGTTTTGTTCACTATAACTTGTGATTTTCACAATTAACTTAGCCTTTCAAAGCGCTCTACTGAAAAGCTTAATTTTGCATATACGACTTTGTTCTACGGAACCGTCGAAATATTCGCTTATATTACCTTACGTTTTCATAATACATGTTTTACTACAATTTAACTGTTTTTTTTTTCTTTGTTATTTTGGTTTAAAATCTTTTTTCATTGATATCCTGCAACATAATATATTCACGTCCCTTTCCACGTTATGGAACAATTCAAGTGTGAAAATAAATAATTCTTTCTCTTATTTACGCACTGCTCAAAGCTTCGTAATAATACATTGTTGCTATTGCGGGAAATCAACGACGGACCTTCCTTTTTTGTTTTATTGCATTAATCCATTCATCAGGAGGTACGATTTTTCATACTACATGTCGTTTCAATAAAAATATGGCAGGTTCCCTTTCTTTTCATTTTAATATTCAAATTTGGTGTCTTGTTTTCCTAATGGACGGCCATTAGGTTGTTTTAAATTTGTGATGAAGAATCTCTTGCCTTTTATTACGACCTATATTTTGCGCAATGTTTTTATTCCGAGCTTTTACAAAGCAATAATAGGCGTTGGATTTATTCAAAATTTATTGGATAACTTAATGGGGCCTCGCAGTGGCTTTTTTATTTATTTTCATATAATACTGTTATATTCTCAAGAAAAACAGAAATATAAGGTCTAGTAATTACTTCTTCAACAATAGTGTAGTTGTAATCTGAATATTTCTCTTAACTCTAATGTTTTTGCACCACGCAAGTAGAGCTCATATTTACCATCTTTGATTTAGTGCTACGTTCTTATTGAACATAATATTATTTAAAATTTTAAAAGTATCGATATAAACGTGCAAAGTTGTTTCCAACTCCAATTTATTACATTCGTTTCTCTCAACATAAGGCGACAGTCACTTTCGAATGTTTGAGTTCAGAATGTCGAGTTCGACTCTATAAATCATCCGTTTCATAAATCGCGCAGTAAGATACCGTGCGACTTCAATCTCCGACAAACGAGGTGCATTCTCTATAAAGTCGACAACTTGTTAAAACTTGCAGGATTTTTAACACGGGCAAAGTTTTCAAGTCCACTCGCTCTTGTTTTGCATTTGATGCGAATTGTCGAGTGATAAATTTTGTCCACGGCCGACCCGTCCCAGTCGCACCGTGAGTGACTTTCCAACTTGCCCGTCCGACAGTAATCGATTAAGAAACTTGGTGCATTTATTCCGTCAGCTTTAAAGCAATTTCGATCTTTCCAAGTTGATTTAAAGTAGTTTTCGACGTTGTTGTCGTTACTACCAACTTGTTCGATCTACTTTTTGATAGCTTCTTTAGAAATTTTCAATTCAATGAGTTTTCTATTTTTTGTCCAAAACTGTAGATGAAGTTTAGATAGCTTTTAAGTAAATTTGATTAAATATTTTATATGAAATAATTTTGTTTACACAATAGTGTTGTGACACTCTGTGTCTGTGTCTTTGAAGAGATGCAAATGTGAATCTACGGTTCATTGTACTTGTTATTCGGTTTCGTCTGAATGGATGGTTCTGACGTGATAGATAAGACTGTCGCAATATCGGCGACAAATTGTATTCGTGGTAGGTCACGTATTGATGGAAATCAAATCACAAGAGGATTGTAGCACTAAGCAGTCTATATTTTAGTTGCTATGTAACGCTTCACATTCCAATATATGTATTCATTCTGTTTTCCTGTAATAATCGCTGATAGGATTTCGAAGTAAGTATATTAATTAAGATTTAAAATTTAATTATTACGCCGCAAAAGCTTTGAAACAATGCTAGAGTATTTAATTACTAATAAGTGAGCGGCGGGTAAGCATGTTAAACTGTAATTACACGGCTAAATGTTACGTGTTTACGCTTCAGGCGAATTTCCCTATCTTGCTTTTTGTATATATTTTTTAAATATCGGATCGTCAGTTTCTTGTATGGCGGTTGTAAAAACTCTTCTCTAGATAAAATACCTACAACATAATTATTCCACACTATAATCTCGTGTTTACTTACTCGTAGCCCTGCCTAAGCATTAAAATCAAGTTTCTTGTATAGGCAGTTTAAAAATCAGGTATCGTACGGGCATGTCGATAAATCCCATTATGCAGGAATCGGGTTAAAAGGGTTCTACAGAGCGGGGCAACGCGCTCTCAATGCCTCGTGGGTTGTAAGGGTCTGTACGGATGCCAGTAACAGCTCGCCGCCAGGGAATTATGTTGCCTAGCTCACGTATTTGTACGGAAAAAAATATTTTGTATACTAAAATATATACGTCTAGACTGGTGGTAGGATTCTCATATGTAAGAGTCCGTCTGGGTGGGTACCACCGCAATGTTTATTTCTTCCGCCAAGCAGCAGTGTGCATGCACTTTTGTGTTTCGGTTTGAAGGGCATTGTAGCCAGTGTAACTACAGGACATAGTGAGACTTAACATCTTAGGTCTCAGGATGACGAGCGCAGTGGAATGCCATACAGTATTTTGTAACTCAAGGTGCTGGATGGTATTTCTAGTGTTTATGGGTGGTCGTATCGCTTACCATCAAGTGAACGGCATGCTCGTCTCGTCATTCGATGCCATAAAAAAAAAAAAAGAAAAAAAAGACTTTTGCTCGCGGCTCCGCCCGCGTGAGAGAGTTTCTCCGAGATAAAAGTCCCGCTTTATATTTTCCCGGGATAAAAAGTAGCTTATGTTACTCGCTGATAATGTAGCTTTATATTTGTGAACGAAATTTTAAAATCGGTCCAGTAGTTTTGGAATTTATTCTTTACAAACATACAAATCTTTAATCTTTATAATATTTGTATAGATTTATATATTTTTTTCCTGCTCATTATTAGCCCGGAGGTTGAAATTTGTTATCTGTAGCTCCTATGGATATAGCGATAGGCTTAGCGTCTATAAACATCATGGGACGGAATCCACATGGCGTAATTCCGTCAGGATTTAGTCCATACATTTATTCCTTATGCAAACTGACTACAACGTAATTCTTCCATCTGCTCTCTAACCCCAGAACACAATGTAACGCGGTGCAAAATGCTAACCTACGTTGACACGCTAAAATAAAACAATCAAAACGATTCTATTCCTCCACAATACAAACTAATTCAATGCACTTGTTGGACTATTTTTTACAAATATCACAGAGCTACAACGGCATAGAGCACGTCCGTCGTCCGGTACGTCGGTTGCGTGAATATTGTACGTAAAACAAACAATACGTTTGTGCCGGTTCTATTAAAAGAAGACTCAAATTGCTTTGATAGCTGATATAAATCATAAGACAATTTTAAATCAATAACGCGTCAAGATTATAGTAGTGGTTTTGTGAAAGAATAATATTCATTACCGAAAATCGTTCCGATCTAGCCACATGTAGATACGACTCACAATTCCTATCTGCAAAAAAAAACGAAATAAAGCTAGATGCAATTCAGTAATAGGATTTCTTAAAACATACATGTTTTGTGTAATTTGCGAAATCCTAACTAGCCTAGTCTAGAAGCCATATCTTTAGCCGATTTTCCGGTGCTTGTGAAAAGGTACCTACTGGTAAAGAGCTGAATATACCCGCAGTGCTAGAAAATTCTAGTAAACTTAACCTTAATCTAATCATAAAAATTTTAATGTAATGTACGTATTTAGCTTAATATTGTACATTCTTTATCTTCACGCTGGCTTTGTGTTTATTACTCAGGCCTTGTTCCATGCTTAAAATTAATTTACAATAATATTATGGCTCTTACAGAAATACACGTAATTTTATACAACATTACCAGATACGGGAAAACAATAACAGTGAATTCGTAAATAAATCATGTAAATGATTGGGGACACGCATTTTCTTTCCCGTTAAATTCATAAATTCGTTACGAACCACTGTTATGTGAACTAATGCATGGTAATTTCGTTAGATCCGCACGGTTCAATGTGTACTGGTGGTATTAATTTATTGTCTCCACGCGCGTGGGTAACGTTTGTTATTTATTAGAAAACGGCTGTTTGTTTCGGAATTTTATTTCGCTTGCGAACTTTTTACCTTTCACTCGCGCGAGGTAACCCTTATCAGAATAAGCAGTAAGCGTATTTAGACGAAGCATATTTTATTCACATAAAGAATTTTAGAAGTAAGCACTTAAATTATGGCCATTTAAATGTAAATTTTGTTTAATCGCCCAAATATTTCCTTCAAGATTTGTCGTTGCTATTTCCTTAACTGCGTAATATAGCAAATGAGAGTCGTCATCGACGCCTTATGTTTCAAATTACCCACACATAACTTCCAAATCTCTTTGTGTGTAACATCTGGTCTCGTTAGTATTAATGAAGTAAAGCAATTGTTGCATTATGATAGTTTTTTATTTATGTGACTCCAATACTTCTTGTGTAAAGATCGAATTATTTCGCTTTTTGACGGTTTGAACGTATATGAACTGTAAGTCTACTAATTCGGGCTCTATGTGGCGATAGTAAATTATTTTGTACGTTTAATACCGATATCTAATCTATACTAATATTATAAAGCTGAAGAGTTTGTTTGTTTGTTTGAACGCGCTAATCTCAGGAACTACTGGTTCGAATTGAAAATTCTTTTTGTGTTGAATAGACTATTTATCGAGGAAGGCTTTAGGCTATATAACATCACGATGCAACTATTAGGAGCAAAGAAATAATGGAAAATGTGAAAAAAAAAACGGGGAAAATTATTCATCCTTGAGGGCTTCCATTGCGTGCGCTGCGAAAATACCAAAAATATATGTATGAAAGAATTATTCCTCTTGAAATGATCTAAAAAAATGTCCGCGACAGTATATGTCTATCTTTAAAGATTAACTCACTAGAACCGTTTTTATGGTAATCAAATTTGGTCGAAATTAATGCATTATTTGTTAAGAGTTGTATCAACGTCATAGTCATAGAGTGATTCAACGGGAAGGTTTTTATATACTTTTAGCCCGGAAAAACTTATTAACGCGGGCGAAGCCGTGGGCAAAAGCTAGTTAATAATATGTTTACTGGGCGGTCTGATAGCTATCACATCAGCTCTAATCCTCATGTCACTTTTTAAACTGAAAATAATCCGTAACCCGACATGGGACTAAATTTAGTCCAAATTAAAACATTCAAGATAGTTATGTCCCAATTTGATTAATCATCTTACGTCATCAGCGATGACAGTGCCGCTTTGAAACATCACTGTCTACCAGCTTGATTTACAATCGAGATTGGGCAACTGTTCCAAGCAATGCTGGATTATATTACGCTTCCTCCGCGCCTCTCTTGTTACAACGCCCGACTCCGATACAAACGCGATACTATCAGTTTAATTAACTGGACTATCCCTGCTTGTATTTGAATTTTAGATTTGAACCGGTGCGAGCGAAACAAGGCAGGTTTTTGTTTACTACTTCAGTCTAGCTGTGACGTTATTTAATACGTGCTTGTGTATATGGGTATCTTTTAGGGGCTAGTCTTTATTAATTATATAAATAACGCTGTTTGCATCATTTGTTTTTATAGAAAGAATTTTTTGTCAGTATTTGCGTGGTCATGTAACATGAGACATAAAAGCGCCTTTGAAAACGTATATAAAATAGTATTTGCCTACGGCTCCGCCTGCGTGTTAAAGTTTTTCCGGGATATACATTTTCCCGGGATGAAAACTATAGCACTCTGCAGTAATGTAGCTTCCTATGAGTGAAAGAATAAAACGTACTATGTGTTAAAACTATAGAAGTTTCCTACAAACTTTGGCAACCCTTTTACTCCCTTAGGGGTTGAATTTCGCAAAATCCCGTCTTAGTGAGCACCTAAGTTCTAAAGAGAAACCCCATGCAAAGTTTGAGACTCCTAGCACTTGTAGTTTCTCAGATTTCGTGACGAATGAGTGTGTGACCTTTCGCTTTTTTATAAAGATTTATATATTAAAGTATACCAACAACAAAACTGACCGATCCTCAGTCAAATTCCGTGTACAGGGACGCACCTGACTGCCGATCGCAGAGCCGACGAAATGGTTATTTAATATATTCAGATAAAATTTTTCAAACAAACGACCATTCCAATCAATCTCGTCAATCAATCGATTCCAGTGATATCAGGGGCGTACTGTTTCAACAAATAGACATATAAACGTTTGGTTGATCCCAACGTGATTTTGTCTTCACGCTTAGATAAACTTGTTTAATACTGGCAGGTTTTAATTTCATTTTTGCGTCGTTGTCTTTCAAATGTTGTTTGTGTTTAATCGTTGTTGTTCGAATTTTGTTCTGTCAATATTAGCTTCCATTTTGTAATTTTATCTTATAACTTGCAGGCACGCTCAATTGTATTGGTACGATTTTCTACTCTGATTGTCCTGATTATTTCATTTTATCCACGTATTCGAAAAATAATATGCAAAATACATATAGACTACTCTTAATTTACACACACATTCTCTCGCCGGTTTCCCCAAAGGGGTAGGCACAGGTGCAACTAGCGCACTCACTTCGCCGTGTGTATTCCGTTCCATGATGTGATAGGGGGCGAGCCTATCGCCATATCGGCATAAATTCGAAACTCCGGGCTGATACTAACTAGAAAAACCCAATATCATTTTGGTCGAACCAGAGACCTCAGCATTGCAGACTGCAGTCGTACCGTAACATAACTACGCTACCGAGGCACTTTTTATTTAAGTTGCTGAAACTTGGTGCAAGAGTAGATCTCGGTCGCACCACTTAATTTAAGGTCTTTACGGAAACTTTGATATTAGAGTGATCCCCGTGAACTTAAGTCCTTTGTTTTTTCTTCGGTAGTAGACTCCAGTAAAAGTTCGTGCGGTAGCTTTTGTCAGGATTCAGTTAATCTTTCCTGCGACGTTTCTCCATGTAGTCAACGATTTGCGACATATCTGGTAATTCAGTGGTCTTAAATCACTGTAGTATCCGTCATCTGATTTATCTGAATTTTATTTGCAAACGCTAGCTCAATATTGCAATCAAAATTGGTACAGCCGGTTAAAAACTACGATACTACCGGGTGGAAGGGAAACGCTCTCGGAAACGAATACAGATGGTAGTATTGGTGATTCCTGACGTGATGGCACTAACAAATTGCGATCGCAGTGTTACAATTTTAGTAGGATTTTCTCAAATTTCTGTACAGCTTCACGTATGGATAGATAAATCAAACTATTATTCTGAAAAACATAGTAAAAAAGGTCAATATTTCAAAAAAATCGTAATGAAACACGTACATCAGCTGACGGGTTAACGACCGCAGGCCGGTCCCGGCGCAGCACGACGGCCGCCCAGTTCTTTGTACGCTTTACATTGCGCGTGCATGAATTACAGAAATATTAAATCGTAAGTATTATCGCTTAGCTTTGCAAATGAATATAGTTTTTCGTTAATGTTATGGTTCTTCTCTCTTACCGTTCCGGTACGGACATACACACGTTACACACATTAAACTTCAACACCTCTTTTTTACGTCGAGGGTAAATACACCACGATTAATTACCAACGGCGATTTATTTATCAGAATTGCTCTTAATAGAATCAAAAGTTACAAGACTCATTCCCCGATCAGCATATTCATGATATTATTTTGCAGAGGATCGTCGATAGCGGTGAGCCGACAATTGACTTGGCGACGGGGTGGCTTTTAAGGAACCATTGTTCGCGGATAAGCGTCTTATCTTGGGCAGAGAAAACCATTAGTGTTATTTAAACCACTTTTTGATGTGAATTTCTTGAATATTTGCCATTATAATCTGTGGGTATGAATATCAAAATATTTGTGTATTTTAAGTGGGATAATTAAAATTGAAACGTTGCTAAACGGCGTTCATTTAGATGTCTAGCCAAACTAATCTTGCACTAATTGTATCATTAACATAAGAAAAATGTTAGTTATTTCAACAGTTGTTTGTCTGAGTCGTAGTGTTAATAGTTTTATGTACGTTATAATTAAAAACGGTATGTATCTACTTAGTTTATGTTAAATTTGATACAATGAACGCCTGTAATAAGTAATCACAGTACAAAGGCCAATATAAATGTTGCTTTCATTTTACGAAAAGAATTAAGGTGAGAAACAACGATGTAAATTATTCTTGTTCTTCATTCTTAGCTTAAACCTATATCTTTAGTTCTAATAATGAAACGTAATGAAGCCTTTGCAGTAGAAACATGGGCAGCTTTATATTATTTTAGTATCCAATTTGTGTCACCTCGTAATTCATTCTAATTTTCTCTCGTGTGTTCGAATTAGATAAATCAAAGATTATTCAAGTTTAATCTGTAAGGTCGGTAATATTTCACGAGTCACGATAACAAACATTTACTCGTACAACTGTATTATGGTTTTCGTCGAAGTTTAAACATCTTTACAGAATTAATATAGGTCTGTAACCCCGAACACATGAGTTGCCACAGCACACGTTGGAATTTTGTTTGCACAAGGATATTAGGAGTGTACTCGAAATAATTTGTTCGGTTATTTAACACGCGTAGGGGTTTCTTTGCTTAGGATCGCGTCTTAACCCCAAGGAGCTTGAAGTGGATGATCTCGTTCATATGTTTTATGTATTCGTTCACGGACTGTAAAAGGGTCATTTTAGAAAAAAGAGATAAATGTGCTTACGTTACTCATTAATTGAAATTAAACCAAAATTTTTAAAGCTAAATCAAAAAGTATTGCTAAGTATACATATTATGTATAAATGTAAAACGTTGTGTAATTTAGAGGATGTAATTTGCCTTCAACAATCGCTATCTTGGGAGAATTTGAAGCGGTTCTTTTTGTTAAAATATTCAGTCATGCTTATATATAACCACTTCCTTTGAAGTAGCTATATGATAGAGGGAATAATGGTGATTTTTATCAAAATAAAAATACTCGTCTAGTGAGACCACTGAGAGAAAAAATAATCTTTTTTCAATAACGAGATTGAAATTGAAATTATTTTTATATGGACAACCAATTTAAAATAAACCAAACCAGTTGTATATTGAAACGTATTTAATATCGTCCGAATGTAGTCAAATTAAAATGATTCGATGAGTAAGAATTCGCTGAAATATTTTCACAAGTGGCTATTCGGTTGCTTTTTCATTGATAAATAGGTCGGCTTCGATATACTAGAGAAATATTGAAGCTTGAATGCAAAAACAGTGAATTATTAATAATTATTTTTAAGCGCGGCTTAATTATTAAAATAAGTAGTTTTATAAAATCACACAATCTATACCTACTAATATTATAAGGAGGAAAAGTTTTTGAGTTTGTTTGTAGGTTCGTTAGTGGCTATTGTCTGGAACTACTGAACTGACTTGATTTTTTCACTAATAGGAGGCCACATTACCTACTCCTGAGTGCTATGGGCTACTTTTTATACCGGGAAAATAATTTTCTCGAAAAAAAAAATTACGTGAGCAAAGTCGCGGGCAAAAGCTAGCATAATAAATTAATGGTTTCGAAACTATTCTGAAAATTCATTCAACATCTGCAACTCATACGCTCAAAGTTGAACTAAATTGAATTATACATCAATAACCTTACTTACTCCAAGCCGGCAGACTTTTGAAAAACTGTAAGCTTAATATTCAGACAAGTTGTTCACCTGAATTATTCATGTAAGTTGTGTTACGTGCGGCGAAGAGCTTTTAATATTTATCCTAAATATATCACATTTGTTGGTCGCTGTCTCAATTCTCATACAAGCGACAACACGAACGACTTACAGGATACGTGCTCACACGGCGTGGTACAGTAATGACTTGAGTGCGACTCGTACTCAACAGCAGAATTACGCGATGTCAAATTGAATTTCGAGAGAATTTGTTATATTTTAATAAGCTTATAGTTTCGGGGATGGTTTTACAGGTTTAGTGTTGTGCAGAATTGTTATTTGGCATTACAATAAATGAGTTTAACAATGTGTTTACGTATATTGTGTTCGTATACAGCTGATCATTTTTTTATCCATATACTACAATTTGAGTTTAACCTCTACGTATTCCTTTTAAGACACGAATACAAAGCTCAGATTTTATCGTATTTGGTATAATTTTGTAATACATTGTACATTATTGTGTATAACAACAGTAAGCTAATTATCCGCTCATATTCCCACTCCTGTTACGCTTATCCGCACGGTGATCCGCTAAAAACGCAGACAAAGTAACGGTAAAGTTAATTAGCATAATTAGTACGCCTTCCACAAAACATGTTGATTCACAAATGAAAAGACAAATGCTATGCGCTAATTACACCATTGATGGTATAGACACAGGAAGTAAACTTAATGTATGTGCCATCGCGATATTATATTAGGTATTTTTTTATCGAAATCTGTTCGGGTAGATACCGCTTTGTCTATTTTGCTGTCAAGTTACAAATACAAGCACAGCTATGTCTGGTTTGAAGGACAATGGGCTATAGGTATTAATTGCGGTATATTATAAGATGAAAATTGAATGTCTAAAATTTAAAAGTACACTCCAAAGCTATGCAGTGCTTTGTTAATAAATTCAGGTAGGTAGACGCTTTATTAACGTATGGATGTAGAATTTAGATGTAACAGTAAATATGAATATTATGGTGGGTAGATTTACGTTTTGTCTTGCAAAACCACTTTAAACTACGTATCAGTTTTCAATTATGCAACGCAAATTTCGATATCGAATCCATACATATCTCTCGCTTAGTTCTGCAGCATAAATACAAATCGAAAAGTTCAATTCGAATGATTTCTCCTATCATTTGCTCGTTTAAGCAGACATTTAATTCTTCGGGCGTTTTTCGCCATTCTTTTTTTCTTTGTTGCCCATTTTTCTGTACAGTTTGCTATCAACTTGCCGGGTAAGTTATTTCTTTTGACCAAATCCTTTTTTATTTCCTATGTACCTACGCGGGGTTAAGTGTCATGTGTTCTAATTTTCGGATGTAATCGCACATAAAATTCCCCAAAATGTGTTTTTTTATGTTACATATTTTACGTATCATAAAAAGTTACTTTACAATTATATTTGGCAAATTTTCGCTCACTCGTACTAACGTTACGATCCCATGAACACGGAAATTAGATTTGGAACGGTAATTTAGCGAATAAATTTTTGGGATTGTATAAAAATTGTATTGAATTGACATTTTGATGAGATTCTTATGTTATTTTATTACTTTGTTTTAACTTATTCGTGAATTTTGTGAACATTATCCATAAAGTTTCAAATACTACATAATAAATATCTAATATAATGAAATTTCTAAATTATATTATACGTAATCGTTAATCAATATATTAATTTACGAAACTACACTAGTAATATGCATTAAAACAGATCAGGTGACTGGTGCATAAGTTGTCCCTGCACCTTACTAACATCAACACAACTTATACATTTATCCTCGTTGCTCCCTCCGAGGAGTACCCGACAATACAGATACGCAATTTGAGATACTTATGCAAGTCACCCTGCATGTCATGTACAGTCAGTAGCATAAATATCTGTACAAAATAAAAATTTCAAATCGCCTAAATACGCGTTAAGTTAAATTGAAAAAAAATCTTCGCATGAAGTCTCTTTTATTTTATTTTTGTGAAGAGAAAAAAAAAGATAAAGTGTGTAAGCATTTTGAAATTTAGAATTTGTTCTACATATTGTAAATGTTGGTGACTACATATTGTAATTTGCTAGAAAATTTCTGTAACAGTACCACAACTCCCTGTTATATTTGAATGCGCTATTTGGTCTGCTTTGGGTAGGTATTTATATGGCTTTTAAGTGAATGTAATCTTTTACTTCATTAGTTTGTTCATATTAAATTCTCGAAGTTATACATATTTTGTTATATCGCAGCTGTAAGGCTTGTACCGGAATTGTCGCAATACTTTCTTGTGTTTATTTTAAAATCCATTTAAATAGCATCATTAAAATGAGAAAAACATCACGTGTCGAAAGTCTATTTTGGCAGAACTATCGATTCCCGATGCCATAAAGTGTGAACTAACTTGCGCCACGACCCAGCGCCGTAGTTGAATCTTTTGTTCCATTGTCGGTTTCGCTACTGGCATTTATCAAACTTAATTTCGAAACTGCAAACTCCTAATGGGTTTCTTTAATTTCTGGGATGAGTTCAATTAGGTGGACGGCTATTATTATGAAGTTAAACATTGGTAACAAAAAGAAATGTTGTTTATTCGTTTCCGCGTCTTCACTTCGAGCAAGTTTCACTTGCAATGACCGTGTGACGGGAAGTTTTCAATTGTTTCGTTTTCAAATAAACTGGCGATGTGTATTGTCGTTTATTTATCGATTTGTATTGTGTTCTTTGTATTGTCTTCTGTTTAGGTACTGTCGGAAGATTTGATTGATAAAACGTTGAAATGGTGATGGAATTAAATACAATATTGTTAGTAATATTCAAGATACGAATGAGATGAATGATAAAGCGCTTTTAGGCCATTCGGTATCTCACTTTAGCATCTGTGTGTGCCTTTCTTTAGCAGCAGTACCAGAAAAAAATTGAATAGTTTTAGTTGTTTTATAAAAACCAGACTTACTGGGTGATTGATATCTACAGTAACATAAGGGCACGCCACTAAAATATCTGAAAACCGTATTAATATTTAGTTTAACGTTATTTGACGCGCTACAGTGCTTATGGAATGTTATTGAACGCCAGACCAACGCATCCACTTTGCCGGTCATGCGGTGTAAAAATTTATATCACCCTGGAGCCAGTGCATAAATCACCGAGCTCTTTGACGGTGTCCGGCGCTTTCAAGCCTACAAATCATACCATGTCGCCATAATTGAAATAAATTTAATAATGAAATTCCTCCTGACGGCCCATTACGTGAGCCAAAACGTTACACAGCTTGGCTCTGTGCCATTTCCGTCAGTTTTGGCGGACTAACCTAGGAAATTAAACTGCAAAAACCAACTTACCTGATGTATGGCATCACCTTTCACAATATGCCGACGTATTGCAACGCCAGAGCCAAAGTAATGAGAAACGGCAATATATTGAGGATTATTCGTCTTGTGGCTTAGCCTGTATTGTTTACCAAGACAATTTTATCGGCAACAAAATATTTTCGGCAACTGGGTGGATGATCAATAATATTGTAAATTCTTGGCATGTAGCTTATTTGTATTGCAAGTTCTGCAGAGTATGTACGCAAGTATGATTGAAACTAAATGGATTTAGATAAAATTTGGCACACGGGTAGCCGCGAGCATGCATGCTGCATTTGATATTTGCTTAAATTGTCCAAATATTTGCCAGGCAACGTACTCCTCTGTTCTGTGGTACTCACCATATAGTTCAATTGTTTAATTGACATTATGAAACGATACTAACGAGTGAAAGTATCTATTAAGAACTTTTCTTTTTTATGAACAGTAATTAAAAAATACAGTTCATACTTACTTTCCGCTGTATTAATCTCTGACTTGACGTTGATGGATGTTGCGCGGTGGTTATTGCCTTAAAGCTGTGGTTCCGCAGGATGCGGCAGACGGCACTCCCGAACAAACACAGTACCTACTGCCGTTGCAGTTTTACATTGTGGATATGTTGACAGGCGTAAAAAGCGATTTTTTACTAATTTTCACTAGTGTCTTTTTATCAAAGTTTTATAAGAGCCTTCTTCAAGTCTATCTATATGCGAAAGGTCACTCACTCACTCATCATCGCAGAAACTTCAAGTTCTAGGAGTCTCAGATTTTGCATGTAGATTCCTTACAGGACGTTGGTGCTCACTAAGACGGGATTTTGCGAAACTCAACCCCTAAGGAGGTAAAAAGAGTTGTACGCGATAAATTCGAAAAACTCCCCAGCGGATTTCGATGAAATTGGGTATGGAGATAGTTAGAGACCGTGGAAGATTTTAGACTACTTTTTATCGCGGGAAAATGTGTAGCGGGACTTTTATCCAGGAAAAACACTTTCGTGCGGGCGAAGGCGCGGGCAAAAGCTAGTACAATAATAAATCATCGTCGTCTTCTTCTTCTTGCATTAAATTGCAACATTTGATTAAGTATTCACAACTGTAAATCGAAATTGAAGACTCATCAAACAACCACAAGTTAGTAATGCTGCGAGGTCATTGCATCGAGGCTTCGGAATCTATACGACGCGATGGCAAGTGACGTCTGACAGCACTTGCTGTCTGCCGTCTGCCGGGTCCTGCGAAATCGCAGCTTTATGTCTATTACTAACGCCAAGCAACAGTGTGCATGCACTGTTGTGTTTCGGTTTGAAGGAGATTGTAGCCAGTGTAACTACTGGACATAATGAGACTAGACATTTTATGTCTCAGGATAACGAGCGCAGTGTAATTCCTAACAGTACTTTGTAACTCAAGTTGCTAGATAGTGTTGGCTGTTGCTTCTGTTTATGCGTGGTCTATCGCTTACCATCAAGGGAACGGCATGCTCGTCTCGTCATTCAACGCCATTAAAAAAAAAGTAACGAGTTTGTTGCCAAGCACTGTGGAATATTGGGCATAATTCTAAATTTTTCTCAATCCATACTGGGAATTCATTTCAACGAACAGTGAAATAATTGACATGCAACACTTGTGATTTCACTAGTATCGTCTATTAAATTAATTATACACAAAAAACGATAAGGCAGATTTTATTTTTGTCCTCTTCAAAGTAATAATCTTATAATTGGTTATTGTTTATCAAAATTTCCTACCACTCTGTTTAAATTGAATAAAAGCATACCTACTAAGTCTCAAAAATCAAGAATCCAACAAATTGTGAAACTCCGTCAGATTCAGTGACATATTAGGTGCTCATCGCTTTACATTTTCTTCAAAGATTAAGTTTTTATTGACTTTAAATTGAATGTGAAATATCACAATATGTGACCTTTGCTGTCCTTTTTAAAAAGGTTTAAAAACGTTTTCAGCTCTCAAATGCTCACATACACATTCCGCTCTGAGCAGCCGTCTCGGACGGACCTATTGTTTGTTGTAACGCTCGCTACAACTTTCATTGTTCCGCCCGAGTACCTGCTCGGTGCGTTCCGTAGCGACCTCGCTACAGCCAAGGCCAAACAGGTAGCAAAGGGGCAACCCTTTGCTATTTTGTTAGCATATCTCGGGCCAAGCCGCGTCCTTTTCAGGACAGGGTTTAGCCCAATTTGTTTCTTATCGACGTTTGGCCCCTTCAGGGTATTGGCTCGGCGGAAACCTAACGGTGCTAACAAGCCGAGTCGCGTCACCGGCAACGCGCTACGCCCCTTCAGGGCAAGGCAAAGCCGACGGGTACGGATCCGGAGGCTGCGGAGGCACACCGCAGTCTCTCCCGTATATCACCTTCCCAACCCTACCCTTTCCTTAAAATCCATCCCGTGTATCGGTTGAGCGTGCGGCCTCCGGCCAATACCGTTTACGGTACACGGACTGTTAGGAACCCTTTTGCACAATAAGACTGGCAAAAGGGATACAAGCTTAGGGCACACCTAATTCTAAGTACACCCCCCCCTCGCCTATACCCGGCGGGGAGGGACACGCACTCACTCAACCCCGGGCGTTCCTACCCGGGGACTTAGTTCATCGCGTCCCATACCGCGTCGCGATCCGCGCTCGTTTCGTTTTGTGTGAACCCGCCTGGTTTCTTCTGTGTGTTCTTTACAGGCGGTGCACACCCGGGGTTAGTGAACACACACGCGGCCCCCAAATCATTTTCTACCGTAGGCTCGGACTCAGCCACCAATATGGCTGATTCTGGGCCTATGGATTTGGCTCCCGAGCGGCCTGTCGTCGCCGCTCAACCAAACTTAGCTAGCACCCCCTTCGCCGCTCCCATTATTTCCAAGGAGGAAATAATGAGAGTAGTGAGGGAGAGGTTCCGGTCGGACAACGCGGTCCGACAAGAAATTATCTCAATGGCTAGGGAAGCCAGGGAACCGTCTGCGTCCTCAGACACCTCGGAGTCGTCCGAGGCTACGACCTCAACGGAGACCACCGAAACCTCGGGCGGCTCCGCGGAGTCTGAAGAGGAAATGGACACGTCCCCTAGCCAACCCGAAGCCAACAACAATCCCAAAAAACGGCCAATATCTGCTTCTTCCTCCGCCTGCGAATCCGGGGAGGAGTCGTCTTCGTCGGAACGCGACGAGGAAGGCTTCACCACGGTGAAAAACAGCCGGAGGAAGAAGCAGAGAAGCGTCGCTGCTCCTGCACCAACCTCCCCATCCGCGCCTTCTGCGCCTTCCGCGCCTTCAGCGCAAACCGCGTCCGCGTCTGCGTCGACGCCGCCACCGCCGCCGACTCAACCAAAGGGGCCTAAAAAACCCCCGAGGTTAAATCTCCAACTCCCCTCAAATATGACCATGAGGGACATATTTGAGGAACTGCGCAAACAGCACATCACCATTTCCTCTAATTCGTGAAACAAAGTCCACAAACTTCTTGCCCTGCAGCCCGCCTCAATCGCGGACCACAGGGCGCTGACTAAATTCTTAGACGCCAAACATTGGCACTACTTTACGTATTCTCTTCCGGACGAGCGGCGCTTCCGCTACGTCATTCGCGGTATCCCCGTCCAAATGTCGACTCTCGAGGTCAAAGAAGGCCTTGAAGAGAAAGGCATAGTCACTTTAGAAGTGCACAGGATGCACAGACAGTCCCGCGCCTCCCGGCCGGGAATACAATACGAGATGGTTCTCGCCATCCTCCAGTCCCCTTCCGACGTCAAAAGACTTTTTGAGATTAAAGATATCTCGGGGCTAGGCGGCTTCACCGTCGAAGCCCCACACAAATCGACCCAGATAGGGCAGTGTCACAACTGCCAGAAATACGGCCACAATTCTCGTGGCTGTCGCCTCCCCGCCAGGTGCGTCAAATGCCTCGGCGTACACGGCACATCCGAGTGCCCCCGTCCTAAGGACCGCTCTCAGTGCACGGAGCCGCCTTCGTGCACCAACTGCCGGCAAACCGGCCATCCAGCGAATTATCGCGGATGCCCTCGCGCCCCCAAAAGAGTTGCCAAAGCTCCTAAAGCTGCGGCTCCCTCGGCCCCTCAGGCCACCACATTCAAACTGGCACCTGCGCCAGTGCGCAACCCGTGGTTTCCTCCCACGGCGCGCGCTGAACCCATCTCACAGGCCCCCAGCGGAGTCACTCCCGCTGCCCCGGCCTCTACGCGACCCTCTCCTCCCCCAGCTGTGGCTCCTTCTTCAAAGGCAGCCCAGCCCAAACCCAAACCCACCACCCCTCCCACCCCTTCTCAGTCGGCGACGGTGGCGGCGAAGGCAAGCGACGCCTCTTCCTCAGTCGCCTCACTATTAGGCTCCCCGGAGAATATGATTCTCCATGGGAAACTTTTCGAGCGTTCCCGTCTACTCACCCGTACGGGAGTAGAAGACCCCCTTTTAATCGCTGAGATCGCTCTGATCCAGCAACAAATCTTCGAGGCTACAGTTAACGCTGTGCGTCTCCCCTCTTTAATTTCATAAATGGCTACCAACGCCAGACAACTCCCCCAGCGGACAAAACCTCGCTCCCTCAGAGTGGGGTTTTTCAATTGTAACGGCATTCGGGACCAAAAAGCCGAAATTTCTTCTTTTGTCCGCGACAACCAAATTGACGTTTTCCTCATCCAGGAAACGTTCCTTAAGCCCTCTCACCGCGATCCCAACATCCCAAACTTCAAACTGGTGCGAAATGATCGTACCAGTGGCCGTTTAGGAGGCACTCTCATTTATTACAAAAGGTCCCTTCATTGTATTCCATTAGAATCACCGATAAGCTTGAGCAACATTGAGGCTTCGGTCTGCAGGCTAGCCATGACCGGACACCCGCCGATCACCATCATATCGGCCTATCTCTCGCCCACTAAGGAGCTTCACTCCAACGAACTCGAAACCCTATTTGATCTGGGGGATTCCGTCATTTTGGCGGGAGACCTCAATGCCAAGAACACTCTCTGGAACTGCAACTCGACCAACGAGCGAGGTGCAGTCCTAGAGAGTTGTCTTGACACAATCAATCTAAGCCTATTGGTTCCTTCAGAACCTACCCACTACAGTTACAACGACGACCACCGACCGGACATACTCGACGTGGCACTTGTACGGAACGTAAGCCTTAGCGTGCGTTCCATGCAGGTGTTACAAGAGTTAGACTCTGACCACAGACCTGTGATCCTCGATCTAGTCCCCGAAAACAGTCCAACAGACACAGGTCCTAATATTCCGATGAAGGTGAAAACGAATTGGCGTCTTTTAGGCACCAAGCTCGCGGACACCTCATCCACTGATCTCTCCGCGATCCCGACCAACATCGTGACTCCTGAGGAAACGACCAGCGCGATACGCGTCTTCACCGACCACCTTCAGAACGTTTTGAGCGAAAGCTCCGAGAGGGTGCCAGAGACTGTTCACAGTCACTGGCAACTTCCCGAAGACGTTCGGTGGTGGGTGAGGTTGCGTAACGCTACGCTCAAAGCCTGCGCGACGAGACCCGTCCCGGAACGACGACATCTTGCGCGCTACCTCCAACGTGAGGTTAAGCGTCGCATAAAAGAGGTCGTCGATTCGAGGTGGGACACTCGCCTTGCCGATATCGATCCGACACATACCGCCTTTTGGCAACTGGTTCGTTCCTTCAAGAGAAACGATGTGGCCTCCATGCCTCCGCTCAATCGTCCGAATCAACGCCCGGCGTTTGATGA
The DNA here is from genome assembly GCA_949316025.1 of Lapara coniferarum. Classification (NCBI taxonomy): domain Eukaryota; kingdom Metazoa; phylum Arthropoda; class Insecta; order Lepidoptera; family Sphingidae; genus Lapara; species Lapara coniferarum. Next base: position 14,735,520 of record OX438929.1, read on the forward strand.
CGACGAGAAAGCGGAACTACTGGCCGGCAGCCTGGAGTCTCAATGCTCGCTCACCTCCGTACCCGTAGACGACGACATTCTTGTTGCGGTTGACACCTTCGTCGAAGATAGGAACGCGGTCCGGCCACCGCCAGTCTCTATACCGCGACCGTTATACGATAACGTCGACCCGGACGTCGACCCGCCGCCCGATCCCCTTGCGCCGGTGACGATCGAAGAAGTCACCACTCTGATCAAGGCACTCAAACGTAGAAAAGCCCCCGGGGGCGATCTAATCCCTACTCGTATGATTAAGATGCTCCCGGAGCATCTAGTTCAAATCCTAACATCCATTTATGACGCCGCGTTTCGTAACTGCATCTTCCCAGAGGTCTGGAAAGAGGCAGTTGTGATAGGAATCCACAAGCCGGGGAAACCCGCTTTCGAACCCTCCTCTTATAGGCCCATCAGTCTGCTCAGTACTCTGGGCAAAATCTATGAGCGGATCGTCCTCGACCGCCTTAAAATAGTAGCTTTTAATCAAAATTTGATCCCTCCAGAACAGTTTGGCTTTCGCGCTAGACACAGTTGTGTCAATCAGGTGCTCCGCATCACGGAGTACGTCCACGATCAATTTCGTAAAGGAATGCCTACCGGTGCTATTTTCTTCGATATCGAAAAAGCATTCGACAGGGTGTGGCACAACGGCTTGCTTTTCAAGCTGTACACTCTCAACGTGCCCACACAACTCGTGCACATCATACGAGATTTCCTGTCGAATCGCGGTTTCAGATATCGCGTGGAGGGAACTCTCTCTTCCCGACACACCATCACGGCCGGAGTCCCGCAAGGCTCCGCCCTGTCCCCCTTTCTATTCTCGCTGTACACAAGCGACATCCCTAGACCACAAAACGCCCATCTGGCACTATTCGCGGATGATACCGCAATATACGCTTCACGTATAGACCCCGACAAAGTGGTGTGCACTTTGCAAACCGCCGCCGACGAACTCGGTGAGTGGTTCCGCAAATGGCGAATCACCGTCAATCCCACCAAAAGTCAGGCCATCCTTTTCACTCGGAAAAGGAAAGTCCATGTCCCTCACTTTTCAGTCCGCATGTCCGACCAGGTTATTCCCTGGAAGGGCCAAGCCAAATATTTAGGAGTAACCCTTGATCAGAGGTTGACCTTCATCCCACACGTAAATGCGGTACGCGCGCGATGCCGCGATGCCGCATTCGCGATGAGCCAGCTTCACTGGCTCCTAAACAAAAATAGTAAGATGTCAATCCGCAACAAGATTAGGATCTTTAAAACATGCATCCGTCCGATAATGACATACGCGTCGCCCGTATTCGCTCATTTACCGCCCGGTCGCCTTCAGCGAATGCAGGTGCTTCAAAATCGATTCTTACGACATGCACTTGGTGCCCCGTGGTACGTTCGCAATCGCAACCTCCACGTGGACACCAATATGCCGACCATCAGGCACTTTATGCAGTGCGCCAGCAGACGCTATTTCGACAGGGCGGTAAACCACCCGAACACGCTTATCCGTAAAGCGTCTATATATACTCCATTTGACCGCGCCAAATGGAGACGACCGCGATCAGTCCTGACCGATCCAGAGGACGAAATCACTCTAGCTTTACGCGAAAAGAACGAGCATTTAAAGCTCATACACTCCACAAGACCGCTGTACCGTCCTCGCCGTCGAGGACCTCGTCGCGTTCCCCATAACCCTGCCCTCTCGTAGCAGTTCCGGCCCGCGTGCCGAAGACTACAATCAACACGTAAAATAGGATTAGGTTAAAAACCATATTCCCCAAACGTTGATGTCTTATCCTCTCAGTGGCCGCCCTGAGCCGAGGTCGTGACCCATTAGTGGGTCGCCCTCAGCGTGGTCGCTTAAATTTAAGGGTTGCGAGCGCCTTCTGCGCTCACCCACAAGACCGGTGTTCTTGTATAAGCCGACCCTCGTCAGGCTAACAAGAGTTTAGTCAGGGACAAAAAAAAAAGAAAAAAAAAAAAATCTCAAATGCTGCCTTCAGCGAACAACCATTCACACGGTGCCTTTTCTACGAATCTGATGCAGGAAACGAAAAGTGAATTCCGTGAAGCAATTTGGGGAACCTAATCAAATCGATGCGAAGAGTAAATATTTTTAAAGGGAAGCCCGATTGAAGACACTTCTGCTGTCTAATACACTTTTAATATTATAGCAACTCTTGGTTCCTATAAGCATAAGACTAGAATAAACTGGAAATATTTTATAATAGACTGACCTTATTGAATTCAATTAATAAATATATTGTAAATATTATATACCCTATATTTTAAAATTGTTTTATGTCACCCTCATTTGTGTAATTTCGCGCAATTATATCTTGCATGTATTAACTCTATTGGAAGTATATCCCTAGTTTTATTATGTTTTTATTCGCACGAAACTTTCTTAACTTTGCACGTAAGTATTTATAGGAAAATGGCGACACAATTTGCACTTTAATAAACTGTCAAACCAAACTGTATTTAAATAAAAAAAATCATAATTGAATCGAAAGCCGCTGTTCCTGAAAAGTGAATAATGGAACAAGCAACACGATCATCGACCACGGGCTAGTGGAATATTATATGGAATAGACGCACCATGCAGTTTGCTAGGAGATACTTCTTTTCTAAAAGAGATTGTGTTTCAACACTGAAGTTTAAAATGTCGTTCAGTATACTGGTGGTAGGTCCATTATATGTAAGAGTCCGTCTGGGTGGGTACCACCGCAATGTCCATTTCTACCGCCAAGCAGCAGTGTGCATGCACGTTGTGTTTCGGTTTGAAGGACATTGTGGCCAGTATAACTACATGACATAATGAGACTTAACATCTTAGGTTTCAAGATGACGAGCGTAGTGGAACGCCACATAGTACTTTGTAATTCAAGGTGCTGCATGGTGTTGCTACTGTTTATGGGTGGTCGTATCGCTTACCATCACGCGAGCGGCATGTTCGTCTCGTCATTCGATGCCATAAAAAAATACTCACGAAAAATCCATCAATAAAGCGAGTTGATGGGCTCGTTATTAAAATCACAATTAAGAATCTTTTATCCTAATTTCCATATAAATATCAGACTGCTTGTACTACAAGCCCCATAGCAACTCGAAATAGCAACTATCACGCTGATCCGTAATTGGATAAAACTGAACGCCACAAGTTGGTTATTACATAACGGATGCACGAAACTGTTCCATTAAACGTCCTGAACTCTCATTATGTTAAAAGTATAACAGAACCTCCGGCAGTTATGATGCACCCAGTTTTCAAACAAGTAACAAGTTTGTGAAACTTTTCACTTCCTCATCGACGATGGCCGTGCTGTTTTGTATTCAGCACGCTTTTACCACACCTCCAGCGAACTGGGGATAAATTTGATTAGTAACATCCTCACAGACGATGCCCGTGGACTCATAATATGTCGCAGTCATGAAAACTCAGGCTCAAGGCTCGTACGGCAAATAGAAATGCGCCAAGAGCCTTTCATCCGCTCTGTGACAGCCCCAGAAGCCGCTTTGACTATAATATTTCTTATTGTGGCTTACGTTCTACTCTGGTTCAAATATGAAGATGTCTTCCTTTGTGCGGACGCAAAAGGCAAGTGTTATGACTTAGAATATCTAAAAGATACTTTCTTTTTGCTATTTTATAACCGTTGGCGGTGACATGAGGGATTTGGCTACTCTATATTCAACCTTATTCATATCTTCTATTCAACAGTCTGTCATTGTGTAAACAACGGCTTGAAAATAGAATAAAATATTCGTTTTAGAAAACAGTAAACAACCCTGAGCACATACAAGAAACTGTTACATATTCCGTTATACGGTCCCAAATGAGCTAAAAGCCGCGATTTTTGTTTACGTAGAAACAAAATCTCTATATTTACACACAAAACGCTCCGCCGAAGTACAATTTGAAATAGTTTCGGAATTGGCTTGGTTCTCGGTTTCAGTTTAGCCTTTAATGAAAATAAATGAAGGCATTTCTCAACGATTCCACCGCCGCGGGCCGAATAACATTCCCCACTATTTACGTGGCAACTCAAATAGATTTTTGCGACCGGGCCAAACAGTTCGATGAGAGTTCTCATTCTGATGCTCTGTTATTACTTCCCGTGTGGTGTGATGATTGAAATGGTGTTGTCAGCTGTTTGCACGATTATTTCCCTGCGTACTTTTTAAATGTATGTTTTATGTGGTAAGATTCTTGATTTGGTTGTTTCAAATATACCAACTCGAGTTCATGAGTGCACTGACCCCTTAGTGCCTATCGACCCTTACCATCCGGCATTATTAATTGATCTGGATTTGTACGTTCCTCCATCATTGCACAGTGCGGCAAGAGTTAGATACATCTACAGCAAAGGTGACTATGAATCCCTTAACGCCGATATTGCAGCAATCGACTGGAAATCTCAATTCTCTTTAAAGTCAGTTGATAATTCAGTTGATATATTTAATCAAACTATAATTAATTTGCAAAATAAACACATACCACATAAATCTTGTAGAAATAAAAGATATCCTGCTTGGTACACCTCATCTCTTATTAGAACTATTAAGGAAAAATTTAAATATTTCAAAAGATTCAAAAAATATGGTAATAAATCTGATGAATTAACATTTAAACTATTACGTGACCGAGTGAAATCACTAGAAGCTACTAGTTATTTAAATTATATTAAACTTACTGAAAATTCAATTACTTCCAACCCCAAAGCCTTTTGGACCTTTGTTAAACAAAAACATAACTGTAATGCGATCCCTAGTAGTCTCAATTACAATAACGAATTGTTGACTACTGGCGATACTATATGTGAGGCGTTTTCAGCTTACTTTCACTCAACTTTTCTTAACTCTTCAAGTGCCTACAGTTTTAACCACTCTCAAATTAGTACTTTCACACCATCTGTCTTGGATATTTGTGACGTAGAAATAAAAGTTAGTAACGTAACTAATCTTCTTCGTAAACTAGATACTTCTAAGGGAGCGGGACCAGATAATATATCAGCTAATCTTCTTGTTCGGTGTTCACCATCTATATCACTGCCAATTTCACTACTCTTTAAAATGTCCTTAACAACAGGCGTAGTTCCACGTGTTTGGAAATCTGCCTATATAACACCAGTTCATAAGAAAGGACCTAAAACTGAAATAACCAACTACAGGCCCATATCTAAGCTTTGTGTCATTGCCAAAGTCTTCGAAAGAACTATTTATGACCAAGTATACCCTGCAATAGCGTTATCACTTAGTCCCTTTCAACATGGCTTCCTAAGGGGACGTTCAACAGTTAGTAATCTTATTCTGTTTCATGATTATATTACTGAAGCTTTGGATCTTGGCAAACAGGTTGATGTCGTTTATACAGATTACAGCAAGGCATTTGATCGAATCGATCATGTGATCCTACTACATAAGCTTTTTACCATCGGTATAAGAGGAGACTTGCTCAGGTGGTTCTCCTCCTACATCCAAAATAGATCACAGGCGGTAGCGATCAATAATTACATTTCTAGTTGGGCCTCTGTGCCCAGTGGTGTCCCGCAAGGCTCGCTATTAGGTCCTCTACTATTTGTGATCTATATAAACGACATTGCCTCTAGTCTGGATTCATCAAGTTTGCTGTGTTTTGCAGATGATATGAAAATTTTTACCACTATATCTTCCGTTGATGACATGTCTGCACTCCAGGATGACTTAAGTCGCCTTGAAAATTATTGTCATATCAATAAACTTGAGCTCAATCCCTTAAAATGCTCTGTCATTACATTTACCAGGAAGCTGGTTGCTTTGACTATGAACTACACTTTGGGAGGCCAAATCTTGCCAAGATGTAGTGATGTAAGGGATCTGGGTGTTATCCAGGACAGTAAACTACTCTTTGATAAACATGTGGATACTATTGTTAAAAAGGCTTCTAAGTCACTTGGTTTTATAATGCGGATCTCTAAATGTTTCTCCGAAGCAAAAACTCTTAAAGTACTTTACTGTGCCTATGTAAGGAGTCATTTAGAATATGCATCTGCACTATGGAATCCACGCTATTTCAAATACATTGACCGTATTGAAAACGTTCAAAAACATTTTATTAAGTATCTTTGCTATCACCAAAAAATTCCATATGACTCTAAAAACTATCTAAAATTATGCCAAAAATTTCACTTACTGCCACTCGGAATTCGGAGAAATATAGCGGATATTTTATTTCTATTAAAAGTATTAAATGGTGACATAGATTCCCCTGATCTTCTATCCAAAATTAACTTTAATGTACCTTGTAAGACCTTTCGATTTAATCCACCCATACGTGTACCACATACATCAACTAACTATAGACAAAATAGTTTTATTGTGCGAGCAAGCAATAACTTTAACGATATCTGCAAACAGTATGATCTTGATCCGTTTTTGCCCACGGTTCCCTCAGCGAGGAGGTGTTTGAGCCTAAATTTTTTCCAAACTAATTTCTCTAATTGTTGATAGAACCTGTTTCTCTAATTGTTTTTCTATCAGTATTGAAGTTGTGGAAAGAACATTTTGACTGCGGCTCCTTATTATATTTAAAATTTGTAACCTGTTACTATAAGTGAGGACTTGTAATTGGCTTTTAGTTAACTACACCATTGTTATAAATAATTAGTTATAGCTGTTAGTCCTCCAAATGAATAAATAAATAAATAAATAAAATAAATTATTTTAATGCCATTTTAAATTTCGAAGTGGTTCCGTACTTAATTAGTTATCACCAATTTGTTTGCCTACTATGTATTTTATTGAAGCACTATTAAGCAATTTACATGCGAGTGCAATATAATGACTGTATATAAAATAACATTCACTACATTTGCGGGTACTACAAAGTCGCGGATGGTATGTCCGGAAGCCATATCACGTCTGTTATAATAATTGCTGCATTAAAATATTTTAATCATATTCCGATTATCTGTGGATGTAATGTTGCCATCATAACAATATAATTAATGCGCCATTTTGTTGTAATTACTCAGTTTTGTTGTCGAAAAAAGATTGTTTTGTATTCGGCTTGTTTTTCAGTGTCTGCAGTGGCCTTCATACCGGAATACTAAAGTGCTTGCACAATGCTGATGCCTAATTGCAAATATTAACATTACTGGGCTACCTCATAAGACAGCCTCTTGAATACAATTGACCAACGACCTACTAATTCATTTGCCGCATTTACTTGAGCAAATTAACTAATCTAACAAGATTAAATTTTTAGATATATTACTACGACCGGTTAAAGTACGACAACTTTATTAGATTACACAAGTTAATTTCTCGTGTGCATTAAACTTCGTCTCCCCGTTACACACGAGTCTTGAGTGCGTCCTGATACAATTTCTCACGACTCCCAAACAATTTGCTTGCGAAACGCTGTCTGCATTTGATACATGAAGTGCCATATAAATATGTACTTTAAAACTATCTGCATCGAGTCTGGTTTTGAACAGCATTGTATTTACTGTAATTTCATGTTGGAATAGAAAATGGCATTTTAGTGGCATCGGAATGCGATGTAGCCCCGATGAAAATACTGTACGAAATATAAGGAACTGTTCTTGCGCTATGAGTATGTGAATTCGGGCATGCATTTAAGTAGGTTATTCGAAAGATTTGCAATATCTCGTGCGCTCGAAATGTTGTCCGCGGGCGAAGTTATATTGACATAAATTCTTTTGTTCAGCGCTTGGGTTTCATGAACAAAGTATTTTAAGAACGAGGGGATTAGAAATAAAGATGTGGTTTCTATCGACTTTGTGTGTGTTTAATCTTGTACGAATATTTCTTTGTTCTTTTGGCTTGTCAGGGATATAAAAGTCGGGCATTCGTGAATGTGATTACAATTGCTGATATTTTTCCGACATTAAATTATTCTATGCTTTATGCCGAGATGCAAAATCTTCATTTATACGTGTAAAATAAAGTCGTGAATTTTTAAAATGAAATATGCCTCTCCCGTTGGGCCTTTCTTTGACAAAATCGTATTAAAAATACAAAGTATTGATTGCCCCTACGAGACGTAAATAACCGTTGCATTCATGGTACCTTTGCATACCTACTCTTTTGAGTATAGAACTATCATCGTGACAAAATGTGAAAAAAAAAACTAAAAATAAATGTGATATATCCGAAAAAAAAAAACATTTTAAAAGTTCAAGTAAGCTTTGGAATTACACTACTTATGCTTACGGATTTTATCGCGGTTTTTATGTGGCTTTCTTAGTTGAAGTAAGCTACCAAAATGCGTGGCTGTCGAAAGTCATTGGCGTACTAATGGCAACTCTTGACACCAGTTGATGTGGGATTGAAAGTTACCGAGCGTGGCGTGTTCGGAAATTGAAGAACCGCGGATACCCATTCAACCCCGGAATTTACTCGCGCACGTTAGAACATGTGGCTGACAATTTCTGTACAAATAGATTTTTCGAATTTATCCCTCCGATGTTTCTCAGGTATGAAGTTCCTTAGGTGCTGAATTCACGTATAAGTTTAGATTTTATTTTTTCTTTGCAGGGAAATGTGCAACTGATGTTAACCGCAGTCTGAATGTAGCGTCGATGATATATGTGGTTTATATCCATTACATAATGTAGCTTAAATAGGAAGTCATTCTAATTTACCTAAAGAACACTGAAATATTTCATATGTTCTGTTCTCTCATAGCATTCCTGATCTCCGAGATTGCGCCATCTGGGATGACATTTCCCAACCGCCTTTATTACTTTCCATAATGTTTTCCAGAGTATCAGTCCAATCGAGACAAATTCGGTCTTTGGAAAGACATGGTCTCCACTCTACCATTTCATAAATTCGGCGATTAACATGGCCAGCCCACAGCCATTTCAACTTGAGCCCTTAATATCGACTTCATCTATTTATTTGGAATCTATTTGACTCAGTTTAACCTCCAAAAGTCTTCTCCAAAACACTCGTAATTAGTCTTAAAAAGTTTCCCTGTAATTTATTTGTTTCAGGGGTCTTACGTTGACGACATTACAAAATGTCCAAATATCTCTCTAATCGCTGTTTCGTCTGACAAATTTCAATAAAGGGACTTCAAACTTGGGCAGTTTAACTTTATTAGTTACAATAATGAATTATTTCTATTTGTAAACTCAAGCTACTGCATCTTTGGGCACATTGAGGCATTAACTTGGGCTCGCCCTTTATTTATTAGTTTCGTGTGGTCTCGTTTATCATTAAGTAATTTTACATTTAATATAACGTTTGAGTAACTTTGAAATTGTTTTTGTTTCAGGTAAGAACGCTGTGTTTTGAACGAGTAATGAAAATACCACATGGCGAAAGGTTTGAGGCTTTCAAATTGGTTTTACCATATGCAGCAGAACGAAATATTGATTTTACGTTGTAAGAAAACATAATTCTCACACATCACGCCTTTATACCCGAAGTGGTAGGCAGTGGTGCAACCTGAGCAACCACTTTACGCTAAATTTGTTCTGTCCCATTATGTAATAAATATCGCAGGGAACTGACCTTTTACTGTATGAATTATTCACAACATAAAATTTCTATGTAAACAAAATTTCTGATTTAAGCACATTTATTTTCCAAAATTACGCGTGTAATATATCCTTACATTCTCTAATACTCAACAGCATAATATAATCTGTAACATTATGTGCTAAATACGAAAATGAATCTTTGCAACGATAGCACTAAAAAAATTAGCTAAACACAATCATTAATCGAATAAAGACACATATTTATAAGAAGACGAGCCAGCCACATTATAAATCAAAAATATTGCAAAGTGCCTCTACATTATTCAAATGCGGAGATTGCTTGAGATATTGCATAGGTCCGTCTAGGATAGAGACGATCCATCTCCTGTATTAATCCCACGGCACTAGTTAGCCCACGTTCTTGAGTGCAGATATTCAAGGTCCTTTGAAGTTCTCGCATTACGTAAGCACCTTGGAAAACAAGTTAAAATACAGTTTGAGAGTAGTAGTAAATAAGTTATATCAGTTTCGTAATGTATAAATAAGTTTAATACATTTAGGTTTCGTTTTATCTTGAGGCGTGACTACTCGGCGCATGTCTGTTTTGTTCTATCGTGTATTAATCGATCAGATTCATGAGGTCTTCTTGTGTAGAAAGTAAGTATAATTGTCTTTAGTAATTGTGCGTTACTTATCTTGTAAGAAGCTGTAAACTTTAAAATATGTTTATATAAATGTTTTTTCAATAATATTGAGAAATTCTTATCTGTATTCCATTTTATAGCTTCACCCAGACAGATTTGAGCATGAACTACACCGTTTTATAAAGTAAATGAAAAAAGATATATAGAAAAGAAAGAAAGAAAGAAAGAAAAACACATTTATTAGTCACAGCTTATAACGATGTACAAATGACATTAAAAATACGTTATTACAAAACAAGAAGTTTGCACATCGCGTCGTAGCTGTGAAAAGTAGGTGACCACTCAGCATAATGTTGTACTGCGGCGTGAGCCACAGCACAACGCTGATTTTCAGTGGTCACCTCGGGTGACGTGCGGACGCCAGCTATCTTTAGGATACTAAAAGTAGTGCTAAGTAAAAATTGCTTCTAAAACTATCATCGTAAATAAATATAACACTATAAATCCAACACTGCAAATAAATAAAATAAAAATAATAATAATAATAAATAATCGTAACACACTCAATGAGCGACCACGCAGTGCTCTATTCCGCTACCACCGATCAGACCATCTCGTTTGCGCATCCCGACAATAAGCTGACAACAGGTATAATGTAATAAATACTCTTTGAGCTGACAACATCGCACACGCGTGAGTAAAGCGCTAGTGGGTGATTGCACATAGCACTGGCCGAGAGGTTCGACAGTCGTGCGGCGCCACTGATGCACAAGGACGTACTATATAAGTTTAATATATTATGAAGATTTTTAATTGGAAGCGGGGCAATCACACTTGTGGCGATTCATTACGTGTGTATATTAAAATTTAAATTGACTCAGGTAAGTTGAAATTTCATATAATATACAAATTAAGTAAGTACTTCAAATATAAGTGATGTGACACAATACTATAACAAAAATTGGAACTTATATATTATGTCTTTTAAGGTAAAAGCGAAATGAAACGTAGTAAGCCATCTGGAGAAGCATAATATGGTTGTCAGACCATCAAAATATATATATATAATAGATGAATATATAATGCCGCCATCAGCCGCAAGGAGATCCTTCCACCTCGCCCATGGTTCGTAAACACTGGGTAAGTACCGGCGATGTAATTACATGTACGCACTCACTAAAAAAGAAAAAAAAAAAAAAATATTTAAAGGTAATTTTTTTGTTGATCCAACAAATATTTCTTAAGGTGCCATTTGAATGTTTCCTTTGTTTTCAGGAGTCTCATTGGCGGTGGAAGATCATTCCAACAGCGAGTGGCGGCATACTTGAAACAACCTCTGAAGGCGGCAGTCTTATAACGTGGCATTGAGAGCGGGTTTGACGTGGAGCGAGTGGAGTAACTGTAATGATCCTGCCTCCAGGACAATTTTGTATAAAGGTATCTCGGTGTGTGTGTGTTTACAATACCGAACATTAGACTGGCTAAATGCATTTTCCTACGAGCAGTCATTTTCAGCATATTATTGTGATTAAAATAGGGTGTAACATGGTGCTTCCGAGGTATTCCAAAACAAAAACGCGCACAGGCATTCTGGACACGCTGGATTAAATGTTCCGTACGAGATAAGAGGCATGGCCCGTATACTGTGTCGCAATAATTAAATTTTGAAAGTATCAAGGAGTCTACCAATCTCTTTCTCATAGTGACACTAAGGTAGTCCCGTATTTTATACAAAACCCCCAATCTATAGAAAGAGTTTTTTACTACACCATTAATATGACTCTCAAACCGCAGTTCCGGGTCGAACACCAAGCCCAGGTTACACGCTGTTTCTACCCTCTGTATGCTATGTCCCATGATTCTAATGTCAGGGTTTGCTGAAATAATTGAAGTTATTTGATTTTTTGATCCTAAAACCATGAACTTCGATTTTAGAGGGTTCAGCGTGAGTGAATTGCTTGCAGACCATTCGGCAATTCTGTCAAGTTCCTCGTTAAGAATGTTTACTGCGGGTAAAGTCCTTTTGGCATCAAAAGACATGTATAGCTGGGTGTCGTCTGCGTATATGTGGTATTTAGAGATCCTGATATGTCTGGTCATGTCAGCGCTGTATAGTATGTAAAGAATCGGGCCCAACAATGACCCCTGAGGGACACCTCTGCCGACACATCGTGGGGAAGAGGAAATCCCAGAACCGTCATGCTTAAGAATTTCCACCCTCTGCGATCTACCGGTTAGATAACTCTGAAACCACCTTATTGTGCTGTAATCGAATCCGTAATAAGCGAGTTTCGACAGTAACAGAGGGATATTTATTGAGTCGAAAGCTCGCGAAAAATCGAGCAGTGTCAATATTGACCCCTCACCACGATCCCGGGCTTCAAGGATGTTCCCTACTACATCTGCTAAGGCTGTTGCAGTCCCTCGGCCCCTTCTGAAACCCGACTGTAAATCTGGCAATATACCGTTGTTTTCAAGGAATTCCGTGACCTGTAGATATACTACCCTTTCCAACACCTTGGACATACAGGACAATATACTAATGGGGCGTAGATCCTTATAGTTTTGAGGATTATTATTTTTGGGAATTGGTCGCACTATTGCTTCTCGCCACAGGTCAGGAAACTTATTTGATATTATGGACCTGTTAACAATTTCTGTGATGGTATGTAAAGATTGCGGGAGAGTAAGTTCCAACATTTCTCTAGATATGCCATCAACACCTTGTGCATTAGTAGAAATATTATTTATAATTTTACGCACTGTTTCTGAATCTGTTGGTCTCAGAGATAATTTTTGTGTACCATATCGATGAAATTCAAAAAACGTTAGTTGCGAAATTGTGACATTAGGGTCACCTGGAACGTCAAGAAACGCCGAATTAATACTTTCGGGATCATTAAACTGCCCTATTATGTCAAGATTATTCATTGGCAAAACATGTTTTTTTAAATTAGACCATAGTAGTTTTGAGTTATGTATATTTTCATTAATGTATTTGTCAAAGAACGCCTTTTTTTCATTAAGTAAGCCAACTATCGCAACACGTTTGAGGTCCATGTAATATTGTTTATGCGCTTCCAATTTTGTGAGGCGATATCGGTATCGTGCCTCATCTCTAAGTTTAAACATTAGTTTAATATTGTCTGTTATCCAAGGTGTCGGTTGGGATTTAAAAAGTTTAATTTGTTTTGGCGCGTGAACATCAAAGAGCTGAGTAACGTGACGATTAAAAAGTGAAACCATGACGTTCACGTCATCCAAGTCATAGATTGAGCTCCACGGAATTGCCTCTAGGTCCTTTTTGAAGTTATCCAACATTATATACCTAAACGGACGGTACGTTACAAGTCTACGAGCTGGTTTTTCTTTTTTAAAAACGATTTCACATGTAACAAAAGAATGGTGGCCGAGTTCAGGTATATGATAAACATAGGTGCCTCGGAACTGCGCATTTGTGCAAATTACGTCAATTAAGGTGGCACTGTCTCCCACAAAGTGTGTAGGTGCATTTACAATTTGGATCATATTAAAATACTTTAAAAACTCCACCACTCTTTTCACCTTTGAGTTACTTGATTCAAGCATATTAATATTAAAATCACCTACCAAGACTATATTATCATAGGGAGCCAGTGCACTAACGCTGTCAGTAATAGCATCTATGAAAATATCTAAGTCTAGCCAAGGAGGCCGGTAAGCGGTGCCTATCAACAATTTCTTCGAGTTGGCCGTTAAACTCATCCACATTTCTTCCACCTGCGGGTGACAAGGATGATGGTTAATACGGGTAATAATTCCAGTTTTAATATAAAATGCTACACCTCCCCCTCGTCCTCCACGAATGGTTTCCGGGCGTGGTGTGTGCCGAAGGCGATATCCCGGTACCACTGGCGCTCTGCCCTCCTCTCCCACACGTAACCACGTTTCATTTATTGCCATGACGTCAACAGAGTGATGGTTCATAGCAATTATAAACTCATCATGGTTCGTTGATAAAGATCCGGCATTAAACAGACCTAATTTGATCACGCGTTTATTATGCGGCATTTATATTGATGTAACCAATATATACATATGTATAGTATTTGAAAATGAAAAATGAAGTATAGTATTTATGTTAACTAAAATAAAACTTAATAGGAAAAAAAATAATAAAAGAATATTCATAAAACCAATACAAAATACAACAAATAAATACCAATTTACAAGCAAAATAAAATAAAAATATGTGTCATCATTTCCTTTGCATATGTAATTGAGAGAGTATTGAAAATTAAAAATATTATTCACAATACCACACTCATTTTTATCACAGCTACGATGTACTGTGCAACAAAAAATATTGTATCTTACAGAAATATTGGCTGAGACATAAGAAAATAAAATAATAAAGCTAATAACCAAAACAAAAAATACCTTTAAGACAATTATTGACAAAAATAAAATATAAAAATTCCAGACATATTTATGCATCTGGGCCAAAAATACGTGATAAATCTGCCTCATTACGAATAATGGATGCTTTATCATTACTATTGCGCCGCACAAGTATACGACCGTGTTTGGTCCACACGTATTTCCAACCCAGCCGCTGACCAGCTTCACGTGCGCGCCGAAATAACAGGCGATTGAGTTTAGTCAGGCGCTCGTTCAAAAAGAATCTTTGAGGCTGCCCTGGCAAGCCGAGATCACTAGTATTAGCGCCCCGGCGGACTCGAGCGGCGCGCAGCAACTCGTCGCGCAGGTCACGGCGTACTAGGCGCACCGCTATGGGACGCGGTCTAGCTTCCATTGCGCCCGCGGCGCTTGTCGCATTTATTCGCCTGCCACCGACGCGGTCCGCGCTCACAATGTCGCTGTCTTCCATATTAATACCTAACTTTGTACCAATAAGTTTTATAGTATGAGTGAGGCTTTCATTGCTGTTTTCTGGGTAATTGGAAATCTCCAGATCATTTAAAAGTAGCTGCTGGTCTCGGTCGTTCAGCTGAAATTTTATTTGAGCTATTTCTTCACTCGCCTCCGATGGTCTAATGCAGCTCTGCTCAAGAGCAGACATCCTATTATCCAATGCGTCGAACTGCTCCCTCAAGGAAACAAAAGACGCTTTAAGCTGGTCTCCATCTGTCCGCAGTTGAGTGAAGTCCTGGCGCAGCTTTAGAAGTTCGTCTAAGAATTCTTTTTTAATCGACGTAAACTCCTCCTTGAACATTTGACGCAACTCCCTCCGCAGTTCCTCTTTAAAACTATGCATCACACTCAATACATCTGAGTCATAATTATCGTCATGGATTAGAGATTGCATAGATCCCTTATTCATGCGCTCTGCAACAGGTGTCGTCTCTCCTGTCACGCCTCTTAAACCCTTACGGGTACAATCCACGCAACTCCATGATGGAGCTATGGGGCCCGAAGATGGTAGGGAACCACAAGCCCGATGAAAAAGTACCTTACATGCGCAACACGTAGCGGCACCTAGCGGCGATAAGTACTTTGCGCATCCACCGCACTTAGCAGCCGGCATTTCGATGGATATAGTTTGGCAATCGATTCTGCTAATTGGTTCCTTGGAGCTACGTTAGATGGCGCTAAAAATATTTTCAAAGTGGGATTTTATGGGGAATTGATATTGTTTATAACACCATAAGGAGCTGCTCTGTGCTTGAAGACTGCATACACACCGGGATACACTACGAACGTTGAGCTTCACTGTACATATATAACTAAGACGTTCTTCTTGTACCACAATATAAGTACCACAATATAATAGTTTAAGGTAGTTGTAACACTTTTTGTTTAGTTTATTATTTAAAATTGTTCAAAAGTGTACTTATACACCACTGATACGCTGTATAATGATAAAACGCGATGGTTACACTGTGTACCTTACTTAGCACTATAGATGAGTACAAAACGAACACTTGTTTTATTTTTTAAACGCGATTGAAATGGACTTAGCTCCGGTCAGCTGTACGTCCGTGACGTCACTCCTCTATCGTCACTATATGAAACTCTATAAAATATTCAATCGCAATAGATATAATCACCTTAAAGTGCTTAGCAAAAAATTATAAAAAAAACAGTCTATTCATGAGTTTAGCTCTAATATTCTTAGATTCTATAGTTACAGCATTACAAAAACAATATTACAATAACTGAGGTTCGATAAAGGTGAATATCGTTCATTGTTATTTATTACCATGCTTGCGATTCAGTGTATAATTTCTCTGTGTATATTAATTACTTATTTCAGACTTTCGATAGGGTTTACTAGTGATTTATGTGCCTTGAAATTGGGGATCGTGAATCGAATTTTATTATGACACGAAGGCTTAAAACATTTGCATAGAATTGTCCCTCACGATGGGTCTTTAATTGAGATTTTATCGGAGTATTTATAATATTCAGATGTGGCATTCATTTTAATATTATTGGATATGAATTTAATTATGATAACATTTATACCCGTTTGGTCAGTTTATGTCAAAGCTTCATTTGAGTCCTCAGGCGATAAATTCAGTACTCGCTCGCATATTACATACTTAAAAGCTAGGTGAGTAGTGGACGTAGTAGTATCCAGGATTCTGTGGTATTGGGTGCATTAATTGCCCTTTATTTACCCCTATGGTGACACAGACGTGAGTTGTGGGTGGTCATTTAATGCGCCCATATTTTCCCCATCATATACGTTGATAGGTTCGCCAATATTGTTCCTGCAAACAAACTAGGTCATGGTGAAAAGCGTGTATATTCGATCGAAGCTGCCACCCACGCATACATTACACTACCTCTCATACACACGTGTACTGATTAGAAAAGACTTGTACAATAATACCAACCCTTTATTATTTTCCTACATTTTATTCAACGGCCGGGACGGACCTCCTCTACTACACTTTAGGCCTTAGTACATCGCGTTGGCCTATTGCGGCATGGTACTTTTGTGTGCATCAAATCACTCATTTCACACTCATCCAATATCGCCAAACATTTGCTCAAAATCTCACCAATTATGCATACATAACTCACCCAAATAACACTCGTTATTTAACTGACTACGGCGAAGCCAGCAAGGGTAATGATTTTAACACCCTATGTATGTATGTGACTGCCTCGGTGGCGTAGTTGTATTACAGTACGACTGCAAAGCTGAAGTCTCGGGTTCGATCCCCGGGTCGGGCAAAGTGATATTGAGTTTTTCTATCCAGTATCAGCCCGGAGTCTGGAATTTGTGCCTGATATGGCGATAGGCTCGCCCCCTATCACATCATGGGACGGAATGACGGCGAAAAGTGGGTGCACTAGTTGCGCCTCTGCCTACCCCTTCGGGGATAACAGGCGTGAGTGTATATATATATGTATGTATGTATGTATGTATCCATTTTCTGTTCCACTCTAGCGTTGCTCCTATTGAATCGATTTTGACAAACGAAGTCTCTATTCGTAATTATTGAGTCAGTATCAACCAAAGCGTTACATAATAAATACACAGTGGAAGCCACAATTGGCATTAACGATATTGAAACGTTTTATGTGACCATCGAATTAATTCTAAATTATTCACACACCTCTCAACCCGGTCGATTGGCGGACATTGCTGCAATGCCAAATCATTTGCAATATCTGCGAATAGTGCAAACACGATTGTATCTTTTCAATCACGATATTGAAATGCTGCATTGAAAATACGTCTAACAATATTCAGTTATGCGAGGAATTTGATTATGAGATACGTTGTTGTGTATTGAACATTTTGTTATTCACGTATCTGCATATGTTTTTCCTTGGGACGTCTTGTTTTATTTTATGTCTTTCTATCTAAATTAATTGAGTCTGTATTTTACGTAACTGATATATACACTTTGTGGGAAATATATATAAACTATATGAGTTTGTCAGGGTAATTATTATAGCTCAATCTAAGTCTTCAATTAATTAGAATAAGTACGATACGAATATCGCACGCTAAAGACTATACGTTGCATGTTGTACACTTAAACAAGAAAAATGGGACGTAAAGCAATTTTTTTTATTACTTCCAAATAACGAGACGATCATGCCGCTCGCCTGATGGTAAGCGATACGACAGCCCATAATGACAGCATGCTAAGCAAGGAGCAAATAGTAATAAAAAAAAGATTATTATGTTTTATATTGCACCCGCCTCTTTCATCGATATGTTATTTCCTTTAAAGTATCAACTCGAGGAAAACTATCATTCAGTTGTGTAGATACCATTCCGGTTGGCTCGTCAACGTCGCTCGTTCCTTTGCGTCAAACGTTAGCGACCGATGACTATTTGATGATGTGCCATTTGTTTATTCTGTATTGTGTAAGGAATTTGCAAAGGTTTCTAAATTTTGCTGTATATTTTTTTCTAATATTCTATGATTATGGTTGCATTGCTCATGCATACTTATTAACGTTGTGAGTGCAAGTTTTTCATACGTAAAAAGTATTGTATTTAAATACGTATGGTGTTGAAGACGCGAAAAGAGTGCCTGGTAGCGAAAACGCGCATCTTTGTGTCTTTTAAAAGATATCGTGTAGTTCATGTACTACCAAATCAATGTAAGGGAACACTCATCAAATCAATTCCGCTGTATAAAGCATATCATATGCCAAACACAATATCCGAAACAACTCCGATCTACACATCACACGTCGGCGATACGATGAGGGGATCACTTTTGTGACGTCACTTAATCGTATTACCCTTATACGTGACGTCATGAAAGCGGAATGGCAGAGAACCCTCGAGTTACACTGGCAGCCACTCAAATTACATTGTCGCCGGCGTCACTTTTAAAAGCCCGTAATACCGTAAGAATTTGTTTGATGTTCGTTGATTAAAAGTACGACAGGAATGTTCAAGAATTCTTTCTAATGAGTAATTCTGTTTGGATTGTTGTGTGTTTTTATTTATTCGTGGAAGTAAATGTGATAAATTGACCCTCGTACGCGTGAGAATTACCGTCTAGCAAGCTTGTTTGTTTTGCGAGCGGATTAACAAGCTGAAGTGGCGTTAGGCAGGGCACATAGTTCGAAAAACTGACGGAAGATTGGGCAAAAAAATTCTCGAGTGGAGGCCACGTACTGACAAGCGCAGCGTCGGGCGTCCATCTGCAAGATGGACAGACGACTTGATAAAAGTCGCAGGAATGCCCTGGATGCGGGCCGCTTTTGACAGGTCCGTCTGGAAATCTTTAGGGGAGGCCTATGTTCAGCAGTAGACGTCGTGCGGCTGATGATGATGATGATGAAGCTTGTTTGTGTTCAGATTAGACACTCAATAGAATAAGTAATTTCATAATTTTTATAATCCGTTCCGATACTATGCTTACTCCATATAAAAAATACCATAGTCTTCTATATTGTGTATGTTCATAAAAGCTTCTTCACGGCTCGTTTGAAAGGCCTAATATCGCCGAAAGGAAGCACGTGAGACGGAAGGCTGTTTTAAACGCTAATGGTCCAGTGATTTGTCAGAAGCCGTTCAAATTCACGTTTCCGTTTTGGGTCGTCTTTACGAAAGATTAATATTGAATCTTATAAGTTTAATTTATGATAAATTGGAGTACATTATTTCGTCTTGTAACATTAGGAGTAGTTAGAAGCCAGCTTAAGCTGAAGTGTTGAAACGATCATAGTAACTTGGCAAAAATATTGTCGTACTAACTTATGTACCGTCAAATACAATGATTCAAATTTATACTCTCGCAAAGTTTAGTCTTTGCTTAGACGCTTTCAGCTTCTAAACCTTGAGACTCCTCATACAAGGGCTATGTTAATTTGTTTGTTGATACACAACCCTCGGGCTTGCGGGAAGAAGGTCGTGAATATAATGCATGATATTACCAGTTTCCCTCATTGTGTACCATTTATACACAAGTTCACAACTTAGGCGAGTTAACATTACATGTAAACTAATTACTTGGACAGTTACGCTCGCTTGCCAAGAAGCTCACAGTTTATTAGTTAAAATTGCGAGTGGAGAAAACAAAAACTATCCATCGCCAACGCTTCTGTATCATCGTTGCCTGTTTCATACTCAACTACTCGCTGACTCGTTTTTTTTATTAATTTTAAAGCTACTTTCCCTTTACTTGTGAAAATACATTTAAGAGATGCCTTTTAATCAGCCGAAGGACACGGAAAGGTAAGAATTTAATTAAGGATAACCAGCGGATAAATGAATTGCTCGAGGAAGACTCTTCACCTAAAATCTACTGTACTAATTTATACATCTTAACTTCATTCTATTTTGTGAGACGCAAAGTTTTTGTTACAGTCCATCTATTATGAATGTCGGCTGCAGAGATCCCACTCTCACTTTTTACACACTTTCCTATCGTCTCTGTGTTAATAGATTGGGTTAAGCTTTATTGCCAAGTTTGTGTGTTATTTCTTTTTATACGGATACAGTCTTCCATTCTCACCTTTTAAATCGACGTCTATGTTATTCTTGGCACTTTTGTATTGACATACATACATATACACTCACGCCTGTTATCCTCGAAGGGGTAGGCATAGGCGCAACTAGTGCACCCACTTTTCGCCGTCATTCCGTCCCATGATGTGGTAGGGGGCGAGCCTATCACCATATCGGGCACAAATTCCAGTCTCCGAGCTGATACTGAATAGAAAAACTCAATATCACTTTGCCCGACCCGGGGATCGAACCCGAGACCTCAGCTTTGCAGGCGTACTGTAATACAACTACGCCACCGAGGCAGTCGAAGTCTTTTGTATTGAATCTTATATAAACGACTTTAAAAATACTGATAAGCGGTTTAACATCTAATAAGTATCTCTTGATAAGCTCAGTTCATGGCTATAGTATGTGCTGAACCAAAACTTCAATTTCTGTGATTAATGATCAGGCAGAATTCTGGGTAGATCTTACAATTTACCAGCAAAATGTCTCGTCTCGTCATTCAGATTTATTTATAAAAAGAACAACTATAGTAATTAGTACCCATACCGATTGTGAAACCCAGTCACTTGGAAAAACTTACTAAATTTCAATTTCAAATTAAATTCTCAATTCTCAAACGGATAAATCGCTAATGGCACGCTCGAAATCGGTGCACTCTTTGTGACGCCGATATCTCGGTGCTGCATTGCCGCTAATTGGCTCAACCGAAATGTGTTGAAGAAAATTTTGGACACGGTCCAAATTGGCTAGGTACTGGCGGAGTGATTTGATTAGCCGGACCAAAGCCTCGACAGAATTCGGTTAAGCATGCCCCCGTGTCGTTTGAAGTTTATACATTCATAAATCTGTTCCGTCGGAGCAGATGGTGGACACGGATTGGAAAGTGTTTTATAAAAACAACTTTCGGTTTAATGTCGGTCGATAGTGTTGACTTCCGTTGTTCGCTTTTCTCTTGATTTTTGTACTCAATAAGAAATTTTAATTTACACGTAATTTAATTCAATTCCATCACAAAATTGTAGTGTTAAAATCTCTTGAGTAGCGGGGCGAGCAGTGGGGGTCTGCTTGCTCAACTACTCCAATGTAAGCGATTCTGAGGTGGACGACAATGCGGGTAGTCGGTTTCCTGCAGTCGTAGACGCCAAAAGTGTGCTTTAGAGCTCGTGGGCTTCTCAGCCCCCTTAGAGAGGGGCCGCAATGCGGCATCACGCAGGGACGGTTCCGTGCAGCTATTTTCGTGTAACAAGATACCCTGGGGCCGTCCCGTAGGCGCCGTAGAAGGCCGCCGTGGGTTTTAATTGGTATACCGGTGTAGGGTGTACATAGTGTTAGGGACTCAGTCCAGTGGATGGATCGCTTGGATGATGCTTTACTACCGAGTGTCGACATTAGGCGGTATGATCAACGAAACCAACATAACCGTCTCACTCACCCCCAGTGGTGGTAGCGACAACGCGTTTTTTTCACGCGATAAAAAAAGGTTAAGAACTCTTGGAGAAAAGTAATAAGGTGAAGTGACATATAGTTATGTGAAGCATTCTTAACTCTTAAGAACTTCAGTTCAATTGGTATAGTTGAACTTATCATTCAGCGTTAATTCGAAACGTTACCAATTAGAAATCAATTCCAAAAATAGGCATTTTAACTGCTTTCTTGTCGTGTAAGTCATAATTTTATACGCAGAATATGTCTGATAATAGAAGAGCCCACAACGACCAGTCCAGAACGTGACCCTCCGCGCAAATGTCAGTGTTATGTTTTTGTTTGTTTTGTTGCAAAAGGGCGATCAATATGTTTCCTCGCACCTACACTTTCGTGCTATTTAGATTGTATGGGTCTGTTTGACTGCCTCGGTGGCGTAGTTGTGTTATGGTACAACTGCAATACCGAAGTCTCGGGTTCGATCCCCGCGTCGGGCAAGGTGCCCCTTCGGGGATAAAGGGCGTGAGTGAGTGTGTGTGTGTGTGTGTGTGTGTGTGTGTGTGTGTGTGTGTGTGTGTGTGTGTGTGTGTGTGTGTGTGTGTGTGTGTATGTGTGTGTATCTCTCTGTGTGTGTTTATAAACTACTTGCTTATTAATATACAACCCAGCATTAAAATCTATGAATAAACAATAAATCACCCATTTTCCCACCCTTAGGGTAGATTTTTTTCCAAATTTACATGGGACTAACTTCGAGGTATACCCTATCCAATGAAAAAAGAATTATTAAAATCGGGCTACTCTGTAAAAAGTAATGCGTGGTCGTACATAAAAAAAAGACGCGTGGCACTCGGAGACTGCCACGGTAAAGCTATTGCATAAATTCTAATATTTATAACCTCTTTGAACAGATATAAAATAAAATATTCATCGATAGATGGCAAAACAAAAAAAAAAAATGAAAGACGGGCTCAATGGACTAGTATCCAGAGCCGTAATATGATAACCTCTTTGAACACATATAAAATAAAAGAACTGGCCGTAAAAGTGACATTCGAAATTTAAATAAAACATCAACTGCGCCCAAGAATGTTATACCCATATGGATTTTTCATTCCGTTCAAGAAACTGAAGAATAAAATGTGACGTCACAGCTGTCTGCTGTCTCTCTCTTTAGAGTGACAAAGGTTTATTTTCAAAACTAGGACCTAACATAATTAACTGTCCATAATAATATGATATGATATAATATGGCTGCCTCGGTGGCGTAGTTGTATTATGGTACGACTGCAATGCTGAGATCTCGGGTTCGATCCCCGGGTTAGTCGGGTCGGGCAAAGTGATTATTTTCCATTCAGTATCAGCTCGGAGTCTGGAATTTGTACACGATAAGGCGATAGGCTCGCCCCCTATCACAGCATGGAACGGAATAACGGCAAAAAGTGGGTGCACTAATTGCGCCTCTGTCTACCCGGGGGATGAGAGGCGTGAGTGTGTGAGTGTGTAATAATATGATATCGCACCATAATATTTATTTTTATCTTTATAAAGTAATGCGGTTTAAATTAATTATGAAAACCAAATACAGCGGCTAGTAATAGTTGCTATTTAAAAAATATAATTTGAGTTAGAAAGTTTATTCCAAACAAAATTGGCATATTTACATACTTTTTTGGTATGTGTAGTTCGGAACTACTAGTTCCACTTACATAAAAAAAATACCTCACCACGCGGTGGTGAATTCAGTGGCGGCCTTGGAGGAGTGGGGCGAACCAGGCAACCGCCTGGGGCCTCGCAGTTACAGGGGCATCTTGCAGCTCCTTGGGGGCCCGTTTTTTGGCACCTTACTTACAAAGCTGTTAAAAAAATTTATTTGCTTCGCACGGGGCCTCGCGTGCTTTTTTTTTGCTCGGCACACAGCCTCACATTGTATATGTTTTACTTTCCCCCGCGACTGGATATGTTCACGTTGTTTGCCGGCCTTTATAACCAAATATGGAGACTGTAAGGTTAGACAGAAAAACATTGGGATATTTAAAAATGAAAACTACAGTTATTGTTGAATTTAAATATAATAAAAAAAAATAAAAAACATACTCATAAAAGTAAACAATCATACATAAAAAAATAATACACATTTAGGAAGTTAATAACCTAATTTTCAGTAAGTAATTTTGAAATATTACGAATATCTATTTTGTGTGATTTTACAATTTTTGCGAGTATTCTGCGAACTTTTTTCTGTAATTATCCATAATAATACATATTGTGTTTTAGAGATATTCTACTATGAGTTGTGTAATCCATGGTTACAGAATTATTTGCAATCCAACATCTAGTGTGAAATTCCATAGGTAAGTTGACTGTAAACAAAGTTGTGTAGATATTTATAGCAAAAGTAATAAACACATGGATGTTTTACAAATTACAATACCAAATAAATTCTTGTTTGAGAGCCATGGAATCAAAAATTAACGCTACATTCTGCGGGTGAGGTTTCGTCCTTAACTTTATTTTTAATATTCTAAAACTTCTGTGAAGAAGCCAACAAAACAATTAAAGTTTGCTAAAGATCACCATAATGTGCTCTCTTTCGGCAAATATATCTTTGAATTTATAAAACAAAAATGTTTTCGGCGACTAAAAGTGTAATGTTAAAGCAAAAGTCTTTATGTCATCACTATATGTAATTTTTCTTTGCTTGCTACTTGGAATATACTTTTAAAAAAAATCTCAAATATTAGCAAAATTTCACTGCAAAATATTTTCAATTTCAGACTGTATAATCATGAACAACTTTAATAAGAAATAACTTGTAATTAATTTTCTTCTTTTATCTCTTCATCTTCTGCTGCAATACTTTCTTTTATTTCTTTAAACTTATTTCACTGGATGTCTTCACATTAACTGATATATTGAAATCTTTCAAGTCTTGACGTTTCAATGGTGTTTCGTATTGGTTTCGCTGACATGTAATGTAAAAAGTAAATATCAATCAATAATAATATATTTAAGTACCTATACATTTTAGACAGAGGCAGAGGTGCCATTTAGTACACTCAGATATCACCCAATGTACCGCCGTTATAAAATTTGGTGGGTCGCAAGCTTAATGCCCTATCCTACTAATCTTATTATATTATAAAGGCGAAAGTTTGTAAGAATGTCTGGATGTATGGATGTTTTTTTCATGCAAAAACTACTGAACGGATTTCGATGAAATATGGCACACGGGATTAGCACATAGGCTACTTTTCATCCCAGTAAAATATAAACAGTGACTTTTATCCCGGAAAAACACATTCACGCGGGCGGAGCCGCGGGCAAAAGCTAGTAAATAATAAAGTCTAAGTGGATCATAATTATACCAGTGAAATGATAAAAAATAATATACTTACAGGATGAGTTTCTGGTAATAAATAATTATTTTTGACATCTACTGCCATATTCCCAGAAGTAGAAGACACATTATCACATTCAGAATCATAATCTTCTGTCTTTAAATGTTGACTAGTAATTCTTGCAGACATCAAATTGACCTTTTAATGGTATTTATATTTAACCACGTTTTTGCTTATCTAGATCTTTAAGAAATCTGTAAAGAGAAATACAAACTCGATTTTATTTTAAATAAAAGTTTCAATAAATCAATGCTGGATACACTGAGAACTCGATTGTAACTGTTGATCCTCAGTTTTTATTTACGATGATTATTTAAAGATTAATAAGCTTTATAATATTCATTAGTAAGGCGGCTAGTATTACAAATACTCTAGCACCATTGTCAAACCGGTCCACCAAAGCTTACACCATGGTCACCCTAGCCTCTTGTTATATACACTATTTACAATACAAAAAATCACATTTAACATTACGTTAATATGAAAAAAGTAGTCATATATAAAGCAAATCACATTAAGCGATATTTTTCTACAGTTCATTTGTAAAATATTCACGTATTTTATTACATTTCGTAAAAATATTGATAAAATTATAATATTTACACAATATTGATTACAATGAACTTACCTGTAGAATTTCACACTAAATGATGGATACCAAATATTTCTGCAACCGTGAACTACACAATTCACATTAAAATATCACTAAAACACACTTATTATTGTAGATAATTACGGAGAAAATTTCGAAGTGAACATTTATTTGACAACTATATTGACATCGAACTTAACGTTTTATAACAGTGTTGCCGAAGTATGTATTCGCAATTACCAATTAAATGAGGAAATTTTTTAAACTAAAATGTTAATAAGGATAAAAAACCTTAAGGATATCTTATTCAACAAGGATAATTCTGAAATGAAAATAGTACTTATATCATTATATAAGATATGTTGGAAATATTTATATATACATGATTGAGACGACAATAACGGTATTGATATTTTTTTATGGGTAGGGAAATAATCCGTAAGCTTTGGCAACATAGGTTAAAGAGTGAGTGAGATAGAATACAACACAAAAGGTAATTTCTTTATAATCAATTGATTATAATCAAGAAGTTTATAATATTATCTAATGGAGAGAGCGGTACACACATTTTTGTGAAGACAAAAAAATTACCTTTTCTGTTGTATTCTATCTCACTCACTTAACTTTATTTTTAATATTCTATATTAAAAATAAAGTTAAGGACGAAACCTCACCCGCAGAATGTAGCGTTAATTTTTGATTCCATGGCTCTCAAACAAGAATTTATTTGGTATTGTAATTTGTAAAACATCCATGTGTTGATTACTTTTGCTATAAATATCTACACAACTTTGTTTACAGTCAACTTACCTATGGAATTTCACACTAGATGTTGGATTGCAAATAATTCTGCAACCATGGATTACACAACTCATAGTAGAATATCTCTAAAACACAATATGTATTATTATGGATAATTACAGAAAAAAGTTCGCAGAATACTCGCAAAAATTGTAAAATCACACAAAATAGATATTCGTAATATTTCAAAATTACTTACTGAAAATTAGGTTATTAACTTCCTAAATGTGTATTATTTTTTTATGTATGATTGTTTACTTTTATGAGTATGTTTTTTATTTTTTTTTATTATATTTAAATTCAACAATAACTGTAGTTTTCATTTTTAAATATCCCAATGTTTTTCTGTCTAACCTTACAGTCTCCATATTTGGTTATAAAGGCCGGCAAACAACGTGAACATATCCAGTCGCGGGGGAAAGTAAAACATATACAATGTGAGGCTGTGTGCCAAGCAAAAAAAAAGCACGCGAGGCCCCGTGCGAAGCAAATAAATTTTTTTAACAGCTTTGTAAGTAAGGTGCCAAAAAACGGGCCCCCAAGGAGCTGCAAGATGCCCCTGTAACTGCGAGGCCCCAGGCGGTTGCCTGGTTCGCCCCACTCCTCCAAGGCCGCCACTGAATTCACCACCGCGTGGTGAGGTATTTTTTTTATGTAAGTGGAACTAGTAGTTCCGAACTACACATACCAAAAAAGTATGTAAATATGCCAATTTTGTTTGGAATAAACTTTCTAACTCAAATTATATTTTTTAAATAGCAACTATTACTAGCCGCTGTATTTGGTTTTCATAATTAATTTAAACCGCATTACTTTATAAAGATAAAAATAAATATTATGGTGCGATATCATATTATTACACACTCACACACTCACGCCTCTCATCCCCCGGGTAGACAGAGGCGCAATTAGTGCACCCACTTTTTGCCGTTATTCCGTTCCATGCTGTGATAGGGGGCGAGCCTATCGCCTTATCGTGTACAAATTCCAGACTCCGAGCTGATACTGAATGGAAAATAATCACTTTGCCCGACCCGACTAACCCGGGGATCGAACCCGAGATCTCAGCATTGCAGTCGTACCATAATACAACTACGCCACCGAGGCAGCCATATTATATCATATCATATTATTATGGACAGTTAATTATGTTAGGTCCTGGTTTTGAAAATAAACCTTTGTCACTCTAAAGAGAGAGACAGCAGACAGCTGTGACGTCACATTTTATTCTTCAGTTTGTTGAACGGAATGAAAAATCCATATGGGTATAACATTCTTGACTGCGCCTGTTTGACATTTCGATACGTTTCACTGACTGGAACAATTTTTAAATACACGGTAGTTTCGACCTTTTATCGTTTAACATTCAGCTCATATCCTCTTACATATTGTATTCTTACAAGACTACGATATTAAATCTCTATATATATAAAATTCTCGTGTCACAGTTTTCGTTGCCATACTCCTCCGAAACGGCTTGACCGATTTTGATGAAATTTTTTGTGCTTATCCGGTATCTATGAGAATCGGCCAACATCTATTTTTCATCCCCCCAAATGTTAAGGGTGGACCACCCCTAAATTTTTTTTTTTTATTTTTCAGACAAAATTTTTTGTTTTCATTTTTTTATGATACAGCATACAAAAATACCTACAACCCTAAATTATCACCCCTCTACGATCAACCCTTATTTTTTAATAGCCATTTTAGTTACCTTTTTAGGGCAGGACAACGTCTGTCGGGGCCGCTAGTTTTCTTATGGAATTTTACACTCTGCATGGCTGTGATAGAGTTGAAAAAATAAATTACAAGACTGCGATATTAAATTTACTTATGAAATTGTACACTCTACATGGTTGTGATAGAGTTGAAAATAGTGAGGGGTGTTAGGTTATTTCGTTACGGAATTTCTGGATTCGGTCTCCACGCTCAAGGCCCGCGATAGAAGCTATGCAATAGCTTAAAAATATACACGTTGAATTGAGAACCTGCCTCCGTTTTTTTTAGTCGGTTGAAAATGTAAATTTAGCGCTTTTGACAATCTTTTTTTAATTCAGCCTTATGGCGTTTGACATAACATTGACAGAATGCGTACTGCAAATATCGTCAAAGAGGTTAAATTTAATATCCTACTAATATTATAAAGGCGAAAGTTTGTAAGAATGTATGGATGTAAGGATGTTTGTTCCTCTTTCACGCAAAAACTACTGAACGGATTTCGATGAATTTTGGCACACGGGTAGATCGTGTCCTGGATTAACACATAGGCTACTTTATATCCCGGGGAAACATAAACCGGGACTTTTATCCCGGAAAAACTTTTTAATGCGGGCGGAGCCGCGGGCAAAAGCTCGTATTATATAATTCTTCTGTGCGTGTGTAGGTATGTCACTGAACTAATCCTAAACGGTGGGACCAATTTTAATGAAATTTTTGTGTGTCTATAGGTGGATTCGAGAATGGTTTAGATTAACAACTGGATCCGGTAGATGCGCTGTACTCGGGTTCTAAGGTTTGCCTATTTAAGGCAGGACAACGTCTGTCGGGGCCCCTAGTTGCGAACGACCCCACATGATTAAAAGCATTGTACCCCTACCATTTAGACATCGCAAGTGGCCCAATCCACTTGTACGTGTCATGTAATTTGGATAAGTTGTATACACTTCTATTTGGATTCTGACTAGTCATTAGATCCATTGTGTTGTAATTTAGATTTTTTATTGTCAGTTATCTGTTTAGTGTATCTTTCTAAAAATAAATAAATAAATAAATAAATCCAAGTTAATCGAGATATTAATTTCTTCTCCGAGAATTAATGTGACCTACTCGTTTAAATATCGAACGCCGACGGGCCATAAAGTCTCATTGTCATTTCTCGAATGGTTCTTAGATAAGCACAAACGACACTTTTGTTGCATTTAAACATTTATTGTACAACGTTATTTCGATCTATTTTTGCTGTACAGTTACGCTTTGTGCTTAAAGGCTATTGTTGACGGATTTTGGTTTTATGAAAAATATTTTCACTCTGGCGTTTTATGTTCGAATGGCGTATTTACTTTATCCGTCGGAGTTTGAAAAGTAATAAGCTAAAATTCAAACGCTAAAATGATTTGATATTTCGTACCACATCTTCTTGGGAGCTAAATAGGTAGTAAGTATTTTAAAGGAACAAGACGAAAATATATAAAACGAAACAGAATATTTTAAGATGTCTTAGATTTGTGGTGTAAGTTAACGCGACACTCATTATGGAATAGATGAAATTATTTGGGAAATTATACAATACAATCTAGGGCCGATTTTACTGCATGCTGACAAAGTCCCTGCTGGCCTATTCCGAACTTGTGCACTAACTTGTGTACATATAAACTACAACTTTTGGTTTGCTTGCACAAAAAGTCCCTAATACATCTAATTTATTTCATAGATGGCGTAATATGTCACATAGTTACTGGGAAATTTATGAGGAACCGCTGGAAGTGGCCTTTAAGCTTGTAAAACTTAATATCAAATGTACGTTTACATACCTAATGCAAACTTTTAAACACCAAAATAAAGTAGCGCCAAACTCACACACACACACACACACACACACACACACACACACACACACTCACGCCTGTTATCCCCGAAGGGGTAGGCAGAGGCGCAACTAGTGCACCCACTTTTCGCCGTTATTCCGTCCCATGATGTGATAGGGGGCGAGCCTATCGCCATATCGGGCACAAATTCCAGACTCCGGGCTGATACTGAATAGAAAAACTCAATATCACTGCCCGACCCGGGGATCGAGCCCGAGACCTCAGCACTGCAGTCGTACTGTAATACAACTACGCCACCGAGGCAGTCAGTAGCGCCAAACTCGTGTGAGATAATCAACCGCCAGTAGTGTATTACAAACGACAGCAGCCATATATCATGCGGCTTTAATACTCTCAGACTAGAGTCACGTATTCTTAAATCGCACACATACATCTCCCGACAAAAGTCCCTTAGTCTCTCAAAATGGATCTTAAAGTACTTCGCGCCGTAGATCGTGGAATTCTTGCCAAGAACACGATAGCGCGGCTCCCGAGCCTACTGTGTCCGCAAAATATTGTTGAATAGATGTCAAACGCTAAACTGACCTATATACGGGACAATATCAAGAGCGATGGGGCGATCTTAAATTATCGTGATAGTACACGAGCGGCAAGGGTGACAGGTGACACAATACATAGACCGCAACGCGGAGGTCGTCAAATAAATAGGCAATTCTGAGGTATGATCTATGTTGTGATTAACATTTCTTTGAACTATTCATGTTCTCGATGAGTCTTCTGCAAAGTTTGTTTAAAAAGTTTTTGTTAAATTGTATTTAGGGCCTGTTTGATAAGGTGTATTTGTAACTTATCGTATTAAACTGCTTATATAGATAGTACCCATTTTATAATCATTTATTTGGCACATAGATTAGAGGGTGATTTTTGTATTTGGCCGACTTGTAGATTTATTTACCATATTTACTCGGAAGTTGCGAAACAGACCCTTATACTAAGAAATCCGCATCAATGCTATTTATGAAAAAAAAAAAGGAATGTTAATTTAAACTAACTGTACGAATTTTATAATTTCTAATTAAAATTACCTTCCATATCATCGTAAATACAGTACAATGAAAACACGAACTTAGCGTTTTAAATGTCATGTCATCATCAAATATTATGGCGGTTTTTGTGTACATGGTCTAATTGAAGTTGCCTCTAGACAAATTTTCTGTCAAAATATAAAAGTTTAACAAAACTTATAAATTAAAATTTCGGGATCTTGTTAAAATACGAAATCTTTTCCCCGTTCTTTAATTTTTTTTTACGAAAATTTGATCAGCGCCCCAGAGACCGTATTCAGAACTAAAATTCGACAGCGTGAACATTGCGCGCGTGGTCACTTCGAAAAGTAAATCGAGTAATCATAGACAAGCATGTTTCAAAAATGTAAGGTAAATGGCAGCACGTGTCGCTTCTTGATGTAGGGGATCGTCTAATGTGTTAACTTATTTATTACGAATATTATACGATAATACGTAAACTCGTGCTAGGGGTACTGATTTATTATTAACAAAATACATAGTACTTACCTCCCCACCTACCTCTTCAATGACAAGGATAATGTTATTAACACACACATGAAACATCCCATGAGTCTGGGGTACGAGTATTTCCCATCGTCCCTAAAGGATGTGAGATTTCGCCATAGTTTTCATTATGTTAAATTCATGGTCCCCAAGCGTGACCCGCAACGAAATCCATTGAGTCGTACAAATATCCACACACCCTTAGGAAGTTCGTGATCGATTCACGGCGAATGAAATCTCTTGATTTGTAGCGGTGAAAGTTCTCATGAAGGCTTGCACATAAATTCCCACAATTTGTTAAGTTTTTAACGATAAAATGAAACTAAATAGTAGACGAATACGGTACGCGCAATACTTAATTAAGCAAAAGTTAATTACCACCCAAAACAATTTGACGAAATAATAAACCCGCATTTATACGGCGAAATATATAGTCTCCATAATACCCAATCCAATCAAATTCCAAAGTATTTTTATTTTATTTTATTAAGCAAAGGAAAACAAACAGTAGCATACAATGGTACAACATAATCTAAATTTATATAATTAATAATACACGCTACCCACAACATTTTCCACAGATTACATTCAAAGGTATAGTTGTTGTGAGCATGTGAGCCAAGTTCAAGAATTACTTAAATGTTATATAAAAATTAAAAATTAAGGAAGATAAAGACAATACAATATTTAGAATTTTAAAGAAACAGAAACTATAAAAGTAATTCAAAACATAAAGTCAAAATGAAAACAACGAACAAACGAGACGCTACTGCAGTAAATCTTCCGCATAATACTATTAGTCACGTCATATTCTGATGTTTCCTGGTTTCACCCTTCAGTAGATAAATGAGTTGTCATCTAGGTAAAGTAACTGGATGCGGTAGGACAGTGGCGCGTGTGAAAGTTGTCGTTTTTGCACACTAGCAGGTAATTTTCGTAATGTCTTTGGGTTAGAAAAAGGGTATAAAATGTAGGAGTAACGTCTCTGAGCATAGTTGATCTATGTACAATAGTGTTGAAAAATCGGTACTATCATGAGCCATACCAGGCCTGTATTATATACTGCCCACTGCTGAGCACGGGCCTCCTCTACTACTGAGAGGGTTATCTATCATCACTATCATGAACCAAACATGACTATTTAAAATTTTTTGTTCGATTTCCTGTCTGCAATAAAATTTTACATCTGTATACTATTTTGAGATAAAAAGTACCCTATCTTATTGTCCAGAATTCAACTTTACCTTCTTAGCAAACTGTAAAAGCATAAATAGCTGTCTATTCTTTCAAATGGCAATGGTTTTATTGTAAAAAGATAAGAGATAAGTATGAGTTCGTCTGGGTGGGTACCACCGCAATGTCTATTTCCGCCAAGCAGCAGTGTGCCTGCACTGTTGTGTTTCGGTTTGAAGAACATTGTGGCCAGTATAACTACAGGACATAATGAAACTTAACATCTTATTTCTCAGGATGACGAGCGCAGTGGAATGCCATGTGAGGATGGCTGATGAGATGAATAAAACGATGTGAATGCTGAGTATATACTGGATATTTTATTATAGACAAATGCTTAAATACTAGTTACATAATTCAAAGATTACAATATTATGTAGAGGGGCATCACACCTTTCCCCTAAAAATAAAAAAAAAATTACATTGAATACATTTTTTTTTTAATGATTACACTTTATTTTATAATAATATAATTGTTACAATACAGTACATTAATGTAGATTTACACTTAGTCAGGATAATACAATTTGGTACGATTTTTGTGTACAACATCTACTTTATTATTTTTCATAATTTCTACGTTAGGTGATACATCTCTGATAACTACATAATAATATGGTCCTGAATAAATGCTGGTTAATTTGTTACCTGTCTCATTTTTCACTAAAATTAAATCATTAGGTTTATATACTATAGGTTTCATAGTTTCGTCATATTTTTGTTTTCTTTGATTTTTAATATTAAGTAAATTCTGTCTGGCTTCCTTTTGCGATAGCTGTAAACGATATTTTAACTCCAGTGGGTAATTATCGAAAGTATATAACGGATCTACAACATTATTTGATAAGTTACTTGGTAGAGAACATTTTTTGCCAAAAACTAGCTCATATGGTGTAAATTTCGTTCCACTATGCACTGAAGTATTGTACGAAAAACTCCAAAATGGAACCCATTGGCTCCAGGTTTCGGGATGGTTATCACATTGTATTCGTAGAAACGAGCCAAGGTGTTTGTGTGAATTTTCTAATGAGCCCATAGTTTGATGGTGATAAGCAGTGGAATTTAACTTGTCTATATGAAGTAGTCTACATACTTCGTTCATAGTTGAAGACATGAATTCCGTACCCCTGTCGGTTACAATACAATTTGGTATTCCATAACGTAAAATAAAATTATTTACAAACGAACTAGCTACCTCGATTGTGCTTTTAGTAGTTAGTGGATATGCTTCAACGTATTTTGAAAGTTCGCATTGCAACGTTAGTATATATGAGTGATTGTTATTGTCTCGTTCTACGGGTCCTACAATATCTAAATATATCTTTTCAAAAGCAGTATTCGCGGTTGACGTTATAACCATTGGTTCCTTTATCGGTATCGAATGTTTATATCTTTGGCATTTATCGCATCGCCTTACAAATTGAATTATATCCTTTTCTAAACTAGGCCAAAAGTAATATTTTTTTTATATTACTCAACATCCGTCTCATCCCCGCGTGGCCACTAGTGGGGAGGAGATGGAAATCATTTAATATTACTTTTTTATCATCACTATCATATATTCTTATTACGTCTTTTAATGCACATATTCTAGGAATAGTAATACTACCACACTTTTGTATCTCATTAGATAACTTTTTAAAAAATATATTATTTGACTTCGTTATTATAAAATACAACTCATTAATTTTTATTTCTTTACATAAATCACCAAGGTCTTCCACAAATTCGGCTGGCGTAATTTGTGATGAAGAACCTTTGTATTTAATATATATCGCTTTATTATCAGGCACATAGCATAATGTTTTCCTTTCATTCTTTATGCCATTAGATTCACGTATCAAATCTAATTTTTCTTTTTCAATAAATGATAATTCAATACGATCCTTGGGCATAATATGCGTCTCTACAACCCTTGGTTGATCAGGCCAAGTGTTCTTAGATCCGATATCAGTCAAAGATTCGTTTGAATTTGTATTTTGCTTTCTCTTTTGTGCCCTTGTCGTAACATTTATTACATTTTCACACATTTCTTTTAAATCATTTGAAGTTAAACTGATTCTTGACAAAGCATCTGCAGCTGCGTTGTCTGAACCTTTTACATACTCGATAATAAAATTATATTCTTCCAGTAAAAGTCTAAACTTCATCAATCTACTTGAAGGGTCTTTCATCGAAAATAAATACACTAAAGGCCTATGATCTGTTTGAATTTTGAATATTTTGCCATATAAATAAGGTCTAAAATGTTTTATTGCCCAAACGATAGCCAATAATTCTTTTTCTATCGTTGGATAGTTTTTCTCACTTTTATTTAATGTCCTGCTAGCATAAGCTACTGGTCTTTGATCTTTATTACACAAAATTGCACCGATAGCAAAATTAGATGCATCTGTCTGTACTATAAATTGATTTTGATCGGAAAGGTCCGGATACTGTAATATAGGCGGTGAAATAATAGAGTTCTTAAGAATTTCGAATGCTTCCTGAAAACTTGTATCCCATACGTACGGAACATTTTTTCTACATAAATGTATCAATGGATTTGCTTTTTCCGCAAAATTTGGAATAAATTTTCTATAATAGTTAACAAATGCAATAAATCTTTTTACATCATCAAGAGTTTTTGGAATGGGGTAATTTCGAACTACGTTAATTTTGCATGGATCAGGTTGAATACCATCACCAGAAACAACATGTCCGAAATACAATATCTGTTTTTTTAGAAAATCGCATTTCTCTGGGTTTAGTTTTAAATTGACCTTTCTTAATCTTTCAAAGACATCTTGTAAATTTTTGTTATGTGTATTTAATGAATTTCCCAAAATTATTAAATCATCCATGTAAATAAAACATTTCTCGTATGTAAGACCAGCCATGGCCATATTCATCATACGTGAGAAAGATCCTGGACTTGTTTTTAAACCCATAGGCATGCGTGTCATCTGATATTGCCCTGAGCAAAATGCAGTATATTTCCTACTGTCTTCATCTAATTTAATGCTATAAAAACTGTTGTATAAATCTAAATGCGTAAAATAAATACTTCCCGATAATGCGTCTAATATTTCAGATATATTTGGGAGAGGGAATTTATCAACTTCGATTATATTATTTAGTTTTCGATAATCTATTACTAATCTCATTTTCTTTTCACCTGAATTGTCTATTTTTTTTGGTACTAATAAAATAGGGCTTGACCAACTGCTGTTACATTTTTCTATAATTTTTTCCTGTAGTAATTTATCTATTTGATCTTTAATTTCCTTTTGTTGTGTATGGGGTAATCGGTAAGGTTTCGTAAATACAGGGTTAACATTTTTTTTCAATGTAATCGTGTGTTTATAGACACTAGTTGTCTGTAGTGTATCCCCCGGCAAGTAAAAAATGTCCGGATATTTGGCACATAAGTTTTCTATGGATATTTGCTCTTCTGAATTTAAACGCTTTAAATTTAACTTTGAAAATAATAATTTAACTCTGTCAGTATTTTTTATTGTTTTATCAAATGAGCACATAACATAATCACTTAAACTGTGTATAATAGGATCGATATTGCTTAATGAAACTGTGTTTTCTGTTGTATTCAATATTCTGACCGGCACGAACCCATTAATAGGAGTAGCTATTGAACTTGCGAGAAAAACTCCGTCACCTAATTCTTTAGAACATATTACGCACTCTACCGACAATTCTGTTGGTATATATTGAACTGATTCACATCTAGCTGGTATTTCCCAAAATTTTTTGTTTCTTGTAATGATTGACAATTCAGATTTAATATTATTTTCCAAATATAACGTTAGCTTATCTCTTTTAAAATCTAAAATCGCACTATATTTGTCTAAAAATCTTGTCCTATAATACCAGCACCTTTACATGGCAATGTATCGAATACATAAAACTTATGATAAAATCTATGCTCATTATTGTGCAATTGTAAGTATGTATACCCGATCGTATTTACTTTTCCTCCAATTCCATTTATATACATCTTTTCTTTATGGATAGGAAGATTTTGTTCTAACGCATGTTTATACTTTAGAGCCGATATGGTAGCGCCTGTATCAAGTAACCAAGAATGTGATACATTGTTCAATAATAACTCGACGCAACAATTGTTATTGTTGGCCGCTAAAATGCCGTTTTTATATTTATTCACGAAAAAACTTATTTTCATTAGAATAAAAATTCGTCGTATTTTCGTTTTCAGCTTCGTTCAACATGCGCACACGTCCGTTACGTTTCCCAATATTTCCATACCTATTTTTGTTATATCTACCTCTATACTGCTGGCCTACCTGATTGGTGGGACGAACATAATTCTGAGAGGGATGTTGAAAACCTCTACTTGCCATTTTATGAGAATTATAATTTCCCTGATTTAAAAAAACTCTGCCATTATAATTACCGCGTGAACGATCTCGATAATTAAAATTTTGTCTTCCCCTGAAAGATGTTGCAAAATTATTATGACTACGGTACATACCCATAACATCGCCTGTCATGTTAGGTGTTGTGGTGTCTTCCTCCTTGGCAGCCTGTATTGCATCCTTCAACGACGTAAAATTACTTGCTGTTATTACAGTACTAAGTCTACGATTACGCAGCCCATCAGCAAATTTTTTAATAGCAAACTTTTCGTTTATGGGTTTCAGCATATTGTAACAATCTGATTTACCGTTAGATTGCGCAATTGTCAACTCAACAAATAAATCGTTTATTTCTTTACCATAATCTTGTATGCTAGCATCATTTTGTCTAATTTGTTGTAACCTATCTTGAATAGCTGGAGCTGACTTTTGCGGTAAAAGTTCTTTCCGCATGTCTGCTAATAAATCAGAAACAGTTGTATAGTTATCGTTCAATTTTAATTTTGCACTTTGGGACAATCTACCTTTCAACACAAATTTTATCAATTCACTTTTACACTCATCTTTTTTTAAAATAGAAGAATAATATTCTATCTTATCTATTAGCTGTTTAGTATTGGAATCTTCATCTGTCATTTCAGGTAGTAAATATAAGGCAGTCTTTAAATTAAATCAAAAATATCCATTTTTGAGGAACTATCTACTGTTATGCTTTCTTCAGTTATTTCACTTTGCTCTGATTTAGTCTCAGAAGAACATAAACTCATAATTTCATCGTACAATATTAGGAAATCACTTGATAATTTATTTATTAAGACACTGTCAGCGGAAGATAGTTTTCCTTATAAAATTTTTAGTGATAGATCATTTGTCGTTATAATAAATTTGCTATATAAATCTTTAGCTTCGTTTAGCTTTTGGATAATAATCTTCCCTTGTCGCCTCTTAGGACCTATCTTTATTAAATAACTTCTAACAACCTTTAACCCATGATATAACTCTAATAAAGTTTCACTCATAACTTACCATTTTAATTCATTAAATGATAATATTATTATAACGTTACAAAGTAAAAAATATTTTTCGACACACATTTATAACTGTATAATACTGTATTTAAAATACCACACGTCTCAGTGGACATTTCAATAATAATTTTTATTTTTATCAAATCTAATGTCCATAATTAATTTCCTTACTGATTTATGATACAGAAGCACTGAACACTGAGCATTGTTAATTATAATTAAACTTTCCACACTTGTAACACTCACTTTTTACGATATTAATGCACTGTATGTAGTCGCTGCACCCCGTCTACACTTGGTCTCCAACGCCGCGATCACCCTTTAAATCTCGATAGCGCCGAAATATTGAACTCCGGAAATCACTCCTATTTATTTCTTGCTGTATCCAATTTCCATGGCATTTTTTGTATAAGCGCAATATTAGCCACATGAAGCCAATGCCAATAACTAAGGCAATAAATGTTAAAATGATGTTGGTCGTGCTGAGGTGGAATTTGATGTCCTCGGCATATGCCTGGTTAGATGCGCCACTCGCATTTTGTGCGATTACAATTTCTTCTCGCGATTGAGACTTTCCCATTTTCTCAAATGATTTTGTTGTTTAACAGAACTTGTGTGTAGTACAGGCGTAGAGCTTATATTAATTTTTGCCATCTTGTTATAATAGCTGCTTCAATACCACACACGTTGTTTAAAATTCCTATTCCATATTTGGAACCTACCGACTGGTGCGGTCTGTCCGGCGCCGTGAGGCGTCAAATTCGCGCGCGGGTATCAGATTCTTTAGGCAGGGTCGCCATGTGAGGATGGCTGATGAGATGAATAAAACGATGTGAATGCTGAGTATATACTGGATATTTTATTATAGACAAATGCTTAAATACTAGTTACATAATTCAAAGATTACAATATTATGTAGAGGGGCATCACAGCCACATAGTACTTACTCAAGGTGCTGGATGGTGTTGCTACTGTTTATGGGTGGTCGTATCTCTATCAGGCGAACGGCATGCTCGTCTCGTCGTTCAATGTCATAAAAAAAAGATAATAATAAAATCACTTTTGTATTTCTAATATTATAGCAGACTAACTGAAACTTACTGCTAAGCATTCGAAAAATGTTTTCTAAAGGCAAATGAATCGAATTGAAACATTTTGTGAATATTTATTGTGTCATAAATTCACAATAATCCAGCGCGATTTATATGAAAAGTTGAAAGTAAAGCTGTTGAAAGCATTAAATGGTGAAACTTAGTTCTTGTCATAAATCCTAATGTCTAGACTTAGCTCTATGGTAATCACTGTTTTATTGTACTGTGAATTAGATTGTAAATATCATAGGAAACGAGAATACCAAATAACTTGGATATATTATTTTTATGGTGGAAAAAGGTCTGCATATTTGTGCCTAATTTTTTTTTACCACTAAAAATCACAATTGTATCAAGAAACGTCTGTACTGCATTCTTAGTCTTTTATCGCCATCCCGGTTAAATATTATATCTTCCAACCTCCACACATCCAAGGCTTCCGCATAAAAATCGCATAACACCATCAAGTAGTTACGCCCAAAGATTCATTTGACATTTACATTTTACGACAAATGGGAGGACAAGTAACCGATATTCCTTATTTTAAACATCCCCCTATATTTTTTATTAGAAGCTATAAAAAGTGTATTACTATGGGCGTACTTATATATCTGTATCGCTCCCAGTCGCGCATAATATTAGATGATGTTTCTCGCGGATTCTGCCGAGTGAAATGCATTTTCTAGAATACAAGTGCCACTGTGTATTTTCCTCTGATAAAATATAGCCGATACGTTAGTTCAGGACGTGCGCTATTCATGTGTCAAATTTCATATAAGTCCGTTTAACAGTTTCCCGCTTTTCCATCTAACAAAATATATCTAAACGTTTACAAAAACGTCTACACAAACTTTTGCATGTATAATAATAGTAAGATTTTATATCTTTGTTTCAAAGTTTAACATACTATTCAACATAATGTAACCCTCAAAATGCTTGTTTGAAATGGGCAAGTAGTTGGAATGTATTGGAAATGTTGATACGCTTTTGTGTTCAAATTGAGCATTTGACTGAGCGGGTTTATCGTTGAAAATTGTTACGAATTACACATTTACATGCCTGTAAGCTTGATTAAAGCGATTAGAAATGGTGTTTCCACTTCATGTTATGAAGGGTCGAGTGTAGCCTCATGTTCTGTTCAGATACAAATTCATTTTCATATAACATACTAGCTTTTGCCCGCGGCTCCGCCCGCGGTAAAAAGTTTTTCCGGTATAAAAGTCCCGGTATATATTTTCTCGGGATAAAAAGTAGCCTATGTGTTAACCCAGGAGATGATCTACCTGTGTGCCAAATTTCATCGAAATGTGATCAGTAGTTTTTGCGTGAAAGAGGAAAGAAAACATCCATACATCCAGACATCCATACATTCTTACAAACTTTCGCGTCTATAATATTAGTAGGATAGGTTTCTAGACTGCCTGACTGACTCTGACTGTGTTCCTCGGTGGCGTAGTTGTATTATGGTATCACTGCAATTCTGAGGTCTTGGGTTCGATACCCTGGTCGGGCAAAGTGATATTGGGTTTTAAATTCAGTATCAGCGCGGAATCTGGGATTTGTACCCAATATGACGGTAGGCTCATCCCCTATCACATCATGGGATGGAATATTCAAGGCGAAAAGTGGGTGCACTAGTTGCGCCTCTGTTTGCCCCTTCGGGGAGAAAAGGGGTGAGTGTGTGTGTGTGTGTGTGTGTGTGTGTGTATAGGTTTCTACCTGCTGTAGTACCTCCATAGGACCATTGTAGTTTTATTGCCAAATACTTTTACTAACGTTACCAGAGTCCTTATATTATATCCTACTAGCTTTTGCCCGCGGCGCCGCCCGCATTAAAAAGTTTTTCCGGGATAAAAGTCCCGGTT
The DNA here is from genome assembly GCA_949316025.1 of Lapara coniferarum. Classification (NCBI taxonomy): domain Eukaryota; kingdom Metazoa; phylum Arthropoda; class Insecta; order Lepidoptera; family Sphingidae; genus Lapara; species Lapara coniferarum. Next base: position 14,777,051 of record OX438929.1, read on the forward strand.
TATATTTTCCCGGGATAAAAAGTAGCCTATGTGTTAATTCAGAACATGATCTACCCGTGTGCCAAATTTCATCGAAATCCGTTCAGCAGTTTTTGCGTGAAAGAGGAACAAACATCCTTACATCCATACATCCAAACATCCATACATTCTTACAAACTTTCGCCTTTATAATATTAAGTAGGATTTAATAAGAGCATCCGAGTCATAACAAATGATTACTAAGCTTCACCAACTTCCTCGATCTATTAACGACGACCAAACTCATCCTTTAATAGTGCAATTATGAAGAAACGAAACACTGTGCCAGATAAAATAAATGGAGATACATAAAAGTTGGGGGACAAGCAACATCAATCAACTCGGACCAAATACGTAAACCTCTTCTGCCCATTTCTAAATTAGGATAAGAAAGTTATAATTGGCCTTTAACCCGCTTAGCGGTTGTTTTGATAAATGCTGCGAAAGTATTTTTATTATTACGCCGGAGCTGAGGGGTGCAGACGCGGTTTTTGTCAATGGTTATGACATTTTTTTTTTATTCGTGCAGCCTTGTATTTGGAGTTAAGGGTGTTGATGATTTTGATTTATAGTACTTTAAAATTGATACAATAAAATTCCTTCTAACAGCAAGGTAACTTACCATTTTGAATGAAAGAATGAGTCAATGCATGACAGTCTTGGCATAAAAGTTGTCAGTAGGATAATGAGAATAGGGTGTACCGTGTACTTACAGATACTCCATGAACCATCACCTCATACTTAGTTTTTAAAATGATGTATAATATAGTTTCATACCTAAAACAATCTTCAAATTCATAGTACACGGCACACGCTAACGCGACTCCATCAATATTTAACACTACACGGTCTATTAAGCTGCATTTTCCTTGTTGAACATAAACAAACTGCGGATAAATTAGCGTGTTCTTGTACTAAGATAAATCATCGCGCAAGCACCTCGCATCCACGTGCACGTAGTTTGGTTCTGAAACAAATGGCCCGGATGGTTTATTGTAACAGAATCTCTCGACCTCTGGCCAGGAGTGGCCTCCCGTGTGAGATATGTAAAAGTTTTGCCCGCGATTGCCGTGATTCTTTTGAGGATTTGCCGAAGGTCGAGTTATTAGCGGTGCGTCATGCTGGCGAATCTTAGTAGTATTTTTCGATTTTATTTTTTTTGTATTACCTGTCGCTATTGCTGCTTTGAATAAACGGGTTTTAGTTATTAAAAATGTTGCTAATCTATAGACCGTTCTTTAAAAAAATCACGTGAGAGAAATAGTTCTTTCCAAGTTTAATTTCGAAAAGTCAAAGTATGCTATGCACGGTGCACCTAGATCTGCACAATATGTATGCATTATAACATACGTTCCACAATAGGCTACTATTGCCTAGACGTACTATTGTGATTTGCTTTTATTAATGAAAACTTAACGAAGTGTACATATATTTGTCCATCGTACCGTTGCTTTATTCGCATCATAAACACGATGAGTTTTTCTATCATCTATTGTTGTCTACACTATGTTTTGCATATAGTATGTAAGTATAGGAATCTTATTATAGTTGAGACATTTTTATTATTTATGACTAAGCTATGCTCGCGGCTCCGCCCGCGAGAGAAAGATTTTCCGGGATAAAATATTTTTCGGGGATAAAAAAAAAGTTATGTAGCTTCCTATTAATGAAAGAATGTTCAAAATCGGTTCAATAGTTCCTCGAGATTAGCTCGTTCAACTAAACAAACAAACTCTTCAGCTTTATAATATTACTAGCTTTGGCTTGCGGCTCCGACCGCGTGAAAAAGTTTTCCGGGATAAAAGTCCCGCTTGATATTTTCCCGGAATAAAAAGTAGCCTATGTCCTTTCTCGGGCTCTAGACTATCTGTGTACCAAATTTCATTTAAATCGGTTCAGTAGTTTTGGCATGAAAGCGTGACAGACAGACAGTTACTTTCGCATTTATAATATTAGTAAGGATAAAGAATAGATTATAGTTGGTAGATCTCTCGCATGGAGTGTATCTAGTTAGATAAGATACAACCAATATTTTCATTTCTGCTAATGAGAGAGCTAAAATTACGACCCACTATAATTTAGACATAACATTGATCTGTCTCGATGACGAGCAAAATGCAGTGGCCAATAGTATTTTATTATTCAAACTTTGCGGTTCTGATGCTGCTTTTTCATGTTAGGCGTGACCGCCATGAAGTGAGCTTATTTTTCCATTCCATTTAGTACAACAAAATCTCGTATCTGTGTCTAATTCATACTATGTTTATTTCTTTTTCTTTTGTTTTGCACCCGTTTAAACGTATGTGAGCAATTTATGTGATAGAGTATCGAATAATTCTAACAAAATGAGTATGTCCCTAAATATAACCAATATATTTCATCGTGCTGTTTCCGGTCCAACTATTACTAGCGAATATTTATCTTCCACTCTCTTAGTCTTGCGTTGTTTTGTTGGTATTACGGAATTGATGTGTTAGACGGATGTGAATTCCATTTAGCACTATTTTAAATGTAGAGTTACCTTGAAGAACGGCATGTGATTGGTATTAAAAGTTTGTAGATGGTTTCAACTTTACACCCATTTGCACACCTAGTCAATAAATGCTACACAGTACATACTGTAATTATTGTCATTGCATCAGCACTTCTTAACCAGAATTACCTCTTTCAACTTCAACTCCAGCACTGTTAACTTTATTCGCAAGTAAACCGCACTTCAAATGCAATTGTAGATTACCATAATCGAAACAGTTTTCGCTTAGTTTATTTCAGTATCTATTTGCGAAACGTTCTCGCAAAACTAAATGTTTTATGCGAAAACATTATCGTGAATGTTCCTCGGCAATGTGTCATCCGTCCGCATAATGCGCTCAATGGCGACCTTGGTGAATGGAAATTGTTCTGGCGTCTGTGCCAAGTGTGCCAAACCTTGGTCCGCCGCAACTTGATAATAAATATCTTTGGACAAAGCACCGTGTGAAAGCGATATCGCCAATGGCCAACATTACTTAGTCGCCCACCGCCTCGGAACGTTTTACAAATCTATTACCAATTGGAATTCAATTGACGTTATTTGTACTGATGTTGGAATCTTTGGTATTTTAAGACAAGTTAGGTCTCATCTAGACATTGCTGTTGTCGCATTCGATTTTGCAACAAGTTGTAAAAATAGAACTGAAAGTAGAAGCTGGTAATTAAAAGGAATGATAACACCGGTGATCATCTGTCGTTATTGACGTACTACTCCCTTATGATATTTGAGTAAAAATCCTTTAATGTTATTAAGCGTAGGTCTCAAAGTAACTTACCTCTCCCGATTGCCGACAGCAGCATTGCCGGGCAGATACGACCTGGCGACCTTAAAAAAAAAGAGAACATTCTCACCTAAAAATCCGATCACGCACCTCTGTGCCTTCTGGTATTGCAGATGTTCATGGGTGGCGGGGATCCCTTACGATCCGTATGCTCGTTTGCCCACTATATCACAAAAAAAAAGTAATACTGCTCGCATTAAATTACGAAAATCGCTCACTCATCAGCTCGCTGAACAAAATAACAAACCAACCTATTCTTCCTTTCTGTCAACTATAACGTCGTGGGTAGCGTTATCCTGTTTGTGAGCGATTTGTCAAGGGACGGCTTCCGCGAGGGATTATCTACTACAAGTGGGTAATTTGGTTACCCTGGACGAGGTGAAAGATGGCCGGCTAACGTGACCACATTAGGGACAGATTTGTTTGTTTTCGTTTGTATACAAATACGCATACTCACGCTTTTTATCCCCTATGAGGTAGACAGAGGCGCAACTAGTGCACCCACTATTCGCCGTTATTCCGTCCCAAGATGTGATAGTGGGCGAGTCTATCGCCATATCGGGAACAAATACCTAACTCCGGGCTGATATTGAATAGAAAAATCCAGTATCACTTTGCCCGACCCGGGGATCTAACCCGAGACCTCAGCATTGCAGTCGTACAACTATGCCATTGAGGTATTTTGTATAAAAATGTTCAAACAGTATTGATTAATGTTAATTATGTTCACCGTCTCAAGTTCCAATAGTAATGTAGTAATGTAATCACAAAACAGAGAAATTCGTGAATGTAATAGTAGTAAGGTAATTTTTTGTTTTTAGGGTTCCGCACTTCAATAGGAAAAACCGGAACCCTTATAGGATGACTTTGTTGTCCGTCCGTCCGTCTGTCAACACCCTTTTTCTTAGTAACGCGTGGAGGCATTAGGCTGAAATTTATATCAAAAACTCAGGTCTACTGTCCCTTGGAACTGTGAAAAAATCAAACTTCTAAGCCAACGCAATCAAAACATACAGCCGTTTATGCCGCAAATTTTCGAAACTCGCAAGGGAATCAAAACCTCGTCTTATAGTACAGATAAAGGAAAAATTACGGAAACCGTACATTTTACGGAACCCTCGATGCGCGAGTCCGACTCGCACTTGGCCGGTTGTTTTATCGATGGCTCGACATAGTGGCTTCATTCCACTTGATGGTAAGTGAAGTGAAGCCCAAAAAAATATTATCTTATTGATGAACAAATGATTATTGCTAATATTGATTCTAAATATTGTGAATATTTATGGGCTGTTACAGTCACTCGCTTTCGATTTTCTTAAGATTACAACAGGATTCAGGGTGTAATATCAATAGTTATAACAATAAATTTAAGGTACAAAGTCTGTTTCTATAACGTGCGACATTTAATATTAAATTCAACACAAGCTTACCCCTGCAATAAAGAAAAACATTGTAGAACTGAATGAAATTTACGACGACACGCGTCTGTTCCTTTGTGTCTAACAGATTTAGACAAAATGTCGGCATCACCGTTTTACGGTTCACAAGGAGTTTGCGTCTCCCGAACAGATTTCGAATTACGTCAAAAGTTTTAGTCGCCCCCCTAACAGCGTGTGTTGGGACTGTTTTATTCTGATTATCAAACTTTACTGATTAGAATTCGTACTTTACAACTTTGTGGTTATTTCCAACTTTCTTTGTTGCTTCGAGAATATGGATCCTCTCGCTTTGAGCACCAGCTTGCCGTGCCATATGCTTTGAAACAATTTGTAATTTAGTGTCTAAAAATTAGGGAACACTATCTCAGTAGATAAAAGTAATTAATTTACATGTTAGAAACCAAATTGAACTATGGCGTTCAATGAAAAGCGTGTTTTTAGAATTTGAAAATTAATAACGAAATGTATTTGTAAACAATGAAATGTATTGAAGAAGTAAAAAGTGCCGCACTCTATTTGCCAGTAACCGATACCAATTTGGGGAAACGTACGAAAGCCCAACTAAAAACGAAAAGTGAAATAGTTTCGTTCGCCAAAAAAATATACTGCAATACATCGCATCATGCCGCTTTGGACATCAGGCTGCGTCTAAGTCGCAGAATCTCGTATCGACATCCGCATGACACGGGCTCTCGACGAGTCTATAGCTAGAAATTGGCGAGACGTGACCCAAGAGCTAGCTGCAGTGCCGTGAGACTCGGCACTTCGATTGGATGGTGTTGCAAAGGCAATTTTGCCTGCACACCAGTATATTTAGTACTTTTATGTAATCTTCGCGACGGCGCAAATTGCTGTTTACACAACAATATTGTCGGTTTATTTTGTTACTAGCTTTTGCCCGCGGCTCCCCCGGCATTAAAAAGTTTTCCGGGATAAAAGTGCCGGTTTATATTTTCCCGGATAAAAAGTAGCCTATGTGTTAATCCAGGACATGATCTACCCATGTGCCAAATTTCATCGAAATCCGTTCAGTAGTTTTTGCGTGAAAGAGGAACAAACATCCATACATCCAAACATCCATACATTCTTACAAACTTTCGCCTTTATAATATTAGTAGGATTGTGGATTGGTGTGTAATTTTAGATGTGATTAGTTCTCTTGTGTTTTGTTTTAACGATCGAGTAAAACATCTTGAAGAAACCATTTTTGACAGATTCATAACAATCTTGCAGTATTAAAGTCTGTCAGACAGACTTATAGATACACAGATACACACCCTAAACTTATAATACCCCTCTTTTTCTGTGGGGGGTTAAAAATATTATTAGCCAACTTTATTCGTACAGTGAAGTACTATTTAAGTGCAGCATTCTTCAGTAAGAGTACCTACTAAGCCTTGTTATTCAATGCCTTGACAGCAAATATCGATATTGACGCTCGTTACATTACTACAGAGCTTCTTACTATAAAAATATTTCCAGCAGAATATATTAAGCAGGATTTGACGTGGATTCCAATTTAATGTAAGTATAACTGTTACATGTTTTTATTTATTGCCTCATCTATTTTGGCATATTACACACTGCGGCATTATACAAATTGCCCATAACATATTATTATACAAAACTACATTATGATAATAAATTTTCCCACTGGACGAAACTTATCAAAAGAATAACAATTTGTATCGACGTTGGTATATCAATGCTCTATATTACAAAAGCGGTGAAGCTCCATCCATCATCATGTCGACGATGGCTTTGTTTAACATAGAATGTCCACGAGGCCCTTATTTTTCTCCCCAGGATAAGATGGCTCCAGAATACTCTAGAGTAAATCGTAATTTATCTTTTTTTTTTTCTTAAAAAGAGGTGCGCACTTTCCTGGTAACTCTAAATAATATTTGTAATATCAGGTGGATGTGTTTTTTATGCCTCTTGATGTGTGTTAGTAATGTATGTAAAAGGTTCTCGTACATTTGTTGTTTTACGGGTGGTAGGTTGCTCATATGTAAAAGTCCGTCTGAGCGGGTATCATCGCAATGTCTATTTCTACCGCTAAGTAGCAGTGAGCATGCACTCTTGTTTCGGTTTGAAGGACACAGTAGCCAGTGTAACTACTGGACATAATGAGACTTAACATCTTATGTCTCAAGATGACGAGCGCAGTGGAATGCCACACAGTACTTTGTAACTCTAGGTGCTGGATGGTGTTGCTACTGTTTATGGGTGGTTGTATCGCTTACCATCAGGCGAACGGCATTTTCGTCTCGTCATTCTATGCTATAAAAAGTGTGTAAAAACGCTTATATACTGCGCGTATTATTCGACGGTAGATATTGATTCACATTGATCATAGACCTCGCTTGTTTGAATTAACTACACTTAATACATAATGTAATTAATATTTGTATTAGTTTTGTTTTTCTTTACTTTGTTTTGTAATATTTTTTGCAATTGAAGCAGCTAATCGAAAGCTACTGAAGTGTTTTATCGTATGATCGTACTCAAAAACTCAAGCATCTGAACACCAAGAGGTCCTCAAAATTCTCTCGAGACCTCTTAATTTATCTGTTGAAAGTGACCAAATTAACGCAATCACTGGGAACGAAATTCAAAAGTACGCACTAATTTAAAAATATTTTTGCGGCTGTATGTTTCGAGCAGTTTTATGAAAATCTGAATTAAAATCATTAGTAATTCACGTTTGACGCGCCCAATGTCGAAAATCATTTCATCTCGTGCAATTATATCAGACAAATTAATACCTCTGTGATATCGATAGGGTACAAAATCCCCTTTCAAATACCTCTGTGTTGACAAATTTGCGTTTTAATATAGGTAATAGTACCGTTACAAAATATATTACGCAAGTGACACACGGTTCGATAAATCGGTACGGTAGAAAGTTAATCGTTTTGGTAGTTTTATTATTACGGATATTGCAGTGACCCCACTGTATCTGATGATAAGTAGAGTTGGATAGAGAGTTTAAACATAGGAAACTACCCTATTATACCGGCCTTTTGAAATATAAATTTAAACATTACATTGTTTATCACAATATACAGGTAAATGACCAAACCACCTGATAGTAACATCTCTACCTCCCAAGAATACTCAAGATGTCACAGGAATTGTTCCCTGGCCTGTCGTAAATCTAATCTTTCTCTAAACGCAACTAAACTAGCCTCTTCAATTACAATACGATTAATCGGCACGATTTAAACCGTGGTATTCGTAACGACTTGTCGGAGCGTGTGTGATACATGACATACAGACACGGTTGAGTGTGGTACGTCTGTTATGGCGTCGCGTCTCCACAACGAACAAATGATGAAGCCGTGCATTGTGTTCGGTGCACGGCAGGCAATCTGCACTAAACACTGCCCGGCTTGAAGATACGTATCGTGTGTGATCAGAGGCGAATGTAACAATGCGTTTCTGTTCCTGCTTTTGTGAAGGATACGTTTTAAAATTATTGAAAAAGATGGTGAGTGGAAGGACTTTCGCGCTTTTATTGAGATGTTGTGTATTGCTCGTACATTGTTATTTGTCATACAAGATTTTTACTGTATATTGGGGAAAACGTTGTTTTGAAGGGTTTGTATATTTTTATAAGAGCGAAAATAAAAGGAAACAAAAAAGACATATTAAAAAATCTAGAAACTATTGTATATCCACCAGAAACCAGTAATTACACCAACACGTTTAGTACCCACCATAATATATTTTTAATCAAATGTCATCGCTAATGCATCGGATGTAATGATCGAGTTACGCCTTCGGGCAGGAAATCTTCAATGATAATCTTTCCACAGTTTGATTGTTATTAATGAATTTTCCTTCTGTCAAATTGTTCTCAAACAACTGTCGTGTCGTTAGCGAATTTAGATAACAAGGAAATAATATAACTTGATGGTGAATCTGATAGTAGAATATATACATTACGCGATGTTGCTAGCGACTCCGTCGGCTCTAAAGATCTTTACCGGAAAAAGTACGATTATGTACTTTTTGGGTGTAAAAATAGCCTATAATAATTCATTTTCAAGAAAAACAACATTTTCAATAAAACGGTGTTTTGTTTATTACTATTTATTTACTTAACTATTCTAACTAAATACTGCACTTATATCAGCAATATTTAAGAAATAATAAGGAAAAATAGGTATCTAGTAAAAAGTGAGACACTCTTCTTTTACTGAAAAGGCTCCATATCTAAGACATGCTCTATGTAAAAATATTTATAAATCGATACTTCTTCACAAACTTTCCCCTTTTATATTATTAGTGAGAAAGAAGACTGAGAGCTGATTTTGTCGCTTGCTAATAAATGCTACTAGTCATATAATTGTATAAGCCGACCAAATACAAAAGGCAGACTCTAAACTATGCTTGCAAATAAATGGTTCTAAATTGAGTAGGTACTATCCACTTTAGCTGTTTAATACGATAACTGTCAAATAAAATTTATATGAAACCTGCGAATCATACCCTTATTGTTATGCAATGCAATCAGGCCTATATTATGTATTTTGGCCACTACTGAGCACGAGCCTCCTCTACTACTGAGAGGGGTTAGGCCTTAGTCCACCACGCTGGCCTAGTGCGGGTTGGCAGACTTCACATCCCCTCGATTCTTATGGAGAGTTCTCAGGTATATAGGTTTCCTCACGATGTTTACCTTCACCGTTAAAGCGAACGATAATTGATAAACAATACACACATAACTTCGAAAAGTCAGAGGTGCCTTGGGTTTTGAACCTCCTCCGTTTATTGTTGTGGTTCAATTATAATTGATATAACATATATATATTGCTCCTCTCATTTTAATATCATCTTCATCAGTCCCAGTATGCCCACAACTAAACATAGACTTCTCGAAGATTTCCAGACTGTGGTATCCCTATGCCATACGTTACTTTGACAGTTCGTAAGAAGCACGCACCACAACTCATTGCCTTTGTTACAATAGCAATTGTCAGAACACAAATCCCCGGTAATTTCACGGAGATAACGTAACTCGATCGTGTTACGGGTTTACTGTTATACAGAATAAAGCCCCAGACCTATTGAAACATGGCATTTATCTTAGTAAATATATTATGGACTAGGTGTTCCTCGCGGCTTTGGTCGCGTGAAAAGCCTTTCCCGCTAACAAAGTCCCTATAACGGCAGCGCTATCTATTCAAAATCATATTAAAATTGACCATCATTTCCCATGGGAGCAAATTACCTTATTAAAAAAAAGTAAGCAGTATACGTGTTAATGCAGAGCATGTTCTATCCGTGTGCTAAATTTCATCCAAATCCGTTCCAGCAGTTTCTGCGTTTTTCTTCTAACATATAAATATAGAAAAAAAAATCACAAACTTTCGCATTTATAATTTTAGAAAGATAAGATAGTGAGATTATAAATTACAATGCTTTGTTAATGTCCGCCCGTACACACATGTTTGTATTGCTAACCCTTCAAATTAGTAGTTGGCAATTTCGTGTATAATACCTATCATACTCGACTCATGGTTTCGTTAATTGTACCGCTAAGGTATTGTGGTATTAATTCAATTATACAAGATAAATATGGTAGAGAAAGTATAAATAGTCCGCGTCGCGTCATTTTCATACAAACTTACAAACCATTTCTAACCAAATTGAGTTTTGTTTCTTATCCTAAAAATATTGTAGTTCAGGTTTAAAGTGATAGATGAATAAGGATCCAATATAAAAGTTTGTTTGGAAAGTCTAATCAATAGACATCAGGAGAACTTGCCTGAAATTATAGAGAAAATATGTGTGTATTAGTTTTCCCAAGACCAATTGCATTTATTGAATAAATATGCTTAAACTTTAGTCCCAATAGACCGTGGCGTAACTTGATGTTATTTTGATTAAAAGAAAAGAATTTTCATTTCATTAATTCAATAAAACAACAAAGTAACCCGCATTACCAGCTCCGAACGTTTTAAAATAGGCCATGATACCGAGGACAGAATCATCGTAAAATCCTTTTATTTTATTCCACCCTTTCCTTTCAATCATATTGTCTTATTATCCTGTGTCCATTTATACAGTTCATGTTACAAGCGATATGTCGGACCGTTCGTATGCTACGTGAGATATCCCAGTTTTTTCCCCCGAGGAGGGTTAGAAATGTGGTCACAGGTTTTTTACTTTAATACAAATGGGATGGATACTTAAATTTTACTGTTTTAGCAAAAAAAGTTTTAGTGTTTTTATTTTATTTATTATTTTAGTATTAGTATTATGGTACGACTGCAATGCTGAGGTCTCGGGTTCGATTCCCGGGTCGGGCAAAGTGATATTGAATTTTTCTATTCAGTATCAGCTCGGAGTCTAGAATTTGTGCCTGATATGGCGATAGGCTCGCCCCCTATCACATCATGGGACGGAATAGTGGCGAAAAGTGGGTGCACTAGTTGCGCCTCTGCCTACCCCTTCGGGGATAAAAGGCGTGAGTGTATATGTATGTATTTTTATTTTTTATTAATCACTGTCTTTTACTGGCTTTCCTACTATTTGTTAATTAAAAAGACAAAATACATCAATTGAATCATGCATTAAAAATCTATAGTGGCAAAGCTTACCCATCCACGCATTACACAATTTCCTCAAATGTACCGTGAGTCGCGACCTAATAACATAAATGTCACATAGACCTGCGTAGCAAAATTTATCGTAGCACGAACCATTGAGTAATTAATAACATATTCGGGGCGGGCTATGCTTTCATTTGTCTCGTCGAACGAAACCTATTGTTCCGCCCCGTGTTAATAGCCGCGGATCAACAGATAATGTATCGATGCTTTTAACTCGCTGCTAATTCTATGGTACTTAGTTTTCTTATTAGTTATTACTATTACGACTATAAGCTATATTATGAATAGCTACTTATCTTCTTAATTATTTATCACTTTATGTTGTAACATTGATCGTATTCCCTACTAACTCTACTCGTACTTATAATTCGTTAAGAGATTTTTTAATAGAGAATACAAAACTGCTGAATGGTTGAATAGAATTTATTACTAAAATAGAAAAAGACGTGAATTAGAATTGCGACTACTTTTAAATCTATAAAAGTGCACAGTAATAAAGATATTTTACGAGCCGCCGTGTAGACACACATTTTATATTATCTCCTTGTAAATATCATTTTTAGCTAATAAAATGAACGCAGCTATTGTAATATACAACGTAGACAGCTATTTCATCATACACTGCATACATTATGTATAAAAGTAACGTATGTTGTATTTTATTTTTTTATTGCATTGAATGACGCGACGAGTATGCCGTTCGCGTGATGGTAAGCGATATGACCACCCATAATCAGTAACAACACCATCCAGCACGTAAGTTACAAAGTACTGTGTGGCATTCCACTGCACTCGTCATCCTGAGACATAAGATGTAAGTCTCATTATGTTCACTACTTACACTGGCTACAATGTCTTTCAAACCGAAACACACAGTGCATGCACACTGCTGCTTGGCGATATAAAGAGTTTTATTAATGAAAATTTATATTCGTTGTTTCCAAAGGGAAGCCGGATTACAAATTTTCAAAGCGCTTTGTGCGAGTGTTCAATATTACCACGCCACCAAATCTTATTACAGAGTCAAAGCAATATCTCGGTCTCGATAAAAAATACCGTCTTCATAGTATGTTTAAAACTGCGATATTTCATCCACTGCCTTGGTGGCGTAGTTCTATTGCGTACGCATTACGAGAACGATTTGCGCGCTGAGGTCCTGGGTTCGAATCCCGGGTCGAGCCAAAAACATTGTGACTGGGTTTTTCCATCTTAAAAATGTACTCAGTCGCAGCTCGGAGCCAGGAAGCTGGCGGTGTGATACCCCCGTGCCTCGGAAAGCACGTAAAGCCGTTGGTCCTGCGCCTAACCTCTCTCCGGTCATGTCGGATTGCCGTCTCACCGGACTATGAGAGTGAAGGAATAGCGAGTGCACCTGTGTATTGCGCACACACTTGTGCACTATAATATCTCCTGCGTACCTGGCTGATCTCCGTTGAGATTGGCCGCCGTGGCCGAAACTGGGTAGGAGAATTATTATTATTTCATCCACGTTTCTTTTAATAATGCTGTTATATTATATGATAAAATGTCAACTGTGCTGTCTAAATATATCACTGATGGGCTGGGCTTACCTAATTAAGGTATAATTGAGAGCACTTATTTCGTAGGCGTAACAAGCAATATAATCCCGAACAAAAATCATAATTATTATCAATTCTAATTTTACAATCAACATCAATAATTAGAACATTACAGAAAACATATAAGGTAGAGTGCGCAAAGATTAACTTGAAAATCCATTTCATTTTGCATATTTACTAGTCAACAGACGCGTACAATTCCATGTTCATATCAAGCATTGCTACTCGAATGTGTAAAACACTTTTCAGAAACCTTCGGACACAGTCTTTCAAAGGGTTCTCGACGCTATCTGAATCGATTGTGCCATAAACTTGAAGTACGGTCCAGTCAGCATGCAAGAGTTACCAATAACGATCATCATTGTTATATTTAACCCTACCCTGACAATATCACTTTGAACTCATAAAATGGACACCGAGCAGCTTTCGGGTGTTTTATGGTAGGTATGTCTTGTTCCCTTGTTCGGTGTTAGGGCAATAATTGTGTGATCTTTAATGCCATTTTATGAAGAACTTTTATTTTTTAAATTGATTCTTGGACATGTATGTCGAATGATATTACGATAAAAGCGTTTATACTTCATTTTATGTTTAACCGTTAACGTCTTCCAGACAATTCGACGGTATCAAATAACTCAAAGCCGCAGAGATTGTTTAACAGTGTACACAACTTTACGACGTAATAAATTGAATTTTGGGCCGAATTTCATTCCATTTACTGTAGTTTGCGTGATTAAAATTTGATAGGAAGACGGCGGGCTTGTGTTTCGCTTCGTGACTCTTTTTAAACTGTATTATCTGAGAAAAGTTGCTCTCATCCTTGATCAAGGCGAGAAGCTAAGAGGCGCTCACCTGGCTTTCTACGAATATTATGTAAACAAAATACTGTAGTACACGACTCTGTGTAAACAAATTTATTAAGATTACATTTTGTGTGTACGGCGCCATTTTGTGGCGTTCAATTTGTGTTCTTAAAATGGCGTAATGTAACTGGATATGAAAGGTATCGTGGACCATTTCAGACATTTTTTTTTGTAAAATAGCTTTTACTATACCACATTTCCGTAGATACAAAAAAAATATTTTAAACAAAAACGAATTTTATAAATAAAAAAATTTATTAAAACAAAACAAAAAACCCGAATGCGTCAAAATCTGCCATATCTATAAAATTTATTGAAGAACTGAAAAGATAGATAGACTGCGTTTGTGTACACTGTCAACTAAGATTATTCAAAACCAAAATAAAATCTTGTTTCTATAATATTTGTTTTAATATATTTTTTTTTTAACTCCATTTACATGAAGACATTGGCAAAATCACCGCTGCAACGGTGGAGCCATAACCTAAAAGAAGAAGAAGAAGAAGAAGAATATTTTTTTTATTTCCATCTTTTTAGTTTTCAAACTCCAATTAAACATATAAGTTATATATATATTCGTAATCAGCGTTAAAAATCCTTTATTTTGATACCACACTTGATGTATTTTGAAAACATTTTTTTTAGATTAGTCTTTGCCGGCTAAAAATCCTTAATTTTGATTATTTTTAAATTTTCATATACCCAGTGTCATTCTCGCGGCTAAGATGAATCTATTGATACCACTCACATTAAAATACGACAAGCCGTTTAGGCTCTAGGACGTGCCAAAGAAATATACATACATACATACATAGATACACTCGAAAAACATAACCAGGATAAAAGTAGCTATATGTTAATCCAGGACATGATCTATTCGTATGCCAAATTTCATCGAAATCCGTTCAGTAGTTTTTACGTGAAAGAGTAACAAACATACATACATCCATACTTGCAAACTTTTGCGTTTATCATATTAGTAAGTATGATTATTTTCACCGCACTAAAGTTTTATTTTCTTTATTTCAGGTAAAAATGTTTTGAGTGATTTATTTTCACATTTCGACTGTACCGCGGTAAACGGGTGAGTGTTTAGTTATTTATGACATTGTGAGTAACTTGAGCGTAGTTGATAGTCTGTCGTCGTTCCGCGAAATTTATTACTATAGGGAAATCACTTGTGCAGGTCATATATTCACATTTCACAATTACATGCGCACTTTACGGTGTGTCATATCGAGATAGATAATATTACAATATTGTTGCGCCGAAGTCATGAATAAAAACGCAAGTTACGAATAGTTTTTAATATAATATATTAATGTAGTAATTACCACCAGTTTAATATAATTAACTTGTGGTAGGTCTCTTATATGTAAGAGTCCGTCTGAGTGGGTACCACCGCAATGTCTATTTCTACCGCCAAGCAGCA
The DNA here is from genome assembly GCA_949316025.1 of Lapara coniferarum. Lineage (NCBI taxonomy): Eukaryota > Metazoa > Arthropoda > Insecta > Lepidoptera > Sphingidae > Lapara > Lapara coniferarum. The sequence goes on from OX438929.1 coordinate 14,792,320, forward strand.
GTGTGCATGCACTGTTGTGTTTCGGTTAGAAGGACATTGTAGCCAGTGTAACTACGCGACATAATCAGACATAACATCTTATGTCTCTGAATGACATGCGCAGTGGTTACACAGTACTTAGTAACTCAAGGTGCTGAATGGTGTTGCTACTGTTTATGGGTGTTCGTATCGCTTACCACGCGAACGGCATGCTCGTCTCGTCATGCAATGCCATATAAAAAAATATTTTGATTTATCCTAATGAAGTTGAATAGGTAGACAAATTTTATACATTTTTCGTCACCTAACAATATCAAAAGTTTCTAAGTTCCGGAGCTCAGAATGCTTTCACAAATGAAATTCGACGAAAACCCTCCGGATTCGATGGAGGGAGAAAAAAAAACTTTTGAATACTAAGGAACGGGCCGTTTTTCAATCAGGCCGTAAGTAGGGACTCGACCGGTAGAAAGTTTACTCGTTTCCGAGGTGTTTGTTCACTTTATTGGGATAAATATTTAATGTAATCCCGTGTTTCCACCTTTGTTTGTTGCTTAATTTGGTTTGTTGTGGCTATGTTCACTTTTTACAGAATTTGTTAATGTTTTTGGCTACTTATTGCCCGCGAATTGTCTTGAAAATAAATAATTTGACAACATTGATTTTCGTAATGAGCTTGAACGGCAAAGAATATACAATAATCAATTTATGTGTTAACATTTTTTTGAACGGTGTATAAGTTTGTTTTTCAAAACAGTTGTTTTGTATAAAATATAAAAATTATATATAACTCTTTTAGAGTTCTAAAAGAGAGTATAAAATCTGTTATTAAACTCTATAAAATGTACCTGGAATAAATATGTCTAGATTAACTATCAATATTACAAATACTGCCGGTAACAGTATTACATCACGAATCTCAGTAAAAGTTTTCCATACTATATCAAACGTTAGCATACAATAAATTGCCACTTTCGACTCTATGTAAAATATTATCCGTAACTATTGTCATCACTCCTCAATCCTAATGTCGACTCAATCAAGGCTACCGCCATCTACATCCGGCCAGACGAATCATTTTCCCGAAAAGTGGCGCCCTCTAGAAAATTTTCCCGAAAACTCGGAACTATAAAGCGCCATCTGTGAACACGGTGTGAAATGTATTTGTGTTTCACCCGACCTGAAAGTGTACTGAAAGGTTTTTGAAATGGAAATGGAAACTATGTAAGTTGCACGTTTTGTGCTTTACTTAGTAGAGGGCGTTATGTGCAAATAATATTTATTTCTTTACTCTCTTATTAATACACATTTTAGTAGAGAATATTTTGATACATACATCAATAATGTTCGTTGTTTTAATGTAGAAAAAATAAAACAGAGTTTCCAAATCAATACAAGGACAAATGTCAATGGTCAATGCTTAACTTTTTAAACCTCCGCATGTTCAACTTGTTCAAAGTTCAAACACGCGAAACTTTTACAGAGTTAATTTCGGCCTGCTGCCCCTCGTCAACCGTCCGTTGTTGGAGTTAGTGGAATCGATACTTTATCCCTGTTTTAATGGCGGGATCTGGACCCTCCTTGGGACCCCGAATGTGAAAAGTCAACTTTGCACCTCGTATGTTACTTTGTTAACACGTATTTTATGTATATACATTAAATTAAATACTCCATAAAATGAAATTAAAATGAACACCGTTACGATTAAATTGATAAGAGGACTGTGTTTTGTATTACGAATTTTATAAAGAAATTATTAGGTACTGTTAAATTATAATGAATGCATGCAATTTCTTGTTTATTTCAATTGATTATTGGGCTAAGTCTTCTTTTTCATCCTATGAGATAGTAACCTAAACAGTAAACAGTTACCTCCTTCTGCTGTATCCCCTTTTTTAAAAAGATACTTTAATCATTAAACAACCACCAATGGGGTTAACTTACGTAACAAATGCTAGTTTGTCTTTTGTAATGAATTCATCGTAAACATATAAAGCTTTCTTTAAATAATTGTCATGTACCTATCAACAATTTGCCCATGCAACGCTCTTAATTTGTATTATGTTTATGAGATTCACAATAATCTTCGATTTTTCTCTACAAAGTTGAGGCTCCTTAATATTTTCTTTTATAATGAAGATCACATCTAATCCAAAGTACATGAATAATAGACACCTACGTGTCTATTTGCGCCAAGTTTATCACGTTTTATATCCTTTTGAGAACACTCATAACTGTATATCTTTCCGCGCATAAAACACTAGTGTTATTCTCTTGACTGTGAGTTTATTATTCTCATAAGTAAGGTACTTTATAGTACAAAATACACAACTTAGCGTAGACCGCTTTAATTGAATATAATTTATACTCTATTGAAAAAAATATTTTTTCAATTGCATGAATAATTTGTTTTTATTGCGTTGAATGACGAGACGAGCATGCTGTTCGCCTGATGGTAAGCGATACGACCACTCAAAAACAGTAGCAACAACATCCAGCACCTTGAATTACAAAGTAGTGTTAGGCATTTCACTCCGCTCGTCATCCTGAGATATAGGGGAGATGTAGGCAATGGGGGTCAGTTGGCAATGGTGATCACCTCAAAATAATAAAAACCGAACGCGACTAAGCGATGCTACTATACCTACACGCTAGCATTACGTCATTCCCTTGCACGACCAGTGACTGGCTCAGTTCGCGCGATGCGCTTCAGAGTAATAGGCGTGTGAAGCTTTTATGCCATTTTCATCTAATTTTTCGAGTTGATAAATGTGAATGTAAGTCAGAAAGTAACAAATATTTATTTCTGTACTTGTAATACGTAATGAGCATAGCATTGTAGCTTGCAATTCAACAGCCATATTGTTATTATAACTTAAAATTTCTCGTCAGGTTTTTTTTTTCGGTCTCTTTGCCCATGTAGGTAATTGGAGTCGGGTAATCCGCATTGCCCACATTACTTTACCTTGATAAAGTAGTGTTATTGTTTGTTTGTAGATGCCGAAAGTTCGTTCTAGAAAGACTAATAAAGTCAACTGGACTATTTTGTCCCACCTCCTCTGACCCAGCGACTGCATATTTGTCTCAATTTTAAATACCACCAATAATCTAAGAATCTAACAAGTATTAAGAATTTCATTCAGATGCTTAAGAAAGTAACTGTTGTAAAGACAAGACAAGCAAGAAAAAAACTGCACGTAACAATTTAAACATCTACACCAATGAAAGACTAGTTGAAAAAGAAAATAAAAGGAAGGAAAAAGCAATAAAAAACAAAGGAAAAGGAGTAGGAAAGAAAAGCAAGCCACAGAAGGTCAGTCTTGAGAAGGTTAAGTTGAAAATTCTGCAGGACTCCAATGATACTTCAGCGTCAGACGTGAAAACGGACGAGTTATACCAGGATGACGATAATGACGATGCAGAAGATGCATGTAACTTGTGTCTTTAAGATATGTGGTGAATCCGGACGAGACAATGAAACATGGTACCGATGCACTTCTTGTGGGCTTTGGGCTCATGCCGACTGTATTGGATGGGACTCTGCGCACAATTATGTGAGCGATATGTGTTGATCACCATTGACCACATGCTGATCACCATTACCAACCGATGTTGACAATGGTGATCGAACTTAAATTTTTTAAATTTTTTTATTTCGCCAATATTAATTAACCAAAGTAATAAAAGTTGATCTCAATTGATAGTTAAGAAAGTGAAGTTTATAATAAGAACAGAACAATAAAGAGTTGATTAATAGATTTGCTATTTTTTTCATTTTCGCTTAAGTGATCCCCATTACCTACATCTCCCCTAAGATGTTAAGTCTCATTATGTCCAGTGGTTACACTGGCTACAATGTCAATTATCGTACGCTTCAACGGTGAAAGAAAACATCGTGAGGAAACCTACGTACCTGAGACTTCCCCATAAGAATTTCGAGGACATGTGTAGCCTGCCAACCCGCCCTAGGTCAGCGTGGTGGACTAAGGCCTAACCCTCTTAGTAGTTGTGAAGGCCCATGCTTAGCAGTAGGCAGTACACAATACAGGGCTGATTACATTGCATTACTATGAATGTTGTGTACCTCGTTGCTATAACATTTTGTCATTATTTTTATAATGTGTTAATCGCTAAATTAGCCAACGCGAAATCTAACTAAATAAATGGATAAAAAGGTTCTCCTTTATTTCAATTAAGCACCAAGTTAAAAAATATTTAAGAAATGAATCTCATAAAACAACACGGTCCATAGAAATAAAATGTTTACTTTATAAATACGAATATTTATTTCCATCTATTTAATCGCATTAAACAAGATAATACCTCTATTTTTCAAAATAAATAAACGTACGTAATGCGACTAAATCTCCGCATGCAATTCCATACACTGAATCCCGTTTTACGTTCAAAACACGCGTACAAATGACGTATACATTGCCCTCATCAGCGAATCTCACGAGTCTATACCACACGCATCCCACGTAATGACACCTTAGGGCAGTGTTGTCGCGTTTTACACTCGTGACGAGATTTCGCTGCTCGTAAAAATTTACGGACGTGTTGCGTAGAGTGTCGTTATTACGCACGTGATGGTAAATCCGGTTATAGTGAATTTGTTGGAAATAAGAGTAAGTTTGGTTGGTAAGGTAAATAATATTCAACATTAACATAATAATACAATAAGCCAATTCGTACCTCTCAAAATTTCTCTAAAATCTGGGACAAATTAAAGAAACTATTTAACGATATTGAATCGAAACCAAAGTACACTCAGTTTTCTTTCGTCTTAACGTCGAGAATGCTTCTTGTAACACTGGAGTTCGTATTATCTTAACTGTGGAAGAAATAAGGCAATTTCACTGAGTAAGTAACAAAGTTTTATCAAGTGTAAAGAGTTTTTCGTGTCACTCCGCGATAATAAGGTCCCGTGTTTACGACCACTTTATATCTTTGTTATGTTCAACAAAAAATACCTGTTCGCAGACAATGTCACCGTCAAATGTTAGGTACTAGTTCGTCGAGTTTGCATTTGGTTCAGCTCGGTTTTATTAGTTTTCGGGAAGATTTTATCTACAAAAACAGAATTCGCGTTGAAGCTTATCAAGAATATCTAGTCTTAGAAGTAGAACTCCAAATATATTAAAAAAATAACAATTTCAGTTTTAATCAACAAATTATTAACAATTTAACAAATTAATTATAATTGATCACTTTTATTGATAACAACTTTGTAACAATAAACGGACAGAGATTCAATGTTGCTTGCTCAACAGTTGATAACAGACTGACGCTCCGACGGATCGACCTCCATTTAAATACCCGACTGTGCCACAGGCGGGGGAAACTTGTTCTGACATCTAGTGAACGTTGTTGTCATCTAACACGGCCTCTCCTGACATAGCAGCGTCCTCGCTGCTTTTATCACTCGTTGATGATGTTCCAGCCATAGCACTATCATTCAAAGAGTCTTGCTCTTCGTCGTAACCTGTAAACAAGACAATCACGTTAAGCTCATACGTTTAGAAATAAATGAAATATGCCACTCAAAATGGCAGCAAAACTTGGCTATGTACCAGACAGCACACTACGCCGTTGCATATAGCAACAAAACTTGGCTATGTACCAGACAGCACACTACGCCGTTGCATATAGCAACAAAACTTGGCTATGTACCAGACAGCACACTACGCCGTTGCATATAGCAACAAAACTTGGTCGCACGCTCACGACACCAGCAGGATTTACTCGGGTCATATTCTCACACCGAATACCATGCGCGCATCAGGATTTACATCAGTTACAGTGAGTCAACCACGAGACCTACTGCAGGAATTACACTCGGTCTATAGTCAGCATGGGCCCCACTGACATCAACCTCGTAACCTTCACCGGTAACCTGACCCTCTATGATACAGGTATACCGCCGGGGGCTTCCCAAGACCATGTGCACTCAGGATTTACATGGGCCCAGCCCCAAACACAACTCGAAACAAAACAAAAATGACTTGCGACTGTTTGGTACATAGTCTGCAAAGCATAAACAAGCTCAGGGTTCAAACCAAATAAAGTTCTCAATTAACTTTCAAAGAACACATTTCATGGATGTTCATTCAACACACCACAAAACCAAGAACCCTCTAACTGCCTGGCTGGTCTTTCCATATGAAGCAGCCAACACACAATCTCATTTGCCAGTACTTTGTGATTTCTTAATCACAAAAACCAAATCATTAACTCACGAATCGTTTCGCGTTTTGAGTTTGAGCTTTCACGAGCGACATCCCTTTTTAGATAATAACAGGTGTAGTACCTTCTGTGCCGACAAAAAAATTTAACGGCGAATACTATGCGGTCTTATGATTACTGACATCTAACACTAACCGCAATTTCCATGAAACCTTAGACCACTCATTCTCGTTATAATTCACTTCGATTCTAACCATATTAAAAATGGTACGACAATACCTCTTGATTCATAAATTTTACTGGTCCATCTCTGATGTAATAAAACGTACTTCAGCACCAAAGTCTGATAGCCACTGAACCAAACTATGGTTATCGTTTAAACATTCTACTGCAATTGTACACTAGTCGCTTAAAAGTGACAAACAAGGAGATGATTTGAGTTACGACAATTTTTAACTCTTCACAATATTGTCTGCTGAAGTTATACAACAAACAATACTTCGTATACGCGTCGACCATTATCAGAACATACTCAAATCCATTAAATTCCTTTAACGAGCTTAGTACATCAGCAAGTACTGTATCAAACGCTACCGAAATCTTTTGCCATGTACCAACATCTTATTGGTTGCAACGGCGCACACGGTACTTGTTTAAACGAAATACACATAACTTTAATTTTGAATTTTCTCAAACAGAAAAACTAAAAACGTTTTAGTGTCGAATCAATAGCTTTGGCTATACCTATGTGCTCATGTTCGTCATTGAATATGCGCAATAGGCTCCAACAAAATTCTTTAGAGACATAGCATAAACAACGCTTTTTCTCATCCGTAACATTGTACTTGTAATACAAAATGTCACTATGTTTTACATAGAATCTAACTCACAGTTACTCAATTTTTCCAATAAAAAACAAGTCTAGTCATCACCCCACTTGAGCTATCTGTGCCCAATTATGAGGTTTGCATACGGCATTTACGATATTAACCGGATTTTGGCTAATACTCTAAGTCAGGCATTAAACAACCCTTCCGGTATTCTAAAGTAAAATCAAAATCCTACTTATAAATCCACCAACGAACAACTCTAGGCTGGAGGTCTCTTTGGCGTTGGGTCAATTGCAATTGGTTACGATCTTAAAATATTTACCGATGAGATATTGCCGAAAATATTGAAAAGATTTTACAACGGCAAGAGTCTCGAGCTCGTAACTATGGTACTTAGAATCGGCTCCTATAGTTAATTTACTGAAATATGCGATAACTCACTTTCGACCGTCTTTGCATAGCTGCATCAATATATCACCGTAAGTTATCAAGCTCGCGTCAATATGCAACTGGGTAAATAACTCGGGATAGAATATCGCCAGTACAGGTTCACCAATCAAATAGAAAATCGACCCAATTAAAACAACATCCTTTCGCGTTAGAGCAGCCAAGCAAGCTCTCTTAATTGCGTAAACAAGAATGTGTCTACGAAAATAACCAGCTAAAACCAAAAAACTGGCGTACTTGTTATACGGTTTAGGTGATCTAAACAAGGCTTCAATTTTATTTTCGCTCGGTCTAACCTGACCTTGACATCATTTTGCCTAAGTGTTCCATTTCATTAATGAGGAACGCACAGTTTTTCAAGTTCATAGGGAAACCAACTTCGGTAAATGATTTCAAAACTGTGTCGAGTAAAATAAAAAAAATTCAAAGCTTTACCGATGGGCCTTTGATAAATAACAGGGAACCATAAGACCATAAGGCATTCTATGGTATTTGTAATGATCTTTAGGCGTAATAAATGCAGTCTTTTATACTGAATCCTCGCTAACCCGCAAAACATCCTACTCTACTAAGCATATTCACAAAATATAATCGTTGATCAACGGAAGTGAATGTCTAATCCGAACGCAACTTTTAACCAGGGCTCTGCAATCGACGGCCAATTTGTCAGATCAGTCCCTTTTTTCCACGATTAAGATCGGGCCAGCATATTCAGATTTGGATTCACAAATAATCCCCGTTTCCAAGAAATCGCTCATGAGAGCATGGACACGTATCTTTTAGTTATGAGACACTACACATGCTCGATAATTCATCGGTACTGCCATTTTACTTAGCTTATCCTTAACCGCGATGGTAGCAGCACCAGTTAAAAAAATGATCGGTGTATGTACTCTTAAACGTTCTTTATCTTCAGTTACGGGAGTAGACACTATCCAATACCGATATTGAATCTACCTGCTTTACGTTATGCACAAAACTTTTATGAATAATGCGTCGAGTGTCACCAGTTCTAATGTACCTACGTGACGTCTTTTGCCAATAATTACGGGAACATTTAAATGGCTTTTATTCCCAACGTTAAGGTCAACTTCTAAAGTTATTTCGCATGATATCAGAAACCATAGATGCGGCAAACACTTCCATACCGCCTATATCACGTAACTGTTAACAGGTAGGACTTATCTGGAAGGAGAAGTATTAATCAAGTCAGAAATGATTAAAGAAACGCTCGAACAATTATCAAAGAGTACATCGACAAGTACGGTAGATGTAACTGCATTAACAACATCGGAGTTTTCTATGTTCACCCTTATTTTCGCAAAAGATTGTTTTGTTTCAATTGACCACTTACTACTATGACTAGGAGTAAGGTCACCACTTTTGAATAGTCTAGGTGGAATGTACATCAAACTTTATAAAACTTTAAAGTATTGGAGAATGCTTTAAGGAATAAATTTAGCTTTCAAAAGAAATACACGGGTCAGAGGATCAGCGATTCTCGTATAAAAGTGCAATTAATAACTCTGCTTAAATCCTTGACAGTACGTAACTTTACTTTACTTTAGATGTTCGCAACATCGACAGATCATGATCACAATGTCTTTTACTCAAGTTTGAAACTACACCACGTACGTGTGGAGTTAGTCCACCCACTACAACAGGTAAGAGCTTCGCTTTAAAAACAGCGATCTATGCGAGCAAGGCATTTGCCATAATTCCAACGATTAAGGGATTAAGCTCAACCTCATTGCACCATCTGTCAATACCATGAACACTTGGACCAAGATCAGATACAAAAATAAAAACTGGTTTGATCTCACCGGGAGTTGCCTGATGACGTCCCGTAGAAGTTCAATAGTGTTTTTGACATAGTTCTGCGGTGGCTGCGGGCTTGGATTGTACAGACAGGAGTAATGGACTCCGCGACCGGGAGTGGTGTTACTCGGCATGGCCACTACATGACAAGACTCTGAACTTGCCACGAAAACAGACCATGACTTATTGCGACTGCGTGTTCGCTCTTCGAGATCTTGTAATCTCTTCAAAATCTCTATGGCATTAGAGGATGAAGGAGTCTGCGTACGACGCCTTCCTCTCTTTCCACTACCCGAAGGCATTGCGTCTCTGCCCGTCATAACTTAAAAATTGAATCACACGGCAACTGACAGAAAATGCCGGTATTACGAAAAGAAAAAGAAAATCAGAGATGGTATTCAAGCGGAAAAGGCACTCAGATCCCACTTCTGATCTTAGAAGTAGAACTCCAAATATATTAAAAAAATAACAATTTCAGTTTTAATCAACAAATTATTAACAATTTAACAAATTAATTATAATTGATCACTTTTATTGATAACAACTTTGTAACAATAAACGGACAGAGATTCAATGTTGCTTGCTCAACAGTTGATAACAGACTGACGCTCCGACGGATCGACCTCCATTTAAATACCCGACTGTGCCACAGGCGGGGGAAACTTGTTCTGACATCTAGTGAACGTTGTTGTCATCTAACACGGCCTCTCCTGACATAGCAGCGTCCTCGCTGCTTTTATCACTCGTTGATGATGTTCCAGCCATAGCACTATCATTCAAAGAGTCTTGCTCTTCGTCGTAACCTGTAAACAAGACAATCACGTTAAGCTCATACGTTTAGAAATAAATGAAATATGCCACTCAAAATGGCAGCAAAACTTGGCTATGTACCAGACAGCACACTACGCCGTTGCATATAGCAACAAAACTTGGCTATGTACCAGACAGCACACTACGCCGTTGCATATAGCAACAAAACTTGGCTATGTACCAGACAGCACACTACGCCGTTGCATATAGCAACAAAACTTGGTCGCACGCTCACGACACCAGCAGGATTTACTCGGGTCATATTCTCACACCGAATACCATGCGCGCATCAGGATTTACATCAGTTACAGTGAGTCAACCACGAGACCTACTGCAGGAATTACACTCGGTCTATAGTCAGCATGGGCCCCACTGACATCAACCTCGTAACCTTCACCGGTAACCTGACCCTCTATGATACAGGTATACCGCCGGGGGCTTCCCAAGACCATGTGCACTCAGGATTTACATGGGCCCAGCCCCAAACACAACTCGAAACAAAACAAAAATGACTTGCGACTGTTTGGTACATAGTCTGCAAAGCATAAACAAGCTCAGGGTTCAAACCAAATAAAGTTCTCAATTAACTTTCAAAGAACACATTTCATGGATGTTCATTCAACACACCACAAAACCAAGAACCCTCTAACTGCCTGGCTGGTCTTTCCATATGAAGCAGCCAACACACAATCTCATTTGCCAGTACTTTGTGATTTCTTAATCACAAAAACCAAATCATTAACTCACGAATCGTTTCGCGTTTTGAGTTTGAGCTTTCACGAGCGACATCCCTTTTTAGATAATAACAGGTGTAGTACCTTCTGTGCCGACAAAAAAATTTAACGGCGAATACTATGCGGTCTTATGATTACTGACATCTAACACTAACCGCAATTTCCATGAAACCTTAGACCACTCATTCTCGTTATAATTCACTTCGATTCTAACCATATTAAAAATGGTACGACAATACCTCTTGATTCATAAATTTTACTGGTCCATCTCTGATGTAATAAAACGTACTTCAGCACCAAAGTCTGATAGCCACTGAACCAAACTATGGTTATCGTTTAAACATTCTACTGCAATTGTACACTAGTCGCTTAAAAGTGACAAACAAGGAGATGATTTGAGTTACGACAATTTTTAACTCTTCACAATATTGTCTGCTGAAGTTATACAACAAACAATACTTCGTATACGCGTCGACCATTATCAGAACATACTCAAATCCATTAAATTCCTTTAACGAGCTTAGTACATCAGCAAGTACTGTATCAAACGCTACCGAAATCTTTTGCCATGTACCAACATCTTATTGGTTGCAACGGCGCACACGGTACTTGTTTAAACGAAATACACATAACTTTAATTTTGAATTTTCTCAAACAGAAAAACTAAAAACGTTTTAGTGTCGAATCAATAGCTTTGGCTATACCTATGTGCTCATGTTCGTCATTGAATATGCGCAATAGGCTCCAACAAAATTCTTTAGAGACATAGCATAAACAACGCTTTTTCTCATCCGTAACATTGTACTTGTAATACAAAATGTCACTATGTTTTACATAGAATCTAACTCACAGTTACTCAATTTTTCCAATAAAAAACAAGTCTAGTCATCACCCCACTTGAGCTATCTGTGCCCAATTATGAGGTTTGCATACGGCATTTACGATATTAACCGGATTTTGGCTAATACTCTAAGTCAGGCATTAAACAACCCTTCCGGTATTCTAAAGTAAAATCAAAATCCTACTTATAAATCCACCAACGAACAACTCTAGGCTGGAGGTCTCTTTGGCGTTGGGTCAATTGCAATTGGTTACGATCTTAAAATATTTACCGATGAGATATTGCCGAAAATATTGAAAAGATTTTACAACGGCAAGAGTCTCGAGCTCGTAACTATGGTACTTAGAATCGGCTCCTATAGTTAATTTACTGAAATATGCGATAACTCACTTTCGACCGTCTTTGCATAGCTGCATCAATATATCACCGTAAGTTATCAAGCTCGCGTCAATATGCAACTGGGTAAATAACTCGGGATAGAATATCGCCAGTACAGGTTCACCAATCAAATAGAAAATCGACCCAATTAAAACAACATCCTTTCGCGTTAGAGCAGCCAAGCAAGCTCTCTTAATTGCGTAAACAAGAATGTGTCTACGAAAATAACCAGCTAAAACCAAAAAACTGGCGTACTTGTTATACGGTTTAGGTGATCTAAACAAGGCTTCAATTTTATTTTCGCTCGGTCTAACCTGACCTTGACATCATTTTGCCTAAGTGTTCCATTTCATTAATGAGGAACGCACAGTTTTTCAAGTTCATAGGGAAACCAACTTCGGTAAATGATTTCAAAACTGTGTCGAGTAAAATAAAAAAAATTCAAAGCTTTACCGATGGGCCTTTGATAAATAACAGGGAACCATAAGACCATAAGGCATTCTATGGTATTTGTAATGATCTTTAGGCGTAATAAATGCAGTCTTTTATACTGAATCCTCGCTAACCCGCAAAACATCCTACTCTACTAAGCATATTCACAAAATATAATCGTTGATCAACGGAAGTGAATGTCTAATCCGAACGCAACTTTTAACCAGGGCTCTGCAATCGACGGCCAATTTGTCAGATCAGTCCCTTTTTTCCACGATTAAGATCGGGCCAGCATATTCAGATTTGGATTCACAAATAATCCCCGTTTCCAAGAAATCGCTCATGAGAGCATGGACACGTATCTTTTAGTTATGAGACACTACACATGCTCGATAATTCATCGGTACTGCCATTTTACTTAGCTTATCCTTAACCGCGATGGTAGCAGCACCAGTTAAAAAAATGATCGGTGTATGTACTCTTAAACGTTCTTTATCTTCAGTTACGGGAGTAGACACTATCCAATACCGATATTGAATCTACCTGCTTTACGTTATGCACAAAACTTTTATGAATAATGCGTCGAGTGTCACCAGTTCTAATGTACCTACGTGACGTCTTTTGCCAATAATTACGGGAACATTTAAATGGCTTTTATTCCCAACGTTAAGGTCAACTTCTAAAGTTATTTCGCATGATATCAGAAACCATAGATGCGGCAAACACTTCCATACCGCCTATATCACGTAACTGTTAACAGGTAGGACTTATCTGGAAGGAGAAGTATTAATCAAGTCAGAAATGATTAAAGAAACGCTCGAACAATTATCAAAGAGTACATCGACAAGTACGGTAGATGTAACTGCATTAACAACATCGGAGTTTTCTATGTTCACCCTTATTTTCGCAAAAGATTGTTTTGTTTCAATTGACCACTTACTACTATGACTAGGAGTAAGGTCACCACTTTTGAATAGTCTAGGTGGAATGTACATCAAACTTTATAAAACTTTAAAGTATTGGAGAATGCTTTAAGGAATAAATTTAGCTTTCAAAAGAAATACACGGGTCAGAGGATCAGCGATTCTCGTATAAAAGTGCAATTAATAACTCTGCTTAAATCCTTGACAGTACGTAACTTTACTTTACTTTAGATGTTCGCAACATCGACAGATCATGATCACAATGTCTTTTACTCAAGTTTGAAACTACACCACGTACGTGTGGAGTTAGTCCACCCACTACAACAGGTAAGAGCTTCGCTTTAAAAACAGCGATCTATGCGAGCAAGGCATTTGCCATAATTCCAACGATTAAGGGATTAAGCTCAACCTCATTGCACCATCTGTCAATACCATGAACACTTGGACCAAGATCAGATACAAAAATAAAAACTGGTTTGATCTCACCGGGAGTTGCCTGATGACGTCCCGTAGAAGTTCAATAGTGTTTTTGACATAGTTCTGCGGTGGCTGCGGGCTTGGATTGTACAGACAGGAGTAATGGACTCCGCGACCGGGAGTGGTGTTACTCGGCATGGCCACTACATGACAAGACTCTGAACTTGCCACGAAAACAGACCATGACTTATTGCGACTGCGTGTTCGCTCTTCGAGATCTTGTAATCTCTTCAAAATCTCTATGGCATTAGAGGATGAAGGAGTCTGCGTACGACGCCTTCCTCTCTTTCCACTACCCGAAGGCATTGCGTCTCTGCCCGTCATAACTTAAAAATTGAATCACACGGCAACTGACAGAAAATGCCGGTATTACGAAAAGAAAAAGAAAATCAGAGATGGTATTCAAGCGGAAAAGGCACTCAGATCCCACTTCTGATCTTAGAAGTAGAACTCCAAATATATTAAAAAAATAACAATTTCAGTTTTAATCAACAAATTATTAACAATTTAACAAATTAATTATAATTGATCACTTTTATTGATAACAACTTTGTAACAATAAACGGACAGAGATTCAATGTTGCTTGCTCAACAGTTGATAACAGACTGACGCTCCGACGGATCGACCTCCATTTAAATACCCGACTGTGCCACAGGCGGGGGAAACTTGTTCTGACATCTAGTGAACGTTGTTGTCATCTAACACGGCCTCTCCTGACATAGCAGCGTCCTCGCTGCTTTTATCACTCGTTGATGATGTTCCAGCCATAGCACTATCATTCAAAGAGTCTTGCTCTTCGTCGTAACCTGTAAACAAGACAATCACGTTAAGCTCATACGTTTAGAAATAAATGAAATATGCCACTCAAAATGGCAGCAAAACTTGGCTATGTACCAGACAGCACACTACGCCGTTGCATATAGCAACAAAACTTGGCTATGTACCAGACAGCACACTACGCCGTTGCATATAGCAACAAAACTTGGCTATGTACCAGACAGCACACTACGCCGTTGCATATAGCAACAAAACTTGGTCGCACGCTCACGACACCAGCAGGATTTACTCGGGTCATATTCTCACACCGAATACCATGCGCGCATCAGGATTTACATCAGTTACAGTGAGTCAACCACGAGACCTACTGCAGGAATTACACTCGGTCTATAGTCAGCATGGGCCCCACTGACATCAACCTCGTAACCTTCACCGGTAACCTGACCCTCTATGATACAGGTATACCGCCGGGGGCTTCCCAAGACCATGTGCACTCAGGATTTACATGGGCCCAGCCCCAAACACAACTCGAAACAAAACAAAAATGACTTGCGACTGTTTGGTACATAGTCTGCAAAGCATAAACAAGCTCAGGGTTCAAACCAAATAAAGTTCTCAATTAACTTTCAAAGAACACATTTCATGGATGTTCATTCAACACACCACAAAACCAAGAACCCTCTAACTGCCTGGCTGGTCTTTCCATATGAAGCAGCCAACACACAATCTCATTTGCCAGTACTTTGTGATTTCTTAATCACAAAAACCAAATCATTAACTCACGAATCGTTTCGCGTTTTGAGTTTGAGCTTTCACGAGCGACATCCCTTTTTAGATAATAACAGGTGTAGTACCTTCTGTGCCGACAAAAAAATTTAACGGCGAATACTATGCGGTCTTATGATTACTGACATCTAACACTAACCGCAATTTCCATGAAACCTTAGACCACTCATTCTCGTTATAATTCACTTCGATTCTAACCATATTAAAAATGGTACGACAATACCTCTTGATTCATAAATTTTACTGGTCCATCTCTGATGTAATAAAACGTACTTCAGCACCAAAGTCTGATAGCCACTGAACCAAACTATGGTTATCGTTTAAACATTCTACTGCAATTGTACACTAGTCGCTTAAAAGTGACAAACAAGGAGATGATTTGAGTTACGACAATTTTTAACTCTTCACAATATTGTCTGCTGAAGTTATACAACAAACAATACTTCGTATACGCGTCGACCATTATCAGAACATACTCAAATCCATTAAATTCCTTTAACGAGCTTAGTACATCAGCAAGTACTGTATCAAACGCTACCGAAATCTTTTGCCATGTACCAACATCTTATTGGTTGCAACGGCGCACACGGTACTTGTTTAAACGAAATACACATAACTTTAATTTTGAATTTTCTCAAACAGAAAAACTAAAAACGTTTTAGTGTCGAATCAATAGCTTTGGCTATACCTATGTGCTCATGTTCGTCATTGAATATGCGCAATAGGCTCCAACAAAATTCTTTAGAGACATAGCATAAACAACGCTTTTTCTCATCCGTAACATTGTACTTGTAATACAAAATGTCACTATGTTTTACATAGAATCTAACTCACAGTTACTCAATTTTTCCAATAAAAAACAAGTCTAGTCATCACCCCACTTGAGCTATCTGTGCCCAATTATGAGGTTTGCATACGGCATTTACGATATTAACCGGATTTTGGCTAATACTCTAAGTCAGGCATTAAACAACCCTTCCGGTATTCTAAAGTAAAATCAAAATCCTACTTATAAATCCACCAACGAACAACTCTAGGCTGGAGGTCTCTTTGGCGTTGGGTCAATTGCAATTGGTTACGATCTTAAAATATTTACCGATGAGATATTGCCGAAAATATTGAAAAGATTTTACAACGGCAAGAGTCTCGAGCTCGTAACTATGGTACTTAGAATCGGCTCCTATAGTTAATTTACTGAAATATGCGATAACTCACTTTCGACCGTCTTTGCATAGCTGCATCAATATATCACCGTAAGTTATCAAGCTCGCGTCAATATGCAACTGGGTAAATAACTCGGGATAGAATATCGCCAGTACAGGTTCACCAATCAAATAGAAAATCGACCCAATTAAAACAACATCCTTTCGCGTTAGAGCAGCCAAGCAAGCTCTCTTAATTGCGTAAACAAGAATGTGTCTACGAAAATAACCAGCTAAAACCAAAAAACTGGCGTACTTGTTATACGGTTTAGGTGATCTAAACAAGGCTTCAATTTTATTTTCGCTCGGTCTAACCTGACCTTGACATCATTTTGCCTAAGTGTTCCATTTCATTAATGAGGAACGCACAGTTTTTCAAGTTCATAGGGAAACCAACTTCGGTAAATGATTTCAAAACTGTGTCGAGTAAAATAAAAAAAATTCAAAGCTTTACCGATGGGCCTTTGATAAATAACAGGGAACCATAAGACCATAAGGCATTCTATGGTATTTGTAATGATCTTTAGGCGTAATAAATGCAGTCTTTTATACTGAATCCTCGCTAACCCGCAAAACATCCTACTCTACTAAGCATATTCACAAAATATAATCGTTGATCAACGGAAGTGAATGTCTAATCCGAACGCAACTTTTAACCAGGGCTCTGCAATCGACGGCCAATTTGTCAGATCAGTCCCTTTTTTCCACGATTAAGATCGGGCCAGCATATTCAGATTTGGATTCACAAATAATCCCCGTTTCCAAGAAATCGCTCATGAGAGCATGGACACGTATCTTTTAGTTATGAGACACTACACATGCTCGATAATTCATCGGTACTGCCATTTTACTTAGCTTATCCTTAACCGCGATGGTAGCAGCACCAGTTAAAAAAATGATCGGTGTATGTACTCTTAAACGTTCTTTATCTTCAGTTACGGGAGTAGACACTATCCAATACCGATATTGAATCTACCTGCTTTACGTTATGCACAAAACTTTTATGAATAATGCGTCGAGTGTCACCAGTTCTAATGTACCTACGTGACGTCTTTTGCCAATAATTACGGGAACATTTAAATGGCTTTTATTCCCAACGTTAAGGTCAACTTCTAAAGTTATTTCGCATGATATCAGAAACCATAGATGCGGCAAACACTTCCATACCGCCTATATCACGTAACTGTTAACAGGTAGGACTTATCTGGAAGGAGAAGTATTAATCAAGTCAGAAATGATTAAAGAAACGCTCGAACAATTATCAAAGAGTACATCGACAAGTACGGTAGATGTAACTGCATTAACAACATCGGAGTTTTCTATGTTCACCCTTATTTTCGCAAAAGATTGTTTTGTTTCAATTGACCACTTACTACTATGACTAGGAGTAAGGTCACCACTTTTGAATAGTCTAGGTGGAATGTACATCAAACTTTATAAAACTTTAAAGTATTGGAGAATGCTTTAAGGAATAAATTTAGCTTTCAAAAGAAATACACGGGTCAGAGGATCAGCGATTCTCGTATAAAAGTGCAATTAATAACTCTGCTTAAATCCTTGACAGTACGTAACTTTACTTTACTTTAGATGTTCGCAACATCGACAGATCATGATCACAATGTCTTTTACTCAAGTTTGAAACTACACCACGTACGTGTGGAGTTAGTCCACCCACTACAACAGGTAAGAGCTTCGCTTTAAAAACAGCGATCTATGCGAGCAAGGCATTTGCCATAATTCCAACGATTAAGGGATTAAGCTCAACCTCATTGCACCATCTGTCAATACCATGAACACTTGGACCAAGATCAGATACAAAAATAAAAACTGGTTTGATCTCACCGGGAGTTGCCTGATGACGTCCCGTAGAAGTTCAATAGTGTTTTTGACATAGTTCTGCGGTGGCTGCGGGCTTGGATTGTACAGACAGGAGTAATGGACTCCGCGACCGGGAGTGGTGTTACTCGGCATGGCCACTACATGACAAGACTCTGAACTTGCCACGAAAACAGACCATGACTTATTGCGACTGCGTGTTCGCTCTTCGAGATCTTGTAATCTCTTCAAAATCTCTATGGCATTAGAGGATGAAGGAGTCTGCGTACGACGCCTTCCTCTCTTTCCACTACCCGAAGGCATTGCGTCTCTGCCCGTCATAACTTAAAAATTGAATCACACGGCAACTGACAGAAAATGCCGGTATTACGAAAAGAAAAAGAAAATCAGAGATGGTATTCAAGCGGAAAAGGCACTCAGATCCCACTTCTGATCTTAGAAGTAGAACTCCAAATATATTAAAAAAATAACAATTTCAGTTTTAATCAACAAATTATTAACAATTTAACAAATTAATTATAATTGATCACTTTTATTGATAACAACTTTGTAACAATAAACGGACAGAGATTCAATGTTGCTTGCTCAACAGTTGATAACAGACTGACGCTCCGACGGATCGACCTCCATTTAAATACCCGACTGTGCCACAGGCGGGGGAAACTTGTTCTGACATCTAGTGAACGTTGTTGTCATCTAACACGGCCTCTCCTGACATAGCAGCGTCCTCGCTGCTTTTATCACTCGTTGATGATGTTCCAGCCATAGCACTATCATTCAAAGAGTCTTGCTCTTCGTCGTAACCTGTAAACAAGACAATCACGTTAAGCTCATACGTTTAGAAATAAATGAAATATGCCACTCAAAATGGCAGCAAAACTTGGCTATGTACCAGACAGCACACTACGCCGTTGCATATAGCAACAAAACTTGGCTATGTACCAGACAGCACACTACGCCGTTGCATATAGCAACAAAACTTGGCTATGTACCAGACAGCACACTACGCCGTTGCATATAGCAACAAAACTTGGTCGCACGCTCACGACACCAGCAGGATTTACTCGGGTCATATTCTCACACCGAATACCATGCGCGCATCAGGATTTACATCAGTTACAGTGAGTCAACCACGAGACCTACTGCAGGAATTACACTCGGTCTATAGTCAGCATGGGCCCCACTGACATCAACCTCGTAACCTTCACCGGTAACCTGACCCTCTATGATACAGGTATACCGCCGGGGGCTTCCCAAGACCATGTGCACTCAGGATTTACATGGGCCCAGCCCCAAACACAACTCGAAACAAAACAAAAATGACTTGCGACTGTTTGGTACATAGTCTGCAAAGCATAAACAAGCTCAGGGTTCAAACCAAATAAAGTTCTCAATTAACTTTCAAAGAACACATTTCATGGATGTTCATTCAACACACCACAAAACCAAGAACCCTCTAACTGCCTGGCTGGTCTTTCCATATGAAGCAGCCAACACACAATCTCATTTGCCAGTACTTTGTGATTTCTTAATCACAAAAACCAAATCATTAACTCACGAATCGTTTCGCGTTTTGAGTTTGAGCTTTCACGAGCGACATCCCTTTTTAGATAATAACAGGTGTAGTACCTTCTGTGCCGACAAAAAAATTTAACGGCGAATACTATGCGGTCTTATGATTACTGACATCTAACACTAACCGCAATTTCCATGAAACCTTAGACCACTCATTCTCGTTATAATTCACTTCGATTCTAACCATATTAAAAATGGTACGACAATACCTCTTGATTCATAAATTTTACTGGTCCATCTCTGATGTAATAAAACGTACTTCAGCACCAAAGTCTGATAGCCACTGAACCAAACTATGGTTATCGTTTAAACATTCTACTGCAATTGTACACTAGTCGCTTAAAAGTGACAAACAAGGAGATGATTTGAGTTACGACAATTTTTAACTCTTCACAATATTGTCTGCTGAAGTTATACAACAAACAATACTTCGTATACGCGTCGACCATTATCAGAACATACTCAAATCCATTAAATTCCTTTAACGAGCTTAGTACATCAGCAAGTACTGTATCAAACGCTACCGAAATCTTTTGCCATGTACCAACATCTTATTGGTTGCAACGGCGCACACGGTACTTGTTTAAACGAAATACACATAACTTTAATTTTGAATTTTCTCAAACAGAAAAACTAAAAACGTTTTAGTGTCGAATCAATAGCTTTGGCTATACCTATGTGCTCATGTTCGTCATTGAATATGCGCAATAGGCTCCAACAAAATTCTTTAGAGACATAGCATAAACAACGCTTTTTCTCATCCGTAACATTGTACTTGTAATACAAAATGTCACTATGTTTTACATAGAATCTAACTCACAGTTACTCAATTTTTCCAATAAAAAACAAGTCTAGTCATCACCCCACTTGAGCTATCTGTGCCCAATTATGAGGTTTGCATACGGCATTTACGATATTAACCGGATTTTGGCTAATACTCTAAGTCAGGCATTAAACAACCCTTCCGGTATTCTAAAGTAAAATCAAAATCCTACTTATAAATCCACCAACGAACAACTCTAGGCTGGAGGTCTCTTTGGCGTTGGGTCAATTGCAATTGGTTACGATCTTAAAATATTTACCGATGAGATATTGCCGAAAATATTGAAAAGATTTTACAACGGCAAGAGTCTCGAGCTCGTAACTATGGTACTTAGAATCGGCTCCTATAGTTAATTTACTGAAATATGCGATAACTCACTTTCGACCGTCTTTGCATAGCTGCATCAATATATCACCGTAAGTTATCAAGCTCGCGTCAATATGCAACTGGGTAAATAACTCGGGATAGAATATCGCCAGTACAGGTTCACCAATCAAATAGAAAATCGACCCAATTAAAACAACATCCTTTCGCGTTAGAGCAGCCAAGCAAGCTCTCTTAATTGCGTAAACAAGAATGTGTCTACGAAAATAACCAGCTAAAACCAAAAAACTGGCGTACTTGTTATACGGTTTAGGTGATCTAAACAAGGCTTCAATTTTATTTTCGCTCGGTCTAACCTGACCTTGACATCATTTTGCCTAAGTGTTCCATTTCATTAATGAGGAACGCACAGTTTTTCAAGTTCATAGGGAAACCAACTTCGGTAAATGATTTCAAAACTGTGTCGAGTAAAATAAAAAAAATTCAAAGCTTTACCGATGGGCCTTTGATAAATAACAGGGAACCATAAGACCATAAGGCATTCTATGGTATTTGTAATGATCTTTAGGCGTAATAAATGCAGTCTTTTATACTGAATCCTCGCTAACCCGCAAAACATCCTACTCTACTAAGCATATTCACAAAATATAATCGTTGATCAACGGAAGTGAATGTCTAATCCGAACGCAACTTTTAACCAGGGCTCTGCAATCGACGGCCAATTTGTCAGATCAGTCCCTTTTTTCCACGATTAAGATCGGGCCAGCATATTCAGATTTGGATTCACAAATAATCCCCGTTTCCAAGAAATCGCTCATGAGAGCATGGACACGTATCTTTTAGTTATGAGACACTACACATGCTCGATAATTCATCGGTACTGCCATTTTACTTAGCTTATCCTTAACCGCGATGGTAGCAGCACCAGTTAAAAAAATGATCGGTGTATGTACTCTTAAACGTTCTTTATCTTCAGTTACGGGAGTAGACACTATCCAATACCGATATTGAATCTACCTGCTTTACGTTATGCACAAAACTTTTATGAATAATGCGTCGAGTGTCACCAGTTCTAATGTACCTACGTGACGTCTTTTGCCAATAATTACGGGAACATTTAAATGGCTTTTATTCCCAACGTTAAGGTCAACTTCTAAAGTTATTTCGCATGATATCAGAAACCATAGATGCGGCAAACACTTCCATACCGCCTATATCACGTAACTGTTAACAGGTAGGACTTATCTGGAAGGAGAAGTATTAATCAAGTCAGAAATGATTAAAGAAACGCTCGAACAATTATCAAAGAGTACATCGACAAGTACGGTAGATGTAACTGCATTAACAACATCGGAGTTTTCTATGTTCACCCTTATTTTCGCAAAAGATTGTTTTGTTTCAATTGACCACTTACTACTATGACTAGGAGTAAGGTCACCACTTTTGAATAGTCTAGGTGGAATGTACATCAAACTTTATAAAACTTTAAAGTATTGGAGAATGCTTTAAGGAATAAATTTAGCTTTCAAAAGAAATACACGGGTCAGAGGATCAGCGATTCTCGTATAAAAGTGCAATTAATAACTCTGCTTAAATCCTTGACAGTACGTAACTTTACTTTACTTTAGATGTTCGCAACATCGACAGATCATGATCACAATGTCTTTTACTCAAGTTTGAAACTACACCACGTACGTGTGGAGTTAGTCCACCCACTACAACAGGTAAGAGCTTCGCTTTAAAAACAGCGATCTATGCGAGCAAGGCATTTGCCATAATTCCAACGATTAAGGGATTAAGCTCAACCTCATTGCACCATCTGTCAATACCATGAACACTTGGACCAAGATCAGATACAAAAATAAAAACTGGTTTGATCTCACCGGGAGTTGCCTGATGACGTCCCGTAGAAGTTCAATAGTGTTTTTGACATAGTTCTGCGGTGGCTGCGGGCTTGGATTGTACAGACAGGAGTAATGGACTCCGCGACCGGGAGTGGTGTTACTCGGCATGGCCACTACATGACAAGACTCTGAACTTGCCACGAAAACAGACCATGACTTATTGCGACTGCGTGTTCGCTCTTCGAGATCTTGTAATCTCTTCAAAATCTCTATGGCATTAGAGGATGAAGGAGTCTGCGTACGACGCCTTCCTCTCTTTCCACTACCCGAAGGCATTGCGTCTCTGCCCGTCATAACTTAAAAATTGAATCACACGGCAACTGACAGAAAATGCCGGTATTACGAAAAGAAAAAGAAAATCAGAGATGGTATTCAAGCGGAAAAGGCACTCAGATCCCACTTCTGATCTTAGAAGTAGAACTCCAAATATATTAAAAAAATAACAATTTCAGTTTTAATCAACAAATTATTAACAATTTAACAAATTAATTATAATTGATCACTTTTATTGATAACAACTTTGTAACAATAAACGGACAGAGATTCAATGTTGCTTGCTCAACAGTTGATAACAGACTGACGCTCCGACTTTTTTTTTTTTTTTTTTTTTTTTTTTTTTTTTTTTTTTTTTTAACACGGACCTATCGGCCAGTAGCCTGACGCGAGTCGGCTTTTCTGGCCACACCGGGCTTTCGGGTGAACGCAGAAGGCGCTCGTAACCCTTGGAATTTAAGCGACCACGCTGAGGGCGACCCACTAACGGGTCACGAACCTCGGCTCAGGGCGGCCACTGAGAGAGGACAAGACATCATCGTTTGGGGAGATTGGTTTTGATCCCTAATCCTATTTGTCGTGTTGATCGTAGTCATCGGCACGCGGGCCGGAACTGCTACGAGAGGTCAGGGTGACGGGGGGCGCGGCGCGGTCCTCGGCGGCGAGGACGGAACTGCGGTCTTGTGGAGTGTATGAGTTTTAGGAACTCGTGCTTACGGCGGATGGCCAGAGTTATATCGTCCTCTGGGTCGGTCAGAAAAGAGCGCGGCCGTCTCCATTTAGCGCGGTCGAATGGAGTGTATATCGACGCTTTACGGATAAGCGTATTTGGGTGTTT
This sequence comes from Lapara coniferarum, assembly GCA_949316025.1. Lineage (NCBI taxonomy): Eukaryota > Metazoa > Arthropoda > Insecta > Lepidoptera > Sphingidae > Lapara > Lapara coniferarum. The sequence continues at coordinate 14,816,511 of OX438929.1, forward strand.
TTCCGCTCGCTCGAAGTAGCGTTTGCTGGCCTTTTGCATGAAATGCCTGATGGTCGGCATATTGGTGTCCACGTGGAGGTTGCGATTGCGAACGTACCACGGGGCACCAAGAGCGTGTCGTAGAAACTTATTTTGCAGAACCTGCATACGCTTAAGTCGAGCAGGCGGTATGTGGGCGAATACGGGTGATGCGTACGTCATAATCGGCCTAATGCATGTCGTATATATCCTAATCTTGTTGCGGACGGACATTTTACTTTTTCTATTTATGAGCCAGTGCAACTGGCTCACCGCGAATGCGGCTCGCGCGCGTACCGCGTTTACGTGTGGGACGAAGGTCAACCTCTGATCAAGGGTTACTCCTAAATATTTGGCTTTCTCCGTCCAGGGAATAACCTGGTTGGACATGCGGACTTGGTAATTGGGTATATGAATTCTCCTCTTCAAAGTGAACAGGATTGCCTGACTTTTAGTGGGGTTGACGGTGATTCGCCATTTGCGGAACCACGCACCGAGTTCGTCGGCGGCGGCTTGCAAAGTGCGCACCACATCGTCGGGGTCTCTACGTGAAGCGTAGATTGCGGTATCGTCCGCGAAGAGGGCCAGATGGGCATTTTTAGGTCTTGGGATATCGCTAGTGTACAGCGAGAAAAGAAATGGGGAAAGCGCGGAGCCTTGCGGGACTCCGGCCGTGATCGTGTGCCGGGAAGAGAGGGTTCCCTCCACTCGATATTTGAATCCGCGATTCGACAGAAAGTCTCGTATGATGTGCACGAGCTGTGTGGGCACGTTGAGAGTGTACAGCTTGAAAAGCAAGCCGTTGTGCCACACTCTGTCGAAAGCTTTTTCAATATCGAAGAAGAGGGCGCCAGTAGGCATTCCTTTAAAGAATTGTTCGTGAACGTGCTCCGTGATGCGGAGCACCTGATTTACGCAATTGTGTTTGGGACGGAAACCAAACTGCTCCGGAGGGATCAGATGGTTGTTGAGAGCGACAATTTTGAGGCGGTCGAGGACGATCCGCTCATACATTTTGCCTAGCGTGCTAAGCAGACTGATTGGCCTATAGGAGGACGGTTCGGATGCGGGTTTACCCGGTTTGTGAATGCCTATCACCACCGCCTCCTTCCAGATCTCTGGGAAGAGGCAGTTTTGAAAGGCGGCATTGAAAATCGCGGTGAGCTTGATAACTAGATGCTCCGGGAGCATCTTAATCATACGAGTGGGGATCCTGTCGCCCCCGGGGGCTTTCCTACGTTTGAGTGCCTTGATCAGAGCGATGACTTCTTCGATCGTCACCGGCGCAAGGGGATCGGGCGGCGGGTCGACGTCCGGGTCGAGGTTTATAATATCGTCGTTTTGGTCGCGAGAGATCGGCGGTGGCCGGACCGCGTTCCTACTTTCGACAAATGAATTAACCGCAACAAGATCGTCGGGGTCTACGGGTACGGATGAGAGAGAACATTGAGACTCCAGGCTGTCTGCCAGAAGCTCCGCTTTCTCGTCGTCATCAAACGCCGGGCGTTGATTCGGACGATTGAGCGGAGGCATGGAGGCCACATCGTTTCTCCTGAAGGAACGACACAGGTGCCAGAAGGCCTGATGTGTCGGTTCGATCTCGGCTAAGCGGGTTTCCCATCTCGAATCGACGACATCCTTTATGCGACGCTTGACCTCGCGTTGGAGGTAGCGCGCAAGATGTCGTCGTTCCGGAATGGGATTCGTCGCGCAGGCTCTGAGCGTTGCGTTACGCAACCTCACCCACCACCGAACGTCGTCGGGAATTTGCCAGTGACTGTGAACAGTCTCTGGCACCTTCTCGGAGCTTTCGCTCAAGACGTTCTGGAGGTGGTTCGTGAAGGAGCGTATCGCGCCTGTCGTCTCTTCAGGAGTCACGATGTTGGTCGGGATCGCGGAGAGATCTGGGGATGAGGTGTCCGCGAGTTTGGTGCCAAGGAGGCGCCAATTCGTTTTCACCTTCATCGGAACATTAGGACCTGTGTCTGTTGGGCCGTGTTGGGGGGCTAGGTCTAGGATCACAGGTCTGTGGTCAGAGTCTAACTCTTGTAGCACCTGCATGGAACGTACGCGTAGGCTTACGTTCCTTACGAGCGCTATGTCGAGTATGTCAGGTCGGTAATTGTCGTTTGTACTATAGTGGGTTGGTTCAGAAGGAACCAGAATGCTCATGTCTATGGTTTCAAGACAACTCTCTAGCGCGGTGCCTCTAGCGTTGGTGTAGAGACAGCCCCAGAGAGTGTTCTTGGCGTTGAGGTCTCCCGCCACGATGACGGAATCCCCCATCGCAAATAGGGTATCTAGTTCATGGGAGTGAAGCTCCTTAGTGGGCGAGAGGTAGGCCGATATGATGGTGATCGGCGGATGTCCTGTCATGGCTAGCCTACAGACTGAAGCCTCAATGTTCCTCAAGTTAGCAGGTGGGTCAAGGGGTATGCAGTGCAGAGACCTTTTGAAATAAATGAGAGTGCCTCCAAGAGGGCCACTGGTACGATCATTACGTACCAGATTGAAATTGGGGATGTTGGGATTGCGGTGAGATGGTTTGAGAAACGTTTCCTGGAGGAGGAAAACGTCTAATTTGTTTTCGCGGACAAAATCAGAAATTTCGGCTCGTTGGCCATGAATACCGTCAATGTTGAAAAACCCCACTCTGAGGGAGCGGGGTTTGGTCCGCTTAGAGGGATTAAGTAATGTTGGTTGCGCCATTTATGATGACGAAAAAAGGACGCCCACGGTGATCTGGTACCTCCGCGTCTGGATGCGGAGGATTTCGTTGACCAGATCAACGTCGGGGCGATCGAGGGTTGCACTACGGGCCACAAGGTCGGCCATCTGAGCTGTGAGAGTCATCAGCTCAGGCGAGTTCAGAAGGAACTCGACTTTTGCGTTATGCGCAGAGGATGATGTAGGGGGGGCGGGTGAGGTCGTCGCCACCGGTTTTTTCGGCTTGGCTACCTGTGAGGCAGGAGCCGTGGAGGCCGAAGGAATAGGAGTGGGAGCAGGAGTAGGTTTGGTGATGGTTGGGGCCGGGGTGGCGGGAATGACTCCGCCACGGGCCTGGATACGTGGGTCGATGCGGGACGTGGTTGGAAACCAAGCGTTTTGTACTGGCGTAGGTGCCAGTCTGAAATTAGCCTGAGGGGCGGGAGCCTTAGGAGCTTTAGGAGCTCTCAAGGTCTTTTTGGGGGCTTTGGGGCATCCGCGGTAATTGGCGGGGTGGCCCGATTGCCGTCAGTTTGTGCACGAAGGCGGCTCCGTGCATTGGGAACGGTCCTTAGGACGAGGGCACGCAGATGTGCCGTGTTCGCCGAGGCACTTAACGCACCTGGCGGGGAGGCGGCAGCCACGAGAGCTGTGGCCGTACTTTTGGCAGTTGTGACACTGCCCTATTTGGCCTTTCTTGTGAGGGGACTCGACGGTGAAGCCGCCTAGTCCCGAAATGTCCCTAATTTCGTATAGACGTTTAACGTCTGCGGGGGTCTCGAGGATGGCTAACACCATCTCGTATTCAGCGCCAGGCTGAGAAGCGCGGGATTGGCGGTGCATACGGTGCACCTCTAAGGCGTTGATGCCTTTGGCCTGGAGGCCTTCTCTGACCTCGTTGGTCGACATTTGGGTCGGAATGCCACGGATGACGTAGCGAAAGCGACGTTCATCCGGGAGAGAAAAGGTATAATAATAATAATTCCTCGAATCGAGGTACTTTGTAAGTGCTCTATGATCCGAGATAGAGCCGGGCTGAAGGGAGAGGAGCTGCTGGCTCCCGTTCCACGAGTTCGTGGGAATTGAAATGTGCTGGCTTTCCAGCTCTTTGAAAAGGGCCTGCATCGTTTTGCCCGGTGGGAGTTGCATATTCACCCGTGGAGGTTTTTTAGGCCCCCTGGGTGTTTGCGGTTGGGATGGGTGGGATGGTGGCGGCGACGACGAACCCGCGGGATTCGCGGAGCTCGACTGCACGTTGGTAGGCGCTGAAGGCGCGGGGGTAGGGACAATGCTGTCCGGGTTTGGGGTCACGGCCTTCTTCTTCTTTCTCCCGCGCTTCACAGTCGTGAAGCCTTCGTCGTCGAGTTCCGACGACGAGGTTTCCGCCTGCGAGTCACAGGAGGAAGAGGAAGACGGCACGGGGCGTTTTAGGGAGCCCGAGACGGTCTCCATGGCTTCGTCGGAACCGTCCGCGGTCCCGGTCGCTGGTTTGGCGACCGGGGCCCCAGACGATCCCGACGGAGTTGGAGTCTCCGAAAGTTGCTCCCTCACGTTGTGTAGCAACGTGGACATATAGTCCCTGAAGCCACCGTCGGTGACAATCAGGGCTCTCAACGCAGTTTTGAGCTGCGAGAGCGGGATACCCGATACTACGGGGTCAGTTAGGGGTTCCGTGGACGTGGAACCTGCCATTTTAGAGGCTGGGTCCACGTCCATGGCTAGTTTGTTTAAGGGACCGCGTGTGTGTTCCCTATGCTCCGGGTGCGTTCCGCCTGGGAAAGAACACACAGAAGAAACCAGGCCGGCTGTCGCACAAACGTTCGGTCGCGGGTCGCGGGTCGCGGGTCGCGGTCGCGGTAGACTAAGTCCCCGGGTGGGAGTGCCCGGGGGTGAGGTAGTGCGTGACCCTCCTCGCCGGGTATAGGCGAGGGGGGGTGTACTTAAATTAGGGTGTGCCCTAAGCTTGTATCCCTTTTGCCAATCTTAATGTGCAAAAGGGTTCCTAACAGTCCGTGTACCGTAAGCGGTATTGGCCGGAGGCCGCACGCTCAACCGATACACGGGATGGATTTTAAGGAAAGGGTAGGGTTGGGAAGGTGATGTACGGGAGAGACTGCGGTGTGCCTCCGCAGCCTCCGGATCCGTACCCGTCGGCTTTGCCTTGCCCTGAGGGGGCGCAGCGCGTTGCCGGTGACGCGACTCGGCTTGTTGACACCGTTAGGTTTCCGCCGAGCCAATACCCTGAAGGGGCCAAACGTCGATTAGAAACAAATTGGGCTAAACCCTGTCCTGAAAAGGACGCGGCTTGGCCCGAAATAGGCTAACAAAATAGCAAAGGGTTGCCCCTTTGCTACCTGTTTGGCCTTGGCTGTAGCGAGGTCGCTACGGAACGCACCGAGCAGGTACTCGGACGGAACAATGGAATGTCGCAGCAGGTACTGCGACAAACAAAAGGTCCGCTCGAGTCGGCTGCTCAGAACGGAATGACGCTCCGACGGATCGACCTCCATTTAAATACCCGACTGTGCCACAGGCGGGGGAAACTTGTTCTGACATCTAGTGAACGTTGTTGTCATCTAACACTAGTTTTAAAACCATTCAGATGGCCAGAGCGATTGTATAAAAAGGAACAAAAGGTTTTTGTCCGAGTAAGACTTCGGTTAAAACTCGTATTACGCTAGTTTTTACTCTTCGATCGCGTTAAAGATAATAGACGTAATTAGTTAAAAGAACATGTCCAAAAAGGGACCTAAATTTCTAACCAAGGCAGTTTATACACATTTGGATAGAGCTCCTAAAAACTATCCTTTTACAATAAATCGCTCAATTTTTAAGACCTCCGATTTTGAGATGTATGTAACTTTATTTTGCTCAAACAGTACACTTATTATGAACGTTTGTAAAAAATCTAGTTATAAATGTACATACATATACATATACACTCACGCCTTTTTTTTTATCCCCGAAGGGGTAGGCAGAGGCGCAACTAGTGCACCCACTTTTCGCCATTATTCCGTCCCATGATGTGATAGGGGGCGAGCCTATCGACATAAATGTATTATAAATGTATGGTCCAAATATATTTCTTAATGATCCACGATCCATATTTAGCCCTTATAATATCCCTAAAGTTTGAGCCTGGTTAAATTTTAAGGCCCAGCACCCATACAAAGAGCGGATATCTCCTTTTCCAAAATTATTAAGCGGCAGCGACTGTATTAGTAGTTCTTTAATTCGGATCAATGGTTTTATAGCCTTTACAGACGCAATTACTAACCGTAGCTCTTTGTATATAGTTTAGAAATAGAATTAGGTATATACAATGAAAAGGCTTGTACCGATGGATACATAAAACAACGGACCCCATTCTCGCTAAATTTAAAACACTCCTTATCTTTTTTTATGTTTCCGATCATTACCTTCCTTGTGTTTTCTCTCGAAGCAATCAACTTGAACTCGTTAATTGGATATCATTCCGACAAGATTAACAAATCCTCAGAACCTAAAACCGAATCGGTCACACGGGTAATTAGTCAGCAGTCCTTTTAGGTTCTAACGTTTGGTTTGTGTTAGTTTGGTGTAAATTATTGCCTCAAGCATGCATTGTCGATGCTCTGACAATCCTAAAATGGTGAAGCAGATCACTGCAAATACATATTCTGTTTAACTTATAAGTATTTGGATTATTAATTTTGACCTACTAATATTATAAAGGCGAAAGTTTGTATGTATGGATGTTTGTTACTCTTTCACGCAAAAACCACTAAACAGATTTCTATGAAATTTGGCACACGGGTAGATCATGTCCTAGATTAACACATAGGCTACATTCTATCCTGGGAAAATAAAAACAGGACTTTTATCCCGGAATTTTTTTTTAACGCGGGCTGAGCCGCGGTCAAAAGCTGGTAACATATTATAATGGTACGGTGAAATATCGCCGCGTTTCACCATCTATTAAACCTAATTCATTTATTTTGTGTTGTCTCAATAAAAGCATTGAAAAATGTCATATCCATTAAATCTTATCTTGATTTAGCTCTGTGGACTATCAGTTTAATTATTTTTCGGTTATCAAACGCGAAGCTTTGGTAGATTTTCAAGTTTCCTCACGAAACTTTTATCAGATTAGTCTTGTGTACAGCCTCCGAAGGCTATAGTTGATAACCCTTTTAGTTGTATAATTTAATTTATTAATATCGCGGACTATGGTCAATTTTTAAAAAGATCATGTGTTCATCGTTATTGAAATCTGAATGAATGGCAGATATATGGATTTTAAAAAATTTATCCCCTTTGGAAGTTGTTGAGTTATGCTAAGATTGGATGTAAGGAATAGTCTATGAAACTACTGATTCGATTCTAATATAACTTAACTCATATAGAAGGCTATGTTATCCACGGCTAAGCTTTCATTTATCCCATCCCGAACAGTAAAACAGGCGAGGTCGGAAGGAAACTGTAGTATACAAAGCTGTCTATATTTTTTTCTTAAACTACCCTCAATTCACATAGATGAATGATTTTTTAAACTTGTATAGATCTTTCTATTCTAGTTATTTTTGATGAACAAACGCGGCTGGCCTTTTACCGAACACACTCGAATGTTCGTCTCGTTCTTGACACATTACTCTTCTGAACGTGGTGAGTCGTTGAGCACGTAGTCGATAACCGCGATCGCCTCTCTACTATCGATAATATCTTAGTAGAGACTAGATTGACACTCCACTCCGCGTCGCGGGATTACTTGATTTAGAGCTTAGAAACGATTTATGGGTTTACTTTGTTTGTGTTTTATAGTGAAATATGCCGCTTACTATGTATTTTATAAAAGTACTCGGAAACTTTGAAATTAAATAAAACATTGAAAGATTTTAAATATTTTTTATACTTTTGTTTTTGCTAAGGTATTATGTTTCGACGTGAGAAGTCCCATACCTACTTCGCTTTATTATTGTGATTTACATGTAATTGATTAACCTCAACAATTGATTACTAAAATGTGCAATGCAATGCAAGCAGCCCTGCATTATATACTGCCCACTGCTGAGCACGGGCTTCCTCTACTACTGAGAGAGTTTAGGCCATAGTCCACCACGCTGGCCTAGTAAACTAAAATGTAGTCTTGATATAAATATTATATTTATGATAATACATTTAAGAAATTAGTTACTCTAAAATTAATAATCATTGTAATTAGTCCTTTCTAACAACAATTAGTATTTAGCTATTTCATATTATGATTAGCGAACTATTTCATATCAGATGTATCATATGTAACTACAGCTCCTAAATGTAAACCATGTACTGTATGAGAGTTCACGCACGCTGAGCAGCTGTAGGAAATCTAATCCAATATTAGTTTCCAAGTACTCCCGCGGTTTTGCAACAAGCAATCGATTTGCGACTCATCAAAGGAGTGTTTGAGCACCAGTTTGATTTTGTACAAGTCCTGAACCGCACCGTAAAGGAGAACTATCCGAACATAAATGGATTATTCTGAAGATTATTCTCGTAAAAAGAGACCTGGGGAACTTTAAGAACTTGTTCCAAAGAAAATTAAAAGTTGTATGTACAGTCGACGTCTTTGAGGACGTACGTGCGGTTTTAATTATATTATGAACATTAACCACACGAGAACAACATGAGCATGAAAGGCCTTAATATTAATTTACTTGTTTACATATTTGTGTTTAACGGCCAGTTATTTCATAGATAGTAAAACCTCATTTAGACAGCAATTTTAATTATTTCTTTATCATTATTCCTAGCAATAATGATAAGGAAATTATTGCATCATACTGTTCAGATGTAGGCCAGAACTAAAAACTTACATCAGTTTGTTACACAAGAATAACTCGATCAACTTTTTCGGCCCCTACTGCTGCTTACATGATATCATTTTTTCTCGATTGTGCAAACTATTATGGTGCTATGTCCATTACAAAATATACTACTTTGGAGAACTTTTGGATTCCAAAGAATTTTTTTCGCATAAAATAAAATTTTGCATATTGCAGTCTAAAAGCCAACCCTAGAAAATTACTTAAACTATCAACCTTGATACTTGAGTGGCGATCGTTGGCAGCTTCTATTAGCGTTCACGTCATCGCAAGAAAAGAGCCGAGCGCTTATAACTGGGGCAAGGGCAATTTTGAGTGGACCTCGAATGTAAGAGCAGTTTGTAAAAACGTATCAAAAAAAAATCTCTTTAGTAATTCTAGTGTAATGTCGTCGTGTTAATTGGTTTCGATGGCGAATGTCTAGTCTATTCTTATAACAGATTGTTTCATTATGAACATGTCCTTAGAATAATAATTATTTCTATCGACATTATTTTTGCGCTTTGGTTATTATACGAGAAATAAGTGGAAATGTTTCATCGTACAGATAAGTTTGAAACAAAACATTTATTAGATTTTTGCTACTTTTATGTTTCATATTCTTTCATTTCTTTAGCAATTGAATATTAAATACATTAATAAAGTACAATAATGATGTCCACTTAATTATGATGTAGGTAATGTTTAAGTGGACGATAGATTAGTCGGGAATGGAACGGTCTGCCGAGACAATGTCCGGAGGTTCTAAACCGAAGGCACATACCTACCTCTGACTTTTCCAAGTTACGTGTATACTGTTTATCGATTATCGTTCTATGTTTTTTTTATGGTCTAAATGACGAGGCGAACATATCGTTCGACTGGTGTAAGCGATACGAAAGTGTATTGTCCAAGTTTTCATGTGTACGTTTGTAAGAGAAATGCATGTTAGATGCGAAAGAGCTGCCGGCGAATTATACCGTTTGCTTATTTATCACAAGTTTTGTGTATCCTACTAATATTATAAAAGACGAAAGTTTGGAAGAATGTATGGATGTTTGTTACTCTTTCACGCAAAAACTACTGAACGGATTTCGATGAAATTTGGCACAAGGGTAGATCATGTCCTGGAATAACAAATAGGCTACTTTTATCCAGGGAAAATATAAAGCGGGACTTTTATCCCGGAAAACTCATTCACGCGGGCGGAGCCGCGGGCAAAACCTAGTCCTACTAATATTATAAAGGCGAAAGTTTGTAAGAATGTATGGATGTTTGGATGTTTGGATGTATGGATGTAAGGATGTTTGTTCCTCTTTCACGCAAAAACTACTGAACGGATTTCGATGAAATTTGGCACACGGGTAGATCATGTCCTGGATTAACACATAGGCTACTTTTTATCCCGGGAAACTATAAACCAAGACTTTTATCCCGGAAAAACTTTTTAATGCGGGCGGATCCGCGGGCAAAAGCTAGTATCTAATAATGTAAAGAGGTTGAGCTTATTTGTTTAGGCTGTTTAGGGTATTGCTGGAACCACTAAGTTCAATCTAAAATTTTTTGGACAGATTATTGTGTCAGTGTAGTTTGGATTTAAGTTTGAGCAAATTAGTGGATATTATTATGCTTTTTAATTAATCTTAACGTTTAAATGTAATAATTTTCAGTAATATTCGTTACAGCTTTAGAACCAAAGTAACATTTTAATCAAATACTACCCGTAGGCGTCTTCGTCTTTAAAATGCAAATAATATTTTAATGCGTAATTGGACACAGTATTTTGTGCCTACAACTTTTATTTTAGTATTATTATATTAGTTTTCCCAGATGACACGATGAATTATTACGGTCACTTCATTAATCATTCTCCGGGGGACACTTTGCATTTTAAATGTGCCGCGCGATTTTGTTGGAAATTAATTTAAATGATAAAAGTTTATTGTTTCATATTTGAATACTTATGTTTTTACGCCTAAATGTGCTTTTGGTAATTTATAAAAGTAACGGTCTAGGCATTTTAAGGCAATTTTCGTAGAATCGTACATTATTTTGTAAGGAATGTTATTTTTTTACACCTTTTTAGTTCTTTTTGGAATAAACAATTGATACAAAATGTGCCATTAGAGTTTTCAACGATTGTGCGAATCACAAGTCAAGTATTTACTCAATGACTATCTAGACATGTTGCTCCGACTGTTATGAATATTGTAAGGGTTCCAATCTAAAGATGAGAAAAGTGTAGTATGTTTTCATTGAATCAGGGCGAAGCTGTAACGAATAAAATTTCAAACAATCTTATCTATATAATCTACTTTGCCTGCACGTGTCGTATAAGTTGCAACCCACGCAAGTCATTCCGCCGTAGCAAGCATAAGCTTAGAAATGAAAATATTTTCAATCCTTCCAACACTTCCATAATTGGTTTAATGAATAGAACGTATCACAGGACATGTCCGACAACGGGCTTAAAATTCTAACCAAAATACTTTATATATAGTTGGATAGTACAAAAACTAGGCCTTTGCAATAAATCGTTTTAATGGATCCGAGATCCATATTTTTGCTTCTTTAATAAACGTAAAGTTATTAGATAACCATACAAAACGCAGACATGTCGTTTGGAAAATTATTTTCACATATTACATACCACATTACCACCACATTATTTTCTACATTTTCCACATATTAGCACCTTTTGTTGAATAACCAAGACCTATTCTTCTGACGTTATGATAACTGAATTACACATCCGAATGCAGTAGACTGCAGATCCATAAAAAAAAGAACACTTGTCCTTAAACTATCACAGATATGTGAGACTTCTGTATCGAGCAGGCGTATGACAAATGTTATTGCCTCGCGAGTCGCGACTCGTGCAACAATAAAGAATGCAATACAGTTCCACTTGTTAAGAGTTACTGACATTTCTTGCTTTGCAACAGTTCCGTTGTTTACGATGGTGTCATTTTTATATACTAACACTTAAATCCTTTCTTAACGGTCGATTAATTTGAGAGTATATCGAGTTGAGTGAATTATTGCGTTTAAAATTGAGAATTCCTCTAAGCTTTTTTTTTTGTTTGAATTAATTGGTAGTTGTCATGTTTTCAATTATGTTTATTTGATAAAAAATATTTACATAATGTGAACGGTACCTACTATTAATGTCAAAAAAACTATAGTCCGTCCAACCATTCATTTAACTTTTGACAGTTCGGTTTCTAATCAATTGGGGATGTACTAATGCGTTACCGATTCGATTTCTTTTCGAAATCGATTTAATTTATGCAGAAGTTTTGATCGATTAAACACATTGAAATGTTATTTTTGCTCAACATTTTGTATTGTTTATAAACATGCCTAAGTTTAAACGTGTATATTTTCTGTTATAATTTATTCTGTAGGTATATATTCTATATCATCATCATCATCATCATCAGCCACATGACGTCCACTGCTGAACATAGGCCTCCCCCAAAGATTTCCAGATGGACCTGTCCAAAGCGGCGTGCATCCAGCGCGTTCCTGCGGCCTTTACCAAGTCATCGGTCCACCTTGCAGGTGGACGGCCGACGCTGCGCTTATATATTCTACATCCAATGTCATTTTGTCAAAATTTAACTTGAATAGTTTATTTTATCGGTTATTATATACTTACGCATACCTATATTAAAAGATTTTTTTAAATTTACTCTGCGACATTTTATTATTCAATGTAAAAGTTTTGAATTACTTTTGTTTCACAATCAGTGGGCTTAAGGAATATCGATTGGTAATTAATACCGGAGCTGAACAGCAAGTCCCTTCACTATGGAAAACAAAAACTGGCTTCCATAAAGTATTCAATTATTTTGTTTCGATTCATTGTCAAGAATTATATATTTTCATAGGCGTGCATATGTTAAAAGTTAAATAAATGGTTGGACGAACTATAGATCTGCCAAGTTTTCTCTTAAATTATAATCCCCATGTTTGCGTTGAGATTGACTGTCTTGCAGGCGTCTAGGGAAAGACTATGATACAAATACAAAATTATTTGTGTCAAAACCGCCAATACTAATTGTCAAGGTATTTTTGCTCACCGTTTCCCGCGCGTGATTTAATTCTTCCCCGGGAATTTTTAGTTTTACCTCTTTTGTTATTCCATCACAGATTACAACGTAAGCGAAAAGGTACAAATATTTTGTTCTGTTGTATGGAAAAATAGTTATGAAGTACATTTTCATGATGTATTTTTTATTTTAGCTGTGCAATGGTATCCTGGGTAAACTGGTGATGATAAGCACAATGTAGAATAAGATAATGGCACCCAACGCGGGACTTTGTGTTCAACGACCGTTGCAAGTATTATGAGGGACTGAAATGTATATTGGTTGTCATCAAAACGCGAGTGGTCGAAACGGGCCACTCTACGTAAGGTTTTTCACCATTAATATGGTAATTATTATCTAGTTAGGTATCCTGCGGTATACGGTATCTAAATGCTACCAATAACATAACACACACCTTTTATCCCCGAAGGGGTTGGCAGAGGTGTAACAAATGCACCCACTTTTTGCTGTGCGTATTCCGTCACATAATGTGATAGGGAGCGAGCCTATCGCCATATCAGGCACAAATTCCAGACTCCCGACCCGGGGATCGAACCCGAGACCTCAGCATTGCAGTTGTGCCGTCATAGAACCGCGCCACCGAGGTAGTCCATACCGGAACACATTAGCAAATTAACGTTAATTTATCTTTTCGTTTAATTAAAGTAAACTTAGGTGTTTTTTTAAATGTTAGATTTAGTTAATTTACAGAACGCTGTGAGATAACCGTTGATATATAAGTCCACCATTCTATGTACACTATTACTCTTTATACACACACATACACACACACTCACTCCTGTTATCCCCGAAGGGGTAGGCAGAGGCGCAACTAGTGCACCCAATTTTCGCCGTTATTCCGTCCCATAATGTGATAGGGTTGAGCCTATCGAAATCGGGCACAAATCCCAGACTGATACTGAATAGAAAAACTCAATATCACTTTGCCCGACTCGCTCTTATATCCATAATTATAATTACTCTACATACCTGAGAATTCTCTATAAGAATTTCGAGGGTATGTGAAGTCTGCCAACCCGCATTAGGCTAGCGTGGTGGACTAAGGCCTGAACCCTCTCAGTAATTACTCTTTATATCCATATTTTTTTTATCATATCATGAATTATCCACTTACTTAATATAAAAGTTCAAATTCTCACACATTTACAAAAAGTCACATAAAACGCAATTCTTGTAAAAGGGCACAACTGCTATGCATTTAACATGGGGATGCCAAATACATTGCAGATTGTGTCCTTTTTAAGAGTTGCGTTGTATGTGACCCACGGTATATAACTTGTGTATGGGGGCACACGAATACAAGGCACCTCTTGAACCGTAACTATTTCGCGTCTCACAAGGCGTGTTGACATTAACGGACTGCCAGAGGGGAAGATTAAACGCGGTTCCTTTATCTTCGATACAAAAGAAACAGGACGAACCGCAGTTTCTCCCAACGCGAATATCTAGTTCCTTTACCTCCACCTACGTCTGTTGGCACAATATCTTTTGTCACAATATCTTTTGTCACGTGACTACACTTGGAGTCTCTTGTTTAATGTCTGGTTTTTATGTACGTTATCAGCAATCTGAATAATTCGGTATTCTATACAACCCTAGGCAATGTATTAAATGCCTAAGGCAGATGCCTAGATAGGCAATGTGCGAATTTTTACTTGTTTACACATTGTCTGTGCTTTTATATAAAGCCAGCATTATACATATTGCTGATAAAATATTATAAACTTTGTGTTGATTTTTTTTGGGATATTGTTCTATAATAACAGCTTGTTGGACCTCGGATGCAGAAATTACAATTTTGACACTTTCGAAGCTGAACTCAGAATCCTCAAGTACCCGGGGCGGTTGCGGACGACAACTTAGACGTGAGTCGGAGGAAGCCCGCAGCCGCCCCTAATGAGCAGAAGATGGCCATTTAAAAAAAAAAAAAAAAAAAAAGTACCCACTTAGACGCATGTTTAACAAATTTTCGGCTATGCATACTTGTAACTATTAGGCCTCTATCCTACTGGCGTTTTCCAAGCGTTAGCTTTTATCTAACGTTTGACCAGCGACAACATAACGCGTACGTTACGTTAATATTACGCTTCAATTCGCATTATGTGCGCAACGTGAATGTTGCGTTCAGCGGATGCGTAGCTTTAACGTCGCGTCTACGCAGCATCGTCACTATGCAGACGTTCGAAGAACGCCAGTGGGATTAGGAATTACGCCTTACGAATTGAGCTAACCGTTAAGATCGAGCCATTTACTTAGTTATTTCAATATGGTTCTCGTAACTACATAATAATTAATATGACTGTGCAAGTGTATTAAACAATGAAATAATGCAAGTTAATTATATACTGATGAGAAGTCTAGTTAAAGGAATGCAATGAAAGTCAGTTTACAGCGACAGATGTACATAAAATCCAACTGGCTGTAGTCATACAACTTAAGAGCCTATGTGAAAAACATATGGAATCGTGATGGGCGTGACTTAGCGTATTTCAAATGCGAGGCGCCGCACGGCCCCGCTGAGATAGATCGCGCGCCTCGGCCCTCGTCGCATCGCGTCGTTACCACAGGTCGTTGCACTCAAGCCCGCGACAAGATCGTCATTGCAAATGCATGTCTGCGTTGTAAATATTATAGTTATTATAATTTCTAATAAATTTATAACTTATAAAACATAGAATTTATTTTAATTCGTTTATAGAACCATTATTATGTCACTATTAACTACCTAATTACTTGAACATTATGTAAAATGACATTGTAAGTTATCTAAACTCATCGAAAGTATTATTCACTTATAGTTGAATTTTGTTGACAAGATAAAATTTGGTGTGGTGGTAGGTCCGAGACTTACCCCTACGTAGGTCTGTATATAAAAATCAAAGCAGTATGAAACTTCTATAATATGTTTTACATTATATTTTGCTTTGCTTTGATTTCTTGTGGACCTTCCTAACTTTGGAGGACACAAAATAAATAATAAGACAATAAATGCAGTAACTATTTTTCGGCCCGACTCGGGATTCCAACCCGGGACCTCAGCGCAATAGGCGTATCGTGTGTGCAACTACGCCTTGGAGGTAGTCAAACATAGCATCACACCTTTTCTCCTCACATTTCGTTAGCTGTTTTAGGTCTTATGAAATAGGGGACGAGCTTATTGCCACATACCGGGCCCAATTCAACAGTCCGAGTTGATACTGGACAGAAAAAAATAGTATTTGCCCGACCCGGGATTCGAACCCGAGACCTCAGCGTGGAAGCCGTACCGGGCGCGTAATACAACTACGAGTTGCGACATCACGGTAGTTTCGGCAAGTCATTCACGATAAAGATTCTTCCCTGGAATGTCAGGTCTATTTTACGTAAATGGTGCTTCACTCTAGTGCCACCATACAATTGAAAAATCGAATTTTGTATGTAAAGGATGTTCGAAATTTATGCACAATAAAATTACATAGTTTGATATGAAGATTGATGACATTATTATGGTTCAATAATCACTATATAGGATATTAATGTTAGAAATGTTGAAGGCTGCCGCTACCTATCTAGATCATTTTTATAATTTTTAATTTGAACTGTATGTAATGTGGGGTAAGAAAAATATAGCAAGGTCATTCTTACTACGCGGGTACTTATGCTTATAGAAAATTTGAAATGTTAATTACTTACAATTTTTAAAATATTTTTGATATTTTCTACAGAAGAATTGACTGCTGTTTGCTGCCACAGCTACTTCTTCAATTCCAAGGCATTTTCTTTTGTTGTGCAATATAACAAAGCTCCGATATCCTTATTGAACTGAATGAAAAATAATGATGGCCATATTTTAAAAGGAGACGGGCAAAACTTCATCGAACTTTGGGCTTAGTGTTACAGAGATAATTTATGCATTATTTTATACTTATATTAGAACTATTTCCAAATGAGAAAGAAAAATCTGTCTGTCGAATGGGAGTAAAGAAATAACCGCTGTAGAGTAGAGCTTCTAAATCATTTTTCGGTGAATAACTTTTTTTACCTGATGACATAAGATGTTCACAGTACCTAACCATTGCCCATTGGGTTGCCTTATTGAATAGTGAACAGAGCTAGCTTAGACAATAACCAGAATTGAACATATCACATGGAATCGACGAGGACTGATATAAATATATAATGGCTCATTTACACTCTCGCGCGAGTGGTGAGCCGAACACAATACGAGCCACTAGGCGAGGTGCAAAGCTAGAGTGTTAGTGAGCCATTAATGTATTTCAATTTGACATTACGTCGGGAGCGCTGAACAAAGTTGCCAGTAAAATTAAATAATATCGACCAATATTAAATATCCCAAAAAGTGAAAATGTCTTTTTAGTTTAATTTCTAAAATACCTATAGTTATTAATTCTTATTCTTTTTCAGCCTTTAAAAGGCTACTATTGAACATAGGTCTTCCCCAAAGAATTATTAATAAAATGTCAATATTATGTCAATATTATTCTTGTTATACATGCTTGGTATTTGAGTATGTAACCAACGTTCTAAGTTGGTAGGTGACATAAACGATGATAAAATAAATAATGGAAGAAAAATTCGTGTTAATAATAATATTAATAATAATAAGTTTATTTATCATAACAAAGTTTTGGCGTTTACAATATGTGGTCGCTGGAGCCTCCTTTTAAGCATAAGTGCCTGTATTAGGAGACACTATTAAACTAGACTATTAAACTAGATATTACTACTTTTAGTTTTGTATATAAGAATAAAATTAATAAAATCTTAAAATCAAAACATATTAAAATTATGCCGTAGATGGTATATATAGTGCATGTGTGTGTTTGCGCGTGTGTGTGTGTGTGCGTGTGTGTGTGTGTGTGTGTGTGTTTGCGCGTGTGTGTGTGTGTGCGTGTGTGTGTGTGTGTGTGTGTGTGTGTGTGTGTGTGTGTGTGTGTGTGTGTGTGTGTGGATGTGTGTGTGTGTGTGTGTGTGTGTGTGTGTGTGTGTGTGTGTGTGTGTGTGTGTATTATGTTAATCATCGCAATAAAGCTTCTGTTTCCTCATAAGTAAGTGAGATTATCCAATTTTTTATAGATTTTTTACAATTATAGTAAACTTTACCGTAGATATCCAACTCCTTATGAATTTTGTTGAACAGTTGGGCTGAACGTTTAGCAAATTGTATATCTGCAAGGGTTGTATTTGATTTTGGTATTTTAGCAACCATATCTTTCCTTCTTTTAGTTTGATTGTCTTGTCCATACTGAATAGTTTTGTGCTTTCTTAGTACATAACTAGTAACATTGTAGAGGAGAGCCTGATGATATCGATACAGGAAGTTAGTTATAATTCATAAAATAATTTATTTTCTTTCCCCTTTGTAATACAATCTAATCTAGACACGCGGCAGTGTGTCAAGCTACATCCAAGCAAAGGAACTGGCTAGCCAGCGCCGTGTGTAATATTACACGAACCACTTGGTGCCACTTTTCACCTTTCTATAACTCAAAACCTATTTAAAGTAAACACATAAAACTGCGCGAGTTTAATTATATTTATAAGGACATCTAGAAGCCCAAATTTCATGAAGTTAGCTCAAACGGTTATAAAGATATGAAGGTCAAAATCTTAGGACTTATAGTATCTAAACCTGACCTACTTCCAGATGACCTAGAAGGATGAAATTTGGAATCCAGCTCGGTAACTATGTGTAAGCGTAAGAAAAAATCTAAAAATAAAAAAAGTAAAAAATAGAGGGTCCCCATCCAAAAAAAACATTTTTTAATGGTAGCGTTGGAACCGTTACAAGCAAATATATGAAACTATCCCAATATATGTTTTATTATATTTGCTTTATAACAGAAATATAAAAATAAAGTTAAGCCAAAACATTTGTGGTGTCCCCATACAAAAAACTTGTAATACGCGCTAAACAGCCGGCCAACGGTGGGTCGTCGGCGGCGCGCGGCACCACACAACTCAATACCTATCTAGTTTTCTTTACAAAAAAGTAATGATATCCCACCAAAAACATAAGTGTAAAAGATCTCACATTTGTAAATACCAGCAACTATTATAGGTATTCAATAAAGCAAACAAATTGAATTTAATACTTGTTCATAATGTTATTTTGTTCGTATAAATACATATTTAGATTTTGCATAAAACTTGGCACACATTTAGATCTCCATTCTTTTTGCGGCGAAGTCCACAGCTAAACATCATTTTAGTATTGAACTTGGCTATCCTTTTTTACATTTATGTTTTTGGTGGGATATGTCAGCGGTCACGTCCAGCGGATTTTGATTTTAAAGCCAATAGCCTTTAAAGAGAAATAAATCTAAATGGCGGCTTTTTTTAAAATTCTAACATTACATCTGCCTTTTGTGCACAAAACAATGTCCAGATATCGATTTTGAGTTCGATTGGCCTTAATACAAAAAACTTCAAAATGGCGGCTACTTTGTTCAATTCTGACATTGGATCACTCTTTTATAAATAATGTTAAACCCAGATATCGATTTTGCGGTCGATTAACCTTAAAATTAAGAAATTCAAAATGGCGGCCACTTTTTTCAGATCTGACATCGGATCCATCTTTTGTACCTACAGGCCTGCCTAGATATCGATTTTGAGGTCGATTGGCCTTAAAACAAAGAAATTCAAAATGGCGCCCACTTTTTTCAATTCTAACATTGGATCCGTCTTTTATACCTAAAGGCCTGCCCAGATATCGATTTTGAGGTCGGATGGCCTTAAAACTAAGAAATTCAAAATGGCGGTCACTTTTTTAATTCTAACATTGGATCCGTCTTTGGTACCTACAGGCTTGCCCAGATATCGATTTTGAGTTCGATTGGCCTTAAAACAAAGATATTCAAAATGGCGGCCACTTTTTTCAATTCTAACATTGGATCCGTCTTTTGTACCTAAAGGCCTGCACAGATATCGATTTTGAGGTTGATTAGCCTTAAAACGAAGAAATTCAAAATGGCGGCCACTTTTTTCAAGTCTAGCATTGGATCCGTCTTTTATACCTACAGGCCTGCCTAGATATCGATTTTGAGGTCGATTGGCCTTAAAACGAAGAAATTCAAAATGGCGGCCACTTTTTTCAAGTCTAACATTGGATCCGTCTTTTATACCTAAAGGCCTGCCCAGATTTCGATTTTGAGGTCGATTGGCCTTAAAACAAAGAAATTCAAAATGGCGGCCATGTATACCAATTCTAACATTGGCTCTTAACATTTTTTTGATTTGATTTGATTTGATAATGTATAAATAAATAAATGAGTACTACAAAAATTCATACTAAAATAATTTTATGGTGTAAAAATTTGAACAGCCTCTACATGCAAAATACAAATTTTTCAAATGTATGAGCGGCACGCAAGCGTCATTTACGCAAAATTGGGCCGGCATTCCAGGGCGTCCCTAGCTATGGATTACGCAATATAAATAATACATACATATACTCTCACATCTTTTATCCCCGAAAAGGTAGGCAGAGACGCAACTAGTGCACTCACTTTCAGTCGTGCGTATTCCGTCCTATGATGTGATAGGGGGCGAGCCTATCGCCATTTCGGGCTCAAAATCCAGAATTCGGGCTGAAAAGAAAAAAATCCAATATCACTCTGCCCGACCCGGGGATCGAACCCGAGACCTCAGCATTGCAGTCATAACGTAATACAACTACACCACTGAGGCAGTATAATTAACAAAAAAAAAGCAGTGACTATTGTTTTTCAATCAGGGATTCGAATCCGGCACTTCAGCGCGGTAGTCGTACCGATCACGAAATATAAGTAAAGCAGGTCTCCGACTAGAAACAATTTACAAAGGTGAAAGGATGTAATAATTACGCTTGCTGCCTATCTTATAGACCTAATACAGCCTATAATTTTATATTGATACACAGACGTGAGCTGGATACACTATAAAACAGAATTTCCAGGGCACCTTCAAATTTGCCGCGCGGTAGCGCGGACCAATCCCTACACTAGACGGCCAATTCGAACTTTGAAGGCGTCCGAAAATTTCGAGCGCACGTCCGTCGTCAGTAAAGATTCCGGACGACTGAAGCCGGCACGGGCCACTCCCATAACAGCGATGGCGTATTTGGATGTCGCGGATGAGAGGAAGTGACGGGAGGCGCACGCGTATGCGAAATTAAATGGCGTAAGCGCCAAAACAATTTTCTTTTAATTGTGATTATACTATTTAATTCATTTTAATTGTGTATTGATAAAACTTTGAACATATTGATTTATTGTATTTAAATCAAGTTACGAATGTATATATTCCACCATTTAGAGATAAAGTGTGTTTAAAGAAAATATCAGAGGTAACTTTGAATTTTTTTTCGATCGAGAAAATTTGTAGCAATTGTGTTTTAGCTTTGACGTATCATTGAGTTATATGTTCAATTTACATATATACAAAAATCGAACTTCTGATCTTAGTAGTTTACGAGAAAATTGAATTTAAAAGTCCTTAAACTTCCTGACATAGGCTCTTAAGCCACAGCCACGATACCACTTACAAACAACATTTTTTGAGTTGGACGTTACAAAGTAGGTCGTCCAAATAAGGCCAAAAGGAGTCCGGTCATGTTTCATATATACAACGAATTTGAACCTTTTTGCTTGATCGCCACTTCATTCTTACTTTGATAGATGGAGATGCAGAAAACTTTCATATAACTACTATACAGACTCTTTACTTTCAAGCGCCTTACATTCGAGAATTATACTAAAATATAGTCTCCACGGAGACCCTAAATAAAAGGACAGAAGGATACACGTTGCTCTAAAGTTATTCAGATTTTCTTATGATTTATAAATATGCACATTTTAAAAGTTAAAAGGACTAAGGAAAT
Organism: Lapara coniferarum; assembly: GCA_949316025.1. Taxonomy (NCBI): domain Eukaryota; kingdom Metazoa; phylum Arthropoda; class Insecta; order Lepidoptera; family Sphingidae; genus Lapara; species Lapara coniferarum. The sequence goes on from OX438929.1 coordinate 14,838,035, forward strand.
TGAATATTTTTATACCGTTGGGTCACAAGTTAATTAAATTCATTTCATTCATATCATTTCGCTATGAATTATGGAGCAATATTCGTTTGAATATTTGTTAAACATAGATCATCATTTTACTACTTTAGAGCGCAACTGCAGTATTTTTAGAACGTTCATATTGGAGCTATATTAAGAAAGAATCCTATTTGGATTTCTAATAAACATAATAAAATGAACACTGTTCCGGCGATACGAAGCTATTCGGCATGGCGTAGACCATTCAACCGATATTAAAGTATTAAGTAGTCTATAAAAATTCTTATGTCCCATCCAGGTTTATGCCCACAATAAAACATTTCATGTGTCTATAATACGCACTGATGCAGTAAATGCAATAACATCTGTACACATGTTATTGTTATATAATCTTAATATGACCCCGTATTGTATAAAGACAAAGTTAAGTGCCTTAGGAACAAGACAATGAGTAGTTGGAGAAATTGCACCAGCTTCCTAGACGTTTATTTATTTTTGTCGCAATATTTCACTTTACAAAGTATGTTAAGGCTTGTGCAAGAAAGTAATGAACGGAGCTGAGTGATATTTTATTTGTGTAGCAATAATAAGGTTGGCTATAATGAACTTTAAGATAAATAAATAGATCTTACTAATAAATACTGCTCTACTACTAATTCCTACTAGTATTCAATTTATTTTAATAGCAGTAAGTCGGTTAATGTGTAAAATAATAACATTATTATTAAATAATCATTACTCTCTTAATCCATAGAGTGGTAAAAAAGTTGAAAGATTCCAAATTTTTTTACCAATAAGAATTTGGTGCAAAGTCTTTATTGGGTATCGGGTGAACCTTAAATACATGCAAAGAGATGCTAAATTAGTTGTATTTAATTTGGATATAATTACGGGCATGTCAGATAAACTATAGTAATGAAATATCCCATCAAAAACATAAATGTGAAATGTGGAAGCCAAGTCTAATATTAAGAATATGCGTGCTGGTCAACTTCACCGACAAAAGAATTGAAATCTTAATGGTTGCCAAGCCCTGTAGATAATCCTGAAAATTATATTTATAAGAACACAATCCATTCTAAAATAAATTTAAACTAATATTTCTTTGATTTTCTGCTACGAGAATGTATGATATTTAAAAATATAATTTCTTAAATTTGAATAGTCGAATTATTTACACAAAGCAGATAACTTAGTATAAATTTAAGCTCAAGATTTGACTTGGCTAGTTTTATCAGAAAACATTACTTTTTGTAAAGATATTATTTATTAAAATATTGAGTTAAGTAATTAAAACAATTACGTAAGAAGTTACCTTTGCGCAATATTTATGAAGTTACTTATTTTAGAAAGAAAATAAACAATGTATTAAAAGCCGTAAACCGCTTCATGGTTCTGCTATGTGCACGCGATGAAGTCCTCTTGGTATAAAAACCTCTATTTAATAATCACTTAAACTCTATGATTCGCAAGTATTATGATCATTATGATAGAACGTCCAATGTCATCTCATGTCAAAATAATAAACGTCTTAAGATGTAAATAAACATTGTAGAAACCAGTAATTTTTAATTTGAGCTCGAAACAGAAGTAAATATATAATATAAAAGACTGAAGAGTGAGCACGAGTTGCTGATGCCTATAACGTATCTATATGAACCTACCACCGTATCCCACAACAGCTCTGTCTAAATTCGGAAAATTTATAGAAAAATTCAAGCAAAAGTGGTGCCCCAATACGGAGGGAACGTAATTAATGGATCAAGGTAAATAGTATTTAAATTAAAATAAAGCATCAATGGACGTTTACGCCTAAACGTCCATTATTCTAAAGATAATTTATAGATAGTATGCAGATTTTCCGATTGCTTGGAAAATGTTTCAAATCTTAAAAATACACTGTTTTCAGATTTTTTCCTTTGTATACATACAATTACCTATCTGGACACCAAATTTCAACTTTGTAGGTCATCTGGAAGTGGGTTAGGTTTTTGATCTATATGTCAGTCAGTGATAAAAATGCCGATTTTTAGATGTTAGTATCTCAATGACCGTTTGAGCTATATTTATGAAATTTGGGATTCTAGTTAACTTGAGGGGGTTTAATACATAAACCAAATCTCAGGTATTTACGTAAAATAGATTTTGAGTTATAGAGGCGTCAAAAGTCGCTCCAAATGGTTCGGGTGAAACTACACTAGGCAGCTTCAACCTTTTTTTTTTTGCTTGGCTTGACACGCTGCCGCGTGTCTCGATGACGGCGGTTATAAACAATAATTATATTATGATAATATCTATTGACTGCTTACAATCAATATTAATTGACAGTTATGCGATTGTAAGTTAAACTATTTCTGATGTAAATCTAATTGAAGGCATTTGTTTAATGCCTTAAGTGTGTACGGTAATCGCTATCCGGGTGCATTCAATTATACTACCACCACCAGCATTTATTAAATTCTCATCTATAATAAGTAGGTATGAACAGTAGGTACAATTCTAGACTAGGAAATTTTAAAACACTTTCGAAATAACAATGCAATGCAATCAGCCCTATATTATATACTGCCCACTGATGGGCACGGGCGTCCTCTACCACTGAGAGGGGTTAGGCCTTAGTCCATCACGCAGGCCTAGTGCTGGTTGGCAGACTTCTCATACCCTTGAGATTCTTATGTGGAATCTTTAGATAATATGTAGGTTTCCTTACGATGTTTACAAATAGAGTTTAATACTTGTTCATAATGTTATTTTGTTCCTATAAATACATATTATTATTTGGATTTTGCATAGAACTTGGCACTCCTTTATATCTCCACTAGCTTTTGCCCGCGGCTCCGCCCTCGTGATTGAGTTTTCCCGGGACAAAAGTCCCGCTTTATATTTTCCCGGGATAAAAAGTAGCCTATGTGTTAATCCAAAACATAATCTATACGTGTGCCAAATTTCATTGAAATCCGTTCAGTAGTTTTTACGTGAAAGAGGAACAAACATCCATACATCCAAACATCCAGACATCCATACATTATTACAAACTTTCGCCTTTATAATATTAGTAGGATTCTTTTTGCGGCGAAGCCCACAGCCTAGCATAATTTTTGTATCGAACTTGGCTCTCCTTTTTTAATTTAATGTTTTTGGTGGGATAAACAATACACACGTAACTTCGAAAAGTCGGAGGTGTGTGCCTTGGGTTTTGAATTTGACCGTTCCATTCCAAACTAGGCTATCGTCCAACAATGTTGCAAACAAATATATGCACATTTCATCGCTATTCTTTTTATATTAATTTCGAATTCGTTTCAAAATTCCCCACGAGGACAGCACTCGACCCGGATGCATACTACTTGCTTTAACTTGTTTATCTTATTCTAAATCTTGTCTGCTGTTCTGCAGGAGTTTACATAAAATGCTAATCTTCCCCGGGCTTAAGCTTAAGGCTGGCTTGAAGAACTTACTAAATATTATGTTTAGCGCTGAACACGTTTAAAACCACGTTCTGTCATCGCCATCCACTAGGAGTTGACAACAGCACTATTATTATGCGTTAATCCTATTCAGCGGGTATTTGTGCAAGCCGTCCTTAGTATGAAAAAATGCCGAAAATATTTCAGCTGCTGTGTTCTATCACCTTTAATATAATATTTAAATATCATAGTTATTGTATAAATCGTATTACAAACCCACACGTAGCATTTTCCGAACTGAGAATCGAACTTAATCAACTAATCACCCTGATCCACAGCCCACTAGGGCCTAATTCAGAGATGTATAAAATGGTTAGACAAAAGTATTTAAATGCAAAATAAAAATAGGTATTTTTGCGATTTGATTTACATACGTTTAATATACGACTATTTCAAACGTGTCACATCTCTAGTTTTTAGTAAATGTGAAAAAAATATAAAATGTATTCCCCGTTTACTATAACTATTCACCACTATTTGCCAGCAGTATATCCAGCTTGATACATTACTAACCCGCATACATATGCATTGGCGTCATTGCAGATGACCGTGTGGAGCTACGCACGCCCCCAGGTGTTTCCACATGGGGGCACATCCAAATAATCCAAACATGTCATTTATGCGCATGCAAATGTACCTCTTCATGTATATATAGCTTTATTTTGTTCATCGGTCAGTCGTAAAAATTTACACGATGCGTAATATTTGTTTAAATTCTGTTTGACGATGTTATTTAATTTGTGTGTTGTGTGCTTGATTACTTAATTTTAATAGTCTGTGTGGACAATCAGCTTTGCGCTGCGAAACGAGATAGACTGATTGTAGGTTCGACCTCTAATCAAATGTCTGTGCGATTGGCAAATCATCGTGTTTCGTGTTTGTTATCCAATATCCTCTTAGAGCTTTATACTATCAAAACATTTTTATACTTAAATGCAAACTTGAACTTTAATTTGAGAACTGGATTATTCTGATAGTTACCTATACAATCAGGTCATTTTAAACAGGTATAGAGTGTTACATCGTCTTATAATCTAAATCACATGACGTCCACTGCTGAACATAGGCCTCCCCTAAAGATTTCCAGACGGACCTGGCAAAAGCGGCCTGCGTCCAGCGTGTTCCTGCGACCTTTACCAAGTTGTCTGTCATAATACATAACACATTTAATGGACTAGAAATACATATACACACTTGAGTAATAGAGTAAGTACCTCGATATATAGGTCGTATTAAATGTCACACATTACAGGTGACTGACGATGTCGTTTCGGTCCATAAAACAGCAGAAGCTATCGGAGCTTAACAGCCAGTATCAAATTCAAAAGAATATATTGCCCATAATATATTTCTCTAAATATTTGTGTCATTCCATTGCATTGCAAACATCAGAATGTAGGTTACGCTCAGGAAATTTTGTTTGAATATGTTTTAACTCCGCCCGCCTAGGTTACTCGGTGAAAATTAATTACCTTTTACTAAAAGGTTTGAAGATCGGTTTGGTCATTTCAGATATTATAATGTTTCGGTTTGAAGGAAATTGTAGCCAGTTTAACATAATGAGACTTAACATCTTATATCTCGGGATGACGAGCGCAGTAGAATACCCCACAGTACTTTAAAACTCAAGGTGCTGGATGGTGTTGCTACTGCTTATGGGTGGTCGTATGCTTACCATCAGGCGAACGGCATGCACGTCTCGTCATTTAATGCAATAAAAAAATGCTACTTGGGTATTTCATAGGTGTCGTAGTTTTAAGCAATCCGTCAGCCGTGAAATATCAGGGTCGATCACCAAGTGGGAAAATTTTACTAAGTTTATCATAGCTGAGTCTTGCTGGATTTGTGCCAGTCTAGGCAATAAAAGATAGACTCACCTTTGACGTCACCGAACATAAACAGTTAATAAAATGTCGATGTAACACTGTAGATGTACAGGCTTGTATAAATATTATTATCACGAAAACGAATAACGCATGGGATTGTTCGTGCATTACATTCTTTGGTATTCAAGCATGTGACACAATTGATGCACCTATGGCTTGTTTATCTTCCTAAGATATTACAATCATATACAGGATGATTTTTCAAGTGGGTGTAGATGGTGAAACGTTAACTACGAGGTGGTAGCGTAGCGTGGTTTCATGCCGCCCGGGGCGAACCCAACATTTGCCGCCCCAGGGCATATAGTATGAGAAAAAAGATAAAAAAATTAAACGCGTTTATTTGACGCATTTGCCGTCCCTCTGAAAGGGCCGCCTGGGACGGTCTTTATTAGCAACTCTATCGAATAGTATAATGATACAGTGTGTTCTTTTTTGTCAAAATCTACTAAATCAGTTCTTGGCTGGTTGTTTGTTAATCCAATGACACAGTTTTCATCAAAGGCCCGAAACTCCTTTGATCAGTTTTCGCTATTCCTCATAGTTCCGGATTTCGCCATCTACGCTCACTTGAAAAATTCATTCTGTGTATCGAATGACTTTCTAATGTTCTAGAAATATTTGTTTTCAGTAGGGATAAGGTGTCTCTAAAAAGAACGTGTAGTCAGATCCTATTGTAGCTTATATTAAAATAACACATATCGCACCTTTATCCTCGAAGGGGTAGACCGAGGTGCAACTATGGCACCCACTTTTCACTGTGTCTTTCGTCCCATAAACTGATACGTAGTGAGTCTATCGCCAAATCAGACACAAATTACAGACTCCAGGGTAGTACTGATAATCTAAGATGATTTCTAATTAGGAAGAATTTATTTTAAGTATTTTAAAATTCTTCCTAATTAAGTCCTATATTCCATCCACTTTCACTTGCATGTCGTTTTGTATTTAACCGTTGTTTGTGCGACTTAGAAATACTTGCCAATTGATTCGAGTACTACAAGCCTCATGACCCGAAAACTGACACGCCGAATCCAATTATAGTTTAAATTGAGAACAATAGTCCTCATGAAAAACTAACACTACGTCCTTGCAAGTGCATTGTACGGGTCAAACATTCCCCACAATTCGGCGGTTTTGGCTACATTTCGCTCAACGTGCCGAGTGCTCGCCGCTTTCAACTAATTGGTTTTTCAAAATCGTCTACCGCATTGTGAAGAAGCGGAATGAGGTGGTACGAACGGGTGAATAAAATATGCTCGTTTTATATTGACGCGGTTTGAGTAAACAAGTTGTACGATTTACGACGTATTGGGTTTCTTTGTGTTTTGGTAAACGTATGGATATACGATTTTGTAAAAGGAATTATTTAGAGGCTTTAAAATATTTGTGTTCGAAATTTCGAACGTACATATATAGAATTGAAATAAGAACTCTACACCTATGTCATGCATACAAGCTAAAATGAACGAGGTATGTAGAAAACGTTATTTAAAATTACCTTTAGACACTATATTAATACAACTTTTAAATACTGTAAACAAAAATATAATTCCAATTATATAAACAGCAATCAGTAGGTATAATAAAACACTTAACACATTCAAAATACGGAAATTAGTTATAATCTACATTAATCGTTGCCGCGCGATCCTGCCACTTGATTCAGTATACGCCGGTTTTTCCCGGTTCCCGCAGGATATGGACGAAGTTTCATTCAGACTTCAGTCGGCAGCCGGCGTCGCCACTTCGTACACGCGTCTCTGGGCGGTAAAACTTACCGAAACATTTTACGACGAGACATTAAGATTTACACGAACATTTATAGAACAACCTATAATGACAATGAGTATCGACTTTGAATAAATAGTATTTTGTATTCACATAATTTGTGCTGTGGCTTTAATGATGTTTATTTGCGAACAATTAAATATTTTTGAACAAATAAGTTTGAAGTGTTTTCGCGAATGGATTTGGAACGAATAGAATAAATGCTGTCACCGAAATGCTCTGCTATGTAAGTTTTATAATAATTGCCGAAGTTTTAAACATCGCAAACAAAATTAATGTGATTGTTTGAATTTTATTAATTCAAACAATCACATCTATCATCATCTATTTTAAACTAGCTTTTGCCCGCGGCTCCACCCGCGTCAATAAGTTTTTCCGGGATAAAAGTACATGTAAACCTTCCTCTTGAATCACTCTATCTATTGAATAAAACCGCACCAAAATCCGTTACATAGTTTTAAAGATCTAAGCATACATAGGGACAGACAGCGGGAAACGACTTAGTGTTATACTATGTAATGATATGAATTTTCATCTAGTTAATGGTCCATTTTTAACCGACTTCAAAAAGGAGGTTCTGTATTCGATCCGTATGTATGTATCAGTGTTGGGCAAATTTTAATCGCAAGAACAATTAAAGATTAACAATTAATCAATTGTAATTGTGAAAACTTACAATTAACAATTAATCAATTGTAATTGTGAAAACTTACAATTAACAATTATTTAATTGTTAACTGTATTAATAGCAATTAACAATTAATAAATTTTCAATTGCTTAGTTAATTTTAATTAAAAATTACAATTAATAAAATACTGCTGCATAATATAAAGCCGGTATATATAAATATACAATATACCCGTGTGGTTGCGGGTAGTAGAATAGTGCCCCCCCATATTTTCATATAGTTAAATAAATATGTTGGCAACACATAAAAGACCGATCACAATAATAATCAATAACTTTAAGCCCTCGCGTGCCGGGAGCGTGGATCCACGCTCAAAAAAAGTGTTCAAACTCTGCCGGGAGCGTGGATCCACGCTCGGGCCGATTTCTGCAAAATGTATGAAAACTGAACATCTACAGGTGGTTTCTTTTGAGCTTATTTTTTGTTTCCATTGGATGCAAATCTTAATCATATATGAGAATTGAGAAAAGTGGCCGCCATTTTGAACTTCTTTGTTTTGAGGCCGATTGACCTCAAAATCGATACCTGGACATGGATTTAAGTACAAAAGACGGCTCCAATGTTAGAATTGAAAAAAGTGGCCGCCATTTTGTGTTCTTTGTTTTAAGGCCAATCGACCTCAAAATCGATATCTGGGCAGGCCTTTAGGTACAGAAGATGGTTCCAATGTTAGAATTGAAAAAAGTGGCCGCCATTTTGATTTTCTTTGTTTTAAGACCAATCGACCTCAAAATCGATATCTGGGCAATGCTGTATGTATAAAAGACGGATCCAATGTTAGAATTGAAAAAAGTGACCGCCATTTTGAATTTATTTGTTTTAAGACCAATCGACCTCAAAATCGATATCTGGGCAAGGCTGTATGTATAAAAGACGGATCCAATGTTAGAATTGAAAAAAGTGGCCACCATTTTGAATTTCTTTGTTTTAAGACCAATCGACCTCAAAATCGATATCTGGGCAGGCCTTTAGGTACAGAAGATGGTTCCAATGTTACTTCATCACCATCATCTATCATTTTTATAAGTATCTAATTTTGATGTGATTGCGTATTTAAATTGTTAAATTAGTAAAATTACAACCTCGATTTATTCTGTTTGGCTAAAGACAAACCCAAATATCTATCTTAAATCCCATTAGTCTTAAAACCAAACGATTTTGAGGTCGATTGGTCTTAAAACAAACAAATTCAAAATGGCGGCCACTTTTTCAATTCTAACATAGGATCCGTCTTTTGTACCTACAGTCCTGCCCAGATATCGATTTTGAGGTCCATTGGCCTTAAAACAAAGAAATTCAAAATGGCGGCCATTTTTTTCTATTCTAACATTGGATCCGTCTTTTGTACCTAAAGGCCTGCCCAGATATCGATTTTGAGGTCGATTGGCCTTAAAACAAAGAAATTCAAAATAGCTGCCACTTTTTCAATTCTAACATTGGGTCCGTCTTTTATACATACAGCTTTGCCCAGATATCGATTTTGAGGTCGATTGGTCTTAAAACAAAGAAATTCAAAATGGCGGCCACTTTTTTCCATTCTTACATTGGATCCGTCTTCTGTACCTAAAGGCTTGCCCAGATATCGATTTTGAGGTCCATTGGCCTTAAAACAAAGAAATTCAAAATGGCGGCCATTTTTTTCTATTCTAACATTGGATCCGTCTTTTGTACCTAAAGGCTTGCCCAGATATCGATTTTGAGGTCGATTGGCCTTAAAACAAAGAAATTCAAAATGGCGGCCACTTTTTTCCATTCTAACATTGGATCCGTCTTCTGTACCTAAAGGTCTGCCCAGATATTGATTTTGAAGTCAATAGGCCTTAAAACGAAGGAATTCAAAATGGCGGCCGTCTATGCCAAATCTCACAATGTTTCTGAATATTTTAGTGACCATTGATCCATAATAAATAAGTAAATAAATAATTTCAAAATTCGTACTAAAAGAATTTTAAGTTGTATAAATTGGAACCTCCTTTACACCTAAAATCCGATTTTTTCAAATGTATGGGCGGCACGAAAGCATTTTTTACGCAAACTGAGCCCGGCATTCCAGGGGTTAATAAAACATGATTAGATAGGCAATAACGATTTAAAACTTCTTGTAATAATTTAAATTACACTTCAGTACCACTCTCTTCTCGAACATGCTGTCTGACAGTTTGTGACTCTTTGGCAGATTTGTCAGCTGATGATGGCAAAGGTGTGTTGTATTTAATAAAAATACTTTTTATCTCAAAATATCTATTGAGAAGTTGCATATGTTGGCATTCCTCAGCAAAAAAATGTAAAATACCTACGCTGTAGAAATATTTATCAATGCTGTTGCATTGTTATGCATAAAAATAAACACATATTGAAAGGAAATATTCATTTTTTTATCTACTAGCAGTTTTTTTTTATTTAGAAAGAAAGATTTAGGAAAAATAAGCTATACTTACAGCCTTTGACCACTTTTTTATTCGTCTAAAGTCCAATACTTATAGTTTAATTCTCCTTAATCTTTACTAATTTGATTTTGATACATAAAGTTAATTGTTAGTTTTAATTGTTTCATTAATCAACTAAAAAAGTTAATTGGAATTATTTTAATTGCGAGTTACAATTAACACACGTTAATCAAATTAATTTAATTGCAAGATGCAATTAAAAGTTCAATTGCGATTAATTTAATTGCAATTAATTTTTTAGTCAATTAACAAGATAATTGACAATTAATTGATTAATGCCCAACACTGGTATGTATGTATGTAAATTTGTATGGCCGCGAGTTTCTCAAAAACTACTGATCCTATTTGGACGTGGTTTTCGATATTCAAATGTATATTTCTCAGAGAAGGTTTTAGTATATAATTTATGAAGATCTGATGAAGATCTTCGGAGATACACAATGGAACTCTTCAATAACTAACAGCAGATGACTCGCAAATGCTCCAATCGTATATCTATGATGTATTGTTTACACCATTTCATAATTAACTAATTATTTCAAGATAATAAATAAAGTTATTATTGCTTTGTTTAAGTGTTACAAAAGTTTACGGTGTTATATTACGTAAAAAGTTTGTTTACGTTATGATATTCGTATTTCAAAGGTCGGTAATTAATTTAAGCTCGTGGTAAAAAAGTTCTTTTGAAAACTCAACCCATATGTTACCTACTGTCGCGGTTTAGTCCTAAATAAACAGTTGTTTGTAAAAACGAAACTGACACATACAAAATTAGAGCGACATATTTTGTTTCCTTTCTTTAATAATTAGCTGTAGAATTCATAGGCATATAATACGCTAGGAGATTAACAATTAAAAGTCTATATAGCGAAATAACAACAAGTAAGCATGAGTTCAAAATTAATTTGGATGTTTTATTGCATCGAATGACGAGACGAGCATGACGTTCACCTGATGGTAAGCGATACGATCACCCATAAACAGTAGCAACACCATCCAGCACCTTGAGTTACAAAGTATTGTGTGGCATTCCACTGCGCTCGTCATCCTGAGACATAAGATGTTAAATCTCATTATGTCCTGTAGTTACACTGGATACATTATCCTTCAAACGGAATCACAACAATGCGTGCACACTGCTGCTTGTCGGTATATATAGACATTGTGGTGGTGCTCACCCAGACGGGCTCTTACATATAAGAGTCCTACCACCAGTAAATATTATAAAATGAAACCACCAGTAAAGATTATTTATAAAATGGCACACTAATGCCAGGCTATTTTTGTTTTGTATCTATTCCTTGTCTTGTTCACTTTTGGTGGAAAGGTGACCTTAACAGTTGCAATTCTGTCTCTAAGGGGATTTAAATAGCTTTGACTTAAGCGTTAGTTCAAATAGAGACGGCAAGAAAGAGTCTGTTCCATATTTTTTTTTTTAGAATAGTCTGTCCACGTAAAAGTACTCATAAAAACAATTCAATTAAAAGTTCATAAAATATCATTAAGGTTGTATTATATTATTAAGCCGGCAAAACGAAAACAAGCCTAAAATCATAAATTTCATGAACCAATGTTTCACACGAACCCACCATCGTTTATATAGTTTGTAACAACACTCACTTCGACCAAAGTGGAAGTTTACCAAAGTAGGCTTTATATTATATCTCAACCTTAATGTTTTAGAGAGCACACACATAAGCTACGAATATTCAACTAGCTACGTCATGCTACGAGCCCTCGAAACATTCTCGTAGAGAATTATTATCTTATGGTCACATTTCGACGATTATGCAACGTGCATGTATGCAACTTTCGTTGTTCAGTATTTAAATCAAGATAGAAAAAGTGACCAGTAAAGTCCGGCTTATATTTCTCCACTCCGATTTAGGCATTTATTTAGCCATAATTAAAAAATTTAACACTGGCGATGTCGGCTTTCGTGTAGGGATTAATTTTTTTTAGTAGGTATTTCTAATTAAGTTCACAAACTGTGTGTTGGCGATACTATAATATAATTATTTAATTAATTGTTAAATATTTAAACAGCATAAAAGCACAATTAATATTCAAAACAATGAGTAATATCAGCGTATAAATCATTTCATACGCTTTTCTACGATATGTCACAGTAAATGGCTGTTAACTTTAAATTATAATATCCTCACGGCTGGAAATCCTGAAATCATACATTACACGTAATAAATCTGGCCTTTATTAAACCCGACATGTCGGAACAAGTGTTTTGTAACTACGCACCTCGGTGTTCATTTTAATACTCGATCCTAAATGTTTTTGTTCAAAGGGGTATCTCGTTCAAATCTTTAGTACATAGTGAGAAGAACGTAGCTTTTACGAGAACAAAGTAAACTTTATTCATTTATTTTTGTAGGTACCAAAATATACATTTTTAGTACTAAATAAAATACTGTTGGTGCTCGTCAATAAAAAAAAAATTTAATTGAATTAATTAATTTTTAATACTAAATAATATACTGTTGGTGCTCGTCAATAAAAAAAATAAAATAAATTGGATTAATTAATCTATTATTATTTATTATTATTATCCAGCTCGAATGGATAGCGTTCGGGAAACTAAGCAAGGTCTTCTCGTCCAAAATACCTCAGTGCCTGAAGACAAAAGTCTACAATCAATGTGTGTTACCAGTGATGACATTCGGCACTGAGATGTGGCCTCTGACTATGGGCCGCCTTAGACGGCTCACGGTCACTCAGCGAGCTATGTAGAGGGCTATACTAGGTGTTTGTCTACGCGATCGAATCAGAAATGAGGAGATCCGTAGAAGAACGAAAGTCACTGACATAGCCCAACGGATAAGCAAGCTGAAGTGGCAATGGGCAGGGCACATAGTTCGAAGAACTGACGGCAGATGGGGCAAAAAAGTTCTCGAGTGGCGACCACGTACTGGCAAGCGCAGCGTCGGCCGTCCACTTGCAAGGTGGACATATTACTTGGTAAAGGCCGCAGGAACGTGCTGGATGCGGGCCACTTTTGACAGGTCCATCTGGAAATCTTTGGGGGAGGCCTATGTTCAGCAGTGGCTGGTCCGTCATGTGGCTGATGATGATGATGAATAATAATGTATAATAATGTTTTTTTTTATATCCTGGCTGCCCCGGTGGCGTAGTTGTATTGCGTTCGAGTTACGAGTACGATTTCCGCGCTGAGGTCCTGGGTTTGAATCCCGAGTCGGGCCAAAAAACTTTGTGACTGGGTTTTTCCATCTTAAAAAAAAATACTCAGTCGTAGCTCGGAGTCAGGAAGTTGGCGGTTTGATACCCCCGTGCCTCGGAAAGCACGTAAAGCCGTTGGTCCTGCGCCTGATCTCTCTCCGGTCATGTCGGATTGCCGTCTCACCGGACTATGAGAGAGAAGGAATAGCGAATGCATTTGTTTATTGCGCACACACTTGTGCACTATAATATCTCCTGTGTACCTGGCTCATCTCCGTTGAGATTGGCTGCCGTGGCCGAAACTGGCTAGGATTTTTTCATTTCATTTCATGTTTCTAGGGGAGGCCTACATTCAGCAGTGGATGCCATGTGGCTGATGATGATGAATATTTATTTATTGAGGAGACGTCATACCCTTCTCCTGATGGTAACCATTCGACGGACAACCTTCTATAAACAATAGCATTAAGAATATACGAATTATTTTGTAAGGGGCGTTAATAAAAACTACGTTGTTACTAATCGTTCATAAATAAGGATGTAAAATTGTAATAACATCAATAATGCTGTGTGGTTCATAGTTTGTATCACACCGTCGGGCTCCATTTCGCAGCATTTAATAAAAATCTGGCTGCGTTTTAAGCAGCCACTTGCCGTTTGTAATATTACCTTATTAGATCTTCCTCGTGGGCTAAATTAATTTCATGTCTAGGAGCCGACGACGCCCGCTTGTGTCTCAGAGACAAAATTATCCCAGTTTTATATGCAGAACAACGTTGAAGACTGTAAATATATTATGTTGTATAAAAATGATAATTAATAGGTACTTGTGCACGTTTCAGATATAAGAAAGTGAAGAAATTGATTCGTTAATTATATTTTATTCGTATAGTTAGCTGAAAGCAGCTGTGATGTTCCATGCCTTTCCAATAGACTTCTCTTTCCATCAAAATTATCCTTGACAGCTATATGTGTACTCCTCCGGCGTCTGGTGCACGCGTATCTGTCTGACAGGCACGTGGTGTATCCGGGCGCCGATGGGTGGCACCGAAGAGCGATGTCGTGCGGTGTTCCACAGGGCTCGGTTTTGGGCCCTCTCCTGTGGAACATCGGGTACGACTGGGTGCTCCGTGGTTCCAATCTCCGGGGCGTCGGCGTGACTTGTTACGCCGACGATACGTTAGTCACAGCGACTGCTGGGACCTTCCGGGACGCCGCAACTCTGGCGGCGGCGGGCACCGGCAAAGTAGTTGGAAGAATTCAACGTTTAAGTTTGAAGGTGGCCCTCGAGAAAACCGAGGCCGTGTGTTTTCACGGACCTCGGAGAGGGCCACCGGCCGGTGCCGGCATCGTCGTTGGGGGGGTGCGGATCCCCATCGGCTCTAGCATGAAGTATCTAGGTTTAGTCCTGGAGAGCCGATGGCGATTCCGCACCCACTTTAAGGAGTTGAGGACTAAATTGTCCCGGGCAGCGGGCGCTCTTTCCCGCCTGCTGCCCAACCTGGAAGGTCCTGGCTTCCCTTGCCGGAGGCTGTATCACGGAGTCGTGCAGTCCATAGCCCTCTATGGCAGCCCCGTTTGGGCTGACTCCCTGGGCCGCCCCTGCGTCGCCCTTCTGCGCGCCCCGCAGAGAGCTTTAGCGCAGCGGGCGGTCAGGGCGTACCGCACGGTCTCTTTCGAGGCGGCTTGCCTATTGGCCGGATTTCTGCCCTGGGACCTGGACGCCAAATCCCTTGCCGATGTATTCCATTGGCGGGAGGAGGCGTTCAGTCGTGGGGAGCGTCCGGCCCTGAAGGAGGTGGAGGCCAAGAGGGCCGCCTTACGGCGAGCCGCCGTGGAGGAGTGGCGTCTCAGGCTGGAGGCCCCGTCGTGGGGGCACCGGGTCGTAGAGGCAGTGCGTCCTGTCTGTGCCGAATGGCTGGACAGGCGCCACGGAGCGGCAACATACCGCCTGACGCAGGTGCTCACCGGGCATGGCTGCTTCGGTGAGTTCCTGTTTCGGGTGGTACGGATAGAGGAGTCGGCCGTGTGTCACTATTGTGACAACTGCCCAATGGACACGGCCCAACATACGTTGGAGTGTTGTCCAGCCTGGGATGAGGAGCGCAGCGCTCTCAGAACAGTCGTCGGAGAAGACCTCTCGCTGCCGGCCGTGGTCGCTTCCATGGTCGGCGGCCGGGAGGCCTGGCAGGCGGTGGCCCACTTCTGCGAGGCGGTCCTCTCGCGGAAGGAGAGTGCCGAGAGGGATCGCCAGCGCAGTGGTGATCCCTCCCGCCGCCAGACGAGACGTAGGAGGCGTCGGGTGGACGACTGAACGACGTCTCCCGCCCTGTGGATTGGGGGCGTTTGGAGAATTCCACCACGGTATCCCCTGCCTGTCGTAAAAGGCGACTAATAGGGGCCTCCGGGGGTCACGGGTGGGCGGGAGGTGCCGCCCACCCATTAGTCTAGCCAACTTCTGTGACCCCCGTGATGGACGGCAGCGTGTCTCACGCTGCCTCGGACACCAAAAGGTGGAAAAGGTACGGTGTTTCGGGGGCTTCTGAGCCCCCGCAACAGGAAAAGGACCGCAACAGCGGTACGCGCAGGGGCGGTTGCGGACGACAACTTAGACGTGAGTCGGAGGAAGCCCGCAGCCGTCCCTAATGCGCCGAAGATGGCCGTATAAAAAAAAAAATATGTGTACTCCTCACACGAATCGATTCGATGGATATGTGAATACAAATCTTCACAATCCGAATCATATCGTAAGAGGGTCGAGTTTCCCTCAACATTTTATTACTTTCATGGCGTGATGTCTTTGCCCTTGAAAAAAAGGAAAAATATTTCTCACATTTTTCTTACCACCGTTTCAAGGGTAATCCGATGTGTCACAAAGCGTTATATATCTTTTCTCTGTTGATCTCACGTCTAAGTATTGCCCAAACACAAGATGTATTTTACGTGCTTAGATTTATTACGTCTCTTTTGTTATTGTTAACCGAAATGTAAACATGTGTAAGGAATGGCTTGAAATTTATTACGTTTCGCACCGCCCACCTGGTCGATATGACAATTGGATAGACTCGATGGCTAACACTGGATGAAAGGCGCACAGTTGTTTATTGGGTTCGAAATCTTTGCTAGGATTTGTGAGTTCAGTTGATCTAGATCAAGCGTGCGTAGACTGTGAATGGTGAACTTTTAAATTTGATTCAACATCTAATCAAGCACACATTTGTGTTATTCGTAGTTGTTCACACTATATTGTACACTTTGTATTACGTATTTGCCTTCGAAGTCGTGTGTGTTGCGCGATTCTTTTATATGATTGCAGACGATGCCTCAAGTACACTGCTTTGTTTGTTCCAAATGCAATACAATCTCATTTCTAACGCGCAATGCATTTTTAACACTTCAATTTTCTACACATTATGATGGATTGTTGGACGGTTCTCAATTTAGCATGCTTGGCAACGTACCCAAAAGCTGTACACGCACGCAAATATCCATGGATCAAAGTACGAGCACTTTGAAAACCCGATAGCTTTGTGTATATTATCGTCAAGTCTGGTTAGTGGGGGCCACAATCATGCCCATTTACAATGCGGGTGCAGCGAGTCAGCCGTAAATCCACTGTTATGCACTTTATTACCGTGCCTCTGTGTTTGAAATCTGCGAAGGTTTGATGATGATCGGATTTATCAACGCTTTAATTAGTTCAGGTGGTCTGTTGTATACTGGTCTTGGTATCGTAGGTACGCTTTCTTGAGTTTTAGCGGTAAACTGTTGACTATACACTGCTGTGTGCAAGAACTAGAATAATCCAGGTTCAAGGAAATTACAGCTAATAATAAAAAAAAATCTCGGTGGTGCTGTTAATGTTCATATGCCGTGACGAATACGATCATGACTTGCTTGGCTATTTTATTTATTCTACTAGTAGATATAGGCCTCCCCAACCATAAAATATATACAAATTAGTGTTTACTGCTTAGTTAAAAACGTACAGAAAAACTTAGTCCCATAAATATTCAGACCATTTTTATAATAAGTCATTATTAACCTTATTCGTTTCATTTAATACAATTGTGGATACGATAATGAGCTTACTTTCAAGCGAAATTTTAACCCCTCGAGCGTCGACCGGCCCGATGGGGCCGGTCTGACAGCTGTCAAACTCGATATGTGTGCGTGCTGACGCGCCTTATGTGTGTGCGTGTAGGTCGATTTTCGCGTGTTGACAGACACGCGAAAATTGCGCTTGCGCCAGTGTGGCCAGCGCTCTGGGCTCGAGAGGTTAAGTAAATGCCTAGAGGGTTTACGGCACGTCATAAATTTAAATATGTTGACACGTTTTGTGAGTTTATAATTCGTCGTGATGAGACCTAATTTTTCTACTTTGAATGAGATTTTTTTTCTATTTTTAACGTGTCTGTAAATTGAGCAATGACGACTTAAGATTTTTTAATGGGCGCAGCTGTGTTCCCATAGTTAAATACAAACGTATGTTATGTTTGAAAAGTCAACCATCAAAAACACAAATGTAAAAAAAGGGGAGCCAAGTTCAATACAAAAATTATGCTTGGCTGTGGGCTTCGCCGCAAAAAGAATGGAGATCTAAATGAGTGCCAAGTTTTATGCAAAATCCAAATAATATGTATTTATAGGAACAAAATAACATTATGAATAAGTATTAAACTATATTACTTTGCTTTATTGGATACCTATAACAGTTGCTGTTATTTAAAAATGAGAGGTCTTAAAGTAGGTTAGACTTGACTTGGCCAGTTTTCATTACATCAGTAATTTTATAAAGTTATTTTACATATTATATATATTTAATTCTGATAAAAACTTTTTGTTTCGCACGCGTTATGGCTGGCCGACACTCAGTGACGTCACATTCTGCTGTTTTCGTTATCTGACAGATGCCCCTTCCACCAAACTTCAAAACTTTATAACTCATTTATTAACCCCCGACAAAAAAGAGGGGAGTTATAAGTTTAGGGTGTGTATCTGTGTATCTGTATGTCTGTCTGTGGCATCGTAGCTCTCAAACGAATGGACCGATTTGGACGCGGTTTTTTTTGTTTGAAAGCTGATGTGACTGCGATGGTTCTTAGCTATAATTTATGAAGATCTGTTCAGGCGTTTGAGGATTATCAGCTCATTTGCAACTTAAAAAATCCGATTGACTTTAAATTTGGTGTACTGTGACATTCAATATATTTGTAAACATGAGCTGATGCTGCGGCATCAAGTAGTCTGCGGGATACCCAACTCCTTAGCAACTTATAGCAGATATAGTGTGTTTGGGCTCATAAAAATGGGCTCAACGAGTAGGTGATAGATAGTTGATTATCAAGGCCCCATGATGGAGAATAAAGTAATTTAAAAAGTTAGAAATAAAAATTAAATTAAAATTTAAATAACCCCCGACACAAAAAATCTCTAAAAAGTAAAGTAGTAATAGTGTCTTTGTCGTTTAAGTACCTAGTAATATTTTGACCCAAGCGTCCTCACGTCGGGGGACCGAACTCCGGACCAGGGAGATGAAAATACTTCTTTAGCGGTCCCCCGACGCGACGACGGTTGGGTCAAAATATTACTAGGTACTTAAACGACAAAGACACTATTATTATTTTACTTTTTAGAGATTTTTTGTGTCGGGGGTTATTTAAATGTTAATTTAATTTTTAATATTGCTTGTTTTTTAAAAATTCTTTTTCCTTTAGATTTTAGAAGACATAAATGTTTGATAAATGTATTTAAAAGAAAGTAGTCAACTACCCTCTTATTACCTGCATAGTACTCATACTTGGTAAATATTAATAAGTACAAATAAATTAGAAAGTTAAGAAAGCTAGATTATAGCAATTATATAAGTAATTGAGAAGTCTAGACACAAAGAACTAACATAAAAAATAATCTTAATAATACGTTTCATCTAAATGATATTTAGAACAATAATGACCTAACACCAAACAACTTCTCTTTGATCATAGAAAAATAGATAATTCAAACTTCAACCGAGCAATACACATTAACGTAACCAATTGTTGTGTAAACATTCGCCTGAAAATTTTCAAAAATTCCCCCAAAACTTCCGTCATTTTTAAACTCTCACTGACCAAACCAATTTGAAACGTTCGAAATTCCAAGAGTCCGTTCCCGTTAACAGTAAGATTTATAGCGCCCACTATTTCCCAGTTTGGAACTCTGGGCTCGCACCCGAGCGCTATGTAAATAAGAGTTGTTCGGATTTGCTTGCGCTACTGACAAATGGATGCACGGCTTCGGCGGCATTCCGCTAAGTTTCCTTCGGCTTAATCCGATTGATTAAAGGCTTACCGCCGCCGATTCCGCTAAACAACATTGCCTCGTTCAACACTTCTTCTAAACACGGATTAACAGATGTGCATTCGGGTTTTGTTAATGGGGGCTTTGGGGGCCTTTTTCGTTGTTTCTTTGTTTATTTTTTTCCAAATGGTGTTTGTGTTTGTACCGGTTCTTTGAATACGTTGTGTTTGATGTGAATTGCATTATTAGCGCACCCTTGCTTTAATGAGAAGATTGTTTTGAACATCCAACTTTCTTTATTGGCTAGCTTGTTAGTTGTGCTCGTCATTATACATTAAAGGACTTCAGGATTCGATATATTTCAGTAATATAAACCGTTTTCCTTCTGAACAGAACGAAACAGTCTAATAGTAATATATATCCTATATGATGATTTTTTATACATGTTAATGGCCATGTAGTGCCTGGATAATGATTTTATATTTTCATGGAAACTTAAAAAAGAACCGTCGAAGGTCATCTCCTTTAAGTGATTTAAAATATGGATCTTGAAATTCGGCAGCCGAAGTGGGAGTCGAGGTGGCTCAATTGGAAGAGCACCGGCACGGTACGCCGGAGGTCGTGGGTTCGAGTCCCACCTTCGACTGTTCTTTTTCAAGTTTCCATAAAAATATAAAATCAATAATATATATTTTAGAATCGGTTCAGTACATAGTTAATAACTTGCTTATAGACAAACTTGATTATGTTTATTATAGTGTAGGTTGTCAATCTACACATAGACTATTTTACTTAACTAAGAAACCATGACCATCTAGATAATGCTTGCGTATCCTTAAAACGTATTTGTATCTGCGGCAAGACCATTGCGACTTTGAGGAAATCTAGTTTTAATTAAATATAGACTTACTCACCGAAGCTGTTAACTAAATCCCCCAGATCTGAGCCCATGGACTCGGGAGATCCTTGAGACAGAGTCACCGGGACTAATGCTCTTTAAATCCTCCGGTGGCGACAGACTGGAGTCGAAACGCGTAATCTTCTTTTTAATTACGTTTTGCATATTTTTTATTCCTTCGTATTATTTTTACATCGTTCGTAATTGTGAATTATAATGATCTTTGTTTGTAATTAAAACTGTTTTAGTGCAAGTATAAAATCTGATATTATTTTCGCGCCGTGAGCTTGAGTTTAATTCAGTATTAATTAATACTTAGCTGAACAATTACAAAAGTCATATTCTAATCTGTGCTCCTAGATTAGAGTGTAACTTTTGTGTTTGGTTGGCGAATAGCGTTTAAACAGCAAGCGGTGAAATCGACCCTTCGTTATTATAATATAATATGTAAACACTAAAGTCTTGGCATAATAGATGGTGAAGATTAATACATTCCTAGACATCATCATTCGTCACAGCCATTTGGATATTGCGTTACTAAATGAAACCACGTACTTATCTCCTTGAAAATAACACTTTCCATTAAGTTATTTTAATCATAGATGTAAAATAAAAAAGTGTAAGTTTCGAGCAAAATAAATATCAACAAAAAGTAACGTTTAAGTTTACACGTCCTAATGACTCTACTACTGCTAAAGGAGATTCGTCGCAGCGGCAACATTACACTTTCAGTCAGAAAAACACTCACGCACACGTTATATTCGTACTAAACTACGAAATGACAAAAAAAAGAAGGAATTTAAAATTGAGATTTTTTATGAAAATATTAAGTTTTCGTGGATGATTTTCGTCATAATGTTAGTAGAGGCAAAGATGAGTACCTATGTGGTTTCGTGTATAAACGCAATGTTAAAATTACCCTGTATTATAACAAAAAAATGTACTATACACCTGATTGAGCTATTGTTATGGCTCATTTATGAAGTTGTAAAATATCCTTTATTAACAACTTTTTCTGTACTCGTAATAACGATAAAATGCATGATTATTGTCTCGAGTAAATGTTGATGAAAAAAATGTTTACCCGAAAGCACTATTTTATTCGTTCCCATTCTGAATTTGAAAGGATTTCATCCTAAATCCCCTTTCTGTATTTTGTCTCTTATTGAAGTTTTCCTACACAATTTCTTAATTTCCGAGATTAATTCTTGCAAAGAAATAAAATATAATAAAATATAATAAAATATAATATTATAAATAAAATATAATATTTACCTGAGGTACACACAGGCGGACAGAAAATTTTCTGTCCGCCTGTGTGTACCTCAGGTAAATAGTCAATATGGCTGAGCAATTTTGTGCCGGTTTTTAATATCTACAGGACTTTTTAGTAGCAAAGAGTTTTTTTTAGTAACAACAAATAATAACACATCAATCAATTACAAATTTTCGTACTACGACGCGATATCCCATGGTATTGCATTCCGGAATAAAATTTGAATACACACTTCAATTTCCTGTTGTACGCTGCCTGACGCGACGAGATGAATAGACCTATTTCTGTTTAGAAATAGTCAAAAGCAAGATTCACTCATTCTTTTTTCCACACATTGCAAGAAACTTTGTATGTAAACCGCCTTCCTTTTAAGCCTTTCATCTTTATACTTGGGTAATCTTGGTCAAGTCTTTCCTTACATTTCTAGGCCAACATTCAAGCATGGCTATGCTAAATATTTACCTCGACTGCCTCGGTGGCGTAGTTGTATTATGGTACGACTGCAATGCTGAGGTCTCGGGTACGATCCCCGTGTCGGGCAAAGTGATGTTGAGTTTTTCTATTCAGTATCAGCTCGGGTGGCGGTTGCGGACGACAACTTAGACGTGAGTCGGAGGAAGCCCGCAGCCGTCCCTAATGCGCCGAAGATGGCCACCGCGGAGTTTTAGTTGGTATGCCGTGCGGTGTACATAGGTTAGGGACTCGGCCCGGCGGTCGCCCGACGTTTTCCATCTTTCCGGGCGGCTCAACGTCGGGTCGTAAGGCACGGTGAACCCAACATAACCGCTCAGTCGTTCCCCTTGAACACTGGGCGGTAGTAATAAGTCACTTTCTCCGCGTCAACGAAAAAAAAAAAATTAGTATCAGCTCGGAGTGTGGAATTTGTGCCCGATAGGGCGATAGGCTCGCCCCCTATCACATCATGGGACGGAATAACGGCGAAAAGTGGGTGCACTAGTTGGGCCTGTGCCTACCTCTTCAAGGATAGAAGGCGTGAGTGTGCGTGTGTATGTGAAAGCTATTTTAAAGGATTAAGACAATTTAGATCACTCTCGTTGTATTATCGCCCTTGTTCGATTCAAAGATATATATAAGATTATAATAATTGCCTTAGCGTTACGTGTTAAGCCTTTGAGACCTTGTTAATAATGTGTTGTCTTCAGTGATGGTACACGTGATCTCACTAAAATTATGAAGACGTAAAGTTTGTTTGAAATGCATAATCTTTAGTGCTATTTAGCTAGATATTTACTAGATTTTCCCGCTCTCACAAGTGCGGGGATCGAAACAGCGCCAGCTTGCTGCCTTCTTGTCTGTAAGAAACTGATGTCTGTACCATAAAACATATTACAAAACACGAAATTAATTCATATGATGCCAAATAGGTGAACTTCCGCGTTTTAGCCGCACGTGCTCGCAGCTTCAGCAGTTGTTATAAAATATACATACATATACACTCAAGCCTCGCGAGCCTATCACTATATCGGGCACAAATTCCAGACTCCGAGCTGACGCTGAATAGAAAAACTCAATATCACTTTTACCGACCCGGGGATCGAACCCGAAACCTCAGCATTGCAGTCGTACCATAATACAACTACGCCACCGAGGCAGTCAGTTTTAAAAAAATGGTAACATAAAATTCGACGGTCGCTTACCAACCCGCACGGACGTCGTTTTAGTTGTATATTACCTACATCATCCTACATGTAACTCACTAGACGATAGAGTAAAGTACACAGGGAGGATTTTTGAGATGGGGCAGCAAGAGCAGCTACCTTAACTGCTGTAGCAACAGAAAAACTTTCTACGGTGACTGTCCATCATTTTTGAAGACATTAAGATCTGTATTCACAAATTAAAAAAAATACAGTCCGCAAGAAAATGGGTAATTTATGCAAAACCTTTTTTTTGATACCAATCGATCCTGTGACTTCCAAGGATTTTGCCGGCCTCCTTAAAAGTGCCGTCCGGGGCGGACGGCCCCTAAGCCTGGGTCAACGGGAAGTACCCTTTGGATTTTGATTATCTTATGAAATCGCCAAATGCGCCACATATCTTTTGGTCGCGTTGGCTTAAAAGTTTTATTTTTTCTCAGCTAAAAGAGACTGTAGACTCGAGTAATTGATATGAATTTCATCTTGATATATCTACGCGTTCCTGAGAAAAAGGGTCTTGACAGACAGAGTGACAACAAAGTGATCCTATAATGTTTCCTTTTTCCTTTTGAGGCTCAAAACCCTAAAATAGCCAGCTGAAAGATTACTACTGAAAACTGGCAACAGACCCGAGATCCCTCGGGTATTGTGTATCAAATATACCATTACAAGTGGCTGTGATCATTTACCATAAGGTAATTCGCTTGTATGTTTGACAAACCCAGAGAACATGAGTTACTTGTGTAAATTGTTATTTAAAATCTTTTGACTCTTAGCTTCGCTTTTCAACGTATATCAAAATGAGCTTTTCAATTATTTCGAACTTGTTAATTAGCAGTCGATATATCACGCGATTACGAATATAAATCGTCATTTAATTAGTTTGGAAACGGTATTAATTTTAAATAATATTAATAGTAAATAAATGAGCACATTTTCCAGCATTTTAATTGGGTGGGGATTTCAAAATCTGCATGCCTCATTACCGGCAGATTAACTTGTGGCAACCCACATGCTTGAGGCTTGGAAAATCTATGCCACGTTTTAATTAGTCACGTAATTTACAACTACTTTTTTACTTCCTTGTCTCTAATTCCTTTGTACGAACGTTGTAATTTTTATTATAATTATATACACAATAGCTTTGAGTAAATCGTCGCTTGATTTACAGACGTCGCGTACAAAACTTTTATTTTGTGGTTTTCCTGCGCGGAACAAAACGTTCCCATTAATTTTATTAATCCCGTGTACTCACTTCCTTGCTATTTATTATGCGTACGTGTCTGGCCTAAATAAATTGAAACGAGGTAGATACAAAGACGCATCACAGTCGGCAATAATTCCAAATACAGAATTTTCTGCCCATTTTACTGTTTACTGCAAAATTTGCATATCTTTTAACCCACAATTGTTGAATACTATCCTATTTTAATGTAAACACATAAATCTGTCTGAAATTGCAATATTTTAATATGTTAAAGAGAACACACAATAATTATTACAAAAAAGTTTATGGTTAAAGACACA
This sequence comes from Lapara coniferarum, assembly GCA_949316025.1. Taxonomy (NCBI): domain Eukaryota; kingdom Metazoa; phylum Arthropoda; class Insecta; order Lepidoptera; family Sphingidae; genus Lapara; species Lapara coniferarum. The sequence continues at coordinate 14,863,163 of OX438929.1, forward strand.
GCCGCGTTTGCACTATAAATATAGCATGTCTAGATATTACCGCATATGTATTAAACTCAGCGTTCAAACTTTTCGCAACGTATATTTTCATACAAATCGATATATTGATATTATTTATGTTCAGATTTAATGGTAACTTTGGAGCCATAGAAACTTGCTCAAGGGAAAACACATGAAATGGTTTATTTACATAAGCTATAATGTGCTTTTACGGCCTGTTGCATAGTATTTTAATGATACTCTTGAAATAAATTATAATGGGACCAAAATGCAAATCTTGTACCATAACCATGCCAGCCCTGTATTATAAACTGCCCATTGCTGAACAGGGGCCTCCTCTACAATTGAAATGGTTTAGGCGTTAGTTCATCACACTGCATATTATTATGTTTTCTTATGAAATGTGTTCAAATGATACCGACTCCAATGTGCTTACGTACTACTTGGTGACGGAAAGAGATAAAACGATAGAGTACGTACGAAGACAAACCCTGCCATAACAGAGATACCTGTATTTACCTAGTATCGTTTCACAACACACTATTTTTTAATTATTGTGTATGTAGATTTTGTATACAAAGTGAACAAAGTTTGCAAACAACCATGACACCTAAGTATTACCATTACTTTAATAAATTATTTCATTACGCAAAAAGCGTTTTCGTGTTACCAACAATGCGCAGTTTCGCTACTCAGGCTTGTTATTGTGTTGACATCGGCCGAATGTTTGTCGTAGTCAACAAGTCCCTTCATGCTAATATTTTACCTTCGTTATATTCATTACGTTAATATGTTTAATGTTTCGGAAATTTTCGATACCTTATTTTTTTTTTTATTTTATATATTACGTCGTGATCTAAGTTTTTTTTTAATGCAGTTACATGACGAGACGAGCTTGCCATTCGCTTCATGGTAAGCGATGCGACTGCCTAATGCACATAAACAGTCGCAACTCCGCACATAACTTTGGAATTACAAAGGAGGTACTGCGTGCCGCTCCACTACGCTCCTCACCTGAGACATAGATGTTAATTTTCATAATGCCCAGTAATTACGCTGGCTACAATGTCCCTCAAACCGGAACACAATATTACATGCACACTGCTGTTAGGCGGTAGAAATAGACATTGCGGTAGTACCTACCCTGACGGCCTCTCGCATACGAGAGACCTACCCCCAGTACTACGTAATAGATTTTCTCGTAGGGGTTTGTCTGGGTGGGTACCGTCGCTTTATTTTGTTGTAAGATAGAGATAAACCATTTAGACCCGTAACACAAAAATTACAAGCATCAAACTTGAATTTACAAGGGTTTAACAAACACAACATTAGCCCGGTTTCATTCCCGTACAGAAAAGGCAGACTTTACACATTTAATTGGATTTCAACCCTAAGCTGCCACGGCCCAATACTAGTTCGTAAACGGGCACCGCCACTTGTTTAAAATTAGAAAACAGTCTAAAAGTTGCGGGAACTAGGACAGGGAAATGCATTTAGTGTTGGTAACATTCCATTATTACTTTTGTTAATAAGGAATGGTCTTTTAAACTGATAATGGGGCGATCATGCCCGAAGTCCGAACTGAAACGATTAGGCTGTTTCGCATTTACAAAGATCTGCTTTTTGTAGGTGTTCTTATAGAAAGGGACAAATGAGCTGTTCGGTCGCTCGACAATCTGATCGCCCATAAATTTCAGATAAAACATCGGCGTGTTACCAGCCTTCAATACTCTCCCTAAATGTAAGAAATATATTTATGACGCCGTAAAGCTTTGACAGGGACAAACATTCCGTCATGGGACGTTCACGTTTTTGTATATTCACACCACATGAGTGTCGATCACACAGCGGATGGTGCTTTTAGCATGGGAATAACCACGGTGACACAATCCATTACAAATATTCATCGATCCATCAAAGTAATGTGAAACCGCTTATAAATAAGCGACAATAGTAGGGAAAAAAATAAATCTACTCCCGAACTGCGGGTGTCCGAAATCTTCTAATAAATCTCGCCGAGCTTTATTTTCGTGCGTCCGTAAGGATTTCCGTGACATTGGTAGTAAGATTTTTACGTTTCGATAATGTAGGCAATATGTTTGTTATTTCGCTTTAATAGCATAAAATAGGTACTTCGTAAAAGTGTTTTTTTTTTTAATTTGCTAACCGCAAAAAAAATCAGTTTAGAATAAATAATATAAATTGTGCATTCTTTAATAATTACGTTTATCTTAGTTTTCAGTAGAATACATTTATTGTGAAAGACACAAAATTGAACATAAATTTCCGCACTTTGCAAGAATAACTCAGAATTTACTAGAAATATTTGGTCACAACACACGAAGCTCTTTCACAGGTGTGTCAGGGAAAGTGTAATGATATGAATATTAGATTCGGTAGACAAAAAAGTATATTTCATCTATTCTCGATATAATGAATCTACTTATTTACATATTACCTTGGAAGTTCTAATCCAAAATTCAGGTAGACAAGACTTCTCTTTTTGCTTAAGTCATGTAAAAAATAATACAACTTCAAAAACACAAGAGATATTGTCAGTCAGTTATACACATAAAGTGAAAGAAAAGATAAGGACAACACAGAGGGCAATGGAGAGAAGTATACTGAAAATCAGGAAAATACATAAAATAAGGTCAGAAATGATCCGGCAAAAAACAAAAATAACTGATGCGCTAACACAGGCCTTAAAATTAAAATGGCAATGGGCTGGTCATATTTCGAGGTGTAAGGATAATAGATGGACCACAAAAACTACATGTTGGAAAGGGCCACTAGGAAAAAGAAATGTTGGCAGACCAACAAAACGGTGGGCTGATGATATTGTTAAAAAAGCAGGTCAAGATTGGATGACCCTCGCCAGAGACAGAACTTTCTGGAGGGAGAAAGAGGAGGCCTATACCCAAATGGAATCCACATCACAGAAGGAAAACTAACAATACTAATATTAGATAAATAAGTTATATACACTAACACGTCTAACACACATTTGAATTGTAAAATTATGATGTGGAAATAAAGAGGCTTAATAATAAAAAAAAAAATTGTCAGTCCAATTAAAATCGAACCGCAATTTGTAGTTCCTTAAACTAGACTGTAGCACAACGAATCTCCCGAGTCTAATACTACTTATCAGAAGTTTGTTTATTATTTACACTTCGCTCTATTCTTCTCGGTAAACAAAGTAATGCCAAGTAAATTATACTATAATATTGTTTATTTTTTAGAATATTAGGTAATTGCAATGAAAATATTAATATTTGTTTTGCTTTTTAACCCTTCAAGCCCCGCTTATATATATATATAGAGAGATCTCTTGACGGTAAATGTTGATCAGACGCGACTTCACGCGAGCACTTTGTTGATCCAAAAATCTATGTTGATCCGGCGCCTTTTGTTGATCCAATATGCATTTCTGGTAACTAATGTGGCTCCAACCGGATCAACATCTACACTCAAGGGACTTCTTACTAACGTTTGCCGAAGTTGATCCAATATACAAATCCACCTTGTGATAGTTACGGAAAATGTTGATCCGATTTAAATGAGCCAATCAGAGCACAGCAAACAGTCAGATTCAGATCAGATTGGCTGAGAGCATCCGTGACGTTTTATACACATCCAATTAATGATATTTTATTCACAGTATCAACATGTTACTAATACGGTGTCACTGAGCCCAATTGGTAATCACACTAATATTATAATGGCGAAAGTTTGTGAGAAAGTGTGTGAGCATGTTAGTTACGTCTTCACGCTCAAACGGCTGGACCAATTTTGATAAAATCTGATATAGCCGTAGTTGACACCCTGAATTATTACATAGACTAACTTTTATTCCGAAAAGTATTCCTGCTGGAATTTAAGCCGCGACTAACACCGCGGAGCGCAACTAGTCAAAGTATAAAAAGTGATGCTACCTAAAGTGTCGTAAATTGTTTTATACTCCATGTGAAAGAGATAATTTATCTATATTTTTTGACTGTATTTTTTACTCTGTGATACAGGACTCTTACATTCCTTCAAAAGCTATTCAACTTCGTTCTGCTCCAGAGTACAACGCCCAAGGCATGGAACAAGAGTGTGGTGGTATTGTTCTTAAAAAAAACGGTGATAACGCCTTTTTTAAGAATTACAGACCCATCTTCTTGAGCCATTTTTACAAGCTGTTCTCAAAAGTCATCACGAATCGTCTCAAGCGCTGGCTAGATGACTTCGAGCCTCCCGAACAAGCCGGATTCCGTAAAGATTATAGTACAATAGACCACATTCATACGCTGCGGCAAGTTATACAAAAAACTGGGGAGTATAACTTGCTACTTTGCTTAGCGTTCATGGACCATGAGAAAGCCTTAGATTCGATCGAGACCTGGGCTGTGCTGCAGTCTCTACAGCAGTGCCACATTGATCATCGGTACATCGAAGTGTTGAAGTGCTTGTATAAAACGCCACCACGTAGGTCCGAGTACAAGAACAGAGTTCGAAAGCTATTCCACTACACAGAGGCGTGAGACGGAGATGTTATCACTCCGAAACTGTTCACTGCCGCGTTGGAAGATGCTTACAAGCTCTTGGACTGGAAAGGACTCGGCATCAACATCAATGGCGAATACATCACTCACCTTTGTTTTGCCGATGACATCGGTGTACTGACAGAATCGCTGGAGGGTCTGACCACAATGCTCAACCGAGTTTCTCAACTGGTGGGTCTCAGGATGAACATGGACAAGAACGAGATCATGTCGAATGTTCATGTTGTGCCAACCCCGATTATCGTTGGGAGCTCAATTCTCGAAGTTGTAGACGAGTACGTCTATTTAGGTCAAGTAGTCCAACTCGGTAAGTCCAAATTTGATAAAGAGATCAATCGACGAATCCAGCTCGGATGGGCAGCGTTCGGGAAACTAAGCAAGGTCTTCTCGTCCAAAATACCTCAGTGCCTGAAGACAAAAGTCTTCAATCAATGTGTGTTACCAGTAATGACATACGGCACTGAGACGTGGCCTCTGACTATGGGCCGCCTAAGATGGCTCGAGGTCACTCAGCGAGCTATGGAAAGGGCTTTGCTAGGTGTTTCTCTACGGGATCGAATCAGAAATGAGAAGATCCGTAGAAGAACGAAAGTCACTGACATACCCCAATGGATAAGCAAGCTGAAGTGGCAATGGGCAGGGCACATAGTTCGAAGAACTGACGGCAGATGGGACAAAAAGTTTTCGAGTGGAGACCACGTACTGGCAAGCGTAGCTTCAGCCGTCCATCTGCAAGATGGACCGATGACTTGTTAAAGGCTGCAGGAACGCGCTGGGTGCAGGCCGCTTTTGAGAGGTCCATCTGGAAATCTTTGGGGGAGGCCTATGTTTAGCAGTGGACGCCATACGGCTGATAATGATGATGACGATACCGGATGATAGACCTCGATGATTGTTCTGTGGAAACGGACTCACAAATTTGCTGCATGAGAATGGACGTTTCATTTTTGTCTCCCACGAAAAGTCGCCCCTTTCTATCACACTAAGTTGTTTTAATACCCATCCGCTTTTTTTTTTTTTTGTAAGGCCATCTTCGGCGCATTAGGGACGGCTGCGGGCTTCCTCCGACTCACGTCTAAGTTGTCGTCCGCAACCGCCCCTGCGCGTACCGCTATTGCGGTTCTTCTCCTGTTGTTGCGGGGGCTCAGAAGCCCCCGTACACCGAAGCACGCCCTTGGTGTCCGAGGCAGCGTGAGACACGCTGCCGTCCATCACGGGGGTCACAGAAGTTGACTAGACTAATAGGTGGGCGGCACCTCCCGCCCACCCGTGACCCCCGGAGGCCCCTATTAGTCGCCTTTTACGACAGGCAGGGGATACCGTGGTGGAATTCTCCAAACGCCCCCAATCCACAGGGCGGAGCCATCCGCTTTGGACTTGAAAATGTGTTAAATGCTCATAAAACATTTTTGCAAAACAGCAAACGCTTAATTATAAATGTGTTACCTAGTATTATACTAAACTTTACCTTATAAGAGACTGAAATCTCAATGTTAAGAAGTTCAAAATAGCGACCTCTTTTCTTAAGTCTATTATTAGATCTGTCTTTTACTATCAATGGCATGCCCAAGTATCGATTTTGAGGTCGGTTGGCCTTAAAACAAAGAAATTCACAATGGTGGTCATTTTTTGGAAACCTAACATTAAATCTGCCCTTTATGATAATTCTCCCGTGAGAAAATTTTGTGTCACACATGCGCGCGCATCGTAAAACTTCACTCCCATAATTTTTTCATAACGCGTTTAAAGAAGTATAACTTCAAAAACAGGAGAAAACAGTAAAACAGATTTTGTTGCTTTGTGTTTCAGTACCTATTCGTCAATTTTGGCTCCGGATCAACTTAGTCAAAGTAAATGTCGCATATAAGTTAAATATATTCTGGATCAAAGTAATCACATTCAGTATCATTTTTTTGACCGTTAATGGATCCACAAATGTTGGTCAAAACGTCGACGAGTATGTTGAAAATCTGTAAGTGCAGATCCACCGACGTCACACGCGCATCAAGCACGGATCAAAGTATATCAGTTTGCGAGACTTGGAGCTGAGTAAACAGGCAAAATAGGTGGATCAACATTTGTTCTAACTTCACACTGGAGCAACATTTACCGTAAAAGGGTCATTATATATAGTAAATGTTGCTCCAGTGTGAAGTTAGAACAAATGTTGATCCACCTATTTTGCCTGTATACTCCGCTCCTCGTCTCGCAAACTGATATACTTTGATCCGTGCTTGATGCGCGTGTGACGTCGGTGGATCTGCACTCACAGGTTTTCAACATACTCGTCGACGTTTTGACCATCATTTGTGGATCCATTAACGGTCAAAAAAATGATACTGAATGTGATTACTTTGATCCAGAATATATTTAACTTATATGCGACATTTACTTTGACTAAGTTGATCCGGAGCCAAAATTGACTAATAGGTACTACACAAAGCGGCAAAATCCCTGATTCTACTGTTTTCTCCTGTTTTTGAAGTCATACTTCTTTAGGCGCGTTATAAAAAATTTAATGGAGTGAAATTTTACGATGCGCGCGCATGTGTGACACGAAATTTTCTCACGGGAGAATTATCATATAGGGCAGATTTAATATTAGATTTCAAAAAAGTAACCACCATTGTGAATTTCTATGTTTTAAGGTCAACCGACCTGAAAATAGATATCTGAGCATGGCTTTAGATACAAAGGGCAGATCCAATTTTAGAAATGAAAAAAGTGGCCGCCATTTTGAATTTCTTTGTTTTAAGGCCAATCGACCTCAACATCGATATCTGAGCATGTCCTTAGGTACAAAGGGCAGATCCAATGTTATAATTGAAAAAATGGCCGCCATTTTGAATTTCTCTGTTTTAGCCAATTGACGTCAACATCGATACTTGGGCATGCTATCGATAGTAAAACACAGATCTAATATTAGACTTAGCAAAGAGGTCGCTACTTTCAACTTCTTAACATTGATTTCAATCTCTTATAAGGTAAAGTTTAGTATAATACTAGGTAACACATTTATAATTAAGCGTTTTCTGTTTTGCAAAAATGTTTTATGAGCATTTAACACATTTTTAAGTCTAAAGCGGATGGGTATTAAAACAACTTAGTGTGATAGGAAGGGGCGACTTTTCGTGGGAGACAAAAATGAAATGTCCATTCTCATGCTGCAAATTTGTGAGTCTATTTCCACAGAACAATCATCTAGGTCTATCATCCGGTATCATCATCATCATCATCATCAGCCGTATGACGTCCACTACTGAACATAGGCCTCCCCCAAAGATTTCCAGGTGGACCTGTCAAAAGCAGCCTGCATCCAGCGCGTTCCTGCGGCCTTTACCAAGTCATCGGTCCACCTTGCAGATGGATGGCTGACGCTACGCTTGCCAGTACGTGGTCTCCACTCTAGAACTTTTTGTCCCATCTGCCGTCAGTTCTTCGAACTACGTGCCCTGCCCATTGCCACTTCAGCTTGCTTATCCGTTGGGCTATGTCAGTGACTTTCGTTCTTCTACGGATCTCCTCATTTCTGGTTCGATCGCGTAGAGAAACACCTAGCAAAGCCCTTTCCATAGCTCGCTGAGTGACCGTGAGCCGTCTTAGGCGGGCCCTAGTCAGAGGCCACGTCTCAGTGCCGTATGTCATCACTGGTAACACACATTGCTTGAAGACTTTTGTCTTCAGGCATTGAGGTATTTTGGACGAGAAGACCTTGCTTAGTTTCCCGAACACTGCCCATCCAAGCTGGCTTCGCCGATTGATCTCTTTCTCAAATTTGGACTTGCCGAGTTGGACTACTTGACCTAAACAGACGTACTCGTCTACAACTTCGAGAATTGAGCTCCCAACGATAATCGGGGTTGGCACAACATGAACATTCGACATGATCTTGGTCTTGTCCATGTTCATCCTGAGACCCACCAGTTGAGAAACTCGGTTGAGGTCACTGAGCATTGTGCTCAGACCCTCCAGCGATTCTGCCAGTACACCGATATCATCAGTAAAACGAAGCTGAGTGATGTATACGCTATTGATGTTGATGCCGAGTTCTTTCCAGACCAAGAGCTTGTAAGCACCTTCCAACGCGGCAGTGAACAGTTTCGGAGAGATAACATCTCCCTGTCTCACGCCTCTGTGTAGTGGAATAGCCTTCGAACTCTGTTCTTGTACTCGGACCTACATGGTGGCGTTGTTATACAAGCACCTCAACACTTCGATGTACCGATGATCAATGTGGCGCTGCTGTAGAGACTGCAGCACAGGCCAGGTCTCGATCGCATCGAAGGCTTTCTCATAGTCCATGAACGCTAAGCAAAGTAGCAAGTTATACTGCCCAGTTTTTTGTATAACTTGCCGCAGCGTATGGATGTAGTCTATTGTACTATAATCTTTACGGAATCCGGCTTGTTCGGGAGGCTGGAAGTCATCTAGCCAGCGCTTGAGACGATTCGTGATGACTCTTGAGAACAGCTTGTAAACATGGCTCAAGAGTGAGATGGGCCTGTAATTCTTAAAAAAAAGGCGTTATCACCTTTTTTTTAAGAACAATACCACCACACTCCTGTTCCATGCCTCGGGTGTTATACCCTGGATCAGAACGAAGTAGAATAGCTTTTGAAGGAATGTAAGAGTCCGGTATTACAGAATAAAAAATACAGTCAAAAAATAAATTATCACTTTCACGTCGAGTATAAAACAATCTACGACACTTCAGATAGCATCACTTTTTTTATACTTTGACTAGATGCGCTCCGCGGTGTTAATCGCGGCTTAAATTACCGCAGGAATACTTTTCGGAATAAAAGTTAGGCTATGTACTAATTCAGGGTGTCAACTACCGCTATATCTAATTTCATCAAAATTGGTCCAGCCGTTTGAGCGTGAAGACGTAACAAACATGCACACACACTTCCTCACAAACTTTCGCCATTATAATATTAGTGTGATTACCAATTGGGCTCAGTGACACCGTATTAGTAACATTTTGGTACTATGAAAAAAATAACATTAATTGGATGTGTATAAAACGTCGCGGCTGCTCTCAGCCAATCTGATCTGAATCTGATTGTTTGCTGTGCTCTGATTGGCTCATTTAAATCGGATCAACATTTTCCGTAACTATCGCAAGGTGGATTTGTATATCGGATCAACTTCGGCAAACGTTAGTAAGAAGTCGCGTGAGTGTAGATGTTGATCCGGTTGGAGCCACATTAGTTACCAGAAATGCATATTGGATCAACAAAAGGCGCCGGATGAACATAGATTTTTGGATCAACAAAGTGCTCGCGTGAAGTCGCGCCTGATCAACATTTACCGTCAAGAGATCTATATATATATATATATATAGATGTATGGGAAACCCCTATATATATATATATATGGACACCGGTGTCCGTCGCGAGGCTTGACGAGTCAAATAAAGAAACAATTGCCGTTATCCCTTAACTTTGCTAACCTTTATATTGTTAATCATCATTGTTGCTAGCGTAAGTTTTGTTAAGTCTCAGATACTCTTTAACCTAATAACTGGATTGCGAACTGCTTCGCTGCGTTTTACTACACACTGGTTACACTCGCCGACAGATTATAGCATCCTGGAGCCACTCTTTAGAACATCGCGCTATTTACTCCTCTAGTGCCCGGTCTCCAGTAACTTGTGATATGAAAATGATATGTACACATAATATGTTACTGTAAGGCTATGCTTAATAATGTGTCTGCCGTATAGGGGTATCTAGAATTAGCATGCGCAGCGAGTAGCGCCTCCTAATAAGATTTTTGTGTCATCTGATAATATTTATGAATATGAGTATCGTGATTTCGAATTTCTATTAAAGCGAGGACAAAAAAAAATCGTTTTCTAATAGTCAGGGTTCTCGAAGGATACTCATTGTTGACACTTTCTTAGCCGTAAGCTTTATCATAAGCTAAATAGATATTCCAGGTCAAAGACGCGTTGCATCTATTCTGCTATTTCCTACAGGAATATTTTTCGTTTAGCTTTTAAAAGTATATTCGAACTATTGAACAGTATTCGAGTTATAATAGACCTAAGTGTATGAATAGCTGACTGCAGATTTACATCAAACTTAAAATGCATTGTAAAATTATCCACAAAATAACCGACGTTATCATTCTCTATTCAGTACCATGCTTAGAAACTAGTCACTATAATGCTACAAATTTTCCTTTCGCCAACTCTAGTGTAGCTAGTAAATCACGCTCAGATGTTATCCATTACGCTGTCTCTTTTCATGTTGAACTTTATAAACGCTGCGTAGCCGGCAATGTACAGCGTGCAGGGGAGGCGGAGGCACCTCGACGTCTGCCCGTTATTTGACGTCCAAATTTACTGCCGTGTTGATATTCGGCATACGCTTCGTTTTTCGTCTCATATGTATTACGTGTTTCTGCGTATTTCTTTTTTATATGTGTTTTATAACCGAATTCCTTTTTTGAACGTTTTATGCCATAACACCAGTTGGTTTCATTGTAATCAACTGCAGCCATATTAAGAATCTTCGGATTAGAGGTTTGCGTTTTGTTTTTATCTGAAGAAACTCTTTTGAATGTAGCACACGGTGCTCAAACGTGTTTGTATATCGTATGTAAATGATCCCTTCACTAACGTACGTTATAAATAGTATAAAGTGTGTTTAGACTTTAGAATAATCGCTTTCAAATCGACTTCTTCATGTATTTTAAACTTCTCGTCTTTTTTTGTGTATAAAGTATTTTGAATTTTTTGGTAATTATAATTGAAGGAATTATCGACTTCCGAAAAACTAATGTTCATTTAGAATTAATCGTTCCAAAACCGTATGCGACATTAGCGATCGAAAAATAAGACCAAACAATGTGTTTTTGAACACGTATTCGAACAAGTTGGAAACTATAGTTATTATTTTGGCCAAAACGAGAAAATGAAATTTATGAGCAACACGTTCGGCTAATGGTATAGTCTTGTGTTATTTCGTTTTGTGTTGTATAAAACCTCCAAAACGTGAACCTACGTGAAAAGTTTTTTTTTTTATTTCGTTCATTTTAAAACGCATTTGGATTGTTTCGGTCACAGACTGCATAGTGATAAATTTACCTTTTTTTTTTCTCCATAGCAAAACGGGAGACAAAATAATGAACTAAAGAAGTATTTTAATCTTAACGACCAAAGGCTAAAGGTATATCTAATGAACTTTACCGTAGACAAATTATGATACAGGCTATATCATAAAACTCGTTTCCCTCGAGATCGAGTCAACTCGGCCGATATGAAAATCCCCTACAAGCTACAAGGTAAAAATATAGAGTAGGTACTAACCACTTATAGTTTTATATGGCCGGACTGTGCGAAAATTGTGTGGATTTGGGCAATGTAATTTTTCCCGCCTTATCGGTTCAGTAGCAGTATATTTGTGTTCGAATGGGGCTTAAACCCAAAACATAAGGAAGTTGGCTTTCTGCATTGTGTTGTAAAAATAATGCTGCAGTAGTGTAATTTATTTGGATCTGAATCAACAAAACTTTATAAGTTAATGATATCACGAGACTATCAGATACTACAAATCGGTTGACTTTATTTACATATTCGCTTGTTAATTTTAAGATATCATCTATGTTTGAACACTGTATCAAATCCTTTCTGTCATACGATTTGAATAAAGTCTCCGTTATTAACGATCTTTCAATAGAATCATGGTTCATTACTACAAAGAGCTAAGATATTCCGCATCGCTGCCTTCTCAAGAACTCTGTATCATGCGAAGCTTTTATTGATGTCTGATCATTTTTCCGTCCGTTACAGGGATAAAAGGAGGGGTGGTTTTCTGTTTAAAGCGTGTTGGTGATATTCCAGAAGAGCTGGTGCAATTTATCGGTTATATTAAGATCCTAGTCGTTACAAATTTATTAAACTAGGTTTCGCTCGCTCTTCACCTGCGTGAAAAGCCTTTTCACCTACAAAAATGCCTAAATCACCGTAGCGTTCCATAGCGCCGTCTACTTAAAAAATCAGATCAATAATTCAAGTATTTCCCACTTGAGCAAATTACCGGGCTAAAAAGTAGCCAGGGAAAGTTTTGTAAAGGATAAGTAAAAAAAGTAACATTAGAAAATTATATGTTAGTCTAGAAAATTATAGCCTACTAGATTTTGCCCGCGGCTCCGCCCGCGTTAGAAAGTTTTTCTCGGATAAAAGTCACGCTTTTTATTTTCCCGGGATAAAATGTAGCCTATGTGTTAATCCAGGACATGATCTACCCGTGTGCCAAATTTCATCGAAATCCGTTCGGTAGTTTTTGCGTGAAAGAGTAACAAACATCCAGACATCCATACATACTTACAAACTTTCGCGTTTATAATATTAGTAGGATACGTTTGCCAAATTTAACCCAAGTCCATTCATTTTCAGTTACTGCGTTTAGTCTTAAAGAAACATTCTAACAATCGCATTTAGTAAGATCAGATAAGAAGGAAAGATCTGTTAGTCATAGTATAAATCTAACTTTCTATAGATTATATTATACTGAATTATAGATGTTAGCCAGTGAGTGCATGCAGTCGATGTGATAGCTCTTGATTATTTGATGATTTACTATTTTTAACGCGAAATGCGAAAAAAATTACGTAAATATATTTATCATTTAGATGCAATATTCAATGAACATTTTTTATATATATCCACATTCATCTAATTTCCCTATCCTAAATTATATTCAACAAATCGCGTCCCCATCTCGTGTATGTATCGGCAATATCTTAAACCGATATAGTGCTCGGTAATCCGTCTTGATCAACGTAATCCAAATAAAAGGCTTCTCGAACGATATAAGTGACGCGTATCAATATTACTCCAAGGACAAACAAGACTGACGTATTAGAAAACCGGCTCCCGACATCAGATCAACCAAAACCATCGGCTGATCTCAATCTATCATCATAGATTTTGCCGCTCGGTTTGGTTTAATTTCGTCCCTGAGCAGTTTCCGTACCTAACCGTCACGCTGATGCGAAAAACGACACGCCTTCACCAATAAATAGATCTCCGACACTAATATCTTGCGAAATATCCAGAAAATCTGTAGTCACGGGATATTCGATCGTGATTGGAATTAGGATATTGCGGCTGTTAGATCCCATGTCGAATTCAAATGTAGATTCGTTCTGATTACATATTTCGAGTAATATTAGTAATGTAATAATGATATTATTTGGTAATGGAAATGTAATCCAGAGTGAAGAAACTAGGTATTGAAAATATTATTATACCATCTATTCACAATTCAAAAGCATTTTATTAAACAAAATTAATGGTAACAGGAAAATATTCTGTAACGAAATAAATAATAAATACCGTATGGAATTGTTAATACGCGAGTCATTTGAAACGAATGACATTTAAGCTCTACTAAGCTTTCTCGGATTGCGATTGGAGTGCATCCAATGAGATATAGAACATAAGTAAGAAGATTACATCATACGCGCTACACAGAAACCGTCAACGAATAATAAACTACACCTTTTTGATTTATATATCAGAATTCCTATAACACTAAACTCTCTCCCGAAGCCATTTGTTTCCAAGAACGAATTATTGTCTCGAGTATCGCAGTTGAAACCAGACAAATTCTATATTTTCGTCTCTTAATCGTTTTCATTGAGCGAAGGATAATATTGTCTGCGTTTTAGGACACCTAATTAATCTTCAAGAAAATTTTGACAGTTCTGAGTTAATTAACGGGGCTTTATTAAATGACGTTTGTCGTTGGCAACGCAGACTTTACACCAAGTACTACTTTCCTAACTAAATTAATTAGGCGAATGCAGGTTTCGATGTTTCCCCGTTTCCGAATTTGAAGCTTCAGATCTATTAAGTTGTAAAGTTTAACCAACGTTTGCAAATAGTAGTTAACGAAGATGTTTACATCCAACGGACTCTAGGCGTGTTTGTTTAGAACCGTCTAATGATGTTGTGTGAAGGAAAGAGGAAGTCACATCGCCACTAGATCCTACGCAAACGGCAATACTTGTAACATAAATAAAATAACGTGCACAATTTACTCTAGTAGTCGAAGTACGATAATACGAAATCTACATGCAAAAAACACATAGGAAAGCGTTAGGGATAAAATAATACTAAAAAGGATAATATCCATAAAGTAAGCAACAATTAAAGCTTCGTCTTGTATTAAATACCAAATGCACAACCAAAACTAGGTGCAATAGAAATGTCCTTTATCGGGTCCGCACCCGAAACCAATGCAGTGGACTCGCGCCGTTTACATTTCTACTGCACGACATTCAATCCTAAATATACTGCGTTTCAATAGCAAAGTAATATTCGTTTTGTCGCGTTATTGCCTCGTACATCAGTCTAGGTTTATTTACGTTCGAAACTACGTCTCATAGTTCACTAAAGCGGCTTAAACTTCCATATTCTGCGGGCTTGTTTATAGACAATATTGTTTAGTTAATACGAATATTAAGGTTATGCGACAAATGTTGTTTCCCATACTCGACTCGTATGCTTGAAATGATAAACTTATTGTACAAAATATGTGTGCTGGAGCGATTTATGTACGCCCGAAAAGGTTTTCTTTTCTTATAATATCCAGGTTAATTACCTTCTCTTTAGTAACTGGTATGTTAGGAGTAAAATAAAGTGCAATTTATGTTGTGTACCTCAACTTATTTTGTTTCGATACGTGTAAATGTTCAGTAATAAATACTGACGTAGTATCATTTTTATAACTTTACCTTATTAACATACTGGCTAGGCAGCCATTTCAGATGCCCTTACATCTTTGTAAGCATATAATACAGCCAATATGTCACTGTAGCTGAGTTCGACCCTTTGCCAATAAAATTTGCATAAGACAGCCCCACAATTGCTAGGCTCGTGAAAAGCCCAAGCTTGGGATTGCAAGTTTTATAAGTTCATTGCGAAGCTCTAGGGGTCTGATTTTTCTGACGGCATCCACTAGGCAGCGTTGTTAAAGTTTTTGATGGATCTTTTATAGGTTCTCCAGTAAGCCTGCTATTATATTTTATTACGTCGTAAAACTATGCGTTGGCTTTTCGCGTCATTATCACTAGAACTCTAAAATATCCAGTGTCATGTAAAAGTTGCGATACACGTTTTCTCTTTTGTCTACAATAATTTTAGTGGCAGTAACAGAACCACTGGTATGTGCTTTTATTGCTTCTTTTCCAAGTGTAATTCTGTTACGTTTTGCATAAAAAGTTTGGCGGGCATTAAAAAGTTGCACCGAGTTCCCCCTTTAAAATTCCACCTCGTTGAATGGCAGTAAATCTTCCACAGTGTCCCTCTTTGCGGCTAGCGAAGAACGTCTAACTGAATTTAGCGAAGTTTTTTTAGAAACAAAAAGTCACAGTGAATATTTTAATATTTGCGTACAACCCTTGTGTCGGTATCTTTCTTTAATCGGGCTGTGTCACCTTCTAAATTGCAAATTGGCTGATTTTATTTCATTATTCAGATTTGTCTCGTCGGCAGGTTTATTTAATTTTTAAAATATAAGTCAAACGAATCCGATGTTATTTTTGCTTACATATTTATTTTGTGGAAATATGCCAAGTATATTTTACTCGTTGCATCCGTTATCGTCGTATTTCAATTTGACTTATAAATTGATATTGCTATCGCTGATCCCCCATCGCTGATATTGGAACATTCAAATGTGGTTACGAGAATTTTTTTGAATTTTACATTATTTACGGACTTACCCGGCACAGTTTGGTTACTAGGTATTAAGTTGGCTGAAATCCAAACGAATCTCGCTCTAGCACTAACTTCTGTGTATTTATGCACGAGCACGCATGTTGGTGGCATTCTCACTTGCCAGTGCACATTCCTTTCGGCCAATATCGCGCCATTTTGTAACAAAACACCTCGTTTATACGTGTAGATTAGGTTTTTGAACAATTAGCGTAGTTTATCAAACAGCAAATTAATTAATGCCTTAAGTCTTCGTGTAAACAGGGTTTAACAAAATATTACATAAATAAAATCTAACTTAAAGTTGATATTATTGACGCGAAGATCACGATGATTATGAAAGTTAATATCGTCGAGGACAGTCAAGATAATTATGAACTCAGCGGATGTCCGCGTGATCAGAACTAGTAAGGATAAACTTGGAAGTTCGAGCTGAGTGTCCTAAGATCGTTTTAGTTTTAGTTTTAGTAATAACTGTAGCATGGAATTAATTGTTAAGATGGAGTATGTTAATTTGTGTGTAGTTTAATTGTAGTAAAATTGTATTATTGATGCAGAGCTTAGCTCACAGGTGTATAGCGACATTTAGATTTTTGTAATTTACGTTTTGTTTTCTATGGCAGTTAAAATAGTAATGCAAATGTAATATGTATTATCCGCAAGGACCTATCCGAAGATAGTGTATGGACAACCACCTTCAGAATCACACGGCGATACTCCAAAAAGCTCATAAGAAAAATATTTTTATGCCAAAACCGAATAAATTTCCAAGACTCGAGTTGAACTTTTGAAATGAGAAATATCAAAACTGAGTATAACTCGTGAAAATTCAGAAGTTGATATAAACGATGCCGTCAAAACTTTGGGAGATAGTTTCATTAGTTTGCCGACACTCGATTTCTTATGCGCAAAATTTACTTTCCCATGAAATATGGCGTTCGTAAGTTTCACATGTAGACATAATTTGTATGTGTCGTTAGAATGTCTACGAAAAACAAGGAGGTTTGATATATTTTTGTTACCGCAGAAAAACTCAGAAATATTAAACGGGTGAACGGAAAACATGAATCAAAGATGTCGCTGTTAATTGATCGTGCATGCATAAACTCGTTGCCAAGTCAAATATACACAAGTTTGTTACAAAGTTGCTGGAAATTTCTACCCTTTTTCTTTATTCCACATTAGCATATTACGTTTGGTTTTGAGTAAAAAAGTCACATCTGTATCTTACTGCTGTTTTATGTACTTAAGAATACTTTTCGGTAGTATAGATATTATCACGTACGTGCTGCTTAAGAGTTTAAATTTTGATAGAACATGTTGGAAAAACAAACATCTATCCCAAAGGGTTAATTGAACCCGCGATCAGTTGTTCCTGAAGTTTGAAGAACTTTTATAAAATATCGCCGAACCGGAACAAATTTTCAAACAACAACAATTTTATAATGTATAGAAAACATAAAATCACGACGAAACAATTCGCCCACGACCGTAGAGGTACATGCGAACGTTTAACAACAAAATAAAGCGAACCAACGGCGCCGAGAGGTAATTCATATAAGCAACCCTGTTTACTGCGAAAACAAGGCACGGAACGAGACCCGTTACGCAGAAACAACATGAAACTGAACAAATAGTGCGTGCTTAAGTAACCAAAACACGGTCGCATATCGGGGGCCCGGACAATCTGCGGCCACTTATACATTTGTTTTCCCCTTTTCGACTATGCAAAGGTCGACACAATGGGAACACTCGAGCTTAGCTCGCTGCGAAAGCGTGGCAACGAGCTTGTAGTCAGTATGTGGGGCACTTTAGATGTAGAAAGTGCCGTGGGAAGTGGAAACTGACGTGTGGACCGACTCGTGTGATGTTTCTTCACAGTGGTTAATGTTACTTGTTAGTTACATTTACATTTAGGTACAGTTGGTTATGCTTGGTTACTTACAGGAGAAGAGTTTTTGGCCTTAAATAATATAATATGTCTAGGGTTTTACCCTGTATAATAAAATGCAAAAGAATCACAGTATGATTTTTTTAAACCAGATTTCCTCGTGAAGGTAAATAAAGAAAATTCAATTTGCTACAATATGTTAAGGCATATAGCGTTGATATGACTGGGTTACTCTACATAATATACTTGAATTATTCATCAGAGTAGAATTCGAATAAAGTAGCCATAAAAAGAATTGAAATCGAAACGAAAATGTCGCAAATCACATGGAAAAAATGAATATGCAAAACGATGAAAACGTAATTAAACCCGTAAATAATGGCAATATCGTTTAAAATATGAACGGAATTATTAAACTAGTAAATGCGACAGTAATGTCCCGTGCGAACAGGGCGTTCCAACGCGGCAAATAAGATTAATTGAGCATCGTCGCTCTGTAACTACGTACTCATTTCCTTTAACACAAGCCAGTATTTGAGCTGAGGATTAAAAAAAGCGCTTTAGGATTATGTTGAAAAAGAAATCTTGTTACGTGGTAAGGTTGCAAATTCTTAAAATTTGAATTTTCTGGTAAATACATATCGTATTAATTGTATTTAAAAATATTCGTTTATTTGGACAAGCTTTTAAAGTAAGGACACAAGAACTATGTTAACGTATTTTTACTGTCCCTTTTCATAATCAGAACTACTTAACCAATTATTTAAGGGTGTCGATCAATATAAATTAGTCTGAAATAGAACAAAATGTTTACCAATAAAATCGCACAACATGCCTGCCTCCTTTCTACTGATGTCCGATAAAGCGGAACGAAACGGATCCAAGTGGAAGCGTGCATTGCCATTTGCTTACTCCTTTAATGTGGATAGGCGAATACTTACAATTCTTACTATGGCATTCATTGTAATTGCTACAGATTCAATATTTTTCTGATTAATCTTTTCTTCGACGCATATAACATTTTACCGTGTAACTTATTCGGTTGGAAATGAGATATCATTATAATATATTTGTTATTACTGTTACTAAAGTAATTAATTATTATCAACCTGTGAAATCCCACAAAATAAAGGATCTCTTAAAGAGATCCTCTTTCTAAAGAAAGAGATTATCTTTCTTTCTTAGCTTCTATCGAGACGATCCACGCACACAAAAGATTTAGTGTCTAATTCATCTAACCATTATCTCCTAGCATTCACTTGAATACAATACTAATGTAGGAAATATTTAAATGAATAATTACATTTTCAAGCAAGGTATTATTTTAAACAACGTTTATACTGCGTACTTCTACTTTATTTTTCGTGCTCATCCGACGAAAGAATTATAAAAAAGCTTTTAAAACAACCGGCTGTGAAAGTAGTGAAATGAGAATGTATAATGATGGTTCCACATTGAAACAGTGGTTCTGATGTCAGGAGCCATTCCATTGTCATTAATCTTTTGAAATTGCCCGTTGTGGCGCTCCCGTTAGCCTGGAGAGAGATATGGAGCCAAATTACGTTTTGAATGCACCACCAAGGGTATTGTTAATCAGTAGGAGGTGAAGAAGATTGTGTGTGATTAAATTGTATGTCTCAGTTGTGTCTTCTTGGTCGTTTATAATAACATTATTTTTGTTTTTATTTTTATGGGAATATATATGTCGGAGCGGCGGGTATTTTGAAATAATAATTGTGCAAAAAACTAGTCGAGATGTCAAATCGTTGGTATAAATAGGGTGCCTCGCATTTGAAAAAGCAGTCTCTTGTGAGACTCCCAACTGTGCGGAGCTCCGGAAATAAAAGATGAGGGACAAGTTGGAGTTTTACTCTCACATCATTGATGATGATGATGAAGTGGAACCCTGTGACGTCGGCAGAGCTGACGTCACCTCTTTTCAAAGAGTTCAACATCCTCTCTTCCGTCAACGAGGGACAAGTTGTAGTTTTACTCTCACATCATTGATGATGATGATGAGGTGGAACCCTGTGACGTCGGCAGAGCTGACGTCACCCTTTTTTAAAAGAGTTTAACATCTTTTCCTCCGTCATATATATTTTTTATTTTATTTATTAGAGATACCATTAGATAATACATACAGTAAATTTCACAGTATGTACAACTAACATTGAAAAAGAACAGTCGAAAGCAAGACTTGAACTAACGACCTCCGGCGTACTGTGCCAGTGCTCTCCCAACTGAGCTATTTCGACCTACTTTCCTCTATTCAATTGAATCTGACGAATGAAAAGTCGGCCGTGTAGAGTATTCAGAAGGTATTAATTTTTCATTTTAATCAATAACTCCTTTTTGCTTGTATATTACGGCCCTTCAATCATTACTAAATTGGAATGAGGAAAAATACATGACTGTTATGGAGAGATGTTGACGATGGTTGGATCGTTTGCTAGTTATATAGTATCCAAAATTCCTAATACCTACAATTTATTTTTTCGGCGCTGTGAATTGTATCAAACACAAAACAAAAAAAAATATCCTTAAACGATTAACACAGTATTATGTAGTTCATGAATGTAATACTTGGCCTCAAAAACATTAAATCTTTCGGGTAATAATCCGTTTCGTTTAAGGAAATCGTTTCAGAGAGATTAAAGAGAGAGCTTAATTCGTCCCATCTGAAATCTAAATCTAGACCTCCATAATTGCTTTCATTGTAATCAACGAACAGAAAACTTTGCGATTTATCTTTAAAATTCTTTTGAATTTCATTTTATTATAATCGTATTAAGGATTTTTTTGATATTAGAAAGGTTTGAATAGTGAATTCAAGATTCGAAAAGTAACGAAGAACATTGTTTTTAAAATCTATACCTATTTATAGACATTTCATTCGTGAATGAAAATCTATAAAAATGCAATAAGTTAATAATAGTAGTAATATTTTTCTACTATTAGGCTAGTATCAGAAATATATTAATGATATTTTTTTTTATTTCAATCATCTGTTTTTTTAAGTGCACGCTTATGTAAAACCCATCTCTGATATTAGAAGATGAAAGATTTAGTAGACTGATGGATATTGGAAGTTATGTCTAGTCTGGCACTAACTCGTGTTTGACTTGGCATGACCGCTGCGGTCAATTGCCAACAACAAGACGGATAGGGTATCGGAGATTTTATTAATCGGAGTTTCGTATTCGGGGTCTAAATAAACAACCATATACAGCAATTGTTATAGCAAATGGATCATTGTTTACTAAGAATCACCCGTTTTCATACACATTGTAGTCTAGTAATTATAAGACTTGGGGACTGTTTCCCAAGTTTCAAGTAAATTATTTGGCGGCAGTTATCGTATTAAACAACTAATTTAGATAGTACTCCTTTTTAACCGTCTTCCAAAAAAGGAGGTTCTCAGTTCGTGTGTTTGTATTATTTTTTAATGTTATTACCATTTATTTACGAACATAGTTTAGAGTGTGACTTTTTTATTTGGTCGGCTTATAAATTAATGTGACGTGTAGCATTTACTCAGAAGTTTTTAAACAGGTCCTTAACAATAATTATTCCAAGCGATAAGCACAGTACAGCGCTCTGTAGCAGATTGTAATTCATAGCAACCATCAGTGCATCAGTTAACTAAACTGTTACTGAATTTGACCTGCTGTCAGTCAAAAATGAGAAGTTTTTCAATATGATCATTACTTAAGTGAGCAATTATACCATAAAATAAGCATAAATAATAAGCTTATAAATCAAGAATTCCATTACAAGCTCAAAAGACTTAGACCAAACAGCTTCTAATTTTCTCAAGATCACAAACTTGCGGTTCCCGATCCTGCTCTTGCACTGATATTTTCACGAAATAAATTCACCACGATCCACTATTTACGGATAGGTTTTGTGTGATGCTCGGAATTTTTGTAATTGGTCCCTTGATGTTTATAAGGGTATTGGAGCCAATATTGGTTCAAATTTTACGATAATGCGTTTGTTACACTGGGAGTTGGAAAGTTTATATTATTCGAAGTTTATAATATTCGAAGTTCAGGGATCAAACTCTGTATATCCAGTGTCAAGCAGGCCAGCATAATTTTGTCAACTGGTGAGGGATAATGATCTCTCATCAGTTGACACTATCCGTACCCCACTCAGCTTATATCAGAGAGGCTACTGCGAAAAACGAAATCCGAAACGTCGGTCCGAAACGAATAAACGACGAACTTCGGATTTAACCTTACTACCAAATTACTTCGGATCCGTCACCGTTGAACGAAGATTTCACGCAGTTTGCGACGCTTCCGACTTCGCTCAACACTTTCGTCACGCAACAACTCTTTATAAAGAAGGATCTGTAACACTTCGTAGTAAGAAAACGTGCGATCCGTCACCCGAAACTACGGATTTCGTTTTTCGCAGGAGCCTCTCTGGTGCGGAGAGGTTGACGTTGAAAAAAACTGGGAATATTCCCGTTTCTTTCAAAATCCATCGTGTTTTTCAGTGTAACATTCGAAATTTTACAGAAGCTTGATCGGGAAAAAATATGAATGTTTCTAAAAAAAAAACAAGTTATTTTCGGAAAAAACGAAAGTAACCGAAATAAACCAACGTTTTTTTTTTTTAATTTATCATTATAAATATATAATATTATGCATGTCTTTATGTTTTCACATAAGTCAACACTGCCAGTGCCAGTCTATATTGAACCCAACACAAAAAGAATCACTAATGCCACTTTTTTTATTGATAGCACTAAATCTCATCAGTGAGTAATAAACAAATTTCCGTTTTTTTTTTCGTGAAAGAAACAATTCGTTTCTTTCAGAATTTTGAACTCTAGGAGGGGTCACTTCAGCTTGCTCTTAAAAAAACAAATCATCCGTTTTTGTTTAGTATCTACACCTACTATATGTCTTGATTGTGTGTATTCATTTCCCAACATCATTTGAAGGATATTAATTCTAATTTTGCAATATTCACACATAAATTTATCAATTCCGATGCATCGTTGTTTTCATCATTAAATTTTTTGCGTTCTTCACGGGACATCAACGGAAAGTCATTCGATTACCTAAAAGAGCCTGCCCAGTTGATAACAAACTTTATACCTGTATTTTCATTGCGTTACTGTCGTATTTGCATATTTTTCTTTTATTTAAGATTCTTAACTATGTGATTTATTACTCTTTTGAGCTTAGACCTTTAGGTTTATATTACTTGTTCTATTATTTTGCATTCGTGATTTTCTTGGGTGGTTTGTTCAGCTTAATATTATGTTACTAATATTTTAAATGCGAAAGTATGTGAAAATGTTTGTATGTTAGAAATAAACGCACAAATAACTTAACGGACTTAAATGAAATTTGGGAAAACAGGTTGCCCATGTCCTGGATTAGCACTTATGCTACTTTTATACCAGTAATTTACTCCCATGGAAAATAATTGATAGTTTTTATCTGATTCGTTAAGTAGATGACGTTGCCATCGTACTTTGGTTTGGGACTGCCTCGGTGGCGTAGTGGTATTGCCTACGCATTACGATTACGATTTGCACGCTGAGGTCCTGGGTTCGAATCCCGGGTCGAGCCAAAAAAAAATTGTGACTGGGTTTTTCCATCTTAAAAATTTACTCAGTCGCAGCTCGGAGTCAGGAAGTTGGCGGTGTGATACCCCCGTGCCTCGGAAAGCACGTAAAGCCGTTGGTCCTGCGCCTGATCTCTCTCCGGTCATGTCGGATTGCCGTCTCACCGGACTATGAGGGTGAAGGAATAGCGAGTGCACCTGTGTATTGCGCACACACTTGTGCACTATAATATCTCCTGCGTACCTGGCTGATCTCCGTTGAGATTGGCCGCCGTGGCCGAAACTGGCTAGGAGGATTTCATTTCATTTCACTTTGGTTTAGAGACTTTTTTGGCGCGAACGCTATTCACGCGGACGAAAACGCGAGCAACACCTTATTACTAACTAGCTATTGCCCGCGGCTCCGCCCGCATTAAAAAGTTTTTCCGGGATTAAAGTCCCGGTTTATGTTTCCCCGGGATAAAAAGTAGCCTATGTGTTAATCCAGGACATGATCTACCCGTGTGCCAAATTTCATCGAAATCCGTTCAGTAGTTTTTGCGTGAAAGAGGAACAAACATCCTTACATCCATACATCCAAACATCCATACATTCTTACAAACTTTCGCCTTTATAATATTAGTAGGATGAAACACCACAAAACCACAGTTAAATTCTCAAAGAATGAGTAGATGTATTCACCCCTGACAATCCTACTTTGATCCTAACGATTTAAAAGGGAAAATAGGTTTAAAACAAACAGCTGACCTAGTTCCAAAGCCTGTATGAGTTCTTTGAAATAATGATAACGTACATAATAGAGGAATGTATGACCGGGTTAATGAGGGATACTGAATGTCTTTATACTAGGCATTACAAATTGTCAAAGGGACTGTCTCTTTATTCGTGTAGATTGAAATTCTACTTACTACTAACAATGCCTCGTATTTTGTCAAATCTTCAAAGTTATTTCTTCCGTTCAATTATATAGGACTATATTTTTTTATTTTGTCACTATTACCACTTTTTCCATCGACTAGACGTCTAGTCTTATTTAAACTACTTATAAGGAGTCAACATTACAGTATGTACTGGTATTGATGTTATTCAGCTTCTATATTAATAATTTTAATCCAAATTAGAATAGATTTGGAAAGTATTCGCCCGAATCAGACCAGAAAGTAGGGAGAGAAAAATGTGTGAATAAATATTTTCTCTTCTCTAAATAGCGAACCCAGAGACAGAAAATATGGAGATACGAGGGTAATTAAGCTCGTATATAGAGTCATTTACAACTGAAGCCAGATATGAAGCACCGCGGATGGATGTTAATGGATCGTAATGTATGAGCTGTTAGCTTTGATTCCAGTAATAAATATGATAAACGACGAAAAGTCGCGTATTTACATTGTGTTTTAAGCCACGGCGGGATAATATGTGTTATATTGTTTCCCTGTGACGCATATGCCTCGTCTTCGATTTAAAGAGGCTTATCAATGGGCTGTAATAATAGATGCAATTCATTTTCACTCTGAACTGCGATATCAGTTGAGATGCTGTCAAATTAAGGTCAGCATCTTATGATAGTCGTTATTTAATAAACCCATATTAACATTAGCTCAAATGACGTTTCAAGTTACAATATGTGAAGGATTTTGACAACTAAGTTTTGTTGATGTTACAGCGTTTATACAGCTGAGAACAAGCTCCTGACAGCTTAAGCTTGGCTTATTAAATAGTTCAAAACATGAAATGTCTACTTGAGATTTTACCTTAAATTTCTTACCCCGTTCTAATGTAAAACTTTCATATACTTTCGAAATTCCTATGAAGAAGAAGAATGTTTTCTTATATTAAAAGTTCGTTCATCATTATGGTGAGCTATAATTGTTAACTATGAATAATCAGGTTATTGTTAAGTGACACGACCTTGTCCTGGAGGGAAGATTGAATCGAACCTGCGATCTCCAA
This sequence comes from Lapara coniferarum, assembly GCA_949316025.1. Lineage (NCBI taxonomy): Eukaryota > Metazoa > Arthropoda > Insecta > Lepidoptera > Sphingidae > Lapara > Lapara coniferarum. The sequence continues at coordinate 14,888,874 of OX438929.1, forward strand.
CTGAGCAGTTCAAACCCATTAGAGCTCGTTCCCACATGTCACATGTCGGGTCCGAAAATATATCAGATGAACTTGTGGCAGAACATTTTACATAAAAATAATGTTGTATAATTGTAAACAGCTTCATATAAAATGTTGTGCCTCTAGAATATTCGATATATTTTCGGACCCGACATCCGACAAATGGGAACGAGCTCTTATTGTTAGGCTATAAAGTATAGATACTGGTTAGCTCAACTAATCTTATCCAAATACTTTAAGTAAATGTCCAAGTTGTTAATAAGTCTCTTAACACCAAGAATCCCAAAGAAGTCAGTGACATAATGGAGTAATAATTTCAACGTTCCAAAACAATATTTCATACCAAATAAACTAGTACAATGTTACCAGCATATTACTAAACGTAAAGTAGTATATTCTAAGGGTAATATATAAAATACTTCGGATTTTATATTCCAGCCGTAGATTTTACGACTACCCCGGTGATTTCACATCTTACGCGGTCCAGTCCTTTACCTGTGACGTTTATTCGTATTTATTTACGTAATCCCTTTTCTATACTTGCGTTCCTTTAATCTTTTACAATTTATTGTACAATAAATAAAGACCTTATCGTATCAGAAGTCCAAAGGTCCACCACATCATTGCGGTTTATTTGTAGTACTTAAAAACATTGTTGGCTCCGACCGGTATTTATGTTTTTGTATTAAACGCGATGATATCAAGCCGGCGTTTGTCACGGGCAACAAACACGTTAATAAATCTGTAGAAATGGCTCTCCCCTACCCCGTTCGAAGTTCGTATATCGAAGTAACGACTTGTTTTTTTTTCTGACTGCCTGTTCACGTCAGCATTCAGTCAACTGTAATACGAATTACGATCTGACATATTGTGAACTACGTTTGTCTTTGAGTATCTAGCAAAGTAAAGAAGATGGGATGACCAGACGAACCCTTTGTGGGTCATAAATGCGCAGCTGGTCATAAACATTTATTAAAACCTATGTGACTTGCGATCGCTGTCATTACATTCTACAATAATGACATTAAGAGGTGCTCCACAGAAATTGTGATTTTTACTGTGTAAAAAGCGACCTTATATTCAGCCCTGCACGTGTGGTTTTTTCTTTTGTTAAATGTGTGCCATCTGTATCTACTACCTCCCCCCCCCCCGTCCCGAGGATTGACAGAAAAAATTGTTTGCGCATTATTGCCATATCGTCTATATTGAATAAATACTCAAAGGCGTTTGTAGATAAGTGACCAGATAAATTGTAGGGCTAGTGACGCCATATTCCTTTCCATGTCGGTTTACTTCTTTTTTGGGGATGTTTTCAATGTGTTAGGACTGTTGTAAATAAGGTTGCAATTCGAATGGTAAAAATAGATCAAAAAATTGATTTTGATTTAAAATGGTATAATATTAGGTTGAAAAGCTTATGAATATGAAATATGTCAATAAATGTTTCTTACTGTCATGTACACATAAAATTTATGTTTGTAATGTTTCTTACTGTCATGTACACATAAACTTTAGAAAAATTACAGTATTTAATACTGTCATTTTTCTAAAGTTAACAAGTGCAAAATTCTGAACACTACTAAGATCCTTATTTTGAGCATGGCCCAAGAAATATAAGCGCGGTCATTTTTCGGGTTCTACGTTCTTAAAATGATCTATAGGCAATATGAAGGTAACAACGTAATTTCTTATCTTTTCAATAAATATGATAAAGCACTTGTTAGGGTTAAATCCCTATCGATTTTTATATGGACTATAAATTCGGTCGGTAAAGTCGACGTTAGGAAATTTTATACGAAATTCTTGAAGATTCACTGCGGTACATTTATAGATCAGTACATTTATTTTCTTTTTTTATATAGGTAGGGGCTAGGGCTTTCAGTCTCGGTGCATTTACGAGTCCCGGGAACAAAAAACGAGACTTGGTCCGGTCTCGAAAAAAACGAGACTTTCGAGACTATTTCAAAAATAGTCATTATACTCGTAGGCCACGACTCATATACTTTTTAGGCAGTCAATACAAGATATATCAATAAAGTACTTTATAAATCACACTGTTATAAACCCATATGGACGTTAAATTACCAATTACTTATACAAATTTTCAATTTTTATAGTTGTCACGTAAAAGACAAAGAGCGCTGGATAATTACTTTCAGAGCGAGGATTTGATTTTATTACAAACTAGCTTTTGCTAATCGCTTCCACCACGTGAAATAGCTTTACCAGGATAAAAAGTAGCCTATAGCCTTTCCAGAGTGTCCAACTATCTGCATACCAAAATTCAACGAAAGCTGTTCGGTAGTATTTGAGTAATTTGGCGTTAAGACAGACATACAGACTCAGTGGGGGATTTTGTTTTATCATTTTTAATGAAGTAAAACACATTTATAAAAATATCTCTAATTCTACGCTAGAAGTACGTATAGATTAGCATTAGTGTTTGGGTCATCTCGTGTCTCAAAGTATCTGGATTTTTTGTAATTTTAACGGTTTTTCGCAGGTTTTTGGGGTCGAAACATGTCACGCTATAGTAAGTGAAGACGTAATAGACGTAGAAGAGACTATCTCCAGCCTCTTTTAAAGCGGGCCTGCAGACGGCGGTTGGGCGATCGGCGACCCGCTACCGTATATACAGGGTCATTTTGTAACCGAATACATAAATTTAACTGCGATAAAATCAATTTGAAAGAAACACCATGCAGTTAATTAATTTAACCATAAGTGTAAAATAAAGAAGTACATTTTTCAAACAAAATAAATAACAAAAAAGGTTTTTTAATTTTTGACATCCTATTGCCACTACTAGTAAACGAGAAATCGTCGGAGCGTCAACATCGCACTGAGGTCTGTGTGTTTCGTTGATAATATGCTCACGCACACGCGAACAAGAGATGCACACACGGAGCGTAACAATAAGCTGTCACATCGCGCCATCGTAACCAAGAAGCTTTATTCCAAACCGAAAAGATGAGGTCGCTATTATTACCAATGCTTGTGTGTCAGGTCACATAGGTCAATCCAAACAACAGTCACTTACTAGATTCTGTCAGAGCCAGTTATGTCTCCTTCAGAAGACTGAAATCATTGTGGCATCTTCGATAATGGTCACAGTCCGTACACCGCACGTAGCTTATCAAAAAGCCTCACAGCCCTAAGATTCTATCTAACCTAAGAACTATCACACGATACATCAGCAAGAATCGCACGCTCAAGCCGTCAAATTCGTCGATCGATTTCGTGAAATCGACTATGATGCTACCGTTATGATACGAGTGTCAGCGAGGTTCTGGAAAATTGGAATTTTGAACATTTACTCAGTAATCGCTAAAAGTACAAAAGACATTTCAACGACCTTCTCGGAAACATTAACACTTTATTCACGAGCTTTGTAAATGTAAATCATAGTTTACCACAGCAGAAACTTAAAAATTAACACAATAGAATAATAATTACAATTAGAGAACATTTGATCGTGTGCGCATAAAAGCCGAAACTAAAAACCTACACATGGCTCGCGTCTCCCGAAGCGATGTCAAAGGCAAGGTCACTCGGATCGATACAAAACGATATAATAATAAAATTACAATAGTTACGAGTAAGTACATAGGGCGCATCGGCCTAACATTCGGTACATAAATCAACATACGCCACGTCGTGTTGCTGCCGGGCGAGTGGCCGCTAGCAAAATGACGAGTGCCGAGTACTGTGGCCGAGTGGCGACTGGCGGGCGACGCGCGCGCCGTCCCCCGCTTTCCCGCGGCGCATGCGCCTGAAGGAGCCAGTGCGGGGCCATAAGCATGAAGTTCACGAATCCCGGACCGCGAATCTCGATGTATTTCCACACGTTACATATTTTGATAAATATCACTTGTACTTATTTATTGCTATTACCTGGAATTGTCGTAATTTACTAGTAGGGTAAAAAACGTTTAATTTTTACCACTTCATAGAATACACGCAGACTTTTGTCAAGAATAAGTAACATTTACGTACGTATTGGAAGCTACGTATTGGAAAATACTAATATTTAACTAAAGCTTACAATAGTGAGTAATGACTGAACTTAATTTAAGATAACCAGGATATTCAATTGACTAATGACCAAAATTATTGTAAGTAGGTAAAACATAGGTATTTAGAAGGATTTTTATGCACTTGGTCGAGTCACTTTATAAGTGGTTAGTAAATAACGCCAGTTTTAGGTATTATTACTCAGGCAGGAACTATTAAAAATTGCGATTGTTATTGCGGTGCGGAGATACTGGGGTACTCTGTCAGAGGTGTCCGGGAATAAACCCATATTTCGCCCAAATTTCCGGGATTCTTGCCGTGTTTGTCCGGCGTCGGCAATTTAGGTAATGGCAGCCCTATACAAAGAACATGCCGACAAGTGCGCCGTGCGCCCGCTGGCGCGCGCGATAGTTGGCCCTGCCAGCTGATGTTCGTGTTACACGTGCTCCCACAGGGATACCAAGCTTTGGTACTATTACCTTATTCTGCAATATTTTGCAATTTTAGTTTTACATTGTTCTATGCTATTTAAACCGTACCACAATGCATATTGAAATTAAATGATGTTAGAGCTCTGGTATGCTTTATTGCTTAAAGTAATGTTATTTTTACAATACAAAGATATTGCTGCGTATTCGTTTAAGTAGACTTTTCATTAGCATAATTACCCTAGTTATTTTATTTTTTAATATCCTTTCTAATATTCTTATTCTTATTTATTTTCAATTCCTTTATATTTCTATTCCTACACAATAACTTATTTAAGTGTGTTAGAAATCCATGTGATAAATAAACGAATATCCGATTCTTTGAAAAGCTGTGTCATTTTAGCAAACTTGTCGGTTAAAATGTTTATACTGGCAACACAGCGAGTTTGAGTGCGTGTTTGTAATGAATGGCGTGCGAAAGAGACATAACATGTTGGTATCTGCACGTTAGTTTCAATGTGTTAGTAACAAGATTAACGACTCTGACGCGATACAAAATGTAGCTAGAGATTAGAAGGTACAGAAGGCATAATAAGGCCTTTGGTAGTATAAAGTATCTACGTAAACCTATTTTAGGCATGACGTCCAGAAATGTTGATGTTAAAATTAAAATGAACGTTGAAATATCATACGGAATCTAAAAAATATGATATCAATAGATTAAAATCCTGTAACTTTTTTTAATAACCCGACTGCGAGTTGTTTAGTACCTAGCTATTTCGGTAGATAAACTTATTTATTAACGAAAACAAAGTTTATTATTAAAGAATTAATACTTTTCTTTACAGCATAACACTTAAAAAATAATTAGTTCCTTTTCATACAATAACATGACAATTTTTTATTTCATGTTGATATTTATAACGTATTAGTTAGGGAGTAGGGACTGCTCTAGTAGCAATTTAATTATTTTATTTCAAATTCCACGTCTCAAGCGGTACTGCTGCAGCTATGTGAATGAATGTATTGCAAGTGAATTTGTGAGTTGCCCTTCTTAATCCTATAGGTTTTGTAATAACATCGTCAGCTGTGACGTGATTCACTGAATAAAGTCAAGCGCGCTAAAACACAGCGTGATCAAAAAACTATATAACTATAATCGGGATTATTGGCGAAAGTATGCGTTACCCATGGATAATATTTTGTACGATGTTAGCAGAGGTCACGCTGAATATGTGGTTTCATTTAGTAACGCAATGTTGAAATGACACTGTATAAAGTGCATGAGGGTGCCACGTAGTGTTTCATGCTTATTTGACATTTTATTCGAGTCTCATCTTCAAACAGCGAGAAACTCTGCTCTAGAGCCGACTCCTACGTGAGTTGCAATAGCATGCACATGTGCACTCCGTGACCTTCGATATGCTTAATTATAATGTTATATAAATGCTTTGGGTTGTCTCATGTCCTGGGATTTTCGTAACTTTCCAAAACCATAATTAGCAGGGATTTAGCAGTAGTTTGAGTATTTATCTCTATCGCTTCCATTTTCAAAAAGAGATCTTTCCCAATTTATCATAGCAATGATGAACTTAATTATAAACACCCGTATATATTTCAATAAGGTTATCTTGCGACTTCCGACAGATTATCAAAAATTTAATTTTTCTGTGTCGCCACTTAAAAGATCCTGATAGTTTAGTATTTTTTTCAATAATAATAATTATTTGATGCAAGTTTCGAAAGTCTCGTTTTTCCCGAGACTGGAAGCAGCAGTCTCGAGTCTCGAAAATACAAAAAAATCGTCGAGACTCTCGAAATTTTCGAGACCGAGAGTCTCGAAATGAAAGCCCTAGTAGGGGCCGATATTCCAATCATCTGCGAAATAAATTATCCATAAAATAAACTATAAATGTGACTGAATATAAGTATATTATACTCATAGTTGCCTTTTTCAAGTAACCAATGATAAAACAGTGGCTCGATACCTTATGTATAGTAGGTATTCCAAAAATGCGGTTTTGTGAATACACATCCAATTTTGACGTTACTGATGCCTACAAGTGACACCCACTATTGACATAAGATTTTTATACTGAAGACACGCCGAAAATTGAATCTGAAGCTAAATCCGAAAACACTTTTCCGAAGAAATAAAGATATCCGGACGATTCTTCCGTACGCTCCGGTAATCTAATTATATAAATTTTATTACACCTCATTCCGAGTTCCTTATTGCGCTCACGATGCGCAACTCCGGTTATTTATTATCAAAAAAAGTTACTAATGTGGCGTCGCGGTGTTATCTCGCGTTACGGCGCCCTTATCTCGGAGCTGCCCCAATTTATGGTAACACTTCCAACGTGCTGCTAGATTCACGCATAATGCTTGAACGTAGTTCGTGCTTGCAAACGCGTTACACACGGTATGAGTATGGTATGACCATTGTGTGGGTTGAAAAAAGGACATGTTTTATTGTGTTGCAATTGTTTAGAATATAATAGAAATTTGAGATGATTTTTTTTATTGCATTGAGTGACGAGACGAGCATGCCGTTCGCCTGATGGTAAGCGATATGTCACCCATAAACAGTAGCAACACGATCCAGCACCTTGACTTATAAAGCACTGTGTGGCATTCCACTGCGCTCGTCATCCTGAGAAATAAGATGTTCAGTATCATTATGTCCAGTAGTGACACTCGCTACAATGTCCTTCACACCGAAACACAACAGTGCTTGCACACTGCTGCTTGGCGGTAGAAATAGACATGGTGATTTTCTTGATGAATTATAAAAGGCAAGGAACTGAAATGGTGAAAACTCAGGAGCAGTGAATATATTGTTGTTGTGTGTTAGTAAAATGTCTAGATAGTGGCTCTTGATAGTTATTGACAATTTATACGTCGGTCACTATATTATAGTCTGATCCAAAATATACTAGGTATTTTCCCACTATCAATATTCTTTGAGACAACGAGACGGTCTTCTTATATTCGTAAGTTATACTTACCATAGCCATAGGGCGTGTTGCGTAATTGCGAGGCAGTTTAACGTTTACAGCCAGAGGGCTCAGGTAATACCGTGTTCAGATAGTGACGTGAGATTTGGGCTCTTCAATAGAATACGTTGTTTAACGGGTTACGTAAATGAGAATTCAGGTATACATGATAATGAATGTTTCAATGAAGTCATTATCGCAGAATTGATCTGATACTATTATCAGATCAATTCTGCGATAATGACTGACTGAAATTTAGTGGTAGATGTTTACTTTGTGACAATATGTGTCCTAAAGTCCCTCTGGACTCTGTATAATATACATACATACATACACTCACGCCTGTAATCCCCGAAGGGGTAGGCAGAGGCGCAACTAGTGCACCCACTTTTCGCCGTCATTCCGTCCCATGATGTGATAGGGGGCGAGCCTATCGCCATATTGGGCACAAATTCCAGACTCCGGGCTGATTCTGACTAGAAAAACTCAATATCACTTTTCCCGACCCGGGGATCGAACCCGAGACCTCAGCTTTGCAGTCGTACTGTAATACAACTACGCCACCAAGGCAGTCTGGATAATATGTCCTTTATATATAGCTTGCGAGCTGTGGCTCTCCTGTATACCCGGTTTAAGGGAATTGTATTCAAGGTTACTATAAGATTGTGTTATATTACTATTTTAAATATCTAAGGGGGACGGCCCCACATGCCATATAGTTCTTTAACAACATCCTCTTCTTGTAAAATTCAATAAATATAACTACATGATTTATTTCCAATTTGGATTAACGTAATATTTTTGTATCTCGACTCAATTTATAATTACTCATGGTATTACTAATATATCTTGTGTTAGAGCAAATCCCGGCCTTGAATTTCATTATGGGGTTAACCTTGAAAGAATACGGATCTGTTTACGCCAACCCTTGTTATCGGAAACAACTAACGGGCCCCTTTATAGCCCGTGGGATTCAATTAGTATGCTGTGAAAAAATATTATTTAACCCTCTTGGATGCTATTATATTAAATTGATTTTTTTAAGATTGGGCGATAAAAAACATTGAATCCTTTATTGTTTGCTTGAATTTTATACTGGTACGTATTCATTATCATCTAGTTTCAATTGCAATTCCATTTGAGGTCGGCGCAGCATGTTTTCTTCTTCCGTATAATACATTTTTGTGGTGAATGCCATCATAAGTCTCGGCATTCACACAAAAATGTTAAGATAATTCTATTTATTGTTGTCCCGAATCGTTTAATATGTTATATATATAGACAACACCAATCAAACCACTTAGAAGATCAGTTAAAATTAAATGTTGCAAGTTTTGTAATACGCTGATGATTCAAAATGTCTTACACATTACAGTCACGTAAATAAAAATAAATTCAGCTCAGGTATCAAAATTGATGTGCATTGAATAAGAAAATATTAGGTAAACATCGGCGAACCAAGTGCTACTTTGTATTGATACACGATCAAAGATTTTTTCGATATTGCCTCCACTCCGCTGAATTTGTGATGGGCTTTATTGCTTCAAATTTATGTTATTTATAAATGTGTTAGCAGAAGTTTTGATGGTTTGTTCGACCCTCCCAGCACTTTGCGAGGTCTTTAATAATATATTACTTTCTAAAAACAATTTCTGTGGTTTAAGTTAATAGGATAATACGAATATCGAAGAAGGTAAAAGTTAAATCTAAACAAATAGAGCCCTTTCTTAGAATTAATGCTTTGTTAATATCTCTCTTGTGTTTACCTACACTAACAAAAGTTTGTATATACATAAATTAAATTAATATACGGGCTCTTTGTTTGAATAAAAATAATAAATATATTTTGCGTTTATTTTGTCTGTCAGACCACTTCAATTTTGACAAAAAATACTACAACTTCTGTGCCGTAACATACAATAATGATCGCCTCATTTTTCGTTCCATTTTAAAACTATTTACTTGTATGAATGTCCGATCATTTCACAACTGCAGTGTAACCTTAATAATACTTATCATTACACAATTTATATTACGTTAAAGTTGTAACAGTAATAAATAATACAATAAAAAAGATCATCCCAAACAATAAAGCTCTTCATTAGTTTACTAAAATAGGTGCCATTAGTCAAAAGTTTAATAATATATTTGTCGGGGCTGTTGAGAACCCGCTCCGAAACGAATTGATATATGGGCGGGTCTAAATATAATGCCCCCTCAGTCGCCATTGTCAGCTGTATTGAACGTATTTAACAATATAGATTTACCTATAAACGGGTATTTTACCACATTGTGCGCTAACAGCTCGCTTGTCAAACTTTGTACGATAATTCAATTTTACGTTTTAATGTTTTTGAGTGGTTTATGTGGATTGTTATGGAATAATTTCCTGATACTGGATGCGTGACGGAGTAATGATTCGAGACAATGATATGTGACAGAAAAGTCATAGTCGATTCTATTGATTTTTTTATTGCATTGAATAACGAGATGAGCATGCCGTTCGCCTTATGGTAAGCGATACGACCACCCCTAAACAGTAGCAACACCATCCAGGAGAGTTACAAAGTACTGTGTCGCATTCCACTACGCTCGTCATCCTGAGATATAAGATGTTAATTCTCATTATGTCCAGTGGTTACACTGGCTACAATGTCCTTTAAACTGAAACACAACAGTGCATGCTTCGCACTAGAAATAGATATTGCGATGGTACCCACCCAGACGGACTCTTACATATGAGAGAACTACCACCAGTAAAAGCGTTTGAACAAAATGATTGAAATTTTATTTTATACAAAACTAGACTTCTGCTCGCGGCTTCACCCGCGTGAATGAATTTTTCCGGTATAAAAGTCCCGCTTTATATTTTCCCGGGATAAATTATACATATAAACCTTCCTCTTGAATAGCTCTATCTATTAAAAAAAACTGAATTTAAATTCGTTGCGTAGTTTTAAAGATCTAAGCATACATAGGGACAGACAGCGGGAAGCGACTTTGTTTTATACTATGTAGTGATAAAGCGCGTATTCACAAACGATTATTAGCTAAGTACGAAGGAACGTTATGATAATAAGTATGTTTCTCAGTGCTTACGGCGTGACTACATTCGCAATGTGATTTATCTGGTACATTTATTGATCAACTTGGCTCCGCTAAGAAGAAGAAAAAACTATTCATTTGCGATTCACGCGTAGCACCGACATCGAGTAAAATAATATGAAAACTTCTGCCATATCTTTTGCATGTGAAGTAAAAGAGTCCAACATTATGTACAAATATCTTTTTTGTGTCAAATTTATTTGGCAATATTTCTGTCATGAAGTTATGTGATGGTTGAGATGAGTGATGTGATGAGTCATTTTGAATGCTTAGTGAAGATTGACGATACTGTTGGAATTAGTTTTAAGATTGTTCCTTTGGCATGACTGGAGTGTCTACATTTGTTTATTTCGGTTTTACATAAGTCTTAAGAGGTTTCCAGTACAGCATAATATCTATCGATAGTTATAAAAAATTCTGCATTATTCCTTGTTTTGTATCAAGATCTTATGTCTTTCACGTTTTTTTTACAAAAATCTTTTCTTCAAAGTAATTCATGAAAGCCTCAATACATAAACGCACAATTCCAGAGCTGTGTATATTTTTTGCTCGTTGTAATTTATGGCGATCCCAACGCGTTCTTCTAAAAACTTCGAACATCCACGTCTCAATTATTTATTTATGTGGTACATTTCTGGCCTACGGCTCTCCACTCGCGTGATCAACTTTATACGCTATCCTTTGGGAACCGTGCATGTTAGGATAAAAAGCACCCTCTGTGGTAAGATATAAATTATCTACCCACTCAATAAGTAATATACCTTCATACTGTTATAACTTTATTTACGACAAATATTTCAAAATAGAGCGGTTATTGTAAATTATTATGTGCCCTCTGTTATACCCTACTCTCAGGCCTAGACTTGTTTTAATTGTGAGGAATTGGTCTTTTCTTCCTCATGCATACCCAATACCAATTGGTAGACTTTACATATGTACCTTGCAAATTCAGCAAGCACTCTCAAGCTGGGTTTCCACGGTGCGTGACTCTGCAGATCATCACGCACAGCCGACGACCACGGACGGCAACGCACACAGACAGGGCTCTTTCCAACGGTGCGTGTCGGTCTGTGTAGATCTTTTATAATTCACTAGCTTTTGCCCACGGCTTCGCCCGCGTTAATAAGTTTTTCCGGGCTAAAAGTACATAAAAACCTTCCCGTTGAATCACTCTATGACTATGACGTTGATACAACTCTTAACAAATAATGCATTAATTTCGACCAAATTTGATTACCATAAAAACGGTTCTAGTGAGTTAATCTTAAAAGATAGACATATACTGTCGCGGACATTTTTTTAGATCCTTTTAAGAGGAATAATTCTTTCATACATATATTTTTGGTATCTTGAACCGTTTTCGCAGCGCACGCAAGGAAGCCCTCAAGGATGAATAATTTTCCCCGTATTTTTCACATTTTCCATTATTTCTTCGCTCCTAATAGTTGCATCATGATGATATATAGCCTAAAGCCTTCCTCGATAAACGGTCTATTCAACACAAAAAGAATTTTTCAATTCGGACCATTAGTTCCTGAGATTAGCGCGTTCAAACAAACAAACAAACTCTTCAGCTTTATAATATTAGTATAGATTTCAAAATGCAAAGTGAAAGAGAACGTATCGTCGTAAAATTGATTCGTTTTGATAAAGATTCAATAATTCAAAAATAAGCTCGTTTGTCCACTCCATTTCTCCGCAACCAACTATATACAACACCACTACTCGTGTCAACGAACAAACAAGTTCTGAGGACCGCGTCGTACGCGCTCGGATCCGGTCGCATCGCACCTTTGAAGTTACCGCCTCGCGACGGATACCGGCGCACCGCCACAGACGCGTTCTGCACGAACGGACGAGACCATTCCCACGGTGTGTCGTGCGAGCTGGTCCGCGTCCGTCCGCGATATCACGGACCGTGGGTAGCTAGCTTCAGGTACGCAGATTTCGGCACTTTTTCCTACGTCAGCAAAGCGAGCGATATATTGTAATGAACACATCTAACTTATTACTAACTTAATAACTCATTACTTCGATAACTTGGAGGGACCTGCTCGGGGGGAAATCAAACCTAAAGTCCCTCGACTTGCATTACACAAAATGTTGCTTGTGCTACTTGAGTTATATAAACAAAATTTCTCATAAATAAACTAAAGATCAACGAAGTGTTAATACATAAAAATAAATTTTAAATTTAAATAATCTCCGACACAAAAAAGACCACCCTCTGAAAATTAAAAAAAGTCTTTGTCAATTAAATACATAGTAGTAATATTTTGACCCAAGCGTCGTCGCGTCGGGGGACGGCTAAAGAAGTATCGGGGGTTATTTAAATTTAATTTTTATTTCAAACTTTTTAAATTACTTTATTCTCCAACATGGGGCCTTGATAATCAACTATCTAATACCTACTCGTTTAGACCAGCCTTATGAGCCTAAACACGCTGTATCTGCTGTAAGTTACTAAGGTATCCCGCAGACTACTTGATGCTGCAGCATCACAATACATCAAATTTAAAATCAATCGGACTTTTTATCTTGGAATTGAGCTGATAATCTTCAAACGCCTGAACAGATCTTCATAAATTATAGCTAAGAACCATCTCGATCACATCAGCTTTCAAATAAAAAAAAACCGCATCAAAATTGATCCATTCTTTTTCTGTCGGGGGTTAAAAATCAACACATTTGTATCCACCGCGCCGGTATCGTTCGGAACCACATGCCTCCCGAACGCCAGGCTACAGCCAAGAGCGGCGCAAATAAATCACAATTTAATACGTAGTTTGTTCCTTTAACCCAGGGCTGTTGCTATTATTTAGCTTTGGATATTCTATCGTGTTAGGAAGGCTAATTATGCATGGGGCCTGGAAGTGTCGATTCCAGCAGTTTCTCCTTAAAACCGCAAAATAAATTGACAGCTTTGTTTTTGTATCGACCGCCAGTCTACTTATCAGAGAGCCAATATCCAAGATCCTTATGTCAATCCTCACAGGCGACGATTGGCATTATGACTGATTATTAATTTACTATTAAATTTTATTGTTTTTCCGTTGAATACTTTATCGTTTCACGGCACGGCGTTCTATATCAAAAATACAGCTGATTCCAATTTTTAAAAAGGAATACTCAGTGATTTGTTCAATATTAATACTCCAAATTCCAAGAGTGTTCATGGTTAATTTGCTTAAGCTGCGCAGTATTAAGTGTTTCAGTTTCAATATCGATGTCGCGGGCCGTTTGTTCGTCAAAAATGTTTGATCTAAAAATTCACAGAAGCAACACAAATCACATTACGAGATGTTTATAGCCTGTCACAGCTACATCTTTCCGTGAAATACGGTTTGGGAATGGCCCTAATGTATTCAGTTTTCCAATGGCTTTTATTGTGCTCTGTCACTCTACAAAGTCCATCGTATGAGTACAATGCTATTTAAGGATAGGATCGACTTTGCGCCATATTGTGACGGCTAAATAATTTTATTTTATTTTAATCAATAACTTTTTTATTTAAATACTATGCAAGGGTCAATTAGAAAAAATAAAATAAACCGTTATTCATATTATAACAAGTTTTCTATGCAAATTTAGTACTTTTCAGGTGATATTTGACACATAAAGGTCATTGACGTTCCTACACTTATTTGAATCGCATTGTAGTGGTTATTATCAGGCGATTGACATGCTCGTCATTCAGTTGTGTACAAAAATTACTCATCAGTAACAAGCCAACACCAAAACATAAAGCTAAATGCCGCGGCCACGGCGCGGCGCGATCTATATTTTCGCCAGCCAGCCAGTCGTGCCGGCCACTGCATCAGCTTCGTGGGATTTAATATCAAAAGGATTTATTGTGTCTGCCAGCACGAATCCCGCTGGCTCTCGCTTGTCCATTGTTTTATCTCGCTGACGTTTGTGACGGGCTTCGTTGCCAACTCGCGGGATTGTTGCGATGTCAAGAGTTGGTCAGTGTGTAATAATGTTATTTCGGTTTCGATAATATGGTTAGGTACGGTAAAACCTATATTTTATTACATATACTGACTCGGTGGCGTAGATGTATTACGATACGACTGCAATGCTGAGGTTTCAGGTTCGATCCACGGGTCGGGCAAAGTGATATTGGATTTTTCTATTCACTATGAGTCCAGAGTCTGGAATTTGTGCCCATGGTGATAGGCTCGCCCCCTATCACATCATGGGACGGAATACGCACGGTGAAAAGTGGGTGCACTAGTTGCTCCTCTGCCTACCCCTTCGGGGCTAAAAGGCGTGAGTATGCGTTAATACATAGATTTTTGTGCTGAGTTATTTATCAATTCCTTAACTCCTTCTTCTATTCTTATTTGGATCGCATTGTTATGGTTATTATCAAAGACAAAACTTAAAAATAGCAAATGTTTACACTTGGGTACTACGAATAATACAATACAAATAAGGAATATACCTTCAAATTTACCTGACGTGAATTTCACTAGCCGACACCCTATAAAAGGATCATGGGCGTATCGAGTTTTGTCGGTACCGAGCATCGAAAATTAAATACTCTCTCGCGGCGAATAACTTGTCTATAACCGGTAAATACCCGGAATAATTAAATTTCGAAATAATTGGAGTAGGATATAAACGAATGACAACTTCCCTCCACAACAAAGCTGGAGCAAAACAATTTAGAGATAATTATACTAAGATAAGGGTATTTAACTGAAGGGGTCAGTTACGAAGCTCCACGAATGAAATTACATGAGGCCTATTACGACGCACGAGCTTGTCATTCGCTAGAATAAACGTACTGTCAGCCACAAAACTAGCTGAAAAAATTCAAAATTTCAAATCACTTCCACGCATTAATTTTAATTGAAACATTTTTAAGCTTTTGCATAGCTTCTATCGCGGGTCTTGAGCGTGGAGACCGAATCTAGAAATTCCGTAACGAAAAAATAACCTAACACCCCTCACTCCAACCGGCACAGCGGTGATATTTTATTTTCAACTCTATCACAACTATGTAGAGTGTAAAATTCCATAAGTTAATTTAATATCGCAGTCTTGTAAGAATACAATATGTAAGAGGATATGAGCTGAATGTTAAACGATAAAAGGTCGAAATTACCGTGTATTTAAAAATTGTTCCAGTCAGTGAAACGTATCGAAATGTCAAACGCGCGCAGTTGATGAGAATGTCCCCGTGGCGGGATGACGTGATTCTAAGTTTGAATTTTTAAAAAGTTTTTATTTTATATCTGTTCAAAGGGGTTATAAATATTAGAATTGCCTGCTTAGAGTTTCGGCGTTAGGGCACGAGTGAAATTTGGACAATAGAAAAAAAATAAAATAAATGTATTTATTTATTATTTATTTATTTATTTTCTCACACACGGCCATTACAGAAAATTTCCAAAGCGACAATGTGGGGTAAATATTATTAGGTAATGTTAAATTTAATAAAAGTAAGATAAAAACAATTATAAAACAAAAAAACAGTCAAAAACATTTTAAAAACATAGAAAAAATTAAAGCGTACATTGAATAAATACATCAATTCTGGTATCGACGCGTAACATCACTATCGAAAAAGTGGGACGCGGGGCAGTGCGGGGAGTACAAGTGTTCGCCTCCCGCGCACCTTTCATACCGCGACGCGTGATTTCAATTTTACCTAAAAATATACTGAAATATGGCTGCCTGTGAAACGTGATATTAGAATTCTGTTTAGTGTGTTTCCGAGTGTCGTTTTTACAGGATTCCACTGAATATTCGCATAGATCTCACTCGCGTGTGCTCACACCGTTCCTACTCGAGTGATTACAAGCGCTTGCGGCCGGCGCAGGACGATGTTCCCACCCGTGCCTATTGTTCCCACTTGCATGCACGCGCTCTATACGTAGTTATACTTACTCTGAGGTCGTGTACTTGTCGTCTTGCGGGGCCCAGACGACTGCGCTGTTCTCTAAATGACTACGAACCAGCGCGTCGTATAGCACTCCGACGGTGGTGATATTGGTGAAGTGTCGCGTTTGCCTCAACACAAACCCTAGATTTCTGTACGCCTTCTTGCATATTTTTGTGATATGATCACGGAACATCACGGGAAAAAAATAATCATAATTACATAAGTTGATAAAAAATGCTATGCAATAGCTTTACCGCGGCAGTCTCCGAGTGCCACACGTCTATTTTTTTTTCTTTGTGGGAAGTAAATTTAATCGCCTTTATTTTATGTTTGTGAAGAGAAAACAAAAATTGGTAAGAACACGAAAGTGAAGACGCGATTTGAAGTTTTGAATTTATTCAGCTACATATGTGGCTGACTGTACAAGGAAAGGACAGTTGCAAAGCACCACAGCGGCACAGCGGTTAAGGCAAATTAGTATGCTAGTAGAATTATGCTATTGGAATTGAACTACTGGACATTATGCGACTTATCGTTTAAAACATTTTTTTCCTAGCATCTTAGGAAGACAAGTTCGGATGATTTTAGTATAGTTTGGCAGATTTATCGCTTACCACCTTGCGACCAGCCTCGTCGCTTCATCATTCATTTATATAAATAAAGGAAACCACAATAGTCTAGTTTTTGAGATTGCATTCCATTTTTGGTTTGACACATTGTTACATCCGAGTTGTTAGCAGACTTTATATTGTAGCCTGATAGGCTACTCTCGACGCCAATACCGATCGATTGGATATTGTCCAATTGGATTTGGTATTCTTGAAAATCACACCAGCGCCACATTGGACCAATATTAGGTGGCTATTTAATGAACTAAACTCAATTGGGATTGACATTGGAAAATTCATTAGCGGTACTCTTGACGTGATTTTGACATTTCAAATTGATATTAGATTGCGGTGTGATTGCGTTGTCAAAGAAAAAATTTCATACATACATATACACTCACGCCTGTTATCCCCGAAGGGGTAGGCAGAGGCGCAACTAGTGCACCCACTTTTCGCCGTTATTCCGTCCCATGATGTGATAGGGGGCGAGCCTATCGCCATAAGAAAAAATTTCAATCAAAAAATAGTAACTTTACTTTTATTGTATTAATTTTTCATTGGAAATTTTTAAGAATAATGTATTGAAATGGTAACTTTGGTGTTCGCCTATAAGTTATTGCACAATACCTGATTACGGGAATTAAAAAGAAGGAAAAATGAGGGAAGAATGTCGAGGCCTTTCAAAACCTTATTATACCTATATATTTATACCTATAATACCTTATATTGTCCTTACCAGACGATGAATTTCGAGCAATTTCTCGAATAAAAAAAACCTTTATTTGAAAATTTGTACATAGAGTTGAAACCATATCTACCCGTCCCCAAAAGAAAAAGTGAAACATTACCTAAATTTAAAGCTAGTACTTCTAGATCTATCTTTATCATAATCATTAACGTAACCTAAATATTTCAAATAAATAATCTGAGTAAAAAATGTTTCTCAAGTACCATTTGCTAAATTAAAGTTCGTATTTTAACGTTTAGATATTAGTAGCGTTGTCCTTTTACACCACTGGGAGCTACCAGCGCCTTGTTGGAGGTACTAAGGGGCTCATTGTATCCCAATAGTCGGTATCTCGGTGTATAAAGCAGGCGACGGCATGCGCACTTTTTAAAAGCCCTTTTGCCATGCCCGGGTGGCTTTCCAAAAAATCTACTTAGGCTTCAATTTGCACGTAAGTTGGTCTAGATATTTTCATGTACATAAAAAACATTTTTAGGCTATATGGTACCTAATATCTTCGCCTTTTTAGGTGTAAAAATGCACGCATAACGAATTTTAACAACCAAATACTGCTTTTTCAGTATTTTGCGAATTTATTTACCTATTTTAACCAAACAAAAACAAAATTAATTGGATGTCAGTTTCCAAAATAAAGTTATTTTCTAGAAATAAAATAAAATACTTTATTCATCACGTAGGCGAACATAGTTGCACTTATGATATGTCAAGATACATTCAATTAATAATTATTATTACAAATAGTCACTTATATAACTAAAGTCATTTTTAAAGGGAGCTAAATCAATTAAAACTAAATATAGAGCTAAAAAAAGAGTATTTTTATTAAAATTCATGGGAGGAACGCGTTGCGATCCTCACCGATGAGGACAATACAAACCCTAACCTAGCTAACCTACCAGCCTTTCACTAGCTATCTAAGCGATGACTACCCGAAGAAGAAAGGCAGAAAGAAACTCCGGGCTTAATTTTTTGTCATCAATTTCACGACACAGGCCTAGCCTAGTGTGAGACGTCTCTAACAAATCTAAACTGTTTAATAAGATGAAGACGTAAATAAAAAATAAATAAATAAATAAATTATTGTCCATTGAATATTTATATAAATATTGTTTTTGCTTTTTTTCCCAAGTCTTTTGCATACAAAGTCAGATTAGTTATATAAGCAAATGCACACACATCGCCGTTAAATAAGGATAGAATCCAATTGAAGGAACTTTACAAACATAAAACACTATACCTTTATAATAAAATTAGAGACAACATCTTCTACGCTCGAAAATGGTTTTGTTATAAGTGAAAACAGAAACTTGTACAACTAATGCCAGTTATGACCTCAAACTCCTGTTACAAGACTCTAAATCTTAACCAAAGCGCCAAATGATTATAAACACAACAACGTTGGCGCTTAAGTAAGCATACCTTGATTATTAAGAAACTTTATGTGGAATGTGTGGAATAAATAATGGTATATAAAATTGAGAGTAAAACAATAAAATCAAATATCACAAATAATTATTTTAGTTCCCGTAAATATTTGACGTTTTAAAAAGCAGTCCATGGCAAAGGACAAACAGCATACAGCCTCAATCTTTCAAATACATTCATTTTAATATATTTTTTATAATGAGACGTGCGTGAAAATATTAAATATTGGAAGAGAAATGAATTTTACTTATGGATAAAGGATTTCAACCGGTAATTGCTAAGATTTTTGTCTTTAATGTTTGTTTTACTGATTTCTTTGAAGCTTCGTCATCTCTAATGTCAGCTAACTTCACTTTTAACGACGAACCTGTTACCCAATGACAATGCAATTCTAATTTTAATCCAATTACAATAAATTGCGTTTCAAGAGTACGAAATCATGTGACGTACAAATTGAGATTGGAATTGGATTGACATTGGTATTAGATTTATATTGTAGTCGGGAGGTACCCCACTGGTCGGTGCAATGTCGTTCTGTCCACCGTCACCCGCCGGCGCATCCAGCCCGTCAGCTTTAATAACTGAAAGTTTTCATGTTGCTACGTGACAACAAACGCTGTTGTTTATTGCCTCGCCGTCGTTGATGGCGTTTCCTGCCTTATATTTGTGGAGATGTATATTGATATACTATTGGACATGTAAATCTTTTGTTTTGACATTTAAACATCTCACTATTATTTTAATATCAATAATATCTCTAAATGTATTAGTCTATATTTGTTCTTATTTCTAAAATGTTCCCTATATGCTGTGCATTTTAAACCATGCTAATGTCAATATTTGGGTGCTTTCAAGTACAATAAACAGGAGTTAATCTCAACCAATCATTGATTGTACTGCATACTAATACTTGATTTCCATATCCAATCAAATCGTTTATAATACAGTCTGTATCAATTATGTTAGGTATGCCTTCGCACACATAAGTGTTACAATCCATGAATGACACGTAATGATTCAATCCACTGAACCGTGCTGGCGCAGTGGTTTGTTGTCATTGCTTTGAATGTAACTGTCGAGGGTTCGTTATAGATAACGTGTAGGTTAATGTCACGTGAAAAACATATGTAAATGCCACGTAAAAGGTCGCTTTTGAGTCACACATTCATAAAAAAAATACAGTTTAATACATTTCGATACCAATTATATCGGTTGTGTCAAATTCATTCACAACACTTGCAATATCTTCCGCGTATAAAGAAATGGGCTAAGTTATGAAACACGCATCACCTCGCACGTATCCCCCGGGATTAGCTTTTATTAACTAATTCTACGTTACTAACTAGTTGGAGACAATCGAAACAAAGTTATGTGTTATTGAAGAATTGTTGTTTTGCAGAACAAAGATCTTCCGGATATGGATTTTCGTTCATTGTTAGTTGTTCGGATATATTATGAATGATACGAGTAAAATTACATTGTGAATTATTGTGATACATTGTGATGATATTGGAGGACTACTAAATTTAACTGTAACTAATTTGAAAGTAAGAAAGTATTAAAATAACAATGGGTTCTATTCGGTTATTATCGCTGTGTAGTTATTTTGTCTGTTTTATTTATCTAACTTCAACATTATCTTGTTCATTATTAATCTATTCTCGCATATGATCCAATATATCCACATAGTGGAATATCCAGCACGTTTATAATTTCCTTTCTAGTCTTTTGTAAAATATGCGTTACTCGGTCCATTTAGCCTAACGTTAGTTTCATAATACTAGCTTGTTTACCAACTATATTTCACAATGTACCATTATGGGCATTAACCGATAGAGGATTTGATTTATTGGGTTTTAAACTATCGACGTTTTCAGGTGCACTGATTTATGCTAACCACTTCCATCAAACAGTGAGAAATAATGGACGAGCTTTAACTTTGTACATGCATTATCTTTTGTTATACGGGTGCATCCATGTGTAATTGTTGACGGAACTCATTGTGCATTTTATGAGCACCTGCAAAGCCTGTGATCCCGATCACGTCTGCGAAGAACAGAGTTAAATATTTTACTCACTTCTCGCGTCTTGTACAGATGTTTGGGTCATTTTTTTTCACATACTGAATTGGATCAAAAGTTTATTAGTAAGTAACTTGAGTATGTAACACTTTTCAACCGCAACATTCTAGTGGTAAGCTATTTAAGATGATTCAAAAAATAATGACAAAATATTTAAAATTTGAAAACACTAACTACTCAATCAAATGAATTAGTTTTTCAAAATGCTGAGTAGACCAATTGTGTTTATACGACACATAGATAATTTGTAAAAACATCCAAATACAAAGCCTAAAAAAAAAACTCACAAATCCTTTAATATTTGAACATATTTTCAAACGAGTGTCGTCACACCTAAGTGAGGCTATAAAACAACGAAGTGCTTCCCCCAGTTTCGAGGGACGCCGCGGCCTTGGGTCCAAAGAGCGGCATGTTTCTACTTGACACTACTCAACTAAATTGCCTGCGCATATTTTGTAATTTTTCTTTGTTCTTGAAGATTTCTTCAATGTTTAAAATTTGCGAATAGACTTTACGAAGTCTTTTGATTAATAGTAGAACTTATTATCCCAATGGTCTTTTTCATGAAGAGCCAATTTTACCGTAACTCCTGATCTATCCCATAATTATTTTCACCAGATACGATCTGCGAAATATTTCCATTTCTAACATACCGACAATAGATTAGATCTTTCTCTATGCCACTTCGATGATGGTGGTTCACCGGTGGTAGATCTCTCATATGTAAGAGTCCGCCTAGGTGGGTTCCACCGCAATGTCTATTTATACCGCCAAGTAGCCGTGTGCATGCACTGTTGTGTTTTAAAGACATTGTAGCCAGTGTAACTACTGGACATAATGAGACTTAACATCTTATGTCTTAGGATGACGAGCGCAGTGGAATGTCACACAATACTTTATAAGTCATAGTACTGGACGGTGTTGCTACTGTTAATGGGTGGTTTTATCGCTTACCGTCAGGTAAACGGCATGCTCGTCTCGTCATTCAATGCAATAAAAAAAGAACAATATAGCCAACCACTTTCTCTGGTGGATTTAAGTTTTATTCCAGATGTTTCTGCCCAGCGGCAAATGTCTTTTCGTGTGTATTGACAGATAAAAGCCAGGTATTAGGCGCGCGGTACATTTGTACGTAATCCCATCGTGGATTTGTCGATGGTATTTCATTTATGTAAGGAATAAACTCACATTTGCTGCTTAGTTTTTGTCGATTGAAAGTAACTTGGTTTTTATTTCTGTTTTCATTTATAAAGAAGCCTGGAAAGTGAATAAGTTTGACGCAATATAGTATGCGATCACCGTACTCTATGAGCAACTGTACGCATTTTCAAAGAAGGAATAGGAGGATAGTAGGTTAGGTTTTGAATTCATTAATCCTACTGTTAAAAATGTATGCCGTGATAGGCAGCGGTTTGGCTGTGCCCTCGGTAAAGCGAACATCCATAGGCTACGATGACCACTTAATATCAGATGAACTTAAGCTCGTCTACTTTCTAAAAAATTAAAGACGCGCTTGTAGCTACTATACCAATATTTCATACACATAACTCCCAAACCTGTATATTTCATCGAATACAACAAAGATTTGAAAACTACGTAGATACTTATTTATATTATAGTTTACATTCCACTAATATAATATATCATCTAACAAGTATCTATTAAAATGTCGCCACTGTATCTTCCTATACATACAGAAACTTTGTCGCTGGCTACGCCAGAGGGCAGCGGTGAACTTTAGTTGAGGAAATCCACTCTGTATTTAGTTGGCTTGAAATTGTTGCGCAATATTTACTCGTAGCAGCGGAGTTGTATATCAATGTAGTAGGTCGTGTTCGTGGAAAACTCGAGTAACAGCTTCTAGAAATTTATTTGTTTAACAATTTAGAACGGGATAAATGGGGAATGGATGCTTTTCATTCGTTTGTTGACACGTAATTTGTAGTCTCAATTATTGGTCTGGTTGTAGTAGCTTACTTGGCGAAAAACGATGGAAACAATTTATTATCCGAACGATAAACGTATGTCCAAAGCGAGCGGGTTCCATCACACCGTGAGATAGATTTGAGCTCCGCGAAGTGTGAATAAAGACATTAATGACGTATTCAACCTGATAACATTAGAAACGGTCAGCTAGATATTCATATTGGTTATGATACTAATGAATACTTTGAAATTGGCACATCAATACCTACACATACATGAAATGAAATCCTCCTAGCCAGTTTCGACCACGGCGGCCAATCTCAACGGAGATCAGCCAGGTACGCAGAAGATATTATAGTGCACAATTGTGTGCGCAATACACAGGTGCATTCGCTATTCCTTCATACAAATATTTACGCCACGAGTACGAAGAAAAAGAGAAATAGTTTGGCACATATCAATTAAGAAAAAGAAATGTGTAATAAAACCTAAATTGTATCTTCTTAATAAAAGGCATGCACAAAACAAGTTATGAGTTTTTAAACCGCCAAAGCGAGCTGGTGCCTTACAAATACAGTGTCGGATAATTTTTTATAATCCATTCGTAACAAATTCACTGAACCATACAGACAGTTAAAATTGTATTTTTAATATTAGTATAAACTGTAAATTCTTATTTTTAGCCTTAATTACGCTTCTACCAACTAATTGATGACTGTTTCATGTTGTTTGTTATTGTAGTTCTTAAAAAACTATTATTTACATTTTCAAAGATTATGTTACGCTAACTTGGTTGAAGGAACCCCTGTGTGATCACACGGGACCCCACGATACAGGCTTGCCTAGTGTGGGGACCGTTGTTAATACATTTGTAGATTCAAGACTGTTGATCCATACTCTGTATTTTCTTTGTGGAAACATACTTTGTTGTTGTTGTTGTAAACTACTACAACCAAATCAATATCATAAATAATTATTCAAACGGCTATTATAATTCGTCACAAATATTAGAGCTCATTTCAAAACAACGCCGCCCAAAGAATTTCTCATTAAATGCAAACTACGTTCTAGAATATCAGATTCAGATTGTTTGCGTAATTTCGCCTCTTTGATTTTGAATTTTGTCAGCGATTCCACGAGATATTAGATTACGACGAATCGCGTCCGCTTAGGGAATGTTAAGGCGCAGCGTGTTAATTTTGTCCTATTTGATATCAGTTTGGAATTATTGCAGTGTTAGGATAAACGTTTTTTTAATGGTATTTGTAACGGTATTTGTAGCGTGCTAATAAGTTGTAGAAACCAGTCGAGACGTCAAAGTAATGGTGGGAGTGACAGTTGGGTGTATAAAAAGGCAGCCCTGCCGCCATTTGATTTCATTCGTGTTCCGACTCTCGTGCGCGCTTAGTCTCTCTGTTGAGTTTCATGCTGGTCGGTTAGTTGCCGATATTTTTGTAAAAGTATTTCTGTTAAAAAGTGCTTATGTAAAATCAGTGATAAATGTGTTATGTAAAATCAGTAATAAATTGTTTTTATTTTAATCAAACTCACTTCTGATTTCCAACATCAGAAGTGGGATATGTAATCGATGCCCACAGAAATAGATTGTGTTCACTACATTTGTACGCTATGTGGAATACATGCGTGGTACGATGGAGATATTGGACTACCCGCAATTTACGTGAAGAAACACATTGCGCTGAGTAATATCACGATAAGAACCAGACTACAACGTGAATAAAAGTGGACAAGTGTGAAACATAACCATCGTATATTCGTTTTTGACGTCATGTGTGTACGACTTCGAATGAACAAGTGTGTCCGTGTACCACGACTGAACTGTTCGTGCTCAAGCATTGTTTTTGGTGTTGAAACGTTCCTGTTGGTGTGCAAACGTTCCTGTTGGTGTGCAAGTGTTCCGGTAGATGTGCTGCGTATGGTGTCACAGTTGGCGTCCTGGGTAAAGTGACTGCGCGGGTGGCAACTGGCGGTTGAAGCAAACTGCTCCAGCACAGAGAATGATCATCGATGACTGTCAAGGAAGTTTGGTATCGTATGACCCATAATCCTTATTTGAAGGTTATGGTTTCCTTTATTATTTCTGGTGCTCTCTAAAAATATTGGGGATTTTGTTTACTAGTCATGTACCTAGATTTTGGACGTAATAATCAATTTGTGGATATAAGTCAAGTACCGTATAGTGTAAAAAGAAAAGTATAGCCATTTTCATGTGTAATTCGCATACTGGATGGCAATGAGAATACTGACCAGATATAATGGCAGTGATATTTGACTTTTTGAGTTGAATACTTATGGGGTTCAAATATTTTCCATTAAATGGCAGTTTAACTAAAAAAATGTACATGGGCCAATGGGTAAAACTTTAGTTTTAATGGATGGTACTACTTAGCACAAAGATTCCTTAAAGGGAAATCCTACCTTAGTTCAACTTATGTGATTTCTTTTATTTTTGGTAACCTTTACAAAATATTGAGATCTTGTTTATCAGGGCATGTACAGACATGGATTAACGAGCAATTCGTGATTATTGTTGGTACAGAGCCGTCCTTAAACTTAAGGACTTTGAGAAAAGAATCTGTTGTAGTAAACAATGACTGTACATGGCCTTGGTTGAAAAATTATTTAGGTGCAAAGTGTTCGGTTTGAAGGATTGTTGGCTTTCTTTGGTCATGGTTTCGGATCGCAACGTTCCAATATTTAAAATTTTGGGATTAAGAGCAAGACCCACGATAATTTTGAGGTTGTCTCCATGCTAAGATGACTACTAATTTCTTAGTCAAAATTTAATGCGAGATATGATTAAAGACCGAGATAGAGTGAACCGTTTGATACTGTTGTGATGTTTTTGATTGCAAATACTAAAGATCCTTGCAGTGAGTACTTGCTCAAGGTATTCAGCGTTAGAAGACGCCGTAAAACGTCACTACTGAAGAGCTTCTATGGGATCCTTGGAGGATCTGACGTTTACTGCGATGATAGAGGATGTTTGGTATCTTCTTACCCGTAACCATTGTATTATTTTTCTGTAAAATTCTCAAATGTTGGGATCTCGTTTTACCACGTAGTGGTAACTGGAGATTCTGCCGAAACCACTTCGCAGGTGGATTCACTTGTTGTAGTAATGGCTGTTCAGAAAGTTTAACGCCAGATTTTATTTAAGGTCAGAATAGGCCGAACGGTGTGTTGCTGTTGTGGTTTTTATTTTTTCAGAAATTGGAGATCTATGCAGTGTGTGTGCACTGTCTTCGCAATGCGGAGCGGCGCGGAACGACACGCTTCAGGCTGTACGAGTGCGAAATATCACGTTTCTGGCTGCGCGAAGGCGAATCAGCGCGCTCTGCTCCTTACGAAGAAGCTAGCCACGTGTTATGGGTGCAGTTGTACCTGTGCTCTGTAACATCCATGCACAGTCGGGTGAGAAGTTTTCATTCTGCCATTGTTTTGTTATTATGATTCGATGAGTTCTTTATAAAGAGTCGATGTTTTTTTTGCGAATGTAGAAGATTGATCAGAATACAAAATTATTGGCAAACCGTGTATATACCAAGTTTTGGCATTATGCCACTGGTTAGTGATTAACACAGTTCGCATACAAATCCCTCCGTTCACTTGAATTTGTCTGGTTTAGGCCAGGAATGGTTGAGTCATGTGATGCTGCTGCGTATATTTTCTGTTGGCAGGAATTGAAAATCTCTCATGGCGATGCGGTGCGTTGCTGAACTGCGCGCTCCTTGCGCTGCTGAACTGCGCGCTGCTGAACTGCGCGCTCCTTGCGCTGCCGAACTGAGCGCTCCTTGCGCTGCCGAACTGCGCGCTCCTTGCGCTGCCGAACTGCGCGCTCCTCGCGCTGCCGAACTGCGCGCTCCTTGCGCTGCCGAACTGCGCGCTTCTTGCGCTGCTGAACTGCGCGAATGCGGAACAACGCGCTCCATCATGCTTCAAGTGGCATGGATATCAGGTGATTGCGGAAAAGCGCATTGGGTGCTGTATATTTTGTAAAGCTAAAGTTTTCATGAAAAAGTTTCTTACTAAAGGGGGTGAACACATTTTGAAGTTTCCTAAGGGGGAAACACGTTTTGTTAAAGTTTCCTAAGGGGGAAACACGTTTTGTTAAAGTTTCCTAAGGGGGAAACACGTTTTGTTAAAGTTTCCTAAGGGGGAAACACGTTTTGTTAAAGTTTCCTAAGGGGGAAACACGTTTTGTTAAAGTTTCCTAAGGGGGAAACACGTTTTGTTAAAGTTTCCTAAGGGGGAAACACGTTTTGTTAAAGTTTCCTAAGGGGGGAACACGTTTTGTTAAATTTTCCTAAGGGGAACACGTTTTGTTAAAGTTTCCTAAGGGGAACACGTTTTGTTAAAGTTTCCTAAGGGGGCGCAACACGTTTAGTTAAAGTTTCTTAAGGGGGCGGAACACGTTTTGTTAAAGTTTCTTAAGGGGGCGGAACACGTTTCGTTAAAGTTTCTTAAGGGGGAACACGTTTAAGGGAAGTTTAGTCTTGCGGTCGGTTTATTCAATGTCTTATGTCAGGCATGCTATCCTGATCGACGGATACACTTCAAGTGAGGTACGGTTTCATATTATTGGATGCTGTTTTCGACTGCGCTCGGGCATGCGATCCTAGTATATGGGACGTACTTTGTGTGGTTGTGTGCTCGGACACTGTCGAGGATTGCTCAGACATGTGGTCCTGGAGCCTGTAGTACACGCAGGGTTGTATCATGGACGGGTTTCTGGCGTATGATGTGTTCGTTTGGCAAACATTATTAGTCTTACATTGAGAAGTTCGGTTGAAACATGTTTTTATGTGGGACGAATCACACACGCAAAGCTATGTCTCACGTAGACCTCTAACGAGTCGTGAGAGGCACTCCCCCGACGGGAACTGCCACGGGTGATTGGTACAGATATTAAGATGTTTCATATTCGCTGTGCTTAGATTTTACTATGACTGGACCTGCCACGGGTGATTGATACAGATATCAGGATGTTTTATATCCGCTGTACTTAGATTTTATTACGCTGAGTATTCTTTCTCAAGTCATATGAGCTGTCTTACTTTATTTTTTTATCTTTTTGGACATGTTTTTGTGCTCTGTTTTATTTTTGTACACAGATGCAAATGACGAGCTTGAGGCTGACGCTGCTAGCATTGCCCAGCCTTTTGCCAACGAGCCATACGGGACGCAAAGGTGCACTGAAGAGCCTGCTGCACCATCCAACGCCTTGTTGAACGAGGAAAGTTCGGGAACATCAGTGCCGATTCTCGAGACTGATTTCCAAAGTTAGAAGATGGAGCCCGAGGACGGACTCCTGTTAGGAAAGGCCGTGTTAGGATAAACGTTTTTTTAATGGTATTTGTAACGGTATTTGTAGCGTGCTAATAAGTTGTAGAAACCAGTCGAGACGTCAAAGTAATGGTGGGAGTGACAGTTGGGTGTATAAAAAGGCAGCCCTGCCGCCATTTGATTTCATTCGTGTTCCGACTCTCGTGCGCGCTTAGTCTCTCTGTTGAGTTTCATGCTGGTCGGTTAGTTGCCGATATTTTTGTAAAAGTATTTCTGTTAAAAAGTGCTTATGTAAAATCAGTGATAAATGTGTTATGTAAAATCAGTAATAAATTGTTTTTATTTTAATCAAACTCACTTCTGATTTCCAACAGCAGTATATCATATTACCTTTTTTTTAAGTATAACGTGATAGTAGAAATTAATCTATGGTCAACTGATGGTAAGTGGTTTCGACCGTCTATTAACGTCTACAATGCTATATGAGACATAGGTACGTTCCCTACAGTAAGGGAAATGAGAAGTGGTTATGATTTTTTTAGATACCGGTAATTTCATTAAGAATACGATGCGAAACAGAGAAGTTATTATGTTGATTGTCTGCTAGTTAATGGTAACACAATATGTTAAACCTTGAATCTACCACTATAATGTAATATGAAGAAATAATATGGGTAAAATTAACAAGGCTTCATACTTTTATATCAAGTAAATTCATTATGAAACGAAATTAAATAATTTATTTCGAATCCATAAAATTTTGAACATTATTTAACGTTAGTCATGATGATAAATGATCGAATGGAAGTTCTCGTTAACATTATTATATAAAAAAGGCTCTTGTGTTTTGTTCGTTGCAGCCCTCGACTCTGTGATTAGATTGCGAAGCGAACACTTGATCCCATCGGAAAAAACTACCTAGGTGTAGGCAATCTAGAGATTCCGAGTGACTGCCTACTGGCTTAGTTTCCTGGTAAACTAATCCTCAGTAGTGGTTCATTCTCGTATCTATTTCGAGATCAACGGATAATTTATCCTACAATATTATTCTTCTTATTTATCCTTTAGAAGTCCACTGCTGCACATAGGCCTCCTCTAAAGATTTCCAGATCAACCTGTCAGTAGCCGCCTGCATCCAGTGCGTTCCAGCGACCCTTACAGTAATTAAATTTAACATTATAATGCAGCAGTTGTAATTGCTTTATAGGACATTTCTTTTATCCCACCATCAAAAATGGAAAATCTCATGAATTCCGTAGATTTTACAATATAAAGAAACGCACTCCAACATCTTTTAAAATTCTATAACAGAAATGCTGACTGCAGTCTGTAGCAGCCAGAGTACCCTTGGACGTATGCAAAAGAATTTCTCATTGCACTCGGACGTCACCCTATTTGAATATAAATTGCATTAAAAAAGGCGTTCAGAAATTATACTCTAATGGAAAAAGGCAATTCTTTTCAGGAGCGCCACAGAAGACGCGCACTTACTCAGCAGCATGGATTTAATGGCTTTTTGTTGGCAATAAATCTATTGGAAATGTAACTCTCGGACAAATGCTCCAGTTGAAATTAATTTAATTATATTTGAACGATGCAAGTCTTTTCGACACCTTTTAGTTCTTTTTCTAACCTTTCTCGTACGTTAAACATCTCTAACAGCATTTCTTACCATACTATGATCGAAACCCTTCAAATTGCATCACCATTCCAAGCGGGACCTGATCGAAAATTGTTCACAACACAAATTCGGGCCGGGTTTACGATTTACGTTGCCGGTGAAAATTACAGAAACGATGTAGACTTGACCGAGTGATTCTCACCGGACGTAGCTGCTGGCCAGTTCCATCAACGTCGAATATTGCTTTCCTGGTGGAGACTACAACTGTTATGATTGTGGTACGTCGTGCTGCAATAAAATCCGTTTAAGACAAACGTTCATCACGATTGGAAAGGTACGTAGGTTATATTCTATATTATCAGCATCAATTTTTCTATCGCTAATTTCGGATGGGATTTTTAATTTATCGACACTGAATATTGTTAAAAGTTTTAGAAAAGGTGATGTTTCAGATATGTTTCTTTTTATAGCGTGTATTATTATATTTAGCTACACACATAACGTACATGATTTTGTCATAGTTTGAATTATTCCTTTGTTATCTTTATGCTGGATGATGTATTATACCTACGGATGGAAACACGAAAACTAGAGTCCTCCATTCGGCACGTAACCCCGAAAAGCTGGAATCGAACACGAGACCATTGATTCATTACATTCATCTGCCATTCAAATTTAAATAATTTTCTAAAAGTATTTTTCTGGATTCTGCCACACTATAATTACATAAACTACAAGATTTTCTCTACAGTGCTTTTGTAGTAACAACATTTAGAATTCTCTTTGCGGTGTAAAAAGCTAAAGAAATTTTGCCATTAGCTTTAATTTTTTTATTAAGTATAACTAAAACACAAAGGTAACCGCAAAACTTTCCAATGTTGAACGGCTATAGATTTAAAGGCTTATTCTTAATCGTTTTCTGCGTCACTGAAGGTCATGAAATCTTAAAATGATTTGATGGAATCTATGACGAGCCGTTTTCTTGCCCCCGTCTTCGACTTTCCTCAGGTCAGTAATAATAGGAATTCCTGTTATATATTTTTTTAGTTTGATCAGACCAGCGGGTAGGTGGTTTAAAGTTTTAAAATCTAAAATGCATGGACGCCAAATCTTGAATTTCCCTTAAGGCGTTTTCCCCTCACGTATCGTTGTGGTCGATTTCGACCATGACGTTTCCTGTAATTAAGCGAAAATCGTCGTTCCTACCTACGCAATAAGGTTTTAGCCCATCATACATTATAATATAAGCTCGTGTAGGTTTATATTTTCGCCTAAATTCAATTTTGTTATCCTGGTAATATCATTTATGTTGCCATGTTTAAATGCAAATACGGAGGTTTCGCTGGATTAGTTATATGCGCTTCCATTAAATACAGCCGCATTAAATAGTTTTACTGCATTCACCGATGTACCACCTACTTTATCCCACTGCAATGTGGGGTCGCCGAAATGCAATTACTAAAGCGTGGTTCAGAAATTATTTAAACTTTTTTTACGAAAGGCGGTCTGTCTTAACTTTTACAGCTTATCCAGTCCTGGGACTGATTATCCTGGGATATCCTGGGATAATCGTATGAAGGAATCCAAAAGGTCGACACTACCTAGAATTTGAACCCAAGCCCTTTTGGTCCACAGCCTATGTACCTACAATGCAGGTATACCAAGCAGACGAAGATGTCAATTACAACTGGACGGGACTGCCTCAGTGGCGTAGTTGTATTACGGTACCACTGCAATGCTGAGGTCTCGGGTTCGATCCTCGGGCAAAGTGATATTGGGATTTTCTACTCAGTATCAGCCCAGAGTCTGGAATTTGTGCCCCCTATCATATCATGGGACGGAGTATGCACGGCGAAGAGTGGGTGCACTGGTTGCGCCTTTGGCTACCCCTTCATGAATTAAGAGCATAAGTGTGTATTTATATTTAATTTGTACACCGTATAGAACTACTACGACATAGTCCAAACTGTAACCACAATCTGTTATGAAATCACTACTCCAAATGCAAATTAATCTAAACAAGCAATATGAGGCGACGTGTTTGATACGCCGGAATGGCTAACGGCTGCATAACTGGAGATATGTGAGTGTCATGTTCATATTAACATACCAGTCGGTATTGCACTGGCTTCAGACTTCAATCGTATTTGATTAAATTAAAGCGGCACAGGTGACTGTAGAGATGCGGTGCAAGTGTGACCGTACCTTCTTGATCAATTACCTTTTGTGGTTGCAATTACATCGATCTGTGCTTTAGGCTCTATCCGTCTTCCAATATATTAAATCATAGTTCTTCTGTGGTTTAATTTGGGAATTCATTTAAATTTTATTGCTTAGATTTGATTTGTATCAATGTTGGAATATTCGATGTTTCTAATGTTTTTAGTGCAGTGGCCTACGTTTGTATCTCGTTGAGAAGTGAAAGTTACATTAGTCGATTTCATTTTCCGGCTTGTCAGGTTGTCCGGATATCTGAAAACGTTTACTGGACACCAAACGTTAGTTGAAATAGTGTAAGTATGATGTTTTATGATGTTTTTCGCATTTTAATGCTCCTTAATTTTAAATTTAAAAAAAGCGGCGTTAGCCTGGTTGGGAGTGGAACGGACTGCCGAGACGAATGTCCACAGGTTCGAAACCCAAGGGCACACACCTCTGACTTTTCAAAAAAAATATTTGTGTATTCTTTGTGAATTATGGCTTGCTTTAACGGTGAAGGAAAACATCGTGAGGAAACCTGCATACCTGAGAAGTGCTCTGAGCTTCGAAGGTATGTGAAGTCTTTTTTTTTTTTCGCGGGGAAACACGCATTATCGCTACCACCACTTGGGGGTGAGTGGAATGGTTACGTTGGTTTCGCACAGTCTTACAGCCCAATGTCGACACTCGGGAGTATAGCATCATCCGAGCGTGTATTGGACCGAGTACCTAACACTATGTACACCCTACACCGGCATACCAACCAAAACCCGCAGGCCTTCTTCGGCGCATACGAGACGGCCCCGGGGTATCTTGTTGCACTAAGATACCTGCACGGCCAACCCGCACTAGGCCAGCGTGGTGGACTAAGGCCTAACCCCTCTCAGTAGTAGATGAGGCCTGTGCTCAGCAGTGGACAGTATATAATACAGGTCTAGTATGATACGGTGTGGAGTTTTATCCTTACTTAATATTATAAATGTGAAAGTAACTCTGTCTGTTGCGCTTTCACGCCAAAACTACTAAACCGATTTAAATGAAATTTGGTACACATAGTCTAGAGCCTGAGAAAGAACATAGGCTACTTTTTATCCCGGAAAAATATAAGCCAGGACTTTTATCCCGGATTTTCTTTTCGCGCGAGTGCAGCTGTCACAGCGAAACCACTGAACCGATTTCGATGAAATTTGGCAGGGAGATAGTTTAAGATACTAGGAAGGACCTAGGACACTTCTTATCCCGGAAAAATATAAACCGGGAGTTTGATGCCGGATTTTTTCTCACAGTTTTTTATCTTTTTATTTTTAAATATATGTCCTTACATCACTACTTATTATAAAACAAAGTCCCCTATCGCATCTGTTTGTCTCTTGAACGCGATAAACTCAAACACTATCGAACGGATTTTAATTCGTTTTTCAACAATGGTCGGTGTGATTCAAGAGGAAGGTTTATGCGTATCCTACTAATATTATAAACGCGAAAGTTTGTAAGAATGTATGTATGGATGTATGTTTATTACTCTTTTATGAAATTTGGCACACGGGTAGATTATGTCCTGGAACATAGACTACTTTTTATCCTGGGAAACTATAAAGCGGGACTTTTATCCCGGAAAAACTCATTCACGCGGGCGGATCCGCGGGCAAAAGCTAGTACGCTTATATAACACAGTTATTTACCTAAACTGACAAACTTACCTAATTTTCCAAATAATGGCAACATTAAGAAACTTTTATGTCAACTTTAGACACGCGTTTTACAACTTCCTTATCTTTTACTGTACCAGCTCCGGACAGCACTCCTGTGAACTCTTCATAATTACAAGCACCATGTTCTTTTATATTCAAACTTGGACAAAAGGCTATTTAATTATGCAAGCGAAATTTAGACAAAATAACTGTTAATTACACCCGTGGTATAATTTCGAAGTTTTTAAACAGTGATGAAGAATATTTAGTACCTGGAGTATATTTTTGGTCAGGGCGGTGAAACACCATGTTATAAGTGGTATCCACAACCAATTTTTTTTTATACCGATGTGATGGGCCGGCCTCGGTGGCGTAGTTGTATTACAATGCTCTGAGGTCTCGGGTTCGATCCTCCGGTCGGGAAAAGTGATATTGGGTTTTTCTAATCAGTATCAGCCCGGAGTCTGGATTTGTGCCCGATATGGCCATAAGCTCGCCCCCTATCACATCATGGGACGGAATACGCACGGCGAAAAGTGGGTTCACTAGCTGCGTCTGTGCCTACCCTTTCGGGGATAAAAGGCGTGAGTATGTGTGTATGTAATGGGTAAGGATTTGCATAGGAAGATAAGAAGGTTGTTGGATCATTCAGAAATAATACAAAAACAGCTAGCTATCACTTCACATTGTTTTTTTCAATGGTTGCAGTCGATAAATAAAAGAAAAACTTGATACCAACAGAAATAGGAAATTCGTGTCTTCTTCAAGATTGAACCGAGACGTCAATTGAAAACTCTTTAATATATAAGTGAAACTTCCGACGTGGTACGGCACTCACTCCTCGTATACAAGAAGTATGTGGAACGAAAACTTTTTTGAACAGTTTGGACAATTTGAACAAAAGTATGTCAAATTCTATTTTGCTAATGTGGGAGAATTTTTGAAAAAGGAATCAGTATAAAATAGTTGATTCAAACAATTGTTTGGATTACTTGTTCAAAGTTGTAAGTGCGTCTGGAATTGATATATGCCTATTTGCAGTATAATATTGGGTTGATTAAAATTAAATTAATTATACTGACAATAATTGAATTACTCAGCCGTTAGTATTATAATAGTACATAATAACTACATAAAACTTACCAATACTGTTCATACTGTCCAGGGTCATTTTGACATTGCGTTTATAAAGAAAATCACATACTGTCGTCTCCTTGGAAATAACACTTTCCATTAAGTAATTTCAACCCTAAATGTAAAATAAAAAAGTGTAAGTTAAGTCAAAATAAATATCAATAAAAAGTAACTAAGATTACACGCTCTCCTAGCCAGTTTCGGCCACGGCGGCCAATCTCAACGGAGATCAGCCAGGTACGCAGGAGATGTTATAGTGCACAAGTGTGTGCGCAATACACAGGTGCACTCGCTATTTCTTCACTCTCATAGTTCGGTGAGACGGCAATCCGACATGACCGGAGAGATCAGGCGCAGGACCAACGGCTTTACGTGCTTTCCGAGACACGGAGGTATCACACCGCCAACTTCCTGACTCCGAGCTGCGACTGAGTATTTTTTTAAGATGGAAAAACCCAGTACCCGGGATTCGAATCCAGGATCTCAGCGCGCAAATCGTACTCGTAACGCGTACGCAATACAACTACGCCACCGAGGCAGTCACACGCCCTAATGCCACTACTACTACACCACTAATACAGCTCTATGAGGATTCGTCGCTATGACAGCATCACATTTTCAGTCAGAGAAACACTCACACAC
This sequence comes from Lapara coniferarum, assembly GCA_949316025.1. NCBI lineage: Eukaryota > Metazoa > Arthropoda > Insecta > Lepidoptera > Sphingidae > Lapara > Lapara coniferarum. The sequence continues at coordinate 14,924,716 of OX438929.1, forward strand.
GCCATATTCGTACTAAACTACAAAATGATTAAAAAAATTAAGATTTTTGGTGAAAATATTCGTTTTTCGAGGAACGAGCAACGGCGTTGCTTAGTTGATCACCCTCTCCACGAGACGCTTCATGATAGGACAGGAAAAATTCCCCGCTACTGCCTGCAGGATGCTATTATCACTGTCCCTCACTCGGCGCAGCAAAGACACAGATTTTTTGCGGACGAAATGAAGACTTTATCAATTTATGAATCTTTTATCTCGGTTTCTATATATATTTAGGTATTTATATGCATGTATATGTTTATATGTATGTATTTATACAATATTTGTATGTATTTATATCTATAATATTTGTATGTATATATCAAATAATTAATCATATACGTAATATAAGTCGTACACCTTATGCTGCCCCATATTAATTTATTTTTCTCTTATGTCCATCCCATGGTTGTCTGTAAGAGATTGCCTTGTGCGATAAGACCGCCATTTGTACTTATCAATTTTTCTTTTTGTTCTATGTTTCATTTCTCTGGTGTACAATAAAGTATAAATAAATAAATAGGTCATTTTTGTTGTTTGACCTATTGTTAATTACGTAATTTGGTTACTATATGTAGGAGTACTTTAAATGCTTCCGCAACATAAGCTACTCTATATCAATGAAGAAATAAGCAGTCGTGGAAATAATGCAACTACAGTTCACTGAGCCTTTCCGCTCCATAAAATGAGATGGGCAAACATGAGTTTGAACTTGAAAAGTCATACAACTTTGATTATCCACATAGAATGCAATATAGAACGTTTGTTCATTCTTGTTATGTCAATATAAATTCACATAGTCTTACTACTTTCGTGTAAATTGAAGAAAAACGGCTCTCTGTATCGTACAATTTGCATACATATAAGATTTTTCGTCACCAATCATGATCGCTATTTAATCGTCCATCGTTCCCTCGTTTCCTGTACCCGCAAGCGTGTTCAAGGAGTAATTCTCAAAAAGTGAACATTTACGTCACGAGACAGAGTATTAATGAATCAATCTCACGTTGGAGTAAAATTTCTAGTAGATAGTAACTACTAGACATAATGAGACTTAACATCTTATGTCTCAGGATGACGAGCACTTTGTAACTCAAGGTGCTGAATGGTATTGCTACTGTTTGTGGGTAGTCGTATCGCTTACTATCAACGAACGCTATACTCGTCCCGTTATTTGAAGCAATAAAAAAAGACGTTTAATGCATTGAACTATTGAATAAACCAAGCTTAAGCTGTTGAAATCCGTCACACATTGTAACGTATACCAAACATTGGAAACAAACAAAATCTAATACAAAAACTAATTTATTACGACACCTGTTATTTTTTCTATACATGTCGTTAAATATATTTCTTTCTCCGCCTCATATTATACCAAAAATTCACGATTTTTTCTCAATATAAGTCATTAAAACTGTTTTTTAACAGTAAATTATTAATTAATTAAATGTAAAATACACTTATTAATCGATAGCCTATTATTCCATGTTTCCCAATTTTATTGATATACGAGCGTAGGGGTTAAAAATGTCTATTATACGAGAATAATATACGTGGCTCATATCTTACTTAAAAAATAGGTCCTTAGTTGTTGTGTTGAAGGGTTATGAGTCACACACATTTAATGCCACCTCTGGTGTACCTCAAGGGTCCCATCTGGGACCATTACTCTTTATAATTTACATCAATGATATCTGTCAGCAAATACAGAATTGTAAATACGAACTTTATGCTGACGACTTGAAGTTGTTTAAAGTGGTTAAGACAGCTGAGGACGTCGCTCTTGTACAACGTGATCTCGATAGCATTAATGCATGGAGCATGCAAAATAACATGCTCCTCAATGCCAGTAAGTGTTATTTTGTTCGCTATACTCGAAAAAGTCATCCTTTTCCATCTAGATATAACCTTAATGGCAATAGCTTGCAGGAAGTTGACGAAATACGAGATCTGGGTGTCTGCATGGACTGTAGGTTAAAATTTACTTCACACATAAGCAAAACAGTATCGAAAGCTTCTCGGATGCTGGGATTTGTGACTAGAAATTCAAAAGATTTCAAAGTTAGTACAATAATAATTCTTTACAATGCCTTGGTACGAAGTCAGCTTGAATATTGTAGTGTAGTATGGAGTCCTGAGTACTCCACACATTCACAGCGTCTTGAAAATGTACAAAGAACTTTCACCAGAAGACTTGCTTATATATCGCATGTCATTTCTTATAGAAGACCGTATAATGACCGTTTGTCTTTTTTTAGCATGCAGTTACTGCGTGATCGCCGCAAAACTTGTGACCTAGTATTTCTTTACAAGTGTATTAATGGGATTCTAAGGACTGAATTTTTACTGGAACGGATAAACCTCTCAGTACCTTATCATCCTCCAAGAAAAAGAATTTTTAGAATATTCCAACCACCTCCCGCTAGAACCAACCTAGGTAGACATTTGCCGATCGCTAGAATCTGTGTTGAATATAACAATACCGTTGTTAAGTTAACAGACCTTGATGTATTCTCTGACTCACTCATTAATTTTAAAAAGAAATTAAATAGCAAGTCAGCCAAATAGGAGCAGTGTTCCAGTTGTTTAAGCTAGCTTAACTTACATTAATTTTAGTAAATATTAGATGTACTGCAACGTTAAGTTGGTGAATGCTGTGTATACCTATAATTTGGCATACATACTAGAATTCAGTTTAAGTATTGCTAAATCTGTAATGTTTTATATGTGTGCTGTTGGTATACCTTTTAATAAATAAATAAATAAATAAATAAATTCCCTCCTGCTTGGCGTGGCGTAGGATTAATCTCAAGTTTGCTTAGGAAAGTGTCGGGTCATCGGTTACGTCCGAACCGATGCAGTGCAGTGCCGCGCATCCAATTCGCCTATATTTGTTGATTTCACTATGTTTTCGCCTAAAACGTTTGTGTTGTACTCATTCGATTCTGCTAGCAATAGCATAAATGCTGAATGCTTTGTTGCACACTATACTCGCAGTATAGGTATTTAGTTAACGTATATACAAATAAATTACTTGGGTGTCGTGGGATTTGATTGATTTTTCAATAGTTTGCAGAATACTTAATGGCTATGGAATGAGATGACACTTCTTATTACATGGTGTAGTTCGAAGATAAATACACAAAGAACTAGCCAAATTGGACATTGTGAATCGAGATTTAACGCAACCTCAACCTGCGTGGGCTGCCAAACCAATAAAAGCCAATGTATGTGTACGCCATAGGCAAACAAAGATGTTTGTGATATCAATAAACCCTCGGGATATCACAAAAAAAATGAAGAATATTCGAGTCGTAGGCCTTTTATTGTTATAAATATCAAGTCTTAAGACAAAAGCTCATAAGTAAAAAAATACAACGCTTTAATACTGAATGCTGTCACTTGAGTTGCCCTCTTGCGAGTCAAGATAAAAGAAAACCTATATCGATCGTAAAACGATAATTACAAGCTGTATATCTTCAATATCATTCTAAACGCTGTTAAAAACCTGACTCACATCCTAGTACACAGCGTTGTGACAATATTTGTGTATACCTACGTTTATTCAGCGCACTCACGCTCGGAACACAAGTCCTCCCTCATGTCGCAACTGGGACATGGGCATATGAACTCGCATACACCATGTATATACCTTTATATAGTTTGTATCAGTTTTAGAATTTCAACTCAGTTTTATCGTAAAGGCCAGCTACGATTGATTCCTCTGGTGGAGTTTATGGGCAGATGATCACGTTCCACCAGGTGGCGTTGCTTGGATGACACTTCTACTCTAAAAAAATAATCCCAACATCAATTTCTGCCTACATCACAATACTTAAAAATGAGTTTATCCATTGCGTAAGTTTCATCAAAATCATGTCGATATTTACTTTGAAGTTTTCAAATATAAATTTGATAAATACATAAAGACATAATATTATACTGAAAAACTTTTCAGGTCAGTTTCTGGATATAAACACAAACATCATTAGACTTGAGTGAGTTGGATTCGAATACCAAAAGCCACGCTTACTGCTAATCTTCAATCCATTCACGCTTCGGGGAGCGTTAATCCTTGGGTGCTGCTTGTCAAATTAATACCTCAGCTAATGTTAAGCCAATTATGTATATTCAATCAGTAAATTCACCACTGATTCCATCAGAAACTACTATTAGCTGAATGCAGGCCGAAGCTTGAAAAACGATACAATCGCTTGCTTTACAAAACAATGTATTCAACTGACAGTAATGGATGAGCAGGGCGTGTTTTTCATTATATTTGGTAACATTATAATGCAAGAGTGAAAACTCAAAGGTCTTTAAAATTATATATGTGAAACTCAGCACGCATAAACCGCTGAATATATTTCGATGTAGTTTAGCAAACAGTCCATGAATTACTTTAAAAAAAACTACTTTTAAACTGCTAAATGTACGGTATCATATAGAAAGTCTTCACTCGTGTCTAGCTTTAATCCTACTTCCTACTAATATTATAAAGGCGAAAGTTTGTAAGTATGTATGGATGTTTGTTACTCTTTCACGCAAAAACTACTGAACGGATTTCGATGAAATTTGGCACACGGGTAGATCATGTCCTGGATTAACACATAGGCCACATTTTATCCCGGGAAAATAAAAAGCGGGACTTTTATTCCGGAAAAACTTTTTCACGCGGGCGGAGCCGCGAGCACTACTAGTACTAAATAAATCGTAATCAAATAGTGTTAGTAGTAGATTTAAAATCAATTTTTTACAATAATTCTGTTATTATCGCTGATAGGTATAATAATATGACCGAACACATTCGAAAAATCATTTTAATTTGCAAATAAAATGAAATAAAAATAATGCATTTTGTCGACGGATAGCCTTGTGTTGTTTACTGATTAACTCGATTTGCCTCGTCAGAAATATAGTTTCAATAATTACATTTTACCGTTTTCACTCGGTTCTCAATTCGAATAAAGTAATTAGTGTGATTGCTGTATACAGACGTAAAAATATAATTGATGCTAAAACGTCTCTGTTACAACAATTTATATTTCGAGTATAGTTTAAGAACCTGATTGGTACAAAGCTTGGACCTGATAGCAAATCTATGTATAAAATTGATAGAACTGAAGTGCTTGTTAGCAATTTCTAAATAAAATGCTTATTCCTAATCTCACGCGGTTATCTGCACGTTCCCAAAACTAACCATGTTAGGTATCTCGATCAAAGCAAGTCTATAGAAATTGTCAATCATTCACTCAATATTTGACAAAATCACCGCCCACTTTTTGGTTTGTATAAAGATAACAAGCTCAGTCAATAAAAGGAACATGTAATACACAAGAAATATTGAATATGATTGAATAAGTAATGAAATCCATCTGTACGTAATTTGTATTCGATTTGAGGATACCAAGTCAAATAAAATCCTGATGTAAAAGAGATTGATTTCTGTCGGCATTTTTTACTGTTTTTACATCCTTTTTAAGGATGGTTTCAAGATTTGAATTTGGAAGCCAATGATGTTTAAAAATTATCTGAAGAAAAAAAACTGACCGGGCTCGGTGGCGTATCTTGGGAGAGGCCTATATCTAACAGTGGACTGTAACGGGCTGATGATGATGATGAAAAAACTGTCAATATAATGCTGTTTAAAGAACCGACTTGTCATACAACTGGATCTGTCCAGAGTCCAGACATGACAACAACAATATTTATGTTAGTTTATTCGTCATCCTGTCGCGCATTCACGTCTATTCATAAGGAATACATCGGAATATATGCGCGACTTTAGCCACATTCCCAAGCGCATAAGAAAATACATTAACACTTTAACTCGGATTAGCTATGTTTCACCGAGACGTTCTTAGAACAGCTGGCCATACAATACAGGGGTGTATGTATGTATCGCTGTATACCGTATTAGCATTTGAATGGGAACTTGCGCTTTTACAGCGGGCATAAATGTTGCTAAGAGATTTGTTGCATTTGCTAGATTATGGTAATGAGTGAAGAACCTAGGGTTAATTAAACGAGAATGGTTTGGTTTAATTTATTTTCCTAATAGAATAAACTCATTAGTTTCGTTGAATTTGTGGCAAGAGTATGTAACTTCAGTATTAGGATAGAGACATAGGCAATGCTTTATGTAGGTTTTTCTAAGACTGAATATCTAGAGTGGGTTGAAGTTAGAAAAGCGGTCTGTCGTATAAGCTAAGACTAATCGTTCCTCCATGGGACATGCTGGAAAAAGTTTGTTGTATCTACTACACATTCATCAAAGATAATATGAGAACAGGTGGATGAAATCCAGTATCAGAATTTAAGTACATCGAAATAAAATTATTCTATTTGATGAGATAAATTTAACTAAAACGATAAATCCTACTAACTAACGTTAATAGTCTTTAAATTTTGATTCCTAACACGTACAATTCCGTTGCTTGTCGAATGAATTGGATTGGAAACCTGAAGCGAGTCGGTTGCGGTCGTCACTACATTTTGTGGATCACTCGATTGGCGCAATATTGGGACCGGCTGGATACATCCCACTATCCATTCACGGTCGTGTGCCGTGCACACTCGAGCGTAAAATGAAAGGGAGCCGGATTAAATCGCAGCAAAAACATTTTAAAAGTTACTTTTCTTTGACCGTTCGCTTCTGTTTCATGATCAAATTTATTTTATCGATACGAAAATGTTCAGTCTATGGAAATGTTTTAATTGTGTCCAATTGAGTGTAGTCGTTTTAATTGAATAGTAATGGAACTCAAACCGACACTGGCTGGCGGGTATAGCGAGTTATTTCGCAATACAATTGAAGGCACTCGTGATACAATACAGAACTAAACTAGTAAACTCTATTCACGGCAGTTGGAACTTGACTAGCTGGCAAATTGACTTTGAGAACGATTCAATGGTTCGAGTCTCGTAGGAATTATATCGAAGTGAGCATCCATGCTCGAATTGAAAGTGACAAATGCAGCTTAATAAATTGTGTGATGAAGCGTTAAAAGACATGTTCAAAAAAGGGGCCTAAAATTCTAACCAAGACATTTCACATACATTTCCATAGAACTCTTAAAAACTACCCTTTTGCAATAAATCGTTTAATGTTAAAGACCTCCGATTTTAGCATTGTGTAATTTAATATGAAAGTTTTTAAAAAGTTAGTTATAAATGGAGGGATCTAAAAATATTTTTTTAATGGATCCAAGATCCATATTTCGCCCCTTTAATATCCTTAAAGTTTGAGCCTAGTTTATTTTGTGGCCCAGCAGCAGCAGCAGCTATACAAAAAGCGGACATCTCTTGAATGTAATACCTATTAATCTAATAGCCTCCACTGGCACATTCGTCTTACCTTCCATAAAGTAAAACTGTACCGGTCTTCACAACTTAAATTGCATCCTTAATCCATTGCTGGACCAAACACGTATACGTCATTTAAAGGTAATGTTTTGTCGCCAGGCCCTACTACAGGCTCACGACGTGGTCGCGCGCGAGGTGTACGGCGAGGAGTCGCTGCGCGCGTCACCGCCGCCTGTCAACGGGCGCAACACGGCACCGCCGCCGGAGGAAGAGGACGACACCGAACCAGAGTTCGAGAACGTGACCAGGGTGCGCCTCGTGCAGTTCCAGAAGAACACTGACGAGCCGATGGTAGGGGCTATGTTTTGTAATCCTACTAATATTATAAAGGCGAAAGTTTGTAAGAATGTATGGATGTTTGGATGTATGGATGTTTGTTCCTCTTTCACGCAAAAACTACTAAACGGATTTCGATGAAATTTGGCACACGGATAGGTCATGTCCTGGATTAACACATAGGCTACTTTTTATCCCGGGAAAACATAAAGCGGGATTTTTACCCCGGAAAAACTTTTTAAGGCGGGCGGAGGCGCGGGTAAAAGCTAGTAACAACTACATCATCTGTGGATATCGACATCAATAAGCACAATATTACCCTTTGTCGTAAGTGAACGACAAACGCGGTTATGCGACGCGACAAGAAAATATCAAATAGTTATTGTGTGTACTTGTGGCCTACGTTATCACTTTAATCAGTATGAAGTGAAGTATTGGTCGCATTACGTCGCTTTGCATCGCGTCGCTACATGTCGCGTCCTATCGCTCTCCTAGGACAACGGGTTAATGATACCGTTGAATTATCTTCTACCAAAATATTTATCACGTAGAGTAAGTACGTACTAACTACTGAAGCACGATTTACCAAGACATTACGAAACCACCAAGAATGTTATAATATTACTGTATTGTGGATGTTTTAAATAAGGCAAGCAAGGAAAGGTTTTGGCCTACCGTTGTTTCCTAAATATATTGGGGTCTAGAGCTGAAGCCTCATTTATAAATTGAATGCTGTTCTTACAAATAGAATTAATGATTTCCAGTTTTACATTTATTATTAAAAGGCATCACTTCAAACAAGGGTAATAAAATGAATTGCGTTGCGTAATGTGTTTTTAGGAGATTGTTTGGTTAGGAGTTAGCATTTGTATTCATGGATCCCTTAATAATAAATCGTTTTGAGACCATAAATCAGATAATTCTCTATTTGAATCTTCCTTTTTATCTTGAATGTGTTTTAAAAGTTTGTACTTTGTTACCAATTTGTCCTTAATGCTTTTGCTACGTATCCTTATAACAAAATTTTGACTCTACAGAAAAGTACTATGAACCACATATTTATATAACCTTTCATTTCTAATAATACCTTCCTCTTTTAATTACTGGAAATGAAGTTATCAAATAGTGATTATATCCAACTTACCAATAAAACTCCAACAAGTTATACCATTTACGGAAGCTAATTAATCATTCAAATTTCAGGGTATAACGCTAAAACTAGCGGACGACGGACGGTGCATCGTGGCGCGCATCATGCACGGCGGCATGATACACCGTCAGGCGACGCTGCACGTCGGCGACGAGATCAAGGAGATCAACGGCACGCCGGTCGCGAACCAATCCGTTGCTCAGTTGCAGAGGATGCTGGTAAATATTAAAAGATAGAAGACGTAGACAAGATGCCTTTTTATAATCGTTAACACCAAGGACACAACAAAGAAATATAGTTATGATATTTTTTTCGCCTAAACGACCTTATAAATAAGCAGTTTATAAACCTTTTTTAGGTATCGAATGTTTTGTCTTCTTCGAACGAATTCTGAATGGAATTTGAAGGAAGAAGACAAAACATTTGATAACTAAAATAGGTTTATAAACTGTTTATGAATAAAGTCGTAAGACTATCGCTAGGATGTTATGTAATTCCCATACAATCTTTTTTTCTTTTGTTGTAGCGTTAAAGATTATAGAAAGGCATCCTGTCTAAGATGAGTGCCCCTGATGAGTAATTAATGTCGAAGTTGTTTTGGGGAATCTAGAGGGATTAACAGTTGAAGATATATTGAGGAATTCTATAAATGAATAATGAATGATAGTAGGAATGGACAGATGTCATATGAGGAATCATCAGTTGATAATGTATTGGGTATCCAATAATATTTTGAGGGATTAGGATCAGCTGGGAAATACAATAAATAATTAATGATGGGTTTCACACACACACACACGCCTTTTATCCCGAAGGGGTAGGCAGCGGCGCAACTAGTGCAACCACTTTTCGCCGTTATTCCGTCCCATGATGTGATAGGGGGCGAGCCTATCGCCATATCGGGCACAAATTTCAGACTCCGAGCTGATACTGAATAGAAAAATTCAATATCACTTTGCCTGACCCGGGGATCGAACCCGAAACCCCAGCATTGCAGTCGTGCCATAATACAACTACGCCACCGAGGCAGTCTATGATGAGTTTCAACGGGCGAAAATGTTATTAATAAAATATTATAATGATTCCTTATGTTTACGCGAATGTTAGACATTGAAATTAAACTATTTTAACGGATTTTATCGCGGTTTTTTATTTTATTATTTTTTTTTTTTTTCTCCCGACGTTTCGAAGGCTTTTCAGCACTTCGTGGTCACGGGGCGGACTGAGGTGTAGGTGGTCCGAAAAGTTAGTATTACAAAGCTACCTTCAATTTACATTTATACAATTTAAGATGTTAGTCATTGTTTGCGGTCCGGTCTACGCAGAAAGAGCTCACAATGTCTTGAGGTCTGGCAGCAGGTCTTTTGGGGCCCGATTTAATTAGATGTATTACCGGGTCCCAGGCAGGTGCAAGTTTCCAACCATCTTCTCTATTGAAATTGGGATGTTTTTTGATTTCAATAGCCTCGCGAATCATCCTAGGCAGGAATCGGTGTTCTTTGGCAAGGATTTGTGGCTTGTCAAATCTTAGGTAATGGTTGGAGCCTTCTTCTGAGTGCTCAGCTACTGCAGACTTCGTAGAGCGTCGGTGTTTAACATCTGTATGGGTTACCTAAAATTCACAAGGCAAATGCTCCGCTGCGTCCCATTGTGAGTCAGATTGACACACCAACCTACAGACTGGCTCAGCACGTAGCTAAAGTGCTTTCACCACTCAGAGGAAACACTAGAGCTTCTGTGAAGGATTCCTACCAATTTGTCAGCGACATTAAACACCTTAAATTAGCTGACAATGAAACAATGGTCAGTTTTGATGTCCAGTCACTTTTCACAAGTTTACCAGTATAAGACTGCATTAAAATTGTTTCTAAGAGGTTAGCAGAAAATAACATCCCTGTTGAATATGCAGAACTACTCCAACATTGCCTCACATCTGGCTATATGTTGTGGAATGATCAGTTCTATGTACAAGTTGAGGGGGTAGCAATGGGCTCACCTGTATCTCCAGTAATCGCCGATATCTTCATGGAAGACTTCGAGGAGACAGCCCTGAACACAGCCCCGGTCTCACCAAGGTTTTACAAACGGTACGTAGATGATACTTTCACAATATTACCATCTGACAAAGTAACTGCATTTTTAAATCATCTCAACTCCATAAATAATAAAATTCAATTTACCATGGAGTTGGAACAGGATAACTCTCTTGCTTTCTTAGATGTCTTAGTCATCCGTAATCCTGATCAGTCCCTAAGCCACACTGTATATAGGAAACCGACCCATACTGATAAATACCTGAACGGTGAATCTCATCACCATCCAAAACAGTTAGCTACCGTGGGCAAATCTTTGTTTCAGAGAGCACAAGGAATCTGTGACGAGAAACACCTGGCTGCTGAGCTACAACATGTCAAGCAAGTACTGCGAGACAACAAGCTCCAAATTCCACGCCGCCGTCACAGAGACCGAGTGAAACCAGCCACAGTTGATCGTGTCCCAGTTGTATTACCTTATGTAAGAGGAGTCACCGACAAGATTGGCTACATCCTGAAGCGTGCTTCCATAAAAACTTATTTTAAGCCGCCTAAGAAGATTAGTCAATTTTTACCACCTGTCAAGTGCCATATACCTCTACAAGAACCGGGCGTATACAAGATAGATTGCGACTGTGGCCCCTCTTATATTGGCCAAACAAAAAGACATATAGGGACCCGCGTAAAAGAACATATAGCTGATGTTAAACACCGACGCTCTACGAAGTCTGCAGTAGCTGAGCACTCAGAAGAAGGCTCCAACCATTACCTAAGATTTGACAAGCCACAAATCCTTGCCAAAGAACACCGATTCCTGCCTAGGATGATTCGCGAGGCTATTGAAATCAAAAAACATCCCAATTTCAATAGAGAAGATGGTTGGAAACTTGCACCTGCCTGGGACCCGGTAATACATCTAATTAAATCGGGCCCCAAAAGACCTGCTGCCAGACCTCAAGACATTGTGAGCTCTTTCTGCGTAGACCGGACCGCAAACAATGACTAACATCTTAAATTGTATAAATGTAAATTGAAGGTAGCTTTGTAATACTAACTTTTCGGACCACCTACACCTCAGTCCGCCCCGTGACCACGAAGTGCTGAAAAGCCTTCGAAACGTCGGGAAAAAAAAAAAACCGCGATAAAATCCGTTAAAATAGTTTAATTTCAAAATATTATAACTAATCGTATATCAATATCGTCAGCTTTTGAATGTCGTAGTCGATTTTTTTATGAAAATGCTCGTCTTAAGACTATTTGAAGTTTTTAAGCGAAGCTTTAAAAATATAACAATGAATCTATAGCGCGAAGCCCGCGGCTCGGTGACGTTCAAGATTGTGCCATCGTACCGCTCGGCGCCGCCGCCCTGTGAGGTAAGTCTTGTTTCCTTACGCTTATACCACCCGCTGACACCTCGGCAAGTATTCAAACTTGTGAATTTCCAAGCAGTGTGAATTTGGCAATTTCCAGTAGTTGTAGCCTAACTCGATTGTATTAATTATAGTAATAATAACACTAAACCAAAAGAGAATTTCGTTTAATTTAATTAACACGATAGTATGTAGTGTGATTCTAACGCTTATTTTTGAAATAAAGAGCCGACAAGCGCACGTACACTTTCGAATGCTTGTCCCTGAATTTTGAATTAATGAATTGGTACTAAACACACATTTTTTAAAATTGTACTTTTTGTTCTAACTAGCTTTTCCGGATAAAGCCTTCGCCCGTGCTAGTAAGTAGCGATATCACACCCGTTGCTACTTTATGTTATGTTGTATTTTATGTTGTGTTATGGCTCTTTCACATTGAGGCTCTTTTGGCGATGTTTGGCTCTTTTTTCACAATTCATTTGTGGGAGCATACGAACACGAATTACTAATTCGTCTGCTCAATTTGCAAGTGGGTACTTTTTATTGGCTTCTTGTATGGCTTAATGACATCTTCTTTGTGTTTTAATGCTCCTGCCGTATTGTTGAAAAATCACGTGTCGTCTAAAAGAGGTCTTCGTGTGTCAGAGTCCCTCTTGTTATGTTTTATAGTTGTATGTATATATTATTGTCACCTGGGCATGGCTGCGCGTCCCCGCGATATCCTACGTTACTGTGCGCTTGTTGTTCTTTTAACATCGCTTCACCGCCACCCACTTCACTATCACTTTCCATATTACGCGTTTCCATTTTATTTTTTATTCTATCTATCCTCAAATGTAAATAATTGTTAACATCAAATGTAACTTTATTATTATTAGATTAAAATACATTTATCATTAAACGTCATCCATATTTGTGACTATTTCTTCATTTCCAACAGTTGGTAAAAGTTTACGTGCAATATTCCAGTAATTGTTCAAAATGCTACTTCGAAAGGTACTACTCTTCGAATTTCGAATAAATTTCTCCAAAAACTTTTATCATCTGTAATAGGTATGAATGGGTAATATTTTTATTAAGATGGATACTCTCTTGCAGATATTCGTTAGAGCACAATTTGATTACGATCCGTTGGAAGACGAATTGATACCGTGCGCTCAAGCTGGCATCGCGTTCAATACTGGTGATATACTGCAGGTATTGTGTCATATAATATCACTGACTGCACTTGTGACGTTTGATATATTGCTCATATTTTACGAATCTGATGTTCCATTAACTATCGTACTTATATTATAAACGCGGTAATTTGTAAGTATGGATGTATGGATGTTTGTTACTCTTTCACGCAAAAACTACCGAACGGATTTCGATGAAATTTGGCACATAGGTAGATCTTGTCCTGGATTGATATATAGGCTACTTTATATTTCGGGAATTTTTTTTACTCCGGAGAAACTTTTACACGCGGGTGGAGCTGCAAGCAATACTAGTTGTGATATAACTTTCAAAATTGCTTAGCACATTGTTCATACGAAGCTTCACTTATGAATTAATTCGCAGATCATCAGCAAAGACGACTCTCATTGGTGGCAAGCCCGTAAGGACGCATCTGGTGGATCAGCAGGGCTCATACCAAGCCCTGAACTTCAAGAATGGCGTGCTGCGTGCGCGGCTGCCGAACGATCTAACACCGACCAAGGTAACCCTTACTGGCGTATTTGTAGGGATGTTTTTTGGTTGCTGTTCATATGGACTAGATTTCAATAGATACCGAATTTATGTGTTTGTGTTGTTCATATTAATAAATACAGATTCATTTTAGTGTATACTTTAAATAGTGAGATAGCTTTGTTTTCAGTATGAGATTACGATAATTATACCAAGTTTGTGCAAACTTACATAGATCTCTCATAATGCGGTATCTACTGGAGATAATGTATGACTTGGCTCGAAAGTGTTAACGTGTTGGGTGTTTATGTTGATGCTCACTTTAGATGCATCGTTTGCATTTAAAGATGTTTTGATTTGGTTTTATTTTTTTGTTGTTGTTTGTTCTTCGTTGTTGTCGATTGCTTCTGTCACTGTGTCTCTAATTTCAGAAAACTCTTCGTAGTATGAACAGCTTTATCTTTTTCTTTATTCTTCTTTTCATTTTTTTTCGTCACGGTAGTTATTATCTTATAATTTGTTTCTTTTTTCATGTTTTCACTTACTCTTTCTAGGGTTTGAATACTAGATTAATAATTTCGAAAGATCACAACCATTTGCATTAAGTTATTGTTAGTATATTTTCTTGTGTTTGAACTATGAAGAGATCAATATCCATGTTATGATTTATTTATGCACGTCCATAATCGGTGTCTATTTAACCCAGCTCATTAACATATCGTGTTTTTTTCTTTTCAAACATAAACATCATTGGACGAAGCAGTTGGTATGTAAAATTGCTTTTATTATTCGTTGAAGAGTAATACAAGCTCCCATTTATAACCTGAAACTTTTGCATGGTGTATATGCCAGGCGATTTGTAACCAAAAAGCTAGTGGTCACGTCTAAATTTTGTATACCTAAAGACCTGATGTACAGTCCGTCTTATTGTACCGAATTTGTAGACAGCTTGTGGAACTTTTGATTGGAAAGGGAGTTTGTGTAACCCCGACGGTATTGTCCATGGGAAATGTTTTGTCAATTGAAGTGTTTCTTGATGTTATCAAATATTATGTGCAAGTGACATGACCAATGTCACTTTATATTTTATAATTAAGCATTCTTTAATGACTACTATTGCCTGTGTTTAACCATAAGTTTTATTACTGCTTAGTCAAAATTACTCGAATCATAATATTTATTTGTTTAATAAATATTGCTACTAAGCTATTGCTGTAAAACGCAGCGATCAATCTCATATTTTCTTGAATCTTCATTTACATTTCCCTCCATTACATACTCAATTTTTTTCTCACACTTGGGATTATCATCCGCCAACATTTGACCAAACATTTGCCGTACATGTTTGATCCAAATCGAGTTTACCATGTCAACACATTCCGAGCTTGCATGACCCGTGTTGTAATGTTGTGCCGCTAGGAGCTGAGGGCTGCGTGTCACACACAGAAGGGTGTGAGAACACAGGTAAATTGGGTATATTGTTGGCTTAAATTGATTGACGAGGCTTATTTGATTAATATTGGTATCGAATCTAACTAATATTGTAAATGCGAAAGTGAAAAATATGTTTGGGTGTTTGTCAGAAGTAAAAGCAGAAACAGCTGAATGAATTTTAATGAAATTTGGCACACGGGTAAACCGTGTGCTGGGTTAACACGTAGGCTACATTTTAACACGCTTTTATTAGCTTCGTACGTATGTATGTAACGGAAACTTTAAACATGATTTTGACCCCCTTCAAAACGTCGGATTAAATCTAAATTGGCATACTTATCAAGGACCGATAACAATTCAATGTTTGAAAATAAAAAAATGAAAACGCTTTTTTACAATAAAATACATTTTTTTTCTTTTTACGCTATTCTTAATTCAAATTTATTTTCTATTTTTTAGTTGGATTTTCTATACAAGCGTGTTTTCTAGTTTTTATAATTATCCCAGTAATTTGCTCCCATGAGAAATAATGGATTTTTTTAAATAGATGGCCCTGGGCATCTAACTCGTGTCGTTATGCATCACTAGTGTTTTTGGGACTTTCGTAGCGGCGAAGTCTTATCAAGCGGGCGAAGCCTCGAGCAACGCCTAGTTTTTAATAAGTTATGTTAGGTGTGATAAATTAAACCCTAAATTGTATTCTGTGAAGTGCTTTTTTATCAAGCTTATCTCATAGTCGATAGTGTGATTACTTAAGTGGTCTATAACTTCAAAGACCTCACTAAAGTTGTATATATATAAAATTAAAAAGATGAAAATAATTATTTCTGAATTAAACACTTAACATCCTTTGATTCTTTGATAAAATATAGTATAAAACCTTGTATGTGGCTTCATTTATTATAAGGTTAAATTACGAGCAAAATTAGTAAACGATAATGATCTATAGATCCGATGCGACCTCGAGAATGGATCAATAAGAATGAAGTATGATAGTTACGCTCACAATACGTTGTTGTGATTGGTTTATTTTCGTATTCTGCGATTATTCTTTTTTTAATTTAAACACTAAGGTCCAGTTTCACCGGTCCCTGATAAAGTTCCCGATAACTATCTGACATAAACGCTATCTAACAATTAAATCTGACATATCTAGTAATGTTTTAAAAATATAATAAAATAAATAGGCCATCAGGGACTTTATCAGCATGTGGTGTAATCGGCTCTGAATATTTTTAGATTATTTTCAACAATTATGACGTAGATTACCAAGACGTAAAAGTGTATGCATGAGTAGAACTCAGTTGTATAAATCTGCTTACGATTACGTAAAATTGCAGTTTAATTTAAAATAATTAGTTGGATTATGTTATTTAAAAGCCTTAAAGTGTATTTTGGCATGGCAATAAAATCTCTTAAAGGCACGACTGTGTATGGCGTTTTAATAACATCGATTCGTGCGTTTTGTTCCAGTGAACTGTTCTATATTCGGACGTAAGAAGAAACAGTCCAAGGACAAGTATCTGGCGAAGCATAACGCCGTCTTCGATCAGCTCGATGTCGTGACGTATGAGGAGGTCGTCAAGCTGCCCTGTCAGTATTAACTGAACATTTTATTTAATATAGTTTATTATGTATATTTTTACTCACTGCACTCATTGCTGAAGATTTAAAAGTTTTTGTGCATCCACGCTTCGTAACTATACCGTTGCTAATTCCTATGATAGGATACGATATGTTATATAACATACAATATTGGGCACGAATGCTTTAAAACGGACGTGTGGGTTGTATGTTTTTTTAATCTCGTATTAACTTTTTAGAATTGATGAAGTCATACAGAATAACTCAACTTGGAAATTAAACACAGTTCTTAACACTATTAGCAGCTATACAGAAGCTGAGCAATGGCTTTCTAACCTTAGTTTTATTTTCAGCATTCCAACGCAAGACGATAGTATTGTTGGGTGCTCACGGCGTCGGCCGTCGTCATATCAAGAACACGCTCATCTCTCGACATCCAGATCAGTACGCTTATCCTATACCGCGTGAGTAACATTTGTTAAAAAGCAATGTCTACCTATGTAAAGTTTTTACACACACACACTCACGCCTGTTATCCCCGAAGGGGTAGGCAGAGACGCAACTAGTGCACCCACTTTTCGCCGTTATTCCGTCCCATGATGTGATAGGGGGCGAGCCCATCGCCATATCGGGCACAAATTCCAGACTCCAGACTGAATAGAAAAACTCAATATCACTTTGCCCGACCCGGGGATCGAACCCGAGACCTCAGTTTTGCAGTCAAACTGTAATACAACTACGCTACCGAGGCAGTCAAAAGTGTAAAGTTTTTAAACATGAATAATATATTTTGGAAATGAGAGCGTTAAGAAGCATGTGTGGGGTGACTGTGAGTGATAGAGTGCGGAATACTGTGATGATGGATGTGTGTGGAGTGACAGAGGATGTAGTGACCAAAATTGAGAAGGGTATGCTAAGGTGGTTTGGGCATTTGGAAAGGATGGATGATAGGAGACTGACAAAGAGGATATATAAGGCGATTGTGGATGGAAGGGCCGGCAGGGGTCGGCCGCACCGAACCTTCGAATGTCAGATATATGACATTCTACGTAAAGGTCAGGTCAAAAGTACCCTGAACCGACGGGAGTGCATGAAAAGATTGATGAAGGTAGAGGAAGCGAAAATGAGTGTGCCAGAATCGAGCAAAGTGGCAATCCATAGTCTCTGCCTACCCCTATTGGATAGAGGCGTGATACTATGTATGTATGTATGAAATAATATATTTTCGTAATGACCACAACTCCTGTGGAAGTGTAGAGAGACCTTATCGTTCTTAATGACAATCCTACTAATATTATAAAGGCGAAATTTTGTAAGAATATATGGATGTTCGGATGTTTGTTACTATTTCACGCAAAAACTACTGAACGGATTTCGATGAAATTTGGCACACGGGTAGATTATGTCCTGGATTAACACATAGGCTTTTTATCCCAGGAAAATATAAAGCGGGACTTTTATCCCGGAAAAACTTTTTAAAGCGGGTGGAGCCGCGGGCAAAAGCTAGTTTATAATACAACTGTGGTACAATCGCTATTAAGTAATTAAATAATTAATGATCATCAATGGTGAAGTCACTAGGATAAAAAGAGATGAAATCGATACTATTAAATTTTGTACCTTTTATACCATTGATTTCATTTTCCTGCATAACATCTCACTTGCCTGTTATGAAAAAAACTTAAAACGGCTATTATTAAAAAAGTTATCAATATTTTGTCTGGCCCACGATACTGTAGTTTACTAAAGTCATTACCTTGACGTCTGGCTAGTTTGTCTACTAAATCTAGTAAAAAACAGTGTGGAACCAAAAACACCCCATTTTATTCCTTCGCCGTAAGAACTAGCCATATACATTAGGCACTTTCGTGTGCCCTAGCTTTTAGGTCATTTAACAAGCTGCAAATTACTGTGTACTATTTTTATAACTTAACAGACACGACCAGACCCCCAAGACCGGACGAAGAGAACGGCAGACATTACTATTTTGTGTCGCACGATGAGATGATGGCGGACATCGCTGCTAACGAATATCTTGAATACGGTAAGATATTAAACAATTTCATTTCTTGGGACGGTATTAATAAATCAATCTCAAGTTTGAGTTACATCTCAAGTAGACATAATTTATGAATAGTTCAATACATTATGTCCACTTGAGATGTAACTCAAACTTGAGATTGGTTTCTTAATACCGCCCTTGGTGTTAGTTGAGTAAGAATATTTTAGAGCTGTCTTATGACATTGTTTTAAAGTTCAAGATCGAGAAACTAGCGCTTAAGTCTAATGTTTGTTTCTTGACCAATCATCATCATCATTGCGTATGGCTTATTATCCTGCATGGATCAAATTTCTAGGTCTATTTACCAATGTCAAGGCGATACGCGCTCTCTTGTCGTGTTATTTTTTTTACATTCTAAGGCTTTTTTATTGCATTAAATGACGAGTCGAGCATGCCGTTCGCCTGATGGTAAGCGATACGACCACCCATAAACAGTAGCAACACCATCCAGCACCTTGAGTTACAAATTACTGTGTGGCGTTCCACTGCGCTCGTCATCCTGAGATATAAGATGCCACGTCTCATTATGTCCTGTAGTTACACTGGCTACAATGTCCTTCAAACTGAAACACAACAGTGCATGCACACTGCTGCTTCGCGGTAGAAACAGACATTGCGGTGGTACTCACCCAGACGGACTCTTACATATGAGAGTCCTACAACCAGTAAGGTGGCTGTATATCCTACTAATATTATAAACGCGAAAGTTTGTAAGAATGTATGGATGTATGAATGTTTGTTCCTCTTTCACGCAAAAACTACTGAACGGATTTCGATGAAATTTGGCACACATCATGTCCTGGATTAACACATAGGCTACTTATCCTGGGAAAGTATAAACCGGGACTGTTATCCCGGAAAAACTTTTTAACGCGGACGGAGCCGCGGGCAAAAGCTAGTTGTATAGTTTTAACCTTGTACCAGGCACGCACGAAGACGCGATGTACGGCACTCGGCTGGAGACGATCCGCCGCATCCACTCTGAGCGGCGCGTCGCCATCTTGGACGTGGAGCCGCAGGCACTCAAGATCCTGCGCACGGCGGAGTTCGCGCCGTACGTCGTGTTCATCGCCGCGCCGCCACTCAACAATGTCGCTGATGTGAGACTCTTGATTATTGAAGTTATATTTCTTTAGGCGCGTCATGAAAAAAATGATGAGGGTGAAATTTTATGCGCATGTGTGACACAAAATTCTCACGGGAGAAGTTGCCCGAAAAAGGTTGAAGCTGTTTAATGAACACTTTTTTTTTCACACACGCACTAACATAAATGCATCACGTATATCTCAAAAAGGGTGGGCAAATGCAACTAAGGTACCCCATTTTTTCTTTGTGTTCCGTCCCATGATTAGACAGGAGCCGAGCCTATCGGCATAACGGGCATACATAGGAGATGCTCAGCAGAAAAATCCAATACGACTTTCTTCGACTCCTATGTAAAAAGTTTAAGCATATAGTGTTTTCCATTCCCATTCCAGTACGACGGATCATTAGAAGTCCTCGTCCGGGAATCGGAACAACTCCGTCGCACGTACGGCCACTATTTCGACCTGACGATAGTGAACAACGACATCGACGACACTCTCGCGCAACTAGAGGCCGCTCTCGCGAGACTCCGGTCGACACCGCAGTGGGTGCCCGTCTCGTGGGTCTACTGACCGGACTGGGAATACTTGTAATCGATTGTACTATAAATATAGTACCTATAATCGATTGTACTATAAATGTAGTACCCGTAATCGATTGTACTATAAATGTAGTACCCGTAATCGATCGTACAATCGATTTGTGCTAGGAATAAAAATCGATCTTGGTTAGCCTGATAGATCTGTCAGGTTGCGATCAATAGCGACTTTACGATCAACAAAAAATACTTCATGTTTAATCATGTTCCCAAAAAAATATTTTCTAGACAAACTAAAATCAACTCTTAAGTCACAAGATATTGTATAATTACTTTTAACTAGCCAAACGAAAATCGACTTTAAAGTCATTGCAATATACTGCATCCAATATTCCGCGAGTTTTTCAGCTGTCTGCTGCTATTTGTAAATCTCTCGTCAGTTTCTTTATTGGGAATGAATCTCTAGGCAAGAAATTCTTATTTAACCTCTCGAGCCCCGACCGGCCCAATCGGGCCGGTCTGACAGCTTGTCAAACTCGATATGTGTGCGTGTTGACGCGCCTTATGTGTGTGCGTGTAGGTCGATTTTCGCGTGTTGACAGACACGCGAAAAATTGCGCTTGCGCCAGTGTGGCCAGCGCTATGTACGCAAGAGGTTAATTTTGTGAGATGCACTTATAATAACTACACCATGTACTTAAAAATAAATGTAAATTGATCAAAAACATTAGTAATGTAGTTTAATAGTAGCCATTTAATCGCAAAATAAATATAACATAGGCGCACGGTTGTATCGTTTAATCTATAATTATCATATCGGAAAGTCATCAAAATATTCGTTTAAATTTACTTTGATATGTATATTTAATACTCTATGACAATGCATTATGGGCTAGATATGTATTATATAATAATAATAAAAAAAATAAGTAGTGGTTGATCGTAAAGTCCATTTTTGATTGACACAAACTGACAATGAGAATTTACTCGGAATGGAAATGATATAAAATTGTTTGAGAGTTCATAATAAGATTTGTTAATGATATTTTAGCAATTGTTATCGAATGGGTTTGCAGACAGTTTATCGACTGTATGGATTCCTAATAAAAAACGGAGGAGAGTAGTTTATTTGCTTGACGTTTTTTTATTTGGAGGTATTAACAATCACAGGTAATTCAGTATTTTAAAATAATAATTAGCTAATTTATGTACTCGATTGAACGATAATGCGGAATGTTGAATCGATTATTTGAATACATTAATTGTTTTATCGATGTTAACTTTAAACGATAATTGTTATGAATCTTTGAGATCGATTTATCATCATGATTTTAATAATTGTGATAATATTATGTTATTGTTTTTATGTTATGAACTAATCATTATATTCGATAAAAAATATTTTTTCGGTTTAGAAATGATACCAAAATGGTAACTTTATTGTCAATAAATTTATATAATATTTAAAAAATGTTTAATCATGATTATTTAAACTTTATATTATAATTTATGACACGTCGTGGTATATGAAGGCACACAATACAGAATACTAAATATTCAATGTGCGAAGTGTATTTGGAATAAATGGACATTTGCAAATGTCGATATTATGCGTTCAATGCTTAATTTACTTAATTCACATGAAACGTAAAGTCTAAAATAGCTTGCATTATTAATTTGGTACAATGCTCAATTACACACTTATGTGCCAAAAACTAAACGCGAATCAATGCATTTTCAAAATGAAATATCTACAATTTTGACATCTCTTGCACAGCACGACACATTCAATGGATTTTTGGATCAATGTACATAATTATACATTAGTATATAAATTATATTAAAATAAAAAATAACTAAATCTTTAGAAATGTACCGTAGCTCAAAAATGTTTACTTCAACATTTAAATTTAAGATCTATTCTACTATTATTAGTGTTTATGATTATTAATGATATTTCCAACTATAGAAATGCATATAGGCATTCTATGTTTATTTAAAAAAATCAGTGAGCTTTAAATTTCCATTTTAATTATGAACTCAGTATTTATTACAGACAAAATAACTGACAATTGCAGTTCTCACTAATCTAACGATATTTAAGGTTTAATCGACCATCTAATGTCGATAAAATTTTATATCGATAGTTCTTTGCATACAATATTGCAGTGCATTTCATAGTTGGAAAACCATCTACTGACTATAATTACAGGATTAGAGATCACAGGGTTGCAAGGATCATAATAGAAATGTATCGATTTTTTCACATCTTTTTGTACTTATTCCTTTCACTTTTATTATCATTGTATCTACTTAATTCGTCAAAGTGGTGCCATAGATGTTGTGTTTATTATTTATTGAAATTAATTTTAAGTATTTTTATTTTAGACTTTAGTGTCATATTTATTTAAATATATTTTTCACTTTATAAAGGAGTTTGTAGAATTAATATTGGAAATTGCTATTATATTCTTTTTCCATCGATTATATTTTTTTTTTGTGTAAAGTGGTTCGGTGTAGAGGGCTCAAGCATCGCAACCATTTTACTTTGTGAGTGGCGCCATCTGTTAATCTTGTTTCATTTTCGATATTTTTATACTTCAATATGACCGTAAAACGTAGAAAGAAACGGCCATATTGAAGACTTTCATTCTTACGCTTGCACTACATTCCTGTATATAAAAAACAGTAGTAATTTACTATACTAACAACTCTCACCGTTTCACTATTTTTACTTTAAAATTTAATATTAGGGTAAGTAGGTTTCGCTGTAAGTTATTGTTTTTCCTACACTTTTTTTAAAGAGTCCTGGCAAAGGAATTGTTTGCTGAAGTCTTACCATTGTCATATCATGTTGCCTATTTGAAAGTTGTAAAGATGGTATTGGAAGGATAGCGTTTATTTGAATGTTGGTAATATCAATGATGTTGATGTATTTGTATTGCTGTTATTATATCAAGTTGTTAGTACCGAAAGAGCTCGTAAGGCAAATTGTAATGAAGGAACTAAAGCCGGGACTGGAAATTTTATGAAGTATACTTGATTTTGTTTTTTTTTTATTTAAATAGTATTGGATCCACATAAAAGTAATAAGTTTATATTTATAGACTAGATATGTGTGAATGGAGCACAACAACACTTTTAATTTGTTTTATTTGAACCATAAACAATCGTTTTAATAATCTATTGTAAGTCGTTGTTTTTTTATAATTTCAATATTTTAAACAATACAATAAAAATTTCCTGATAGATCCATAGTGAATTTAAATATTACGATATACTATGTATAATTAATATAAATATACTAATATAAAGGCGAAACAATCGCGACGATGTGAATGTAGCACTATTTTATGTTGATATTTAATAATGTTGCCAGATCACAAAAATCTAGTAAAACAAAACTATTGCGTATTTGAAATTATTTGACATGCAATAATATGTTTATTAGTGAAAAATATTTCGTTGCTATTAAAATTCAACAAATTTTATTCTGTTGGAATTAATACTATAATGACTTTTGTCATTTCAGAGTAGGATAATTGACTTAATTATGTTGATCAATCAGACATGGTTTGATATTTGAATGATTTATAGAGTAGTTACGTTTAATAATTTTATATGTAATAAGATATATTTATTGTACAATTCGTAGAACTTGTAATTTTTTTTTATTAATTCCGAATACCAATTTGTTTTATTTTAGTTATATTTTTTGAAGTGTTGTCAGTTGTGTTTTTAGTCATACATTTTTGTCGAAGATACGGTAAAAAAATATCTTAATAGCTGAAATAATTATGAAATTGCAATTTTAATATTTCTCAGAAATATTGTTTGTTATAAATATCGGCATTCTATTGATGTGTCAATTACTAAAATGTACCAACTATGTCTGGATTGGTTCCAAATGATGTCACATTACATTTAAACTCAAATGTTTGACACAATATATGGCATTGCTTTTTAATTAAATAAACATTAATTGCTGCAGTAGAAAATCCGTAATTTTATTGATTCTCAGTCGTTTAGTCCATATCACAAAAATGTATGATTGGAAAAATATTATAATTATACAATTAATTGTCGTTGATTTTATAGTCCTAGACTATGCAACTAGTATTTTGATGTTTGTACAAATGTTTGCTTATAGATTTGAGTTTATATAAATTATTTTATGTTATGTAACCACTCCGGTCCGATGCGGACGGGGCTCATGAGATCATATCTCAAATGTTTTAATCTAAAAATATTTTTAAATTTATTCATTAGCATCACACAATCTGACTTAACAACCCATTACATTCCATTTCGTTCTTGTCGGTAATTTATTAATTTGTTTTCGCATATTGTTACGGCATTTTTTGTTGTTACTTATTAGAGTTAAGAATAATCAATTTAATTTGACGCACCAACGAGTGGTCTTTTATTTGATTTTTTTTCCTGTGATTTTATGTTCAAACTAAACGATCACAATCATTTTACACCTATTCATATAGGGCAAATATTCGAATATAAAGTAGATGAAAAGATTTAATCGTATTAATAAAAGAGTTTAAATGTAAAATCACACGAAATTGAACGAAGGTTAAAAACTATAGCTTAATATAATAATTACCTAATAATTATCTCAAAAAGTGTGTTGTGTGATTCAAGATATTGTTATATTTACTGAGTGAATTTATTTTGAGTTGTATCGAGTCATTTTCTCGAATAAGCTAGTAATATTTAATTACTGTAATACAAACAGTAAAAAATTATTACTACCATATAACATAGTAGTAGGTATTCGACATACTCGAATGTTGATTCCAATCGAATGACACGGCACATCTCTATCCAACATATGTGAAGAATTACATCCATATTGACAGGCTTGAATCACACACGTCAAACTAAATTGCAAGTGAAATGTAGCACTTTGACACTATGAACTAACGGACAGTGGTTTCTATGAAGAACAACTAAAGATGACTGAAGTAAAATCTTATTATAACTGTTAAATTGAATAAACCGCACAAAATATTTGATTGTTTTATTCAAAAAGCCTAAAGAAAATAGTGTTCCGGACGCATTATAGTAAAGTGCAGTCGTCTCGGACGACAAAATGTTAAATCGGTAGAGCTGCCAAGTGGAATCAGTATACTTGGATCAAAAATCGATAAATGCTAAAAAGAACAAGCAATATTCAATAGTCACGCATACCCCCCCCCCCCCCCCCCGTTAATAAATTAAATTAAACAAATTTTGCTGCCCCTTTAAAAGTACTCTCCCCCGCCGCCCCAAACAGTAACATATTTAACCAAGGCATTGTAAAATATAAAAGAAAAGGGGATATTAACTTCAATTTGCTGAAAATCGGTTAAAAAATCGGGAGAATCTTCTGGCTTTCTGAAAATCGTAGAAGAATCATGTCATTTCGGTACCCATATCATAGACCCAATCTATATTCTATACTAATATTATAAAGCTGAAAAGTTTGTTTGTTTGAACGCGCTAGTCTCAGGAACTACTGAACCGATTTTGTAAAATATTTCACTAATAGGAAGCTACATAACTCCTGAGTGCTATAGGCTACTTTTTATCCCGGGAAAATATTTTTGTCCCGGAGAAACATATTCCCGCGGGCGGAGCCGCGAGCACTACTAGTATCGACTATCGATATAAATACCGAAAAATAAGTAGGTTCGAGACTAGTAGAGTGCGTTTCAACTTGTAACAAGTTCCGATGGCGTGATGTTGGCAGTAAGGTATAGTACGTTTAATTTTTTTACCGATGACGGGAATTGGCACCCTGTCTGACAAGATGGTGGACATCATAAAGAAAAATCCCGCCATTTCAGTTTTAACAAATAGGGTTACCGGAATATTGTATTATTTCCTTGAATAAAATACCATATTCTTATCAAAAATAATAAACGATAATTGTATAACATCGATTAATATAACACAAAATTTATTGTTATTGTTTGACTTGTCATAATTGTTTTTTAACAATTATTTACCTCCATGACTCATGAAACAAATGTCACTCCATTATGATAAAGAAATATTCGTCTTGTTTTATTTATTAATGTATTATCCTAAATCTATAAATGTAGTTAATAATGAACATATTAAAGCTGATTTAGCTGCTAAATATCTTCCCACTCATCAATTATGTTTATACTGTTTGATTTACTTCCGTACGTTGCAGATTAATTCCATGGTGTAATTTTGTGACATAACTATGTGTTGTCCTGCACCATAAATCTTAGTAAAATAAGCATAAGTGTTAATATGAACCGACTGAGCGGCTATACGTCACCTGGGCCTCTCATCGAAAATCAGCGTTGCAGTACTGCTCAGGTCGTGCTGTAGCACCTAGCTGAATGAGAGGTTCCTTTGCTGGTATTAATTATAGTTTTATAGTTTAAGGTAATATATATGTATATTTAAAATTGTGCCAGCAATAAAAAATATTTCTTGCTTTCTTTCTTTCTTTCTTTCATTCAGACAGAATTCAATGATTTTAATAATCAATTATTTGAAAAGTGTATGCTTACCTATATATTCGAAAATTTGATTAGAAAATATTAGTTTTTTGTTACTACACAAAACACGTTCCCATTACAAAAATAAAACCTTTATTTTAAGGTAACACATATCGTGTGCTGTAACAGCACTGCAGAGCACAAAACGTATTAATTAGCATTATAATATATTGTATGATAATTACACTGGCTATTTATTTATTGTTATTATAACCGACGTTATGTACAAATTGATTATTATTTTTGATATGGTATTTTATTCAAAGAAATACGTAAATCCTCTGGTAACCCTATTTTTTTAAACTTTAATAGTGGGCATTTTCTGCATAATGACCACTAACTTGTCAAACAATGGGGCCAATCAAGAATGTTATACCCATATGGATTTTTCATTCCGTTCAACAAACTGAAGAATAAAATGTGACGTCACAGCTGTCTGCTGTCTCTCTCTTTAGAGTGACAAAGGTTTATTTTCAAAACCAGGACGTAACATAATTAACTGTCCATAATAATATGATATGATATAATATGGCTGCCTCGGTGGCGTAGTTGTATTATGGTACGACTGCAATGCTGAGATCTCGGGTTCGATCCCCGGGTTAGTCGGGTCGGGCAAAGTGATTATTTTTCATTCAGCATCAGCTCGGAGTCTGGAATTTGTACATGATAAGGCGATAGGCTCGCCCCCTATCACAGCATGGAACGGAATAACGGCAAAAAGTGGGTGCACTAATTGCGCCTCTGTCTACCCGGGGGATGAGAGGCGTGAGTGTGTAATAATATGATATCGCACCATAATATTTATTTTTATCTCTATAAAGTAATGCGGTTTAAATTAATTATGAAAACCAACTACAGCGGCTAGTAATAGTTGATATTTAAAAAATATAATTTGAGTTAGAAAGTTTATTCCAAACAAAATTGGCATATTTACATACTTTTTTGGTATGTGTAGTTCGGAACTACTAGTTCCACTTACATAAAAAAAATACCTCACCACGCGGTGGTGAATTCAGTGGCGGCCTTGGAGGAGGGGGGCGAACCAGGCAACCGCCTGGGGCCTCGCAGTTACAGGGGCATCTTGCAGCTCCTTGGGGGCCCGTTTTTTGGCACCTTACTTACAAAGCTGTTAAAAAAATTTATTTGCTTCGCACGGGGCCTCGCGTGCTTTTTTTTTGCTCGGCACACAGCCTCACATTGTATATGTTTTACTTTCCCCCGCGACTGGATATGTTCACGTTGTTTGCCGGCCTTTATAACCAAATATGGAGACTGTAAGGTTAGACAGAAAAACATTGGGATATTTAAAAATGAAAACTACAGTTATTGTTGAATTTATATATAATAAAAAAAAATAAAAAACATACTCATAAAAGTAAACAATCATACATGAACAAAATAATACACATTTAGGAAGTTAATAACCTAATTTTCAGTGAGTAATTTTGAAATATTACGAATATCTATTTTGTGTGATTTTACAATTTTTGCAAGTATTCTGCGAACTTTTTTTCTGTAATTATCCACTATAATAAATATTGTGTTTTAGAGATATTCTACTATGAGTTGTGTAATTCATGGTTGCAGAATTATTTGCAATCCAACATCTAGTGTGAAATTCCATAGGTAAGTTGATTGTAAACAAAGTTGTGTAGATATTTATAGCAAAAGTAATAAACACGTGGATGTTTTACAAATTACAATACTAAATAAATTCTTGTTTGAGAGCCATGGAATCAAAAATTAACGCTACATTCTGCGGGTGAGGTTTCTTCCTTAAATTTATTTTTAATATTCTAAAACTTCTGTGAAGAAGCCAACAAAACTATTAAAGTTTGCTAAAGATCACCATAATGTGCTCTCTTTCGGCAAATATATCTTTGAATTTATAAAACAAAAATGTTTTCGGCGACTAAAAGCAAAAGTCTTTATGTCATCACTATATGTAATTTTTCTTTGCTTGCTACTTGGAATATACTTTTAAAAAAAATCTCAAATATTAGCAAAATTTCACTGCAAAATATTTTCAATTTCAGACTGTATAATCATGAACAACTTTAATAAGAAATAACTTGTAATTAATTTTCTTCTTTTATCTCTTCATCTTCTGTTGCAATACTTTCTTTTATTTCTTTAAACTTATTTCACTGGATGTCTTCACATTAACTGATATATTCAAATCTTTCAAGTCTTGACGTTTCAATGGTGGTTCATATTCATTTCGCTGACATGTAATGTAAAAAGTAAATATCAATCAATAATAATATATTTAAGTACCTATACATTTTAGACAGAGGCAGAGGTGCCATTTAGTACACTCAGATATCACCCAATGTACCGCCGTTATAAAATTTGGTGGGTCGCAAGCTTAATGCCCTATCCTACTAATCTTATTATATTATAAAGGCGAAAGTTTGTAAGAATGTCTGGATGTATGGATGTTTTTTTCATGCAAAAACTACTGAACGGATTTCGATGAAATATGGCACACGGGTAGATCATGTCCTGGATTAGCACATAGGCTACTTTTCATCCCAGTAAAATATAAACAGTGACTTTTATCCCGGAAAAACACATTCACGCGGGCGGAGCCGCGGGCAAAAGCTAGTAAATAATAAAGTCTAAGTGGATCATAATTATACCAGTGAAATGATAAAAAATAATATACTTACAGGATGAGTTTCTGGTAATAAATAATTATTTTTGACATCTACTGCCATATTCCCAGAAGTAGAAGACACATTATCACATTCAGAATCATAATCTTCTGTCTTTAAATGTTGACTAGTAATTCTTGCAGACATCAAATTGACCTTTTAATGGTATTTATATTTAACCACGTTTTTGCTTATCTAGATCTTTAAGAAATCTGTAAAGAGAAATACAAACTCGATTTTATTTTAAATAAAAGTTTCAATAAATCAATGCTGGATACACTGAGAACTCGATTGTAACTGTTGATCCTCAGTTTTTATTTACGATGATTATTTAAAGATTAATAAGCTTTATAATATTCATTAGTAAGGCGGCTAGTATTACAAATACTCTAGCACCATTGTCAAACCGGTCCACCAAAGCTTACACCATGGTCACCCTAGCCTCTTGTTTATTTACACTATTTACAATACAAAAAATCACATTTAACATTACGTTAATATGAAAAAAGTAGTCATATATAAAGCAAATCACATTAAGCGAGGTTTTTCTACAGTTCATTTATAAAATATTCACGTATTTTATTACGATTCGTATAAATATTGATAAAATTATAATATTTACACAATATTGATTACAATAAACTTACCTGTAGAATTTCACACTAAATTATGGATATCAAATATTTCTGCAACCGTGAACTACACAATTCACATTAAAATATCACTAAAACACACTTATTATTGTAGATAATTACAGAGAAAATTTCGAAGTGAACATTTATTTGACAACTATATTGTCATCGAACTTAACGTTTTATAACAGTGTTGCCGAAATATGTATTCGCAATTACCAATTAAATGAGGAAATTTTGTTTAACTAAAATGTTAATAAGGATAAAAAACCTTAAGGATATCTTATTCAACAAGAATAATTCTGAAATGAAAATAGTACTTATATCATTATATAAGATATGTTGGAAATATTTATATATATATGATTGAGACGACAATAACGGTATTGATATTTTTTTATGGGTGGGGAAATAATCCGTAAGCTTTGGCAACATAGGTTAAAGAGTGAGTGAGATAGAAGACAGCTCAAAAGGTAATTTTTTTGTCTTCACAAAAATGTGTGTACCGAGGCCTCCAGTAGATATATTATAAACTTCTTGGGGCCAATTCACGCGACACATCGCGAAGACGGTAAAATAATTTGAAACGCACTATTAGATGACATTTGAAATCTGTCAGTTATAGCAAAATAGTGAGGCTACCTGCTTAAAACACATTCATTAAATTAATAGGAACTGCAAACATTTATGAACGAATGTAGTTATTGTGAAAAAGTAGAGTAGTAAAAATACGCGATATATTAGGAGGAGCACTTCGCGGGCTAGTGTGCGAAATAAGTGCACCTCCTTTTACATTGATAATAAAGAAATTTTCACGTTTACCCTTTAGGCGACTTTTATACCAATAAACAGTAATATTCGTTAGTTAGTTGAAAGCACGATTTTGATTGAAAACGGCA
Source organism: Lapara coniferarum (assembly GCA_949316025.1). Taxonomy (NCBI): domain Eukaryota; kingdom Metazoa; phylum Arthropoda; class Insecta; order Lepidoptera; family Sphingidae; genus Lapara; species Lapara coniferarum. The sequence goes on from OX438929.1 coordinate 14,956,039, forward strand.
ACATGTTAACTCCATATAACAAAATTTCTGAAACAGACGTTGGAACTTGGTGGATAGTTTGAAATTGAAGAAATATACCCATAAGTGGTTACCCATACGGCTTCGTCGGAATGCTCCTATTCTTTTTCTTCTGTATAATGTTTTGTTTAATCCTCTCACCCCTTCTTATCTTAAATATCGATTCATATTTCTTCATGACTCACATCCAAAGTCCATGAGGTCGTCAGCGAACTTAAAGTTGAGAATGCCCGTGCACTCCACCACTTTTATGCACAAATCGTTCACTGTTGGAGCTGTTCGACTGTGGAACGCCCTTCCAGTCACAGTGAGGCGGGCGAAAACATTGACGTCATTTAAAATCCTTATGAAAGATCACTACCTTTCTTACTAATTTGACTCATTGATGTGTATTTTCTTTTTCATCATTTATTGGTAATTTATTATATATGTATGTTTATTTATAAACTTATGTATATGTATGTATGCATATTTTATGTGGATTTATTTCTATGTTATTGGATATTCATTGTAATAGTTATATTTATTATTATTATTTGTTTTGAATAACTTAAATTATTTTGTATTATTTTTTTGTGTTATTCTTTCTTTAAATTGTGATATCTTGTGCACAAAAGAGTGAATAAATAAATAAATGAAAAAGATATGAAAAATCTGGCTCGTTTATTCCATTAGTATTGAAATAGCCTTTCCGATAATGTATTACAAATTACTCGGATCAGTTTATTTTTTTAAAAATCACGATGATAAGTTTACTGAAATAGTCGAAATTTTAGATACGACCTCTTATAGGCGACACCGCGCCGCTAGCGATAGCTAGTGAATTTACGAGAACCGCACGAATCACAAAACGTTTTACGTCTGATATTGAAAAATATTACGTTATGCCACTTGAACTACCATAGAGACGATATTATAATAATGCTCTTTGATATTATAAGTATTTCCCTATTGGCACGACGAAAGTGGAAAGTGAACGATAGCCTAGTTGGGGATAGAACGGTCTGCCGAGACAATGTCCGTAGGTTCAAAACCCAAGGCATATAGCTCTGACTTTTCAAAGTTACGTGTGTATTGTTTATCAATTATCGTACACTTTAACGGTGATGGAAAACATCGTGAGGAAACCTGCATAATTAGAAGAAGTTCTTTATGAGAATTTTGTTTCGAAGGTATGTGATGTCTACCAACCCGCACTAAGCCAGCGTGGTGGACTATGGCTGAAACACTCTCAGTAGTACAGGAGGCCCGTGCCCAGCTGTGGGACACTATATAATACAGGGCTAGTATTATTATTATTATTCTATTGGCATCACTTCTACGTAATGGCAAGAGTCAGCACTCAGCCGTCAGTTGGAACGTGGAAGTGTCATGAGGTGCTCTTGTTTTAATTCAATATTTTGGGGATACTTAGTGTTATATTGCATAATTATGGTGGTATATTGTCCAATATAGTTCTATTAAAGGGCTCAAATGAAGTGAATTGAAATGACAGTGCTAATCAAGTGCTTTTTTTGTTGCCGCCAAAACTCCTTGATAAAGTCTTGGTAAGGTAGCCACTGCTTTACTACAACATAGTACGTAGGAAAAAAAAAGACAACTAAAAATATCACTTAAGACGAGGCTAATCGCGTGTGCGGGGACGCCATAAAAGAAAAAAAAGGCGAGGCAATATGGTCTTGAACCCATTGCCTTCCTTATAAGGGAAAATTATAATAAAAAAATCAGCCGTCAGTTTGACAATTGACATTTGACAGTTACATTTCTGGTTACATTTTGGGTTTTTGTTTCGGAAGCGTTTGTCGAAATGCTTTATTAGAATTATCCAGAATAATTGTAAATAATCATAATATTCATCACTCAACATTGCCTTCAATATTGCCAAGTGTTCCAAACGCCATGTCTCAGAGGGAAAGACGCTCAAATGCGGGTAATCGCATGGCCAAGCTCTTGGACGAAGAAGAAGAGGATGAATTTTATAAAACAACTTACGGCGGTTTCGAAGAAGTGGAAGAGGACCGGGATTACCAGTAAGTGGAGGAAATGATGTCTGTATTTTTATTTTCGTTGTAAACCCCTATTTTTTGATCCAATGAGGTTATGCTGAACACTAGATTGAAAGTATTTGCATTGGCTATTATAGCGGGAAGCTTAAATTATCTTATTGACATATAAATAAATCCATAGGTCAGACGTTTCTAGTCTCACTAAGATAAAAAAATTAATGATTGTGCATTAGACACAAAAATAAATCTTGCCTTACAATATTCGGATAAATATTAATATTGTCTCAGAACATATTGTATCATATTCAGAGAAAGAAAAAAGGAATCACCTCAACAAAATATTTTATTTGGAGCTATTTTATTAAATACTGTACAATAAAGGTAGTTGAAGTCTATATTTGTTTGAATATTACTATGTTCTTTCATTATGTTTGAAAAACCTCATGCAACAATGAAAGTATTGTCTTTAGTCTTATCTGCACATGCTGCCATTAAAGACATGTAATTTACATCACAGACAAGAGAAAGAAGTAGAAGACGAAGTGGATTCTGACTTTGATATTGATGAAAATGATGAGCCGGTATCAGATCAGGAGGGAGATGAAAAGTCTAAACGGAAAGTCGGCACTAAGGCGTATAAGGTTTGCACTTTTATGATCCTTGACATAAAACATATTGATACTTGCAGAATGTAATGGAAGGTTGTATCAAATTTCTTATGATATCATCTAGAATAGTTTAATACACACATACATTAAGCCCTTTAGCCCTGAAGGTGTAGGCAGAGGCGCAACTAGTGCACCACTTTTCTCCATGCATATTCCGTCTCATGATGTGATAGGGGGTGAGCCTATCGCCATATTGGGCACAAATTTCAGACTCCGGGCTGATACTGAATAGGAAAACCCAACCCGGGGATCAAACCTGGGACTTCAACTTTGCAGTCGTACCGTAATACAACTACACCACCAAAGCAGTCAATAGTGAAATCACTATACATAACTACACACACATACACACTAGCCAGATAAAGCTAGCTTTGGTTAATTCAGTGTAAGTAAAAAAATTTAAGATTGATTCATAAAATGTACAAAAATCATCAACAGTTTAACCCTTCCCTAAAAGTGTTGTCTCTTACATGTTTTTTCACAAATGCGAGTTACATGTTATAAAACGATTGATATTGATTAATATGAACATAAATATTAGCAAAGAAAATGTTGTAATATTTCATGGTATGTGAAATGTATTTTCCATTTAGGATCCTAATTATGGAAAGAAGAAAACAGATAAAATAAAAAAGCCTGCCGTCAAAAAACCTAAAGAAAAAGAAGAAAAGACTGAGAAAGTTGAAAAACCTGAGAAGGTGGAGAAAGTAGAAAAACCAGACAAATTCCTGGATACTACAATAGGTATGACAGTCTTGATACCAGAGAAAATTATGTAATTGCCATATTATATTTTATTTATTTATTTATTTTATTTATTTATTTATTTTTATTTACATCAGACTGTTCATGTCCATATCATTATATTATTACATATTATTTTTGTTAGTGAGTTCATAAAACTATGTTAGTAACATTAACTTAAAGAGAAAAGTGCTTATAAAAGACAATCCCACATCAAGCCATGATGGTCTTTGCATGCAAAGCCAACCAGTGACTCATCAGCAGGGAGTCCCACTTATCTGCCCACACGTTAACGATGGTGTTAGGGCTGCAGCGCACACGCGACATTAGCGAGGCACAGCGTTTTCTTATAATAGCGTGGAACCCGTCAACGCGCGCCTCCGCAAACATATTGGACGCGCTACAATGGCGCGGCAGCCCCATCAACACCCGGAACGCGTTATTGTACTGGATGCGGAGTGCACTGTATACCATCTGCGTGTAACTAACCCACAGACTGCACGTGTAAAAGGACTGGCAGTATGCTTTAAAGAGCGTTACCTTAACTTGTTTAGTACAACGTGCAAATCTGCGTGCCAGCATATTGCATCGGATACACAGCGCCCTGCGCTCCCTCTCGATATCAAAATAATCATTAAGATCTTCGGAGATCCAGTGGCCCAGATATTTGAATTTTGCCACCTTATTCAATGGCATACCACAAAGTGTAATAACAGGTGGCTCGGCAGTCGAGTAACTTTTATTACATGTTTTAAAAACCATCAACTCGCTTTTCTTTACATTATATCTGAGCCCATGGGCCCCCACATATGATTCACAAATATGTAGCAGTGTCTGAAGTGCACTAACCGACGGGCTCAGCAACACCATATCATCCGCGTAGCTGATATTGTTAACGCATACCCCGTCAATATGACAACCAATATTAGTGCTGCTGAGCTCGCCAATCAGCTGGTTCATATATAGATTAAACAGCTTGGGTGAGGTGACACCCCCTTGCCTCACCCCGCAGTTCAATCGATACACTTCCGATTGCACGCCTGACCATTTCACACAATTTTGTTGGTGATTATACCAATATTTAATAATTTCTCGAATCTCCCTCGGTAACGTAGTTTCAACCTGCAGTTTTTCCCACAACACTTCGTATGACACAAGGTCAAATGCCTTAGACAAATCTAAATAACAGGCATAGACAGGCGTTTTACGAGCTGTGTAGTACTGGACAGTCTGCTTGAGGCACATAATCGCACTTTCCGTCGATAGGCCCGGCCGGAAACCAAACTGTGCATCGTGCAACTGTAGATATTTCTCAAGGTTCCTATCAAGCAGTCTATCCAGTACCTTCGCTATAACATTTGCCAAAGATATAGGTCTATAATTATTCAAGTCGGAGGTATCACCAGTCTTATTCTTTACTATAGGGACAACAACAGTATACATAAGTTCATTTGGCAGGTAGGAATGGTTGATACATAGATTAAACAACATAGCCAGGACTCTCGGCAAGTGAACACCAGCATGCTGCAGATGCTCAATACCAAGGCTATCATTCCCTGGGGATTTACCTCGACGCATGTTTTTAATCATTGTTGCCACGATATTGGCAGTGAACTGGGTCTGTATGTTATTTTCATCCTTGAGCATTGGCAGGCATTGGCAGGCATTATAATGTTTGTTAGGATTTTTTAAGCTATTGTATAACTTCTATCGCGGGCCTTGAGCGTGGAGAACGAATTCAGAAATTCCACAACGAAAAAATAACCTAATACTCCTCACTCCGACCGGCACAGAGGTGATATTTTATTCAACTCTATCACAACCATGTAGAGTGTAAAATTCCATAAGTAAATTTCGACGGTCCCTACGTATACCGCGACATGTCTAAATCGATGGTTTACAGGAGAGCGATTTAAAGGTTCAATTAAAGTTTTAAAAAAAATCGTTATATTTTTGTCTAATATGACTTTTGAATTTAAGTATATAATAATTATAGCGTCTATTGGCAGTATTGAAAAAAAATTACATGTGCATTTTCATGGAAAATTTGATAGCTGACCGTTTCTACGTTATTTTTTAGGAATACGTCATGAGAGTTAAGTCTGATATGTCCATTTGTACGTGGAAAACTTAATATACTTTATTTCTAACAAATGTTTAAAATGTTATGTATTATTTACGTTGTACCAAGTAACTAGGTCAGAAATTGCAATATTTTGTTGGAATTTATTTACAGAAGAAGATAAATAATTAAAATAATGTTACATAACCCTTTCTACGTGGTAAGTATTTCATCTTTACTGTCAGTATCTAAAGACAAGTGGTTTAAAAAATAAATGAAATATGAAGCTAGAAAACAAAATACATTTTTTAATATTATATTTAATTAATTAATTATATATACATATATTATGTATTACAAATATTATGAGTTACAAAACAAAATTTAGAATATTATCTCTTTAGAATGATAATGTGGTAATAATGGTTTATACTTAAAGTATTCATATTCTAAAAACACAGTACAATCAATAAAGTTTTATATTTATAGACGTAATCTAGATTATTTGGTACTATAATTCACTTTCAATAAACTATTACTGTTACTCGGAAAACTAGGGAATATGCTAATTATAATTATACAAGACTCCTGCTCTCGGCTTCGCCCGCTTGAATAAGTTTTTCCGGGACAAAAGTCCTGCCTTATATTTCCCCGGGATAAATTATACATAATATAAACCTTCCTCTTGAATCACTCTATCTATTAAAAAAATACCACTTCAAAATCCGTTGTGTAGTTCTAAAGATCTAAGCATACATAGGGACAGACAGCGGCAAGCGACTTTGTTTTATACTGTTTAGTGAGTTCTATTCAAACCAATCAACAAACAAATAAACATTTTTAATAATCAATAGAAATAACAAAAGCGTGTTAAAAAAAGCTCTCAATTTTACTTTTAGCAGTCTCATAGATATGAGACCAAAAAAAGAAACTTACATCAATCAAGGATCAGGATCAATACAATGATCAGTTATTAATTATATAAAAAATTGTGTAATTATATAAAATATATTGAAATCAGTCTTCATCATCAATATAACATTATTGCTGTGACTAAGATTTTTAAATAAGTTATGATATTTCTGAGGTATTATCATTGTGTCTCACAAATTAATTAAATCTTTATGTTTTAAATCTGGTAAATGGATTGGTTCTCTATACAAAGGTTGAAACATTATCTCTTGCTCTACTCTTTTTCATCGTCTTGTAATTTTTATATTTTTGGCATTATCAAGTTAACTTAATTCTTCATATAAATCATATTCAAAAAGCAATTTATCAGGTTCAGTTGCTAGAATTTTTACTTCTCGAATCTTATTCCAATTTATTTTATTACCATTGACATCTTTAATCCAGGTTTTTGTGTGTAACCAAGCTTTGAAATCTAGCACTAGGTCCTGATTAACTTCTACAACCTTGTATGGAGGATTGTTTTGTTTAGCCCATCTTACTAAGGTGTACCACTTGTCTGGGATATAAAATATAAGCTTATTTTTAATTGCGTTTTCAATCAAAGCATGGCCACTGTCTGCTTCATTTTGTGTACGTCCTTTTTCAAGAAACCGGTGGCATATTTTAATATTAAATATTTTGCAAGCCCACGTGTACATAAAAAAAACAATCCGGTTACGGTTTTGGCCTGCGCAATTATCAGACCAAAAACGGAAATCTACTATACCATCTTTAAATCCTATTTTTAATAAAAAAAATATAAACAACTTGCCACTTCGTTTGCACCGCGTCTTGCTATAGTTTCATCTTACACAAAACATGTCGCTTCCTTTACTCCTCCGTCAAAAACCGTGAAATTGTAGACGGACAACTATCTTTTCAAACATGGTATTTCGCGTTAAGTACGACTTGTCCGTGTATACTACACGTTCCGTGAGATGTGTCGGACTTATTACCATATACGCTTCACGTATCTCGTAAAATAATTGAATAATTAAAAAAATATTAAATTGGTACATGCATATCTATACTAATATTATAAAGCTGAAGAGTTTGTTTGTTTGTTTGTTTGTTTGTTTGTTTGTTTGTTTGTTTGTTTGAACGCGCTAATCTCAGGAACTACTGGTGCGAATTGAAAAATTCTTTTTGTGTTGAATAGACCATTTATCGAGGAAGGCTATAGGCTATATAACATCACGATGCAACTATTAGGAGCGAAGAAATAGTGGAAAATGTGAAAAATGCAGGGAAAATTATTCATCCTTGAGGGCTTCCATTGCGTGCGCTGCGAAAACGGTTCAAGATACCAAAAATATATGTATGAAAGAATTATTCCTCTTGAAATGATCTAAAAAAAAGTCCGCGACAGTATCCATCTATCTTTTAAAATAAACTCTCTAGAACCGTTTTTATGGTAATCAAATTTGGTCGAAATTAATGCATTATTTGTTAAGAGTTGTATCAACGTCATAATATTAATCTTTATACAAATAAATGTGTTGGATAGAGTGATTCAACGGGAAGGTTTTTATGTATGTACTTTTAGCCCGAAAAACCTTATTAACGCGGGCGAAGCCGTGGGCAAAAGCTAGTTGATAAATATAAGCATAAAATGCAATATAAAAAAATGCCATTTTCGACATGTCTTTTTATACGTAGGGGCCGTCGATTTAATATCGCAGTCTTGTAATTTATTTTCTACTCTATCACAACCATGTAGAGTGTAAAATTCCATAAGTTAATTTAATATCGCAGTCTTGTAAGAATACAATATGTAAGAGGATATGAGCTGAATGTTAAACGATAAAAGGTCGAAATAACCGTGTATTTAAAAATTATTCCAATCAGTGAAACGTATCGAAATGTCAAACGCGCGCAGTTGATGAGAATATCCCCGTGGCGGTGATTCTAAGTTTTGAATTTTTAAAAAGTTTTTATTTTATATCTATTCAAAGAGGTTATAAATATTAGAATTGCCTGCTTAGAGTTTCGGCGTTAGGGCACGAGTGAAATTTGGACAATAGAAAAAAAATAAAATAAATAAATAATTATAATTACATAAGTTGATAAAAAATGCTATGCAATAGCTTTACCGCGGCAGTCTCCGAGTGCCACACGTCTTTTTTTATTCCTGACAATGGTTTGTCCTTGTTGGGGCCAGGTGGGATTGTGCTATTACATTTTCGTCACTCTTTAGAGTTTTTATATCACAACAAGCATGTTCTTCCATAAAAAAATATAAAATAACTTCAAAGTATAATTGTGGCGACATTTATTTCTTCTGATAAAGATCCTAATGCAGAATTTTCTTTCAAAAGGAGCCCAAATAAATAGAGATTCTCATATAATAAATTATTTATAGAAAGAAAATCAATAAGACAAAGTACAGCAGTGAAATCGGCAGAAACACAACAACGGATAAAGATTAGATCGGAGTTAAAGAGAAAGAAGCCAAAAAAAGTGGAAGAAAAGATGCCCACGCAAGAAGAATTACTGGAGGAGGCAATTATAACTGAAGAAGAAAATCTTAAAAGTTTAGGTGAGAAAGAGAGGAAAAGAACTACTTAGTTAACATTGATAATATTATACAGTAGACCCACTGTAATCTAACAAACGTTTTGCAAGACGGTGTCGAACTGTCGAATTTTTAGGACTACAGGGTACTGCCACCGACCTCCTGTAGTCTGGAACTTGTTAGAAAAGGAGTACCTTGTAATCTGAAAAATTACATACTAATAAAAAAGATCATTGTAGTTATGTGTACTATATGTGTGCATTGATGGATATGTCTGTCATATGCTTGTCAAATCATAATGACTATCCAGAGGCGGGATTACCGCAGGTCTACTGTATTAATTTATTTACTAACACAAAAAAAAATATGCTCAGCTGATGTTTTGTGGTTTCTATGAATATGGCCATGGTATGTAGTTATCTCTGAGCAATTATCCAATAACTATAATTGTCACTTTTATAATGTGTATTTTAAAATACATAACTGAAAATCAGTTCAATATTCCTAATGAACTGATGTAATCAAACAGGGTATTTTTAATATTGGCTTGGGGATGTTTCATTACTGTTATAAAAAAAATAATTCCAGAGAGGTTTGAACAAATAGAGCTAGAAAGGAAGAAGATACGTCCCATTAAGAAAACAATTACTGGACCAGTTATAAGGTATTTCATTATTTCCTTATTGACAATTCTTTGAACAGAAATTTACTTATTTTTAATATTACTAGATTTGTGTTTTATACTTTAATACTTCTTTTTGTCTTGATTTTCGAGATAATATTTTGATGCTTTATTAGTGTTTAAAAATAGGTAATTGGCTGTAAATTAAATTTTAAGTTATTTTTAGGTATCACTCGTTTGCAGTTCCAGTAAAAGTGAACCCCGAAGATGACAAGTCTAGTATACCGACGATAGGAGAGCTCAACCTTAGCGACATAATCAAAACAGAGGAAGGTAATCACTTAGAAATCGTAGAAGTGTCTATTGTCCGCAGATTATTTATGCATTTCTAATATTATTTGGTGTAATGGGGAATTAACACTGCCTTTAATTGTGATGGGAATTGAGATAAAATCTTATTGCCCAGCCATTTCATGTATTAGTTTCATTCATGAAGCATTGGATTAGTGATCAATAAAGAGGCAAAGTAAAAAATTACTACAAAATAAATTTTTCAACTTTTATTTATTTATTTATATGACTACTATAGCCTGTAAGTAAGGCTACAGGCATTGTCTTACTTCTTACTAATATTATAAATGCGAAAGCATGTGCCAATATTTTCATGTTTGTCAGAAGTAAACACACAAACAACTAAACGCATTTGGATGTAATTTGGCACATGGGTAGATCCTGTCCTGGATTACACATAGACTTTTTATTCCGGTAATTTGCTCTCATGTGAAATAATGGGTATTAATATGATTCTTTTAGTAAATAGCGCTAGCGTCATATTGTGTTATAAGGACTTTTGTTTTGGGAAAGGCTTTGATAAAGAATTAGTACCCATAAAACATTTTCAGATCTATTAGCAGGTGAGTTGGAAGACATACAAGAACGAAAGAACGAAGTGTTAGACCAAACAGACAAAACGGCAGAAAATGCTGATACCAAAATGGAGGTAGACGTTATTGGGCCTGATGAGGAAATTAAACTGGACGATATTAAACCGTAAGTTAATGTTTTAGTATCTATGTTAATTTTGTTTAACGCCGGGCCTGATGTCGTACAGTGTAGTCCAAATGTATTGATCATAGACAGAGACAAATTGAGGGTTTGTTTATATAAATTCCTACAGAAAAATATAGCAAGCACTACATTTGTCCATAACTTCATAGTCATTAGTTTTATCAATATTTTCTTTTTGTACGTCATAAAAATATATGTACTCAATGCATGCATGTATTTTATATTTATAGTCCGTCCAACCATTTATTTGACTTTTGACAGTTCGATTTCTAATTAATTGGGGCTGTACTAATGCGTTACCGATTCGATTTCTTGTAGCAATCGATTTAATTTATGCAGAAGTTTTGATCGATTAAAAACATTGAAATGTTATTTTTGCTCAAATTTTTGTATTGTTTTATAAGCATGCCTAAGTGTTGAAATGTGTATATTTTCTGTTTATAAATTTATTCTGTAGGTACATATTCTATATCCAATATCATTTTGTCAAAATTTTACTTGAATAGTTTATTTTATCGGTTATTATATACTAACGCATATATGAAAAGATTTTTTAAATTTACACTGCAACATTTTATTTTTCAATGTAACAGTTTTGAATTATTTTTGTTACACAGTCAGTGGGCTTAACGAATATCGATTGATAATTAATACCGGAGCTGAACAGCAAGTCCCTTCACTATGGAAAACAAAAACTGGCGTCCATAAAGTATTCAATTATTTTGTTTCGATTCCTTGTCTAGAATTATAAAATTTCATAGGCGTGCATATGTCGAAAAGTTAAATAAATGGTTGGACGGACTATAGAATAATTTTTTTATATTTTCTTTTAACAGGAAAGAAGAAAAGCCCAAAATGAAAACTTCAAATGTCAAATATTACGAGAGATCATTACTGTCGTTTGAGAATGACATAAAAGATGAGGCGTACAACTCATGCTTCCCGAAATCCCAACCAAAGAGAAAACGGCAGATGCTGTGCGCTGTTACTAAGTATGATCTTAGTTTATTATTCTCTGCTTATTTTTCGAATGTTGTTATTTTAGTAGAATTTATCTTACTTATTTTTGACTAGCTGTTGCCCGCGGCTCCGCCCGCGTTAAAAGTTTTTCCGGGTTAAAAGTCCCGCTTTATATTTTCCCGGGATAAAACGTAACCTATGTGTTAATCCAAGACATGATCTACCCGTGTGCCAAATTTCATCGAAATCCGTTCAGTAGTTTTTGTGTGAAAGAGGAACAAACATCCATACATTCTTACAAACTTTCGCCTTTATAATATTAATAGGATTTTATTTTATTAAGAGTGCGATATACAATTCACAGACGTCCAGCTCGGTACATAGATCCGGTGACGAAACTCCCATATCGAAGTGTGGACGCGTTCCGTATCATCCGAGAGGCGTATTACCAACAGCTGGAGGCTCGCGGTGACCGCAGCGACCCTCAACTCGCCGCCTGGCTACAATGGCGGCGAGCTGATGCTCCCTCCTCATACGTACAGATACACATCAAATGATACTAAACGTGTGAGAGACTACTTGAATGTGTTTGTGGATAATGCTTTGAGTATCTAGCAATGCAAAGGAGATAGGATGAAGGGGCGTCCATAAAATACGTAAGATGTTTAAGGGGGGGAGGGGGTCGAGTCAAATCTCATCTAATCTAACGTTGGAGAGAGGGGGGGTTCCGGCAAATAACATGCAATTTTTTTTCGGATTGAAACAAAAAAATTATACTATTTTGGTCCATTTAATCCAGATTGTACATGGTTAAGATATAATTTTAAGCGTAATCGTAATACGATTAAGATCATTCACTAATTCGTTCGAAAGAAAACAATTTCATTCATACTTTGACGTTATACTACTGGCTAGATTAGAACGAAGTTGAAGGAGCAGATGATTTTACTGAAAATCATATGGACATGTTGGTTCCAATAGTCTCTCTTGACACCGCGCATGATTCTCCATGGACTGAATTAGAGTAGATATTCTTTTTTTAATCACAGTAGTTACGATTTAAGTATTCTATTGACAATTTTAATTACACTTATAATTAAACTCTCAGCAATATTGATCACTAGTCTTAATAAGTCGTAAATAAAAGCGCGAAGCATTTTTTTTTTCTTTTTATAATAACAATCCAACGCGTTTACGTAAGAAACCTACATTTTGAAAAATCTTACGTGAGATTGAGGGATGGTGGACTGGGTTAAATAAAATCTCACGACATCTCACCAGGGGGAGGGAGGGACAGAAAATAAAAAAAACACCTCACGTAATTTATGGACGCCCCCTGACCTGGCGAACCCTTCGTTGGTCATACATGCGCAGCTGGTCATAAACTTTTATTAAACCCTATGTGACTGACGATCGCTGTCATTACATTCTACGATAGTGACATTAAGCGGTGCTCCACAGAAATTGTGATTTTTGATGTGTTATTGTGTAAAAAGCGACCTTATATTCAGCCCTGTACGTGTGGTTTTATTTTGTTAAATGTGTGCTATCCGTGTCTACCTCGCCCCCAGTCACGATTGGCAGAAAAAATTGTTTGCGCATTATTGCCATAATCGTGTCCATTGGTTAAATATTCTAAGGGATAATGCGACATGTAAGTATCAAAAGTAGCTGAACAAATTGAAAAGTTTATATTGCGTGTGTAATTGTTAATTTGAAGAAACAAAAGTTGCTGAACAAAAGAACTTTCAATCGTGTATATAATTTTGATTTTCGCAAAGTATTTTTGCACTAGTTGCGCCTCTGCCTACCCCTTCGGGGATAAAAGGCGTGAGTGTATATGTATGTATGTATGTATGCAAAGTATTTTTTCTTCACTAAAATAAACTATAATACATTTTTTACAAATTGTTTGCTTAATGTTAGAGATAAGAAAATAAATATTTTTATTAGAGTTTTGGAATTTGTTCAGAAATTATTGTAGCTGACTGTACAATGAATTTTTAATTAATAGATTCGTCGATTTTTAGCATTTTTTATGTTCTTTTTTTTACAAATGTTTGTTAGTTTATTTTACTGTCGCATTAAGGCCACGTTGTATCTTAGGTATACCTACATTTTCTAAATAGATATTATATTGAGTGTACTCTACTGTGGGCGAAATAGGAATAAAATGAGTAAAATTGTATTATTTACAGCAAAGAAAATAAAGCTTTCTTTATTCTGGTGTCTAGTGGACTCCTTATTAAAGTCAATACATACCACCAAGGGCGGAACCAGCTTTTAAGTCGGGGCGGGGGGGGGGGGACCCCCTCTCCCGTCAGCAAAAATAATAGTTTGTAATAATAAGTCGCTGCTTTGCATGAATAACGACACATTCCCAAAAAAGCAAATTTTACAGGACAGCCATTTGAAAATTTTATAAAATTTGTTTTGTTGTAACTTTGTGCTTATTGAAGATACATAATCAGAGAATGTATTAATCAAAAGGGCATTCATCAATGTTTTGCTGAAATCCTGAGTGTTATGTGCTCGGCTTTTACTACCATAATTAATTAATACCCGAAAATCAACCAACGATGTAAAGACATTTTGTCATGCCACTGTCCCGTTTTTGCCGATATGACTGAGTTTTATTTAACATAAAATAAAGACTATTATGGATTGTATGGTGTTGAAAAATGGAAATCCAAAAATTCTGGATTGTGTCGTTATTCATGCAAAGCAGCGAAATGTATTATGTTACGCATTTTGACTCCAAATCTATTACAATAATGTTTTTATTATAAAATAATAGTCCTGGGGAACATGACCATGACTCCAATGACCCGCCTCTGGATCTGTCCTTGCATACCACAAGTTTCCAAAATCAGTATAAATTAGAAGTTGAATGAAAACAGGAAAAGATTATTTGCTAATGCCTTCTTCTATTGAACAATTAAAAAAAACTGTAGTCCCAATTGGTATAATTCTGATGATCCTCGAGAGAGGTAACACCTCTGCTTGGTTAATATAATTGTTTCTATATTAGCAACCATACACAATATGCTACAATTGTGTACAGGAATATAGATTTCATTGGCGTGTTCATTTGTGGTTATTTTATTATTTTTTTACCGTAAATGTAATGTGTAGACAATGTATACTTAGTTTATAATGTTATTTCGATCAAATACAGTATTATATAAAAAGTGATTATATTTTTTTCCCTAATTATACTAATTCTAGTAAATAATTTCATATTCTATAGATTTTGATAAACCATAATATTATTAGTGCCTGTGTGTGACTAATAAAACAAACTGCAAAATATTTATTATTTTTATTTAGATTAAAAATAAATAATTACAATAGAATCTTAAAACTTAATTATTAGATTCAATAGCTGTACAAAACTGTACAAAATATAATATAATTTTGATGACATAGAATTTGATAGTAGAAAGCAAAGTTTTAGGAATGATGACTATGCTACATATATTGACTAAGTACAGCAAGATGATGTAATGGGTTCTAGCATCTAGACTTAAGCGAAAAACCCTTGAGTATAACCTAGTTTTAAGGTACTATAAAATTCTGTCATTTTTCGTATATAAAATTATGTCGCCTTATGGATACTATAATTTTAACTTGATTTTTCCGATGAATGAAATTATGGTTCTCTGTGACTCTTATATACAGTCTAATGCTTGGGCTACAGTAACGACAATTAAATTAATTAATTCATTCATTGACTTTAGGTATTTGGCGTCAACGTAAAATATATCATTTTTACACCTTATTTTTTACGATACTTTGCGTTGATAAAAAAATCCTTTAGCCCCAGCATAATAACGTGACATAAGTATTCAATCCTTAAAACGGTATAAAAAATTATGTCCAGGGAAGAAGAAAGCTAATAATAAATTTTCTTTTATACTTAAGCATCTAAAGGTTCACTTCAAACTTAGGATTTAGCCTCAAATCGGGAACGCTGTTTCTTCTGGGCCTCTTACCCAATAACTCTTTGAATGAAATCAAACCGGAAGCTTTAGCATCCAACCTGGATTGGTATTTGGATGGATCTGTAGTTGGCAGGTATGGGTATTCACTTAAATATGTCTGGGCGCTCTTACTTCTATTTTCGTTAGCAAAGTCATTCAGTTGCGTGTCAGTTATTTCGTAAGAATTAATTTGATTTGATATATTTTCCATTGACCTGAAGGCTTCGAGAACAGCTTTCTTATGCGGTATCCCTCTAAGGCTCCCTTGACGACTTAATTTTCCTTCCATCACGTCTGAAAATAAATCATCCACATTGAATTTTTCTGATATTTTCACTAATTTAGACAACCCTGCTTCACTTTCATTCTGTTGATTATCTTGTAATTGACTCCATACCTTTGATATTTCTGAAGATGGCATCGAATGTGACTTTAGTTTTTTCTTTCGTCGGGGTCGGGAATTTTCCAACTCGACTTCATTTTCAGGAGATTCACTGGACTGATTTAACAGCATTTCACATTCATTCAACTGTCTTGGCTTTCTTACCTCCCTTAGTTCTTCTAGTGACTGGAAGTATTTTTTGGCCATTTTAAAACGATTCTTGTACTCTATATGTTCAGCTACCGTCACTCTTTCTGGTGAAGACTCACTCGATTTATCTGGACTGCTTTCAACGATTTCCAATTCTATGTCGGAAAGGCTTATATATGTTGTTTCTTTGCCTTGATCCTTCGTTACTTTTATATCTAGAGATTCAGTTTCTGATTTATCAATACTTCCACTATCTATGGTGTCTACGCTGTTATATGACACAGTCTTTTTCGGAGAGTTTGGAGTTTCCGATTTATTGAATTCACTGCTAAGAGGAGTTTTGATTTCTTTAGTTCTGTGTTCAGGTGCATCGTGTTCCTTAACAGCATCTGTAACAGTAAAAGTAACTTTAGAGTTAACGCTTAATTTAATCGATTTATCGTCTTTTTAATAGGCTTACCTCTCGTCTTTCTGATGTTTTGCAGAAGTTTAACTGAATCAACAGAACTTGTTCTATATACTTGTTTAGGCGTTGGCGCATCAATGGCAGTTTTAGATACACTTTCATATAATGAAATAAAGTTCTTTACGTTAATTTTAGGAAGTTCATCGCAAGATTTATATTTGTCCAAGTAGTCATCAGCTGATTCAATCGGAATTTTGTTGAAAATATCCATTTCAGATTTGCTGAAAGATTTTCTACGAAGGACTTCATTCTTTGTGATGTAGGCGCTCTCTTTCACAACCTCTAATTCTGAGGGTGTTTTGCAAGTCAAGGCATCGTCGATACTAGAGTTGTAATTTTGGGTTAATATTCTTGCTCTCTTTTCTTTTAATGTGATGTTAGTTTTTAGTTCCGAACCCTTTCCGCTATTGCCTTCTGTTGTGCCAGATATTGATTTCTGTTCACTCATAATTTCAGTATTTTCATTTTCTTGTGATATGAATAATTTTAGTTCAGGACTACCATCACATTTTTCGCTTGATTTTCTTTGATAAATATTTTGCATTGACTTCGATTTCCGTCTCGCCCATGGTAATTCTTCTGTGTGAGACAAATTATGGAATAGGGATATTCGACTAGATACTAATCCGGTGTCATAACTTACTTCGCTCACCTCTGGTGATGATTCTTCTGAGCTAGTGGATCGCCCTGTAAAACTATCTATTTTGTTTAAAATTTGTTTTCTTGATGTTCCAAAGAATCGTTTCGGACTCGTTTCAAAAGCTTTAAAAAGTTCTTCAGGTAACTCTTGCTTTACTGGACTAGAAAGATCATCGCCATCCTGGTCTTCCAAAGTTGTGACTGTTAAGCCAGATGTATTGATTGCAGGCAAATTTTGAATAGCCTCAGTTATTTCACTTTCGCTGATCTGTTTCTGTGACACGGAATGTTCTTTTGACGTTGACGTTTTAGATTTTAGACATGGTGGTTCCATTTGGATGTGTTCTTTTTTTAATTTATCATCCCAATACTTCTTCCACCTTTCTACAAGTTTTTCATCGCTCTGAGTTTGGTCTGTTGATCGTAGTTCTGCCAATTTTTGTACAGTAAGTTCAGGTTTTTGAGCCTCTTTTGATTTTTCTTCGGATGTTTGTGAGAGAATATTCTGATAGCCACCTGCGTTTAAGAAATTTTTAATCATTTGCTTACCTTTTCTTTTACTTAGAGAGTCGTGCTTCATTTGCTTAGCCGTTACGCGTTTTTTCTTGTAAGCAAACGAATTTTCTTGTGATTTAGCTTCTATTTGGCGTATTTTTTCATCCCAATATTTCTTTCTTTCTAGTACTATATTACTATTGCTGTCACCAAATTGAGTTTCGTCTATATTTTGCACCGGATATTCATGAGACTGTTTTCTTTCGTCGAGAAGGGTCTGACTTACTGAAACAGATTCAGCGACACTTGACTGAACCTCAGAAATCGTTCCTTCTATTTGGTCCACGTGTCTTTTCACGTCTGATAGTTTCTCAGACGCCGAATTGACACTGGTTTTGTTATCATCGACCGTATAATCTACTTCCATACTATGAAGCTTATTGCCTTCACCAGTAGCGGTCGTAGATTCGGTTTCTGAACCAGGAAAGTACTCTGTGTACATATTATTTAGTTCAGCAAATGCCACTGTAACTGGATCAGATACGTGATCATTTTCAAACCCTATTATATCTTTGGTTCCCGACAAAATAATTTTATCAGTCTCTTCAAGGATCGGTGTAAATGATGGCCGCTTAACTTCCATCTTATGTGGTTTGATATCTTCGTACGGCTTTGGTTCGTTTAATTCGCTACATGTTTGCCATATTTCTCTTTCAGCTGGGCCCATGTTGTTTAGTTCATCTTGCTTGAATCCAGTGAATTGCTCACTAGGATAAACTTTCTGTTTATTGTTTGTTTCAAGTACAGTAGTATTTTCATTATTATTAGTATCGGGCGAACTATCATCTATACTTACATAGGCAGAATCCCACGTCTCCTTTCTTGGTGTTATATTTCTGTCTTGGATGGTTTCAATTCTATATGGCTCATAATTGCTATCACTCACTGACGATGTTGTTGACGTTTCTATAGTTTCGGTCAGATTTGATTCAAAGCTTTGGAATGTGGGAGATACTGAAGACATTGTCTTGGAAGAGACTTTGCGTAGTTCTAAATTTGGTTCGCATGATGTTTTATGTACTGATGGTGACACTTCAGCTACTTTTGCATTATTTTTTGCATTATGCTCCTTGGTTTTGAAGCTGTCAGATTTTCCGTTACGAGTTATTATTAAAGATCTCATTTGCGGCTCTGGTGACGAAGCTCTTAATATTGGCGGTAAAGAAACGGGAGCTCCGATGATGAAATCGGTTATTGGCAACTGTTCATGAGGTTGATGGTGATGATGCGTAAAGAATGGATTTACAAACTCATTTCCTAGCATCTCTTCCGGAATGAGCTCACATTTCGGATAAACAGTTTCGTCTAAACTTTGAGATTGTTCTAGCATTGTTTTGAATACTGGCGTTTTCGGCCGTACAATATCTCTCACGTCTTCGTCAATGAATGGGTTATTTGGTGATACACATGGAGTGCTATGCGAATCAATTATAATTTTAATAGAAGATTTCTCAGTTTCTTCATTCTGCGAGTTATTTGTTTCGTATTCAGAAGTCACAAAAGTGCCCAAATCCTTTTCTTTTATAAAGTTTTCTTCACTGATGTCACTTAGGAACGGATTGTTACCACTCAAAGGTGTCATTCTATCAATAGACATATCATCTTCTATTAGGTCTTCGTGGGACGTGTTACTTGTTTCTAAACTGTCAGGAGTATCTTTGTTGCTTTCTGATTCATAGCTTACCACGGATCTAATGGACTCAATGCTCTCTTGGCTCATTTCTTCGATGAGTGGTATGGATTTCTCTGTTCTTAAAGACACTGAAATACTTTCCGGAACAATGTACTTATTTCGTTTCTCGCTTATCATGAAAGGATTTGTATTGATGTCGCTAAATGTTGAATTTACTATGTCAGGAATATATTGCTGAGTTTTATGCTTCATATAAGTAGCATCTTGTTCGATTTGAGATTGTTTTACTAGATCATTCATTATTTTGCAAACTCTTTTCATCTTTATAACTTTGTTTGCTGCTTTATTGAATTTCTTAGGTTTTTCTTTCCTAAATTCTTCTTCTTTTGATGAGGGTTCTGGAACTGCGCTTGTTTTAAAAATAGTTTTATTTGTAGAGTCAGTACCCATTAAACGATTTGCTTCTTCGTCACTTATTTTCTCGAGTGATCCATTTTCTTTAAGCAACATTTTTTCGGTTACAAAATCTACTATTCTCAATACGACTTTTCTGTCGTTCTCAACATCAACAATGTCAATTTCTTCCCCATCTTCAAGACAGAAACTATCTCTTTCTAATAATCCAAGTATATTGTGGGATGCCGTTACCATGAATGGCGATCCGACAATATTCTGTCCTCGGCTGGTAATGAAGATTTCATATTTTCCTTCTAAATTCACTTCGTAACTTATTTTCGTATGATCTGATTTCGTTTCTACATTTATATCTATATCATAGTTTGTTTTCGGTATATAATATGTTTTGTTCATGTCGTTCTTTCCGTATGACCTTAAATATGCCGCTCCTTGTGTAATTGGCAATACATTTTCTGTATAATTCTTTTGTGACTGCAATCCCAGCATTTTATGTCGTATCAATTGGGCTTTTCCCAATAAAGGAGGCAATACTGTCATACCATAAGTATCTTTGGGGCCTCTAATTAGTATAGTTATTTCTCCAGGGTCCATGGATTGCTGAGAAGTAGGATAGATCTTGAAATACATTTTGTTGTTTATCTGTGCAGCTGTTAACCCTGATCCTTTAGCTACATAGTCAAGGGTGAATTGGGTGGTTTCTGTAGGGGTTCTTTGTGGCGTGATCTTGGAGACTGGTGGTGTTAATTTCGCAAGAGCTTCACGGATGCGTTCCAGGTAGGTCGCCAGTTTCCATTCTTGGTGTTTACTCAGCGAGTCATTTGACTCCAGCTCTTGGCGGGAGAAGACCTGAAAGGTAAACAATTTTTCCTAATTATTAGTATCAGTTAAATTAAACATTTTAAAGTTTAAAATACATTATATGTAAAATCTTATCTATTATAATTGCTGAAAATCGTAAACGTTAATTCATTGACGACCTGACGAAGTTATCTAAGTGGGCTTAACCCATTGATGTATTCAATGGCTTAACCACATGATCTGTACGAAAAAATATGCGGTGTTAATCCAATTTCTACGGTGCCTTGTCAATTCTTTAATCGCGCCGAGTTTTATGGGCTTTTGATTCTATAAAAATCCATGAATGATCTTTTTATTGGAGAGGGGGGAAACGCACAATTAGGTCAGCAATGATAATGCTCACCACCGCTCATAAACATTCAAATAACAGGAAGAATTGTTTAGGTAGGCTTTTTACGATAGAGGTTCTTTCTTTGCTTGATGACGCCTAAATAATATCGAACAGTTAGGAAATACCTACAGCAAGCAAATTTCACAAAAATGTTGCGTAAGCAAGATGTCTACTATGATTTTTGCTAACTGTAGGTATACTTGTGTTCCTACTTTACTCTTCTAGCTTAGGAAGTAAGAATACCCACAGGTTCAACACCAAGGTAATGATCTGCGATCGCCTGGGCGTGTTTCAAGGACAGCCTTGTAGGGGGGTGCCCAGCGCAGGATCCGGGCAATGCCGCGTCCAGCACTCCGCATAGTATCCAGCCATGTCTCCACACCGTGTCCAGGTGTTCGACCCTCACAGGCCCTGCTTCTGCCAGCCATAGCAGCACCGCTTGCTTCTGTTCTTCGCTTGAGAAAACAACTGGAATTAGAGTTGGTTCTATGAATAACAAGTTATTTAAATCGGGAAATTATATTTGCGGATTCGGGTTGCTGCAGTTTTATTCAATTGATTTTGTAAGACTACAAAATGATATTTTACGGCTTGCCATATTTTATTTTTTTGGCAGTTTATATTTAAATTAAAACACGCAACACTGATTTTCAGAATTACCCACAGTTGTAATAGGGTAGTTCTCTTTATTTTAGTTTGTACATTATTTTATAAATGAACAGATAATATTTAATAAGAAAAATGTTTTATTTTTTCTTTGAAATCAACATTCAAATTAGTTGACAAAGCAGTTATTCATTTGATTTTTTTGCGAGCAAAGGCGAGCGAGAGTTATGTCACAGCTTGCAATTTCCGTTTGACAGATGCCCCTTCCACTCAATTGAAAACTTCATAACTCATTTATGTATTGTGTATTTTTGTTTTTTTTTTCGCTATATTATGGATGACATACATTTTTTATACATGTATTTAAAAAAGTAGTCAACCACCCATTTTCTAAGGGCGAACTTCGCCTAGTCCAAGTGCTTTCTTGCATTGCTTCTCGTTACTCTAGTATATTTAATGGAAAAATCAGCGTTTCAAATTATTGCGCTTCCCAAAAGGATCGTAAAGACGGCCACGTGCTTTCTGGATAATGATTATAATAATATAATTTGCATTGAAAGAAAAACTTTATGGTGTTTGTGAAAAGTTGTGTTATTAAAGTTGCGGTGTGATTGAAAATTAAATTTAAGCGTTCCTCGATAGACAATAAGCGCAGTTTTATTCGAAAGTGTGAGTCCATTATGAAGACTAGTATTGACCGTTTTTTTACAATTACCATAATGGGCATCTCGTTCTCCTAAATTTACGTGGACTGCCGATTGAAAAGTGTGTCCTTTTACACTGTGATTCGTGGTCTACTGTCGCATGTACATTCGTATCGGTAACCGGCAAGCGATAAATAATTCATCTTTTTGGGCTTGTTTACTGCCTCTGGATAAAAAATATTCGCCAAATACGAAAGTCACGCTGACAACTAGGCATGCGGTCAAGTAAACGGTAATATTTGCATTAATTTTGAACGTTAAATACTGGATAAATATTATTTGGTGCTTGTGAAACTGGCCCTTAATTTTACATACATTCACGCCTCAATCCCATCGGGGTTGATAAAGACTATGGATTGCCACTCTGCTCAATTCTGGCACACTTTCGCTTCCTCTATTTTCATCAGTCTTTTCATGCATTCCCATCGCTTTCTTGGTACTTTTCGTATGGCCTGTACCCAGAATGACTGATATCTGACATTCGAAGGTTAGGTGTGGTTGACCCCTATCTACTCTTCCATCCACACTTGCCTTATATCCTCTTTGTAAATCTCCGTCCATCCTCTCCAAATGCCCAAACCACCTTAGTATAATCTCTATCGATTTTGCTCACTACATCTTCTGTCACTCCACACATGTCCATCACCACAGTATTTCGCACTCCCATGCATGTTTCTCTCTGCTCTCATTTTACCTACGCTATATTATTAATAACTTCCTTCCAGTCCCAATCTACATGTATTTGTAATATATTTAAAATAGAGCATGTCATAAAAACTATAAAATGTCTATGATCAATTTGTGGTCAACTAATGAAAAAAAATTCTTTATTTGCGTATGATATGTATTTCCCAAATAAATAAAATAAAACGATTCGTTAAAACCTGTTAAAACTAATAAAAGTTCAAAACTTCATAAAGTTTGCACAATGTTTTCTTTTCTCAACCTTGCAAGTTCCATTCATTATCTACACAATCCGAATTCCAGTACAGTAATTGAACAAAGAAAGTTGTATTAAAAGCTTATCTTTAACGAAATGATAGACGTTTATCTCCGTACGAGTTAGTGTTTTGTTTACCGTTAACCGAGTCCACTGACCCGCTATTGTCTGTAATTTCACTCTTAATGCCTTGAGTTAGTCTTAATCGGGGAGTGAATTACGAAATGGCTTCGGTGTTTTATTACATGTATTTTGTATTCCTATTAATAGAGAAAGGATGGATTGAACATACTTTATTTTGTGACTGGAGCGCGTTTGACCAAGTTGTTTTGAAATATTGTAAGATATTTTTAAATTGATATGTTTGTTTTGTACTATATTTTTTATTGCATTTAAATGACGAGACGAGGATGCCGCTTGCCTGAGTCCTGACGGTAAGTGATACTACCGCCCATAAAAAGTAGCAACGCCGCACAGAAATCTAAATTACATAGTACTGCATGCCACTCCACTGCGTTCGTCACCTGTGACATAAGATGTTAAGTCTCATAATGTCCATAAATTACGCTGGCTACAATGTCCTTCAAACCGAAACAAAATTGCTTTCACACTGCTGCTTGTTGGTAGAAATAGTCATTGTGGCGGTACCCACCCAAACGGCTCATATACGAGAGACCTACCACCAGTGATCATTATTAGACGGACTAATAGGTTAGGCTCGCCACATACACACACACACATCATGATGGAGATAAACTTAGAAACATGAGCAATACTTGTTCCTCTACCTATGTCCTATCCCTTTCAGGATGGTCCTGTTTATGTATATTCATAAACTTAGTGTCCGACCGAAGTTTCGGCTTCGGTCATTTTTGGACAAAAAAAGCCATATTTACGACAAATTGCAAGGTAACTTTTAACATCTTTGGATCACCTACTGTCAATATGAACCTTCAATTTTAAAGTTAAGTATTTTATTAATTGTAGCTAGCGATCGTCAACTTAATTTGAGTTTTCAAGCCTTTGTTTTCGGCTAAAGTTGTGGCGAAAGAAGATTAATCGGCATTAGGCCAGCAAACGAACTTCGGTCGGGCACTAATGAACAATTAAAGTTATTCGCGTTTTGCGTATGAAATCGTATGCGTTCGCGCACCATAACACGCTAAATTGCCTTAGAATAAAAAGAAAACATGACATTTTCTTTTTAGGTATAGCTCTTATTTCAGACACCGCTGGTCAAAGACATAGGCACTAAAACTTAAGTTAAACACTACTGTAAACGTGGATACTTTCAGTCAGGCAGAACGAGAGCAATTTGCATTTTTTATACAGTAAATAGTAAATAACAACGGGCCTTTGGTCAGCAGCTGTTCTTAGATAAAAGTAAAAAAAAGCAGTGTTACTGTTGGTACAGTGAACTATGGAGCAATGATTGTATTGTGTAAATTAGCCTTTAAATCCGGTAAATAATCCGATATCGACAGTCAATGAACTTTGTTTGATCGGTGTACTGTTACATTGCATTGGATGCAACTTTTCACATCTAAGTGTGATTAGATAAAAATACTTCGTTGCTTTATACGTGATTAAGTGGATGGGAACGAAAAAGTACATCAAAATTTTAGCATCTATTGAATTCGTGACTATTTTTTGTTTTTATGACATTGAATGACGAGACGAGCATGCCGTTCGCCTGATGGTAAACGATACGACAACCCATAAAGAGTAGCAACACTATCCAGCACCTTGAGTTACAAAGTACTGTTTGGCATTCCACTGCGCTCGTCATCCTGAGACATACCTAAGATGTAAATCTCATCATGTCCAGTAGTTACACTGGGTACAATGTCCTGCAAACCGAAACACAACAGTGCATGCACACTGCTGCTTGGCGGTAGAAATAGACATTGCGGTGGTACCCACTCAGAAGGACTCTCACATATGAGAGACCTACCACCAGTAAAATTTAAAGCTTTTGCTTGAGATGAAATATTCTATCACACCCCAGTAACGAGATTTTCAAACGTATCCAATCATATTGTAAGTTAGTCACCGTCAAAATTATCCAGTGGGGCTAGGTGTGAAAAAAAAACACGATGCGTCTCCGCTTCGTTTTATTGTGATTGGTTGAGAGACTGACGCGTCGGTCTCTCGATCAATCACAAACACCAAAATACCGATACGTCAGTCACTCAACCAATCACAATAAAACGAAGCGGAGACGCATCGTGTTTTTTGTCCCATCCTAGCCCCACAGAATAATTTAATATCTTTTTACTTAAATATTGCTGTTTTCTAGAATTTTGTCGCTGCACAAAGAAGATTGTGTTAACTTATCTTGCGACATGTTTATCTTTCGACATGCAAAAGTAATCTCATTAGGCAATAGCACGTACCTACGTGAGATTTTTAGAAACCACTTTGTTTTGAGGTTGTGCAAATAAAATTTTGTCTTTTGAAACATTGTTTGTATTTTATAGATTGTTTGGTTTAAGCTTTACACTTGTCTTGTTGTAATTTTTTATCAAGTAGAAGGTAGGCAGAGACACATCTTATATGTATGATTCCGAATAAAATTTGTAATTTTCATTTTGGTCAATAAAAATGTTACGTAGTTGCTAATAGCTATATCTAAGTAATATGAATTTTCATATTTTTATTTAATGCAAAACGTTTAATTTGGTTATTTTTATTAAATCTGCACTTATTTAAGTAAATGTTTAGCAACTCAGTATGATTTTCGATACAAAAACCAACCAACTAATAATTAAATAAATGTTCCTAGGTACTTATTTATTCTATTGTCTCACGTAGTGACGGGACAAACCGGACTATTTATCTATAGACTGCAATAGAGAAATCATTCACTTTCGATATAAGTTCTTGATATGGAATTAGCCCAATGAAAGTAAGAGGCGTTTGTATTGATCATATATAGATAGAATCTATGTATAAACCTAAGTCTTGATCAGATTATTTATGGAACCATTGTCGATTATAATCATTACCTGTACTAGTATTAAATTAAATAGATAGATGTGTTATGTTCCCGCGAATTTTTTGTCATCAAAATAAAACTAGTTGTCGGGGGCGGACTTCGTGGCCGAGTAAGCTGCAGTCTTCAAAAAGTCCGGAGATAATAGGAATATAAAAAACCCCGATAAAATCCGAAAACTAGGTTTATTTAGATAAATAGATGTCGCTTTAAGTCAATTGTCTGTGTAGAACCCTTAATCTATCCCAAAAATCTTATTTCAAATAAAGCGCCGTACCCATCTATACTATACTAATATTATAAAGCTGAAGAGTTTGTTTGTTTGTTTGTTTGTTTGTTTGTTTGTTTGTTTGTTTGTTTGTTTGTTTGAACGCGCTAATCTCAGGAACTACTGGTCCGAATTGAAAAATTCTTTTTGTGTTGAATAGACCATTTATCGAGGAAGGCTATAGGCTATATAACATCACGATGCAACTATTAGGAGCGAAGAAATAATGGAAAATGTGAAAGAAGCGGGGAAAATTTTTCATCCTTGAGGGCTTCCATTGCGTGCGCTGCGAAAACGGTTCAAGATACCAAAAATATATGTAAGAAAGAATTATTCCTCTTCAAATGATCTAAAAAAATGTCCACGACAGTATATGTCTATCTTTTAAGATTAACTCACTAGAACCGTTTTTATAGTAATCAAATTTGGTCGAAATTAATGCATTATTTGTTAAGAGTTGTATCAACGTCATAATATTAATCTTTATCCAAATAAATATGTTGGATAGAGTGATTCAACGGGAAGGTTTTTATGTACTTTTAGCCCGGAAAAACTTATTAACGCGGGCGAAGCCGTGGGCAAAAGCTAGTCTATACTAATATTAAATAGCTGAAGAGGTTGGTTTGTTTGTTTGAACGCGCTAATCTCAGGAACTATTGAAACGATTTTGAAAATTCTTTCACTAATAGGGAGCTACATAACGACTGAGTGCTATAGGCTTCTTTTTATCCCGGGAAAATATTTATATCCCGGAAAAACTTTTTCACGCGGGCGGAGCCGCGAGCACTACTAGTCTTTATATATAATTCTTCTGTTCGTGAATATCTCACTGAACTCCTCCTAGACGACTGGACCGATTTTAATGAAATTTTTTGTGTGTCTTCAGGTGGATTCGAGAATGGTTTAGATTAACAATTAGATCCGGTAGGTGGCGCTGTGCTCGGGTACAGGATTTTATTTCCTTTTTAGGACAGGAAAACGTCTGTCGGGGCCGCTATGATAATATAAATACCCACCATAATTTATTAAACTGCGTTGTAGATAGTTATTCTACTTCGATGAATAAATATTATCTTTAATTTAGATCAATCGAAACATTTACCTACTCATAAAAATATACATTTAAAATTAGAAGTCATAAAAATAAACCACGGAATAAATTGTAAATTGAGCATAGCTAACAATGTATTACTAAGTTCTGACACAACTCATCTATCTTCTGATGCAATGGAATAACCTTAAAACGAGAGTTTGGTAACAACAAACCCAAGATAACATTCGCCATGATCGTTTTTGACTGGTTTTGTTTATGATTTAACTTTTTAAACTACGAAGAAGAACGAAACTAGTTTATGTTTAAGGAGAATCTTGATTTTATACAATTTCAAACACGGAGAACAAAGTTATTTTTCTGTTCGGAATTATTTCCAATTTGTTTTTAGCAAGTACTTAATTGGCACGTCGAAGAATTTGCTACAGAATTTCGAGATATTTTCTGACAGACAACGAAAGATAACAAACGGTACTAGATCATTAGAAAATGTATATTATCTAAGTATTGAGGAAAAGTGGTGAAAGCCTAGTTGGGAGTGGAACGGACTGCCGAGACGAACGTCCGCAGGTTCAAATGCCAAGGGCACGCGCCTCTTGCTTTTCTAAAGTTGAGAGTATTTTTTTGTGAATTGTCACTTGTTTTAAGGGTACGTAAGCATCGTGAGGATACCTGTATACCTGAGGAATTCTCTAGGTATAAGAATATCGTAGGTACGTGGAGGCCAACCCGCACTAGGCCAGCGTGGTGGACTAAGGACTAACCCTCTCAGTAGTAGAGGAGGGTCGTGGTCAGTAGTGGACAGTATATAATACAGAGCTTTTATTTTTATATTTATTTATTGACTGCCTTGGTGGCGTCGTTGTATTACGGTATGGCTGCAATGTCAAGGTCTCTGGTTCGATCCCCGGGTCGGGCAAAGTGATATTGGGATTTTCTACTCTGTATCAGCTCGGAGTCTGGAATTTGTGCTCGATATGGCGATAGGCTCGCCCCCTATCACATCATAGGACGGAATATGCATGGCGAAAAGTGGGTGCACTAGTTGTATCTCTGACTACCCCTTCGGGGATAAAAGGCGTGAGTGTATATGTATATGTAATTATTTATTATAAGTTTTATTGCGCAAACGTAACAAATCATCATACAAATTATAATCAAAATGGAATAATACATTGATTCAAATGGTACTTATATGGTTTGGACGTACAAAAAATATCGTTCATTCTTTAGGCACACGAGGAAATTTTTACTTAGTCCTTGACTCACGTCTTCGCCCGAGTGGAGTTCGGTTTGTGTCAAATAGAAAAAATAACCTACCTATATCGTTTCTTCCTGTTCCAGCTTCCTCCGTAATAAGCATCGAAATAAGTTTAATAATTTACTCGGGAAGCTTAACAGATAGACTTGCTACCGCATTTTTTGTTTAGTTGCAGTTGAATGACAAGACGAGCATCCCGCTCGTCAACTACTCGTCATAAACTATAGCAACACCATACGGGACTTTGAATTACAAATTACTGCGTGCAACTCCACGGCGCTCGTCACTATTACCTATCATTAAGTAAGTATGATACTCACTCGCTCTGAAAGTGGAGTCAATGTGTTTAAGGATCTTGAACAAGAAGCTCTGCTGGCCCCAGAAGAGGGTAAGGAGCGTGGCGGGTGCGAGGTACCGCAGCGTCGTCAAGATGGCGTCTAGCGCCGCAGACCACATGCCGGGCCTCGACTCGTACTCTGGGTACTCGGGGATCGTGAATAACCCTGGAACAAACAAATATATTGCATAAGAAAAATGGGCAAGTTTATGTGAAGAGCCACTGACCATAACACCCAAATAGTTTTTTTATTGCGTAGGTAAACGAGGTTATGGGTGGGTGGTGATTGGGTCTCTTGTCATACAAAATGCAACAAGCTGCCACATCACGTTGCTTTCCTGTTAGACATCAACCATGCTCCAAGTATGAAATCATACTTTTTAAAACTATTTTATGCCTACCTAATATTACTATGTTTAGTAAGTATGTAGGTAACGTTTCCGAAAGTCAAAGCTATCGTTTTCTCTTAATTGAACCAATCCTAAAATGTCTCGTCAAAGTTTTGGACGTCACGTTGTTAACGAAAAGTATTTTGTTACTTTTGGAGCCTTGGACATGATTCATAACTTTGTGATATTAATCACATTATGAACATAGTTTGAATGTAATAAATACTATCAGTGTTATAGAGAAAATAATGAGACGATTATTTACAGAATTTGGAATTAAGTGGTACTGCGCAGTAGCTAATAACTAGTTGCGGCAATTTGTGTCTTGGCCAACAATAGTCCTACCCACATAGCATTAAGAACGTGAAAAAAAATCGCAGGACCATATGAAATACTACTTGTCACTAACACAATTATAACAATACATTAATGAAAATGCTGATAACATTTTCTATTACATCATATGATATTGCGATGCAGATGGCTTTTGTAGCCGTCTGCATCGTTGATAATAATTTGATAATGCCTGATAGCATTGGATTTTCCACATCGAAAAATACAACTAATTTCACGGTTTCAAGGACCTTTAATATTGATTTTTGTTGTAAGATCAACCCAGCGCCATCCAAAGACTTAGGCTCCGTTTTTTCAACTGTAGTTATATTTTCTTCGGGTCTCATTAAGCTGGATGTGATCGCAGAGCTGCGAGTGCGTCCAGCTTAATAACACCGAAGATTACCCTAACCACAGTTGAAAAAACTTGGTCTTAGGATACGCTACGCAATAAAATTTTCATAGGTCTTTCTCTCTGAGTCCATTTATAGAAAACACTAGAAGACTCATATTATTTATTTTCTTAAACACACACACACACACACACACATAAACCCGAAAAACATTCTCTCTAATCAAAGATACGTGCGCAGCTGGTTAAATTAAACATACCACTTAAATGGCCTTTGAAATAATCATTGGTTTTAATAGAGATGCGAAATCATAAACAAATAGTGTGTAGTCCTAAGGCGTCCCTACATTACCCATGGTTACCATACATCTATCTATCTATTATATAAAAATGAATCCCTATTTTCCTGGTCACGGCATCACGCGTGAACGGCTGGACTGATTTCGTTATTTCTTTTTTTGATGTGTTTATTATTGTCATGAGAAGGTTCTTATGAAAGAAAAAATTAAGAAAATTGCGCGGAAAAACGGCTGGACCGATTTTAATGTTTTTTTTTTGCGTGTCTTCAGGTGGATTCCAGAATGGTTTAGATTACAATTCTATCCGGTAGGTAGCGCTGTACTCGGGTTCTAGGATTTTATCTCCTTTTTAGGGCAGGACAACGTCTGTCGGGGCCGCTAGTTTCAATATAAAGTTTATCATAGCACTTCAACATTTGTGTGTACAAGTATGCTTTAATTAATTGAAGGACACATAAGATAGCCGTTAGTTCCCTGGAATCTTTTATCTATCCGCTATGACATCATATAATAAATATTGTTTGAATGACTACATCAGGTACCTGTACTTATTTGTCATTCCAAAGTAAAATATTTGTCATAATTTACGAACACCTAATATAGGAATATTTTAGTGAAAAAGTATGATTTTAAAAATTCCCTCATATTTTAATTTAGATATCTAAACAAAGACATTGAACATTATAGTTAATTAAAATTTAAGTCGAGAATAGAGACGATATCCCGTAAATTACTTTATTCTTTAGATTAACTTTATGAGGCATCAGCTTTGATTTGGGGCGTTAGATTTGGTTTTATAGTCGGTCTTCCTCTCAATTATACTTAGTTATTTCAAGCAGTTTGCCAGCATACTTGTTCCCTCATTTCTACAAGGAATCAGTCAAGCAGATCGTGAAGAAGCAGTTAAGCAGGCCGGCATAATTGTGTTGATCGTCTGGGGATGTTTATCTCTTGCCGGTCGTCATATTTTTGGGCTTCTCTTCACTTACTGTCGTGCAGTGAGGCCACTTTGCCGTGACACGGATAAAAAATAAACTTGATTATGCTGGTGACTTTACACGTATTAAAATCCAAACCGATACAAATTAGCCTGTAGTACTCAGGAACAAAGCTACCTTGGGTAAAGAATCGAAGCAGTATTTCCAAACATGAACGCGTTAAAAAACGAAAAAACAAATCATCCCTTCAGTTTTACATTACGGGAGTTATTATAAAAATTTGATTTGTTTGTGAGTATTATTTAAATACCTATTCAATACATATACGTCAGTATATTCTCTTACTTATTGTATAAGAAATAGCTGTTTAATATACTGACCAACGCTGCGCGGGTGTCGATCGGTGCTGACATTCTTCTTGTAAATTCTCGCCAAATCTTCTATACTGTCCGACATCTTTACGATGATTCTTATTCACTTTATCGATTCCATTCTACACCTTATAATACATGACAATTTAACTCGTGTTTACTTCAAGGTAAACAAAAGTTGACATTTCAGGTCTTAAATGTGTTTCTTTATATTTTTGTTGCAATATTTGATGTGGATTATACTTATTGTACCAGCCTAAATTTTTAAGCATTAGCTTTAATTTGTGGGATTTTCATTGTAGTTTGAACACTTAAATTTTATTTAAAAAGTGTTTTATTAGCGAGTCATTATATTTTGTCCCAATTTTTACTATGGTTTCTACGTGTAGTTTGCACTAAACTCAAGTCTTAAGAAATTTGTGTTCTAAATACATTAGAACACAATTTTCTCGTCCGCGAAGTCGTATCTTGTAATGCATGTAGATAGGTACACTAGTTTATTCTCGATTCATTTTTAAACACTTTATAAAAAAGATGAAGACAAAAATTGCTTAATAGATATAGTTCTGTAATCTAGAATTTTCGTGAGAATCTTATCTTGTTTAAAACACGCATAACACATATAGACATTATACATAAATATAGCGTAGTTACTCTCCACCATTGGAAACCAGTAACTACGTAGCATATTTTCACAGGAATTGATTCCCTAACGCAGTATATTACTGTATGAATTGATTAAATTAATTTGAAACGTAAATCATACGTAATGCAATACACGCAATACATATGATTTATTTTCCAACATTACTCTATAATTTATCAGTAATGAGATTTGTGACGCAATACGGCTTAATTTGACAATGCTAAAATTGGCAATAAATTGAAAATATGTCAATTGTTTATCATCAATATTTTATGTTTAATTACGTTCTTATTAATACCGTAAAATTTTAATAATTATTAGAAGCGTTTTCAATCATCAACATCATCATCAAGAATCATATAGTTTAGTTATATCTTGGTGTTAGTGTCTTGAGGATAAAATAGAGGAATATCGTTTAAGATATTTTTATTTATGATATGAACACGTATAAAGAAAATCTTATGAGTGTCGCGTCTGTCGCAAAGGCTTGTACCATATTGTTTTAGATCAGAAGAAGGCACGTTCCCAAGGTTCTCGGGTTTGAGTTGAAGTTGAAAGCATCAGAGGGCTTTAAATGTTAGAGGAAGTTATGAGGCTCTAGAGGCTACGATATTACTTCACGAGGATTTTCAAGATTGGATGAAAGTATTAAGCTGCAGATGGATACTAGCATTAATGGTAACGCCAGACACAACGAAAAATGTAATAGCATAAGCTTAGATGTTTGCAAATAAATCAACACGGGAATTAGTTGAAAAAAATACATATGTCTATTGTCCAAATTTATCTTTACTTTATTATAAGAAACTGATTTAAATTTGAGTCTTCTGATTATAATAATTGGAATGCCTACTAAACAAAACACAAATGAATAGGTACCATGATGCTCAATAATAATATAGCATTACTAAAATGTGTTTAAAATTATTAATTGCAGCATCGTACGCAACAGGTAAATAAAACAATTCCGCAACAAATCGAATAAAATTATCTACTTATGTACTTGGATTATTTTCTCAAATACTTACGCATAAAGTCCGATAATCTGAGTATCATTTATGTCAATATAGATAAACACATCACACACTATCTGTCCAAAATTCTCTGAAAAGTCCAATCCGAGGCAAGGTAACCACCCAACTGTTTTTCGTGAGCCATCTCGGGTACTATCTTATCTATCATGAGGTCATGCCGACGATGTAAAACCCTGATAAACTGATTGCCGGCCTTTCAATGATTCATTTAATAATCTCTGATTATTAAAATTATTCCATGCATCGCGTCTTACTTTGTGCCAATGGCACTGCAGGCTTTAGGCAGGGTTGTTACCGTATACCATTTAGGAAGGACGTGCTTTAGCCGCAAACAAAAAAATCAATGTAACTGCTACATAGAAAGTGTAAGTAACGATACCTACACTTGCTTATAGGTACCTACTGTTTTGTCATTATAAACGCACACATAAATAAAACTTATACACATGGCTGTTTTACGCACACTAATCAACCAAATATAACAGTTTTTATAAATGTGCGCATGAGCATAATTCGCACCTTTAGAACGAAACGACACAAGTCAAAAAAGATGAAAGTTGAGTTGTCGTTATAAAATGACTTAAAACGAAGTTCTCAATACAACAATAGCTTAAACACAGCCATATTCAAGCAGGAAAAGGTCCAAACTGTTATATAGGGCCTTTTTTATAATATTTTTATGAAAATGGGACCAGTTTTAAGTCATTTTATGACGATAACTCAATTTCCGATTTTTTTTGAATTGTGTCGTTTTCGTTCTAAAGGTGCGATATTTTGAAATTATACTTTGGCAGAAAGGAAAAGTCATACAAGCCGCGTCCTTCATATACTTATTGTCTAAGCCGAGTACTGACGTGGGGCAAAATAGTACTTAATTTTTACGATGTCATAGATTACTATTGGTCGTCACGGTTATAAATAAGTTACAACATGCTCACTACCATAATGTAATACATTGTAAAATTATTATTGTTAACAACAGTAATTATTGTATTATTATTATATAATTTCAGGAGGAAAATTTCTTTTGTATTTAATTTTAAGGATTAGAAGCTTTGCTTTCATAATTTTTGAAACCATTATAGCTATTGAAAAATACAAAATACCTACACAGATTACTTTTATCAAAGCTAATAAAGGTTTGTACCATATCATAGTTACAATGACTAATATATTAGTTATCCAATAGATTTGTTTTGTATATCTAAAGAATTACAATGTTTATTTACCATTTATAAACAACAGATAACATTAGCGATAAAAACGAAACGTGTCAAAGAAAGTGGTATTTAATTATTTCCAGCTGATAATCATAGATTATTTTTATAGAACTTAAAAATAATCAAACAAATCCGAGTATTTCATGAATTATATAATAATTATTATACTTATTGTGTATTGTAATCTGTAACGTAGCAACTTTTAAGTTACAATAGTTATTATGATTTACAAATAGGCAGAGAAAGTGGATTTAATTAATACCAGCTTATAGTCATAGAATATTTTTATACTTAGAACTGAAAAATAAACAAAATACGAATGAATGGTTTCTCAGTCACAACTATCTACTCTACGATAGCATAACAGAATGCAATACTTTTATAGGTAACGACAGGGTACAGCAAGTATGTGATTTAGTATATTTGGGATGTATTTTCACAAGTGATGTTAGGTATGACAGTGATATTGAGAGATGAGTGAGTGCAGGTATTCGTGTGAATGGAGCGTTGCACTCCTTTATGGGTAGCCGGAACGTGCCCAAAAAGGCACGATTGGCTGTCTATAAAGGATTGTTATTACCAACTCTAATGTATTTTTTTTATTGCATCGAATGACGAAACGAGCATGCCGTTTACCTGATGGTAAGCGATACGACCACCCATAAACAGTAGAAACACCATCAAACACCTTGAGTTACAGAGAACTGTGTGGCATTCCACTGCGCTCGTCATCCTGAGACATAAGATGTTAAGTCTCATTATGTCCTGTAGTTACACTGGCTACAATGTCCTTCAAACCGAAACACAAGAGTGCATGCACACTGCTGCTTGGCGATTGCGGTGGTACCCACCCAGACAGACTCTTACATATGAGAGTCCTACCATCAGTATGTCAGAAAAAGCACGAAAGTAAGATTAAAACCGTGGAAATGAGAGCGTTAAGAAGCATGTGTGGGGTTACTGTGTGAGAAGATTTCGAACAGGATCCACTTGTCACGGAGTAATAACTATGGTTTAGCTGACGGCATCGTCAGCTCTCATGGTGAAATACTGGGTAAGGGTCATTCACATATTTTAAACTCTATTTCATATCTAAGGCATAAAATGAAAATAAATACAATAGAGACGAGGCCTATACAAGAAGCAAAAATGGCGGTCAAGTTTGTCCATAATGTAAATTATGATGAAAAATATGTTGGCCTTGAACCTCCTATATAGGAACGATAGTGGGTGACGCGGCCTCTCCGCTGTATGACCTAGGAAGCGAAGCATCATTTAGAACCTACACTATATCCCCATTTGGATAAATTAGGCAGAAGCAGCATTGACTGTGTCATAGTTAAAGAAACTTTATTATAATGATACTTAAGTCTTGTATCCCACGCCACTGACGGCGCATTAAGTCAAGCATGTCGCAGAAATCATTTATTTAGATTTTAGTTTTTAAGAGCGACGTCTTGCTTGGTGTCAACCATCTCTGGAATGTTCAGTCCAGAACAAATCATATTAGAAAATCCACACAAAGGGCATTCCAAACTGAAACCGGACTCCCCGAGACCAAGAGACGTTATTATATTTGAGCCATGATTATTAACAAAATTAATGGTCATATCTATTAAAAAGACTGTCATTTATTAATGGAATATTAAATCGGGGCACGGCCCACGAAGAGCCGGAAATTAAATATGAATGGCGATTGCGAAAAGGGGATTTTTTTTCCTTCTGGTTACCTGTAGGCGTTGTTTGTCAAATAAATACTTTATCGGTGTTAAATGACGTCATATGCAGTTATCTCGAAGATTTGGAGTCATCTAGACTTCACTAATATCTGGTGGTAGAGTTTGTATGTTTGTGAGATAATTTGCAATTTTTATCACATCATGGGACGAAATACACATCGGCGAAAAGTGGTCGCATTAGTTGCACCTCTGCGTACCCTTTAGGGATAAAAAATTGAGTATGTAGGTATATGTCTTTAGAGTTACTTAGTTTACTGGTGGTAGGACTCTCATATGTAAGAGTCCGTCTGGGTGGGTACCACCGCAATGTCTATTTCTATCGCCAAGCAGCAGTGTGCATGCACTGTTGTGTTTCGGTTTGAAGGACATTGTAGCCAGTGTAACTACTGGACATAGTGAGACTTAACATCTTATGTGTCAGGATGAAGAGCGCAGTGGAATGCCATACAGTACTTTGTAAATCAAGGTGCTGGATGGTATTTCTACTGTTTATGGGTGATCGTATCGTTTACCATCAGGTGACCGGCATGCTCGTCTCGTCATTCGACACCATAAAAAATGAAATCCTCCTATCCGGTTTTTCGGCCACGGTGGCCAATCTCAACGGAGATCGGCCAGGTACGCAGGAGATATTATAGTGCACAAGTGTGTGCGCAATACACAGGTGCACTCGCTATTCCTTCATTCTTATAGCCCGGTGAGACGGCAATGCGACATGACCGGAGAGAGATCAGGCGCAGGATCAACGGCTTTACGTGCTTTCCGAGGCACGGGGGTATCACACCGCCAACTTCCTGACTCCGAGCTGCGACTGAGTAATTTTTAAGATGAAAAAACCCAGTCACAATGTTTTTGGCCCGACCCGGGATTCGAACCCAGTACCTCAGCGCGCAAATCGTACTCGTAACGCGTACGCAATACAACTACGCCACCGAGGCAGTCGACACCATAAAAAAAAAAATTCTAGACCAAGAAATAATGAACATGTTCGTATTTGTTTTGATTACCTACCTGAATACAAATCTATTACAATAGATAACGGATATTAATCATGTATCCTCACAGGTCTATAGTTTTGAAAGGCTTTGTATACATATACACATATTTATATATACACTCACGCCTTTTATCCCCGTAGGGTAGGCAGAGACACAACTAGTGCACCCATTTTTAGCCATGCATTTTCCGTCCCATGATGTGATAGGGAATTAGCCTATCGCCATATCGGACACAAATTCCAGACTTCGGACTGATATAGAGTATAAAAACCCAATATCACTTTGCCCCCCCGGAGATCTAACCCGAGACCTTGACATTGCAGCCGTATCTTATTACAACTACGCCACCAAGGCAGTCAAAGGCTTTTTTATACGATAATTTTGATACAATTCTGTTATTTCCTATTTCATTTTTGTTTGTATATAGGAATGTCATTCTACAAGTACTTGATAAAAGTAATGGTGTTCTAGCATGAATCCGGTTGTTTTCCAAAATTCTTCAGCTTTTATCATAATCTAGATAATGTTGACAACAGAATGATTTGATAAGATAAATAAGTTATTTCATTAACATCCCTTTATCATGGTCAGAATTATTAAAAAAAAATAAAAAAAAATCGTTTAAGTGTTTCCCAACATTATGTAAGTATCCAAATACCTACAATAGGGTAGCGGACTCGTATTTTTCTTTACTTATATCAAATATTTACGTTAAATAAATTCTAACACAAAAACACAGAATTATTAAAATCCAATGAAAAATCAATCCAATGTAAATGTACCGAAACAGAAAAGAGATGCAATACCCCCATTGTGACGTCATCCGGAATGACGACGCGTGCGAAAGAAAGAGATGAAGCACTTTTGCACACCGCAATATTTAAAACTAGCTTTTGCCAAATCTAGTATGAAATAAAAAGTAGGTTTAAAAGTTAAAGCCATCAGCTGATAAAATTTGGATGGCCAAGCAAAATATTAACGCATAAAAATAGGCATTGTTAAATCTTTGACAGCCTAAACAGCTTCAATTGAGGATGCGACCTCCAAAATCACAATGTGTTAATAACACGTGTAGGTGTTTATAAGTAGCTATCTATATAACTGTAAACAAAATACAATCATTTGATGATTAACAGTTTCGTCCCACGGAATTTCATGTTGAAATTTATGAATTAATGAATGAAAACACTATTGTACACCACATTATACAAAAATAAATTAATAACAAATAGGAATAAAAAATAATAATAAATTTATGTTTACCTATGTCGAGAGGAATAGGGTAATTGACTACTTTTTTTTAAATACGTTAATATAAAAAATATGAATATAAATGTACGTCTTCTAAAATCAAGAGGAAAAATATTTTTTTAAATACAAGCTTTAATAAACGAGTTATAAAGCTTTAAAGTTTGGTGGAAGGGGCATTTGTCAGATAACGGAAACAGCAAAATGTGACGTCACCGAGAGTCGCCAGCCATAACGCTGCATGCGTGCGAAACAGATGAAGCGATATCCCCACTTCGCCCCCACTTTTGCTCACAACAATATTTCAAATATGAATATCTGCTTTAGTTGTCAACCAATTTTGATTCTGATTTTACAGAAGAATTTAGTTTTCGTATTATGTTCTGTTACATATAAAATATTGTACAAAATCAAACATAGGAAACTACCCTATTGAGCATATTTTATGTAAAAAGTTGCCATACTAAAGCCCGATTTCACCCCATGCAGATTGAAATGAAAATGATGTATTCGAATCCATTAAATGTTAAACATTACTTAGATTCATACAATTTTTACTCTACCCCCAATTCGAAAAGCTGTTTCCTGCAGAGAAGACCGCGCAAGAAACTCTAGGATTATTTTCAAAATATTTTCAAAGGTACAAATTAAGGTGTGTAAAAAAAATACATATAGATTTTTATTTTGTTTAGAGCAGTTCATAATAAATATTTATTTAATTTATTATTATGATAAATTTTCAGTTCCCATCCGAATGTATAAAACTGTACTCGGATTACTTCTTCTCGTCACATAAATTTAAAAGATGACCAAAGACATGAGTGACTCTATAATCTATGCTCCCAAATGAATGATAATAAAACGTACTACTTACATTAACTATATAAGATAACTGACAAATAAATTGAAACTTCTGAAACAGGTCCTAAGTTTTATAATTTGCATAAAAATAAAGAATGGGTCTTCTTTTAATCTTATCTCTGTGTTATAAACACAGTATGGGAGAATACTTGTAGTCAAATCAGTGTCATTGAAGCAGAATCTTATCAATTTAATCATTACGCTATTTAAACTAAGTTGATACTTTAGTACCTACCTACAAATAGTTCTAAGATTGTATAGAGCGGACATTGAGAAAGTTATCATACAAAAATTTAGAACCTATTTGTCAGTAACACAACTTACAGTGAAATAGCAACATACCTATGTAAAATGCATTAGAACATACTTTGGCATGATTGTGATGCGCAAATTGGCATATCGCAACCCTTTGAATTAATTGACCATACTGAGAGCAACCCACTAACGGGTTACGAACCTCGGCTCAGGACGGCCACTGAGAGAGGATGAGACATCAACGATTAGGGAAAGATTGGTTTTTAGGCCTAATCCTATTAGATTGTGTTGTAATCGGCACGCGGGCCGGATCTGCTAGGAGGGTCAAGGGGGCGACGGGGAACGCGGCGCGGTCCTCGACGGCGAGGACGGAACTGCGGTCTTGTGGAGTGTTGGAGTTTCAAGAACTCGTTCTTATGGCGGATGGCCAGAGTGATTTCGTCCTCTGGATCGGTTAATACGGAACGCGGCCGTCTCCATTTGGCGCGGTAAATGGAGTATAGCCTTCCAAAACATTGTTTTCTTTACCAAATTTAAGCATACCGAGACGTCTTGTCACACGGACGTGTTAGATAAGAGCGACTTATTATCAATTGGTAATAAATTTTGGATGAATAATTTGATTAACTACTTACTTGTGTATTTAATTAGGTCACACTACAACAATTTATGGCACAACGTTAAAATTTTGATTAGATATTAATCAAGTTAGATTGATTGAATGAGTTATTTAATGAATGGATTTGTAGGTGATTGGAGTTTTGTTTGTAATTCAAAAGATTTCGAATCAAAATTGTTCTTAGTTTAAATGGTATTGAATTAAACGTACGCAGCTGTAGTTTCTCTAGTTTTTTCTTATTTAAGTTTTGGCCTATTTTGAAAAAAGGAACAGAGCAAGTCTCTGCATTATAATAATCTTAACATAGTATAAAACAAAGTCGCTTCCCGCTGTCTGTCCCTATGTATGTTTAGATCTTTAAAACTACGTTACGGATTTTGATGCAATTTTTTAAATAGATGGAGTGATTTAACAGAAAGGCGTATAATACATGCATAACATAGTGGAGGAACATTGAATATAATTATTTTAGAGGTTTCTTAAAGGGATGTCGTAAATAAACACATTTTTTGCGCTTACATTGCAAACGCTGGCTAAACCCTACGAGATAGATGAAAATAACGTAGGTACTACAGAGCTGTACAACTCAAAAAGGTCTACAAAAAAGCCCGCAATGGTATATGTCTATCTCTTAAATATAACCCACAATAACCATCTTTTATCCTTTACTTTTTACGAGAAATAATGGTTTATTTACGAAGTGATTTTAAGCAATACAGCATTAATCCTTATCCAATTTTCTAAGTACCTTAAATATATTTAATATAGATCAATATGGCCCTTTACGGCATGTAATTAAAATAAATATTTTCGACTATATGACAGACTTAAAATGCAGGGACATAGCGGTTGCGGCGGTACCGACCGGGGTGGGCCTTCACCCTACAGCACTTTATGTTTTTGTGTGTATTCGGGTGGATTCGAAAATGGTTCAGATTTACAATTCGGTCCTGGAAAAGGAATAGTTTGTACATAAATTGACTTTTATACTACAGGAAAAACTCTTTAATGCGGGCGAAGCCGCGGGCAAAAGTTAGTGGTTGATAAAATGTAATGCTAATTAAGTAGAGAGAAAAATGGGAAACTGTTTATACTTCGTTACTTGAGTTCCGAGATAACGTGATGATTCAGTTAGTAAACAATGTTTCGTAATATATAAAGATGTGGATCATGCATTGTTTGTCGTGAACGAAGGCTTCACGCCCACAAAATGTGGGACTTTCTCAGAATTCATTCGTGTGCACAATGCTTTAGTAAACAAGGTCGTGACACATATTGATGTACGGTTTATTATGCTCACAACTGATTGGGAGGCAAGCAGAAATGCTACTTATTATAAGACGAGCAAGTAGCTCGCCTAGTGGTAAACATTAGGCATAGAAATTATAAAGATTTGTATAGCTCTGTGGTCATCATTATGGGACAATAGACCTTTCGCGAGCCACATAGTTTATTTTCGTCATAAGAGCTATCACAATTTAGTCAAAGCTAACCTTTACAAGATATAAATCGATAAGTATGTATTACAAATCATCTCAAAATGTTACAATATGAGATATATTCGAGATAAAGTTCAGATAATGTCGAAATATGAATGATTGTCATACGAGAATCACATGGTTTATTCATGGCTCAATGTCACTCACGTGAGGTCTATGAAGTTTATGGTTAACTCCTAGATGCATTGATTATAATAATTTTTCGAAAAAAATAATAAAGCAGTCTTTTTGGGGTCAAAACGCAATTATTTTGTAGTCTACATTTCCGACCTACTATTTATTTATTCAGTAACGCCAACGTAACGTACATTAACACGTTATTAATAACAGTGATAGCGTTAAAAAAGCCTTAAGCTAAATGCCGTTACTAACTATGTTTAACGTTAGTGTTAGCTTTAAATTGGTAAAAACCTACTAAAAAGTGTTTGTATATATTAAGATCCTACTAATATTATAAACGCGAAAGTTTGTAAGTATGTATGGATGTATGGAT
Source organism: Lapara coniferarum (assembly GCA_949316025.1). Taxonomy (NCBI): domain Eukaryota; kingdom Metazoa; phylum Arthropoda; class Insecta; order Lepidoptera; family Sphingidae; genus Lapara; species Lapara coniferarum. The sequence goes on from OX438929.1 coordinate 14,998,523, forward strand.
GTCTGGATGTATGGATGTCTGGATGTTTGTTACTCTTTCACGCAAAAACTGCTGAACGGATTTCGATGAAATTTGGTACACGTGTAGATCATGTCCTTGATTAGCACATAGGCTACATTTTATCCCGCGAAAATAAAAAAACGGGACTTTTATACCGGAAAAACTTTTTAACGCGGGCGGAGCCGCGGGCAAAAGCTAGTAAGTAATAAAAATTACTCTAGTTGAACAAACGTAATTTAAATAGCATCTACTTCGCCGGAGCGCAAAGAAGCAGCGCAGTAGCCCGGCATGAGATAACCATCTGCTGCCATTCGCTACTCTATCTGGACGGCATCGCTTACCATCAGGTGAGGTGCAGTCGATTGCCATGCACTAATAGAAAAGCAGAGAACTTAAAAGTATAAATGACATTAATGACACTCCAATATTCATGTAAAAATTCATTAGAAACATTATTCTTTGCGTAAAGGGGCGCGGTCCCAATTTAAGCTTCATAATCTAAATTATGCCAATATATTATATCAAAATATTGAATCAACTTAACTATTATTTTATTTATCTTTCAAGTAATTTATCATAATCCTTAAATACACTATCTTTTATTAATAACCTACTGCACTGGTAGACTTTCTAGGTAACATAAAACATAAATTTATGACATATCAAAGTATTTACAAGAGTAGTTTAACTTATATCTATTATTAGATAAAGAAATGATATACCCTAAACCAGGATATATTGAAATGGGACCATTTCGAGATCCTTGTTTACTAAATAAAGAAGGAATCAAGGAAATAGGATCAGAATTTTTAGAGAAATCCAGTGTGCATATATGAAAAAAAAAATACAAACACACTAATTGAGAACCTACTCTATTTTTGGAAATCTGTTAAAAAATAGCACTTTCTTCAAATATTAAATTAGAAATTAAAATTAATAATTACATCAGCTAAGATTTTCTTAAGAGAAAAATTAAAACGCGATTTATTTTTAATTAATCTATATATATAAAAGAAAGTTGTGTTAGTTACACCATTTATAACTCGAGGACGGCTGAACCGATTATCATGTTCTTTAAATTTTATATTTGTATCCCTTCCGAATAGCAGAATAACTATAAAAATATGGAAAAGTTCACGATTGAAGAAATTATGACGAAAATTCATTTTCTCGTACATTTTATTATTAATTTCAAAAAAATGAACATGGCGTTGTGTAATTTATCATTTGAAAGCTGCTTCAAGTGTCGCAAAGAGTCATGTTACCTCCTTTTATTGCATACCTTTTTTTGAGTTTTCACCAATTTTTATCAAGTTTTCGACCGTTTTTGTATTTGAATTCGTTTTAATGAATTATCTTCATACGATTGTTTCGGAAATTTGTCAGTGAAAAGTGATTTCAAAGAGTTCCAACTCTAAATTTGTTGGTATTAGCCGTATCATTTAAAAGACAATTTTCGTATACACAGAAAAATATTTTGGACTGTGTGTTTGATTTACCAATGTTATTTACAAAGCCGCAGTCTAGAAGAACAAGAATATCAATTCTTTTCCATAAAGTACATGCCGGAGAAACATTTGGTCAAATCAAAAGTAATTTGTGCCTTCGTAAACTTAGAAAAGGCTTATGATCGTGTGCCTAAGAATAAACTGTGGTAAATGATGATGACATCATCGTATGGGACTGACGGCCGCCTGGTGAGGGCATTGAAGTCTCGGTAATGAGAACTCCAAAGCCTGTATCAGGGTAAAGCGAGCAGAATAGGGATTTGCAATACTGTGTTGTTGGCGACGCTTATGCATGGAAGTGAATGCTGGTTTAGCAGTTGAAGCACGAAAGTCAAGTAAATGCGGTGGAAATGCATTCCTTGCTTATATTATGTGTACTCACTATTTCTTATCGCATGGGTTAATATGATGTAGAAAGTTATAAATTGAAGGATGATGTGATGATTATAAAATTAAAAGAAGTGTGCTGACATAATTTGAACACACACACTCACACTCACGCCTGTAATCCCCGAAGAGGTAGGCAGAAGCGCAACTAGTGCACCCACTTTTCGCCGTTATTCCGTCCCATGATGTGATAGGGGGCGAGCCTATCGCCATATCGGGCACAAATTCCAGACTCCGGGCTGATACTGAATAGAAAAACACAATATCACTTTGCCCGACCCGGGAATCGAACCCGAGACCCCAGCTTTGCAGTCGTACTGTAATACAACTACGCCACCGAGGTAGTCACAATAAAGTAATTTGAACACGTAGAAGTTAATATTCATTGATTCTGAAGTGATACGAAGTTTGCCGGACCAGCTAGTTTAATATAAAATGAAATTCTCATTAGTAGTGCTTAAGAGATTAATCAACTTCCAAGTACTTATCTAATGAGATGTACAAATTAGCTCTTAGAATGCCGGATAAGGTGATCCGGGTAAAATTTTAGATGATAAGTCGTTTTTCTAATGTCAAGGTTGAGGTTCAATTATTAACCTTCTAGTCCTACTAATATTATAAAGGCGAAAGTTTGTAAAAATATCTGGATGTATGGATTTATAGATGTTTGTTACTCTTTCACGCAAAAACTGCTGAACGGATTTCGATGAAATTTGGCACACGGGTAGATCATGTCTTGGATTAACACATAGGCTACTTTTTATCCCGGGAAAATACAAAGCGGGACTTTTATCCCGGAAAAACTCATTAACGCGGGCGGAGCCGCGAGCAAAAGCTAGTATTATATAAATTATTAATTACATTTTGATACGGCGCGGAATTTAATTCTAAATGTTTACTTTCGTAATTATCACACGACTATTTTAATATTTATGAGGATTACATAAACTAGTTCATCTAAGTACGATAATAATGATAAATTAACTAAAAACTATACACGCATCTATAGAGAGCCATGGATATTTTAATACACTTACAAGCTATACCTATACTGTATATAAGTTACAGTTTTGATTTTAAAACTAAAACGTTTCCTGTTCTCACATAAAGAAAAAATCACTATACTTGTTCGCCACGGCAGAAAATTGTTAAAATTCCACCGGAATTTTTACCACAGATGGCGTTGTATTCGATGCAATTACATCAATGACAATTCCACAAATATGATAATTAGTTTCACAACCTAACACGAAATACAATTTTAGACCCAAAATATCAACTCTAGATATTACGCACTGCACGCGCGCGAGTTTAAAAGCCGACTGAATTGTGTTATCTTCTTATCAATTTATCGGATGAGATGCAAAAATTCTTTCTACCCGGAAGGTAGATATTGAGTATCCGTAATTTTTTTATTTTAAAATAAGTGAATCTGATGGTATAGGCTTCAAATGTATTGTCGACGAAAGCTGTCACTCAACGGTCTCAAAATTTTTGTCAGTCTTACACAGGAAAGTGTTATTCCTGTGCTCTGTAGATCTTACTATGTATTTATGATTTTACTATGTACATCGGATGACCCAAACAGTCAGGACCGTTTTGACAGATTTTCCAAAATATATACAGTGATCACCGTTCAGTTGGATACAAAATATTTCTTACAACTTTCCAGTTGCACTAAGGATATTCAACTGAAGTGATCTGGAATCCTGTTATGGTTACTTAAAATGACACAAACAATATAAATAACTAACTAAAATATTGGACATCACAGCGGTCCAATGCATTGGAATATATTTTTTATAAATCTATTTGCATGCAGTGGTAGCGCTTATGCTAAATAACTTTGAGGGTTTCGAAAGTCCACAGACTCTTCAATCCTTTTTTCTCGAGTCGGAAATGCCTCCATGTCTTTTTAAAACAGTCCAAATGTACCACTTTACAACGAGTATGACCAACTTTTCCTAAAAATCACGCCTTTTTTACCCGACTACGAAAGAAGGAGGGTTATGTTTTTCGAGTGTATCTATTTTACTTTCCTTTTTTGCTTCGTCCGTTGTGTGTAGGATATTGTGTATTGCCTTCATTATTATTAACGAACTAAAGGTAAATGATATCTCCTGTCTGCTACAGTCTATGATTAATCTTTGCGCAAAAGATAAAACAATTCATGTCATATCAGATAATTTGCGTTGTTTGGTTTATATTACGCTATAAATAATTAAGATAGTTATATTTTTAAAACATTGTGCTGTAAACATTGCACACTTCGCTTGCATTGTTTTTTCTTTTCTTTTACCGCCAATATGCCAACTAGGTTAAGTTTATGACAATATTTTTTGACGAACGCTTTTTAAGCATGTTACGGACTGGCTCCCTGCCAACCTCAAATTCCTCTAGGAGGACCGATCCTAGACAATTAGTGATAAAAGACCCTATATAAAATACAAATTGTTGTCTGATTTAAGAATTGATTTCAAAACTCTTGGCCCACGGCTTGACTGTGCTAATAATTAAGGTGAGAATAAAATAATAATAATATAGCCCTGAATTATATATTGCCTACTACTGAGCACGGACCTCTATTGCTTAGAGTTCTCTCTTTTTTTAAGATAAGCATTAGTCCACCGACAGTAGCGACGATAGCCTAGTTGGGAATGGCACGGTCTACCGAGACATTGTCCGGAGGTTCAAACCCAAGGCACACACCTCTGACTTTTCGGAGTTATGTGTGTATTGTTTATCAATTATCGTTCGCTTTAACGGTGAAGGAAAACATCATGAGGAAACCTACATACCTGAAAATTCTATAAGAATTTCGAGGGTATGTGAAGTCTGCCAACCCGCATTAGGCCAGCGTGGTGGACTAAGGCCTGAACCCTCTCAGTAGTAGACGAGGCCCGTGCTCAGCAGTGGGCAATATATAATACAGGGCTGATTGCATTGCATTGCATTGCATTAGTCCACCACGCTGGTCTAGTGCAGGTAGGCAGACTTCACATATCTTCTGTATTTTTTTTTACTTACACACACACATAGACACACGCACACGCACATACACACACACACGCCTTTTAACCCCGAAGGCATAGACAGAGGTGCGACTAGTGGACACACTTTTCGCCGTTATTGCGTCCCATGATGTGATAGAGGGCGAGCCTATCGCCATATCGGGACAGATTCAATACTACGGGCTGATATGTCTAGAAAAACCCAATATCAGCATTACCTCAGCATTGCTGTCGTATCGAAATACAACTGCGGCACCGAGGCAGTCAGGCATTTTTTTATTTATAATTTATTTAAGCTTAGTAGCTTTTACCCTACAAGATTACGCCAGTCTATCTTCAAAGTTCTTATGGAGACACATTAAAAGCTAATTTAAAAAATGCCATCCGCAATGACGCGCCCAAATAATTTCCCGAATCGCTCACAGTCCATATGTGCTACTTTTTCCTTGTTATTTGGTTATGTAAATATTATACATATATTACTTATGATATCAACATACTACGACGAACAATCAAAGTATTCTTAACCCGCAAAATTTCTGACAAAAATTAGTAGAGCGCGTCATCGTGGATGAAATTATCTACAAAATTTTACCTACTATCGTATTCTATAGAAAGATTGAAGATCGGTTAAAGCTTACCTAATATTATCATGTTTATTGCGCAATGTCGGAAGAGATCGCTGTACCATATCGCCATTTGTCTTAGCTCCAACAGCTCTTTACTTCCTGCGGTGTTTGTTACGCCAAATCTAATTAGTAATTACTGCTAATGTTGTGTACTGAGCTGTGATTGTGGTGGAATTAATATTTAAAAAATACTATCTCTGTATAGTTTATGCTAACCTCCGATGTTGAAGATTTTTTTTAATAGACTGAAATTGACTAAGTAATTCCTTTTTTGATTTTTTTCATTGGTTTAATTTCAGGATCGAATTGAAGATTGAGGATCGTTTTCGTTTATTAAAGAGATTGGAATCGGCTAAAGTAAATAAGCACCTATAATATAATTTATAAGTATTTAAAATACTAGATCTGTTTTACATACGGAATATGCACGGCGAAAAGTGGGTGCACTGGATGCGCCTCTGCCTACCCCTTCAGGGATAAAATGCGTGAGTATGTGTTACATACTGATTAATACTGGACACGGATCTCTTCTACTATGAGGGTTAAGGCCTTAGGCCATGCTAGCTGAGTGCGGGTTGACAAACTTCACATATCTTCGGCATTCATAACAGAAATTGGATATATAAGGTCTCTTCACCATGTTTCCCTTCACCGTAAAATCATCTATACCATTACGAAGAGCAAAGATTTGTTTGTTTGTAATAGATAAACTCAAAAACTACTGGACCGATTTAAAAAAATTCTTTCACTAATAGGAAGCTACATTACTCCTGAGTGCTATAGACTACTTTTTATCCCGGAAAAATATTTTCACGCCGGCGGAACCGCGGTTAGTAGTCTAGTATTATTTATGAATTGAACTTTTGAATCGGTTCAATTATTTTTGTTGTATACTGTAGAGTGCAGACAGATCGAGATTATTTTTCTTATTTGCATATGTACAAAACATTACGTGTTTAAAATTAGATAAGGTTTGGATTACACTCTCAAGCCACTTTCGATCCGAGCAATGACCTCTTACTTACGTTTTATTAATGCAAATTGGCGTACGTCACAGTACAGTGCACACTGCTTTACTAAAATAAATAATAGATGAAGGCTTTAGGTTTGTGAAAATTTTCACCTTATTTTCTCTGTATTTCCAGTCGCTTTTACCTTAATTGTGGGGAAGTTCTTTGGTGATAGAGCCCCGTAGATTGGTTTCAGAAAAAAATAAATACAAATGGATCGACCAGGGTGAAAGAAAACCAACTTGATATGCTGTTTAATTACGTATGTTGAAAGATTTTGATGTTGCGTTTCGTTTTCGTGTGTGTTTGCTAGATGAAAAGTATATTATATGAACTTTTTCAAATAAGTACTTAAGTTATTGTATGACTTTTGACGATAAGCTGTATATGTACTAGTGGTAGGTTTCTCCTATGTATGAGTCCGTCTGGGTGGGTACCACTGCAATGTCTATTTATACCACCAAGCAGCAGAGTGCATGCACTGTTGTGTTTCGGTTTGAAGGGCATTGAAGCCAGTGTAACTACAGGACATAGTGAGACTTAACATTTTATGTCTCAAGATGACGAGCGCAGTGGAATGCCACACAGTACTTTGTAACTCAAGGTCCTGGATGATGTTGCTACTGTTTATGGGTTGCGTATTGCTTAATCAGGCGAACGGCATGCTCGTCTCGTCATTCAATGCCATAAAAAATATGTAAGTTTTTAATTAACTTAATTGTTTGAAGAGACGTTAAGCCACTCCCCTGGAGCATCTTCCCAAAAACAATATATTCTCGAACAAAACAAAATCGTAAGTACTTTTGATAAATTATACCCGACAGAGCTCCGTCTAGATTTATATCACAGCCTATAAATCGCATACTAACCTAGGCATGAACTACAGACTATATTTCCCTAAACTGTCTATTCGAGTTAGTCTCTCTTTTATATTGTTTTAGCCTTTATTTTGCATTAAAAATACCTACATTTTACACATATATTTTTTGTTTATCAAAAACTTACATAATTTAAAATCTAATACAAAAGCTACGATGAGAACCCGGTATATAACAAGATATAATCCTTTTAAATTATTGCAAATGTCAAAAAATTAAAAAGAAACACAACGATAAATAGTTGACGTCATCAGGCATTAAGATGCGCGTGAAGGAAAGAGTTAGCGCGCCATACCCACTACGCGCACATTACAATATTTGAAATATGTATTGCTGTCCCATTTCTTCAACAATTATATTGCTGATTTCATGAAATTGGCTTCTTTTTCATATTGTTTGCTATGACGTATGGAATGATTGTACATATACATAATATAAACGTATACACTCACGCCTTTTATCCCCGTAGAGGTAGGCAGAGGCGCAATTAGTGCACCCACTTTTCGTCATTAATATTTGGAAAAATTGTCAAAACAGTAAAATACTCTATTGTACGATATCGACTTTCGCGACGTTTTGTTGCCACATTCTAACGTGACTGTTCAGTATTTTATGATTATAGGTAGTAAAAAGGATTGGTCGTGTCAGTCAAGCTAATTCCTCGTAGTATATTGGCAGTATAAAAACCGTTCGTAAGCTAATATACACAAAACAAAATTATCCTCGTACAGTACTTGTATTACATAAAAATCTTTATAGGAAAGCTCTACCCTAACATAATAATATCTCGTGGCAAGCTTTAGTATTTCTTTCAAATTGTGTCTTGAAGGCAGCTCAATTTTCTAAGAATTCATTAGGAAGGAAAAGGTGATGAAAATTTCCTGGAAATGTTTTTCTTTGATAATGAGTTAGGAACACTGGAATAAAATGTAAATTGTATTGTGCAAAAGATTGTTTATTTGTAGGTATTGTTTAGAGTACGAAGTTATCGTCTTTTGCGTGAAAGGGTTTTACCAGATAAAAGGCCGGTTTTTTATTTTTCCGGGATAAAAAGTAGCCTGTGTGTTAATCCAGAACATGCTCTACCAGTGTACCAATTTTCATCGAAATCTATTCAGCAATTTTTGAGATGTGCAGTAACAAACAAAAAGAAAAACAGACAAACAGAAAGATTTGTGTTCCATTACTCTTCTTTATTCAGCTCCTTCATTTTTATCACATTTCTTTAAATGTGCAGGCCACCGGTTCTACTGTATTATTATTTATGTATACTTAGATAATTAAGTATTGATTTTATATTTTTATAGAATCCTGAAAAAGAAACAGTCGAAGGCGGGACTCGAACCCACGACCTCCGGCGTACCGTGCCGGTGCTCTTCCAATTGAGCTACTCCGACCTCGCCATCGATTGCCAATTTCAGGACCCGTATTTAATTATCTTAAAGGAGATGACAGGATTCATTCATTCTTTCAGGATTCTATAAAAATATAAAATCATTAACCAGGCACTACATGGCCATTGACATGTATAAAAATCATAATATATAATTAAGTATTGTTACATGTGACCTCATAGTAAGTTACGATGCAGTATATGTAAAGTCGGCAGCATAAATATCTGTACAAAATCAAAATTTCTAATCGCCTATATACGCGTTAAGTTAAACTGTTTTTTTTTTCTTCGTATGAAGTAAAGCAAATCTCTTTTATTTTATTTTTGTGAAGAGAAAAAAGGATTAGTAAGAATACAAAAGTATGTAGGCAATACGAAATTTTGAATTTGTTCAGATACTTATTCTGGTGACGGTACAATGTATTTTGTTTGCCTGTCTCTAGAGTTAGCAGGATGTTTACTACAAGACGTAATATGACGTAAATTACAAAGTAAACGATGCTATTACGTGAACAGGCTTAGAGAAGTCATTAGTGATATAGGTTATGTATTAAAGGTTGTGTAACCGACGATCGGATAACCACCATTAGTAAAGACTTGCTTCTCTATAATAGCGTAATATTTTATTAATATATCGACGAAAGTTTTGAAAATGTTTGGTGAAAGTACAGTCACCAGTGTAGCTGAAGAAATTCAAAATTTCAAATTGCCTACATACTTTTCTGTTGTTACCAATCTTTTTTATCCCTTCACAAAAATAAATAAAAGAGATTTGCTTTACTTCATACGAAGAAAATGTTTTTTTTTTTTCAATTTAACTTAACCCGTATACAGGCGATATGAAATTTTTATTTTGTACAGATATTTATGCTGCTAACTGTACACGCAAAAACCGATTATTTTTTATTGCATTGAATGACGAGACGAGCATGCCGTTCGCCTAATGGGAAGCTATACGACCACCCTTAAACAGTAGCAACATGATCCAGCACCTTGACTTACAAAGTAGGTTACTGTATGGCATTCCACTGCGCTCGTCATCCTGAGACATAGATAATAAGTCTCATTATGTCGAGTAGTTACACTGGCTACAATGTCCTTCAAAGCGAAACACAACAGTGCATGCACACTGCTGCTTGGCGGTAGAAATAGACATTACGGTGGTACCCACCCAGACGGACTCTTACATATGAGAGTCCTACCACCAGCGATAACCGATGTAAGGATTTGGATGAAATAATAACTTGAAAAAATTCAGTGTTACGTGCGATTTTGATGCTGTGTACCTTTAACTCGGTAATTCCTTATAATCCCAACTAGGCTATTGCCGCGTATAAATTAGTTAAAAAAACGTCAAAAACCGTTACTGATGTTACTGTTTAAAAAAATATTCTGATATTCCAATTTCAAAAAATAAGGCCATTATGGTTCATGAAGTAATCTTTCTCGTTTACTATTTTTAATAAAAAAATATGTATTAGCTAAAAAGCCCGGGCTTAAGTTGTTATGTAGTTGTGGATAATGTGAGTTTTTTTACCAAGTAAACTGGAAATCTTTATTTAGGTAAAATTTTGGCCTTGGTTATTTATTAAAATAGGTTTTAGAGGTCAGATCAATAGAGTTAACTTTTTACTTTTTACTAGTATGTAATTTCTGTTTAGAAATTCCAGAAAAGTCTTTATAATAAAGTGTTTCTAAAAACAGACGCATTCTCAATAAAATGTAAAAATACGCTTTGGCAATAACTAACTTACCGTTAAGAAACTTTGTGAAAGCACTCTTATAATATTTCGATACTTTCGAGAAGAATTTGTGCCTTTTTTTTTTCAAGGAGAAAAACGCGATATCTGGAGGGCTTAGACGGACGGCTATGTGTGTAAAGAATTTGTACCTAGTGTAATTACTGGGATTATGATACTTAACGTTTAATGTCTTCTAAATATGACGGCAACTTGCAACTACACGGCCAGTGCTTTAATTTAATAGTAAAGGCAATACCTACCTTTAGTCAAACTCACAACTCTACATTTCTATTTAAAAATTCCAATTAAAAGGCCATATTACATGCGGTTTACATTCAAAATAATGCACCAAAATGTACGCAGATAATTGATGTGTCAGGCACAGGTGGAAATGCATCGTGTTCGCCGAGCCTAACAATTGCGCGAATAACAGTCACGGACACGAATTGCGTAATATTTAATTGTAATATTCGTGCAACTGTAATTTTTAATTGTAACATATTGTTCGTTATTAATTGACGGGTGGTTTTTCCTGTTTTTGTTGGTTTTATAGCTTTTTTTTGTTGAAAATTAGTATTTATATCCTGATATAACGAAACTTTCATGTTTTAAATCTCCTCTTGTATTACTTCGATACGTATTTAATATATTATGTTTAGGATATTATCGATAAAACTACTACAGCTTATCTTAAAAATCTTTATAATATTAAATAGCTAACTTATTCCTCATTAACTAAGAAAATTTTATTTCGTTGCGAATTGAGGGACCTCTTGCTTTTTTAAAGTCGGTAAAAACGATGCACATGCGGGTGCCGTGAGTAAAAGGTAATCTACAAACAGAAATTTAAAGCCATTGGCTAAATTATGCGCATTTGAAATTAATACATCGTGAAAAAATCTAAAACAATTCTGCACTCAAACACCCGCGAACGTAACTTCATTCATGGATTATGTAACCGGAAGATAATCATCAGAACCGTATAGTCCGTATTTTCGGCCACAAGTGCATACACGCTACTAAGAAGTTGCTTTTAAAACGTCACGCCTTTACCTTTTCTGGGGTAGCTACAGGTATATAACCTACTAGCTTTTGCCCGCGGCTCCGCCCGCATTAAAAAGTTTTTCCGGGATAAAAGTCCCGGTTTATATTTTCCCGGGATAAAAAGTAGCCTATGTGTTAATCCAGGATATGATCTACCCGTGTGCCAAATTTCATCGAAATCCGTTCAGTAGTTTTTGCGTGAAAGAGGAACAAACATCCTTACATCCATACATCCAAACATGCATACATTCTTAAAAACTTTCGCCTTTATAATATTAGTAGGAAGTAGGATACGTCGTGAGTTACTATGTTTCTTAGTTAATTTCGAAAAAGCATTTCTCCGTCCAATTTTTCTATGCTTCGGACACAATCTAGGTTTTCCTGAAACCTCCGAGGTTCATGTTAGTTTTGCTCGTCACAAAAGCCGCAATGACTATATTCATCACAGTAAATACATCATCACCGTGAATTCAGCTGTAAATAGAGAAAGTTATTTACAAGATTATGATGAAATGACGACAATCAACACGTATTATGGGCTGTGATTAATCCATTCGATTACATTGAATCACAATTAGTGTTTAAAATCACTTTCAGTTTCAATCGCGTGCTTCTAAACATCGTAGATGGAAGTAAACAGTGTGACATCGCATCAATTTGAGGTTGATTGCCTTTTTGTTTCATTTTTGTGGGTTGATTGTGATTGTGTGATTTTATTTATTTATTTATAGGATCATCAACGTAATGTACACTGACAGAATCGAAAACATTAGGATACATATTATTATTAAGGCTAAATGTCATTACAAATTATAGATGATCACAGCATGCAGAGTTATGAACGTCTCAAAAAGCAACTTATACCCACATTTTAAATTACGTATTAAAAGTAACATACAAATTACAATAACGACAAACAATAAATTTTCAAAAAGTATTGCTGATACGTCTTATGGAGAATTCTCAGGTATGTAGGTTTCCTCACGATGATTTCCTTCACCGTTAAAACGAAAGATATTGATAAACAATACACACATAACTTCGAAAAGTCAGAGGTGTGTACGGTGGGTTTTGAACCTCCGGACATTGACGTCAGACCGTTCCATTCTTAACTAGGCTATCGTCCACTTCTCACTGAGAATTCTCCATAAGAATTTCGAGGGTATGTGAAGTCTGCCAATCCGCACTAGGCCAGCGTGTTAGACTATCGCCTAAAACCCTCTCAGTAGTAGAGGAGGCCCGTGCTCCGTGTATATAATACAGGGCTGGTATTATTATTATAGTATATAGGTAGATACGTGACCTAAAATTAAACGAAAAATTGTTCCGCACGCACATTCTAGACATTACGTATGTGCAAGAATTAACGTACTTAAACCAGTAAGAACAATAAAGACAGCTAGTGTTTGTCATTTATGTGTAGTGTAGAAAATCCATCCCAATTGGATTACTTTTGAGTCTTCAGATTGCGATTGCTAATATCGTATCTATGTTTTTGGAATATCATTGGAGTAAAGACATTGTATGTATAGTTTTATATTTTATTTGGTAGCGTAGTATTATAGTAATCTCTGAATTAATTTATCAATAGTTTGTTCGCACAGAAAAAGCACCACTGTATAAAATATGCAATTAAAATTCCTTACACATTATAAAACAAAGTCCCCCGCTGCGATGAACACGATGAACTCCAAAACTATCGAACGGATTAAGTTTGAGACTCCAGGAAGAAAGTCTACTTTTTATCCCGGGAAAACATTTAGTGGGTCTTTTATCCCGGAAAAACTTATCATCTTAACAAATTATCACGATCAAATTATAGACTGAACCTATTCTTCCGGCGTCAACGTATTTTATTAAGTATTGCCCACGGCTTCGCCCGCGTTAATAAGTTTTTCCGGGCTAAAAGTACCTAAATAAAAACCTTCCCGTTGAATCACTCTATCCAACACATTTATTTGGATAAAGATTAATATTATGACGTTAATACAACTCTTAACACAGAATGCATTAATTTCGACCAAAATTGATTACCATAAAAACGGTTCTAGTGAGTTAATCTTAAAAGAAAGACACATACTGTCGCGGACATGTTTTTAGATAATTTCAAGAGGAATAATTCTTTTGTACATATATTTTTGGTATCTTGAACCGTTTTCGCAGCGCACGCAATGGAAGCCCTCAAGGATGAATAATTTTCCCCGTTTTTTTCACATTTTCCATTATTTCTTCGCTCCTAATAGTTGCATCGTGATGTTATATAGCCTAAAGCCTTCCTCGATAAATGGTCTATTCAACACAAAAAGAATTTTTCAATTCGAACCAGTAGTTCCTGAGATTAGCGCGTTCAAACAAACAAACTCTTCAGCTTTATAATATTAGTATAGATGATTAATGAGCCACCCTCAGCTTTGCGTGATATAGGATGCCTTGAGTAAAACTGGAAAGGTTGCATAGTTAACGTCAGTCTTTCGCAAACGGAGTCCTAGATGTACTGGAAGTCTTTATATATCGATAAAGCAGTCCTCAAAATTGTAATATTTTACATAATGTCTCGACAAAATCAAAACAATGGTTGTTTTGTTCACATAAACTGGCAAAATAATAAGGAGGTAACCTGATTAAAACCTAGAATTAAATGAATTCCGAGAAGCTACGATAGCCTATTAGAAGCGACGATAACCTAGTTGGGAATGGAACGTCTATCGAGACAATGTTCGGAGGTTCGAACCCAAGGCACACACCTCTGACTTTTCAAAGTTACATGTGTATTATTTATCAATTATTGTTCGCTTTTACGGTGAAGAAAAACATATTGAGGAAACCGGCATACCTGAAAATTCTCTATAAGAATTTCGAGGGTATGTAAAGTTTACCAACCCGCATTAGGCCAGCGTGGTGGACTAAGGCCTGAACCCTCTCAGTAGTAGAGGAGGCCCGTGCCCAGCAGTGGGACAGAATTTAATACAGGGCTGATTGCATTGCAAATAAATTCCACAGTAAATATCCGAAATGCTTTATTGATATGGATGGCTGCTTTAAGGGTTAGTAGTAGAGTCTGAGGGCGCGTAGGACAGTTTGGGCTTCCGGAAATTTCATTCGTATAAACGCAACGAAATTACTCCAAGTTAAATTAAGGACTGCCTTGGTGGCGTAGTTGTGTTGCGGTGCGACTGCAATGCTGAGGTCTCGGGTTCGATCCCCGGGTTGGGCAGTCATATTGGGTTTTACAACTCATTATTAGCCCGGAGTCCGGAATTTGTGCCAGATATGCCGATGAGCTCGCCCGCTATCACATCATAGGACGAAATGGGGAAGGGTGTGTGTACTGTTTGCGCCTCTGCCTACCTCTTCGGGGGTAAAAGGCGAGAGTGTGTGTAGGTTATGGAAATTTCATTCAGCATATGAAACGCAACATCAACTAATGTTAGGTAATATTAGAAATATCTACTGTCAATACTTTGGCATGGTATGAAGTGTCATTTCGTAAAAGTCGTAGGAACCCCTTGGATGCAGAGGGCTTTTAACAGATTGGTTTGGAAATCTTTGGTGGATGCCTATGTCCAGCAGCAAAAAAAAAGCATAAGTAAAATAAATACATTAAATATTTTTTTATTCTAAAGTTATGGAACTATGTACTTCTTTTTCTGCAAGAAATAAACGGCTTTATTATTATTATATTATTATTATTATGTCCAGCAGTGGATTTACAAAGACTGAAGAAGAAGAAAGTATGAGAGTTACCTCAACTAACCTACACTAACTAAGTACACCTCCTGTCACTAAATAATTGCAACGTTACTCGAAATTAACTTCAAATTGATCATAAATTGGTGAGATTTGCACATAAATACCAGCTCTAATCCGAATAAAAAATGACCGGCGCTCTTATTGCAAGTTAGGGTACTGTTCTCACTACCCACGATAAAAACAAAACAATCATAGAGCCTAATGGTGATTTGCGATATTAAAGCGCTTTTTGCGCTTTACATAATTGTACGTAACACGCTACAAACTTGTCATTACAATCTCTTCCTTCATTTTAAAGTGTTATGCGACTAATTTATTTGCGCAATTAACTAAAGATTTTGAGATTACAATTGAATATTTAAATAATGGTGTTACGGAGTTTTGTTACGTTAGACTTGATGGTGAGATCTAATTTTATTGTTTTAGGTTATCTATCATAAAAGGCTTTCTTTGAGCCGCGTTAATTGCATCATTACTGTTGAATCCAATGTTTGGTCTTGGCTTTTGTCACCAACATTTGAGCAAACAGACGAATAGATAATCAGACAGACTGTCATTTTTTATTGTTACTTATTTATCGCATCTTCATCTACTGGTGGTAGGACTATCATATGTGAGAGTCCGTCTGGGTGGGTACCACCGCAATGTCTATTTCAACCGCCAAGCAGCAGTGTGCATGCACTGTTGTGTTTCGGTTTGAAGGGCATTGTAGCCAGTGTAACTACAGGACATAGTGAGACTCAACATCTTATGTCTCAGGATGACGAGCGCAGTGGAATGCCACACAGTACTTTGTAACTCAAGGTGCTGGATAGTGTTTCTACTGTTTATGGGTGGTCGTATCGCTTACCATCAGGCGAACGGCATGCTCGTCTCGTCATTCGATGCAATAAAAAAAATCTTCCGAGTGTATTTTCTTTTAGAAATCCACGTTTGTTTTATAATATTATATACTAGCTCTTGCCCGCGGCTCCGCCCGCGTTAAAGAGTTTTTCCGGGATAAAAGTACCGCTTTATGTTCTCCCGGGATAAAAAGTAACCTATGTGTTAATCCAGGACATGATGTACCCGTGTGCCAAATTTCATCGAAATTCATTCAGTAGTTTTTGCGTGAAAGAGGAACAAACATCCATACATCCAGACATTCTTACAAACTTTCGCCTTTATAATATCTATACTAATATTATAAAGCTGAAGAGTTTGTTTGTTTGTTTGTTTGTTTGAACGCGCTAATCTCAGGAACTACTGGTTCGAATTGAAAAATTCTTTTTGTGTTGAATAGACCATTTATCGAGGAAGGCTATAGGCTATATAACATCACGATGCAACTATTAGGAGCGAAGAAATAATGGAAAATGTGAAAAATGCGGGGAAAATTATTCATCCTTGAGGGCTTCCATTGCGTGCGCTGCGAAAACGGTTCAAGATACCAAAAATATATGTATCAAAGAATTATTCCTCTTGAAATGATCTAAAAAAAAGTCCGCGACAGTATATGTCTATCTTTTAAGATTAACTCTCTAGAACCGTTTTTATGGTAATAAAATTTGGTCGAAATTAATTCATTATTTGTTAAGAGTTGTATCAACGTCATAATATTAATCTTTATCCAAATAAATGTGTTGGATAGAGTGATGCAACGGGAAGGTTTTTATGTATGTACTTTTAGCCCGGAAAAACTTATTAACGCGGGCGAAGCCGTGGGCAAAAGCTAGTTAATAGGATAAATACAGAAGGTGATTTTCGCGACTCCACCGTATGAAACATCCGGTTATCCGGTATCAATATGCGGTTTCAAACAGGCCGGCATAATCTGTCGACACTCTATCTCGATACCACTTCTCTCACCATTAGGTGCAGGTGACTTTTTAAAAAAACATTATAGACAAAAACCTAAGCTGCGAAACATTGATAACTAAATGGCTTCGCGTCGAAAGATAAATGACATGTAATTATGTATATTTATTCATCTATACCTACTGATATTAGAAATCTGAAGAGTTTGTTTGTTTGGATGGTTGAACGTGCTAATCTCGGGAATTACTGAATCGATTTTGAAAATTCTTTCACTAGTAGGAAGCTACATTATTCTTGAGCCCTGTAGGCTATTTTTTATCTCGGGAAAATATTTTTATCCCGTAAATTTTTTTTCACGCGGGCGGAGGCGCTTTTTTTAATTTTTATCGCGGACCTATCGGCCAGTAGCCTGACGAGAGTTGGCTTTTCTGGCCACACCGGACTTTAGGGTGAACACAGAAGGCGCTCGCAACCCTTTAAGTGACCATGTTGAGGGCAACCCACTAACGGGTTACGAACCTCGGCTCAGGACGGCCACTGGGGCTCAGGACGGCCACTGGGTGGGCGGATCCGCGAGCATCATAGCTAATATGGTTATATCAAACACTATAACTACAATTTAATAGCACAAATATTGATAATGGCCATTAACAGTATAATGACATAATATGTTGCTTTCGCAGATAATCGCTACCATAGATATTTTGGATTCATTTTACTCATCTTATTCGGATAGATTTATCGTTCTTAAATTTACTGATGTGTTTGTGGCATTTGTATAGTATTGTAAACAAGATTTCCATAATCGTCTTGACCTTTAGAATTTCCTAGAATGAGTAGGTATAATAATTTAAAGTCGTAACAAAAAAAAAAAGAATAAATACAATGTTACGTGTGCAGAACAAAATAAGCTTTCTGTAACTTTCTTTGCAGAGTATTTCTTAGCCCTCATAAAGGCGCATGCTTTGAAATATAATCTAGTTTTAAGTCTGCATGTTATGAAATTGTAAAGATGTTTGATTGTACCCTGTTTTATGTCTCAATAAAATAAAGTATTAGGAGCGAGATATCTTTTATTACATACATTTTTTTATTGCATTGAATGACGAGACGAACATGCCGTTCGCCTGATGGTAAGCGGCACGACCACCTATAAACAGTAGCAACACCATCCAGCACCTTGAGTTACAAAGGTCTGTGTGGCTTTCGACTGCGCTCGTCATCTTGAGACATAAGAAGTTACGTCTCATGTCCAGTAGCTACACTGGCCACAATGTCCTTCAAACCGAAACATAACAGTGCATGCACACTGCTGCTTGGCGGTAGAAATAGACATTGCGGTGGTACCCACCCAGACGGACTCTTTTATATGAGATACCTACCACCAGTTATAGAGCTTCACACATTCAAAGTGCATAAAATATTTTATTTTAATTTGGTTAATACATTACAATTCATTACATTTACTTAGGGCATTAATAATCTGCCGAAACTGATTAAATTATTGTTAACCGATTAACCGTTGATCATATTGGGGTCAACGACACACAATCGTATACAAATGCAGAGACAACGGTATTCAAAAGACCTTAACCGAGTATTAGCTATGTTTGGGCTAGTACCTTAGCGGTGTATAAGAAACGTGTTAGTAAATAACTGTAAGAGTGATGAAATTAGTGAAGTAATGAAATAGTTACAAAAGATTTACAGTAAAAATGTAAAAATAACTCGTTTGTTCTTTTTATGATTAATTTCAATACGTTATTTAAATTAATATAATTAATTATTATGAGACCGGCTTCGAGCGGAGTTTTCGTGTTTTTTGTACTGTTAATAATGCATGCAAGTTACAAAGAAAAATAACGTTACAATGCTAGGTTTTATTTTTAAAAGAAACATGTATTTTTAAACACACTCACTCACTCACGCCTTTTATCCCCGAAGGGGTAGGCAGAGGCGCAACTAGTGCACCCACTTTTCACCGTTATTCCATCCCATGATGTGATAGGGGGCGAGCTTATCGCCATATCGGGCACAAATTCCAGACTCCGAGTTGATACTGAATAGAAAAACTCAATATTACTTTGCCCGACGCGGGGATCGAACCCGAGAGCTCAGCATTGCAGTCGTACCATAATACAACTACGCCACCGAGGCAGTAAATTTCACCGAGGTATTTTTAAATTATTTCTTCTATTATTCCTAGTCTAAGTTGAACAAATGTCACAACAAAATTCTAAGTTTGCATACAGTCCAATTTGGTACAAGATAAATTTTGGCAACACGTGTCAACAAGACGTCACGGAACCGCTAATAAATCACATTCAGACTACAGACCGTTACAAATCATCCATGGCATCGATTAACAAACAAAAAATGTAAACATGACAGCTCACGCGCGATCCACGGAACGATGTTTGTTAAAAGAAATGTCGACTCACTTTCCAAACGGCTGTACTTTTTACGGCTATTTTTAAAGTTCAATATAACTGCTTTTTGTAAATTCAGCAGTAAATTGTGAAATTTTGATTTTTCGGTCTTTAATGTAGGTAAAAAGTGTTTTATATTTTGGAAATTAAAAATGTAAAGTCAATTCGTTTTACGCAAAATCTTAAAGGACATGTCATTAAACTGACTTAAAATTCTAACCAAGATACTTTATATAATTTGGATAGTACTCCCAAAAACTTGGCAATAAATCGTATAATTTTAAAGTCCTCCAATTTTGAGATTTAAGTAATTTTATTTTGCTTAAAAACTACATTTAAGATGACCACTTAAAAAAGTTACCTAGTTTTTTTTCAATGGAGGGGTTTAAAAAATTTTTTTTGAATGGATCTAAGATTCATATTTTTGCCCCTTTATTATCCATAAGTTTGAGCCTGGTTTGATTTTGAGACCCACACCCATACAAAAAGTGGACATCTTCATTAATATCTCAAAATTAGTTTTCAAGCTATTGCATAGCTTCTATCGCGGGCCTTGAGCGTGGAGACCGAATCCAGAAATTACGTAACGAAAAAATAACCTGACACCCCTCACTCCGTTTCAATTCTATCACAACCATGTAGAGTGTAAAATTCCGTAAGTAAATTTAACATCGCAGTCTTGTAAGAATACAATATGTAAGAGGATAAGAGCTGAATGTTAAATGTTAAAAGGTCGAAATTACCGTGTATTTAAAAATTGTTCCAGTCAGTGAAACGTATCGAAATGTCAAACGTGATTCTAAGTTTGAATTTTTAAAAAGTTTTTATTTTATATCTGTTCAAAGATGTTATAAATATTAGAATTGCCTGCTTAGAGTTTCGGCGTTAGGGCACGAGTGAAATTTGGACAATAGAAAAAAATAAAATAAATAAATAATTATAATTACATAAGTTGATAAAAAATGCTATGCAATAGCTTTACCGCGGCAGTCTCAGAGTACCACACGTCTTTTTATTAAAGGATATGTCCAAAAACAGGCTTAATATTCTAACCAAGATACTTTGTATATAAATATTAGAATAGTACTCCCAAAAACTAGGCTCTTGCAGCAAATCTTATGATTTCAAAGTCATCCGATATTGAGATTTATGTGTTTTTATTTTGTTTAAATCTACACTTAAAATAAACGGTATTAAAAATGTTACTTATAAATGGAGGGGTCTAAACATGTTTTTTTTAATGGATCCATATTTTTGGCCCTTTAATATCCATAAAGTTTGAGCTTGGTTAGATTTCGAGGCACAGCAGCTTTGAGTATCCCAGCAGTCATAGAAAAAGCGGACATATTTATTATTTAGATGACATACATACATACATACATATACACTCACGCCTTTTATCCCCGAAGGGGTAGGCAGAGGCGCAACTAGTGCACCCACTTTTCGCCGTTATTCCGTCTCATGATGTGATAGGGGGCGAGCCTATCGCCATATCGGGCACAAATTTCAGACTCCGGGCTGATACTGAATAGAAAAACCTCAGCTTTGCAGTCGTACCGTAATACAACTACGCCACCGAGGCAGCACCGAGGTATTTAGATGACAACTACAGAAAAAAAGAAATAAATGACAACTACAGAAAAAAAGAAATAAATGACAATGACCGTGAATGCATCAGTCAAATTCGAAATTCGAAAGTCGATCTTTCAAATCTTCAGTTTTCGCAAAGCTGTCTACATTGGGCAAACATTACTTGCGCGAGTTACTCTACCTATCGAGTTTTTGTCGTCTTCACTTCACCAAACGACCTTAAAAGTCGGCCGACCGCCTAATTACCCTTCGATTTTACATTTTTGTGTTGTTCAACGTTTCATATCGTTGATGAAATTGGAACATGTAATTTTAAATGTGTAATTAATGCAAAGTAAAAGTGAATTTAGTGGTTTCCCGAAGGTCAGCTTGGATCGAAAGAGGTATTGTATGTGCATTATTCATGCTGTAGCATATATATTCCATTGAATGACGAGACGAGCATGCTGTTCGCCTAATGGTAAGCGATACGACCACCCATAAACAGTAGCAACACCATCCAGCACCTTGAGTTACAAAGTACTGTGTGGCCCTCCACTGCGCTCGTCATCTTGAGACATAAGATGTTAAGTCTCATTATGTCCAGTAGTTACACTGGCTACAATGTCCTTCAAACAGAAACACAACAGTGCATGCACACTGCTGCTTGGCGATAGAAATAGACATTGCGGTGGTACCCACCCAGATGGACTCTCACATATGAGAGACCTACCTCAAGTAAATCCACGCAAAATTGAAAACATATAATTTTTACAATGCTGCCACCGCCCATATAAGTAACATCAGAAGAATCTTGGGCGCGTTAACGACCTTCAACGAAGAGAATAGAATTTAGGGCTCGTTGACAATGTAACTGGTCGCACGAAACGCAACAGTAAAACTATTTCTTTGAGTAGTTTTTTGTGAGGCAATTGTACTAATTTGGACAAACCCAGATCTGTTGAACTGATGCATGCCTCTATGTTAATAGAGTAAACAAAGAACATACATATTGCTTACATACTCACATAAGCACTGGTGTTTGTTATATATAGTACGTAAACAAGCAGTATAGTTGATTTGTATTTCATTTCACTCTTTTTTTACTGTGTTTAAGGAGCTTTAAAATAATCATTACATCTCATCTTTTGGAGGGTTAATGTCACTCGCGTCCGTAGGCTCATACTCTAGTTTCCCTACACGTGACCCCTGGGTAGTGCCAAATGAGTGACACAGTCCGTGGTGGTAGGATGCTCGCATCCGCCCGGGTAGCGACCACCGTGCTCACGGCGAAAAGACCGCCATAGTGACCCCCGCAAGGGGGCCGCGTTACGGGATCAGCCTACGCTCTCCCGGTTTCTCGGGGCGCCTGTAATTGGGTATGAGGTTGTTCCGTGTGGGTAATTCCGGATCACAGTCGGGGAAGGCGTATTGATCCGCCGGCCAGGGAGACCTGTAGAAACGGTTGACCCGCTGGCCGCCCGCGGTATAGTACAGGGGCCCAATCGTGACTAACCACCTCGAGAGGCTGCCTCACCATGCCGCGCATAATCTTGGGTGGGTCCGTCGTGCCGGTTGGTGACCGGATATGGGGTCCCGGCGGCCCATCCCGGGAGGGTACGGGGGCCCTTCCGTCCGGCGGATCAGTTCACCTATTCCTGGCTCTCGTGTTCTGGTGCCCGTTCGGCCCACTGAGTGCCCATTTACAGGCTTCCCGATGCTTCTTCACGCATCCCATCCCCCTTCATGACAGTGCCTACAAAGAAAGCAGGTCCTACAGCGGTGCACAACCCCACCACCGCTTTCACTATGGAGTTCGCCAACATCCGCGGACTCCATACCAACCTCAATGCCGTCCACCACCATCTTGAGACGGCCCGGCCTGCTTTGCTCTTCTTGACGGAGACACAGATTCGCCGTCCGGACGATAATTCATACCTGCTGTACCCCGGCTATTCGCTTGAAGAAAACTTCAAGCCTAAGGCCGGGGTATGTTTGTATGTTCGATCGGACGTCTGTTGTCGCCGTCTGCGCTGCATGGAGGACCCTTCCTTTTCCACTTTGTGGGTGCACGTGGATTTTGGCTCCTTGAGCCGTATCTACGTGTGCCTTTACAGGTCACACCACGGGGACGATGAGACGACTCGGCTGTTCAGGTACCTCAGCCTCGCGGCGGATGACGCGCAGGTGCAGTTTCCGTCAGCGGAGATGGTGGTTTTGGGGGATTTCAACGCGCACCATGAGCTGTGGCTGGGATCCCCCGGGACGGATCATGCTGGCAGAGCTGCCCATGCATTCGCTCTGACACATGACTTGACACAACTGGTGAGCCAGCCTACCAGGATCCCGGATGTGGCGAGTCATGCGCCTTCACTGCTGGACCTTCTGCTGATGAGTCACCCGACCGGGTATCGAGTGACCGTTAGTGCCCCTCTGGGCACTTCTGATCACTGCCTGGTTGGGACGTCAATACCTTTCGCTTCACCTCCACGTCCTGTGCAGGTTAAGCGAAGGGTCTGGCATTACTCGTCGGCAGATTGGGATGGTATGCGAGAATATTTCGCATCCATCCCTTGGCGGCAGCGTTGTTTCGAGGGAAAAGATCCTTCGGCGAGTGCCGACGCTATTGCTGGCGAGGTCAGGTTAGGAATGGAATACTACATTCCTTCCTCTGAGGTCGCTAGTAAGGGCCGTGGACGCTCCTGGTTTAATCGCGCTTGCGCCGATGCTGTTGGTCAAAAACAGGCGGCGTATCGCGCTTGGATCAGGGGTCGCGCAATGAAGGATCCTAATATTGATTCCCTCAAAGCAACTTATAACCGTGCCGCCAAGGCCTGCAAGAAGGCCTATGTTAGATCGGATGCCGCGCGGATATGTAGGATTGGACGTGCTTTGGCCAGCCATCCGACGAGCAGCCGTGCTTATTGGAGTCTGGCCAAGGCCGTCCAGTCTAACTTCTGCCGTCCCTCACTGCCGCCGCTAAGGTATCCAGATGGATCGCTGGCACACAAGCCGCAGGAGAAAGCCACTCTATTGGCAAATCTCTTTGCGGCTAACTCCCGGCTCGAAGACTGTGGCTCTCAGCCGCCGCCGGCGCTGCCTGATTGCGGATTCATATTCGCATCAGGCAGTGCGATGTGCGGCGTGAGCTGCGGTCTCTCGACGTTCGGAAAGCCAGTGGTCCGGACGGTATACCGGCGGTGGTATTGAGAAGATGTGCAGCGGAGTTGTCTCCTGCACTGACACGCCTCTACCGTGCGTACTACCTCTCAGGTATAGTGCCTGAATCTTGGAGGGAGGCCAATGTGCAACCGATCCCCAAAAAAGGTGATCGGACAGACCCTACCAATTACCGCCCAATCGCTATAACCTCAGTGCTATGCAAAGTCATGGAGCGGCTAATAAACACGCACTTGACCCGCTACCTGGAGAATCACTCGTTGATCGGCAACAGACAATACGGATTTCGTCAGAACCGATCAACGGGTGACCTTCTAGCGTACGTCATGCATCGCTGGGGGGAGGCGATTGATAGGCATGGCGAGGCTCTAGCAGTGAGCCTCGACATAGCTAAGGCTTTTGATAGGGTCTGGCACCGTGGTCTCTTTTCCAAGCTTCCGGCATATGGTTTGCCCGACAACCTGTGTGCGTGGATTTCTGGCTTTCTGCATGAGCGTAGAATACGTGTCGTCGTTGATGGGCACGCTTCGAAGCTCATGTCAGTAAATGCCGGGGTTCCACAGGGCTCGGTGCTGTCGCCCACCCTGTTTCTTCTGCATATCAATGATTTGTTATCGCTTGGTAACATTCATTGTTATGCAGACGACAGCACGGTTCATGGGCGATACTACCATGAGCCCCCTGGTTTGCGGGTGGACACTGTGAGGAGGCGCAATGATCTTGTCATTGAGCACAACCGGACTCTGGATCTCATTTCCACGTGGGGTTCCATGAACCTGGTTGAGTTCAATGCCAAGAAAACGCAGGTGTGTGCGTTCACGTGCAAAAGATCCCCGTTTTCTCCTCTCCCCAATCTTCAGGGTGTCCCACTCTTAATGCGGAATGACCTGAATATCCTTGGTATGGATATCCGCTGTGATCTGAATCCAAGGAATCACATCGAAGGCGTTATATCTGCCACATCACGCAGGGTTGGAATCCTGAACAAGGTGCGTCGGTTCTTCACGCCCGGTCAAATCTTCCGCTTGTATAAAGCACAGGTACGGCCGGGTATGGAATACTGTTCGCACCTCTGGGACGGTTCCACCCAATACTTGCTCGATGCCTTGGATGGATTGCAGCGGCGGGCCATCCGCATTGTGGATGATGCAGACGTAACGAGCAACTTGGAGTCGCTACAATTGCGGAGGGATGTCGCTTCTCTAAGCGTGTTCTACCGTCTGTATCATGGCGAATGCTCTGAAGAGTTGTTTAATCTGATCCCCTCCTCTCCTTTCCTCAGCAGAACCACGCGTGCCGGCATCCGAAGCCACAGCTTGATGGTTAAAACCATCTCGGCCCGAACCAATAGGTTCGCCAATTCTTTTATTTGCCGCACCATCAAACTTTGGAATAGTTTGCCGGCGCACGTGTTCCCTCCTTCCTATAATCCTGGGTCCTTCCGCCGTAGCGTGAAGAAGCAGCTCAGTAGGCCGGCATGATTGTGTCGAATGGCATGAGATAACTATCTGCTGCCATTCGATACTCTATCTGGACTGCATCGCGCTTACCATCAGGTGAGGTGCAGTCACTTTGCCGTGCCCGAATAAAAAAAAAAAAAAAAAAATCTCTTTATTCTAAACATTTATTCGCACGAATATGTTTAAATCAAGAAATAACCTAAGTTAACTTCTCAGGTCGTTTTAGAATTCTACATCAGTCAGTTTTCATTTTAAGTAAATACATTTATAATAGAATTCATATAATAATAAAGTTAATATCCAGTACTAATGTCATATCATTTCTTCAACCGATAAAAAAGTAAAAAGAAGGACAAAACATGCAACAAAAACAAATGAATTCAAATTTTAACGCATAGTGTTACAATCGTGTCTGTCATCTTAATGAATTATTAAACGTATGCATTGTTAATTAAGTAAAACTGATTACTGATATGGCAATATTAATTAATGAGATACTGATTTGGAGCTCATTTTGCTTGGTAATATACGTGTTTATAAATAAAATGTACAGATGTATAATTAGCTTTGCAAAAAATACGAAAGTGAGTTAACAGATTATAAATGGGTAAATATGGCAGTGGATCGATACCAATTGCTTTATAAGGTGTCTTTAGATATTTGTTGAAAGGAAGAGATCTTTAGAGTTTTTATCGTACGCGACATGCACGCATGATAGAAACGTGTAACTAACACAATATCGACTGGGAATGATTCTTTCGTTTATCATTTATATACATATGTTGATAGCGATGTAGTTATACGACTTTGCGAAGTTGTCAATTCTTAAGGAGCTATGGTACTATGATAATTAAGTATCTTTACATATTATAAAACAAAATCCCGGCCGCGCCTGCCCGTGATAAATTTAAAAACTACCTAATGGATTACGATGAAATTTGGTATGGAGTTTAAGAAACTGGAAAGGACGTGGACTTTTTATCCCGGGAAAATAGGATTTTTTCCCTGAAAAACTTTTTCACGCGGCCAGAGCCGTGAGATAAAGTTAATCTATTCTAATATTATAAAGCTGAAGAGTTTGTTTATTTGTTTGTTTGTTTGTTTAAACGCGCTAATCTCAGTAACTACTGGTTCGAATTGAAAAATTCTTTTTATATTGAATAGAACATTTATCGAGGAAGGCTTTAGGCTATATAACATCACGATGCAACTATTAGGAGCGAAGAAATAATGGGAAATGTGAAAAAAACGGGGAAAATTATTCATCCTTGAGGGCTTCCATTGCGTGCGCTGCGATAACGGTTCAAGATACTAAAAATATATGTATGAAAGAATTATTCCTCTTAAAATGATCTAAAAAAATGTCTGCGACAGTATATGCCTATCTTTTAAGATGAACTCACTAGAACAGTTTTTATGGTAATCAAATTTGGTCAAAATTAATGCACTATATGTTAAGAGTTGTATCAACGTCATAATATTAATCTTTATCCAAATAAATGTGTTGGATAGAGTGATTCAACGGGAAGGTTTTTATGTACTTTTAGCCCGGAAAAACTTATTAACGTGGGCGAAGCCGTGGGCAAAAGCTAGTGGTATTACATAGAGTCAAAAACTACGGAACTAATGAACGTTTCATCAATTTTTAATAGTTATACATTCAGTGATTTATCTTACCTTGTCGAATGACATTCAACGGGGAAGCGAGACAAAACATGTGAATGTAGATCTTAATGTCTTTATAATGGATGAACAGTCTTCTTCAGTTTTATTGTAGCTATAGTGGTTACGATAGCTACTTGATTGACAGTGCCAGTCAACGTTATTGTTACTCTTGCGTACATTATGAAGATTTTTGGCAACTCTTATGGATTCTACTTTAGAGTTACTTTTACAATTCATTAAGTAACTGGCTGTATATTGGCTTTCGTTTGCCAACTTTCCAGATGTTTGCCTTATTAAAAGTTTACTACTGACTCGGACCATATAGTTGCAGGATATCATGCAAGTGTAGATGCAGTATTTCCGCTTTAAGGTCTCGGGTTCGAATCCTCGGCAAAGTGATATCGAGATTTTCTTCTCAGTATTAACCTGGAGTCTCTAATTGGTGCCTGATATAACGATAGACTCACTCCCTATCACATCACCTAACGGAATACATAGGGCGATAAGGGATCACTAGTTTATGCCTTCATGCCCTTCGAGGATGAAAAGTGAGAGTGTTTGTGTGTGTTAAATACATCAGGTAGTCCTACCACCTTGACTATCTGCTTAAGAAACGCTTATCCGATCTGATCACCATAAAAGTGAAAATACACCGTGACTTGCTCACTTTAGTCGTGTTTGATATCCACTGTAGTATGTCGAGTAAGTGGACGATAGCCTAGTTGGGAGTGGAACGGACTGCCGAGACGAATGTCTGCAGGTTCAAAACCCAAGGGCACACACCTCTGACATTTATAAAAAGTTACGTGTGTATTCTTTGTGCATTTGCACTCGCTTTAACGGTGAAGGAAAAACATCGTGAGAAAACCGCATACCCGAGAAGATCTCTGAATTTCGAAGGTATGTGAAGTTTGCCAACCCACACTAGGCAAGCGTGGTGGACTAAGGCCTTAACCCTCTCAGTTGTAGAGAAGGCCCGTGCTCAGCAGTGGGCAGTATATAATACAGGGCTGGTTTGGTACGTCGAGTTTTATAAGCCAGTAATAATTGCAATTAGTAGAAGACAGGGGCGTCCTAAAACAAGATGGAAAAACGATATCCGCAAAACCTTAGGGCTATACTGGACCAGAGTTGCAGAGGCTAGAGTTCAGTAGAGAGACCTGGAGGAGGCCTATGCCAAGAGACACGCCAATTTTCATAAATATGTAATTTCCAAAATTGGAATGAAATGGTTTTATTATTATAATAATTGCAAATGTAACTTGCTATCGTGATAATTGTGAGTAATCAATTCTAATAGTATAATATTGAAGGGTTTGTATGTTTGGTTGAAGGTGCTATTTGCTGGAACTACTGCCCCGATTGTGAAAATTATTTTATTAATACGAAGCTTTTATAATATTCTGAGTGTTATAAGCTACTCTTTCACTAAAAGGAGGCTACATTACTTCTGAGTGCTATAGGCTACTTTTTATCCCGGGAAAACCTTTTTCACGTGGGCGGAACCGCGAGCAATACTAATAAGAATATAAGCATTGATATTTCTAACAGTATGATAGTGAGAACTAATAATCATTTCAATTGATTTTATCTGAAAACAACTAAATTTAAGGAATAAAAAAGGCAAGATAAGTATAGATAATTGTTTGTAATATATCATTGTACAATCCTACTAATATTATAAAGGCGAAAGTTTGTAAGAATGTATGGATGTTTGGATGTATGGATGTTTGTTCCTCTTTCACGCAAAAACTACTCAACGGATTTCGATGAAATTTGGCACACGGGTAGATCATGTCCTGGATTAACACATAGGCTACTTTTTATCCCGGGGAAACATAAAGCGGGACTTTTATCCTGGAAAAACATTTTAATGCGGGCGGAGCCGCGGGCAAAAGCTAGTTTTAAATAATTTCAAAATAACTTACAAATTTACTTTTTCATTGAAATTATGTTGTTAATGTTTTTTAAAATATTGACACATTAAAATACATTACCACGAAAATGCAAAAAAATTGCTTCCGGCTCTATGTTTAAATTTTGTATAAGATATCAGTTTATAATAATATAAATTTTAAATGCGTTCGATTTTACGTAAAAAGTGAAAATGGGTTAACATAAAAGATTTATTAGATATTCTCATTAATAAAGTGTGTGAAATGAAACAACAATGTTAACAATAAAGACTATTTAAAAAAATATATGTTCAATAATTATTTATGTGAAGATAAACATTTTTATTGAAATAAAAATGAAAGGTGAAATGATAATAAAATTAAAATTCTTAAGTACATTATAACGTCGTAAACCGGGTGTAGAGAAAGTAGGTTTCATACAATGTTACTGGTATACAAGACTTATCAGATTAAGAGGGAATTATGAGATGCGTAAGCCGGATTCTGTAAGGAGTAAAATAGTTCCTTGTGTCTCAGATTATGGGTATTATTTCTAGAATCGGAATTTTTACTTACAGAACTGGTATATTAAACTATAGCGTTTGATAGGATTGGTAACAACGGTAATAAGTTTCTTCATTGGCCTACTGGTATAATTCTTGGGTTGTGTACCGCGGCTTTCTCATTTCAGGGCAACAAAAGTCTGTGTGAGGTTTTCAATTATCAAATAAAAAACATAAATTTGTGGTGTATACCCATTACCCATACACCATATTTCGCATATTCATCCAAATATTTGCGTATTTAGGCAAAGCACTATCAACTTTGTATAAATATTACAAAGTTGATGTTGCATTGGCTAAATTACGCAAATATTTGCTCAAATACGCCAAGTGTAGTGCCAGAATTATATCGGTGAGTCCGGCAGAAATTCATACATGGATAACCCGGGATAAAATAAAATAGGTACAGCTCTACCTAACCCTTTAGAAATAAAGACGTGAACGTGTAATAAAAGTCTTGCAATAACTGTAAAATCGGATGGTAATACATTTTACCAAAATTATGTAACACGTACCTAAACAAAATAATTAATTTGTAAATACATACATTTTATTTTAGTCAAACTTTGTGTTAAGCGACTTATTTAAGTAGGCTTACTTCGTGTTATGAGTATAGTAAGTAATATTATATTCCCAAGTACGATTGTTATTTTGCGCCGTATGATCCGGAGAAAGTGCAATTACCGGTCTAATCTATCGAAGATATAAAATATCGGCGTAGAAACGATCTTATAATACGACTGGCGCCTCAGGTCTATACAATCATAATATTATATTTAAAAATACGTTTTATTTTAATTTCTATTGTTATGGTGTTTGTGGAAATAAATGTGTTGTTATATGTGATTATGTATGTTCCCTATGGACTCTAAAAGGGCTGGAGCGATTTTAATGAGTTTTTAGATAATCTTCAGGGTAACTCAGCGGAATACTGTGAAGGTTGGCACGATTGCTAGCCAGCCCGAGCTGGCTTCTTACTTTTTACTTTTTATTTTTCATCATTTATTTTACTCCTAATAAAAATGTCTGTAGTTATATAAGTGAATAATAATAATTATTAAATATGTCTCGACTTATCATAAGTGCAACTATGTTCGCCTACGTGATGAATAAAGTATTTTATTTTTTTTTTATTGAATCAACAAATATTTTGTTTTGATTTTTGTCATAAAATCATCACCTGCATCTGGCTGACTATAAATAGTGCTACACGTGCGAAGCCGGGCGGATCCCTTGTATTGAAAAAACTTTTTAAGATAACTATGGAAAATTTAATCGATAGGTACATCTCTATTGCGTTTTTATATAAAACTGGAATTAAAGAAAAGCAATTCAATCGCTTGTTAGAGAGCGCGATGATTTTCCAAAACCGCAAAAATACTGGCACTGTAATTTGTAACTGTGGTTTCAGAGACACCCTTGTTCAAAAAAACAAACAAAAACTCAAGCTCCACAATAATCAGCTTTAATAAAATATTTTCGTTTTTTTTTTAAATACCTATATTTAAATCCTAAAATTACTTTATTTGTTTTTATAGCAATAATATGAATTAATATACGTAAATATCTACAAGATAAAAGAAGTTTACTTGTTAAGGATAAATATTTATTACCATTGTTGGAAGTTGAATAGGTTTCTTAAGAAACTGAAACGTCAGCGACATTTAGGTAACGACATTAAAATATCCAAACGTTTTATTGTCACCGTAAAAGACTATTCAACATTAAAATTGATTTTCAACATTTCTTAGACGCAAAGATCCGCAATAAAATTAGGCAATAAAAGAAAAAACTAGGATTTACGTGGAAAAAATTATATCATAAAAACTTTGTAACGCGGGCTTGTTTTGCGCCACCATTGAATGGGTCAGATTGACCTGAACGAGAGTGAATGAATGAATGTAAGTGGTATAATTAAGTTTCCGCGGAACGATGTATACTGTAAATGGGAGTTGCGATATGCCAATAATATATTTTTTGTGTACTTTTATTGCGTTACTTTTATAGGTTAAATGTAGAATACAATGTTAGTAATCGTAATAATCTGATAGCACCTCAGTAAATCCTACTAATATTATAAAGGCGAAAGTTTGTAAGAATGTATGGATGTTTGGATGTATGGATGTTTGTTCCTCTTTCACGCAAAAACTACTGAACGGATTCCGATGAAATTTGGCACACCGGTAGATCATGTCCGGGATTAACACATAGGCTACTTTTTATCCCGGGAAAATATAAACCGGGACTTTTATCCCGGAAAAACTTTTAAACGCGGGCGGAGCCGCGGGCAAAAGCTAGTTATATATATTTTCACTTACTGCCTCGATGGCATAGTTGTATTATGGTACGACTGCAATGCTGAGATCTCGGGTTCGATCCCCGGGTCGGGCAAAGTGATATTGAGTTTTTCTTTTCAGCTCGGAGTCTGGAATTTGTGCCCGATATGGCGATAGGCTCGCCCCCTATCACATTATGGAACGGAATAACGGCGAAAAGTGGGTGCACTAGTTGCACCTCTGTCTACCCCTTCGGGGATAAAAGGCGTAAGTGTCTGTGTGTATGTGAGTGTGACTTTATTAAAAAAAAGAGTGCAATAGAGCTGATGCAAAAAAAAATATTATACTGATAGTTCCATTGCAAAAGGTTAAAATCCCATAACAACTTTTTATTTTAATCTGTAGTCAGACTCAACATGGGTAATCCTAAATCTATGGTTTAAAAACGGCTTATTTTTCAATAATTTCAAATGATTTAAAACGTTCTACTTAATATTTTTAGAGGCGTTTTCTCCAATTTCGCAGCTCTAAATTTGACCGCAGATATTGCATTTCACTTCAATTATCGCACCATTCTCTCTGTCGATTAGTACGACGAGGTGACTTTGACAGTCCATTGATTTTTTGTTTAAATTGTTTCTGTTTTTAACCCCCGACAAAAAAGAGGGGAGTTATAAGTTTAGGGTGTGTATCTGTGTATCTGTGTATCTGTGTATCTGTATGTCCGTCTGTGGCATCGTAGCTCTCAAACGAATGGACCGATTTGGACGCGGTTTTTTTTGTTTGAAAGCTGATGTGACTGCGATGGTTCTTAGCTATAATTTATGAAGATCTGTTCAGGCGTTTGAGGATTATCAGCTCATTTCCAACTTAAAAAATCCGATTGACTTTAAATTTGGTGTACTGTGACATTCAATATATTTGTAAACATGAGCTGATGCTGCGGCATCAAGTAGTCTGCGGGATACCCAACTCCTTAGCAACTTATAGCAGATATAGTGTGTTTGGGCTCATAAGGATGGGCTCAACGAGTAGGTGATAGATAGTTCATTATCAAGGGCCCATAATGGAGACTAAAGTAATTTAAAAAGTTTGAAATAAAAATTAAATTAAAATTTAAATAACCCCCGACACAAAAATCTATAAAAAGTAAAATAATAATAGTGTCTTTGTCGTTTAAGGACCTAGTAATATTTTGACGCAAGCGTCCTCACGTCGGGGGACCGAACTCCGGACCAGGGAGATGAAAATACTTCTTTAGCGGTCCCCTGACGCGACGACGGTTGGGTCAAAATATTACTAGGTACTTAAACGACAAAGACACTATTATTATTTTACTTTTTATAGATTTTTGTGTCGGGGGTTATTTAAATTTTAATTTAATTTTTATTTCAAACTTTTTAATCGTATAGGTAATATTAAATTGACATTAATTAGACCTCTATTTTCATTTGCGTCTCTTATTCATAAGATTATAATATATTGAACATTAAGTTTTTTTGTAATGTTTGCAAGATTTTTTGTCCAGTTCGGCTCAATATTGTTGTTGAGGTGGAATTGTGCATAGAAATCCATACCCCATAATAATTAACCCACTTTCACGGTGTTCACGGACGTACAAAAACAATTTTATTATATTTTGCGTGTCGATCGCGCATAAAACTTATTACATAAATGTTCAATACGTTCTCAGAATGCATTCATTAAAAATTTATCGCGTTTCGCAAATTTAAAGAAACTGAGTTCAATAGAAACTTGTTTCAGTGCTTATTGCTTTGAATGTATTGTTATGAAAAGAGAGATTAGGTAGGCTTAGTGTATTGAAGTAGTTTCAGCATTTGCTAAGGGATGTCGCTGTATAAACGTTGTCGGTTAGGCAGAAATGACATTATCTATTTCAATTGAGAGATGTTTTAAACAAAATAGCATAATTTAAAGTGTTTGCTGTATAAATTACATTGTACTTCTTTACATAATTATAAAACAAAGTCCCCAAGCCGTTTCTGTCTAAAGTCTGAAAGCGATTATAGCTAGTCACGTGATTTCTCTTATTAATATGTTTTGGTAAATATTAGTTACTTCACATGTCGAATTCTGAACACAGTTTCAATCGTTAGATCAATGAGACGATCCTATGTTGGGGTAAAATTTTACCCAAAATCGAAGATTTTCCATAGTTACATTGTACTTACTAAGTTTATTAATGAAAAAACCTTGAAATATTGTACTGACAATACTAATGACCGATAACTAGACGAAGCTTCACATAACGGCTTATTAACTACTCCGTTATAAGTTAGCATCCAGATACTTGCAACGAGTTTTTCTATTGAGAACTGGATTAATTGCTTCTAGGTTTTTCCTATACTGTTAGTTTAATGTGCTGAAGAGTGAAATAAAAGTTCACTTTACAATTGTCGTATATCATATAGTAGTGTCTATACATATAATAAAGCAGTGGAAGCCGGTGTCTGTACATTTAAAGAATATATATATACATATACACTCACGCCTGTTATCCCCGAAGGCGTAGGCACGTAACTAGTGCACCCACTTTTCGCCGACATTCCGTCCCATGATGTGATAGGGGACGAGCCTATCTCCATATCGGGCACAAATTCCAGACTCCGGACTGATATTGAATAGAAAAACTCAATATCACTTTGCCCGACCCGGGGATCGAACCCGAGACCTCAGCTTTGCAGTCGTACTGTAATACAACTACAACACCGAGGCAGTCCTACATTTAAAGAAAAATAAGAAAAAAGTTAGGGCTCGACTAAAGAAGAGTAAAAGTGTCTTTGTCGTTTAAGTACCTAGTAATATTTTGACCCAAGCGTCGTGGCAGCATCGGGGGACCGCGAAAGAAGTATTTTCATCTCCCCGGTCCGGAGTTCGATCCCCCGACGTGAGGACACTTGGGTCAAAATATTACAAGGTACTTAAACGACAAAGACACTTTTATTATTTTACTTTTTAGAGATTTTTTGTGTCGGGGGTTGTTTAAATTTTAATTTAATTTTTATTTCAAACTTTTTAAATTTCTTTATTCTCCATCATGGGGCCTTGATAATCAACTATCTATCACCTACTTGTTGAGACCATCCTTATGAGCCTAAACACGCTTTATCTGCTATAAGTTGCTAAGGAGTTGGATATCCCGCAGACCATTTGACGCTGCAGCATCAGCTCATGTTGAAAAATATTGCCGAAGTCACAGTATACCAAATTTAAAATGCATCGGACTTCTTAAGTTGGAAATGAGCTGATAATTTTCAAACGCCTGAACAGATCTTCATAAATTATAGCTAAGAACTATCGGAATCACAGCAGCTTTCAAACAAAAAACACCGCGTCAAAATCGGTCTATTCATTTAAGCGCTACGATGCCACAAACATACATACAGATACACACCCTAAACTTATAACTCCCGTCGTTTTTGTCGGGGGTTAAAAATACAAATCACTGATTTTTTTAAATTATTTTCTGCCTGATTTTCTGTTTGTTTACTACCGCATATCTCGGAAACTGCTGACCGGATTCCTATGAAATTTGGCATGGACACAGTTTGAGACCTTGGGAAGGGCATATGCTTACTTTTTATCGCACAAAAACTTTCACACGGGCGACGCCGCGAGCAAAAGTTAGTACTATAATATAGTAGAGTATTCTGTCTTGAGTATTAGGAACACCTAAATAGTTTAGCTTCCATAGTAGGTAGATCTTATGTGGGTTGCAGAGTGAGAACCGAGTTCCATTAGTTTAGCTTAGCTTGTATAGCCGAGATATTTTTCATACTTATGTGTTGACCACAAGCTACGTAAAGTAAGCTGTGTAGTTTTCTTAGCTATTCGATCTAAGCTAAACTTTGCTTAGTTTTTTGTCTGTAGCCGGCTGTATGTAACGAATATTTAAAAGAAAAAAAGGAGTTTATTTTTAATCGACTTCCAAAAAAGGAGGAGGTTCTCAATTCATGTGTTTGTATTTAACTTAACAACTAGTTGCGTCTCTGCTTACCACGGCGGGGATACAAGGCGTGTATGAGTGTGTGTGTATATTGATAAACATAATAGGTACTCTAAAACAACAGGTGAAATATCCTTGTACCGAATGAGATTTATGATACGCCTAGATGGCCATGACGAATCGAGGATAAGGACACGGAGGCTGGGTCAAAGAACTTTAGATAAAACGTTAACATAGCTTTGAAAACAAAAACCATTTATGGCTTGTTTAAAATAGTACGAAAGATTCCTAAATCAGCGTTGCAGTACTACTTAGGTAGCATCCAGCTATCATTTTGTTTTAATTTAAAAAAAAAGTGTGTTTTAAATTGTACCAGCAGCAAGTCTTTGTTTTTTCTAAAGGAGGAAATATATTTCCTAAGGCAAGGAAGACGCAAATAAAGATGGATTGTATGGATATTGATGATTGATCAAACTTATTACGGCAAGATAAAATGCATTAAAGAAAGAATGGTATAGGAACACTGAAGCAAATATACTTGGACGGAATATATTAATGGAAAGGGAGCAAATGATACGAGGGTTATTGTAATAAATGCGGTAGTAATGTAGGAGCGATGCCCTAAATTATAAATAAATTTGTACTAGAACATGAGAATGAATATGATAAATATATAATTTTCTATTATTACATACACACACTCTTGCTTTTTAACTCCGAAGGGGTTGACAGAAGCGCAACTAGTGCATCCACTTTTCGCCGTGCATATTCCGTCCCGTGATGTGATAGGGAGTGAGCCTTTCGCCATTTCAGGCACAAAGTTCCGACTCAAGGCTGATAGTGAATAGAAAAACTCAATATCAATTTGCCCGACCCGGGGATCCAACCCGAGACCCCAGCATCGCAGTCGAGCCAAAACATAATGACACCAAGACAGTCATTCCTTTATTACATTTCTTTTATACATCACTAGTATTTTATGCTCATGTTCAATGAGCAACAATCCGTGGTTTCTTAATTTTAAGTTCATTACCCCGTACAATACTTGATGGAATTAATCACACTTACAACAAAAACATATGAGCAAAACTGTTATTATAATTTTAAACACTTCATAATTCGGACGAAGAAATTTCGGTAATATTTCACTGAGTTATCATATAAAGATTTTTTTTTACTGGTGGTAGGTCTCTCATATGTAAGAGTCCGTCTGGGGTACCATCGCAATGTCTATTTCTACCACCAAGCAGCAGTGAGCATGCATTGTGTTCCGATTTGAAGGACATTGTAGCCAGTGTAACTACTGGACATATTGAGACTTAACATCTTTTGTCTCAGGAAGACAACTGCAGTGGAATGCCACACAGTACTTTGTAACTCAAGGTGCTGGATGGTGTCTCTACTGTTTATGGGTGGTCATATCGCTTACCATCAGGCCAACGGCATGCTCGTCTCGTCATTTAATGTAATAAAAAAAAATTGCGAGAATACAATAGCCCCTTATTATATATTACCATTTCTGGACAAATGCTTACATCTACTCCTGAGAAGTTTAAGGCCTTAGTCCACCACGCTGACAGGCTGAAAGACATCACATACATTCGATTTTTTTCATAAATTCTTAGGTATGTAAGGTTTCCTCTCGATATTTTCGTTTACTGTTAGAGTGAGCGACAATTAACAAATATGATTCTAAGTAGCACACACTCACGCCTTTTTATCCCCGAAGGGGTGGGCAGAGGCGCACGCCACCCAACTTTAAGCAAGCACCCACTTTTCGCCGTGCGTATTCCGTCTCATGATGTGATACGGGGCGAGCCTATCGTCATATCGAGCAATAATCCCAGACTTCGGATACTGAATAGTAAAATCCTACAGCACTATGCCCGACCCGCGATCGAACCTGAGTCCTCGGGATTGCAGTCGTACCGTACCTAATACAACTACGCCACCGAGGCAGTCTATTATTCTAAGTGTGTGTTAATTAATTAATTTAATTTCTGAGGAGAGATTCGGTATAGCACAAAGAGATCAATGCTCGTCCAGGATAGTGCAGGATATGCTGGTGGTAAGATAGCGTAAGTATCTGAACAAAATCAAAACATCAAATCGCCTATACACGCGTTAAGTTAAACTGATTTTTTTTTAGTTTGAAGTAAATCTCTTTTATTTTATTTTTGTGAAGTGAAAAAAAAAAAAGATTAGTGAGGACACAAAAGGCAGGCGATTTGAAATTTTGAATTTGTTCAACTATTTAGCCGACTGTATATAAGGTGTGAAAACCTGCTATAGTGACCTAAGTGTGCCACGTTCCGGTATCAGCCTGTGTATAGTCAGCCACATAAGTAGTTGAACAAATTCAAAATTTCAAATCACCTCCACGCGTTAAGTTTAATTTAAAAGTTTTTTTTCTCTCTGGGAAATAAAGTTAATTGCTTTTATTTTATTTTTGTGAAGAGAAAACAAAAATTGTTAAGTACACGAAAGTGTAGACCGATTTGAAGTTTTGAATTTGTTCAGCTACTTATGAGGCTGACTGTCCATCCGGTTCACGCAGGCCGGCATATTTGTGTCAACTGATGAGGGACAATCATCCCTAGTTAGATGACATTCTATCTGGACCCCTCTCCACTTACCACAGGTGCAGCGGGGTCCCTTTGCGTACCCAAATAAAAAAAATATAATGTGTCGACTGATGAAGGATAGTCATCTTTAGTTAGTCGACACTCTATCTGGACCCTTCTTCAAAACCATAGGTGCAATGGGGTCCCTTTGCGTACCCAAATAAAAAAATATAATGTGTCGACTGATGAGGGACAGTCATCTCTAGTTAGATGACACTCTATCTGGACCCTTCTTCACTTACCATAGGTGCAATGGGGTCCCTTTGCGTACCCAAATAAATAAATTATAATGTGTCGACTGATGAGGGACAGTCATCTCTGGTTAGACTACATTCTATCTGGACCCCTCTCCACTTACCACAGGTGCAGTGGGGTCCATTTGCGTACCCAAATATAAAAAATATAAAAAGGATACGAATTTACAAAGGCGTCGTAACTTGCGTATTCCTAATAAACCTATGAGACTCTTTATTTATGTTCTCAAAATTTTTTTATGTACTCGAAAATAAATCGTGACTAACATCTGATCTGTTATACTTAACAATATGATATCGTGTGCTTACACAATAAGAGGTATGGCGTCATAGTCGGAATAATAAAAGCAAATTTCGAAGCCCGTCAAGAAAATAAATCCATAGGGCTTTTATGAAAATCCTTGTGGATATTTATTGGTTTGTTTATGGCACCAAATAGCTGTGAGCAAATGATCATGTGTTTTGATTTGAAGGACATTGACCTAAATTTAATTAACATAAGTTATGCAATGTCTCATATTACATTTGACAGAATTAAACAATACAATGCAGTGGTTTGTAGTTAGTTTTGAGTGGATCAGACAATGGCTCATACTAACGACTATCACAACAGTCACAAATATAAAAAAATATCAATAACTTTTTTTAGTAATGATTTAACAAGAACACTTAACTTTATTCACAATAGTGTTTGCGGATTCACAAGAAGAAGTCAAAAGGGGGAGTGGTTCCACTATTTTATATCTATCTTACCCCCCTCCAAATATCAGTAACTATAACGCGATAGTAAACGTGAAAACAATGGCTCCAAGGTTGATGCGATTACTATAAAAAACGCAAACTCAAATGGCATCAAATCGTATGCAGACTACGAATACAATTGCATTGTTACAGTTTATCGAAAAGGCCATCATTCTGTAATTCAAATTCAACACATTTGTGAGAATTGGGTAATGAGCAATTAAAACATAAAATAAACAAAGAAAATCTACCTTTGTTATTTTAGCTCAGTGACGGTTAGACAAAGCGTGTCACGGGTTCGATAATCGATAATCATTTTATAATTATAAATTTGCTCGAAATTCCAAAACAACATTCACTTGGCAATAAAGGTTTGTGAGCAAATTGCTCATCTAATATTAATTGATCTCTACCACTCTTTGTTTCCAAAACCAGTAAGAAAAGGATACCTGTTTTAAGAAAAGCAAGGTTGATTATAACTTTTGAAGTTAATTCTAATTTGCTGATAAAATACCATAGAGTACATAAGCCCTGAATAAATCAATTCGTTCCGGTATATTTTACATAACCGCTGCAGTAAACGTGTGTTAGACCTTGAATTTAGTTGTACATTTC
Organism: Lapara coniferarum; assembly: GCA_949316025.1. NCBI lineage: Eukaryota > Metazoa > Arthropoda > Insecta > Lepidoptera > Sphingidae > Lapara > Lapara coniferarum. Next base: position 15,038,910 of record OX438929.1, read on the forward strand.
TACAGGCAATCCGTCGGTTTTTTGCATGTCATGAAAAGTGCTATTTATAGCTCTTTGCTAGTTAATTATTTTGGATACTATGTTATGGAAATGTACTACAATTCTATATAAGTTGAGTTGAGTGAAGGAATATTACACATAATCAATAAGAGCGACGCTAGAGTGCAACATAAAATATATACATACATAGTGTGTTAAAATCATAACCCTTTTTGGCTTTGCCGTAGTCGAGAAAAAGGTTTAAAGACTAGCTAAAAAAAGAGCTAATAAACTCTACAATAAATATTGTATTTATTCATTCATATCTATAGCTGTTTCGTTTAAATATTTAAGCATGAAATGCAATAACTTTAGCTTTAATTAGCGTTGGGTTAGGTACCTTATATAATTAATTAAGATAAATACCATGCTGAAAATAACTAGAAATCGTAAGTTGAAGGTTGTACCTCTAATCAGAACAAAAAACAAACATTAATGACTCAAAAACGACTCACCTTTTTGTTAATGACACTCCATTTTCCGCAAGCGCCACAAACACAATCCAGTCACAAATTAAAACAAAACCCTTCAAACAGTAACAAAACTGGAACGTTAATGTATACGTTATGGTGTCGGTGCGCGAACGATTACGCGATCTCGCGCGTTATAGAATCGAGATTGCAAACGGTGTGCGCGGCCGCATCGGTAGCATGTTAGAGCGAGAATGAGGCTTGCGCTGCGCACTGACGTTACAACAAATGAAATTAAAAAATAAAAAAAAAACCGTAGAAGCTCAAGTAGATGTATAGAAACCCCGCTTTATCGAGAAGTTAAGAGAAAGTGTCCAGCTCAGTGGGACATTCGAAAGTGTGAGTGCACTCACACCTATACCTATTATAGCTTTATTGTTGACTTTTATGTCCTATTTGATACATTTTTAATTGCCAATAAAATATTTCGTTGCACATAATTTAAATTTTTAAACGTGAATGAAAACAGATATTGCACGTAAATTAAGATTAACATATTTTACATAAGTACTTTTGGTATATAGTCATAAAAATACCGTAAATCGTGTTATAAATCCGCCTTATCTTCGGAGAAAGCATTGGTATAATTTTTGATCCAATATTTTCGTAACGTTTTCCTCTCTTATGTGATATATCATATCAATGAGATTTCTATATCAATAATGACTAAAGAACAAAGATTTTCCATAAATGTTGTGATTACTAAAGTAATTAATAATAATGAACTAAAATTTTGTAAAGCCATGTCTAGTGAAAATAGGATGTAATTTTTTAACAATAGATAATGTTCAAATACGATCTATATTTATTTTATCCTAGAATCCAGGATGATGAGGATGGGTAGAAATGTACCTTAGATCTATCCTTCGACAAAAAAACTACATTTCAATGTGTTTGATGCCATTGGTTTACTCTGCCATATATTTTTAGAGTAAATAATTAAAACCACGCAGATTTTATATTGCATTAATTAGCAAATCTGATCGGTCATCTGATGTTAAGTGGTCTCCATTATCCAAATAACCTCTAAATTCATAAACCAGCTAACAATAGCCCATCCTCAAATATTTACTGTAGGAGTCTGCATAATTATAGCAACTTTCTGTAACCTTTATTAGGTCGTCTGTCCATCTTGCACATTTAATTGACTATCTTTCAACGCAATCTCATCTACATATCTAAAGAATCTAGACTTCACGCACAGACCTGACAAAGACGATTCCACATGACTTCATATAACATTTGCAATGGTACAATCCAATTCGTCATGAGAATTTCATTCGGACGTAATTACTTCCTAATTTTTGCGCAAGTTAGTCCCACATTTCTTCAGATTGTTGCATAATCTTGAGATCAACGTGACCAGAGATCTAGAGCAAGTTTTTTCCCGCGGTTACACCTGTAATGGACTGTTGTTATCCGTCCAGTATTTCGACAGGGAGTTATGACTATATTTCTATAGCTATTGAAAACTTTTGTACTGCGGTGTCGATAATTTCATAATTGTTGCAAATATTGCTTTTGTTGGTTATGGCGGTGTCACTATCAATTATTGCAGCAGTTTATAATTTCCTCATTAGTTTGTCAACCCTACCTGGCAAATTATAAATCGTGTAAAAGTGCCTCTTTAGACCAGATATATGAGACTAGGTGGTAAGTTTCTGGTATGTGAAGGTGCGAGCAATGTTATCTAATTCATGTGTTAGGCGTATGCATTTAGAACTTTCTTTACTATTGACTGATATATTGCTAGTAATGGAGTCAGTACAAGTTGATGCGTTAGTAAATACTTATGTATATTAATGCCCACTCACTAATATTCTTGAATCACAACTTCCTCCTTTCGAAGTGTTATTTCCTCAGCATTTCATCTCAGGATGTATTATTCTGAACAGTAATTCTACGTCACTCATTCCTTTTTCTAATGCAATTTTGCGTTATGTTCCATTATCATCATCATTAATCATTGCTGATGGAAGTGTATTTTATTTTGAATTTGCTTGGATAAAATGAGGTCAACAACTTACAATGATGACTCGTTCCTATGTGTTAAGCAGAAGAGTTAATTCACCAACATTTCCAGCAGCTTACAGACACAACATTTTTGATACTCGGCCTGGGATTCGAACAGTGTTTACAACAGAAATTAGGAGTCGTAAACTTATATACATTTTTAAAAATCTCGGATCTGTACTTGACCAAAAGACTTTGAAAACTGTCTACAGCTCACTAGCACAATCTCTAATAACTTACTGCATCACTGCCTGGGGCGGTTGTGGTGTATCAAAAATGTCAACCCTTGAAAGAGCTCAAAAGGCAGTGTTAAAAGTCATGTTTTATAAACCAATCTTATACCCAACTTCTGAAATATATACTCTGGCCAAAGTTCTTTCTGTAAGACAACATTTTATTCTTCAGACTATTATTATTCGTCAACACTCACAGCTGCCTTTTACTCATAGTTTTAGAAAACATAGAAGGGATCTAGTATGTCAGACAGAGACCTCTAGAACAGTTTTATCTAGTCAACACTTTTATTTTATTGGCCCCCGATTATATAACAAAGCCCACAAGTTTCTTAACTTAAATTCTCTAACTTTACGTGAATGTAAATCTATAACAACGAAATGGCTGTTAACCATTTCCTATGAGGATACGGAATTATTCATAAAAGTAATTAGATAATGGGACTCACATACACACACAGAGAGAGAGAGAGAGAGAGACACACGCACACACACAATTTTTTGTTTTTTTATTGATTTATGTACCTTTAAATACTTTTCTTTTTTTATGTTAAGGAATATAAACTGTCGCCTTTTAACTACGGAGGTGAGCGGTAATATCTGCAACACAGTTTCTAACTAATGCAGATATTATCGAACATTATATTTAAAAAACTTTATAAATATTCCAAATAAAGATTTTATTATTATTATTAAAGCTAGGCCTCATGTTTCATAGCTCTACTACGCTACCATTAGAATAATGAGGCGAATTGCCTACCAGATTAAGCTGTGCGTTCTCTGGAAGTGCTATTTGAGATTTCATCTTAACATAATCAATGGTAATTAATACGTGAGATGATTAAATAGCGTACGTTGAAGTTGGTACACATATACCTGAAATAGGCACGTTCAACCATCAGTTAATGCTTTTTTTTTCGCGGGGAGAAACGCATTATCGCTACCACCACTGGGGGGTGAGTGGAACGGTTATGTTGGTTTCACAGTCTTACAGCCCAATGTCGACTCGGGAGTATAGCATCATCCGAGCGAGCATTAGACCGAGTCCCTAACCCTATCAACATCCTGCACCGGCATACCAACCAAAGCCCGCGGTGGCCTTCTTCGGCGCATACGAGACGGCCCCGGGGTATGTTGTTGCACTAAGCTAGCTGCCGTTGCGGCCCCTCTCTATACAATGGGGCTAAGATGCCCCCACACTCTAAAAGACGCCTTTGGCATCTAAGACAGCGGGAGACCGACCACCCGCATTGTTAACTACCTCGGAGTCGCGTAAATTGGACTGAGCAGCCCCCCGCTGCACGCCCCGCGACTCTCACGAAGCCCCATTTAGTCGTCTCTTACGACAGACAGGGGATGACGTGGCGGAACTTTATATATTCCCCCGGACCACAAGGCACATCAGTTAACGCTGTACGTTGTCAGGAAGAACCTATTATCGAAATTTGACACCAAAGAGTATATCCCTAAAATGATTACCGTCTAGATTGAATTCAGGGAAGGGGAGTGACCGCAATTATTATTGCCCCCATGATCCGAAAATACTTCGAATTGCCGGTTCCGGTTGTTATAAAATGGGGACGTTAAGCCAATTCAAAAGTTGTGAAATTGAATTATCTACATCCGACTGGAAAGTGACTGTGGATATTTTGAATTTCTATACTATTCATTGGTTTCGTGGCAGAGTATTTAGATGTATGCTTATATTATGTAGGTGAGAATCTTTGTAGATTGTAGGTAGATATTATCGCAGTATCTGTACCTGATGCCCATCAGTGCAAGTACTCTTCTGGTTGTAAAGACTGTAGCCAGTGTAATTAATCGGCATTATGAAACATAACAGTTTATGCTTCGGGATAAGCCTAATTGAGTGCTTGTTATTCAAAGTTCTGGATAGTGAATTATGTAACAGCAATTGTATAGCTTAACAAAAAACGGCATGCTCGTCTAATTTGATACCTCAAGAACACACACACACACTCACTCACGCCCTTTATCCCCGAAGGGGTAGGGAGAGGCGCAACTAGTGCACCCACTTTTCGCCGTGCGTATTCCGTCACATGATGTGATAGGGGGCGAGCTTATCGCCATATCGGGCACAAATTCCAGACTCCAGGCTGATACTGAATAGAAAAAAAAACTTAAGAAGTACATCATTTATATCATTAGAGAACTAAACAAGGCAATATTACTATTCACAATACTTTAAACACCAAATTGACGTATTCAAGATTAATTAGCACGAAAGTTTTCATTGGCAAACAATTTCAAGTAAATGTTACAAATTCGACAATCGAAAATGCGAATTCATCGGTGTTTGTGCAACGAGCGAAAATCACTTTCGTTTGATTTCACTTATTCCAATTACAGTGCTATTTCATCTTCACAGTCATATAGAAAAAATTGCATAAATTGTTATTTTGAAGCGGTGAAGATTACAATATATTTGGTAGAACGCTATCGGATTTATTGACTCGTCAAACCCCGCTACGGACGCCGGCGTCCGAGTATATAGGGTTTCCCCATACATCTATATATATAAGCGGGGTTTGACGATTTAAACTGGAGGTAGATATTGTAACTTGGACTTTTCGGTGGACCAACACCTTAGTCCACCCGTGACCATCAAGGCTGTAAGAAAAAATAAAATAAAGTAACGCTATAAAATCTGAAAGTTTTATTCAATGTCTACGATTCGCGTACACATAATAAATTACTATTGGATTTATTTTCGTCTACGGCATAAATTGAGCAATGAATGTACAATTGTTGAGACGTTCTGGGGTATGTAGATTATGTATTTTATCTACTAGCCTTCTGCTATAAAGTTATAATACCTTCATATATGTAGGATCGGAACGTAGTATTTTATTAAGATATGATTTATGGCAGATGAGTGGAACGAAACGTAAGATGAATGATATAGGGAATGGAGTTGTGTGAAAGGGATGAATAGTTTAATTAGCGAGGAGGAAAGAGAGAGAGAACGAATGTCATGAACGAGTGAGTGAGGAAGGGACGGCAGTAAGGTGTTCAGGTTTAAGACGGCAAGACGTTAAGACTTAAGAAAAATAAACTAATTTTTATTGAAGGAATCTGTCTTTATTTTGGCCTATATTGAACAAATCCCACATATATGATTGTAAATAGATCTTGAAAAATTCCAATAGAAATATTGAACAACTTAGAAGATATTACTCAGCTTATTGATTGTTATTACGAAACTGAAGCAGAAATACTTTACTCAATCAGCATCAATAGTGCAATTCTGAAAATCCAATTCAATAGTACAATTGAACTCTTCCAATAACGGTTAGGTGGGACGTGACCATATCATCTCAGTTGATAAATCCCTTCAGGGGAATGAATGCAGTTGTTATGCATGCAGACTAATCAGACACGAGTTTAGTTTTTTTATTTTTTTTTATTGCATAGAATGACGAGACGAGCATGCCGTTCACCTGACGGTAAGCGATACGACCACCCATAAAAAGTAGAAACAACATTCAGCACCTTGAGTTATAAAGTACTGTGTGGCATTCCACTGCGCTCGTCATCCAGAGGCATAAGATGTTAAGTCTCATTATGTCCTGTAGTTACACTAGCTATAATACCCTTCAAACCGAAACATAACAGTGCATGCACACTGCTGCTTGGCGGTAGAAATAGACATTGCGGTGGTACCCACCCAGACGGACTCTTACACATGAGAGTCCTACCACCAGTGTGATAATGATTTTGTCATCCGGTAAGCTAAGATTGCCTGTAGCAGATATTTTGACGCGCGTGATTGTTGTATGCAGAAATTAAAATTAATTTTATTCTTCGTTATAGTTATAAAACAAAGTCGGCTACCGATGTCTGTACGCGATAAAATTAAAAACTAACGGATTTCGATGAAATTTGGTACACACACACATACACATACACTCACGCCTGTTATCCCCGAAGGGGTAGGCAGAGGCGCAACTAGTGCACCCACTTTTCGCCGTTATTCCGTCCCATGATGTGATAGGGGGCGAGCCTATCGCCATATCGGACACAAATTCCAGACTCCGAGCTGATACTGAATAGAAAAACTCAATATCACTTTGCCCGACCCGGGAATCGAACCCAAGACCTCAGCATTGTAGTCGTACCTTAATACAACTACGCCACCGAGCCAGTACCAGAGAAATTTGGTATGGAGCAATTTAAGACCTTGGGAGGGTTTGAGGCTATATTTTGTCCTGTGAACATATATACCGGGACTTTTATCCTGAAGAAACGCTTGCATGCAGGCAAAACCGATTATTTATGATACTAATTTACTTTAAATCAAAAAATAGTCATTCAAAATCATTATTCGTTAGAATTACACGACCGCTAACATAATCAACAAGACTGTCGAGAACAATAACAGCAACACATTTAAGTTTTTATATTCCTGTAAAAGTGGGTCAGTGCTCAGTGTTCACGTAATAAAATAATAGAGTATCCTTTCGCTTTGAATGTTAATTGCAGCATCACGTCTCAGTTGTTCTAATCAGCCTTACGCGGTAATACGTCGGTGAGATGAGATACTACTATTTGCCCTCCGTAAATCGAGTTTGATTCGATCCGTGATTGTAAACAAAATGGTTTTATTATTGGTCTCATTATTGGACAATAATTTATTACGTTTGATATTGTTGGGAAAAAATATTGTGACTTTTTTAACCAGTCAATGAGCTTTGATTGCTTATCTATTGTATTTTTTTTACTCTATAGAAACTAAAATTTCCTCTCAAATACTTTTTTACTGACGGCCGCCAACTTACATATATACATATATATACACACTCACGCCTTTTATCCCCGAAGGGGTAGGCAGAGGCGCAATTAGTGCACCCACTTTTCGTCGTTATTCCGTCCCATGATGTGATAGGGGGCGAGCCTATCGCCATATCGGGCAGAAATTCCAGACTCCGAATATAAAAAACATATAAAAGTAAAATCCACCCTTTCTCTGGAATAACAATTGATTACATCAGCGTACCATCGTCCAAAACACCTCAGTGCCTGAAGACAAAGTCTTCGATCAATGTGTGCTACCAGTGATGACATACGGCACCGAGATGTGACCTCTGACTATGGGTCGCCTAAGACGGCTCACGGTTACTCAGCGAGCTATGGAGAGCGCTATACTAGGTGTTTCGCTACGCGATCGAATTAGAAATGAGGGGATCCGTAGAAGAACGAAAGTCAATGACATAGCCCAGCGGATTAGCAAGCTGAAGTGGCAATGGGCAGGGCACATAGTTCGAAGAACAGACGACAGATGGGAAAAAAGTTCTCGAGTAGAGACCACGTACTGGCAAACGCACCTTGCAGGTGGACAGACGACTTGATAAAGCTCGCTGGAACAAGCTGGATGCAGACCGCTTTTGACAGGTGCGTCTGGAAATCTTGGAGGGGGGGGGGGGTGTATAGCAATGGACCTCATGTGATCAGCTTTTTTCTGAACATCTTTAACTAAACCCATAAAACTGATTCAAGATTTATTGAGAAGTCTTATCATGGTCAGTCTATTAAATAGATACCAAAAAATCTGCATGCGCCATGTATGTCTAACATTTTAATAGACATACCTACTAACAATTATAACAGATCCATAACAACTTACAAACCAATTTACATTTACCGAAATTAGAAACGTACGAACTTGGTATAGAAATCATGACCCTGACACCAAACTCACTTTCGATTGAGCCACCATGGTAGTGGCAGAACAAAGTTATCTCCGACCACTCTCCAACAAAAAAAAAACGCATTGTTTCGACTTTTCCCGTCGACAGTGCAATTATAATCGATAATTGTAACTAATCGCTTGTAACGGGACCATCGTCACGCGACGTATGCAAAACGCGATTCGCGATCGAGATGCGATGGTAGCGTGAATTGGAACGATATTTATATCCGTTCGTGCGCTTTGATACAAACACGGGGATAAAAGTTTATCGTTATTGTCTTATATAAAACGTGGCACGGTTCACGCGAAATGTGATTATTCTATCAGTCATATGTATGTCATTTTTAAAGACATAATTGCTAATATTATGTAATAGTGAAGTGAGTGGGATTCCATTGTAGTGTTCAGAGATGCTTCTTTTTGTCGGAGTTATTATTCCAATTAAACCGGACAGCGTGTGAATCTGAGAAATTTAAATAAGCTTGTCTTGAATAGTACGGGCGTACGTTGCAATTATTTTATATTTTTATTGTATGTCATCAATTACCAATCTCACACAAATTGCTTGTCAAGGAACTTCTGGATCTCACCTTTTCAACAGAATATTATTAGCAGTAAGCCAATGAGACAAAAGTGTAATTTTAAGGCGGCCCTTTTGTCATTTATTCAAATTTGGAATCCCAGGCCGTTTAGTATGTTTTTCGTATTCATTAACAAATTGTTAATGTTCTATGAATCCATTTTACACAAGAACGGATAACTTGACACTACTAAGGAACATTGTGTAGAACACACGTTATATCTTTTCGATTATCGCTTCGTAGTAGTGGTAATTTCAATAATTCTCGTGTTACGGTATGGTTGTAGACTGCCTCAGTGGCGTAGTGGTATTACAGTACGACTGCAAAGCTGAGGTCTCGGGTTCGATCCCCGGGTCGGGCAAAGTGTTATTGAGTTTTTCTATTCAGTATCAGCCCGGAGTCTGGAATTTGTGCCCGATATGGCGATAGGCTCGCTCCCTGTCACATCATAGGACGGAATGACGGCGAAAAGTGGGTGCACTAGTTGCGCCTCAACCTACCCCTTCGGGGATAACAGGCGTGAGTGTATGTATGTACGTTATAGTCAATAACTGCAGTGACGCAGCGTTTAGCGTTCAAAACACTTGTCATTCATTGGATTTTAAATTGCTTTCATGTTTTCTCTGCTGTCCATCTACAATACGGTAATAAGAGAAATTGAAGATTTCTTTTTTATTTGGTCATAGGTGAGGCTTTGCTGTCACTTGCTATTTGATATGTTGCTTCAATAAAAATGTTATAAAAAATGTAAAGTTATTTGAAGCTATTGTTATTAAGTATACCAACTACACTGGAGTAAAAGTGGGCACATACGATGCGATTTGGTACAGCCGAACCATTAAAATGGTATGCCATCGAACCATATCGCATCGTGTGGGGCACGGTTCGATGGACATTATTATTATTATTGTTGGTACGGCTGGTTCGATGGCTTGCCCATCAAACTTGGTTGCATACAACTGGACGTCGCATGGTACGGTTCGATCGTGTGACGTGAAGACTGTACCGCGTGGCGAATTGGTCGCATGATACCAAATCCCATCGTATGTAGATACTATAAAGCCTAACCCCTCGCAGCAGTAGAGGAGGCCCGAGCTCAGCACTGGGCAGTATATCATACAGGGCTGATTGCATTGTTATTAACTATTAAAGTAATTTTAACAATAATTGTGATGTATGGAATAAAAAATATCTTTCCCTATATTTAAAATACCTTTCCCTTCCTCCTAGCTTTTCCTTATTACAGTATTAGTTAATATATCGAGGTTATAGCTTTGAATCAGATGCAATTTTATTTATAAAATGGCTTTAGGAAGTCACACAAATCTGTTTTATATTATAAATGAAGGTTTGTGAAAATTTCTATGTACTGTAGAATTTTATTTAAGTTTCTTTATTACAGCCCAAAATAATTTTGATTTTGAAATCTTATCGTGTCTCATTAATCATAACACAAATTATTTGTTTTAAATCATACAAATTATATTCTAAATTGAATCTCATGTTTAAACCTTTTATTTTATGCTAATAAAGGTAAACAGGTTCCCCAAAATAGCTATGGCTTTTGTTTGTTTTCCTCGTTTATGTATTTTTAATGAGGCTTCTTTTGTAGTATTCGATATTTTGCATAACCGAATTTCCCATTCATAAAATGGTGGTCTTTCCGTACAAAAAGCTGATCGAAACATTCAATTACTTAGCCATTTTTTGTTATGCAGAGTCATTTTTACATTACGTTACTAAATGAAACCAAATATTCGTCTATACCTCTGCTAACATTGTGCCAAAAATCACCCATGAATAACGAATACTTTCACCAAAAATCCCGGTTGTAGTATTCTAATTATTTGATCATTTTGTAGTTTAGTGCGAATATAGTGTGTGCGCAAGTGTATTTCTGACTCAAAGTAATGTTGCTGCTGCGATGAATTCTCCTAGAGCAGTCATAGTGGCATTAGGGCGTGTAAACTTAAAGTTACATTTTATTGATATTTATTTTGTTCGAAACTTACACTTTTTTATTTTACATCTATGGTTAAAATAACTTAATGGAAAACGTTATTTTCAACGAGATAAGTATGTAGTTTAATTTATTAACGCAATGTCAAAATGGTCCTGTATATTGTGTTCTATTATTTTATTTACTTCCTAGTATTGCTTGCGGCTCTGCCCGCGTAATTTTTCTGGGATATTTTTTTTCCCGAGATAAAAAGTAGCCTATAGCACTCAGGAGTAATGTATGGATGTAGCTGGAAGATGGACGCAGGATGTAGCTTCCTATTAGTGAAAGAGTTTTCAAAATCGGTTCAATAGTTCCTGAGATTAGCGCGTTCAATTAAACTCCACAGATTTACAATATTGGTATAGATAAGTATATTGTGAGGCTATTTCTTTATTATTCTAGATTGATTATGAATTGCTGCACGAAATACTTTGATGGTATGTCATATTACAAGTTAGAAAAATATACGATATAAATATTCATGACATTATAATAGGTACTTTGGTGACAATAAAATGTCAGGAATATTCATTTAAATAAAACGTAACTAAGACGTTACTTGTTATAGCAAATGACTCCTAGAAGACCAAAATACCGCAAAATTGAAATATTACTCTTTCGTATTCATCATCATCATCAGCCGAATGATGTCCACATAGGCCTACTCTAAAGAAACTTGAACTTTCATATTAAACACTGCTAAACATCACAATATGTGAAGCTGCCAACCCGCACTAGGCCAGGGTGGTGGACTAAAGGTCATAGCTCATTAGAGCCACCCGGCACCGGACCAGCACCGCCTCGCCTCGGCGGTTAGTATTCTTTATATGGACTTCTATGGGCGGTATTAATAAATCTGTCTCAAGTTTGAGTTACATCTCAAGTAGACATAATGTATGAAGAGTTCAATACTCAAACTTGAGATTCATTTATTAATACCGTCCTATGATCGCGCTCATTACATCAACGTCGTATCGTCACCGGATCGCCTCGCTTACAATCTGACCACGCGCGGACGGCGCGTGGACCACACAGTGACAACTCGCTGCTCACACCCTTGCCTTGCGTGGACCGCGAACTGCCCGCGAATTATTCATGCGAGGACGACGCGTTAGCAATGCGCCGTTCCCACCCTCCCTCTCTCTCCCTTCATTCCCAGCCTTTCTTTTGAACAGTCGGACGTCGCCGTTATTCAAGATTATTGTACAAAAAAACATGAAATTATTTGCTATGTAAACAGAGTTATATAAATTATAGTGTGATTAATAAATATGCGTGGCAAATAATTATGTTAATTGGTCGATTTAATCGCGCGTTCACTACATCATGTCTAATAACATTAGCAATTGGAAGATTTATGGTGTATCGTTATGCGTTACTTTTTGTACGTGCATGTTGTTTATAATCGATGCAATTTATTGAAATTAGATGTACGATGGTAATCTTTTCTCATTGAGTGGTTGTTTTGATGCTATTACAGTAAAACGTTGCAGATAGTAACAATGTTTTGTGCGGAATGTCTGGATTGTTGATTTTATCGCCTTGCTAGTGCTGACTTGGTGCTGAGAAATATTATGACAGTAAAAACGACTGACGTTGCTGAAGTCAGTCAGTTTCATAGTTTTTTTGTGTTTCTCGGTAAGATGAAAGGTTGACTAGGGATTTACCAGAAGAACCCAGGACCGTTTCTAATGTCACGTTTCTAATGGGAGGTAGTATTATTTGCACTTTCTCAGCGAGAAAAAGATGACAGCGTCTGTGCGGTGCCTAAAGGAAAAATACCTTTAATTCATGATTGTGCATTTCTTTATTTGATAAAACTTATTTTAATACTAATTTAATGCAATATTTTCCCAAATCTAACTAAATCTTGTAAAAATAAATCCAAATCAAGGAAACAACAAAACAAAAACGTGAGACAATTTTTTTGACACGCAGAATATTATTTACATAGAATTGTCATTTACACTCCCATTATCATAAAACAACGATATCTTTTAATGACACAGACCGATTGTTACGCGAATGAGGCGGGTTTGATTCCCAGATGGGATATTTGCGAAATTATAAGATTTGTTTTTATTTAGCCATTTAGCTTTACGATCCAAACTTCGGATTTTGGTGGTCTTTTTAAGGGAATTAGGTCATTAATGGGAATGTTCTTTCGTTTGTTTTCGGAGCAAGTGGGTCATTAGCTAATGCTTAATCATATTCATTACAATAAAACTAGAAAAATATGTTATGCACGCCGGACTTAAAAGAAATGGAGAAAGAACAAAACACACATAACGCCTTTATTCCCAAATGGTTGGCAGAGGCGCAAATGGGGCTTCCACTTTCGCCGTGTGTGTTCCGTTCCATAATGTGATAGCCTATCACCTTATCAGGTAAATAAATTGATTCATAAGTCCCAGGCTCCGGGCTGATACGATAGAATAGAAGAAGAAGGTAGAAGAATAATCCCTTATCACTGCCCGCCCCAGGATTTGAACCCGGACCTAACAGCGGGTATCGTAGCTACAGCGCACGCAGAAAACTATGTCACCGGGTTACGGGATTCTTTTCCATTTAGCCATTGACAGGAATCACCTTAAGTATTTTTCTAGAGCAAAATTTTATTTTGCTTCATATTAGATTGTTTAATATTTGACAGCCTCGGTGGCTTGGTTATATTGCAACTGCAGTATTGAGAACTGGGGTTCGATCACTGGGTCGAGCAAATAGTTTTTCTACTATCAGCCTTGATTTTGGAATTTGTGTCTGATATGGCGAAAGGCTCGCCCTCTACGATGTGACTGGAGTTGTATACTACATGGACCTTGTGGACACTAGGCAGAATTTCCGTGCTTTCCGGCGTTTTTGCCATACCTACTATTGGAATCAAGTTTAACAGCTCAAGTAGGACCCCTTTAATTTTATCCGTGGTGCTTTACATCTGGCTTTTCCAGTTGTGAAACTCTAAATAATTAAGGTTAAATTGCCTTTTTTAGTTCATTATTTTGTCTCCCGCTTTGCTATGGAGGGAAGTGGAAAATATATTTCTAACTCCTCCCTATTCTTCTGTTTGATTAACTTCGTTGCGGGTTAAGACTAATTAGTGTTCCCTGAGACTCGCCGAGCTTCACCGCTCGGTGTCATAAAATGCGTGCCACTGCTGATCCTGGCTTACAGGAGTTGCAGTGGTGGGTGTGAGGGCGGGATAGTCTCGTTACCATGTGACGGAAAACGCACGGCGAAAAGTGGGTGTACTAGTTAGTACTGCGTGCCTGATATGGCGAAAGGCTCGCCCCCTACCAAGGAATGGAAAACGCACGGCGAAAAGTGGTACTAGTTAGTACTACCTACACCTTCGGGGATAATAGGTGTGTGTATAATCTATATATGCGTTGCTAACATAAATAGAGCAGGTCATATGCAAAGTTGCTTGTAAGGCTTGCAACTGCCACACATAACTAATGCAATTATAAACAATCTCATCAGTGCATTGAAGCCTTAGAACGCTTTGTTTTCCCAACAACGCAAATTGTTAGTGAATATTTATAATACATCCTTAATACTAATATTATAAAGGCGAAAGTTTGTAAGAATGTCTGAATGTATGGATGTATGGATGTTTGTTCCTCTTTCACGCAAAAACTACTGAACAGATTTCGATGAAATTTGGCACACGGATAGATCATGCCCTGGATTAGCACATAGGCTACTTTTTATCCCGGGAAAATATAAACCGGGACTTTTATCCCGGAAAAACTTTTTAAGGCGGGCGGAGCCGCGGGCAAAAGCTAGTTTATAATATTAAAGTTATAGTTACCCCTATGCCTTAATGAGATTCATGTTGTGAAAATGACATTGAAAATAGTTTTTTTTTACGAAAACTTTGGTTAAGAATTTGAGTAAGTTTGTAGGAATATTCTCTGGAAACAATGAGTCTAAAAATATTTTTCTATTGTAGTTTTTTTTTGCTTTGAATGACGAGACGAGCATGCTGTTTGCCTGATGGTAAACGATACGAACACCCATAAACAGTAGCAACACCATCCAGCACTCTGACTTACAAAGTACTCTGTGGCATTCCACTGCGCTCGTCATCCTGAGACATAAGATGTTAAGTCTCATTATGTCCAGTTACACTGGCTACAATGTCCTTCAAACCGAAAAACAACACATAAGTTACATTATGCGTAAATATCAGTGTATTTATTTTAATTACTCTCAATCCAGTAATATCTTTCATACAAAAAAGCCGCAGGAAAAGCTGGTAATGTAATTAAAACGTATCGCAATTGTACAAGATTAAATCTTCCCAAACGTAATTACTGGTCTGGTTATCGTCCTGCGTCATGTCAAGTAAATAACCGCTAATTTACGCGCTATAATGTTTATTTATAAATGTATCGTAGGTATGAACAATAGGGTATTTATTTATTATGCGAATGCGAAAAAGAAGCCTTTTTGTGAAATCAGCAATAAAATTAGTTAAGAAATTGGACAGCAGTTCATATTCCAAAAATTGCAATGTAAATTGCGCGCCTAGTGGGGATAACGCGCTAACTCCCATTTTTCACGCGCATCGCAATGCCTGATGACGACACTAAATATTATTGAGTCTCTTTTTCGTTTTTTGAGATTTATCCCTTCCAGCAGATTTCAAAGGCTCTTATCGATTTGATCTTATTGATTTTTTACCGGCTTTTGGTCGTGTTTTACTATTTGTCATGAAACTAACGCTTTGAAGAACAAGTAACCCTTGGTAACATGATCTGTCAACTACAATTAGAAATACCTATTCAAAATAAAATCCCTCAGCTCATTGAAATGAAATAATAAAATGAAATGAAATAATAAAAAAAATGTATTCGAACCCATAAAATGTTATACATTATTTAGATTCAGTCAATATTAACTCTACCACCAGTTCGGAAAGCAGTTCTCACTAGAGAAGAGCGGGCAAGAAACTCTAGTGTTGCTCTTTTCAAAATCAGTTCAAGGTATAAAATACAATTAATAATAAAAAAATAAATAACATGATATATATATATTTGTTATTTTTGTTTAGAGCAGTTTATTCATATACTCGCAAAAAAGTAATAAATTTTAAAATCTTATACGAGTGCATAATTCTCTCAGGAGTCATGTAATAATTTGGTCTGAAATTCTTCAAGATTCGTTATTAATCTAAGTTCAATATATTCATTTCATAGATCATCACTCACTGCGTCACGAATACTGTCAAAATGAAGATCCAATTACTAGTTTATTATTAAATATCCGTGACCTGTGCCTCACTTTGATAATACTTTTGTTTACATCAAAAACTTGAGCATTGCCATGAAGCAATAAACCGCGCCTATTGACGTTCGCCTTTGTGAAGTACCACAGATAAAATTTCACAGTAGTAGAAAATAATAGTGCAATCAAATTACACCTTTATATACCAGGGTATAAAATTCGATATCCTTTGCTACAGACCCGTCGACCAAGGAGGGCAAAAAGGAAAAAATAAGCGAAATAACTTTCCTAATTAAAATTTCATCGCCCACTGGCAACCGTGCCGAAAGAATAAAACAAAAAGATCTCTTTTATATTTTTTTTCTCATCACCGTCCCGGCAGAATGGAGTTAATTCCCTTCGGCTGATAAAGCCAGGCTCTGCGTGACGGGTCGTCTAGTAATTATAAAATCCTACGCCTACGTTTATCATGCTTATTAATTAAGCGCATTTTTTCAACTAAATTAAAAAGATTAAGTCTGTTTTGTTTATTAGGGCTGAGCGTCTTGTTTCCTTTGACAATTTTTTTTTATTTGAAAATTTAGTTAACGTTTATGGATCAGTCGGTGTTGATTCGATTGCATATTTCTCTAAAATATAAAAAAATATCTAAATTCATTGTAAAACCAAGAAGAGTAAGAAAGCTTGACAACGGTCATATTTACATACTGGCTTTTAATCGCGGCTCCGCTTGCGTGAAAATCTTTTTCCGGGATATAAGTCCCGCTTTATATTTTCCCGGGATAAACAGTAGACCATGTCCTTAATAGGGTCTCAGACTATCTCCATACCAAATTTCATCGAAATCCGTTCAGTAGCTTTGGAGATGTGCCGTAACAAACAAATAGAAAAACAGACAGAAAACAATTATAAAAATCGCTGATTTGTTTCCCATTACTCTTATTTAGTCACCCCCTTTCTTTTGTATCGCATTTCTTTTAATATACAGTCAGCCACATAAATACCTGAACAAATTAAAAATTTTCAAATTGACTCTACGCGTTAAACTTACATATATATATATACATATACACTCACGCCTGTTATCCCTTAAGGGGTAGACAGAGGCGCAACTAGTGCACCCACTTTTCACCGTCATTCCGTCCCATGATGTGATAGGGGGTGAGCCTATCGCCATATCGGGCACAAATTCCAGACTCCGAGCTGATACTGAATAGAAAAACTCAATATCACTTTGTCCGACCCGGGGATCGAACCCGAGACCTCAGCTTTGCAGTCGTACTATAATACCACTACGCCACCGAGGCGTTAAATTTAATTGAAATTTTTTTTCTTCGTGTGAAGTCAACTAAGTTACCTTTATTTTATTTTTGTGAAGAGAAAACGAAAATTGTTTTTTTTTGTCCTCAAAAAAAAAAAAAAAAAAAAAAAATTCGTTCAATTAAATTTAACGCCTCGGTGGCGTAGTGGTATTATAGTACGACTGCAAAGCTGAGGTCTCGGGTTCGATCCCCGGGTCGGGCAAAGTGATATTGAGTTTGGTAAGAACAAAAGTGTGTAGGCGATTTGAAGATTTGAATGTGTTCAGCTATTTATGGGGCTCACTGTACAAACACACCAGAATTTACTGCTTTATTATACTATACATAGACTGCCTCGGTGGCGTAGTGGTATTACAGTACGACTGCAAAGCTGAGGTCTCGGGTTCGATCCCCGGGTCGGGCAAAGTGATATTGAGTTTTCTATTCAGTATCAGCCCGGAGTCTGGAATTTGTGCCCGATATGGCAATAGGCTCGCCCCCAGCGACTATATAACCCCTAGACTCCTAATGTTCAATATTTCTCTTCAAATTAATTCTGTCAACTACCTGAGGTTTGAGGAAGCGGGGTACTTCATTATGATTGGTTCTTCCAACACCTTATCGCATTATATAACCTTGGAAACATAGGCATAGGGATGGGACGAGTTAAATGAAAACACGATTTTTTATCGATATTACTTTTATGTAATAAAGTTTTATAGTAATGTTATTATTATTTATTAAACATATTGATATTTTAACGAAACTATTTATGTTATCAAATGACAGATGGCGCTTAGTAAGTCTCATCGACAATAACAAGAATATTAGAGCTGACTTGTAGGAATAACACAAAGAATAACGCAAAATAATCGTTATAATCAACAAACAAAATAAAAAATTATCCTAATAACATTTATTTCTGATACCGCTAGTCAAAAATATATCCTAATCATTTTTAAAATGAATTCACTATTACTAATGAACTAACCATTTAAAATAAGAAGCCTGTTAAAATTAAATAGGCCTCAGATAAATTGATTAGTTGAGTATTCGGGCGATAGTTTCTCTTATTTTTAATTTTATCGATAGAACTATCGACAAATCCTTTTGGTGTATCACTTACTTTTCATGTTAAAAAACAAAACGAAATAGAAAATATAAAAAGTACTTTCGTCGGAAAGAGATGCAAATATAACAAGATGGCGCGTAAACACCCAAATGGCCAGTCTAAGATGAACTCCGTAAAATTTTAAATAAAATGTGATTATGTGTCGTTATTGACTTACCTGTGAAATGTAATGCCATTTTCTGAAAATTTTAATTATGGCTATTTATACCACACCATTTTATTGTGCACGGGTTCATTACAATAGTTATTTATTCGCAAACACGGAAGTATTTACAGCTCACAGTTGTGGTCGCAACTGACTTGAAGATTTTGAACGGTCAGCTACATTGGATCTATTTGTCAGATGTGTTGCCCGAAGCCGATCGTCTGTTATTAGGAGTCTAGGGGTTATATAGTCGCTGCTCGCCCCCTATCACATCATGGGACGGAATGTCGGCGAAAAGTGGGTGCACTAGTTGCGCCTGTGCCTGCCCCTTCGAGGATAACAGGCGTGAGTGTATATTTATATGTATGTAGATAGATAAGCCGGAAAATGTAGAGACATATATTTTCAATGCATAGAGAAGAGTCGATAGTATTATCTCGAAGTAAAAACTATAAAGCACATTCGAGCTAACGCACGCATGGCTACATTTAAATTTTAACCACGGATTTTAACTTTAATATGTAAGTATATTAAGTAATAAGTTTTAACTTAAAAATTTGATCCAGGTTCTAATTTTATTTTACCTCATAACTTTCAGACAAGTTTTCGAAAAAATGTATAGCCTATTTCAAGCTTAATTTACACAGAAATAATGCAATAGATTAGCACAAAACAAATAAAATAAGCATAAAAGAATTCGACCGTGACAGGACTCGAACCTGCAATCTTCGGATCCGAAGTCCGACGCCTTATCCATTAGGCCACACGGTCTTGTATTCAGCAGTTCTATTTAACGACTAGATTCTAATTTTCAGCTACTCAAGGCCTGAAAGTAATCATGGTGAAATTCTTCGTATGTGACCGTTCTTCGTGTGTTTAATGTCATGTTTGGACAATTATCGGAGCCAATACAAACAAGGCCAGTATAATTCTGGCAACCGTTGAAGGTCGTAAAGTCAATACTGTTTTAAGATATTTAGAAAATATTGTTACTAACAATAGTAGTAATGTTTTAAATTCAAACAAAGTTCAACGTGCATTGAACAATTATCAAAGAAATAGGCTGGCGTAATCTTGCTGATTAAAAAGGCCTGTATACTTGAATATTTAATACAAATAAAAAAACAACAAAGAAATGTGCAATGAAAAATTATTTGGATACTAGGCTCGTGCTCGCGGCTTCACCCGCGTGAAATACCTTTCTCGTTACAAAACTTCCCAAAACACAGTACAATGCCAGCGCCATTTAGGTAAAAAAAAATCAGATCAATACCATCCATTATTTCCTATGACACCAAATTACCAGGATAAAAAAGTCAATGTGTTAATCCACGACACGATCTACTCGGGTGCCAAATTCCATACAAATCCGGTTAGTTGTTTCTGTGTTTACTTCTAACAAACATACAAACATACAAACATTCAAACATCGCAGTTATATTAGTAAGATTTTGCACATAGATAGATCCTGTACACACACACACTCTCACATCTTTTATCTCCGAAGGGGTAGGTAGAGGCGCAACTAGTGTCCCAACTCTTCGCCGTTATTCCGTCCCATGATGTGATAGGGGGCGAGCCTATCGCCATATCGGGCACAAATTCCAAACGTCGTGCTGATACTGAATAGAAAAACTCAATATCACTCCCGACCCGGGATCGAACCAGAGACCTCAGCATTGTAGTCGATAGATCCTACATTCCCCACGTTAAATAAATCAGTATTGCGGGCTACCTATGACTATTAACTCTATGCATTTTAACTCAAATTGTATACAGTGAGCTTAAAAAAAAATAACATGCTACTTTTACTCCAGCAAAGTAGAAAAGATGTTTTGCTGTGAAGGTTGTTCACGCGGGCAAAACCGCGACCAACAACTAGTATCTCATAAGTGATAACCTACCAGCAAATCCATAATCCAAAGTTGTATAGAAATGAATAAAACGGTGTCATCTTGAGGTTTTATTAAACCCGACGAATTATAGAAGTTTCAGAAGTGCCATGTCTGGAGTTAGTTTTTGTCCAGTCTAGACGTATTGTGCTGCAGACTGTACTTTAGTAAGACTGGGTATACTGGGTAGACTAGTTATGATAAATAACAAATAAACACACATCACGTGTTTAACTCCGAAGGGATAAGCAGAGGAGCTACCGGTGCACCCACTTTTCACCATGTGTTTATTTATTTAAAATGTATACCAACAGCATACATTCAAGTGTTCGTACTATGGGATATTTATGAAATGAAAAACGACTGCCTCGGTGGCGTAGTTGTATTGCGTACGCGTTACGAGTACGATTTGCGCGCTGAGGTCCTAGGTTCGAATCCCGGGTCGGGCCAAAAAAACTTTGTGCCTGGGTTTTTCCATCTTAAAAAAATTACTCAGTCGCAGCTCGGAGTCAGGAAGTTGGCGGTGTGATACCCCCGTGCCTCGGAAAGCACGTAAAGCCGTTGGTCCTGCGCCTGATCTCTCTCCGGTCATGTCGGATTACCGTCTCACCGGACTATGAGAGTGAAGGAATAGCGAGTGCACCTGTGTATTGCGCACACACTTGTGCACTATAATGTCTCCTGCGTACCTGGCTGATCTCCGTTGAGATTGGCCGCCGTGGCCGAAACTGACTAGGAGTATTTCATGAAATGAAATCATTTATTCGAATCCATAAAATGTTAAACATTACTTAGATTCAGTCAATTTTTACTCTACCACCAGTTCGGAAAGCAGTTTCCACCAGAGAAGAACGGGCAAGAAACTCTAGGGTTGCTCTTTTCAGAATCAGTTCAAAAGTATAAATTAGGTACAGTGCATAATACAAATAGACATATAGAGATTTTTACTTTGTTAAGAGCAGTTCATATATTTACTTGCGTCATAATACATTTTCAACTCCCACTCGAGTGTACAACCCTCTCAAGAATCACGCAATAATTTGATGTATACTTGTCCAATATAGGTATTATTAACTATTAGTTCTGAGACATAGTAAGCGAAATGGGTAGACCAGCCCACACAAGCAGCACCCGTTCACGAGTATGTCGCATGTTAAATTGTACTCTAAGAATGCACAGAAGTATAGTTTTTTAATCCCAAATCTTATAAAAAAAGAAACTATGATGTAGCTGTTACGAATAAATTCAAAACATCTTTTGCAGGGATCCCTTTGGTTTGCCTACTTTTTTTTAAACTATTATTTTTTCGCATAATTGACTTTGCATAATATGTATCGGCACAATAGTACTATCGCATAGTAATATTTTGGCCTACTACTTTCTTGTAATAATAAGCTATTGGAATAATTTTAGCTCGACTAATTTGTATTAGACTAATACACATTTTGCATAACATGTATTTAGAATAAATTATTAATTAGCGTGTTAGGTGCATATGAACCACCGCACGAGTCGAGCGAGCGAAGCGAGCGTGCCGCGGCAGCGGCCGGCGAGTGCCAGAACCGACTTTAAGACGTTTGCAACTCAGACAAAACCAAACATGAATGATGCTTATTTGTTGTTATGACTTTTGATATTTATGCTTTTTGACGTTAGTCGTTCTGATGGTTGTACTTTTTGTATTTATGCTTTATTATTTTATGCTAAAACAATTATGCGTAATGATTATTATGCACATTAATATGTAGGCTTAAAGCTACGATGCGTAACAATATTATTACAAAAAAAATATGCAATCCAATAGGGAACCTCTTTTGCACAGCATCAGTACTTACAACTGAGTAGCTATCTATATAATAAAATTAATAAAATACTAGAAATTTACTAAAAAACTAATAGATAATGTAAGAAATCTTTGACTGATTGGCTCATGTGTCTCGCATATAATGAAACTGAGATCATTCTAAATCGTATGACTGAGTTCAATGACAAAAACAAAAGCAAATTCACACATTCACTGAGACTCAAGTGTTTGAGTCAGAGTGAATGATGCGTATCGGAAACGTGGATGTGTATCCACGCGCAATAGGTGTACACATACTCAATACGCATTTACACTCACACACAAATACACTCTTTATTGTGTTTAATATTATTATTAGTGAGATTTTTTCTTTTTTTCTCTTCATAATTCTTTGTTTAATTTTGTCATGGAAGGGGGGGCTATTAGCACAGGTATAGTGTTACCTAAAAAATGCCCTTGATAGTAATGTTGGTAAATAATTTCTTTGTATTAAATAAATAATAATGATGTGATCAGTCTACTGCCATATAGAGCTTAATTTATAGACTCCGGTTTTCGGAAATACACGCGTGGTGAGTGTATTTAATTGAGTTACCTTTTCGTAGCAGCTTATTGACTTTAAAAGGGTCTACAAACACACACCTAAGTACGGTTCCTTCATAATTACAAAATCCCTGACACCTTTCCTTAACTTCAAAAAACAAAAGGGAATTTAGAAGCGATTTTCGCTTTTTTAACAGCTAAAGATGAAAATGCGTATGAATTTTTACCGCCCACTTTTCTTAATATCATATTTGAGTGAGTGCACTTGAAACATCACAGGGAAGGCAAAGATGGATGTCGTTTCCTCTTAAAATGATCTTGAAGTGTAAAAATGGGGGGACGCGTCAGTATAACTTATAGCGTTGACTTTAATGTTTAAAACACAAACTCTAAAAAATCTTACATACATCTTATTATATGACGAAACCTGGGGATTTTGACTCTTATTTGGAGACAGGAAAATGACAAAAATTTTTTTTTTTCGCTTCAGATCTTATAACATCCAATAAGCATATTAGTAAGCTTATGTCCTTATCTTGTTGATTCAAAGAGTTAGCAGGGGCCTATCTGATGTGTTTGTATTTTGTTAACCTTAGATCACACGGTTATCGACTATGGTGATGTGTGCCACTTTGATGTAAATGCAGATTTACTCAACAAAATCGACCGTTTTCTTAGTAACTGCATTCGATTCGTTTATAATCTTCGCAAGCTTGAGCACATTTCTTCTTACAGATCGCAGTTAAACTGGCTTCCCATCCGTCAGCACCGTTCGTTGCGTGCGCTCATTACCTTCTTTTTTATTCTTACCTACTTGTCCAACCCCTCCTTCTTATCTGTCTTCCAACTTTATTTACCATTGTGATACCATGATAGAAATCTGCGTTCGTCTAGCAATCTCTTAAGTGTCCATTTCATAGCTTTGATTTCCTTCACTCTTCTTTCGCTATCCAATTCATCCTTCTCTGGAACGCACTCCCGCTCGAAATCAGGTTAAGTACAACACGGCTGGCATTTAAAATGAGAGTTCGGCAATTACTCCTCGCCGAAGTAGCAGATTCCCATGATTAGCTTATTCGTATTTATTTACGTATGTAATTATTTATATATATATTTTAAATAATGATTTATGTACACAACTATATATGTAGCATATGTAAGCATACATAATATATTATGTTTAATAATTATCATTGTATTTTATTCTCATCTTGATTTTTCATTATTTATAATAATATACACCTGCCTCCGTCTCTCGGCTACAGCAGATCGACTGGGTGAAAATGCCCCTAGGCATTAAGTCCACCTGTACTATCTTTGTACAAAGTGGTTAATGAATAAATAAATCACAATATAATGGTTCTAAGTTTTCACATGGCAGGCTGAATGCATCGCCACAAAAGGCAATTTCAATTCTAGTTATTCCACGTATATTTCCATCTTATTTTACCTGGTTTTGTAATCGAGCCCAGATCCACACTATACACCAAAATACTCTGCCACTAGACTACTGAGGCGCTGTACTATTAATTAGAATGGCGCTATATAATAAATTTCATAAAGTTAGATGTTGCATAAAACCTCATTAACTTGATTAAAACGTTGATTTTTAATTTAGATAAACGCGGAGTTGATAAACCGTGTTATGTTTTAATTTTATTAACTTAGTTTAACATTTTGATGTATCGTTTGGGGGTTAATATTTATATAAGCCGCTTATTGCTGAGCAAAGGTTGCTTTTTTAACCGGATTAAAAAAATAAGGAGTTTTTATATATTTACACAAATTACTATAAATTTGTATGCCGATTTCCGTAATTCCTTTTATATTTAAGAAAGAATGTGTAACTGGGCCTATAACAATAAAACCATTATAAAACAAGGTATTTTTTAAATGTGGTAGTAGGACTCTAGGTAGAGCTCTTAAGTTAAGTACCACAAGATCACTACTATTTCTGTCGTCAAGTAGCATATGGCATCTTGCCTGTGACCCCGGTGCTGTACTGAGTTATGTTTACCATATTCAGTGCTGCAGTATTGGTTAGGCTGAGTTGAATGAAAATCCCAATGCTCGCTCGGATGATGCTATACTCCCCAGTGTCGACATTGGGCCGTAAGACTGTGTGAAACCAACATAATCGATCCACTCACCCCCCAGTGGTGGAAGCGATAACGCGTTTTTCCCCGCGATAAAAAAAGGGTTCCCATTTTGGCACAATATTGTAATAATATATTTGTGTTACATTAATATTAAACTTGTGATTGACCCAATTTTCTTTTCTATATTTCTGGGTGGTTTTGCTGTTGTCTTTATCATCAGGCGAACGCCAATGCCAAGTGCCCAGTGGTTTGGGGGCATTTAGAGATTTCCGACCCGGCATCCCTTGCCTGTCGTAGGATGCGACTAAATGGGGCTTCAAGAGAGTCGCGGGGCGAGCAGCAGGGGGCTGCTCAGTCCAATTTAAGCGACTCCGAGGTGTACGACAATGCGGGTGGTCGGTCTCCCGTTGTCGTAGATGCCAACGGCGTCCTTTAGAGTGTGGGGGCATCTTAGCCCCCTTGTACAGATAAGGGCCGCAACGGTATCGCGCAGGGACGGTCCCGTGCAGCTATCTTAGTGCAACAAGATACCCCGGGGCCGTCCTGTATGTGCCGAAGAAGGCCACCGCGGGTTTTGGTTGGTATGCCAGTGTAGGAAGTACATAGTGTTAGGGACTCGGTCCAATGCTCGCTCGGATGATGCCATACTCCCGAGTGTTGACATTGGGCTGTAAGACTGTGTGAAACCAACATAACCGATCCACTCACCCCCCAATGGTAGTAGCGATAACGCGTTTTTTCTCCGCAAAAAAAAAACAGGCCAAGGAGGTGGTTTGCTGTTCTCATTTTCCCGTGCGAAAAAATTGTGACAACATTATGGTTCCACTATTACATTTTTGGTATAGACAAAACTTGCTACATAAATTAGCTTTACAACATAAAATGCCATAAAATTTTAATTTAGTTTTTCATCCCTCATTTACTTTTTTATACGTTTTAACGTGGTTTCCATAATTTTATCTGTCCAAAATGGACTTAAACCAAATAATATGCAAATTTTCGATGGTCTTACCATTCATGAGTTCATTTGCTTTTACTGCAATTATTTTGTAGAGACTTTAGTAATAGGTATTTCATAGCACCATATGGTTAAAATAGTGAAAGCTGCGTTTCAAATGCTAATATCAGTATTCACCATATGATGTAACTATAGTGGTTAGGATAGTTTTGTTTCTGATACTACATAACTTATTAAAGTACTAGATTAAATATTGTGTCTGAATACTGATCTACAGCTAAAAAATCTTAGATAAATGGGCCTCCATTCGATTGCTGAAAAGTGACAAAAGCTGATACATTTGCCAAGCAGTTAATACCTATTTGCCGGAAAGCTCTGCTTGGCATTAATGTTCAGGGTAAACTAATCACCGTCAAAAGCCGAGCCGGATCAGCTATTATGTAGACAAAAGCGAACAGACAAAGTGATGCACTTATAATTTGCTCGCAGTAAATGGAGCCGTGTTGTTGTGTTGATCCGCTAGATGGCGTTGTTACTCTTTGAATTTGATAGTGGTTGCAATCTGAATAGAGAATGAAATGTATTCTTTATCCAGCTGTCAAGCGAGTGTATTCGCTAAGCTTTAGTTATTATTGAGGTATTCACATCAGAATATTAAAAAAAAAACTATGTTCTGCGATTGTCAAAATATGTTATATTATCTTTCGTGTAGGTACGAGGTACAGTCGGAAACTGTGTGCTCGACCACCTTAAGGTTCTAAATCAGTATTTTGCGCGACAAGTGTCAGCAATATGCAACTAAAGTAGTTGTAGTATCTGCTGTTTCATTTGTACATCTTCGAAATGCTCGCACCTGCTTGGTAAAATATGAAAAATGGGCGTTTTATCTTGAGAAAGTGTACTGGCACCAAATTGGGTGACTGTATTTTGGTCTATGCTATGGTCAACTATATTAACTGAGAACTATATTAAGAGTCCGTCTGGGTGGATACCACCGCAATGTCTATTTCTACAGCCAAGCAGCAGTGCGCATGCACTATTGTGTTTCGGTTTGAAGGACATTGTAGCCAATGTAACTAGGTACTGGACGTACTGAGACTTAACATCTCAGGGTGACGAGCGCAGTGGAATGCCACACAGTGTTTCGTAACTCAAATTGCTGGATGGTGTTGCTACAGTTTATGGGTGGTCGTATCGCTTACCATCAGGTGAACGGCATGCTCGGCTCGTCATTCGATGTAATAAAAAAAAGCTTCTATCTGACACAACACTTTTATGGCACTTGCAATGTCTATATTTTTTTGGAACAAGGTGATATTCTAATGTCAGTAATCATTATCATCATCATCAGCCACATGGCGTCCACTGCTGAACATGGCCCTCCCCTAAAGATTTCCAAAGACGTACTGACAAGCGCAGCATCGGACGTCCACCTGCATGGTGTATAGACGAGATGATAAAAGTCGCAGGAACACGCAGGATGCAGGCCGCTTTTGACAGGTACATCTGGAAATATTAGTAATAGTACACTAAAATTAAGAAATTAAATTATTATTTATTTCCGGACGCTGGTTGCCGCTGCGCCCCTTATCTCGCCCGTTGTACGAAAAACGATGAACTGTCGAATGCCGCTATTTGCGTCGTGGTAGAGGCGCACCGGATGCCTAATCAGTGTATATAATTATACTTAACTCTTAACTATTTATTCACTTATACTGCCTCGGTGGCGTAGTTGTATTACAGTACGACTGCAAAGTTAAGGTCTCGGGTTCGATCCCCGGGTCGGGCAAAGTGATATTGAGTTTTTCTATTCAGTATCAGCCCGGAGTCTGGACTTTGTGCCCGATATGGCGATAGGCTCGCCCCCTATCACATTATGGGACGGAATAACGGCGAAAAGTGGGTGCACGAGTTGCGCCTCTGCCTACCCCTTCGGGGATAACAGGCGTGAGTGTGTGTGTGTGTGTGTGTGTGTGTGTGTGTGTGTGTGTGTGTGTGTGTGTGTGTGTGTGTGTGTTCACTTATAGTATCTATTTGCTTCCATTTCCCACTATTTTGTTTATCTATTTATTCCCATTCGTCTAATATAGGTAATCAATCCGTGAGTCACTATCCATTAAGTGAGGGTTCCAGTTGAAAACCAGCGCCAGGCACACCTTGCCTGGCATTTTATGCTGAACTGGATCCTTTTCGACAGTATCATGGGATGCACGTTGCCCGCATGCTTTATGTTAATACCTAAGTATTACTTTTTAGTGAATTGTTTGTGTGCGTCCCAGCATATTGTGCAAATAAATGTTTCTTTCTTTCTTCTTTAAATTATACGAGACAAGAATAACAAAAAATAATTAAAATAAATTTTAAAAGCAGTTTTAAAATCCAACCCTCCACTGCGTATTTTTTACTTCACGACCGTGTTATCTCGCAGCGGGATTAACACTTCAAATGCAAATCAAGCCGTTTCGCGTACACGTGGCGTTTGCGAATTAATTTCGTTTAATAACCACTAATTGTACTTGGTTGCGTTCATTGTATTCGTGCCTTGGTTATTGTGGTTTGGAGTTTGTATGATTAAGAAATTGTGGGAATGGTTGATTGTGATGTGAATGGTTAAAGGCCGTGGAATGGGTTGGTGGTGTTGTGTTGGATGGGTTCAAATGACTTATAGAAAATGTTTGTTAACTGAAATTAATATTTATTGTATGTTACAGTACGACTGCAAAGCTGAGGTGTCGGGTTCGATCCCCGGGTTGGGCAAAGTGAGATTGAGTTTTTCTATTCAGTATCAGCCCGGAGTCTGGAATTTGTGCCCGATATGCCGATAGGCTCGCCCCCTATCACATCATGGGACGGAATGACGGTGAAAAGTGGGTGCACTAGTTGCGCCTCTGCCTACCCTTTGGGGGATAACAGGCGTGAGTGTATATGTATGTATATATGTTATTATTGATAAGCGCAATATTGTTTAGCGGCTTGCTTGCTTTTCTGCAAATAAAATGCTACAAACATTTCATCGAGACACGCGGCAGCGTGTCAAGCCAAGCAAAAAAAAAAAAAAGTCGAAGCTGCCTAGTGTAGTTTCACCCGAACCATTTGGAGCGACTTTTGACGCCTATATAACTCAAAATCTATTTAACGTAAATACCTGAGATTTGGTTTATGTATTAAACCCCCTCAAGTTAACTAGAATCCCAAATTTCATAAATATAACTTAAACGGTCATTGAGATACTAACATCTAAAAATCGGCATTTTTATCACTGACTGACATATAGATCAAAAACCTAACCCACTTCCAGATGACCTAGAAAGTTGAAATTTGGTGTCCGGATAGGTAATTGTATGTATACAAAGGAAAAAATCTGAAAACAGTGTATTTTTAAGATTTGAAACATTTTCCAAGCAATCGGAAAATCTGCATACTATCTTTAAATTATCTTTAGAATAATGGACGTTTAGGCGTACACGTCCATTGATGCTTTATTTGAATTTTAATACTATTTACCTTGATCCATTAATTACGTTCCCTCCGTATTAAGGCACCACTTTTGCTTGAATTTTTCTATAAATTTTCCGACTTTAGACAGAGCTGTTGTGGGATACGGTGGTAGGTTCATATAGATACGTTATAGGCATCAGCAACTCGTGCCCACTCTTCAGTCTTTTTTATTATATTATATTCACTTTTGTTTCGAGCTCAAATTAAAAATTTATGATTTCTACAATGTTTATTTACATTTTAAGACGTTTATTATTTTGACATGAGATGACATTGGACGTTCTATCATAATTATCATAATACTTGCGAATTATAGAGTTTAAGTAATTATTAAATAGAGGTTTTTATACCAAGAGGACTTCATCGCGTGCACATAGCAGAACCATGAAGCGGTTTACGGCTTTTAATACATTGTTTATTTTCTTTCTAAAATAAGTAACTTCATAAATATTGCGCAAAGGTAACTTCTTACGTAATTGTTTAAATAACTTAACTCGATATTTTAATAAATAATATCTTTACAAAAAGTAATGATATCCCATCAAAAACATAAATGTGAAATGTGGAAGCCAAGTCTAATATTACGAATATGCGTGCTGGTCGACTTCACCGACAAAAGAATTGAAATCTTAATGGTTGCCAAGCCCTGTAGATAATCCTGAAAATTATATTTATAAGAACACAATCCATTCTAAAATAAATTTAAACTAATATTTCTTTGATTTTCTGCTACGAGAATGTATGATATTTAAAAATATAATTTCTTAAATTTGAATAGTCGAATTATTTACACAAAGCAGATAACTTAGTATAAATTTAAGCTCAAGATTTGTCTTGGCTAGTTTTATCAGAAAACATTTTTTTTCGAAGAGTAGGATATGTTGACTTTCCAATATTAAAACAGTAACATAAAGATAAGTTTACTAGCCAAATATAAGAAAAATTGTATGTGAAGACTAGCCAAGTCAAATCTTGAGCTTAAATTTATACTAAGTTATCTGCTTTGTGTAAATAATTCGACTATTCAAATTTAAGAAATTATATTTTTAAATATCATACATTCTCGTAGCAGAAAATCAAAGAAATATTAGTTTAAATTTATTTTAGAATGGATTGTGTTCTTATAAATATAATTTTCAGGATTATCTACAGGGCTTGGCAACCATTAAGATTTCAATTCTTTTGTCGGTGAAGTCGACCAGCACGCATATTCGTAATATTAGACTTGGCTTCCACATTTCACATTTATGTTTTTGATGGAATTTTTATTTACTTGAACACCTATTTCGAGAAAAATAGCTATTAATAGTTGTTAAAATGTGTTCGTTTAAAAACAAGATTAAATTTTTACCGAATACAAAAATAAACTTTACTTTATAAAAAATAAAAGAAAACAAGCTTAGTCAGCTTCGAGATGCATAAGCAAAAAGGCGGGAAAAACTTATGGTACATTAAAAAATACAATGCTCCCTCATTTAGAATTCGTCTGGCCATATTGTGGAAAATAGAGGGTGTTTTGGCTGCAGCCCTGCCTGGGGAAATATGTATGGAATTAAGCTTGTTCGTGAAAACTGTGTGGTGTTGACTCTTTATTAAAACGTATTGTAGTGTTGGAATTTGTTTAAAGTTTGTTCACACGGAATTATTTTGCGCCAAAGGTATATGGTTGATGAAATTACCCCAATGTATCATATATAAATTTAAACAGGGTGAATTTTACAAGTGGCCGTGCACGAAATCCGAAACTATGAGAAATAGTGGACAATTCTGGAAGGAATCTTTGGGCGAATTTTGAGGAAAAATAAAACTGCATCCTTGGATATTAGAAAAATCAATATTCCCACCCAGGAGCCCATCTCGTTCATTTCAAAGACACACTGTATCGTTACATCATTCGATAGTGTCGCTCATAATTATCAAATTCTAGTAAGTAATGACATATGGCAAACTAAATAAGAGCTCATTCCGTACGCATTTTCAACTCAACAGGTTCGATTCTTGGCTAGCAGTATTAACGTTTCGATAATCCAGCCATATTTATGAACATCATATATAACGAAACCATAATGTTCTTTCAACAAGATATTGTTAGGCTGAAACTCTTATGTGAGAATTAATTAGTGCTTTAATGGTTATTCATCAGCGTTCTACCAAAAAAAAATCAAATTCATCAATCAATTACTTTTCAAATGTATTATAACATACAATTATACATAGATGTTTTTTTTCAACAAGATTTCTCCGAGTCTGAGAATGTCTCTCTCGCTTCTTTGGGTTACACCACTATAATACAGTATTATATCCCAGTATTTATACTTAAGTCATATCTTCAGGACATATAATTATAGTTACTAGGCTTGTATTGTATACTGCTCACTGCTGAGAACAGGCCTGCTCTACTACTGAGAGAGTAAGGACTTCGTCCACCATTCTGGCCTAACGAGACTATCCCGCCCTCACACCCACCACTGCAACTCCTGTAAGCCAGGATCAGCAGTGGCACGCATTTTATGACACCGAGCGGTGAAGCTCGGCGAGTCTCAGGGAACACTAATTACTCTTAACCCGCAACGAAGTTAATCAAACAGAAGAATAGGGAGGAGTTAGAAATATATTTTCCACTTCCCTCCATAGCAAAGCGGGAGACAAAATAATGAACTAAAAAAGGTAATTTAACCTTAATTATTTAGAGTTTCACAACTGGAAAAGCCAGATGTAAAGCACCACGGATAAAATTTAAGGGGTCCTACTTGAGCTGTTAAACTTGATTCCAATAGTAGGTATGGCAAAAACGCCGGAAACGCCGGCATTCTGGCCTAGTCTGAGTTGACTTAACATACATCATACGACCTCACGATGTTTTCCAAGATTCTTAATGCGAACAATAATTCATAAATTATATCTCCGTATCTTTCGTATATTTTTATCTATTAGTTTTATGATCATATAATTATTCAAGTTTCTAAAGCCTACTTTAAATAATGAGTACTCATGGCTTACTTAGTTGCTGTACTAATGGTATATAATTACTTTTATGAATCGTTTGATAAAATCTGTAAGATCAGATTATTTTCTTAGTAAGTAGCGCGTGATGGTATGACAGTTTCTTTAATGTATTGGGGCTTTTACATTTGTGGAATATTGATAAGGGACCGTACACAGTGGAGATTTTATAGCAAAGAAAAGAGGATCCTGTGATGAGAATTGGCAATGATGATGTCTACTTGTCTAATAACACCAGTCGCGTGTAATATTCTACTGAGCACGGGCGTCCTCTACTACTGAGGATTTAGGTCTTAGTACACCCCGCTAGAGTAGTCTGGGTTGGCACATATTACAAACCTTCGAATTTCTTATATAAAATTCTCAGGTATGTAGGTTTTCATACAATGTTTTCCTTTACCGTTAAAGCGAATGATAATTGATAAATAATATACACGTAACATCGAAAAATCAGAGTTTTGAACCTACGGACCTTCGTTCCAGCAATCCGTTCCACTCCCAACCATTGTGCACTTTACTAAGTCTACTTCGCAAATAATTTTAACATAGCAGAAGGACTTGAATCCACAACAAAACATTTTTCTATGTGTTGCTTGCAGCTTCGTCCTCTTCTTTTTTGATAAAAAGTAGCCTAATTTTTTAATCCAGGATGTGATAGATATCTATCTGCCAAGTTTTAGTCAAACCCGTTCAACGATTTATGCGTTTAGTTCTGACAAACATCTTTACAAAATTTCGCATCTATAATACTAGCAAGATTGTAATATTGAGTACCTACATGTTAATAAATTCAGAAATAAATTTCCCAAATATTTTGTGTTTAAATAATATTATAGTAAAACACCCAGTATCATATGTTGTCGATGTATCATACTCGCTATGTCTAAATCGTGATCGATTGATACATAATTTTAATTGATCGCATTCTATCGGTTCAGAGTAATTTATTCGCATGCTAGTATCGATATTGAAACAATAATTTTAATTGGTTCATTATTATTACATATATAGACTGCCTCGGTGGCGTAGTTGTATTACGGTACGACTGTAATGCTGAGGTCTCGGGTTCGATCCCTGGGTCGGGCAAGGTTATATAAGATTTTTGTATTCAGTGTCAGCCCGGAGTCTGGAATTTGTGCCCGATATAACGATACACTCGCCCCCTATCACATCATGGGTCGGCATACGCATGGCAAAATGTGGGTGCATTAGTTGCGCCTCTGCCTATTCCTTCGGGGATAAAAGGCGTGAGTGTGTGACTTTTGTTTATAAAAGCAACATGCCAAGGGGTCTTTTGTATACCGGAACAGAAAAGTGTCTCATACTAAGTAGTGCGAACGAAAAATAAATATATTTTATCAGTGAAAGATAAAATGCCATGCTGTCAAAGAAGCTTAAAATAAACGAAACATCCAAGCATCACGAAATTCCTTTTTTGAGAAACTGGGAATAGGAAGGATGTAGGGTAGTATAATTAGGATTGTAGCATTAATTTTTCACTCGTGTTAAAACACGGACCTGCTATGGACCCTGCATGAAGCTTTAAATGTATAAAATCGCATTTATGTGTGTATTGTTAATAAAATTCTATCTTCGATAATTTAGATCCGAGCTTAATAAAAATACATTTATTATATGATGAGTTTTTGACACAAATATGAATATAGTGACATTTATAGTGAGTCTACGAAGCTAATAATAATAATTTATCCCGAAGCGAAAAGTTTGAGTTAGACTGTGTGCTTAGAACGTGGTGAAAACGAAGCTCGTAAGACGATGTCTTTTAATTTCAATGTTTGTGATTGGTCGAGAGATCAATACGTCAGTCACGTGTTAGTCTCTCAACCAATCACAATAAAACGAAACGGAGTCGTGTCGTATTTTTCGTTACATTCTAAATCTATTAAAGGTTTTTTTAATGCATTGAATGACGAGACGTGCATGCCGTACGCCTGATGGTAAGCGATACGACCACCCATACTATATGGCATTCCACTGCGCTCGTCAACCTGAGACGTAAATGTTAAGTCTCATTATGTCCAGTACTTACACTGGCTACAATGGCCTTCAAACCGAAACGCAACAGTGCATGCACACTGCTGCTTGGCGGTAGAAATAAACATTGCGGAAATATATTTTAGGTCGGTCTTTCCGTACTTTCACTAAAAAAGAAAAAAAAAAAATTACATTATGAATTAATACGCAATACGACTTGAATGAATATGTAACTAATAACGTACATAATATTTTACTTCCAGTCCTGTTCCGTTTGCATAAATTATTTAGATGAGCACATTTAATTGTGTTTAATATACTCATTTAAATAATTTTACCAGTGATAATTAATTCATTGTTATAAAGATTGAATAACGAGTTAATAAATTATGAAAAAAATTCAACTGGCACGTCAAAATTACAGAAGTAATAAGTATTTTATACTATTGGCTACCTGTGTTCTTCCGTTCCACGTTTATTTCGTTTTTCCTATCACAGCAGTGACTAAAGACCTAGTTTCAGAACCTAGTAGATGCAGGTTTTCCAATTAAAATTTCTACGAATAAGAGGTCTGCTGTGGCAATGTCCGAAGGTTCAAAACCTAAAGCACACACCTCTGACTTTCGAAGCTACGTGTGTATTGTTTATCAATTATCTTTCACTTTACGGCGAAGGAAAACATCGTGAGGAAGCCTACATACCTGACAATTCTCCATAAGAATTTCGAGGGTATGTGTAGTCTGCCAACCAGCACTAGGCCTGCGTGGTGGATTAAGGCCTAACCGCTCTCAGTAGTAGAGGAGGCCCGTGCCCAGCAGTGGGCAGTATATAATACAGGGCTGATTGCAATGCATTGCAAGAGGCCTGGTGTTCTCAACAGTTGCTCGAATTATGTTATCCTTGGACCATCCAGAAAGGACGTGCCATCTGCGTATTGCCACAAAAAAAAATACATGCAAATTGTCAGTTTGAATGTAGCCACTTCATAAAAAGTTCAATACACATACCACACCGTTTTGTGTCGTTATGAACGCACAAAAATAATTCTTAAACTGTTATCTATTCTTACACAACAGTTTTTATAAACGTGTGTATGAGCTTTTGCTCTTGTACTTTGGCAGAGAGGAGAAATGATACACGTTTCGTTGTTTATATAATGTCTACTAGCTTTTGCACGCGGCTCTATGTCGAAGGACATACCCGGGAAGCCAGATCTCTCAGAACTATTACTATACTAAATTCCATCAAAATCGTTTGACTACTTCCAGAGATTACTTCCTACAAATAAACTCACAAACTTTACCTCTTCATAATATTAGTATGTGAAATGGAGGTTAGAGCTCTAGATATACATCGTTAAAACTGCATTGAATTCCACTCAGTACTTTTTGCGTGATACGTGTACAAAAATACAGACAAATAGATAAATACAATTTCTAAAAGCTTTTGTTTCGCCTTCTGTTGCTCTAATAAAAGACCTCCATATTAGTTTTTTTTTCAATATCAATAATGTACAGACACCGGCCTGTACAATTTTATTTATGTACAGAAAATGCCATCTTTACAAATGGCGTCCATTTTTATCATAACAAAATCCTTAAACATTAACACAGTTGAAAGAAATCACATCGGGAAAGCATGTCAAGGTTGTTCGAAGACTAATCTCGAATCCAAAGGACTCGGCGTGCCGTACATAAAATTCAACAGATCGTTCGTAAAATCAGCAAGAACGCTGTCGGTCACGTTCGGACATTATCGTATTGAAACGTTTCAGACACGATCGGATTTAGTAATGTTGCTTTGTTTCCTGCAGCTGTTATACATTATGGACATTTTTATTAATGTTGAAACAACGTGATGTTGTATCAGCGGAGATTGGAAATGTGACCAAAAACTGGCAATAGGCCTTGTATTATACCTAGCAGCTAGCAGGCTATAGTTGGTGAAATGTGGGTATTACCTCTGCCTAACCTTAAAAAAGAATGGCGTGATGATATGTATGTAAGAAGCGATGGTAGTGAAAGTGTTTTTTTGTATTAAGATTTTTCGAGGTTCAATAAAGTATGTTTCGAATGTTGTCAATTGTCATATTGAGTAATGTCTTTAGGGCCCATTACTTTGAGCCCAACCATAATAATTTATTTCATTGTTATTATATTACACCACCGAGAGTTAATTAAAACGAAGGCGGTGTAGTCCAAACTATATATTAACAAAATATTCAAATTTTGCCTTTAAGATATTTTTAGGCCATTTGTGTATTCGTCTATGTATACCTACCTTACTAGGAATATGCTAAGTCTACCACTATGTAAAACTAGCTTTTGAGTCGCGGACTCCGCCCGCTTTAAAAGTATTTCCGGGAAAAAGTCCCACTTTATATTTTCAAGGGATAAAAAGCTTTTGTGTTAATCCGAGACATGATCTACCCGTGTGCCAAATTTCATCGAAATCTTTTTCAACAGTTTTTACGTGAAAGAGTAACAAACATCCATACATCCATACTTACAAACGCCTTTATAATATTAGTAGGACTATGTTAATAGTACATGTATTAACGATACGTTAAAAATGTTTAAAATAACCCAGCGGCCAGCATGAAGAAAAATAACATAACCCACGCTTTTTCAGTATAAAAATTTATACGCGAAACAAAAAAAACTTATTTGCGAAGCGAAATTTATTTTCTCTTTTCTTTTATATAGTTGCTACCTACGCGGATGCTATAAATAGGTCTAATTAGCGACGTAGATGCCTCCGGAATCTTCTATAATTCTTATTTTACACGTAAAAAGCCAATTATGATGTTTTCGAAGCTCCTTTGAAAGGTAAGTGCGTATAATGAAATTTTCGAGCTAAGGTAAGAACAATTATTAATGTAATTATTTTCTGGAAGTAAACATGATTTAGGTTAGATTATCGTTTATTTTTCCCTTTTTTATATTAGTTTCTGGTCGCGGTTTCCCCTATGTTGAGATCCTTGTCCCGAAGTAAGATTCCCTAGGCTCCCTTTTTTGAAAAAAATAATAATATCATGTTAATCCAGGTTCTGGTTGTCTATACGCAAAGGTTCATCCTGATTAGTTTCAAATTAAACGAAGAAAACATTTCAAATGGACTTTTGTAATTTACCTTCACATCATAAAAACAAATAATTTCTTAAACAAAGTCGTCAAATGCCGTCTGTTAACGAAATCTCATTTTCCGCGAAAAAAATATTTTACAGTTCGCCATAACAGGTTAAAAATCGTCTCATTTTACTGCAAATAATGTGCCGCTAGCGTCACTTAAACATATACTTTGTGCATACGACAATAATGATTCTCATAACGTACCGACACAATTGAAAGTTTGTTGAGATACCATTCTACCGTTTACTGCTGGAAAAGAATTCCTAACTCTTGTTCAAACGTGATAGAGTACATTTTCTTCCAAGCAACAGGAAGGTGTAAATTAGTTTTTCTGCAAGCCGCTTAAACCTCAAACCGCAGACACCTGGTCGACACGAAATTATTACATTGAATAGTGCATGTGTACGTTATGTTCTCAGGTATAGCGGTATTGTTTAAACATATTTGAAATGGACGTGTTTTACCATGCATACCATGGTAGGTTAGTTGGGCTAGGGCCTGTAGTGTCCTCACCGGTCAGGATCGCGACGCGTTCCTCCAATTTTTTCTTTAATAAAAATGACCTCTTTATAAAATAATATGCATTTATTAGCTTCAGACGTAAATGTGTAAGTTTTTTTTTATTCTGGCACGGCAAAGTGACTGCACCTCACCTGATGGTAAGCGCGATGCCGTCCAGATAGAGTATCGAATGTATGTAACGGAAACTTTGAACATGATTTTGACTCCCTTCAAAACGTCGGTTGAAATTTGGCATAGATATCAAGGACTGATGACAATTCAACAATGAAAATTTAATCAAAATATGAATAAATAATTGTTTATTTATTTTCAGTGACATCTGTTGGACCATAGTAGAATTATAACCAAACTGGCTACTCTTATGTGTAAAAAAAACTCCTACGTATCACAAGATGGCGCTTTCGTTTATTTTTTAGTGACATCTGTTAGACAATAGTAGAACATAACTAAAAAAATATTAAATAATAGTTAAAAAACAAACAAAAAACACGCTTTATAGAAAAACCAACTAAAAATAGAAAATAAATTTAAATTAAGAATAGTGTAAGTAAGAAAAAAATGTATTTGATTGTAAAAAAAGCGTGAGATGGCTGGTGTCAATAGTTTATTGACAGATAATATGAGTCGAAGGATTATCATTTTCATAATATCTTAAAAAGCACCCCACGCTTTATATATAACTAGCTTTTGCCCACGGCTTCGCCCGCGTTAATGAGTTTTTCCGGGCCAAAAAGTACATAAAAACCTTCCCGTGGAATCACTCTATGACTATGACATTGATACAACTCTTAACAAATAATGCATTAATTTCGACCAAATTTGATTACCATAAAAACGGTTCTAGTGAGTTAATCTTAAAAGATAGACATATAGTGTCGCGAACATTTTTTTAGATCATTTCAAGAGGAATAATTCTTTTATACATATATTTTTTGGTATCTTGAACCGTTTTCGCAGCGCACGCAATGGAAGCCCTCAAGGATGAATAAATTTCCTCGCTTTTTTCACATTTTCCATTATTTCTTCGCTCTTAATAGTTGCATCGTTATGTTATATAGCCTAAAGCCTTCCTCGATAAATGGCCTATTCAACACAAAAAGAATTTTTCAATTCGAACCAGTAGTTCCTGAGATTAGCGCGTTCAAACAAACAAACAAACTCTTCAGCTTTATAATATTAGTATAGATAAAATATAAATTTTTCTTATTTACACTATTCTTAATTCAAATTTATTTTCTTTTTTATAGTTTAATTTTCTATAAAACGTGTTTTTTACTTTTTTCAACTATTATTTTTATATCCCCTTTGCTACCAGCCCGAGCTGGCTTTTTTGTTTACTTTTCATCATAAATTTAATCCCAATAATAATAATGTCTGTAGCAATATAAGTGACCTTTCGTATTATTAATAATTAATATAATGTATCTTGAAGTAAGTGCAACTATGCTCGTCTACGTGACGAATAAAGTTCTTTTTTTTGGATACAATTTCAATTAGGTATACTTAAGCAGGATTTTTTAATATTTATTTTGTGTTAAATTTCTGTTCCGCGACATTCAAGTACCGTATAAATATATTCGATCATGATTATTTGTCTTTAACGGGATTCACTCCACAACCTGTCGTTTTAAGATCAGCTCTCTTTGCACCATAGAGGTTGTCATCACATTAGCATCTATTTACTAAATCCGTTTGTTGGGATGTTCCAATATGCGAGATGGGCCAGCTAAGCTGTTGTCTCGTACATCAGAGACAGTGCTCTAGGCAAAACTCCTTAACATCTTATATTCTGTCTCCATTTCTCCTTAAATATTACTCTCACACTGATACACATATAGACATACATAGGTATCTTTTATTTCCAAATGGGTAGTTAGAGGTGCAACTCGTGCGTCAAATTTTCGTCATGTGTGTTCCGTCCCATGTGATAGACCGAGCCTATCGTCATATCGGGCACAAATTCCAGACTCCGAAAAATCCAATAACTCTGCCCGTCTCGGGATTCGAACCCGGGACATTACTGCGGTGTACGGCGTACCGCGCACGCAACACAACTACGCCGAGGCAGTTGTGTTAGAAAACCTTCAAAAATATTGTCCAAACCAAGATTCGAAATTTAAACCTTAGAGCCTTAGTTACATCGCGCGCGAATTACATCAGCGATACGTAGGCAGCCTTGAACATTATTCCATCACTAATTCCTCTGGTTGTTTGAAGGTTTATAATCGTGTATTATAATGATTTAGTACCAATAGGAGACGACATTACTTGACAAAAACCTGTAACACAAGGAAGGTCTAATTAACAGTTCCATCGTTCCTCACACAAATGAAATCCTAGGTAGAAAATGGTAACACAAATTTCAACTAATGCATGTCCAGTCCACTCCACGTCCACTGAGGATAATAACGCAGCGAAATTCGCAGGAGAGATTTAATGCTCCATATTGAAAACTGTCTAGACCGCATTGAAACATTATATGGCTAATGTTTAGCACTTTATCAGCAACTTTTGTTAGTCAACTATAACGACTGCGGCGTTTGGCCGCAGATAGGTAGTAAAGAGAAAGAAGCAAGAAAGAACTCAGGGTTTAGGTTCGTGGTACGAGCTTTATTTTTACACCTCCGCGTACACTCGACACTTTTGCTGATGGTATGCAAACGAGTCACTGGCCTGCCGGGTCTCCGACTCAGGCGAACGGCACGACGCTGATGCACGTGGCTGGCTCCGGCGAGAGCTCGCCGGGCAGATGGTATAGCCACGTGGTCGGCGCTGCGGTGGTCAGGTGGTGGTCGGGGCTAGCGCGCCCGACTACGATGGTGGAGGTGAGCACGTGGCGGGCAGCTCCCGCGACGATGTCGGTGCCCACGTGGTCGGGGCCAGCACCCGCGACGATGACGGTGCGCGTTGCGGAGCAGCTTCCGCTACGCCGGTGAGCCACACGGAGTCAGCACTCCGTGCAAAGAAGGCGCGCCAACGCCGTACCGTAGGTGAACCCTGAAATCAGACACCCAGCGGTTCGGAATGCAAGCTAGGCTTGCATTCCGCGCCAGCGACTCGTGACAGCTCACGAGCCCAGGTACACAGAACACACTGGTAGCGGTTAGTACGGATTGATTGGCAACTCACCCAGCGGGAACAACGGTATGCGCGGTAGCACGCAGTTATATAAGGCGTGGTGCCACGGCGAAGAAGATTGTGAAAGAAGGGCCGCATGACAGTGCACGCTTATTTATACGGTCGCCATTCCGACGTACGTCAAACGAATGACAACTAAATAACGACCAATCGGCACCCACGAGGGCTTCGATTGGTGGTTGTAGCCATAGACAGTTTACGAAAGAGTGTAAACGTTCCATGCAACGCTACACGACATATATTCAGCATAGGGTATATGACAGGGACTTGCCGCTTATGACAGGCTTTTGAATGTTTAGATAGGGATGTTTCCGGTATTGGTGGGAAACAAGCATTTTTAACACGCTTTTATTAGCTGCAGACGTATGTATGTATATCTATGTAACGTAAACTATGAACATGATTTTGACCCTTATTATTTTGAACAATAATGTCCTCTGTCTTCATCTGGAAAAAATATATATTTGTCATCATTGTTATCTATTGTCTTTTACTTATTACCGATATTTTCCTTAGGCCTTTTTCTGGAAAATCACGCATTTTAGGCATCCTAGACAAACATTCCTCCATTTATTCTCCATTCGACCGCGCCAAATGGAGACGGCCGCGTTTCGTATTAACCGATCCAGAGGACGAAATCACTCTCGCCATTTGCCGTAAGAACAAGTTCTTGAAACACTCCACAAGACCGCAGTTCCGTCCTCGCCGTCGAGGACTTCGCCGCGTTCCCCGTCGCCCCCCCGACCCCCCTAGCAGTTCCGGCCCACGTGTCAATGACAACACAATCTAATAGGATTAGGCCTAAAAACCAATCTTTCCCTAATCATTGATGTCTCATCCTCTCTCAGTGGCCGTCCTGAGCCGAGGTTCGTAGCCCGTTAGTGGGTTGCCCTCAGCATGGTCACTTAATTCAAAGGGTTGCGAGCGCCTTCTGAGTTCACCCTAAAGACCGGTGTGGCCAGAAAAGCCGACTCGCGTCAGGCTACTGGCAGTAGGGCCATTAAAAAAAAATCCATTTATTAATAGTAACCGTAATTGTGCATAACTTTTCATCATCATCATAATAATAATAAGTTTATAATAATAATCATAATCAGCCATATGATGCCCACTGTTGAACATAGGCCTCTACAGCCTCCTACAGGTTGACGACTTGATAAATATCACAGGAACACGCTGGATGCAGGCCGCTTTTGACAGGCCCGACTTTTTTTTAGGGGAGGCCTATGCATAACTTATGGTTTATAATAATAAATCTTATGATTAGTCTGTGCAGGAAACCAGTTTGAGTTTCGAAAGACATCGAGGTTTTTTAAGGTTTAAATACCATTCAAAACGCTGCGCTCTTGCCACCTTAATTGTTAAATTCCGTAATTCCAATATTTTCCATACCTCAGGGAATCATAATGCAATGCGCTCGTCATGTTAAATATTATAAAGTCCAATCTTCCCTTTGCCCAATCCCCAAAGAGAACATCGCTGTCATACTCCTAGTTGAGCTCTATCTGCGTAATTTATAACTAGTAGTTCGCAGGTGTAACTTTTCGCCTCGGGACCGCACGTTACCGCCGCCATAATGAATCTTGACGTATACGACGAAATAAGCGGAAAACTAATTTTGATTTTCTGTGAATTGTAGTTACGTTTTCACAATAGTTACTAATTGACTATTCGAATTTTGTACAAGCTTGATATTCATAGTGCAGAATTTTAGTTCCAAATGCGCTCACGGAGCGCTTTTCAATTGTGCGTAAAAAAAATCGTATCTTATCGACTGCCTCGGTGGCGTAGTTGTATTAGGTACAGTACGACTGCACAGCTGAGGTTTCGGGTTCGATCCCCGGGTCGGGCAAAGTGATATTGAGTTTTTCTATTCAGTATTAGCCCGGAGTCTGGAATTTGTGCCAGATATGGCGATAGGCTCGCCCCCTATCACATCATGGGACGGAATAACGGCGAAAAGTGGGTGCACTAGTTGCGCCTCTGCGGGGATAACAGGCGTGACTGTATATGTATGTGTAAAAAAATCTTAAACTAAACAATAACGTAGTCGTATATATACACTAAATTAGATATTCGTGTAGAGTACATTTGACTTACTGGCTTTGCAAGTGTGTGTAATAAAAGGAGCTAGTAATTACTCATACAAAGGGTACTATTGCAGTACAATGTTCTGTAATGCAGAATTATGACGTGGTTTGAAGGACAAACT
This sequence comes from Lapara coniferarum, assembly GCA_949316025.1. NCBI lineage: Eukaryota > Metazoa > Arthropoda > Insecta > Lepidoptera > Sphingidae > Lapara > Lapara coniferarum. The sequence continues at coordinate 15,082,560 of OX438929.1, forward strand.
GTAATCACTAGGTGTTATGAGACTTAACATCTAATATCAGAGCATGAATGCAGAACTGTTTAGTTATTCAAAATTCAGGTTATACTGTTTGTGAACAATAGGCATAACCTATGGAAAGCGCCATAGCGATTATCATAGGGAAAGGGAAACACGTCTCGATTTCAAAAAATTAAAATTATGTATTCCAAATTTAAAATTGACGACAAGGAGATGTTCGCTTTTTGTATGGCTTCAATATCTAACCAGGCTTAAATTTTATAGATATTAATGGGGTAAAAATATGAATCTTGGGTCCAGTCAAAGAATATTTTTTATTTTTAAACGTTCATTTTAAGTGAAGTTTATAAGCAAAATAAAATTAGATAAATCTCAAATTCCGAGGACTATAAAATTATAGAATTTATTGCAAAGGCAGCTAGTTTTTAGGAGTAGGACTATCCTAATATATATAAAGTATCTTGGTTAGAATTTTAGGCCCGATTTCGGACAATGTCCTTTTGGATGTTTTTTTCTTTAAGTTAAATCCAAAACCGCTAAATGGATAGGGATAAAAATTTCGAATAGATCATGGCCTAGATTAACATAATATAAAAGTATAAGCTTTTAGAAAAAGTGTAGTTTACAGAAACATCTTGCAGCTAATCAAGTTAAACTGATCTATTTTGTACTAGCTACAAATACATTAACAATCTCTTAATCACGATACGAGGAATCTTCTAGAGTCTTACTTATCATGTCTATAAGAATTTTGCATGTTCATGTTATAACGGCGTGAATAATTTCTCGCAACTAGAAGTAGAATAACTGTTCGTGCGATTTTAGACCTAGAGATCTTTAACTTGAAATAGTTTGACAATGGTTTTATATTGGAAGTAGGTTTAATTAGATTACACGTTACTTGTAACATCTTGGGTTAGGGGTGTATATAGCCTATGGGTAGGTCTTAGTTTAGAATCCCAGGTTGGACAATATTAAACTCATTTAGGATTCTGTTGGGCCAGCCTCGCTTCTGTAGTGAGGCGACTAAATGGGGTAAGCGAGAGTCGCGGGGCGAGCAGTGGGGGTCTGCTCGCTCAACTACTCCAATGTAAGCGACTACGAGGTGGACGATAATGCAGGTGGTCGGTCTCCTGCAGTCGTAGACGCAAAAGCGTGATCTAGAGTTCGGAGGCTTCTCAGCCCCCTAATTTAGAGAGGGGCCGCAATGCGGCATCGCGCAGGGGCGGTTCCGTGCAGCTATCTTTGTGCAACAAGATACCCCGGGGCCGTCCCGTATGCGCCGAAGAAGGCCACCGCGGGTTTTAGTTAGTATGCCGGATTAGACATAAGCGTGCAGCATCTTTACTGCATAGAATACGGGGCAGTATTAACAGTTTCCTATTTGTCATTGCAGAAAAATTTGATTGACATCTAGTTAATTATCTAAGCAGATTGCATCACATACGTACTAACATAGGTAATAAGTGTCATTGTTACTAACTATACTTAATATTATTACACTATGGAATGTTGAATTTCTGAAATAAATGGATTATTATGATTATCACTTTATTCTAAAAGGTTTAAATTTTATATAAAGTTATAAAAATACATATAAAAATATTAAAAAAATTAATCACCTTCCGATGGCGAGGCTCAAGACCCAATCCACAGCGCCGGTGGTTAGGGATTCAACGTGAGGAATCTATTCTCAACATCACTGCCTTCTGCGCCTGGCTCTTGACCCACAGACCAATTAATGTTTTATTATTAATATTTTTGAAGTATTTCTTTAACACGAATGCCTCTATGGTATTATTGTATTGTATTCGTGGTACTAAGGTGCGGTGGGGTTCTGCAGGGTAGTGTTGTTGTTTTTTTTGCGCATTAGCAGACTAGAGTCGGAAACTTGTACCCGATGTGGCGATAGGCTCGCTCCCCATCACACCATGGGACGGAACGCCCATGGCGTAAAGTGCCCTTGTTTAATGTTGGCTAGGATGAATTCAGTCCATCTTTGATAAAATTTATAAATTTCCGTAATAATCAAGTCTATCGATTAGTATTTCTACTTATCACTTTAAGCATGTTTAAGATATTAAACTATCACGCAATACTTTCGTGTGTTATGACATGATTTAAGATCATTTAAACGTGGGACCAAAAATAAAATTACCAATTGTCAGAATGTTTTACTACCGACATTAAATTTTATTTGAACGTATGTGACTGTGTGGTGGGTAATAAGATTTAACGGATTTGTTTAATGACTTAAAAAAAACAATATTTGTTTTTGTTCATCATATTTATTGGTAAGATAGTCTTTTTTTAATCTAAAGAGTGGTACAATATTGTTAGCTAATATTATTTAGAAAAAAATCCAATTATAATAGTTCTCTACGCAAATAGATACAGTTTAATTATTTTAAAATACTTGATACATGTATTACTTATAATTGACGTTTAATTCTTTTAAATAGCACGTTTTAAAAACTAATTGTTTTCCGCGTATCTATCCATTACTTTCTTCAACATCAACATATTCCCAAAAAAAAAAGAATATTCCATAACAACATTATCAGTTGTAATCAATTATTTAATTACAAAATGTATAACATTCAGTAATGGTACGTAAATGATAGAGAAGTTATATCGAGTGCGAAGGAGTGGCCGACGCGTGAACGAAACACCCTTTAATGATTGCTTGACGACTCGGGACAGTCGCGGCCATTACGCAACGAAATATCCTACTAATATTATAAACGCGAAAGTTTGTAAGACTTTGAGAATGTTTGTTCCTCCTTCACGCAAAAACTACAGAACGAATTTCGATAAAATTTGGCACACGTGTAGATCATGTCCTGCATTAACACATAGGCTCCTTTTTTATCCCAGGAAAAATATAAAGCTGGACTTTTAGCCCGGATTTTTTTTCTCGCGAGTCGTTACAACTAAAACGAATGAACCGATTGCGATACAATTGGCTAGGGAGATAGTTTAAGTCCCTGGGAAGGATCTAGGCAACTTTTTATACCGGGAAAATATAAACCGAGACTTCAATCCCGAAAAATCGTTTTCTGCGAGTAGAAGCGCAAGAAAATAAATATGGAGATAGTTTGAGATCCAGAGAAAGAAATAGGCTACTTTTACCCCGAAAAACATACACCGGCAATTGTATCCCGGACTTTTTAATCTCGCCGTTGGAGCCGTAACGATCAAACCAATGAATCTATTTCAATGAAATTTAATAAGGAGATAGTGTAAGACCCTGGGAAGGACCTAGGCTACTTCTTATCCCGGAAACACATTTTAACGCGGGCGGAGCCGCGGCCAAAAGCTATCAGGCTACAGTGCGTTCGTAATAAGATAAAATTTACTATTGTAAGGGCTGGTTTCTCAAGTTAAAGTAATTTTTATTTTACACTGATCGTATTAAACACCTAATGTATAGAGTACTAATTTTATTATCATTTATTTTCGAGCATAGACTAGTTTGTTTGTATTTCGTCTGCTTACTTTTATGTGACGCGTAGCGTTTACTCAGAAATTGCTAAACAGGCCCTAAGTTTTATTTGCCGTTAAGTACAGTAGCGGTCATACGACGTGGCGAAATATTAGTTTAGTGAATTTAAAAATGTGACGTACAGGCATAAAATCGGTACACAGTTTAACTTTATAATAAAACACATGCCCAAGACCTCAGTATGTTGGTGCCATACCAAAATATAATATAATGCCACTACGCCAACTGAAAGAATTTTGAAATTTATTTACTGTTATAATTATTGACTGTGGTTCAGGCTAAAATTATAACATTAAGTAGTTGTCAAATCTCTATGGCATGAATTTAAATATAGTTAGGTTATGATGTGAAATCTAAACTTATTTATGTTTTAAAATTATGCCCCATTTTTCTTTTGTGTTACTAGGTGTGTCATTCTCTGTTAAAACTTGGAAATACTCTAGACAGGTAAATTAAATATGGTTGCTCTTTGAAAGTTTCCCTGCAACGGAAAGCAAAAGCTATTTTTAATAAAAGCTTTTAAACCAGGTCAGGTTAAAATAAGTTAGAATAGCACTCACCTGAAAGAGTGCTGTACCGTTAAGTTTAAAAAAAATTCACGCTACTGTCATTAGGCTATTATTTAGGCAAAAACGGTTTTGTTATTACATAAAAATGTAATAATAAAGTCATTAACATTTACACTGTAAGCATTACGTTTTATTCCCTCAGTTTTTGACAATGTTCATAGCTGTATTCACCTTAAATTTATCACGAAAACTCCTCTATAAAAGAAAAATAACAGTTACAGTTTCTTTTAACTTTCTATTACAACATAATGGGTTTTAAAACATATAAATCACAAAACCGTAAGCGCTAATCGCATCTCTATCTTTTTAAATTAGTATGAATAAAAACTTACGCACAGGACTGTACACGTCAGCGCAAAATGGATTAGTTTTCAATTTCGCAGACTAAAGAGTCAAACGACGTCGCCTGCGTCAAAGCCTATTTACATTTTCTAATTACAACCATATAAATCAAATATTAAAGTACCTCATCAATCAACTAGGATTCCGTTGATTTATGCAGAATTAATTACGTTTTAAAAATGTGTCGTATTATTTAGAAGCTAAGTTTATTTTATAATCTAAGCCCGTGCTTAATTTGTAGTTAAGTAGAGTTAAGCTCACGGATAAAACCCCGGCCTTAGTGACTGCCTCTTTGGCGTAGTTGTATTGTGGGAACGGAACATCAATCTGAGGTCTAGGGACCGAATCCCTGGTTGGAATTTTGATATTGAGTTTTTTGGCTTAGTATCAGCTTGCAGACGAGAATTTGTGCCCGATATAGCGAAGCTCGCCCCTTGTCACATTATGGAAATTACACATGGTGAAAAGTGTTTGCACTAGTTGCGCCTCTGGTTACACCTTCGGGGATTAAAAGATGAGAGTCAATCTTATCTTACTTTTACTAATGCCCCTATAGGTAATAGTAGATATTTTTAATATGATTAATTATTTAAAAACATGGCGCTGGCGTCATACTGTGTTTTAGCGGGATCCCTTTGATTCGCCTCCTTTTTTTTTTACTATTATTTTTTCGCATTATTGACTTTGCGTAATATGTATTGGCATAACAGTACTATTGCATAGTAATATTTTGGCCTACTACTTTTTTGTCATAATAAGCTATTGGAATAATTTTAGCTTGATTTTGTATTACACTAATACACATTTTGCATAATATGTATTTAGAATAAACTAGGTTAGCGAGGAGCGAAGCGACCAGCGTGTTAGGTGCACATTGAACCAACGCACTAGCTGAGCGAGCGAAGCGAGCGTGCCGTGGCAGCGGCCGGCGAGTGCCAGAACCGACTTTAGGGCGTTTCCAACACAGACAGAACCAAACACGAATGATAGGTACTTATTTATTTTTATGACTTTTGATATTTATGCTACTTGAAGTTAGTCGTTCTGATGGTTGTGCTTTTTGTATTTATGCTTTTTTATTTTATGCTAAAACTATTATGCGTAATGATTATTATGCACATTGATATTTAGGCTTAAAGCTAAGATGCGTGACAATATTATTACAAATACATTTATGCAATCCTATCCTCCTAGGGAACCTGTTTTAGCGACTTTTGTAGCGGAAAGGTTTTTACGTTAATTAATTAAGTAAATTGAACACCTAGTTAATTATATTCTTAATAGGTGATACTTGCGTCTCCGCCCGCGTTAAAAAGTTTTTTCGGGACAAAATATTTTCCCGGGATAAAAAGTAGCCTATAGCACACATGAGTAATATAGCTTTCTATTAGTGAAAGAATTTTCAAAACCGGTTCAGTAGTTCCTTAGATTAGCGCGTTCAACCAAACAAACAAACTCTTCTTTATAATATTAGTATAGATAAGTATTCGCAGCTTCCAAGTTCTAGCTATTCTTTATTATCACATAAATACTAACGTCTTAAAACATAGACTTAAGACAAATAGAAGCTAAAAATATTTGTACAAAAGATTCGCACCACGCCTATCCATAAATTAAAAGCGAACGAACAGCCGACCGTTGTAACTGCACACTGACAAAGGAAGCCTGGTATTTCGTAAAGTAATTCTTGCCTTAGTGGCAATACATTTGAAGAAGCGGGTGTGTCGATGGCTCTCCACGGATTTATGTCAAATTACCTATCCCATACCTCCCTTAGCCCATTGCGATCGTTTGGATTGTGTTATGAACGTTGAGCGAGTTTTTTTTGGATCACTTGTTACCCAGTTCCATGAATTGTAAAGTAACAGTCAAAGTAAAAGCCTTAAGATGCCACAATGTAAACGACGTAGTTTTTTTAATGCATTTAAATGACGAGCATGCCTCTCGTCTGATGGTAAGCGATACGACCGCTCAGGAACAGTAGCAACATCATATAGAACTTTAAATTACTGTACTGCGTGGCAATCCACTGCGCTTGTCTGAGATATAATACGTCCAGTAATTAGACCCAGTAATTTCGCTAGCTATAATTTTCTTCAAAACGGAACTCAGCAGTGCATGCATACTGCTGTTTGGTGGTAGAAATAGATATTGTGGTGGCACCTACCCAGGCGGCCTCTCGCATGCAAGAGGTAGGTCTCTTGTGGCCTACATTTGTGTTCTACTAGTGGTAGGCCACTGATATACTAGGAATTCGAATTTTAAAAGTTCGATTACAGTGTCAGGTTTTCGTTTATATTCGCTCATCGCTTGTAACACGAAGCCAACTTAATATTCAGAATTTCCTTTTTCATTTATTAACGTGGAAAGACTATGATTTATGTTATACCTACCTACCCCATAGATTTTATTGCGTAAAGTCAGTGGAATTCCTCTGAAGGATCGCGTAAAATTTTATTATGATTATACTACTTATTCCACATGCAAACACACACACACACACACACTCACGCCTATTGTCCCCGAAGGGGCAGGCAGAGGCGCAACTAGTGCACCCACTTTTCGCCATAATTCCGTCTCATGGTGTGATAGGGGCCAGCCTATCGCCATGTCGGGCACAAATTACAGACTCCGGGCTGATACTGAGTAGTAAAACCCATTATCACTTTTGCCCGACCCGGGGATCAAACCCGAGACTTCAGCACTACAGTCGTACCGTAATACAACTACTCCACCGAGGCAGTCATGCTTATTACAATATATAACTATTCGTTTTCCAGAGCACGGGTAAACCTCATTCCCGTTATTTTATTATCATTTTTAAGAGTAATGTTTAATATATTTATGTTCTTAGGTACGTGAATTTCCAGACTAATGTAAACACTGTAGTGTTTCAGTTTAAAAAATATTGGAGCCAGCGTAGTTATAAGCCCATATGAGATTTAACATTGTCTTAGGCCTTGTTTAGTCATAGCAATTATTATTACCAATAAACGTCTTTGGAATATCTATCAAAGGCTCGTATATGTTAAAGCGGGCGAGAACTGCCTCGTCATTGCGCATGTTCAAACGGCATTCAATAATAGCGGGCGATTATTGCTAGCAATAATTAATCCGTCTAAATGAACCTTTAGGGTGAAAAGCATAGGCAGTTACGAAGTGCTTTCTAGTTTGAATTTCGATTGGTGTTGCTTCTGTTTATGGGCTACGTCTTCATAAGTAGAGAGGTTGATTCGCATAAAAATTCTCATCACGCCTATGTCCCTGAAGGGATAGGCAAAAGCAACCAGTGGTCTTCTTCTTCTTTGTTGTATTCTTAATGACTGAAGCTCGTGCCCGCTTCGGTAAGCCTTGGTGGTGGCGGTGAGGAGCTGCTTCCACTCCACTCTGTTTTGTGCCTGTCTCAGAGCATCCGTGACTGGGACTCCCATGACCTCTCTGATGGTGTCAGACCATAGGGTAGGGGCTCGGCCTCTAGGTCTTCTGCCATCTGCACTACCCACCACAACCAGCTTATACAGGTTGTCTGACTGCCTTCGTGCAGTACAAAAAGACGCAACTCTTAAGATATCGTTTAATTTTGATATTTGTCATTGATCGAGAGACCAATACTTCAGTCACTGCTAGTCTCTCAACCAATCCCAATAAAACTAAAAGGAGTCATGCCGTCATTTTTGCCGCATTCTAAGCTCACAGGGCACTCAATCAGTTCGTCTCGTCGTTCCTATAATAAACTCTGTCACACAGTCGTGAACCGTTTACTGATATTGGGATGTTTAGATGCTTGTAAAATGTATTTTTATTACCTCGGGGAACGTTCAACCTTCCGGGATAAAAAGTATCGAGGTTGTTAACCCCAGCGTAATAAATCACGCTAATCTCTGATAAAACGTATAGATAATAGCTTGTATTCTGTACAATTTAGATTACACAAAGATTTATAAGAATGTCTAGCAACAATTAGTATGGCAAGTTTTGGTTCCATAAGGTCCTTTTTTATTGCTTCTGAATAGCGAGACGAGTATGCCGCTCGCCTTATCGTAAGCTATACTACCACCCATTAATAGTAGCAACACCAACTTTTAAGTACAAAGTACTGCTTGGCATTCTATAGCGCCCATCACTCTGAGACATAAGATAATAAAGTAAGATTTAACTTGTGTCTTGGGTACCAACGCTCTTACAAGTTTTGCACAATAGGTTATATTGCATACAGATAGAACGTGATTTGTGGTTTGCCATCTACTTAGGACTCTATATAAACAAAAATAAGATAATTCTATGATCTATAGTATAAATTATCTATATATAATTTTATAAATTTTATATTCTAAAGCCTCATTACATATTGTATTAATTTGTGAGTTTGTAGTTAGTATAAAAGAAAGTCACCCGTCGATTCTGTACGCGATAAGCTTAAAAACTACCGAACGGACTTCGATGATATTCGGTTTCTTATTATCCCGGGGAAATATAAAGCGGGATGTTTATCACGAAAAAACTCATACACGCGGGTAAAGTCGCAAGCAAAAGGTACATTAGATGTAAAAATCCTTTAACTGAAATGGATATGACTATTGGCTCTGAAACACCTTAATCTGCATATAGTGCTATGTGAATGTTTCTATAATTCACACACACACACACACTCACACCCTGTTATACCCGAAGGGGTAGGCAGAGGCGCAGCTAGTGCACCCACTTTTCGCCGTTATTCCGGCCCAAGATGTGATAGGGGCGAGCCTATCGCCATATTGGGCACAAATTCCAGACTCCGGGCTGATACTGAATAGAAAAACTCAATATCACTTTGCCCGACTCGGGGATCGAACCCGAGACCTCAGCTTTGTAGTCGTACTGTAATACAACTATGCCACCGAGGCAGTCCATAGTGTTTCTATAACTCCTCATTATTATAAGAAGGTTTAAATAAAAAATCAACATTTCCCTCACAAAACCATGTACTTATTTAACATTTTTCTGTTTACTTGGGTATGTATACTTAACGTACAAAATTTAAGCACGGCCGCATTAAAATAATTAAGCCCATAATTTGGCAGACGACACGAAAACTCCGTGGAACATCTGCGTGGGTCAGAAAACCACGCTGAAGGGTCCGGCTACACATTATACGCAGCGATGGAGTTAAGGACACGTGGGGGTCTGACCTCCCATACACAGAAAGTCATTAATGTAAGAGTTTTATAAGAGAAACAAAAGGAAAATTTAAAATTGTAAGATAAGATAAGATAAGATAAGATATATTTATTTGTCAAACATGCGTAAATCATTATACACTAAGAATGCAAATGGATGTTATAAATAGTTTTAGCACAAGCATGTTTTGCCATGGTAGGCGTACAAATATTCATGGTATTGAGTCATAACTAAGTCAATTATACAATTCAATCATAAATAGCAAAATAAAATCATGATATAACATAAACAAATGTAAATAGAATGTATATAAAATGTAGCTTAGTTACAATATTAAGAATCACGCAATTATTATAAATTTTTGTCGTTCAAAAAGTCATCTACACTGTAATAACATTTGCCTGTTAATAGTTTTTTAAATCTTTTTTTAAATACATTTATATTCAGATTTCTAATTTCCTTTGGAATTTTATTATATAATACTGGTGCTCTACATATTACACTTTTATGCAATAGCGCCGTTTTAGCTGGGTGAATACAGAGCTTATCCTTGTCTCGAAGATTACGTGTAATATTATCAGACAAACGGGAAAACATATGCGGGTATTTTTTTACAAACACTGCTATTTCAAATATGTACAGCGACGGCAGAGTGAGAATTTTGTACTTAATGAATAATGGTATACAGCTTTCAGTACTCTGGATACCAAATGCTGCACGTATGCATCGCTTTTGCATTTTAAATGCCATATCTTTATTAGTTGAGTTGCCCCAGAAAATTATTCCATATCTTAATACAGATTCGACAAGACCATAATATGTCGTTAGCATGGCATCTGTATCAATAATTGGTCTAAGTTTATGGAGAGCATATGATAGACTACTGATTTTTTTTGATAGTTCCGCAATATGTTCTTTCCAATTTAGTTTGCTGTCTTTATGTAAGCCCAAAAAACGTGTACTCGCTACTTGTGTTATAACATGGTTGCCGTGAATTGTTGTAAATTGAAACTTAAATTGGACGAAATGTAGAGCATCGAATTATGAACGCTAAGCTACTAATAAAAAATTGTAAATTTTTGCTTGCAATAATATAGTCAGAATTTTTTATACCTATATAAAGTGAATCATATCAATCTGTAAAAAAAAGTTAGTTAAATGCGACAAAGCGAATTGTATTCAGATACGACTTCACCACGTTCACAATGGGGATCCATCATATATTGTAGTTCTTATAAAGCCTCATGGTAACATATGACACATTAAATTCCTCTTTTAAATGAACTTTTGTCCCCCAAAAGAAACTTGACTACGCCCCTGCATTAAGCTCAACAATAATGTGCTTTGTTTTAATACGGAGCGTTTAAATCTTAATTAAATATGCGTTAGGGATGCGAGAGGCAGCCGTCCTCTTAAAGTTGGGAAAAGTCCTTTGTTAACATGTTTTGTCCAGATCTATTAGAACCGTATGATTTATGAAGAATCTTTTTTGAATTTTGGACCTTATTGCTATTAAGTAATTACTATAATTGCGCCTGGAATATGCTAATGGGCACGCTCTCGACTACTTGGAAAATTAGAGAGCAATGTGGGTATTGTTACAACTCTCCCTAACCCTAAAAGCCGTGATACTACACATAACGTGTTATCAAGTTACTAATATCTTCAAGCAAGTGTTCTTTTACATGATAATGCTAGGGCTGACATCTCCTTCGACTAGATTCCGTAAGATCACACTGTCAAGTTCGTTACTGAATCCGCAGTGAATTCTACACAAGCGTTACAAAGTGAGAATGTTCCTTTTTTATAGCATAGAATGACAAGACGAGCATGCCGTTCACCTGATGGTAAGCGATACGGCCACCCATAAACAGTAGAGACACCATCCAGCACCTTGAGTTACAAAGTACTGTGTGGCGTTCCACTGCGCTCGTCATCCTGAGATATAAGATGTTAAGTCTCATTATGTCCTGTAGTTACACTGGCTACAATGCCCTTCAAACCGAAACACAACAGTACATGCACACTGCTGCTTGGCGGTAGAAAAAGAATTGGGGTGGTACCCACCCAGACGGACTCTTACATATGAAACTTCTACCACCAATAATGTTTGTGAAGCGAACTACGTTCATTTATTCATAAATGAGATTTTACGTACATTGTCACGCTAATTTGAATTCTGTAAATACATACATAGAGACGCCTTTTATCCCCGAAGGTTTAGACATAGGCGCAACTAGTGCACCCACTTTTTACTCGACTGCGAAAGAAGGAGGGTTATGTTATTCGAGTGTATGTATGTATGTATATTTCCTTGGCACGGCCTGGAGCCTAAACGGCTTGTCGTATTTTTATGTGAGTGGTGTCAAAAGATTAGCCTTAGCCGTGAGAGTGACACTGGGTATATCAAAATTTAAAAAAATAAAAATTAAGGATTTTTGTCGGCAAAAAGTAATCTTAAAAAAAAATATTTCCAAAATACACCGAGTGTGGTGTCGAATAAAAACCCGACTGCGTCAATATCTGCCATGTTTTTTAAATTCATTGAAGAATTGAAAAGATAGAATCAAGATTTTAATTTGAATATTTTATTTTGATTTTTAATAATCTTAGTTGACAGTGTTCACAAATTTCTAATACTGATTAGAAAAACCCAATATCACTTCCTAACCTAAACCTCCCTCGACGTTGTGTTCTTAAAGAATTTCACCATTGCTCTTAACCCAACCCAATGTAGAATGGGTTTAATGCACTTGTTTGTGTAGTACGGCCAATTCTGGGGACTCCAATGAGGCGACAACATTAGTAGCTGTATCTAAAGAAAAGTCCATTAGCTGAGTAATTATAAAGAAGATATACGTTAGGCTAATTACCTCATAAACAACACCAAACAAGCGTATACTAAACCAGATAGGTGGCGCTGGCGTCATACTATATTTTATAGACTTTTGCAGCGGGAAAGGCTTTACACGCGACAAACACCTAGTTTTTAATATTTATTTTCTGGTTTAAGGAACCACAAAATGTTCTCATTCGTATCCTACTAATATTATAAAGGCGAAAGTTTGTAAGAATGTATAGATGTTTTTTTTTTTTTTTTTATATGGCCATCTTCGGCTCATTAGGGACGGCTGCGGGCTTCCTCCGACTCACGTCTAAGTTGTCGTCCGCAACCGCCCCTGCGCGTACCGCGTTTTTGCGGTCCTTTTTCCTGTTGCGGGGGCTCAGAAGCCCCCGAAACACCGCATCGTGTCCGCCTGTTGGTGTCCGAGGCAGCGTGAGACACGCTGCCTCGGACATGTCCATCACGGGGGTCACAGAAGTTGGCTAGACTAATGGGTGGGCGGCACGTCCCGCCCACCCGTGACCCCCGGAGGCCCCTATTAGTCGCCTTTTACGACAGGCAGGGGATACCGTGGTGGAATTCTCCAAACGCCCCCAATCCACAGGGCGGGAGACGTCGGTCAGTCGTCCACCCGACGCCTCCTACGTCTCGTCTGGCGGCGGGAGGGATCACCACTGCGCTGGCGATCCCTCTCGGCACTCTCCTTCCGCGAGAGGACCGCCTCGCAGAAGTGGGCCACCGCCTGCCAGGCCTCCCGACCGCCGACCATGGAAGCGACCACGGCCGGCAGCGAGAGGTCTTCTCCGACGACTGTTCTGAGAGCGCTGCGCTCCTCATCCCAGGCTGGACAACACTCCAACGTATGTTGGGCCGTGTCCATTGGGCAGTTGTCACAATAGTGACACACGGCCGACTCCTCTACACCTACCACCCGAAACAGGAACTCACCGAAGCAGCCATGCCCGGTGAGCACCTGCGTCAGGCGGTATGTATAGATGTTTGGATGTTTGGATGTATGGATGTTTGGATGTATGGATGTTTGCTCCTCTTTCACGCAAAAACTACTGAACGGATTTCGATGAAATTTGGTACACGGATAGATCATGTCTTGGATCAACACATAGGCTACTTTTTATCCCGGGAAAACATAAAGCGGGACTTTTATCCCGGAAAAACTTTTTAACGCGGGCGGAGCCGCGGGCAAAAGCTAGTTTTTTCATATCTCATACGTTGTCCGCCATCCATTAGGCTTGTGTAATAGACTCCGCATAGATTAGGGAATACGAGATACAAGCTCGCTCTAGGAACATTTTTATTAATCTAGACCAGTAGTTCCCAAACTTATTTTTCTCGTGGACCACTTTCAAAATTTACTGGTGTCGGTGGACCCCCTGCTGCTACATTTCTACCACGTTCTTAAAGTCGCCAAAAAATAAAAATTGTGTCGCTTCTGAGTTCTGTCCCTATATTCAGATAGGTAAAATAAAAGCGAAAAATGGTACATTTTATTAAAAGAATGGAATTACAAAAAAAAATTTATATGATGCAGATAATTTTTCGTGGACCCCCATATTTTGTTCACGCCTACGTAGACCCCCAGCAAGTCTCCCGTGGACCCCTGGGGGTCCACCTGGACCACTTTGGGAATCACTGATCTAGACCCCAATTATCTTTACTGGGCTTTGCTTGCGTCTTCGGTCGCGATAGTCAATTTCTTGCCTATTCTAGAATTTCATTCCATCCAGTAAACTTTATAGTGATTAATTATAATAGGCATTGTAGCCTACACTGTAACTACACACGTACATAATCCTACAAGCATACTAACATAAATATTAAATTAAAATAAATAAAACACAATGCGTGATGTACCACTTGTTCCGTTCAAGCGGCGGGTTAAGATAACGGTATCCAGCCCGCCGCTCATCGGCGGCACTCGCGCCGATCGCACGCACCAGTCGCAATTTGAACCCGACGCGGGACGCTCGTTACTTGTGCCGCTCCGCTTATGTACTAGTATAACGATAGAACATAGTGCTACGTATCGGACATTAAAATTATCAAAAATACTACGCTAGTTTTCATTACGAAGACATCGAATGCTCCCTAAACTGGTGACCCCGAGTCGAACACTTATACCATGTCGAGCGAAGATAATAACGACGTGCGCAGTGCCGTGTGCAGAGGTCAAAAGGACGAACCCGGACCGAGCAATACCGGCTTACCGGCACCAGAAATTTATAAAGTTGGAATCCGTGTGCCACCGTTTTACCCTGATGATCCGGATATTTGGTTTGCTCAATTGGAAGCGCAGTTTGCTCTCGCAAACATTACAAGCGATGCAACCAAATTTTACTACGTCACTGGTAATATCGAACATCAGTATGCCAAGGACATCAAAGACCTCATCCGTAAGCCGCCAGCGAAAGATAAGTACGAGACATTGAAGGCTGAGCTGATTAATAGACTAACAGCTTCTAAGGCTTCGAAGATAAAACAATTGTTGCATCATGAGGAGCTTGGGGATAGAAAGCCCTCGCAATTTTATCGACACTTACGAAACCTTGCTGGTCCAGATTTTCCTGACGAGTACCTTCAGTCCATCTGGCTTGGTCGTCTACCCTTAAATGTCCAGACGGTCCTCGCCGCTCATGCATCTACGCCGTTGGAAATCCAGGCTGACGTCGCTGACCGAATAATGGAAATCGTCCTACCCTCAACGCAAATTCATGCGGCTGCTGCGACGCCTCTTCGCGACGAGCCTCTGGCAGCTGAGTTGGCACATCTTCGCAAAGAAATTTCGGACCTCAGATTAGAGTTAGATAAAGGGAGAAGCCGTTCGCGTAGCCGGAGACCTACTAGACATAGATCAAGAAGCCGTTCCCAATCTAACTATAAAAAGTTTCCGTTGTGTTTTTACCACTCAAAATACGGGAACAAGGCACGTACATGCGTTCGCCCCTGCGATTTTAGGGCGGAAAACCCCAAGGGCGGTCGGTGATGGCGACTAACGATTGCCCTACCATTCCTGGTCGCCTGTTCGTGACGGACCGAAGAACGAAGATACAGTACCTTATCGATACGGGTAGTGATTTGTGTGTTTTCCCTCGGTCGTTGTTACGTGGTACCCGCAAACCAGTGAACTATCAACTTAGTGCAGCAAACGGTTCATCCATAGAGACGTACGGTTGTGTAAGTTTGAACCTAGATCTCGGCCTACGCCGTGATTTTATATGGCGCTTTGTAGTGGCAGATGTAACCAAGCCAATAATAGGTGTAGACTTTCTATCGTATTTTAATTTAGTTGTAGATTGTCGTAGAAAACGTTTAGTTGACGGTACTACAAATATTGTGTCATCTGCTTCAATATGTAGCTTAAATGTAAGTATCTCCTCTGTAAAAATTACAACTGGTGATTCGTGCTACCATAAAATTCTGGAAGAATTTCCGGAAATCACGAAACCAGCTGGTACATTGCGCACAGTACTGCACAACACTACACACCACATAAGAACGACACCAGGTCCCCCAATATCGTGCCAACCTCGCCGTTTGGCGCCCGATAAATATAAAATTGCCAAGCAGGAGTTCCAGACAATGTTGGCAAATGGAACTGCTAGGCCCTCTGAAAGTCCCTGGTCGTCCCCGCTCCATCTAGCCCCTAACAAAAATAATGGCTGGCGTCCTTGTGGGGATTACCGCCGACTTAACGCTCGGACTATTCCTGATAGGTATCCGATTAAACACATACACGATTTTGCACATGATATCGCTGGCTGTAAAATTTTTAGCACAATCGATCTCGTGAAGGCGTATAATCAGATACCCGTCAACCCCGAGGACATCCCAAAGACCGCGATAACTACCCCTTTCGGGTTGTACGAGTTTCCCTTCATGACCTTTGGCTTGCGCAATGCAGGACAAACGTTTCAACGTTTTGTTGATGAGGTCACTAGGGGACTCGATTTTTGTTATTGTTACTTAGATGATTTTTTAATCTTTAGTAGTAACGAAGCGGAACATAAGGAACATCTTCGTAAGATATTCACCAGGTTGAAGGAATATGGCATGCTAATTAATACATCCAAATGTATTTTTGGTGCGCCACAAGTTTCATTTTTAGGCCATAATATTTCTGTTCATGGCACAAAACCACTTGAGGCCAAAGTATAAGCCATAAAAGATTTCCCGGTGCCAAAAGACATTCGTCAGCTGAGAAGGTTCCTGGGGATGTTAAATTTTTATCGCCGCTTTTTACCCAAAGCTGCTAGTACACAGGCTCCACTGCATGCCCTATTAACAGGCGCTGCGAAAGGGTCCCAACCTGTCACTTTAGATGACAATTCGCTTAAAGCTTTTCTGGATTGCAAAGAAAGTCTGGCTAATGCCGTACTACTGGCACACCCAGACTTCCAAGCTAAACTCGCACTCGTTACCGATGCGTCGGACGCTGCCATTGGAGCTGTCCTTCAGCAAAACTCTGGCGATGCATGGCAACCCTTAGGTTTCTTTTCCAGAAAGCTCACCCCATCCCAACAAAAATACTCGGCATATGACCGAGAATTGTTGGCCATTTATGAAGCCATAAAGTATTTTAGGCATATGCTAGAAGCTAGGCATTTTTGCATTTATACGGATCATAAGCCAATCACTTTTGCGTTCCAAGAACACAAGAAAAATTGCTCGCCTAGACAATATAGGTATTTAGATTTTATATCTCAATTCACCACCGATATAAAGCATATTTCCGGCAAGGACAATGTCGTGGCCGATGCCTTGTCTCGGGTGGATGAATTGCAAGCTCCAGTTAATTTGGACGTTTTGGTTGAACACCAATCAACAGACCCAGAGTTGTCAAAATTCCTTACCGAGAAATCTTCTCTTCGACTTGAGAAATTGCAAGTACCGGGGAGTCGTAATTTTATGTATTGCGACGTCAATACATCGACCCCTAGACCTTTTGTCCCTAAGTCGCTGAGGAAACAAATTTTTGACAGCTTACACTCGTTGAGTCATCCCGGCGTCAGCGCTACAGCAAAACTAATTGCTGAGCGTTTTGTCTGGCCGGGCATTAAAAAAGATTGTCGAGTCTGGGCACAAGCATGTTCATCATGCCAACGTGCAAAGGTGAGCCGTCACGTGTCTGCCCCTCTAGGCACTTACAGCTTACCACGAGCACGTTTTCGGCAAATACATATTGATATTGTAGGACCACTACCTTTATCAGAAGGGTACCGCTATTGCCTAACAGCAATCGATCGTTTTACGCGTTGGACAGAGGTCATCCCTATGGTCGATATTACCGCTGAAACAACAGCAAAGGCATTAATATCTGGATGGATATCCCGGTTTGGATGTCCGCAGAGTATTACCACGGATAGAGGCCGTCAATTTGAGTCCGCTCTGTTCAGCTACCTCTCAAAGATAGCTGGATTTGAGCACAAAAGGACTACAGCCTACCACCCGGCGTGCAATGGATTGATAGAACGGTTCCACCGTCAACTAAAAGCATCCATTGTTTGCCACGCCCATCCAAAGTGGACTGAATCGTTACCCTGGGTGCTTCTTGGCATAAGAAGCGCTTTTAGGGACGATTTACAAGCTTCTCCAGCCGAACTTGTCTACGGCGAAACTCTGCGGCTTCCAGGAGAGTTCTTTCACTCCAGCCTGGGCGGTACAACAGATATTACCGACTTTACTGCTCGACTTCGTTCATTCGCACACAACCTACAGCCAGTTCCAACTTCTCGGCATAGTAAAGGCAAAATATTCGTTTTCAAAGACCTAAAAACGACCTCTCACGTATTCCTTCGTGAGGATGCATTACGTGGTAGCTTACAACCCACCTACACTGGTCCACATAAAGTATTGTCCCGAGATGACAAAGTTTTTAAAATTATTTTCCGAGGCAAAGAGGTTACGGTCTCAATAGATCGTTTAAAACCAGCTTATTTGTTGACAGATAGTAGTGATAATTCTCACGACTCCACTCCTAATGACATTAACAGCCAACCCGATAATAACGGTAAACATCAAACCCGTTCCGGTCGGCATGTTAAAATTCCTGACTTCTATCGCCCTTGACGGTCTCTGGGGGGGGGTGATGTAGCCTACACTGTAACTACACACGTACATAATCCTACAAGCATACTAACATAAATATTAAATTAAAATAAATAAAACACAATGCGTGATGTACCACTTGTTCCGTTCAAGCGGCGGGTTAAGATAACGGTATCCAGCCCGCCGCTCATCGGCGGCACTCGCGCCGATCGCACGCACCAGTCGCAATTTGAACCCGACGCGGGACGCTCGTTACTTGTGCCGCTCCGCTTATGTACTAGTATAACGATAGAACATAGTGCTACGTATCGGACATTAAAATTATCAAAAATACTACGCTAGTTTTCATTACGAAGACATCGAATGCTCCCTAAAGGCATTAATGAGATGAGAATGAATGATATAAATGTAGAAGTTAATTAAAGACGTTGTTTAGGTACCTGACATGCTAAATATTATTGAATTTTCTTTAACGGCCGCTGCGTTTACTTTTAATAAATATAAGGTGATTTAATTACCTTTGAAGTATCGCAGGTTCAAAACCCAAGGGCACATACTTCGGACTTTTCTAAAAAAATATGTGTGTATTCTTTGTGTGTATTTAAGTGGACGATAGCCTAGTTGGGAATGGAACGGTCTGCCGAGACAATGTCCGGAGGTTCGAAACAAGGCACACACCTCTGACTTTTCGAAGTTACGTGTGTATTGTTTATCAATTATCGCTTTAACGGCGAAGGAAAACATCGTGAGGAAACCTGCATAGGTACCTGAGAAGTTCCTTATAAGAATTTCGAAGGTACGTGAAGTCTGCCAACCCGCACTAGGCCAGCGTGGTGGATTAAGGCCTAAACCCCCTCAGTAGAGGAGGCCCGTGCTCAGCAGTGGGCACTATAATAATACAGGGCTGTTATTATTATTCTTTGTGAATTATCGCTCGCTTTAACGGTGAACGAAAACATCGCGGAGAAACCTGCATACCTGAGAAGTTCTCTGAATTTCGAAGGTACATGAAGTCTGCCAACCCGCACTAGACCAGCGTGGTGGACTAAGCCCTGAACCCTCTCAGTAGTAGAGGAGGCCCGTGCTCAGCAGTGGGCAGTATATAATACAGAGCTGGTGAAGATGAATTCTCGTTAAAAATATATTAAATGTCGAAAGAGTATCAGAATTCATCGAAAAGTTCATATGAATTTTTAAATTAGACTTTTAATCTACAATTTCATAAGAAATTGTAATAAGGCTTTTAATAAAGGAAACATAGATAGATTAAAGCTATTAATTAATTAAAGTAAGTAACTATTTAGATAGTAGGTATTAGGGGTTAGGTGGTATCCCAAAACATTCCACTGGATTAGAGAAGGTACGATTTATACCTATAACCTATTACATTGCTATAGTTCATTGTTCAAACTGTGCTCAATTTTGGACTCTATTGCATGTCCCTGCAAACAGCATAAGGTTTTGTTTCAAAGCGCCTGCTCGTTTTGTCACAGCAATTTCGCACGAACGTTACAAACAACTGACAGGTCATTCAAAGGCGTCCAATCTTTCATAACATCAAAACACCCTTTCACATGTCAAAAGGTATGAGTAAGACAATGGTTGTTTCCCATTATCGTCACCGCTTTCAATGAAATTTCTACGTCAACCCATTCTCGCTTGCGGTTGAAAGCAGATATTATCGATCATGACACGTCAAGTTCCGCAGCGCAGTGTAGCAGTTGAAATTATGTGTTTGGTTTACATTGCAGGCTTTGTAAAGTTTCTTGTTTGAACGTGTCATAAAGACGGTATTTTATTTGATATTTTTAATTAGTTATTCTTCTTATGTTAAATGGTAGTCGTAGATTTTGTATTTTGCCTTGGTTTCGTAAATGAATATTTTTACGTAGGCGTAGTTGTACGATACGACTGAAATGCTGAGGTCTCGGGTTCCATCCCCGGGTCGAGCAAAGTGATATTGGAATTTTCTATGCAGTATCAACCTGGAGTCTGGAATTTGTGCCCAATATGGCTATAGGCTCCCCTCCTATCACATAATGGAACGGAATACGCGCTGTGAAAAGTGGGTGCATCAGTTGCGCCTCTGCTTCCTCTACACCTTCGGGGATAAAAGGCGTGAGTGTATGTGTATGTGTGGAATAACAGTATGACGCTTCCGAAATCGGACTGACGGCTAGTCTGAAAACCAATTAATACCAAAACGTTACCCAACGGATTTTCAGTGTAAAACTGCGTGACAAGTTCGATAGAAAATCTTTATAACTGACACGAATAGGATATAAGACATTTTTTGCGAAAAGTACTTGTATTTATTTCGGACCTGTGTATTGTTCCCAATTTTCTTTGGACTACATTATTAGTATTCAGCTAGGATTATGTGTGGTTGATGACTTATTTATTAATTTATTGGATGACATTGCTATTATTTGTGAGCCAGTACGGTCTAATTACACCAATATCTTATTGAATGGGTGGTATTTAATCGGGCATTAAAATTAACTCGAAGGTTAAAGTATCGCGCGTCCTATGAAAGAACGCCTAGTTAAGGAAGATAATCACCTGTAAGGGCATGGTGGAACATACAAAAACCTTAACAGTCCGTTAGACAGTGAACGGGATGTAAAAGTAACTAATAGAGCATGGTGAAATTAGGCCTGCGGAGCTCACCATTTGGCGAGTAGCTCGCGTGATATGTATATGCAAAAAATTATAAATTTTCCAGGAATAATTTAAAACGTACCAATTAATAATAATTACTTAGACCTAGCTTTAGGATATTTATTGTTATACTAACATAAAAACAGCAATGTACTACAAATATGTTAAAAACCTCACCAGAAATAAACCTGGTAGTGGGCAATTAGATGATGTAAGATAAGAAGCATAGGGTGCATATTTGATCATTTTTGATGGGAGTGATTTTGACGGGGACGCCTCCAAAGCCTTCTTCATTGTTGCTTTGTAGATAAGAGTTTCGTTTAGAATATTTCTATTGACAAATAATAGACTACTTACATATATTTTTGTTGCGGTAAGCAGACAACGAGGTCTCTTAGTTCTTTAATATGTTTGTATTGATGGAATCCAGTAGTTAATGCGGCGATGCATGGCGATAGTCGCGCCACTTTTCAATACGCTGATATTGACACTTGAAATAATTTAAAATCGATAGTCACCTTTATTAATGAATAATAGACAGTAACTAATGCAATGCAATACGATTATTACTAGCTATTGCCCGCAGCTCCGCCCGTGTAAAAAAAATTGGGATAAAAGTCCCGCTTTATAATATTTTTCAGGGATAAAAAGTAGGCTACGCTACTCGATGATAATGTACTTTTATATTGATGAAAGATTTTTTAAAATCGGTCTAGTAATTTTTGAGTTCATCCATTACATATAAACAAAAAATCAAATCTTTCTTCTTTATAATATTAGTATAGATGAGATACATAAATAAATTAATACTTCTCGATCAAATCGACATCTAGTGCACTGATATTTTTTTCTCATTGGGCGATGCTCATTTTTATATCTAGCGTACACATAATATTTTCGCACTCAATGGTCATCGTGATTTTTTAAAAATAAACTGTTCTGATTGATTTATAATACACCATCGGAAAGAATATTTCAACATTAATAGGATAGATGAGCCACATTTTTCATATCTTTCTTTAATTTCAATATCCACCAAGTTTCAACGTCTGTTTCAGAAATGTTGTACGGAGACTCTTTATTAAAATACTTTGTCATTCTTAAAAAGTGCGTATTTCAATATATTTATTATTATCATGGCTGTGAATAAACATAAAATTATTTCAGTTATTTATACAAAAGATAAATCTCAACCATAATATTATAATTCGATTTCAAATTAAAAATATGTTTTTTTTGGTTAAAAATCCCGCTCTCATTAAAACTTCGGATAGTATTTCTTAAAGAAATTTTAAAATAACAACTCTGAAGCATAATTAAAAAAAATATTTTTTACACAATCGTTTATTAAAAGTCAGGAACTTTGTCAAACTCTAATTGATTTTTTGCGAAGATTTTTAATCATTACTCGAGCCTTAACTAAATGGAGATTGGATTTGGTTGAAAATAATGAATTTTATATAAACCCAGACTGCATCGGTGGTGTATTTGTACTGCCTCCACGGTGCGGCTAGTAGCAAAGCTGTGAGATCTCGAGTTTGAATTCCAGGTCGGGCAAAGTGATATTGGGTTTTTGTGCTCACTAATAGCCCGGAATCTGGAATTTGAGCTCTACATGGCGAGATGCTACTGGCGAGGCGAGATAGGCGAGGGTGTATATGAACTTGGGTAGGTATGTAGTACAGTCAGCCTCATAAGTTGCTGAACAAATTCAAAACTTCAAATCGCCTCTGCACTTTTCTATTCCTACCAATTTTCGTTTTCTCTTCACAAAAATAAAATATAAACTTTACTTCACACAAAGAAAAAAATGTATTTTAATTAAGCGTAAGGCGTAGAGGCTGTCTGCCTCGGTGGCGTAGTTGTATTACAGTACGACTGCAAAGCTGAGGTCTCCGGTTCGATCCCCGGGTCGGGCAAAGTGATATTGAGTGTTTCTATTCAGTATCAGCTCGGAGTCTGGAATTTGTGCCCGATATGGCGATAGGCTCGCCCCCTATCACATCATGGGACCGAATAACGGCGAAAAGTGGGTGCACTAGTTGCGCCTCTGCCTACCCCTTCGGGGATAACAGGCGTGAGTGTGTGTGTGCGTAGAGGCTATTTGAAATTTTGAATTTGCTCAGTTACTTATGTGGCTGACCGTACATACATTGGTAGTACAGTAACAAATTCCATATTTTTACTACATTATTATAATTTTTACAGGTTACCCTAAATCATTAGAATTTAGTAAAATACACATAAATAAATACTCCTCCATCAAATATACATCTAGTGCACCGATATTTTTTGCTTATTAGGCGATGCTCATTCCCTTACCTAGCGTACATACTTTGTCATTTATTACAAAGTGTTTATTTTAGGGGTTACATCAATGATTTTAGCATAATTATTAGTAAACAGTAAAAACTATTAAGTTTTATCTATTGTGTAATAACTCCAAATACAACACCTTTTCTACGATCATTATAATGTTCGAAAACAATGGTTTACCATATATATTTCCGTCCACTTAGTCCCCTGTTGCCGATAATAGTGGGGTTGACCTCACCGACAAATGTGATTAGACAATTCATTCATTATTCGAGGGTTCACAGGTGTGGTGTCAGTATATTTTACTAACGATTGGTTAGGGTTGTCAAGTTTTAAAAGACAGAAAATGTATAACGTGAGTGAGTAGCTCAAGGTATTTCTTCTTGGGCCCTTACTTTCAGCTGTTCATATATTGTATTCACAACTTCATAGATCTATAAGTGTTATTTTAGCTGTAAGTTTTCCTTAATCCTACTAATATTATAAAGGCGAAAGTTTGTAAGAATGTATGGATGTTTGGATGTAAGGATGTTTGTTCCTCTTTCACGCAAAAACTACTGAACGGATTTCGATGAAATTTGGCACACAGGTAGATCATGTCCTGGATTAACACATAGGCTACTTTTTATCCCGGGAAAATATAAAGCGGGACTTTTATCCCGGAATAACTTTTTAAAGCGGGCGGAGCCGCGGGCAAAAGCTAGTAATAATATAAATAAATAATCCTACTAATATTAGAAACGCTTTTTTTTTTTTTTTTTTTTTTTTGTCCCTGACTAAACTCTTGTTAGCCTGACGAGAGTCGGCTTATACAAGAACACCGGTCTTGTGGGTGAGCGCAGAAGGCGCTCGCAACCCTTAGTTAGAAACGCGAAAGTTTTTAATGGCATGGCATTTGGCACACATATAGATCATGTCTTGGAATAACACATAGGCTATCTAATATTTTTATCTCAGGAAAATATAAACCGGGACTTTTATCCCGGAAACACTAGTATACGTATTTTATACTAGCTTTTGCCCGCGGCTCCGCCCGCATTTAAAAGTTTCTCCGGGATAAAAATCTCGGTTTAAATTTCCCCGGATTAAAAAGTAGCCTATGTGTTAATCCAGGACATGATCTACCCGTGTGCCAAATTTCATCGATATCCGTTTAGTAGTTTTTGCGTGAAAGAGGAACAAACATCCATACATTCTTACAAACTTTCGCCTTTATAATATTAGTAGGATTTTTGGTATAATTATGGGTTTATAGAAATTTTAGAAAAAAATATCAGTACGGACTTTGCAATTTTTGCTTTATATGGCGATAGGCTCGCCCTCTATCACATCATGGGACGGAACAGACATGGTGAAAAGAGAGTCCCCTGGTTGCACCTCTATCTACCCCTTTGGGGATGTAGGCATGACGTGTGTTTTGTTTGTTTTTTGGAAATTACCCAGGATACAATTTGATATTATACACAGCTGATTACGTCGGAGTATATAAATTGGTATAGGATAGTTGACTACTTTTTAAATCATTTATCAAAAGTGTATGCTATCCAAGATCTAACGGAAAAATAATTTTCAAAATTGGGGCAACAATTAGTAAGTTATAAAAGCTTTGATATCTGGAAGGGGTAGTTGTCAAATAGCAGTAATATTACACCGTGACGTCACCGAGAGTCATAGTCCATAACGCTGCATCCGTGCGAAAAAGATAGCGCGATATCCGCGTCCCCGCTTTTGCTCACAACAATACTTCAAATATGAGTAACTGCTTTATTTTTCAACCAATTTTGATGCTGATTTCACAGGAGAATTTCTTTATCGTATTATTTTATGTTACACACACACACTCACGCCTGTTATCCCTGAAGGGATAGGCAGAGGCGCAACTAGTGTACCCAATTTCCGCCGTTATTCCGTCCCATGATGTGATAGGGGGCGAGCCTATCGCCATATCGGGCACAAATTCCAGACTCCGGCCTGATACTGAATAGAAAAACTCAATATCACTTTGCCCGACCCGAGGATCGAACCCGAGACCCCAGCTTTGCAGTCGTACTGTAATACAACTACGCCATCGAGGCAGTCACAAATTTTATTTTACATCTATACTAATATTATAAAGCTGAAGAGTTTGTTTGTTTGAACGCGCTAATCTCAGGAACTGCTGAACCGATTTGGAAAATTCTTTCACTAATAGGAAGCTACATAACTCCTGAGTGCTATAGGGTACTTTTTGTCCCGGGAAAATATTTTTGTCCCGGAAAAACTTTTTCACGCGGGCGGAGCAGCGAGCACTACTAGTACAAAATAATTTACAAAATCAAATATGTTTGATTTTGGAAACTACCCTTTTGTCAAGTCCGTAGATGTTGAAGTTTAGTTTAACACTTCAGTAGGCAAAGGTAGGGTCCTACCGTACGCGACTCAAGAGTCTGGTGAAGTTTGCGAGTGGAAAACTATTGACAAGAGGTTTTTCTTTTGATGTTCAAAGTATTTGTCCGTTCATCGTTCATCGAATATAAGAAGATGCATCGAAATAAAATTAGGAAAATACTTCGAATGTACAAAAATAAAAATTGAATATTCTATACATAAATACGCAATTCATATTTGGTAATTCTATTATTTTGAATTCTGTTAGAATTTTAGAGACTAACTTGGAGTTGCTAAGTACCTAACAAAGCGCAAAGTGTCGTATCATTGTGTCATCATATAAAGAGACATAAGCATTACGCCTTTTTCTGAACAGGGGCAGGAGCCAAGATCCTTTTGTACAAGCGTCAAAAAAAAATTAGCAATGACATATTCTTATAGTCTTATGGATAGGATACGTCATTCGCATATTTTTTTATTTTTTTTTACGTTGTAAAAAGGATCTTGGCCACAGCCCCTCAGATCATCTGATTTGCTATATATGTTAAGTTCTATAATAGGTAGTGAGCTCATAGACAAACTAGCACAAAAAATATCATCCCCAGATAACTCTTTCAAGTTCATCAATGGCCAGCCCTAACTCAGTATTAGTTACAACGTTGCCCACCGGCAAAGTAAGGGCAAATAAACAAGATGCTTTTACTGCCGTACCACTTAAGGGTTTCTTGGAAAAGACTTCCATAGAGCGGTGGTGCTACTTACAGCGGGTAGCGGTTAGCGGTTAGAATGATTGTTGAATTAGACAACTCATTCATTATTCGAGGGTTCACAGGTGTGGGGTCAGTACATTTTACTAACGATTGGTTAGGGTTGTCAAGTTTTAAAAGACATAATCCTACTAATATTATAAACGCGAAAGTTTGTAAGCATACGATACGATATACCATACCATACGATATACCGACGGTTGGCAGGCTACGTGATTTAAGCGATATTTATATTAATTTTACTGTAATATTATGTATAAATATTACACATTGAGCTATAAATAATATATACGGCATATTATCAACAAAACGTCACATAGTTGAAGTGTGAGACAACGCTCTTAAAGCCGAAACTAGCCGATTGTCTCTTTATAAAGTTGATGTTTAATGTTTACTGGTAGTTAAAATTTGTCTATATACCTATTTCCTTAGTTAATAAGTAGTATTTATTGACAAGCAGGGTGAAATAATTTATTGTAAATTGTGATTGCAAGTTACCGATTTTCTTAGTTAAATGTGTAGTATTTATTGACAAGCAGGGTGAAATATTGTGATTGCAAGTTACTAGAAAATTGGTTTCCACTGATTCATTTCAGCGCCTACTATGCAAAGTCTACGCAACAAAATTAATTTTACCGTGTGTGTATCTATCAAATAATTGTTGCATTAGCACAAATTTCTAGCGGTTAACTAAGCATAACTTTACAAAAATTTTGGAAATTTGTACAAACAATAATAGCGCTGTCAGTAGAACCGCATCCTAATTTTGCGGCGACATGAGAAAACCCTAGTAATTTACTGTGCTGTAGTTTGCTGCGCCTAAGGAAACACTTTATTATGCCAGAGGAAAGTGTGAGCTCGCGGTTTGGTTTAACTGGCCTTTTTATGTGTTTTTAGATTTGTTTCTTTAAATGTACGAGAAGAGTAATTTGAGTTTAACCAATGGTTAAGATTGCTTAAATGTTTTTTCGCACCAAGGCAAAACAGTGTTGTACAAAATTCATTATAAGTGTTATCATTATGTCACAAAATAAAAGTATTACATGTTATGCTAGCGATAGCCTAGTTGGGAGTGGAACGGACTGCCGAGACGAATATTCGCAGGTTCAAAACCCAAGGGCACACACCTCTGACTTTTCTAAAAAAAATAGCGTGGTGCACTAAGGTCTAAACCCTCTCAGTAGTAGAGGAGGCCTGTGCCCAGCAGTGGGACAGTATATAATACAGGGCTGATATGGTACATGCTATACTATATCATGTTATCATTATTATTACATACTAGCTTTTGCCCGCAGCTCCGCCCGCGTTAAAAAGTTTTTCCGGGATAAAAGTCCCGCTTTATGTTGTCCCGGGATAAAAAGTAGCCTATGTGTTAATCCAAGACATGATCTACCCGTGTGCCACATTTCATCGAAATCCGTTCAGTAGTTTTTGCGTGAAAGAGGAACAAACATCCATACATCCATACATTCTTACAAACTTTCGCCTTTATAATATTAGTAGGATCTATGTGCATGAAACACACAAACATCCAAACTTTTTCACAAACTTTCGCATTTATAATATTAGATAAGATAGATGTATATGATTTTTTTCGCATGCAGTTCTCTCATCCCGTAATAATCTCGACATAGTGGGTAAAACAATATTCGGTGTTCAACATTCAACATTGAAATTAAACGAACCCTAAAGTTTTAAATTGGCATACCATTTTGAAACTGTTTCGTTTCGTGTTCAATAATATAAAATATGCCAAGCACGTTGGCCGAACTATGCGAATTGTGAATTTAGTGTAATTTAATATGAACGATTTAGTTTGTACTGGTTAGCTTTAATTGGAGTAAATTGTTTTATCTTTGATTGCCTCGGTGGCGTAGTTTTATTGCGAATGCGGTACGACTTTCCCTGAATTCCTGGGTTTGAAAGCCAGGTCGGGCAAAGTGATGTTGGGTTTTTCTTCTAAGCCCGGAGCTTGAAATTTGTCTGAGCCACGCTATACATCATGGGACAGAACACACACGGCGAAACGGGAGCCCCTAGTGGCACCTCTGCCCACCACTTCGGGAATAAAGGCGTGTTGCGTGATTTATTTTATTTTTGAGCTTGCATGCCCCAACGTGTAGGAGGAAGATAATGTTACCTACTTATTTCCAACATTAATAAATCTTATTTGCAATGCAATCAGCCCTGTATTATTTACTGCCTACTGCTGAGCACGGATCTCTTCTACTACTGAGAGTGTTTAGTCCACCAAGCTGGCCTAGTGCGGGTTGGCATACTTCACATACTCTCGAAATTCTTATGGAGAATTCTCAGGTACCTCTGTAGGTTTCCTCACGATGTTTTCCTTCACCGTTAAAACGAACGATAATTGATTAACAATACACACATAACTTCGAAAAGTCAGAGGTGTGTGCCTAAGGTTTTGAACCTCCGGACATTGTCTCGGCAGGCCGTTCCTCCCAACTAGGCTATCGTTCACTTTATACTTTTACTTTCAATCTTATTTGTTTGGACGTAAACTGACAAAATATATAATTTTTAGCACTTCATAAAGAAAAGATTCTTACCATAGAAATAAAAAATCTGGAGCATCTAGATATGTACCCAATTTTAAACCACAACTCAAATAATGAGTACATCACTTCATCAACTGCAATATTAAACGACATAGATCGTACATAAAATAAAAATAAATACAAAAAATATTTTCCTCACATTCCCAAGTTAGGAACTCTTACCTCAGAGAGATCAGTGTCATTATACAAGAAACATAAGTCGACTGGGAATTGCACTGACAGATTGCGATATGAATGAGGTAGTAATCCTGACATGTGGCGTGTTATTTGGAATTCCCTGTTCTGAAAATATAAAGCATTTTTACTATGTAGAAGACGCGAATGTTTAGTGGTAAGTTGTTATTTGAACCATATTTTTAAAATTATTGAAAGACAGTCTTCAAAATCTGTTGGAATCAGTATTAAGCCCTCGCGTGCCGGGAGCGTGGATCCACGCTCAAAAAAAGTGTTCAAACTCTGCCGGGAGCGTGGATCCACGCTCGTGCCAATTTCTGCAAAATGTATGAAAACTGAACATCTACAGGTTGTTTCTTTTTAGCTTATTTTTGGATTTCCATTGGATGCAAATCTTAATTATGTATTAAAATTGAAAAAAGTGGCCGCCATTTTGAATTTCTTTGTTTTAAGGCCAATCGACCTCAAAATCGATATCTGGGCAGGCCTTTAGATACAGAAAACGGATTCAATGTTAGAATTGAAAAAAGTGGCCGCCATTTTGAATTTCTTTGTTTTAAGGCTAATCGACCTCAAAATCGATATCTGAGCAGGCCTTTAGGTGCAGAAGACGGATCCAATGTTAGAATTGAAAAAAGTGGCCGCCATTTTGAATTTCTTTGTTTTAAGGCCAATCGACCTCAAAATCGATATCTGGGCAAGCCTTTAGATACAGAAAACTGATCCAATGTTAGCATTGAAAAAAGTGGCCGCCATTTTGAATTTCTTTGTTTTAAGGCCAATCGACCTCAAAATCGATATCTGAGCAGGCCTTTAGGTACAAAAGACGGATCCAATGTCAGAATTGAAAAAAGTGGCCGCCATTTTGAATTTCTTTGTTTTAAGGCCAATCGACCTCAAAATCGATATCTGAGCAGGTCTTTAGGTGCAGAAGACGGATCCAATGTTAGAATTGAAAAAAGTGGCCGCCATTTTGAATTTCTTTGTTTTAAGGTCAATCGACCTCAAAATCGATATCTGGGCAGGCCTTAAGGTACAAAAGACGGATCCAATGTCAGAATTGAAAAAAGTGGCCGCCATTTTGAATTTCTTTGTTTTCAGGCCAATCGACCTCAAAATCGATATCTGGGCAGGCCTTTAGATACAGAAAACTGATCCAATGTTAGAATTGAAAAAAGTGGCCGCCATTTTGAATTTCTTTGTTTTAAGGCCAATCGACCTCAAAATCGATATCTGAGCAGGCCTTTAGGTACAAAAGACGGATCCAATGTCAGAATTGAAAAAAGTGGCCGCCATTTTGAATTTCTTTGTTTTAAGGTCAATCGACCTCAATATCGATATCTGGGCAGGCCTTAAGGTACCGAAGACGGATCCAATGTTAGAATTGAAAAAAATTGGCCGCCATTTTTAATTTACTTATTTTAAGGCCAATTGACCTCAAAATCGATACTAGGCATGCCATTGATAGTAAAAGTCAGATCTAATGTTAGACTTAAGAAAAGAGGTCTCCATTTTTAACTTCTTTGTTTTAAGACTGATTGGATTGAGATATTTGGGCTTGTCTTTAGCCAAATAGAATAAATCGAGGTTAGAATTTTAAGAACTGCATTCCATGTTAAATGTTCTTGTTTTAAGGGCTATTGGTTTTAAAATCAAAATCCGCTGGAAATGGCCACAAACTATAGTAGGTTTTAATTATAGCACTTTTAAATAATTTCACCATCAAAGCTTCTTCTCTTCAATAACGATATCGCAGCTTTGCTATGTCGTAAAATAAAGAATATGTCTTCGAATTTAAGAAGGGGCCCGTTGCCACGGGCAACGGGCCCCTTTTTTTGCTGTTTGCTGCCGCAAACAGCAAAAAAAAGCAAATTCTTCTGTGAAAGCATCAAAATCGGTTAAAAATCCGGGAGTCGATAACAATTCAACTATAGCTATAAGCATAATTAGCCTCGTAGTAGAAATTATCTTACTATATTTTTCTTCCCCCACATCGTTATGCCCTGTTGGGTGGCCATTTAATTACTGTATCTTTTCTTTTGAAGTTATACTTCTTTAGGCGCGTTATGAAAAATTGATGGGAGTGAAATTTTACGATGCGCGCGCATGTGTGACACAAAAATTCTCACGGTTGTTTTTTTATAATTTTCCCCTCATAGGGAAGGCAAAAGGTTCAAGCCCATATAGCCTCGTCTTAAGTGATATTATTGGATGTCTTTTTTTTTAAATTAATTATAAAAATTATTTATTTACTTTTAAAATATTAAATAATCAAGAATAAATATTTTGAATTAAGAATCTTATAATATTTAGTACAATACATACATACATACATACACACTCACGCCCTTATCCCATAGGGGTAGGCAGAGACTATTGAGCGCCACATGCTACGATCTTGACAAACCTCTTTCGCCTCTTCCACATTCATAATTCTTTTCATACATTTTCGTCTGTTACGGGTACTCCTGACCTGCCCTTTTCTGAGAAGATCATTTATTTGGTCAGAAAATGTTCTCCTCGGGCGTCCCCTTCCAGCCGTACCATCCACATTCGCTCGATAAATACCTTTTGTGATCCGTCTTTCATCCATCCTCTCCACGTGCCCAAACCACCTCAGCATACTTCTTTCAATTTTAGTCACCACATCATCCTTTACCATACATCGATCTCTTATCAAACTATTCCTCATGCGATCAGCAATGGTGACTCCACATATACTCCGTAAGGAACGCATTTCCACCGCATTTATTCGACTTTTATGCTTTTGCCAAACCCAACATTCACTTCCATACATAAGCGTCGGCACCAGCACACCATTGTCAATAGCCATTCTTGCCTTTTTCAGACACCGCCTGGCTACTCACTATTGCACGCAAGGCGCCATTCACTTTGTTTCCTGCTATAACTCTTCTTTATTATTATTATGTTGTTGTATGTTATTTAGTACAAATTATGTTATAAACCTATAATTATTACTCTTTAAATCCTATATTTAATAATTATATATAATTTATTTTTTTAGTAAAAGGAGAAGGCAAAGGCGCTTAGCCATGCAGCCTAGTCTGTTGTTGTTTTACCACACCCAAGGACTTTTTCAAAATTCAAAGGCCGAAGCCAAGAGTGCAATTTTCCCAAACTATAAAGGTTAATGATACCAAAGAAGTATAACTTCTCACGCGCGTACATAAGTACACGCCCGGTAACTAAAGATATGCCCAAAAATCGATTTTGAAGTCAATTGGCCTTAAAACAAATAAATTCAAAATGGCAGCCACTTTTTGCAATTCTGACATTAGATCCGTCTTTTGTACCTAAAGGCCTACCCAGATATCGATTTTGAGGTCGATTGGCCTTAAAACAAAGAAATTCAAAATGGCGGCCACTTTTTTCAATTCTAACATTCGATCCGTCTTTTGTACCTACAGGCCTACCCAGATATCGATTTTGAGGTCGATTGACCTTGAAACAAAGAAATTCAAAATGGCGGCCACTTTTTCAATTCCGACATTCGATCCGTCTTTTTATTTATTTATTTATTTATTACTTCTTATACAATGTATAAAGGCGGACTTAATGCCGAAGGCATTCTCTACCAGTCAACCTTAGGGTGATGCAGAGATAAACAATAAAGGTAGGCGTAATAAATAATCAACATAAAATGAGCAAGGAAAAAAAAAAAAAAGGTATAAATATAAAAAGTACACAATACGAATACACTACTAAACATGTTAACGAATACAATATAAATATATAAATCTAAATAATAATAATAATATATAAAATACATAATAATATATAAAATACATAATAATTTATTATTAAATACATAATAATAATAATATAT
This sequence comes from Lapara coniferarum, assembly GCA_949316025.1. NCBI lineage: Eukaryota > Metazoa > Arthropoda > Insecta > Lepidoptera > Sphingidae > Lapara > Lapara coniferarum. Next base: position 15,115,749 of record OX438929.1, read on the forward strand.
AAATACATATACCTAATAATAAAATAGAAGACGATTACTGAGATGATTCCATCAGCTTGTCAAGCAACAGCATACGAACCTTTGCTTTGAATGCAAAACGATTCGTGGTCGTCCTAATCTCGAGAGGGAGTGCATTCCAGAGAAGAATGGATTGAATTGCAAAGGAAGAGTGAGTAAATTCAGAACTGTGAGTGGGACACTTAAGCAGAAGATTGTTTGAAGAGCGAAGGTTTTTATCATGAGAACTACTTAGATACTGAAATTGAGAAGATAAGTAGGAAGGTGAAGTGGGAGAAGAAAGTAAAGAGAAAAGAGTTGTAAGAGCACGCAAGGAACGGCGTTGACGTATGGGCAGCCATTTTAGCTGAGAGCGGTATTGGGACACATGGTCATATTTGCGAAGATTGAAAATGAATCGAATGCAGTTATTCAGAAGGCGGTCAAGTTTATTGAGTTGGTCTGCATTCAGATCAAAATAGCACACATCACCGTAGTCTATTATAGGAAGGATAAGGGATTGCACAAGCATTGCCTTAGTTTTAGCAGGGAGAAAATTTTTCAAACGGTAAAGAGCACACAGAGAACCGGTAACTCTCTGACAGACAGAAGTAATCTGGACCCGCCAGCTCAAAGTGGAATCCATAAGCAACCCAAGATTCTTGACACTGGAGCACCACGCGATGATAGAGTTACCATATGAGACAGGTGGAATGGTCGAGGTACTCAGTCTGTTAAGCATCCTTGGGCTGCCCACGAGTATGGCTTGACATTTCGACGGGTTAACAGACAAACCAAAACTGTCAGACCAGCTCTTTATGTGAGCTAAATCCCTATTTACTTGGTCTACTGCTATGGATACACTGTCCACACTCGCTTGCGAGTACAATTGTAAGTCATCGGCGTATAGATGATACGCGCACTGAAGATTTTGGGTAACGAGATTAATAAACAAAGAAAATAGCAGAGGGGAGAGTATACCGCCTTGAGGGACGCCAGAATCAAGATTACGCCATAATGACGAAGAATCGTTAATTCTCACCGATTGCTGACGCCCTCGAAGATAGGAAGAGAACCATTCCAGTGCTACAGCAGAGATCGAAAGGTGGGAGAGGATGGATAAGAGGATGTCGTGACTGACGGTATTAAAAGCGTTCGAGAAGTCAACCAAGGCCAACACAGTGACCTTAGTATCATCCATCCCCGCTCTAATATCGCCAGACACTTTAAGGAGCGCGGAAGTGGTGCTGTGCCCAGGCCGAAAGCCAGACTGCAAAGGATTTAGCAAATTATTAAGGTGGACAAACTTAGACAGCTGCTTATACACACAGGCCTCCAGCACCTTGGAAAGGAAAGGGAGAATGGATATAGGTCGGAAGTGGTTGACGAGGGAGGGGTTTGGGACTTTTGGGAGGGGAATAACAAAGGCTTTCCGCCATGTAGATGGGAAAATGCCAGTGCTAAGTGAGGTATTAATAATATGGGAAATGGCAGGGAGAACATAATCCAATACAAGGACTATCATACGACGGCTGATGTTGTCGTAGCCCGTTGCATTGGATTTGATCCCTAGAATCACCTTTTTGATCTCGTCAGGAGCAACTGGAGAAAATAGGAAAGGAGTGATGTTAAGGCCTGGAAGGCCAGCCAGGTAATCCAAGGTACGACTCTTGATTTGGTTGTCAAACGAAATAGAGGTGGAGAAATGACGATTGATATCATCCAAACCAACAATCGCACCAGGGAAGTTAAGGTTTTTCCCTTTGCCAATACCTAAAGTTCCGAGGAATTTCCAGATATTAGCAGGGGTGGAAGAGGAAATATTATCGTGAATATGGCGGCGTTTAGCGTTGCGTATCATCTGGTTACACCGATTCCTTGCAGCCTTAAACAGGCACCAATTACCCTCAGAGCGATCCCGTTTAAACTTACGAAAGGCCCGGTCTCTGCGTCTCATTGCCATCCGAATTCCGCGAGTCATCCAAGGCGCAGGAGGACGTTTCACTTTTATTTTCCGGAAGGGAGCATGGATGTCGTAAAGTGCGAGAACACTGCTGTTAAAAATCTCGACTTTATCATCAACTGTGTCGGCTGCCATCAGTTGATCCCAGTTTAATGTAGCAGCGTCAATGCGTAACTTTTCCGGGTCCATGCGACCAAAGCAACGAATGTGTAATATCTTGGGTAAGGGTTTAGAGGGTTTAAGGATGTAAGATAAGTAGAGAAGGTCATGGTGAGAAAAGCCAGGAGCAAGGAATTGTCCATGAGAGGAAACCAAGGAAGGAGTGGAGGTGAGGATAACATCGAGCCAGGTATCATTCCCCTCTATGTTATGGTGAGTAGGTTGAAGAGGCAATACATGTAGGCTCACGGACGCAAGAATCTCAAGGAGCTTAATGCAGCGCGGAGAGGATGAGGAAAGGAGATCGGTGTTTAAATCACCCATGATGATTTGGTGTGCATATTCTGATCCTAAAGATTCCAGAATCGGTTCGAGACTGGAGAAGTAGTCGGTAGAAGGGGGACAATATACGACGCCAAGTAACGTTTTGGCACTCCCGACCCAAACCTCGAGAAATAAATACTCAGCAGTGACCGAATCAAGAGAAGAAGAAGTGACAACTTTATGCTTAAAGTCACTGCGGAGGTAAACAGCGACACCTCCTCCTCTCCTACCAACCCGGTCATTACGGATAAGAATAAAGCCGGGAAGAGGGTATAGCGAAGAAGGAAGATGAGGTTTGAGCCAGCTCTCGGAAATTAGGACGGCATGAACGTCAGCATCGGCAAAAGTTTCTAATAGTTCGCCGTGGTGGCTGGGAACACTTTGTGCGTTAATGTGGCATACGTTGAAGTAGCGAGAAGTTTGTGGGTTGAAAACTTGCCGCAACATGTCACCAGGCCCTTCCAACGCAGAACAAAAACTTTCATCGCCAGACAGTGATGTCGAATCGTTAGCTGAGTGAAAAGAATCATCATCGTTAAAATGCATATATAAAATATATATAAATAAATACAGGAACAAAAATCTATATAAAAAAAAAAAAAAAAAAATAGAAGTGATTATAAAAGTAAAAAAAAAAATAATATAAATGTGACAATACACGAATCTCTGCACCACCCGCCAGCTGAAAACAAACACATAATAACACACAGATAACAGAAACAACCACAGTAATAGAGAAAACAAAAAAAAAAAATATAACAAAAAGAAAGTACCAAGACAAAGCAAAGTTCGGATATCATTTCCGAACGAAACGTGAAGCGCTAAATGTCAATGTCAGTTGTCACTTGTCATTAATTGTCAGATCGTTTCAGTGCAGATATAGTTCGTAAAATTTTGGTGGTAGTAATATAAAAGTTAAATAAGTAGATGGTGGGTTAGCCGACAAACAATAACAATCATATTAAAATTGACACTTCGCGCCTCGCAAAGATAAGAGCAACTTATTGGATGAAAACAACTGTACGCACAAGAATTAACTAACAAACGGTGGGAAAATATGTTAAAATACCACTTCAGCGTCAAATCCTACGCGGTTTGGCTGTATTTTTTACGGCGCCGGTACCACTCTTCGGCGCAGAGGAAGACTTTTGCAAAGCCGCTGGATACTTTACAAGCACCGGGTCCAGATCTTCCAAGGACGTGACTTTGTGGTGGCTTCCGTCTGCAGCCTTTATATGTATGATGCCATCCTGAGTCCAACAAGCCCGCATGCCGAAATGTTTTCGAGCTTTGGCAAAAACAAGTTGCCTAGCCCTTGTCAGAAATTCCTTGACACTTATCGGGGAACCCTTTAGTTTTGACTTCGCCCTCCAAACAGTGGACCGCAGATTATAATCAAGGAACCTCACCAAAATCGGTCGTTGATGCTCCTTATGGCGAGTCCCAAGTCGATGGCAGGTACTGAAGATAGAGGCTGAGATGTTAGTCAGCCCCATTGATTTTTGCAAGATGTCCAGTACAACAGCATGGCAGTCTTCCTTCTCTGTCTCCGGAACTCCAAGAAAAAGGACAGCTTTTCTTCTGAGACTGGTTTCAACTGAGTCCACCATACGGGTACACTCTGTAATTTGCTGACGCAGCAGTTTAAGCATGCTGAATATCAGTTCACGGAAGGTACGGAATTCTTCAGCTACTCGTGCAACAGTGTCCTTAGCTGAACCTCCCGTCTGCAGCTGCGCCTCGAGCTCTGCCATCCTCTTGGTAAAGCTCTCCTCAAGCTTATTCTGCACATCCTGGATATCAGCTAACTGGGCCATGACAGAGAACTTCAACAGTACTAGACAAATACCCTGCTCCTTAGATACTGTGTGTGAGTGTAAATGTTTAGCTGGCAGGTGGTGTAAGTAGCCAACTATCTCACATTGAGTGCTACAAACGTTAGTAGTGGAAAGATACACTTAATTATACCCAAAAATGTTAAATTAATTGCTGTATATTTAATATTACTATTTTATCAAAGTTTTTTTTAAATTACCGAAACGTTTTTACTTTATTTACACCTACCCCCAAAAAAATGTCTTTTGTACCTAAAGGCCTGCCCAGATATCGATTTTGAGGTCGATTGGCCTGAAAACAAAGAAATTCAAAATGGCGGCCACTTTTTTCAATTCCGACATTAGATCCGTCTTTTGTACCTAAAGGCCTACCCAGATATCGATTTTGAGGTCGATTGGCCTTAAAACAAAGAAATTCAAAATGGCGGCCACTTTTTTCAATTCTAACATTCGATCCGTCTTTTGTACCTACAGGTTTGCCCAGATATCGATTTTGAGGTCAATCGGCCTCAAAACAAAGAAATTCAAAATGGCGGCCACTTTTTTCAATTCTAACATTCGATCCGTCTTTTGTACCTACAGGCCTGCCCAGATATCGATTTTGAGGTCGATTGGCCTTAAAACAAAGAAATTCAAAATGGCGGCCACTTTTTCCAATTCTAACATTGGATCCGTCTTCAGTACCTAAAGGCCTGCTCAGATATCGATTTTAACGTCGATTGGCCTTAATACAAAGAAATTCAAAATGGCGGCCACTTTATTCAATTCTAACATTAGATCCGTCTTCAGTACCTAAAGGCTTGCTCAGATATCGATTTTGAGGTCAATCGGCCTCAAAACAAAGAAATTCAAAATGGCGGCCGTCTATGCCAAATCTCACAATGTTTCTGAATATTTTAGTGACCATTGATCCATAATAAATAAGTAAATAAATACTTTCAAAATTCGTACTAAAATAATTTTATGGTGTATAAAATTAGAACATCCTTTACACTCAAAATCCGATTTTTTCAAATGTATGGGCGGCACGCACGCGTCTTTTACGCAAACTGAGCCCGGCATTCCAGGGGTTAAGTATCAAAAAAGAAAGAGATGAAAAACCTTATTCTGACGCCATTGGGAATTACGCTATGGTTCTAAACGAGATAGCTACTAGGCGTCCAGCCTTGCTCACAGCAATATGAACTATGAACTTAATTTTGAAGCAATTTTAGTACTGATTTCACAATTAATGTGTTATGATATTATATTAGGTAACTAGCCGATTGCTAAGACCCATTGCAGTACATGTGGGTATATTTTGTGAATTATAGCTTGCTTTCACGGCCTTATTCAGGCAGTACTTACATACCTTCCAAACTCTTGTAAATATACAGGGTCATTTTGACATTGCTTTAATAAATGAAACCAAATAGTTATCTCGTTGAAAATAACGTTTTTCATTAAGTTATTTTAACCATAGATGTAAAATAAAAAAGTGTAAGTTTCAAACAGAATAAATATCTATCAAAAGTAACTATAAGTTTACACGCCCTAATCCCACTATGACTGCTCTAGGAGTAGTCCTCGCAGCAGCAACATTACACTTTCAGTAAGAAATACACTTACGCACACACCTTATTCGCACTAAACTACAAAATTATCCAAAATTTGGAATACAACAACCGGGATTTTTGGCGAAAGTATTCGTTATTCATTGATTAATTTTGGCACAATGTCAGCAGAGGTATAGACGAATATGTGGTTTCATTTAGTAACGCAATGTAAAAATGAAATCCTCCTAGCCAGTTTCGACCACGGCGGCTAATCTCAACGCAGATCAGCCAGGTACGCAGGAGATATTATAGTGCACAAGTGTGTGCGCAATACACAGGTGCACTCGCTATTCCTTCACTCTCATAGTCCGGTGAGACGGCAATCCGACATGACCGGAGAGAGATCAGGCGCAGGACCAACGGCTTTACGTGCTTTCCGAGGCACGGGGGTATCACACCGCCAACTTCCTGACTCCGAGCTGCGACTGAGTAATTTTAAAGATGGAAAAACCATGTAGGTTTCATCCGGATGCTGAAAATCTAATTACTGTTAATAATTGTTTAACGCTACATGCATAAACAATGTTAGCCCAACTGAAATTCCCGCTGGTAACACATTTAGAATTTATATCACTCTTAATTATCAAGCGATAAAGTTTACCTAACAAACATTAGACCTCTTTGTTGGAGCGACAAGCGTCGGAGACTCCAAAATTAGTTTTGTTCTAATTACTTTCCAAAACTTCATTCATTTACTTTGCGATTCATAAAGGTTTCATCAAAGGTGGAAATAAGTTATTTGCTCATGTGTTCATGTTTCTATAAATAGGGAAAGGTAAATAATGAGAGGCGTCAAGGGACACCCGGATGGAACGAAGTTCCTTTCGATTAATTAGTGAAGGAATTGTAATAAAATTTTAAAAAGTTAAAGTTGACAATTGAAAAATAGAGACATAACTTCGATTTCGTATGACTTGATTAGCACAATAATAAAGAGAGGTTATAATGCGTACTTGCTAAAAATACAAAAGCATTTATTATTGTCTGTATAAAATCTCTACTTACCTAACTCCATCAGCAATATCCGGAACTTGTGCAGAAACACTGTCAGGATTCATTATTATTATTATTTTTTATTATTTCTTATGTTCAAAAAACCTGTATACACTCAACAATTAATTAGTGAAGGAATTGTAATAAAATTTTATTTCTTTTAAGTTATAATAATAATTGTATATTTCATTAAAACGTTACCAATAAATGAAAACATTTACTTCTACCTACACAATAGATATGTCATCGAATCACGATCATCACCTAAGCAAGCAATGACATTAAAATTAACATACAACAAACGAGAAAAAAAACTACTCAAAAAAGCATTTAAATTGTCTTTTTTTATTTAAATTTCGAATGTCACTTTTACGGCCAGTTCTTTATTGTTACTGGCTGGTTTCACAGGGCAAGTATGAAAAAATATAGCAAAAAGTGTCGTTACAACTTTTCGTGAGAATTTTTTCCGTCTGGCCCCCTTTCATAACGCGCGATAAGGAACTTCGTTCCAACATAATTATATTTGTTTGCCATTAATAGTCAGTGAAGTGGCTATAGCATAGTTAGGAGTGGAACGGACTGCCAAGACGAATGCTCGCAGGTTCAAAACCCAAGGGCACGCACATTCCCCCCCTGAATTCGCATAGATGCTATCAATTAGTGGCCAAGAAAAACTACACTACATTACTATGACACCGATAGTTTGTGAAGTTGTTGAAGCAACTATTAGTTACACGGAAGTGTAGTGTTTCTCGACTACAATTGGACAGCGTCTTTTTTTTTTTTTTTTTATGGCCATCTTCGGCTCATTAGGGACGGTTGCGGGCTTCCTCCGACTCACGTCTAAGTTGTCGTCCGCAACCGCCCCTGCGCGTACCGATTTTTTGCGGTCCTTTTCCGGACAGCGTCTGCGTGATGCCTAATGTAAGCTACTCCTTAAGCGAGTTATATTAGATTCATAACGTATTTGCTAAAACGTTTCATGTATCAAGGAATAGATTCAAAATACAACAGCATCAAATTGTAGACAAGGAATAACTATACATAATTATAATAACCCACCAGTAATCTGTTCGAACTAGTTAACTGAACAATAGTTTGAAAATGTTGGCACGGTCACAAGAAATTAATTAACCAAATTTTGCTGACGCGTGTTGAATAAAATATTTTAAGTAAATCCTATCCGGGACGCTCCTTACTTTATAAAAGCGTTTCGAGGTGACTTTTTAATAAATATCTTTATTAAGGGGTAGACTTGTTATCGTCAATAAGGTTTCTTACATTTTTACTCATTCTTGGTAGAACAACTTAATGTTTTACCAATATTTGAGACTAGTTTGGAGTTTAGATTTTCATGATCTTATATCTCGTCTCACATACTTTGGGAGTATGGTCTTGATGCAAATAACATCTGCAGCTATACATACATGTTCCCTGCATAGATTAGACAGAATTTCTGTGTTTTCTGGATCTTTTCCATACATACTATTGGAATCTAATCTAACAGCTCAAAGGACCCTTTCAAATTAACGGTAGTAATTTACATCTCGATTTCTTCAACTATATGATTAAAGTGAAAATACCTTTTTACTTCATATGTTTGTTTCTTGCTTAATTATAGAGGTAAAATTAAGAAATACAGTTCCGTCTCCTCTATCCTTCTATATGATAAATTTCGTTGCGGGTTAAGACTGGTGTCTCCCAGAGACTCGCCGAGTTTCACCGTTCAGTGTCATTAAATGGATGCCTGGTTTACAACATAACCGTTCCACTCACTCTCCGGTGGTGGTAGGGATGACGCATTAAAAGAAAAGTAAAATTAGGAGTTGCAGTTGTTGGTGAGAGGATGAGACAGTCTCGTAGCTCCCGTTTCACTTCCAACATTACGTTCAAATGTGCGTAAGACAGCAATAATCTCTGGAATTAAAGGTTTTATGTACTTCACCGTACATTCGCCATCAGTTGACGTGCCTACCAATTTGTTACATGTTGTATTTCTCTCCAAACTCTTACATACATACATACATATACACTCACGCCTGTTATCCCCGAAGGGGTAGGCAGAGGCGCAACAGTGGACCCACTTTTCGCCGTTATTCCGTCCCATGACGTGATAGGGGGCGAGCCTATCGCCGTATCGGGCACAAATTCCAGACTCCGAGCTGATACTGAATAGAAAAACTCAATATCACTACTTATCACTTTCTTATATAATAATATTGACTACTAAATATTAAATTGTTGTATTGAAATATGATTCATTAGAAATGGACCCATAGATACAAAATTTGTTTGCACAACTACTAAAATATGGATTGGCTAGTAAAATTTTATTTCTATGTGTAGGTAATAAATTGATCCCAAATAATATGAATTCCCGGGAAAGATTTGAATAATTGAAACGAATTGTAGTATCTGAGAGTAGACACTACTAGCTTTTCTCAGAGAGTGGGAAGAAAAATGATCACGTACAATGTGTGAAGCATTTTTGCGTAAGTTGAAAGTTACAGTATTTTTCGACTAGAAAATAGAATCTTAAGTCGTTTATTTTTATCTTCAAAAACTTTTGTTTCTTATCATACTGATATTATTTTATTAATTTTATAGACAAGAATATTTGTGAAACTGTTTGCATTTTTGTTTAAACTAAACGCAGAAACCACTGAACGGATTCCGACGCAATTTGCAAAAGAACATACGTGTCCTGGATTAACATTCAAGCTTCTACTCAGTAACTTTCTCTCGTGGGAAATATTTGAACATTTAATAAGACTTTTGTAATGGGAAAGGCTTTACCCACGGGCAAATCCGCGAGCAATACCAAGTTTAATATGTATGAGAGACCACCTAAAAGTTACTATCAATTGGAATGTAATTTATAGCTTCAGGGCACTTCAGCTTGACTCCTCAAGCCCCGCGACGGACACCGGTGTCCATATATATAGGGTTTTCCCATACATCTATACATAAGCGGGGCTTGAAGGGTTAAAATGTGATATGAGCCTTAACATAAATTCCTTGTTAAAATTTCGCGAATCCATGCAAAGCATGCAATATATCAGCTTCCTAGTGGGAGTATCAACAGGTGAGATGGAAAATATGCAGGTTATTAGTACCAGCCTGGGGTTTATATACAGACAGCCAAAAAAGTGGTTGAAGAAATTTAAAATTTCAACTCAAATTTTATGTTATGTTTTTTATACATGTCAATGGCCATGTAGTGCCTGGTTAATGATTTTATATTTTTATAGAATCCTGAAAAAGAAACAGTCGAAGGCTGGTCATCTCCTTTAAGAGAATTAAATCGGCAATCGATGGCGGGGGTCGGAGTAGCTCAATTGGAAGAGCACCGGCACGGTACGCCGGAGGTCGTGGGTTCGAGTCTCGCCTTCGACTGTTTCTTTTTCAGGATTCTATAAAAATATAAAATCTTCAACTCAAATTTCAACATCCCGATTTTCGTCACTAAAATAATTTTCAAAGGGTTTACTTTCATTTAGATAAAGATAAAAGAATATGTGGCTGACAGTACGTCGTCCTACAAAACTACATTTCTGTAGATTATGATTAAGAGATAATGACCTTGTAAAAGATTATTTTTGACTAGCTATAATAATATTATCTAGCAAGAAAATGTGATTATGTTACTCTTGGAAAGAATTATTATACTTATATTGTCACAAGATTATGTCGACCAAGGACGATTGTATGTATTATTGTGCGTCTCAATGATCTCAATAATATTTTTGACCAGTTTCATTGTATGTTCTCCTGATAACATATAAAATGTCAATACACGCTACAAAATCCTCCAAACCGGAACAAAACCATACACGCTACTGTTTAGCGGTAGAAATAGACATTGTGGTACTTACCCATACAACAGCTCGCATACTAAAGTACCTACTATCCATAATATAATAATACTAGCCCTGTATTAGATACTGTCCCACTGCTGGGCACGGGCCTCCTCTACTTCTGAGAGGGTTTAGGCCTTAGTCCACCACGCTGGCCTAGTGCGGATTGGTAGACATCACATGCCTTCGAAATTCTTATAAAGAACTTCTTAGGTATGCAGGTTTCCTCACGATGTTTTCCTTCGCCGTTAAAGCGATAATTGATAAACAATACACACGTAACTTCGAAAAGTCAGAGGTGTGTGCCTTGGGTTTTGAACCTCCGTATATTGTCTCGGCAGACCGTTCCATTCCCAACTAGGCTATCGTCCACTTCTACTACTATCCATAAGAAATAATAATACTATAGATAACAAAACCTAAACTGCGGTGAATAGGGGTTAGAAATCGACTCGAAGGCAACAGCGATAACTATGAAGAAATCGTAAAATATCGTGAATTCCGGTCTTCAGTGCGTTCGGCGTTTTAAAAAAACATTGTAAGAATGCTGAACTTCAATGGACTAGTTTTGAACTTCTTGAGCAGTTTACAAGGGGAGTTCATTAAGAACGTCGTTACTTTACCGTGTGTTCTAAGAAATAGGCGGAACGAGGATCAAAGGTAAGTAAGTCCTTAATGGAAAATGACTAATGATATGTATTGAGATGTGTATGTTATGTTTAGTGATAAAGTAAAATTACGATGTAAAAGTTTATTTAAAAAATCCTACTAATATTATAAAGGCGAAAGTTTGTAAGAATGTATGGATGTTTGGATGTATAGATGTTTGTTACTCTTTCACGCAAAAACTACTGAAAGAATTTCGATGAAATTTGGCACACGGGTAGATCATGTCCTGGATTAACACATAGGCAACTTTTTATCCCGGGACAATATAAAGCGGGACTTTTATCCCGGGAAAACTCATTCACGCGGGCGGAGCCGCGGGCAAAAGCTAGTATTTTATAAAAGACTTTGTAACTATTTGTAGTCCGTACTATAATAAAACAAGCAGAACTGATAATAACTTTTTTCAATTGACAACTAGCAGCATTCCCGCCAATACCTAACCATAGAGTATAAATTATGGACCTTATTCATAATCAGTTTATAATTTTATTTTAGTTATAGAATGTTTTGTCTTCTTCCTTCAAACTCAATTCAAAATTCGTTCGAAGAAGACAAAACATTCTATAGGTAACTGAAATAGGTTTAAAACCTGTTTATAGATAAAACCATATAATTTTACATTATTGTAATAATGAGGCACAAAAAAAAACACCCGACACGACTCCGTTTCGTTTTATTGGGATTGTTTGAGAGACTAACACGTGACTGACGTATTGTTCTCTCAATCAATCACAAACATCGAAATGTAATGATATCGTCTCACGAGTCGCGTCTTTATGCCACATTCTAACCTTCCTTTTTTACTTCGTGTTCTAGCCCCACAGATTACATTACACACACTCACTCACGCCTATTATCCCCGAAGGGGTAGGCAGAGACGCAACTAGTGCACCCACTTTTCGCCGTTATTCCCATGATGTGATAGGGGGCGAGCCTATCGCCATATCGGGCACAAATTCCAGACTCCGAGCTGATATTGAATAGAAAAACTCAATATCACTTTGCCCGACCCGGGAATCGAACCCGAGACCTCAGCATTGCAGTCGTACCATAATACAACTACGCCACCGAGGCAGTCTACAGATTACATTACAATTTTCATTTATTTTCAAATATCATTAAAACATTTTTATAAACATCTTGACTGTCTCGGTGCGTAGTTGTATTACGGTACGACTTCAAAGCTGAGGTCTCGGTTTCGATCCCCGGGTCGGGCACAGTGGTATTGGATTTTCTATTCCGTATCAGCCTGGAGTCTGGAATTTGTTTCCGAAATGGCGATAGGCTCCTCCTATCACATCATGGGACGGAATACCCATGGCGAAAACTGGGCGCACTAGTTGCGCCCTTCGCGCATAAAAAGCGTGAGTGGGTATGTATATTGAAATAATAATTTACTACATTAATTAAAAAAATCGCTGCTCCTATGTTTTCCTACCACAATGGCTTCAGAAGAAATACTTCACTTTCTATAAGTAAGGAAATGAAGTTTTACTCACTCGGGCCTCGTTTAGACTTTGCTGTAATTGGACTTAACTTGGCATTGTTTGATGCCATCTCAAAATGTTCCACTGGCGCCCACTGTTTGCTTGATTCTAATTTATCACACTTTTTAATTGGTTTGGTGCAGGATTGGACCCTAATGATCACTTTTGTAAGGGCAGTGGTTTGGAAAAGTACGATTAAATATATTATGCAGGTTTTCTTTGCTACTGAAGTGAATTCGAAGTTGCTAAAGATAGGACTATGTTCAATTTCTGTAAAAGAGTATCTGAGAGAAAAATTATAGAAAATAAGATTATATTTTTTAATGCAAGCAAACAATCAGATTACTTTTTATGATCCGAGGACAGCATCTTAATATACCGAGCTAATTATTATTTTATAAAACCCACAAAGTAGGTGAGTAATCTAAGACACGCCTTATTTATCTAATTCATAAATAAATATTAAAAGCAGTAAATTTCAAAATATAATTGGTTATGTATTTCATAGAAGAAGCATTCATATCGACATTTTATAAAAAAATACAATGTATAAAACAAAGAAAACTACCACACATCCTCGTTTCATGCCACAGCGTGATGAATCGTATAAAAATATTATCCATTTGTCAAGAACTAGACTTTTGGTCTCGACTTCTTTCGCATGAATAAGTCCCGCTATATAATTTCCCAGGACAAAAAATTCCCTGTATTACTGGCTGATAATTTAGCTTGACATTAGTTAAAAAAACAGTCCATTAGTTTTTGAGTTTATCCGTTAGAAACATGCAAAAATACAAATCTTTCCTCTTCATAATAATAAATAGTGTAGATAGATTACTACACACCATGCGCTCGAATCAAACTTCTACGATAGTTTACGAGGTCCGCTTACGTGAAGTTAATTAACTATTGTTCTGACTGAAAAATCAATTAAAATTCTCATTTCGAAGCAATAATATTCAGTGAACACACATGGTTTGCGCGGGAGAATGGTAGCGTACAGTGGTTTGATGTGGTTGGTGGTTCTTTCGTTTTCTGGTGTGTGTAAGTATATTTTTCTTTATTTTTTATATATTATTATACTACTAACACATATAATGCCTTTATTCCCAAAGGGGTAAGCAGAGGCACAACTAGTGAACCCGCTTTTCGCCAAGTGGTTCCGTCCCATGATGTCATGGGGGCGATTAATCGCCACGTGCCAATCGTATCGGGCACAAATTCTAGACTCATGGCTAAAACTGAGCAAAAAATAAATGTCAATATCACTTTGCTCGACGCGAGAATTGAACCCAAGACCTCAGCATTGCAGTCATACCGTAATATACCTCGCCACCGAGGCAGTCGATTACAACATATCTTTACGATCGCTTCTAAACCGTACCAAATGAATTTTTGGTGTACATTTAAAGAATTGTGATTTAAGTAATTTAGATTTTATGAAATTTCGATCGCTCTACAATAGAAATAGTTCGAAATTGTCTGTTAATTTTTCCATTTATAATAAAGACTATTACAACCAACTTTTAACCTGCAATTATTTTTTGCAGTAGCGAACATCGATGTAGATTATTTCTATGGAAAATCACTGCGCGCGGCGCCTAATGAGTTGAACTGCGAGAATGAGGTAATGCAACTCTATTGCAATACAAAATGCGGTGAAAATCATGCGTGCCTCTTCGGAAAGTGTTTCTGCTTGCAATCGGAAAATGGTAAGTAGACTTGCATTTAGTTTTAGTGTGTTTAATTGTCATTATTATTACATTAGGCTGTGATTCGGGAGGTTCAGAGTTTAATTCTTTAGCCAAACTCTTGAGGCTTTCTAGTAAGATTTCAGATTTATCAAGACTGGATTTGACACGCTAGCAGGCGCGTAGCGTCGTAGTGGACTAACTTTTTTATATACATTGTTAAAAATATGTATCATAATAAAAGCTATCCAATTATAAATCTATACTAATATTATAAAGCTGAAGAGTTTGTTTGTTTGAACGCGCTAATCTCAGGAAGTACTGAACCGATTTTGAAAACTCTTTCACTAATAGGAAGCTACATAACTCCTGAGTGCTATAGGCTACTTTTTATCCCGGGAAAATATTTTTGTCCCGGAAAAACTTTTTCACGCGGGCGGAGCCGCGAGCACTACTAGTAAGTTATAAAGCATTGAAATTTGGATGAAGTAGTAGTTGTCAATAGTAATAGCAAACTCTGACGTCACCGAATCTCATCGGCTATAACGTTGTAAGCGTGAAAAAGAATTAGCGCGATATAATAATATAATATTCTGCGAAAGACTGCAGGCAGATGCTGGATGCGGCAAGGTGAAGACAGGGCGCTACGGCGCTCATTAGGGGAGGCCTATATCCAGCAGTGGACTGATAAAGGCTGATGATGATGATGATGATGAATATAATAGCCCGATAACCACAGCACGAGTTGTGCTCACAACAATGTTTCAAATATGAATAACTGCTTTTTTAACCAATTTAGATGCTGATTTTACAGATTCATTTTCGTATTATTTTCTTTTACATATAAAATAATGTACAAAGTCACACATAGGAAACTATCCCATTGAACCGTTTTTGTATCACGCCTAAAAAGGGATTGAAAGCAAATACGTTGACATACTGCCTCTGATTCTGTGCCTCTGATTATGTGACTGCCTCCGTGGCGTAATTGTATTACGGTACGACTGCTATGCTGAGGTCTCGGGTATGATCCCTAGGTCAGGCTAAGTGATATTTTATTTTCTATTCACTATCAGCTCGGAGTCTGGAATTTGTGCCCGTTATCGCGATAGGCTCGTCCCTTATCACATTATGGGACGGAATACGCTCGGCGAAAAGTGTTACTAGTTGCGCCTCTGTGTGCATAAATGGCGTGAATGTGTGTGTGTGTGTGTGTGTATTTCTACATAATAATTCAATCTCTATAGTATACCTTTGTTGATATAACTGGCCTAGATCTAGAAGTTATGCATCACTTAGCGCACTCGGAGCGAGTTGCGATCCACAAGTTTTCGTAGCGTAATAACGTATTTCCTTTCTGTGCCGTGTTGTATCCAAACAGCATCTTTAACTTTAATTTTACGAAGTTTAGCTCGTGCAACGTTACTCGTGTTATTTATAGCATGGATGTATAATATTTCAAATTTAAAATTTTATTGTAAAGTTTAAATTATAATTATGTACTGCTCGTGGTTTTGCCCGCCTGAATGATCATTTTAGGAATATAAGTCTCAATTTACTGAGACAAAACAGGTCATAATATGATAGTTTAAGAAGTTGTTACATTACATTGAAAATACTAGTTATTGTTTTGGTTACAACGTTAAGACTATTGTCTGTGTTTTTTTCCATAAAGTTAATATTTTTTTAAGCCAAGTGACATCCATTTGCAGTTTATCTACACGTTTATACCGACTACAAAAATCACCATCGGTTTTTTTTCCATTTGTCGCAGGGTTCTCTATAAATGTGTCTCATAATTTGCTAAAAAATGTTTCAGTCGAAATAAATCACACACACCGGTTTGATACTGAATAGAAAAATCCAATATCACATTGGCCGACCCGGGGATCGAACCCGAGACCTCAGTATTGTAGCCGTACCGAGCAACCACGCCACCGAGGCAGTCGAAATAAATCGTGCTCACATTTATCGTTTAGAAATATCTTGCCAATACTATTTACGGGATAAGGTTAGATACTAGACTTAGTTATATAATTTTCGTTTTAATTGCTCATAGAATACCTATAGAAAAACATAAATCAGTTGATTATTAATGTAGATAGTGCATCGGTGGCGTAGTTGTATTATGGTAGGACTGCAGTGCTGAGGTCTCGCGTTCCACTCCCGGGTCGAGCGAAGTTATCACTTTGCCCGACCCGGGAATCGAACTATATTGGGTTTTTCTACTCAGTGTCAGCTCGGAGTCCGAAAATATTATATATATTATCTCGCGGCGGACAGCGCCCGTGCCGACCGAGCCGACCCCCCCTGGTCCCTATTAGTCGCCTCCTACGACAGGCAGGGGATACCGTCGTGGAATTCTTCAAACGCCCCCAAACCACAGGGCGGATTACATGGGACCTAACGTGGCTGGCAAATTTTGGGTGTGATGCACCTCTGCCTACCCCTGAAAAGCGTAACAGGTGTTATGCTATGTAATTTGAGAGCGTAGATTAGAGTAAGACTTTTGTATTTTGTCAACTTATACATTTATGTGACGAGTAGCACTCGGAAGTAATGAAACGGACTAAAAACTTAAAAATAAACTTCCTAATTAGCCTTTCATGTCTTTAGTTACTTGATATATAGAAAAAAATATTCCTAAAAGGGTTAAAATAATGTTTATCAATAAGATGGCTGTTTTATTTCCAGATCATAAGGGCGCCATAGAAAAACCCGTTAGTAAAAAAGGAAAATTACTGGACTACGATGACTACACAGATACTCGTAAGAATCTTGATGAGTATTTCTGACCTCTCTCTTTTTTTCCTTAATCTATGGTAAGAATGTTTTACGTACTTAATTTTTTACTGTTTGTAAAAATAGTTGTTTTTCGTTTATTTTTGTTTGCACACAGATTGAAATCTATATTTATTCATGCAAAAAACTAATCTACATGTCATAAAAAATAACTCTCTTTATAATATTTCTAGAAAAATATTGCCATCAGTGATTTTTTGTAAAATTTCACTAGCACATTGAAAAATAAATTTGTCACTAATATTATTTTACGGTCTCGATATTATGGTTCGTTCGTAGCTATGTTGTATATCAACATCTGTAATGCCTATAAATAAGTTCACACCTTCATTGAAAGAGTACCTAAGTTAATATGCATCTCGTACGCCTACATTTTGCCGAGTCAATTTCCCTTAGGTACCATGTGCCTGGGAGCAAGTCTGGTGGCAGGTTTCTCATATCTAAGAGTCCGTCTGAGTAGCTACCACCGCAATATCTATTTCTACTGCCCAGGAGCAGTGTGCATGCTCTGCTGTGTTTCGGTTTGAAGGACAATGTAGCCAGTGTAACTACTGGACATAATGAGACTTAATATCTTATGTCTCAGGATGACGAGCCCAGTGGAATGCCACACAGTACTTTGTAAGTCAAGGTGCTGGATGGTGTTGCTACTGTTTATGGGTGGTCGTGTCGTTTGCCATCAGGCGAACGGCATGCTCCTCTCGTCATTCAATGCAATAAAAAATTAATAAAAATAAAGTCTGTCGCTATATTGACATATCGCACATCACCCATTTTTCAAAACTCGCCGAAATTTGGTAATCCGGATTTTTGTCTTATTGCCTTAATAGGCGAACGAGATGGTAGCAGCATCCGTCACCCATGGACTAAAGCGATGCCATATGCACAGCCAAGTCGTTGCCAATCTAGCACATAATCTCGCGATTTATACCATCATGCCGTTTTCCCTTTTCAAGGATAAGCTGAGAAGTAACACACCCACATTTCACAAGCCATATTAGAGCCCATGTAGGAGACGACTATATATTTACAGATTAGGTGCGTATAGTTAATAAAGGAGTTTAAATCAAACCACCTTGGGTGATGGATGGGTTTTTCCATCTTTAAATTTACTCAGTCGCAGCTCGGAGTCAGGAAGTTGGCGGTGTGATACCCCCGTGCCTCGGAAAGCACGTAAAGCCGTTGGTCCTGCGCCTGATCTCTCTCCGGTCATGTCGGATTGCCGTCTCATCGGACTATGAGAGTGAAGGAATAGCGAGTGCACCTGTGCATTGCGCACACACTTGTGCACTATAATATCTCCTGCGTACCTGGCTGATCTCCGTTGAGATTGGCCGCCGTGGCCGAAACTGGCTAGGAGGATTTTAATTTAATTTAAATCAAACCTTAATCTTAACAACACACTCTTCAACAGCATTGATGCCAGCAAATACGTATCCCAAACGGCCAGCCCTACGTCACCATATCGCCCACTTCTGCCCAAATCTAGAAGAAGCTAGAAAATGTATCAGAACATGCATGAAGTTGGGCAAGCCAGCTTTCTGTGGAAAAGACCATGTATGCTACTGCGGGCACAAGACTGAGACACCCAAGGCAGACGAAAAGGTAGATGTAAAAAAAATATACGCGCAATTCCGTGATCTGTACACCAAGTATTTTGGTACTCGTAATAATGATTACGACAGCCATGAATATGACTCTGAGCATCATTAAAATGATAGTGATTGTTTTGTGTATTATTAATGTCTACTTACTGTCCGTTGTCCAGTCCTTAACTCCTGTGTGTTTAAATCTGCTATTGACTGGTCTTCCCCCGTGATGGACGGCAGCGTGCCATACGCTGCCTCGGACGCCAAGGGCGTCCTTCGGTGTACGGGGGCTTCTGAGCTCCCGCAACAACAGGAGACGGACTGCAACAGCGGTACGCGCAGGGGCGGTTGCGGACGACAACTTAGACGTGAGTTGGAGGAAGCCCGCAGCCGTCCCTAATGCGCCGAAGATGGCCACAAAAAAAAATAAAAAAAATTTACTGGTCTTGAAATCTTTAGGGGAGGCCTATGTTCAGCAGTGAACTTTATGTGGATGATGATGATGAAAAGTTGTTGAGCAGCACCAGATAGGTCTTATCACTACAGGAATTTCTGGCCATCAAACAATCATTTAGTTTAGTAGTTACGTACTTTTAAAAGTGTTTTTTATAAAACTGCTCACGCAGAAATGACCGCATTATAACTAGGATTTTTATCCTACTCCAACATTCCATTCATTTTTTTACTCTTTAATAACTGTAATGCGGAGCCCCTGTAATTTTTTTTCTCATGCTTAACTTTTTTATCTACACCATGCGTACTGCGTTACTGGTGGTAGGTCTCTGAATATGTAAGAGCCCGTCTGGATGGGTACCACCGCAATGTCTATTTCTACCGCCAAGCAGCAGTGTGCCAGCACTGTTGTGTTTCGGCTTGAAGGACATTGCAGCCAGTGTAACTACTGGACATAATGAGACTTAACACCTTATGTCACACGATGACGAGCGCAATGGAATGCCACACAGTACTTTGTAACTCAAGGTGCTGGATGGTGTTGCTACTGTTTATGGGTGGTCGTATCGCTTACTATCAGGCGAACGGCATGCTCGTCTCGTCATTCAATATAGGTAATAAAAAAAGTTAATGTTATCGCTATCCACATAAATACAAATATCTTACTATCGAGAAAGCTTGGACTATATAAAAATTAAGGTAACTTTACAAAATAAACGGCCGACAAATGAATAAAGATTTATCCACAAGCGTTTTGTCGGCCTAAAAAGTAATCTGTACGGCCGAGCACGTTCCAGGAACAAGAAAAGGATTGATTCGTTCACTCGTTGATGACGTAATGCCTGAGGGGCATTCTCGATCAATGGTATTCCAGATCTGTGTCGGGAAAAATCAGATACAGAAATTTAAACGGGCTATTATAGGAACTATTAAAGGTACAGTCTGCAAGAACTGACAACATAGGTTATCGTGTTCAGTATCACATTTATAGCTCTGGCTTTTCGAAACTAAGTATAATATTAAAAATATCACTGGCTACAACGACGAAAAAAAATCAGGACACCAGAAAGTGTTTGAATACATAAATTTGAAGGTATATAAACTCTATCAACCTGCAATTTTTATCTTCGACAGACCTAATCTTATTAATAAACGTTTTATACGTATGTAACAGTTATTCAGTGTTTTGTCTCCCTATGTTGAGTGACAATTATCGTCGGTGGAAAGGAGACAAACTATTGTATAAATATGACAGGCGTATACAGCGATTATTGGTAAGGCTCACAAGAATCTTACAATACAACGATCTGTCGCCTAACGTATTCATAATTGCAACTAAAAGTAAATTCAATTGAGCTGCTACGATAAATTCCTTCCAAATCTCAATGCTGGTGCAAAAGCGTTGTCTCTGATTTATATGCTACTAACGGAGCCGCAACCCAACTGAATTTTAATTACAAACAACCCTCGTAAGTTCGCGTTGTGACATAAAGCAGGAGTTAGAAGTGTCTTCAAAGAAAACTTGCGAGCGTGGAGTTAATTTCATTAGTTTGAATTTATAGACTACATTAGCCTTTAAAGTGGAAGTGATAAATAGTAATACGCTTTAAAACGGATTATTTGATTTATAGTAGTGTATTTGGCTTGATATGGCAGATTGCCCTTTGTGTTTTTTAAAATTTTTATTTTGTTTTATATTATATATTTTTTTCTAGTAATGTAAGAACAATGCGTGCAATTTGCAAGTGCTGTGTACTCCTATAATTGGTACATACATCAGAATGTAACACAA
This sequence comes from Lapara coniferarum, assembly GCA_949316025.1. Lineage (NCBI taxonomy): Eukaryota > Metazoa > Arthropoda > Insecta > Lepidoptera > Sphingidae > Lapara > Lapara coniferarum. The sequence goes on from OX438929.1 coordinate 15,136,955, forward strand.
GTCAAAATGTTGTAATGATAATATATGAAATATGTGTACTGCTTCTTCTTCTTTTCTTCGTGGTACTGCTGGAGAACCTTATTTAAATAAATAAATAAATATTTGCTATTGCTGATAATAATGGAGAGGACACAATGATAGAACTTTGACACGTTATATAATAATCGCAGCGACCTTAAAATTGTTTTTTTTTATAGAAGCCTCGAAACAACTTAAAGTTAATTATGGTTTTTGGAACAATTTAGTAGTACAGTTTGACCAGAAAAAAAATCTGCTTTAGGGGCGCCACTTTTGTTTTAGAGTTCACGTTGCAGTACAAGAAATTAACTCCATATTCTAATACAACTTGACGTGTTTTTTTAATTTCGTGGTCAGGGTACAAGTAGGACGTCGTACACAAGAGTTCATCGCATGATCTGAAAATTCATTCAACATAATTATTGTGTAATATGGACATAAACATCTAATTCTTCCGGTATCGAGAATAGTGCAGGGTGTAGTACTCTGCAGTGATTTGTAATTTTAAGTTCGGGATTGTCATGACGCATATACATGTAAGCGGTGATAGCCTAGTTGGGAGTGGAACCGACTGCCGAGACAAATGTCCACAGGTTCAAAACCCAAGGACATGCACCTATAATTTTTCTAAAAGGTTATGAGTGTATTTTTCGTGAATTATCGCTCGCTTCAACGGTGAAGGAAAACATCGTGAGGAAACCTGCATATGACAGCAGTTCTCTATAAGAATTTCGAAGGTATGTGAAGTCTGCAAACCCGCACTAGGCCAGCGTGGTGGACTAAAGCCTAAAACCCTCTTAGTTGTAGAGGAGGCTCGTGCTCAGAAGTGGGCAGTATCCAATACAGGGCTGGTATGGTTTATGGTTATATAATATGTAAATCCTGTTGACCTTTGCGTAAAATATAAAATTAGAATTTGTTATGAGGAAAAGAACTAAGCAACCACAAAGAAATATAAATATTCTTATTGCTGTCCTATCCAGCCGATTTATATCAGTGTAAGAAAGTTCGCAAGTGTTAGACGGGATATTTATTGATTGTGGAACAACGCATTATAATACTCAATCCCTTGCTTACATTTATTTCCGCCCTTGTTTATTCGTATATTTTATGTCCATATATTCTAACTTTCTTCGTATGTTCATGTAAATTTATGTTTCTATAAAAGGTAGTTTATAGTCACAATTTACTATTAATAAAGATAATACTGGAGAAAATAACAATTATTAGAAATCAAGCACACAAATAAAACCAATCCTAGATTAAAGTAATTATTTTTATCCATGAATAGGTGAAGCTCGCAGCTCCGCCTGCGTGAAAAAGTTTTTTCGGGATAAACATATTTTCCCGGGACAAAAACATTTTCCGAGGTAAAAAGTAGTCTATAGCACTCAGGAGTAATGAGAAAAAGAAAGAGTGAAAGAATTTTTAAAATCGGTTCAATAGTTCGTGAAATTAGCGCCTTCAACCCATTGATGTATGGAAATAATGGTTCAACCAAACAAACAAAATCTTCAACTTTATAATATCAGTATAGACAGTGCGAATTCAGAATTTTATCCCACGAAACAACTCACGGGGTCGTGGCTTACGAATAGAGTAAAATATAAAATGGGCGATACCTAAGCAAAAATAACAAGCTCAGCCAAAATGAAATTGATTACTTTGTTTACTGAATGGTCACGCGATATTTATTTACTAGTCTCGCCGTTGCCAATTTTGTCGATGGAGCGAATGACCCGGCTTGACCGAGGTGCTACCAATCTATACTTAACATTATAAAGTTGATGAGTTTGTTTGTTTGGTTGAATGCACTAATCTCAAGAAATAATTAACCGATTTGGAAATTACTTTCACTAATAGGAAGCTTACATTTAAAATAACTAATAGGAAGAACATTGCTCCTGAGTGTTACAGGCTACTTTTTATCACGGGAAAATATTTTTGTCCCGGAAAATTTCACGCGAGTGGAGCCGCGAGCAATACTAGTATCTTAATAAAACCGTTGCTACTATTTGCCTACCTCGCCAGAAGTTTATTTCTAGATATCCTACTAGGTATTCATTGGAGCTATTGAAATCATAGTTCTTCAAACTATCTGTATCATTACTCTGGTTTCTATACTTTCACGAATCGACGGTATTGTATAGATTTTATTTTTACCGCCAAGCAGCAGTGTGTTTGCACTGTTGTGTTCCGGTTTTAAGGGCATTGTAGCCAGCGTAATTTCTGAGCATTATGAGACTTAACATCTATGTCTCAGGTGACAAGCGCAGTGGAATGCAACGTTACTTTTATAATTAAAAGTTCTGAATGGTGTTGCTACTGTTTATGGGCTGTCGTATCGCTTACCATCAGGCTCATGATCGTGTCGTCATTTGGAAACAATTAGAAAAATAAGGGTAACGGTGATCACTTGATTCTGCTGATGGTAGGACATTTCTCTTTGGATAGCGATCATCATACCTGCGTGTGTCCTGGGTTAGCCTGTCTATATAAGTTTCCAAGAGCTAACAACACGTTTTAGGGGAAAATCTAACTGAACGCCACTTCACAAAATATTAGTCACTTTACCATGTATAAAAGAACTTTAAATGACATAATTGCTCATCGCTGGGGCTCAAAAAAGCGGCAAACCTACTAATATTATAAACGAGAAAGTTTGTAAGTGTGGATATAAAAATGTTTGTTACTCATTCCCGCAAAAACTACTAAACGAATATCGATGAAATTTGGCACAAGAGTAGATCATGTGCTGGATACATAGACTACTTTTATCCCGGGAAAATATAATGCGGGACTTTTAGCCCGGAAAAACTTTTTAACGCAGGTGGAACCGAAAAGCTAGTTGTAATATAAATCTTGAACAAATTAAAGAACTTAATTGTTATATTCGACATTAGAACGACTTAACCAACTAGTAGAACAAACAGTGAATTATGTGAAAGTTGTAACAATGTGAAACTTTGACAAAGAGCTTTTACAAAGATTCCATGATTATGATGTTGGGAAATACCTCGTGCAGCACGTTATAGAAACTTTGAAGTTGCCGTTGAGAAGAAAAGATTAAGGATACAAAAGATTTATTATTGGAAATAAGTGACAAAATTCTTCTAGTTTAATAAAGGATGTCGCTTGGTTTAATCGTTAAAAAGGACATAAAATATTTAGTAATTAGGATGAAATTCTTTGTTGACTAACTTCACGAGGTTAACATTTTGAATTAACATTTAGTTTAGGATAATTTTAGTGCCAACCACAACTATTTTTTTTTTTTTTTTTTTTATTCGGGCACGGCAAAGTGACTGCACCTCACCTGATGGTAAGCGCGATGCAGTCCAGATAGAGTATCGAATGGCAGCAGATAGTTATCTCATGCCATTCGACACAATCATGCCGGCCTACTGAGCTGCTTCTTCACGCTACGGCGGAAGGACCCAGGATTATAGGAAGGAGGGAACACGTGCGCCGGTAAACTATTCCAAAGCTTGATGGTGCAGCAAATAAAAGAATTGGCGAACCTATTGGTTCGGGCCGAGATGGTTTTAACCATCAAGCTGTGGCTTCGGATGCCGGCACGCGTGGTTCTGCTGAGGAAAGGAGAGGAGGGGATCAGATTAAACAACTCTTCAGAGCATTCGCCATGATACAGACGGTAGAACACGCTTAGAGAAGCGACATCCCTCCGCAATTGTAGCGACTCCAAGTTGCTCGTTACGTCTGCATCATCCACAATGCGGATGGCCCGCCGCTGCAATCCATCCAAGGCATCGAGCAAGTATTGGGCGGAACCGTCCCAGAGGTGCGAACAGTATTCCATACCCGGCCGTATCTGTGCTTTATACAAGCAGAAGATTTGACCGGGCGTGAAGAACCGACGCACCTTGTTCAGGATTCCAACCCTGCGTGATGTGGCAGATATAACGCCTTCGATGTGATTCCTTGGATTCAGATCACAGCGGATATCCATACCAAGGATATTCAGGTCATTCCGCATTAAGAGTGGAACAGCCTGAAGATTGGAGAGAGGAGAAAACGGGGATCTTTTGCAAGTGAACGCACACACCTGCGTTTTCTTGGCATTGAACTCAACCAGGTTCATGGAACCCCACGTGGAAATGAGATCCAGAGTCCGGTTGAGCTTAATGACAAGATCATTGCGCCTCCTCACAGTGTCCACCCGCAAACCAGGGGGCTCATGGTAGTATCGCCCGTGAACCGTGCTGTCGTCTGCATAACAATGAATGTTGCCAAGCGATAACAAACCATTGATATGCAGAAGAAACAGGGTGGGCGACAGCACCGAGCCCTGTGGAACCCCGGCATTTACTGACATGAGCTTCGAAGCGTGCCCATCAACGACGACACGTATTCTACGCTCATGCAGAAAGCCAGAAATCCACGCACACAGGTTGTCTGGCAAACCATATGCCGGAAGCTTGGAAAGGAGACCACGGTGCCAGACCCTATCAAAAGCCTTAGCTATGTCGAGGCTCACAGCTAGAGCCTCGCCATGCCTATCAATCGCCTCCCCCCAGCGATGCATGACGTACGCAAGAAGGTCACCCGTTGATCGGTTCTGACGAAATCCGTATTGTCTGTCGCCGATCAACGAGTGATTCTCCAGGTAGCGGGTCAAGTGCGTGTTTATTAGCCGCTCCATGACTTTGCATAGCACTGAGGTTATAGCGATTGGGCGGTAATTGGTAGGGTCTGTCCGATCACCTTTTTTGGGGATCGGTTGCACATTGGCCTCCCTCCAAGATTCAGGCACTATACCTGAGAGGTAGGACGCACGGTAGAGGCGTGTCAGTGCAGGAGACAACTCCGCTGCACATCTTCTCAATACCACCGCCGGTATACCGTCCGGACCACTGGCTTTCCGAACGTCGAGAGACCGCAGCTCACGCCGCACATCGCACTGCCTGATGCGAATATCAGGCATTGTGAATCCGCAATCAGGCAGCGCCGGCGGCGGCTGAGAGCCACAGTCTTCGAGCCGGGAGTTAGCCGCAAAGAGATTTGCCAATAGAGTGGCTTTCTCCTGCGGCTTGTGTGCCAGCGATCCATCTGGATACCTTAGCGGCGGCAGTGAGGGACGGCAGAAGTTAGACTGGACGGCCTTGGCCAGACTCCAATAAGCACGGCTGCTCGTCGGATGGCTGGCCAAAGCACGCCCAATCCTACATATCCGCGCGGCATCCGATCTAACATAGGCCTTCTTGCAGGCCTTGGCGGCACGGTTATAAGCTGCTTTGAGGGAATCAATATTAGGATCCTTCATTGCGCGACCCCTGATCCAAGCGCGATACGCCGCCTGTTTTTGACCAACAACATCGGCGCAAGCGCGATTAAACCAGGAGCGTCCACGGCCCTTACTAGTTACCTCAGAGGAAGGAATGTAATATTCCATTCCTAACCTGACCTCGCCAGCAATAGCGTCGGCACTCGCCGAAGGATCTTTTCCCTCGAAACAACGCTGCCGCCAAGGGATGGATGCGAAATATTCTCGCATACCATCCCAATCT